>JAXCHB010000197.1:0-1255488 GCA_036926305.1 Uropetala carovei
AGAGAGAGAGAGAGAGAGAGAGAGAGAGAGAGAGAGAGAGAGAGAGCAATCACACGGCCACGGAAGAGAAACAGCACACACTGAATAATTCAGAACCGACATTCCTTCCCGTCCCGCTTCCTGCGAAGTCGCATTGCCCTTGGCGGCGACTCTGCTCACTAGAGCGACTCATCCAATACAACCATGATCCCAATTGCGTGCACGCACGCGTAAACGCACGGACGGATCCGCACGCAAAGACACGCAAACATAAATACATATATGTTAGCGTACATGGGTAAATGTACGTGTGCAGTTGCACGAGGCCAAACAAATCCGTCGGAAGGTGCGAATATGCGCAGTGGGGGATTGATTAGGAGGGAAATTCAGTCGCATTACTGGTGTCCGTCTAACGAAAATCGATCGCCCTACGTTACTACATTTATATCCACTGTATTTCCCTCCTTGCTGAACCGCGCGAGTGATTTTTTTTTCAGGTAGAGAAACGAACGTGGACCAAATTTCAGACAACGAAAGGAAATAAATCAACGCAATGGTTATTGTCCGATTAACACCCATTAAATACCAAAAATTAGTGAATTACGTAATAAAATGTTTTAGCTGAAAGTTTTTATTTTCATTATCTCTAATAACTAATTATGTGCATTAATTAACTGCTAGTCAATTGAACACTTTTATCTTTGTTTGTGGATGACCTACACCCTATCCCCGCTCTTTTACTGTGATCTTTAACAGTCGTGGGGGAAAAGAAAAGCTAGTATCGCTGTATTCTACAATCGTTCTCACATATTTTTCTTAGCGGCAGTGGTTTCTGATAAAAGGGTATTTCAATCATTCATAAAGCTTCGCAAGCTAAAACCTCCAACTTTACTTATATAAAAGAATCGATATATGATTCAGTCGATTAACCTTCTGCAAAGTCCAATATAATATAACAATAATAATATATTTCGTTTGTTGGTTAATCTGTAATAATTGAATATGGCGCACTAACTTGGAAGCGGACAAACTACGAACTAACGTAATCTAAAGCCTTTTTTATGAAATATTAAAGTTTGGCACATTTCAAAATGTATCAAATAAAAACTAATTATGTTTTACTTTTTCCGCCGATAAGTATGAATGTTATTTAAAATGCAAAGGATGTAAATCAATGTACGAAATTTTGTCTAGGCTTGTTTACCTTTTAAAATCCTTTGCATTACAAATTGCAAACAAACAAAAGTAATGAATATTTTTTGTTTAACGTTCCGAAATCCATTTCCAAAAAAGTGAATTTTTAACTGGTAACAATGCAAAACGAATAGTAAGTGCAGAGACCCATGTTGAAACTTTTTAAAGCTCCAATATGAGTTCATTTATGCTTCGACTTAATTAAACGTAGTCTGTATCTTTGCACTTCAACCTGTGGGACGCAAAAGGAGTTGAGGTTGGGCGCGAAATTTTGTAAAAATTCAGATTGGTTAACGATGTTTAAAAACTGTCACACAAGTGTAGCGACATTTTAATATTTTTATAAAAAATTACCAATAGCCATTCCTTGTTCCATGCGGAAATTGTTATGGATTACGGACGATCTAAAGATATATTTTTATAACGCTTAATTGACCTTGGTAATGAAATGGTATGAAAATGGCATAAAGAAGGCATACTTTTAGCATAAATTTTAATTTCTGCAAAAGTTAGCGATATTTTGTCATGAAATCCATCTTTGTTATTTAAAAATATTTATACAAATAACTATTTCGAAAGTCACACACAAAGTGTCCCATCGCAAACACATTTTTATCATATCTATGCTTTCGCATAGATATGACAAAAATGGCAGAATATTTTTCGAGGATCATTGAAAGTAATTCTTGGAAAAAATATTCCGGAAACCTCAAAAAAACATACCCCAAAAAAATAAGCATAATACTTTCCTCTTAAGTGAGAATTTATTCACAAGTGTACTCAATTCTGCGTTAAACTACGCTACGTCAAAGAAGGCCTTTATATTAACAAATACAAACAGTAGTTGCGCAAGCAAATGGTACAAGGCGTGAATTTGTTCTGCGCCAACTCTGCTCGTCTGACTCACGTGTTATCCTAATTGATTCGTTGCAAATCATGAGGATTTATGATACGTCCTCGGATGGAGAATCATCGTGATTATACGCATTCCGCGCAGATTACAAAACTCATCGCATAGGGCAGGTGTCTAAGCGCTGCGTTTTTCAGAGAGACAATGATAAGGTCACCTGTGGCAATAGGTTAATGAACATATCCAAACGAGTAAATGATAACGAACGAGTGTTTTAACGCTGATGATCCGCGACACAAGAGAATATATGTCTATTGAAATGGATTCCAAAGGAGCGTGGTCATGAGACCACGAGTGAGCCGTTCTTTCCTCGTTTTATTGCATTATACAACGATTTCCGGACAAAAATGGCGTGTCTTCGGGCTGATCTGTAAATTGAAGACTCGAATAAAATCTACAAAGAATTGTTGGCACTTATTGAACAAAATAGCAAATTAACAGGTACGTGACTACGATTTTTGGTAAACAATTTCTGGTTCCATCACCGAGGTAAAAGAATTGTGATAAAATACTTTTGTCATTTTTATGTTCGATAATTTCCGACATTTATCTATCATCACATTAATGGAATTTCTAAGAAGGTTTAATTTCGACCTAATGTATACAATTTCCCCACGGGGGAAATGTACTGAGTCGGAAACGACTCGCGGTACGATGTTTATTACACTAGAAAATCCGATCGAGTAAAAAAGAATTTAATACGATAGAAAGATGTGTTATTGGTTTGTCGATGGGAGTGAAGCTTCCGGTGGAAGACTCGTTGGGGCGGACAAAGGAAAAATGTCGAGGGCAATGGTGGTCTCGTTTGCACATGCATACATCTCACGGGACTTACCATCATATACGCAACATAACAACGATCCCTAATATCTTATCAGAAAACGATATAGTTTTAACTCGTCACATCAGCAGAGTCAGTTTATTTTAACCTTATTGTTTACAAAAAAAGGCAATCAATACACAATCAAAATATGGTAAACTTACCATTCAAAATACATCCGTCAAAACGCCTAATGGAATTTTCAAGAAGGTTTCATTTCGACCGAATGCATACAATTCGACCCTTGAAAGAAAATGTAACAAATTTTTAACGTTAAGCTCCATATATCCAACAAATATGTATTGATATAAATGTTGATATTGATATAAATATTGATTCAGCAACCCTTGATTGAATGGTCATAATTAAGATAAATCAACAAACGATCTATCGCGTCTAACGCGGCGCAAATATAACACAAACCTCTACGGTATTTCCGGCACATTAAGAAAAACGTTTAACGACCCTCAAAAAGACTAAACTGACTCGAAAGTAAGGCTAAACAACTTCGCAATGCTTTTGTTAAACGTTCGAATGATTTGTGAATGGTAGTGGCGCGCGGCCAACACCATCTGCCAACTCGGATCTCAATCTCGAGAAATGATTCGATAACGAGAGAGAAGAAAAATAATATTCACAAGGAGTATTTAAACTCGAAGTTAATCCCATATTAGTAAATTCAACAGTCACAACCCTACCTTAACCGCTTCGCATTATAACTTTCAATCGAATAACAACGGGGAACCGCTATGAATGCGGAAAACGTCGGGCACATTCATTAGAGAAGAAATCACGAAACGTTAAGACTATCCTCTCAACTACATGGAATCGCATCTAAAACTTTGGGGAAAATAAACATTTTTGTCTAGGCTTTCAGCTGATCTTGCAGTGTCAGTAATCATATTAAAAGCTTGTGAGAAATCTCTTGACTTTTAAAGGTGATCCGTGAAGAATATTTCCCCTAATAGAAGGGCGACATTAAAAAACTTATTTAGTCAAGCTCCTTAACAAATGAAGAGCAAAGCTCTCCATAAATTTAAAGTTAACTTTATGCAATTAATTTCACAAGCATGTTTTATATATATATATATATATATTCACATGCCCCATCCACCCACCCTCATTTTCATTTACCAGCCCCTCCTCCAACATCACCTACCCCATCCCCTCCAGAAGTAATTGCACGACGAGGAACGTCATTTACCTCCTCACCTGCACACTGTGTCCTGCTTTTTATGTTGGCCTCACCAGCAACCCCCTCAACATTAGAATCAATGGCCACCGGAACAGCGTAAACACTAACCGTCCCCTTCCGGTGGCTTCTCACGCCAATTCACACCAGGCCACCTTCAATAATTGCTTCACTGTAAGGATTATCCGTGCCTTACCGGATGATACCTCCGCTCCCCTACTTCGACAGTGGGAGTTGGCCTACATCTTTCTCCTTAACTCTTTCTCCCCACCTGGTCTTAACCTCCGATAACCCTATTGGCCGTCCCTCCTACCCGTCTCCTCCTATCCCCGAACTTCTCTCATTACCCCTCCCCCCTCCCCATATCCCCCCAGTGTGTCACTTCAAGCAGTATATGTTTCTCCGTCGCTGAAGAAGGGCATCAGCCCGAAAGCTCCATTTTTGTGTAGTTTTTGTTCTTTTGTGTTTTTCGTGTGTCCTCAGCACCCCCAGCGGCTCTTCATTCTAGGTAAGTGTCCACTGGGCTTCCTCCAACACCTTGTTGCTACCCTTATATATATATATATATATATATATATATATATATATATATATATATATATATATACATATATATATATATATATATATATATATGTATGTGTGTGTGTGTTATTTATTAAACATATTATTAAGGAAGCGATAAGTACTTTAATCTACTACTGGGCATACAAGTGCGTAGGTGTCTTTTTATTAATTTAAATTTTGAATAAAGTCTTCCGTTTGGCGGCACAGTTGCCAGTAATGTCAAAACTATTATACATTCTGGACGCACATTGCTTTACATTGATGACAGACTGTATATAAACATTATTAAATCCAATAATTCCTTGGTGTCCACGTAGTTTTCAATCCCATCTTTCAAAACAGTGTTTGTTTATATCGAGAGAAATTAACTTAACAAATAATCCTTATACAATTAACAATATCGTTTTTAAAAAATACGAAAGGCGAATTGCAACAAAAAGTTTTAAAATACACCGTTATAAATATCGCAGAATTTGAACGGAACTTCAAAATTTCCAATGACGACCACCCTCTAAAAATAATATGTGTGTGATATAGTGAGAGAAGGAATGGATTTACTCGGTCATAATCGCGAGCCACTGTTCTTTTTCTGACCCTACTATTTCTTTCACTCTTTCCAACGTCGAGAGGTATCATCCTTATGTTCTCTAAACACGCAATCGGCGAACCTCATTCCAAAGAATCCTCAAGGACAGCTTGGGGAGACGGGTGACGGAGAAATGCTCGTGGATAGGATCGCATTCCTCATAGAGCATGAAATGTGAGCCATGCAAATACAATACCATTTGGTCCACGACCCCAGAGACCCCTAGGAGGAAGAATGCGGGGAGAGGAGGGCGTTGGGCAATCGAAAGCCACTCCCACCTGGAGAAAAGTGGCAGTCACACTTACCTGCAAAGAAAAAGATGGGAGAGGGAAATTAATGTCGGTCGGGTTAATATTTTCCTGAGTCATACCCGTGTTATTAATAAAATAGCGGCAACCGATAAATAAAATAGACGTTCAGGGTGGAGATTTTATTAATAAAATGTACGTAAAATAATGTTTCAGACGTCAATGCCGATATCATTAGAATGTATCGCCGGGGAATTCCAATGAGAATATTACTATACAAACTAAACTGAAAACAAACGAATAGTTACAGGCGAAGTCCTTGACGTAATTCTCTTCAATTTACTTTCCTACCACGTAATACGTCAAATTTTGACCTGGCAAGCTCGCCAAACGTCTCTGAACATTTTTTCCCTCAGCTGTTAGACAAAATTAGAAAATAGGTTTATCTGATGACAAAAACTTGATTACCTACAAAGTTACACATTCAAATAAATGTTATGACACATTACGTATTTAAAGTTGAGTTTCACTTATGAAACAGAGAAGCGATTTCTTAAAAAAACTGTTGAGGTTACATTTTAGTCATAGTAAAATGACCTATTAGATTGTACCAGACCAAAATTTAGACCTATTATGAGTTATGAATTATAATTGGGATAAAAATAAAACAGCAGTTTAAAATTTTACTTTTCCGTGGAAATATGAAATATCTCAGAAAAATTCTCTGAAAATAGCGCATTTTCAATTACTTCTATTCTTTTATGACATGATCAACTCTTGATCTGGTTTTCTGTAAATTTATGGCCTGTTCATCGAATTTTATTTTGAAGTATCCATGGCATTGCAAAGGTCATGCAGAAAGTGGATTCCACCATACAGTTCTTATTATATCGTTAGACTTTACCAATACTTTTTTCATCTTCTTCAATATTTCCCTTATAACATCTTTACAAAGCATGGGCGAAGCCTATTATATCATTTTAGTATTCCTCAGTTCGAATTTTACTCGCTTCGAAGATAACGGCGCGACAATCGAGAGTTTTAATAAAAATGATCTGGCCATTAAATACAAAATTCTCCGCGATCCTTTTAAACTCCTGGATAATGGCTTTAATTAAACACATTTAGGTAACTCATAAATCCGTAACCGATCGGATAACACGCGCATTTCAGCTCCAACAAATGAAACAACGGTAGCAATCGATTATAACGAGACCTTTGTATACATAGGTACATACCAACTCGTTTCTGAAACGCCCTCCCATATAGCTCGCTCAATCATTTCACGACGCCACGTAATTTATCCTCGAGAGAGCCGACAAATGGAGCGAACAAAAAAAAACTCCCGGATAAATGGGGGAACACCTGTTCGAAATTTTATCGTGTCCCAATTCCTCGCCAGGAAAAAAAAAATTTTATTCTCGCGATCTAATACATTAGGATTTGAGCGTTCGTGCGAGCCTCCCCTTGGAAGGTGAGAGGTATAAGAATCAAGGATGAGGGCGGGGAGTATGAGGCATTACTCGGGAATGTGGTAGGGGGTGGGGGGGAGAGAACCCTCTTAAAAGACGGTTGAGCAGGATGTGATGGTAAGGGAGGAGGAGACATTACGCCGAAGGGCATTGAGTAATCTTCTGTGTAGCGCAAGTGGACTTGGGTGAGGCGGAGGAGGGAGGGAGGCAGGCAATGGAGGGATAGGAGGGAAGAAGGGAGTGGCCAAAGGGAGTCCGCATGGCTAATATTTGGCCGGCGGCGTGGGAGGTGTTCTCAAAAGACGTGTTTCGCACGAATATTTGTACGTGAGAAAGCTTCGGGCATGCGCAGTTATGGAATTGGGAAAAAATGGCGGGCATGCGCCATGGAGCTCATCCTCTACCGTAGGTAGATAGAAAAATAGTCGTGTCTTTTATTTGGGCGAGATTGAAGACTGCAAGCCCTCTCTTAAAGGAAATAAATTTTTTCATTAACAAGGGAAAAACTAAGTGAAAATCTGTTTAAAATGACTGATAGCAATGCATTTAAGTAAGGAAAAGAAAAGGTCGCCCTTAATATGTATGATCTTAGAGTATAATTTAAAGGGCCCATACACGATCAGTTAAGATGCCCAAATTAACTGTTCTAAAATAATGTACAACTAACTGTACTGAGAAATGAGTCTCTGTTGCCCCTACACGATATTTAAAGAATTGCGAATACCTCAGTCTTGAAAAAAGCCTCTGAGTTATCCGAGTGCTTTGTTAGAAGGTATTTAGATGGGGAAAGCAGAAGGACTGTGCATTTAATTGAGAAAATTATGAGAGTTTTACTGTTAAAATACTCGTCCTTTTAAATGTACAAACTGCGCAATTTACTCGTTTTTATCTCAGTTATGATGGCACACATTTAACTTTCGCATTTTAACTGATCGTGTATGGGGCCCTTTACACCTATACTCAATTGCCATTTACAGCAGAACATACATGATGATAAAATATAATTTCGGCAAAGAAAAATAAATACATAATAGTACATATTTAAAAAAACAAAATATACGGTAAAATTCCGATTTACAGCCCGAAATATAGTGCCACCTCCGCATACCGCCCATGAAACGGTTTGAATATAACTTCCATTATATGATTACATAGAGCAAGCGTATGCCTGCCAACGACATTGATGGGCAAATGTTGGCGATAAATCGGGATCCGACTGTATAACAAATACGAATAATGCGAAAATCAACTATTAATCGCAACATAGCATAGTATAGTAGATGTAATAGAAAGAAAGATACCCAGTTAATTTACGTGGGGAAAAAACCAATTATGAAAATGATGAAATATAGTATGAGCAAAAACCAACAAGCGGGAAAACACCCACGGGAAAGGAGTATTAGAAGAAGAGAGTGAAAGCGAGAGTGAGGCAGGGGGTGGAGGAGGTCGAATAATTTTTCGCGCGCGGAAACAAAAAATACACAAACGAATTTAATGACCACGATGGGAAAGAAAACAAAGGACAGGACAGCGAAAAACACAAAGGACGAAAAGTGAGAGAGAGAAACCACGCCTCCGTCACTCGATTATTTTTCATTCCAAAGAGTCGAGAGTTTGCGGTATTCGGGTTTTGCCTCTGCGGTTATTCCGCTGCAGCTGAGAAAAGAATTGAAAGGCTTAAGAGAGAGAGCATACCGAGCGATGCCAAAGGGAAAGCAAGGTCGCGTGAAGAATTCTCGTACAGGGTGGAAAGTAAACAATGCGTGGATAGTTTTAAAGGCGTGGAAAGCGATAGCAGTTTGTCAGGAAGGGGACGGCAAGGACGAGCTCAACGTCCTCCGCCCTTTCGGGGAGGAGTGGGGGGGGGGTGGGAGAAGGAGAAATGGGGGGGAGTGGGTAGAGGCGACACTAGGAGAATCTACGACGGGGAAAGGAAAATCCTTTACTTGGACAGGAACGGTCCGTTTACCTCCGTCCGTCTTCGCCACAAATACGCAGAAAAAGTTGGCATATATATCTAAGTAGATTTAAGCGTTGTGTAAGGGGGGGGGGAAATAAAAGGGGGAACGTAAGGTCGTATGTACGTAAATGTTTATTCCGTTTTAGATTCCGCATTCAGATTGCGCATTTTTTCCCGCGGCGGATGTGCTGTTACGGGAGACGGATGCTGTTATTCAGCGTTTCTGTTCGAAAATTCCGTTTTAAAGTACAATGTAATTGTCGCCGCTGAAAAAATGCGCAAGTTTTGCGTTGTACTTTGTTGAATTATTTGTGATTTCTTGGTAAGAATTTTCTTTAGAATTACTTGAATCGTTGAAGGAAATGATAGGGAAGATGCGATCCATCAAGCCTATTCAGCGGGCGTCAAATCATCCAACTATATAATAAGCTAGGAGGCAAACAAACACAATAGCATTTAGCATGAAAGTAATTGTACGGTCGAATAATAGGGACATAGTTAAAAAAAACCACATAACAGTTGACATACTAAGGATACAAATATTGACATTCTAGGTAAAAGTAGACAAATAGACAATTTAAGTCTCACAAAGTCTAAAATTTCAAAATAATCATGAACGTTAAATTTCTGTAGCGAAATAATTTAAAACAAAAAGATAACTGGCGCAAGCAGGAAAGATACCCAGAAAGAAGCGTCGAAGCGCGTGTATATTTCTCACTTACGAAACACACTGTATTGTTTCATCGGAATAAACGGCTATCAGTGATAACGGCGCCCATTGGTATTTACATCATCTGACCCGGGTTTCAATCTTAATGGAGGAAAATACACATTCTGATCCGCCCTTTCTCACGTTTAAATACTACACGAGCGCTTTGGAATGTGAGTTTTAGACCGGCGGTCAATCGCTACATTTCGCAAGAAAAATTCCTTCACGAGGCTTCTGAACTTGCGCATGGATGCGAGTTTTGTTCACAGCCGACGATTGGCGGATTGCATTAAAATTAAAAACAAGATAAACGCTAGATTACAAAACTGAGAGTCCTACATGTACGTCGTTTCGACATAACGATGCTAAATTATTACGAAACAAATATACAGATAGGTTAAGCCGTTACGATATTATCGCCTTTTTCGAAACATATTAACCCGCATTGCCAAGTACGCCGTACATATCACAGAACGAGTGAAAATATTTCAAATATGAATGATGAGTAATGAATTACAGTTGACTCAGTGAGACAGGGATGGGATGTGAGCGGGATTAGAACCAATCGCCTTTAGGTGAGAGGCAGACAGCCCTAGAGACTTGATTATTTGCCTAAGTAATTCTCTCCTCGCTCCGCATCTGTCCAGGTCTCGACATACACACCGCTATTTTATATGGACACAGGGACTATTATTTATGATCCTAATTGATTTCCTAAATTTTTATTGCTGTGATAAACCATCCACATATTAAATAATATGTTTCTGCAAATTAACTCACAAGATAATGATCGTACTCGTCACATGACTGGAAACAAATTCACGAATAAATATTTCGAATAAAAAACACTGGAATATGAAAACGATACATTTCTTTTTGAATTCTTTTTATAGAAGTGCTTATTCTTGAATCTGAAAATAACCACGAAATACATACTTCGCTAACGCACGATGTACATAATTAGGTCTTTGGTAAAAGTGATGTTTATTTACGTCGTTCTGTTCAACGACTTCTTTTCTAACAATATTAACATTAATTCCCAAAGCATATAAACAACGTTTGCGGTCGCTTTCTTCATATAAATTTTCCAAACTGCGTCTCACAAAAGTAATATATTATAAAACGGGGTTTCCCGGCAGTGACGTGACAGAATTCGTCTGAAGCTCTCCTGATGTAATCGCCATCTGAACGTATCCCGAGTCAAAGGTCAACACATTCCTGCCGCCGTGACCGTTCATCTGAAGTGAAAGCGATTATTTTCACTCGAATGATAATGGGATATTTTTGCGGTTAAGTCATATGTTAAAAGGAAAGAACTATTATTACTGGCGGAGTTCTACGAATTACTGCAAAAAATGTTTGCCAACCATCCCTGCAATAAAATAAAACAACTCGAGAAAATATTACCACATCGCTCACTTGCTAATGCTACAATTTAACGTAAATTTCATTGCTTTTTTTCTGATGAGAGGTAATTATAAAATGGGATAAAATTATATTTAGCATTAAATATTCATATTCACCTTAACTTTAAAGTAGTAGATTCGTATAAATCTGTGCTTCCTCTTCATTACGGTTAACTACTAGAAATAGGCTTTAAGAAAAAATATTATAGCCAAGATTGCGATAACTTGCAATTAGAAAAATTATTGAAATTTTGAAGTTAACAGCCCACAATCCTTAACATTATTGTCATAATAAATCTAAAAATAATACCACGACTTCATAAACCTTCTTAACTCAGCGGATAGAGCACTGGTCTTGTAAACCAGGGGTCGAGAGTTCGAGTCTCTCAGAAGGCATAAATTTTTAACATCAGATTTAAATTAAAATTTTAACCCATTCGCTGTAAGTACAGAGACTATTCGATTCATTGCTCAACAATGTTCTAAAAGAGCATTTATAATACGTAAAACTTCAATCACATCTAATATTTACACTAAATGAGGGACAAACAATTTACAATTTATCATAATATTCAATGCAACACTGAATAGGATATTATGCCTCATTAACTTAAATTATTAGTCTTCTTAGAGTCATTTATCTCTCAAAAATGACGAAATCGAAGATCGTTAAAATTTCTATTGTACGATACACATCAAGTTGCAAAACATTAGCAATACAAAACTGCTCAAATGAGCTGACCTAAAAAAGAAAAGGCTGAGAGACATCCTGGGTAGCCTGTTGACCCTTAAGGTGGAGAGTTTAAACCTTCCTTCGGGCGCTTATTTCGCAATGATATCTCAGAGAATCTTGGAGCTCCGCCATATTGAAATACCCAAGCACGACGATAAAATCAAAACTACTACGTTACGAATTAAAAATGTTGAAATGAAAACAAAAACTAATACAAGCGATTAAGTAACAAACTCTCATCTAACATTATTTCTAATGGTTTAAATATCAAAATAACTATTAATTATGCCCTTAAAAATATAAAGGTGTAAATAAGTCCCGTCGAGTATGACGTTATAAAAGTATAATTATTTCACTTTGTTAAAAATGTCGGAAACCGTCCAAAACACATAAAATGAGACAAGCGTAACTTGGTCTATTGAATATAAATCGACTTCCATCCCTTCAAGATACTTCCTATAATAGTAAGGAATGTTTTCCTCGTGTTTCCGAAAAAAAAAACATCTTCCACGCCGTAAACAAGAGCTACGAATCGGCTTTGAAAAACAGCTACCTCGTTCGATCGAAATATTTCATAAAAAAAACAGCCGACGGCACTCAATTAAGATTTCACTCCGAAGGCGAAAAACTCGAGGAATCAAAAATTAATAGGCCAATCTTTCTGACTTGACACGTGGACTTGGAGGAGATCGGAGAAATCGTAAGATTGATAGGAGGCACAGGCGCAGAGAAGATATATACATAGTACATATATATAGTTTCTCTTTCGCCGAAGAAATGCGGTTGCCCTAAAGCTTCAAAAAAAATAAGCCTGATTCTGTCGCCGTGGAGGTCTACACTACCAAGTAAGAGCCTAATGGCTCCCTCCAAACACATCTCAAACACTGGTTGCCAACTTTATATCTATATATATACCCGAAGAAAAGGAAAGGTAAAACGAGATAATGGTGACAGCAAAGGTGTTGTAGGAAGCCCGGTGGATATTTACCGCGGTTGTAGGGCCCCTCTGGGGGTGTCCGAGAGTATCACACACCAAGTGACGTAATATGAAAGGCTTTTCGGGTAAGACCCTTCTTAAGCCAAGGAGAAAAGGCTTGAGACGATTTACGAGAAGGACGCGATGGGCTTGATTTGAAGAATAGATGGACGTGGAAGAGATTAGACCATAGTGGTCGGGGCTCTTGAGTGGGAATTCTGGAATGCAGAACGAGAATGATAAGAGAGAGGACGAAAAGCGGTCGAACATATATATATATATCTCGGGCGAATCTGTTCATCTCCTCCGCTGCGGAATTAATTATCTCAATTCGCGCGCCGCATACCCTATGATACCCGACTTGAAAAGCTATCGAGATATCGCATTTGTAAATGGATAGATCTATCTCCCTGTCGTTCGCTTGCTTTCGCCGACGCTGATTCAGTCCACCTAAGAAAATGCTGGATTAGATCGATATGTCGATGAATGGAGGGAAGAGTTCCTGCCATACGAGATCGATAGTTGCCCGCAAAATTTAAGTGGTCGGAATAACTATATTCTAAATTGATAAACATTACGTAGTATTATAGTTTGGGGGTATTCGACGGAATTGGGAAGACGTATGAAATTACTGCTGCCATACATACATTGTAAGCGTCTTATGACTCAAGGTTTCGATTATTCCAGTTTTTGATAGGCCGACTTCTCCATGAATCGAAGAAAACCTTTTCCTCTGAATATTCATATTTTTAAATGATTTCGTATGACTCTTTAAGTTTCGAAAATCCGAGACGTCTCACTCTGAGGTTCGAGTGATCGGGGGAAATACTCTATTTTACTTTTTTTTGTTAATAATCGCCTATAAAAGAAAAATATCCAAGAGATTAAGTTACGCAATATGATATTTTTATAAACGACTTATATTATAAATGAGTTCTTATCAAACGGAGAAACAAACAATTTAATTCGACTTTCCCAAAAAACAGGATGTTTGTCTTATTCTGGAAGTGAACGAATAAATGCGATATATAGTAGGTAACCCAATTGTTTCGGAAAATTGAGGATTTTTTTTATATTACCTTCCACCCTCTCCTTCTCCTTCAACTCACAACCCGCATTCCCATCTCAAATCCCTTTCAATAAAACATCTTTCCAATACTCTCTCTCCATACATCAGAGCCAGGACAAGGACAAGGCGAGCGAGGCACCTGCCTAGGGCGCAGGAAACTTAATGGCGTGACAAAAAAAAATTCGAACTTTTTAAGTTTTAACGTTTCATATTCCAAAACATATTTTATTATATCTATAAATTTTAATAAACCTCTGTTTCGAGAGTGAAATTATGTACCGTACACTTTCATTAGGAGGAGGCGTAATTTTCAAACCTCCCCTAGGGCGTAAAAAAAACGTCCCCACCCTTCCATACCTCCCCCCCCACCCCCACCCCCCCTAAAAAAAAAACCGACACCCACAAAACACTACCCAAGACGAACGGACGAAATAAAAACGACTCCGGATAACATCGAATGAAAACACACTCGCGCGAGTTATGCAGGTAATGGCGATGATAAAAACCAAGGAAGAGGAGGCGGTATACGTGGGGAGAGGTGGGACAAGGTTGACGTTATTAAATGAAGAGGAGAGAAACGTAAACGGGTAGGAGTGGAAACAGGTGGAGGAAGAAAGAGGATAGGAGATAGCCGTAGAGGAAGACGAGGGAGTCTCCGAATTCTTTAGCAACACAAGTGTGACACACATGTGACCGTTCGTGGGACCACACCCTTCTTTCCTCGGAACACACGTGTTTGAAGTGACAATCTTTGTTGTTTTTTTTCCCCCTTCGCTCCCAGCTCTCGAAGGGAAAGCGAAAGGAGGAGAGTTTTTGGGAGGAGGGAAGAAGTTTCATGGCTCTGGACGGTCTTTCATAGATATCTTCAGATTGTTCCCACGTTCCTTGGTATTTGGGACCTCTCGTCCTCTCACTCTCATTCACCTCCCAATCATCTAGTGATGCGAAAGCTGAGAGACACCTGATCGGGCGCGTGGGAATGGCAGGGGTGTGAGAAGAAACCTGGAGAGGCGTTAGTTTATACCGGGTCGGTTGATGGAACGAGATGTTTCTCCTACGCAGTACGGACGTATAATGCCTCTTTTTGGCCATTTATTTCGATGTAACGTCCCTTTTTTATCTCTAACCAAAATACTCCGCGGCGGCGAAATGATCTCCGTAAAAGATTAAGTCGAAATGACCGTATCAAATCTTGTCAGTTTTTCTCGAAATAAAAATTAAATGTAAAATTTTTAACTAGACAAACCGTTCCTATCGTTTGTACTTTAGTGTTACTGAGTTAACGGTTTCACGTGTTATTTTCTGTTTGCAATACTAAACAAACTTTACATACTGGTAATAGAAATTATGCGGAAATGGAGAGCACTATGTTATGTCTTAATCACCCCCGCTATCTCTCCCGAGATCCATAAGTCTTAAACTATCTACACACAAACACGTAATGTTAGTTAAAAGCGAAAACGGGTGAATGACCTCAAATTTCAACTAAGAACGATTTAAAAATTTTCTTGCGTCTTATTTTTCAACGGAGCAGAAAACTAAATTTATTTATTACCGCCAAGTTTCGTTCACGCTTAAATTACCGTCTCAACCAGTAGTTTTCCATATGGCGTACTGAACCGTTTAACGGTTAAGATAATTCGGCACTACACGCGGTAGGAATTTCCTCATCCAATAACTTACGCGGCAACATATGAAAATCTTTACGATCTCCATGGAAACATAGTAGAAGATCTTGTCTCCGAAACAATGAATCCATAAGTGAAGATGCAAAGTAGAGGAAGCTGTTTCCGTGTCATGAGGTATAATACATAAGGATTTGCGGAGAATAAATAAAACCCGTCGTGTCGGTTCGAACGTATTCATCGGACCAAAATACACGCGGATTAGGTGTAGCCAATACGGTTGTAAGGATTAAATTAGGGGGTAGTTGACGGTGTCCATTTACTAACAAAGTAGGGAAGACGGGAGAAAAATATCCGAGGTATAATAACTTATGCATGGGAACCTATTCTATTAGCATTTCACCAAAGTTGTAAACGTTACCTTTAAGTAGAAATGAGTTAGGCCGTCATTTATCAGTAGCAAACGCTTAAGTATTCTTGCTTTAAAAAAGCTGTGGATCCCGCATAGTGTGAAGGGGTGACAAATACTTTTAATAGGAAATTCGTATAAACAGCATAAAAACCACTCAGCAAATCACAAGGGAAAATCATTTGCTGAGATACATCAGAGAAGGAAAATTTTTGAAAAGCAAAATAATTTTTATGAAAAATAATTGTCACCGAGGAAATTCAAACACCTAGATTCTGATAGACCGTAATTTATAAAGCAGAAATAAAATCGCTTCTTTTAATTTTAAACAATGGAACTGGAATTAGAGATAAACGACGAGATAAAAACAACCAAATAAAATTAAATTAATGACATATTTCTCTACTAGACAAAAAAGGAGAGGATTTTTACTTCTAAACGACGACGAATTCATAGAAGAAAAAAAAGTACGAAGTTCCCACGAACAAAAAGTAAATATTTCCAACAAGAACTCGTTTTAACTACCAATTATGAAAAACCTGGAATAAGATAAAAAATACTAAGATAAAAATCTCTACACAGAAATTTAAAATTGCGAGAATAATTTATACGCCGAAAAAAAATATTTTTATTTTATAATTTTGCTCAATTGCGGAACGCGAGTCGATTATCCTTAACGACGGGCATAAATTTGCGCCAAGATATTCCCCCTGTTTCGAGGCAAAAGAGCAACATAAAAATCGCAATTTTTTCATAAATATTACGGAGCCGAAATACGTTTCAAGAGTCGGAATCTCACAAAGACCGGTGATTTAATTCGGGACCGACGCACAATCGAATAAGAAAAACGTTCCGACCGATAGCGCTCTTCCGTCCTACGCCTGAGACCTTGTTAAACCGGGCGGTTTATCCCGCTCAAAAAATTTGTTGGGCGGAATAACGGAATTACCGCGCGAGACGGGAGAAAGAAAGGAAAAAAAAGAAGAACGCCTCAAATAAAAAAAAACGACTTTTAAGGAGCCGATTAATACACGACGCACTTTCGGACGCTGTTATTTTTAGCACTCTTCTCCGACCTCCGAAGGAAAAAAGGATCATATTTTAAAACGGCAGCGAAAAATATTTCGGCGCGCAAAACGGCTTGAACCCGCGGACAATTCTCCATAACCAAGAGGCATTACAATTTATCAATATGCTTCCCAACCTCCTCCACCCAAAACCTCTCCTACCACCCCCCCCCTCTCCCCCCACAACCACCACTCTCCCTCCGCTAGAATTTTCGCCGTTTCTGATGCTTTTTTCCCACTCTGCTCCCCCTTCTTCTCCTCAGTTAACGCGTCGGGGAACCTCCCTCCTCCCTCTCCAACCACTAAGCGCATAATATACGAGTCCTGAGTGAGAAACACGTTGACCATGGCCCTCATGTAATGGCGTTTTTCACAAGAGAATAGAACGGCGATAGAGGGGAGGGGGAGAGAGAGATGGGGAGGAGAGAGTGAGGAAAAATGTAGAGGAGTGGGAATAGAGAGACGAAAAACATGAGGAGAGAAGGAAGGAGGACCAGGAGGAAAACATATGAGAAGACTAAGGAGGTGAGTCGTACGTGGAATGAGTTTAACCCGAGAGTGTTCGCACGGTGTGTCTACCCATCCCTAGAGTAGTTAAAAATGGGTTGAACGCTTCGAAAATTATGTTTATATTGGAACAGATGAATTATAGATGACGTAAAATTAAAAAGGAGGATTAATACTCAAAGTTACAATCTGAAGACACGCGTAGGTTTACGGGAAGTTGCTCTTCTTTTAAGATAGGTGAACCGTCATTGTTTCAGAGGAATACGAGTGAAGCATAATTGTTTTTTTTGGGGTCCGCAGATACCCCGCGATAATGTTAATGGTACAAACGAGAGAGAGAATTGCAGAGAAAATTCCGTGAGGCGCTTTTTCTTCCACGGCGACTAAAATCTTCAAATAATTGCCAGCGAGCGTCAAGATGTTCGCGTAGAGAATTTTAAGTGTACATAATAACCAATTACAGGCGACACCCGAGATTCGACAGGGATGCGGTCCTGAAAACGTGGTCGAATATCGAACCGCCGAATGTCGAGTCAGCACAAATTCAAACAATTAAGAGCAGAAATTACGATGTCTAAACTAAAACAAAACCTCTCGCGATCGTGCGGGCCAGACATTACTTACGTAAACTAGTTTCTAATTCGACCGATCGATCGGCTGGGTCGATTCGACCGGTCGAATTCTCGAGTTGGTCGAATCTCGAACGGTCGAATCTCGGGAGTCGCCTGCATAAACAAGCGAGGGAAGAACTGCAGGGAAAATTACTTAGGGCGCTCTTTTTCAAAACATAGTCTTAAATAAATATTAATGTGAACCAAAATAAAGAAAGAATAAACAAGAATGAAAACTTCGATATTTTCGAAAATGAACCACAGCGAAATCGATCCTCAGTAAAAGAATTTTGAAATTCTATGCTTTTTTATCTATTACAAAACGTTTCATCCATAGATGCTTCCTTGCAAAAATCGTCTATTCCAGGGGTCTTGTCTTGTCCTCCAGCTCAGAGGATAGAATGGCGCGGATCCGGTTCAACAATAAGAGGAAAGGGAGATAAAGACAGCGAGAAGAAGAAGAGACGAAGAAGGAGAAGAAAAGAACCGACGGAAGAAATAATCCGTCGGTTAAAAAAAAATGAAATAAGGAGAAACGGAGAGAGAAAGATAAGTAAATGGGTTGAGAGGTCGTAATGAAGTGGAAGAGATAAATACTTTGTGGAGCGGAGGTTGTTAAGGGAGTGAAATTTGTCAGTGAGAGGAGAAGAAGAATTTGTCAGGAGTAATGCAAGAGACGCAAAAGTTGGAACGAAGCGGAGGTGGCGAGAGAGAGAGAGAGAGAGGGAGAGAGGGGGAGAGGGGGAGAGGGGGAGAGGGAGAGGGGGGGGGGGGAGAGAGAGAATATGAAGAAGCGGACGGAAATGAAGAAATGAAAAGGACAGACAGATAGACAGTCGCCTTTATTTGGGCTAGATTTAGGCTAGACAGTATCTTCTTGTATCTAACCCATTGTCAATTTCAAACAAGAAGAATGTAACAAAGAACAAAAATATAAAATAATCATAAAATAAAGTGCTGCACAAATACAATGCCCAGTTAGCATTAAGTGAATAGAGATGGGGAATAGATTGCGGGGGAAAAACTAAGGATAATTATGGTACTATAACCTAGGAGAAGGCCACGCTGCAGGAAAAGACCCACACACGAAGGGGATGTGAAAAAAATGCGAAACCTACTTATGGCATTATTTAAGGATGAGGATAAATAAAAGACGAAGGGGAGAGAGAGAGAGCAGGAGAAGAATGGTCGAACGTGATGAAAGACAGAAAAGAAGAAATACAGACAGTCAGGTAAATAGGCAAAGAGAGAGACACACACACACACACACACACACACAAACGTCTTTCTTTGAATGAAATCGAGAATATCTCAAACCATTAGTCATATGAGGAAAATTAGATATCAACGTTAAAATATTTACAAAATTAATAACTGAAAAAATACATGCAACAAGTAATCAAGTTTGCATATAGCAGGGCCAAAGGAAAAAGTTCTCAAATAGTATATCGGACGTTTGAAATTTGTATGTAATCTTGCTTGAGGGAATACAATCATTCCACCGCCGGAAAGCACCCACGAGGCGAAGGAAGAGAAAAAAAACCCTTCGATAAATTTATTCGTTGATCAAAAAACGTACGGATAAAATATACCTGAGGTAGTTACTACATTTAAAAAATGGCAACGAGATTTTTCGGCTCGAGGGCCACATAGCCCACCATATGCAACCGAAAAATAATTTAAGGAAATAAATGGGATAAGTTGGTGATCGACACGAACGATTTGCGACAAATTAATTGATCTATTATCGTAACAGAAAAAAAATTAAATATATTGCTTCTTACAATGTTACGTTTCGATTTTACGATTCACTGTGCCCCAAAACGCACGGCGGGATGTAGTTTGGGAATCATTGCATTAAAATAACAGAGATAAGCAGAATAAACAGAGGAAAATTGGGAGAGAAAGAGATGCGACAATAAAAATAACAAAGAAAGAAGAAAGTGACTGGTTGGGAAGGGATAAGGAAGAACATGCAGTGAAAGGAAGAAGTGAACTTGAGAGAGAAGCTCCATCACGTAATAAGAGATAAGAAGGGGTTGGACGGGTGTTTGATGGGGTTGGATTGGGTTGGATTGGGAACGAGGAAGAAGGTGGAGATTAGGAGATGGAAAGTAAGTGATAAAGAAGCGTAAGAGGATACGAGGTTTGGGAATAATCGGATGACGGGCATTCGGATGCCGTGAGATCGCATATCAAGAAATAAAATGAGGCTGATCTTCTTCCGAGACTCATTTCCACGGACGTTTTCTTTTTTGTTTATTTCCTTTCGTTTCGCCTACGAGTCCGTCCGCGCTGAAATAAGTTGCCGTGAAAGAAACGCTAGAAATATCGACTGATTTAAGGAAGTGCGTAAAAATGCGCAGTCGCGTATGAGTTTCATTTGCTATCGGTTATGAAATTAAGATGTCCGAATTCAGAGGAAAGAATTCAGATTTCGACTTATGATTATTACGAATCACCAGTAATTCACTACGTATTCCGACTGGATATATGGCGATGATATAAAAATCTACCTGCGTTTTTTAAGCCTGCCCCGAAAATTAACTTGAAAGAAAGGTATTTTCAATTGCTCAACGCTTTGCTTTCAGGATAGACAAACACTTTTTCCTCGGCATCAACGCGGATCTTTATATTTTCCCGAGATATTCGTATCATAATCTACAAATGATGACAATGCAACGTTTTTTTAATTAGTTCAGTTAGAGTTATTACAAATTACAGGAACTCTTTAAGTAATCACCGATCGACGCAGACTTTACAAATACGTTCTTCATAACGGAGCGACACGAACTTTGCACACAGCCATCTTATCAAGAGGTGGAAAAGGACAAAGGACTTCCGAGTGGGAGAATGATGAACGAACACACAATAACATTGTTCGGGAATAAAAAGAGATAGGAAGAAAGCCATCGGGTTTTTTTTCCAGGGTACAGAGGAGATATGTTTCTGTTTCCTTAAAGACATTTTGAAAGCTGTTTCGTTGTTAAAGAACACTGCATCTCTCTCTATCTCTGTTAGGAAGGCGCGCACACATCACAAGAGAATGCCGTCAAACAAAGCGATGAATAATGTTAAGCGAGAAATGAAGAGAGAGACGAGTGGACTCCAGAAATCGAAGAATGGAGTGTGATGGCGGGGGGGGGGGGGGGGGGGGAGAGCGGGGGAAGGAAAGTGGGGGAGGGAGAGAGTGGGGCAGAGAGTGGGGCAGAGAATGGAATGGGAGGGGGCGAAACGAAGGGAAGTGTGTCGCGGGGACGGGGAGCAGGTTACAAAGTTGGGTCGTTGGGGGTGGTAGGAGTAAGAAATGGGTTGCCGGGGGCGGGAAAGGGGGAGTAGGCCGAAGAGGTGACGGAGGGAAGAGGTTAGAGGGGGATACTTTTTCCAGCATCCCATCATGACACCTGTAGAGGTGGCGGAGGGACCGGAGGTCCGTAGCGAGCGATTGCCAACCCAACAGACTGGCCAGAGGCAATCCGCCGTCCTTGATACCAAAGCCTCTTAGGTAATCTCTCTCCCACCTACCGATTCCTCCCCCGTCCCCAACACTCTCCACTCCCCCCCCCCCCTCCCCCAAGCAAGCACACGATATCCTCCCTCCCCTATCCTAAGCTCTCTCACGCCGCCACCCACCAACAAAGCCGTCCTAAAGAGCAGGTCTCCGCGGCCGTGCGGGAGGTCTCACAGGTGTCCGTACTACACCCGCTTTCCAAGCTCAACTTCCATTCCGAAACTCTCTCGTTTCGAACTGCCGCGTGACCTTTGGCCGATAGAGATGGGATCGAGGGAATGAGAGGAGAGGTACTTTAGGGGAAAAAAACTCATCCGTGCTTTCTGACGCATTCTTGAAGCGGTTTCTGGCGCTTGACGTTCGATTTGGTAGGCGTTAAGTGTGCATTGTGAGAAAAAGATCAATATAGGTACGGTGGCAATCCTAAAAATTTTCCGCTTTATCACAAAAACGATAGATTAATTCGAATGTAAAAGCATCGCTTTTTGACAGCATTGCTCTCACTCTTCAATTATTTCGAGTGATTCCTTATGTTTACCTTCAAAACGCAGGAATTTCCTTTGTTACGGCCAGTGCCGGCCCGAGGTACGGGCTAGCAGGGCGCCTGCCCGGGGCGCCAAAGACTTGGGGGCGCTATACCGATCATATATCTACGAATTATGTGCAAGTGAATAAATATTGAATACCAATTGATATCGCGTAACAGGCTATAATCTTGATGTTAACCCTTTATTTTTTCATTATCGATAATTTTTACATAGCGATGAATAAATTAGCATGTATATACTTCGTAAATATCTCAACAAGCAGTAGCAGATGGGGCGCTGGAGTGCTATCTCGCCCAGGGCGCCAAAATTCCTCGGGCCGCCCCTGGTTACGGCTGCATCAAATTCCTCGGAATATCGAGAGGAACTCCTTCATATTTACCCTACACATTTCTGCCATTATCATACGACTGTTTCCAAATATTTATAAATTGAGGTCATTCGTTTTTGTTAAATGTACATTCGTTAAGCTTTTATCGGATGAATCAGAAACATCAATGCATCTAATAAACACTTCTTTGATTGTATTTTTTTTACCGGTAATGTATAAATATCTATTAATTAATGATGCGGGCTCATTACGAGAAACATCGGATCGGCGGTAAGGACTGAACTTTCTTCGAATCACGCGTAATATCAGGTTTGAGGTAAAATGGAGGCTCTGGAAATATTTTATTAGGCCGACAGACATATTTTAATTAATAAAGTATGAACAATCCCCAGGTTCTTTATATTCACTCCATAAAATTAACCTAAACATTAAACCGCGTATTAATTTACACGGTAAAACGCAGTTTAAATATAATGAATGTTTACTTAAATACAAATTAAAAAAACGTTACAATTGAGGTCTACAGCAATTCGCAAGTTCCCGGATACTAAGCATCCACGACACCCATCCCTTTAATATAACTGATCTAATTTTTTCCTCAAATCCGTAAATTACATTTTTCTACCAATTATTCACATGCAATCGTCTCTTCTCCCCCATCTCAATGCCCATTTTTAAAATTAGTGACATCTAGTCCATTGGGCGCATATGCACATGACTATACAATCGCGGAAGTTATTGCCGAAGAGGTTTTTCTTACTGTCGCCGACAGATAACATATATATATATATATATAGAGTATAGCTTTGTACGGAGCAGAAACATGGACTCTAAGGAAAAATGATATTAAATACTTGGAAAGCTTCGAAATGTGGACATGGAGAAGAATGCTGAAGATAAAATGGACAGATAGGGTGAAAAATGAGCAAGTACTACGAAGAATAGGAGAGAAACGAACGATTATACAGACTATCAGAAAGAGGAAGGCGAACTGGATTGGGCATTACCTGAGGAGAGAGTGCATGATTAAAGAAGTGCTAGAAGGAAAACTGGATGGAAAAAGAGAAAGAGGTAGGAAAAGGTTTCAGCTAGTAGACGACTTGAAAGGGAAAGAGAGCTATCAAGACATGAAGAAAACTGCGGAAAATAGGAGTATATGGAGAACCAAGTTTAATCTAGAATAATCACGGACCTGTCAACGGACAGACTACCTATGATGATGATGATATATATATATATATATATAGGGGGAAGCGAGTTGATTCCGTTTGCTTTGAGAGAGGAATAATTCGATTTGATAGAGGCCGTATAGGTCATCAAGAGGTGCCCGAGGTGAGATTTTTCCTTTCTTTGCGGCCCGTTTGCCGGCTCGGGAAAAATTGAGGATGTTTCAAAGTTACGGGCACATAAATGGTGCAGGAGACTTTAACGCACGAAGCAGAAAACTGAGGATGATGCATGTTTTAGGTTAAACGGACAAGAGTTTGATTTAGTGATGAATAATAAATGGAAGATCGATTTGAAAGAGGATATTATTATAATGAACTTAAGAACGAACTGAGTCATCCTTATGGTAAGAATGAAACCATCATTGGATAAAAGCCTCCGCAATTTGGGTAAAATCCTACTCTTTAGTTCCGCAATCCCTCAAACATTACATTTTTACGAGTAAATATTGAACATTTTATAAAATAATAAGATTCAAACTTTTCAGTGTCAGCAATGGCATCACGTGTCCAAGAAATAATAAGCACGAAATTATGCTTGCCAAAGCAGCAGATAGCATTTTGTGATGCGATGCTTACACAATACCAGGTATATTGATGAAGTCCTCTTTGAAACTTGCTTAAGGAGACGTTCGTTTATAGCGTACATTGAAAACAAAACGTATATTAAGCAAGTGAAATTAACTTGTATCAAGTAAATTGCTGCGTAATCGCGGAATACTTCATCATTTCAAAGAAAATCACCCGAAGCTATTTCAAAAGATTAAATACGATTTTAAAATTGAGATTATTAATCCGAGCTGTCAGGCATTTCTTGGAAGTCGGCGATACAAAAAAGCGCCAAAGTCGGGACATTTCTCGTCCCAGCCAAAATAAATAAATAGTTAGCCAATACTACATTTAAAGTATGTATGTTACGGATGTTTCATTTATAATCACCGTAAAAGAAATAGGTGACTTCACAAATTAATGGCGCAGGTCATATAATAAACACCTTACCACTTGAACGAAAACACCAACTTTGGAGAAAAAGTCAATTTCATTTTGGTATCGCGAAAAAACTGGCCATAAATCGGTCGAGACACCTGTGGAGAAACATCTCTCGATATTTTACCAGTATAACGAGATATAAGAAGTATTTTATCGATCACCCTTTGTGAAAATCCAAACCAAAATCCCGATAAAAGATGGCTTAAAAAAATAAGGTCTCGATTCATAAAAATCGGATAACCAAAGCAACGAATTTTTCTCACGGAAATGCCGTTTCGGGATTTTTTTAAAAGATTCATCCGAGTAATTCCATGCGTGGTAAGGTGGTCGGGAATTTGCCTTGAAAAATCAACCAGTCTTTCAAACGACTTCAAAAAGAAGGATCAAGGTCTTGCCACAGGATGTAATGGCGGCATTCGGTAAACCGATGCTGACTCATTGACACTAAAATCATAGGAGCGAACCGTGTAAACCATTAAGGTTATATTAATTTGTCTCGTTTTGAAAGAATTTTTGTTCCAAAAATGGCGTACCGCCGGAGGGCGATTTATTCGCTAATGACGGCGCCTCCGGAGTGCCAATAGCTACCGGTCGAGTCGAACAAACGGCTTTTAGCGGCTTCCAACGGAGGAGTTTGGACGGTGGTCCGCTAGAGGACGTTGAACCCTTCACGATGACGACTCATCCAGTCATCAAATGCGATGACACCTCCATCATCGCCTTTTCTCAAGACGTGTGAGCGAGCAATCACGAAGGTGGGAGATAATTCTATCGCGATGATGTTTAAGAGCTCGGGTGAATTTGAAACTTGGCACTGATTGCATAATGATGCACCAATTCAGTTATATGGTCTGTCACATTTTTCGCTTCATCAGTTTAAATGAAACGGCGACCTAAGCGAAGAGACGACCGAATTTGTATGAGTTTTTCTTCTAGTTGCCATAGAACCCTCCAGAGGCCACGTCCACGCAATATCCTTGGGATGAAAGAACGCGAGAAATACCACCCTTCGGCCGCGTCTTTAAAAAAACCAAATATTAATAAATGCTTATAAGATATCGTGTAGAAAATTTTCGAGACGAGAATCTTACTTGATTAAACGAAAAAATGGGTGATTTAGTCACATAAAATCTTTACCCGATGAAAATACAATTAAGCTTATTTAACTATGAAATTTACAAGTATATAATGTATAATGTCGTTAATTTATTTAATATGTCCCGTTTACGATATGATAAAAGGATATTTTCATTATTTTAGCGATATAAAAATAACAAAATAAACGGTGGAGAATATCTGTTGCGTACCACAGTTTATAAACAATACATGCTTAGCGTGAGGCGATAAAATATTCTGTATAAGAATAAAGACATATTTTAAATAATTATGCGATATAAAAATACAAAATGTTATTCTTTTACTTTTATTATAACTTGAAATACCACCAAGTGAATGTCAAGGCAGTCGAATTTATTATTCACATAAATGTCAAATGCCTCCGTACTTATTTTGTTTCTCGGAACATACAAAATATTAGGTTCCCGCCGCTAGCACTTTTTTATCAATTAAACCTCGATAAAGCTATTTAAAATACTGGCCTTCTTCGTTAACACTACATTCGCACTTAAGAATTATGTAGAAACAGTCAACTGTCGTTAAGGGTTAAATTTACTAAAAACATCCCCGTTTACCAATAAACTCCCCACGAGAGTTTGGGCAACATACTAAGTTAAATATATATAGATACCGTTAAGGATGGGGAAATGGGGCCACACATATTAGGGGGCCACAAAAGTTTACAAAAAACTATGGGTGAAGTTTTATTTATTTATTTTTAACTATTTCGTAACCCTTCAACAATGAGCGCAAACACAACAAAAGACGAACAAATTCGACCATACCCTCGATGGGACTCAAACCCGCGACCCTATAATTGGGAACTAGTTTGGAAAGAAGTGGTTCAAATTGTGCTGGTCGAATGTATTATTATGAACACTGCACTAAGATACTTTCATCGTGGCTTCCTGAGAAGAAATTTAAATTAGAAACGCTTATGGTCGAAGAGGTCCCGAATGACTCTTTCCCAGGGCCCCAAGAACTATTAGGCCCACCAAAGCCGCCAAGATCCTTGTCCGAACAAAGATACGACGAAATCTCCTTTACATTTCCATTGGGACAGCAAAATCATCGCTTTTCTGCCACTTATACCCTATCAGAAAAAAGACATCGTTCGTCAGCGTTCAATTGTTTGTGGTCGACATTCGGATGTGATATAGGAAGAACAGTTACGCTGGAAAAGGGAAGCGTGGAAGGATCTAAATGCTTTTACGAATCAAGTTTAGGTATGAGTTCCGCCACGGGATTAAAACTCGACGGCAGACGCCTCTTTAAAAAATGTTATTTTTATCTCGACGCGATTATTCTTCTATTTTTATTTTCTCTGATTTTTAAAACTCGATTGTCGTAAAGAATGAAGGATCGTCAGAGTGCTTTTACTCGTACCGGAAATATTAATGCCATTGATATATATAGCGGTACTTTTCGTTTAGTTCCGTAAATACATAAACAGTAGTCTCGAGATTAGAAGGATTCTGATTAGAAAATAAACGATTTCTTTTACAGCATATTCGATCTAAAATTATCGAGAACCTGTATTCGAAGGCCAAACTTAAAAATAAAAACAAACATCTTTTCAGCGGAATGACTGGCCGTCTTATAAAGGTTTCGCTGAGTAATATACGTGTGATGAAAGTCGACTCGAAATTCGTCCGGTAACTCGAAACGCTGTACCACGGATGTTTAGCAATGGTCCCAGGAGAACGCTAACCAGAAATCCTTTATGATGGGACATTAATGTCTAAAAATGGTGTATGATCGAAAAAAATATACGTCCAATAGATTTTAGGCAAAGAACAAGCGAAATTAACGTATCGAATGAGCTTCAGAGCAATTTTTCCTCTAATAAATTCATATGGTGTAATACTAACACATGGATGCCTCCAAATGTTGTAATACTCTGTGTAAAAACATAAAATCCTTCTGTCAAGGCTTGGGTGCCGCGAAATTCTGTACATCTTCGAAAGTGTGACGCTCCTGCAAAAATTTTGGCAACCAATTGTTTTAGACTGACCACCAAGTAATATGACAGGAAAAAAAATCACATTTTTTCCAAGTTTGCTCTATCGAAAGTTGATGACCCGAGTACGGAATAAAGTAATCGTACGCGTTGAACCATTTCGGACCAACAAATGGCGAATATTACACCACATTACAATAACACGCAAAAATTACATTAAAATAAGGTTACATAGATAAGTACGGAAACTTATCGAACCATCGATGTGTGCTCGTGTGAACGCACATCAATAGAAACGACAAATCGGGCAACAAGGAAGCAATCCAAACATTTATCAAGTTGTGAATAACGACTATTTGATAGATGAAAATAAAAAGCAAAACTATTAGAATTTTATAGTATGATCCGATTCATTATATTAGGGAAGTCAAACCCATGTCAGGCGTGCCAGTTTTTGGCAAGAAAGACGATTTTGGAAGGCACGTAACAGAAAAATTTGTCCTTGGCTGTTTCCTTAATATTTTTCCATTCTCCAATATAAAAGATTACTACTTGCTATGTTGCAATTGTGTTAATAAAATAACTGACTAATAGTGACTTTTTGTCGGAGAACGAAGTGCTTGTTGCTCCATAATTGGTGTTCGGCCGTAAATAATCAGAGATATCCAGTCTTTTCTTATGATAAATTGAATTTTATACAACCAATCTATCGTCTTCAGCTTTAAGTCTGAGAACAAATTATGACATTTAAAGCTTGGTAGAGGGATGGTAAGAATGTCTAACTCCCAATGCAATGAACACCGGTTCGAATCCTGTCGTGGGCATGGTCGTATGTGCTTTATATAAAATCTATTTTATTAATATGTAATTAGGGAAAGTTGTTTGTGTTAAATAACTTATTATTATATCATTTTGGATGCATTTTAAGTTGGCACGTATGCTTTAAAAAAGGAAAGCAATTTTTTTGTAATTTTCGCACGCGAGAAAGAAAAAAAGGTCTCTGCAACTAGACCAAGGCTGGATAAACTTTTGTTTGAACTCTCAATCAAAAGGAACGCGTGCGTGATAAGAAATATTGCCAAGCGAACAATATGTATACGACATCTTTAATGACTGAGTGGCACGTGTGAAAATTCCAAGGCCTATATTTGGTTGCTGTTTCTTTCAAGTATAGTATATCACGTCATATGTCCATATGAAGTTCTGTCTTCAATTATGGTTTCTGGAAATACTTGTAATGACAACGTTATGCATGTTATTAGAAAAGTGATAAAATGCAACACGGACCAGAATAAATCATTATTGGGTTTGGGTAAGTGCCGCGTACCGTAGTTTAGGGACGTTTTCAATAAGACGCCTAGCAATTTGCTCAGATTCTGTTGTAACATACAGAGAAATCTCGCAATAACGTAAGTTTGCATACCTTGTCTGTTGGTACTAGCCAAAGAGGCTAATTCACTTATACGCGCACATACGGACTATGCCTTTCGCTAATTTAAAATATGAAGAAATTTTCAGGGAATTAAAGACCGGAGATTGACCCTTAATTATAAGAAATAATTTAAGGCACTTTTGATAATAATTTTAAAGAATGAAGACGGCTTGCATGTGCTACATTATTACTTTAACACAAATAGTGTGTAAATTAATTTAAAACGCTTTAGAGATGATGATTATTATTACGTCATATTAGTATTTCATTTACTTAATGATGTCTAAAGAAAATTAAGGGATGTAATTGTAAAAATATCCTGTCCTATTGAAGATGTAAAAGTTACGCGCTAAAAGATAAACTCGTGAAGAAGAGGAGAACGAGTTTACAGGATAAGTGACAGTAATAATAATATAGAAATGTAATATACGATGAAACGCTATTTTAGCTAGAAATCTAGGTAACTAAATATCGAATCGGAAGAGGTAAAAAGCGGACTTCTAGTCGAAAATTGAATGTCCCAAAATTTTCCTTCCAGTGCGTGTAGTTGCTAGCTCCACCGTGATGCGGCGTCCTGACCACTTCACTTGCCGATCGAGCCTATGAGAAAGCGAGTTCTCCGTTATTCTCGTAGATGTCAGGAGCGTACGTATGTAAAAGCGCTCCAAGTTCACATGTTGGCATGAAAGACCTCTATGTTTTTACGCAGAAATAAATAGCATCAGCTTTCTCCTTTTTCTATGATCTTAGATTAAAATGTACAGCAAAAAAATTCTTAACTAAATGTACCTGAAATAAATTAGTCGATTGAAATACTGAAACAAACAAATGAGAATTTCTACTTTTAATGGTGAATTCTATATCAAATTTAAAAAAAAACTGGAAATACAATATAAATACCTGGAGATATGGAAAATATAGCGCGTCATATAATAAACTATTTATATTATAAATATAACCCTAATATGAGAGCGCCCCGTTTATCTTTGGCACGCCGTTACATACGCAATAAAAATATAGCAACAACGTTTGTTAATAGATTAAATGAATATTCCGTGTCAATTATGAATTATAAATGTGTAACTGACTGGTCGCAGAAATATCGTTCTCTCTCCTCTCTCTCTCGTCCTGAGCGTTTTACCGGTTACATTACTCATACACAGCGGCGGATTTGGAAACTTGCCGCACATTGGCCAAATTATTTCTCCGCCCCCTTAAAAAATTTCAATAAAGTTGGTTTAATTTACATATTATACCAGAAGAACTATCCGTTCTTTTCCTGGGTGTTTATGGTTATTACCCTGACAAGTTTCCTTATGTGGGTATCAATGGTCTTTCATGATTTCGAAGTCATATTTCTTCGACCTCCATAATTTTAAAAACCACACTGAAAGCGCTCTTTACAGCGCTTCTCCATATACTATAATGACGATCTTGCAACTTGGCGAATGAATATACAAATCCGACCGCCCCGAAATCCTGCCTCCCCTAGGCCATTACCTACTTGGCCTTATTGCAAATCGTCTAATGTTCACACATTAAAAAATAATAGAACGCGAAATACGAACTTCATTAAAATTAAACTAATAAAACAAACAATAATGGTTTAGCGTTTGGAAACAGGCTACTTCCATAAAACAATGTAATTATAATTTGTTTTCATAACATAACTTCAGAGTTAGAGTTCATTCTGTTAATTATAATCTAATGAAAATTTAAATTAAACTATGGAACCTCAAAATTAAGCCCAATGTGACCTCAGCTAAACCTTATGCATATGTGTATTAGATTTGCGACGATATCAAATTAATAAATTGTTACTTTCAAATCTAGTTCGCTTAGGATTCATGTGATACAAAATTTTCAGAAGAATTCTGGGAGGCGATTGAACAAGCGGAATTTCGGTGCAACTCCGTACTACGATTTTTCGGCGGTTCAACAAGAGAACTTTTTTATTTTACCAATTATGCTGTCTTAAATCTGAATTGAAAGAAAGCATCGCGATGTATTTGTCAACAATTATTTTCAATTAATTTTCCGAGGATTTTATTTTACATGTTTTTCCCAAGAATTTAATAAAGGACAAATAATATTTTGTAAGAACTAATCCACGATGGCCTTTTTAACAATTTATTTTGTCATGTGAATTATCAGTCCTATTTATTATTATTATTATTACGGTTCAAGTAATTTTTGAATTTTCTATACCATAAAAAATGACATTTGGGTTAGGCGGGATGAACGGTGAGGAGGGGCAAATGGACACTTCGTAAGAATCTTCCATGTAAAGTGAAAAATGCATCATACAGCGAGTGTTTAGAGTAGCACTTGGTCTCTTGTGTCACATAACATTAATCCTTCTCTGTCGTACCTATTTTCCACTATTGGAAGAAAGGTTCAAGACAGAAAGGACACATTTGTCCTATTACAAGAAACGGAAGTTAGATAATAAGGAAAAACATTTCACTTAACAGGCCAAAACTTTTCCTTTTGTTTGTGGTGTAAGAAACTATTGCCCATAAAGAGTGAATGTCAGATAGCGCAAGATCTGCTGTCTAGGAGATATTTTAGGAACTTATTGTGAGTGATAACAGTTGGGTTAAAAGTAAACTCTAAATGGGGGCAGACGGACCCTTTAAATAACAGCGAGAAATGAAGTGAATGTTTATAAGAGTTGTAGCATTTTCCCATTTTGTCCTAATAAATTAAAGGATCATGTTTTTGCTCCAGAATCCGTACCCAAAACTTCTAATCAAGAAGATGTAGAGAACATAAATGAACTTCAAGATGGAACTACGGGTCAAGAAGTCCTTTTGATCAAAGAAAATTCTACTGTAACTTCAGTTAATTTGGAAAGATCTTTTGAAGAGCTGAACCCTCTGCCTAGTACATCACGGAGAGGAAAACAAACAAAATCGGGGGAAGCAACATTGATAATAGATACGAATTTTATTGAGTTACTAAAAAAAAGAAAACACTTGCTGATTAAAAACAATTTTAAAAAGAGGTATATCAACAAAGATTTAAAGACGAAACATTCTAAGGGATGTGTGCGGTTTCTGTATAAAACGGTACACTGCCACGAAACATTGGATGCAGTGCCTTACGTACTCATACTGGTATTATACGGAATGTGTGAACAATGGAAGTGATCCATATTTTGTTTGAAATAACTGCTGCAGCGACGAAAGTGATTGATATGAACATTGTCCCGACGATTGCGCACACGAACATTTGAACTAATACTTACATAGTTCTAGAAATAATTTAAAATATGGATTTTCATTAACTTCCGTTACAATATTTGTTTTAACAAGTCTTATGGTTCCAAGGTTCTTAATCAAAAATAAAAAGCCTTAGTAAATAAAATGTATTTCATCTCTTTTGCTTCGAGCCCAACCTTTTCTAATAGCGGGCCGCATCGGTGGTTGCGAATCCTTCGCATTGGAAGTTACCAATTCTTCCGTGGGCCGGATTAGAGTTTAAATCAGAAGTAATCAATATATTCTGAGGTGCTATTTAAGTGAAAATATAGTCCAAATGAGGTTTTTATGGTAAATATTCCGATATTAAAAGTTTTATTTGATAAATTTTCATAAAAATATATGAATTTTTGTGTTAAATTTTTCGAAGTACTGTTTCATCATGGCTTTGCGGGTCGCCCAAAAACCTTCGCGGGTCACATCCTACCCGCGGGCCATAGGTTGGGCACCACTGGCTTAGAGTATCCGTTTGCACCGTCCTTACCCTATTACATTTATTTCATAGGGCTACGCTTATACTCATGTTCATCGCATCTATAATTCTTTCCAGTAACTTTTTTAGAGGTCAGTCATACTTTCTTAGCTTTTCCATTAAAATTCACCTATCGTTATGGTAAATTTATGTTGAAATATGTATGTATAAAAGATTTCATTGAAATTGAAAAATGGAACTATCGAAGAAGAGATAAACACTGCTCATTCAACAAAGTAGGTTTTGTATGCAACAGGTACTACAGCATCAAAAATAACTATCTAAAAAGGAATCTTGCTTTTATACACGATTCCTTCATTATCGACTTGGTATAATTAATGCCTTGGAAACAGTTTAACTTGTATCAATGCGGTCTTTTTGTAATCCATTTGGCGTGTGGTTATAAGTAAAAAATTTCCATTTCTTTATGGCTAATGTTCCTTTCATCTTGACACCAGGCTCTTTCAAAAATACTTCCTTATATCCTTAGTCGTATTCAATCAAAGAACTCATCAACTGAATCCTATTATCCAGAGAAAATCCCAAACGGTAATCTTAACATCAGGGACACGTAAAACAAAGACATTCATCGAAACGCAAAGGCGGAATTTTTTCGCGATTACCACATTTTCCCTATGTAAACATCGTAGAGGATACAGTAAAAAAAATCATAAACATAAATTTTAAAGTACTACGTCTTTCACGACAATTTCCTAAATACGAATATTCTAACTCTGATGCAACATTTAAAAATTAAAATGAGAAATTACGATTCCCGACAATCAATCACAACGCTCAATCAACTGCTGTATTCAAGAAAAGAGACAATAAACCCTTTAGCATAACAAAATAACTCTCTCGTCTACGTTTTCCCGAAAGATTTAAAATAAAATAGAACAGCTAACTAGAGCGTGCAGGTAAGGAGAGGAGCGTGTGAATTAGGGAGGAATGTAATCGTGGAATTTAAGAGGAAGGCGTGGGATTGTGGGAGTTGGGTGGTCTGCTGGAGAGCTTCTGCAAGGAATTGAAAAGAGTTGGCAGCGTGAGAGGGCGTGAGAAAACGTCACGTTATTATCCCAGAGGGGAGGGATAGGTTCTCAATACGTCTCCTTTCTGTCGGAAAAAATAATTGGCGAGACTTTATATCATCGTATACCGACGGAAAACTATGGAAAGGTTTTATCGAGGTATGTCGTGAGCGAAAGAGACATCGCTAGGTGTACAAGCGGGAATTACTTTCGTGTCGGAAATAGAAAGAAGATCAACGCGAGATGATTCGGGATAAACTTTGGCAGGGAGTTATTAAGAAAAAAAGATACACCAGCCGAAGATATTAATCTGAAACGGATAATAAAGGAATGTTCACCTCGCTGCACGAGGGGCTTCTTCTTTAAGTTTTAATTACCTATTAGGTAGTTAAAAAAGTTTCGAATGATATTTTCTTTTTAGTTTCGCCTTCAATAAAAAGAAGGTTGGTGGTCGCGAAAATGGGACCGCTTTCCGAAACGAATGAGAGCCAGAATTGTAGAAATGGGAAATGCGTATTTGAACTCCCGGTTGTTTCAATCCTTACGCTTCTCACGTAATTGCCAAGTTTATTCTTTATTTCATCATCAATGTAAATGTACAAAATTATTTTCGTAGTTACCAAAAGTGATTTTTTTCCTTTTAGAACGGTGTTTCTCGACCATTGGGAAGCAAAGTTTCAAAAATAATTGCTATAAAACTTTCTATGAAAACAACTACATATTCCAATATTTTGTCCTTAAAATGCCCAATAATGACTGATATAATAATAAAATACACTTAAGGTACAAACCTACTTCTTTGTAACGGTGGGCGCTTTGTTTTTTCATGTTGGGATCCTAGTGTTTTTTTACAAAGTGGTTAGTGGGACGTAAGATGCGAAAGAGAACAGATATTTTAGAAGATTTGAAAAATGTTGCCAATAACAATTATCTTTTGGAAACGGGAATAATTCATAGAAAAAAATAATAATCGACGATTAAAAAATTGCCTCGGAATCGAATTATGGCACGATACCAATTACAACTGTAACTATATTTGAAAATTAATCAAAACTAAATGCAAAATATTCTAAAATATGTATAAAACTTTGGGTCAAATATAACGCTATCTTGCAAATTTTCGAAGAATTGACGCCATAGTAATAAGGAATTGATATAGGTTTCGAATTTGTAATGATGAATAAACGAAGAAGCTCGGTTAACCCGACGTGATAAAATTAATAAACCTCCATTACGCTTGTTTGGATGCCGTGTCGCGTATTGAGCACAAAGAGTTTCATTGGAGGCGAACGAACAAAAGCACAGCGGAAGAAAACTCTCGGCAGATCTCGTTGCAGCTCAATTGGAGGTGAGATTGTGAGATCACTGTAACTAGGTCTCAAGTAGAAACTTACGCCTCAAAAACATTGTCAAGCTCTCGGATACCATATTCTTCGCATTTGACGAGAGGAAAGTTCCTAATGATATACTTAAAAATTAATGAGGGATTATGTATCGGAATAAAGGTAATTAAAACCGTTTAATGGGATTTACGCCCCTTAATATGTAATGTTTTCGCTATAATAGCTTTAGAAGTGCAGAGAAGGAAAATTTACCGAGTATATTTCACAAAACTATTTGTTACGATTTGTTATAGGGATCGTTAAAATCACTCTTTTCGCCAAGTAATAAATATCAGAAACGAAAAGAGCATGATTTTAATTCAGTTTTTTTAGATAATATCTTTGGTAAATGGGATGAATATTCGTCGCCAGTTTCATACCCGAAAATATTAGTTACATCAACACTTTTTTCACTGTAAACGGAAGAACTATTTACCAATTGAAATCAACCCAAGGATCGATTTTTAACATCATTCCATTACGCCAAAAAATGAAGAAATGACAGATGCTTGTTCGGCGTTTAATACGTAAAGTACGCTGAAATTAAAATATTCGTATATACCCTATTCCAACCGACGAAACCTACAACGTACGACACAGGGGGAGGGGGTTAACGTTCGATTTGAACTTCAGAGGCTGCGACAATCTTTAGGAAGGCGCGAATCGAGGTGCGTAGACGTTTGTCGTTCAAAGGCCCGAGCAAAAATCAAAGGATAAAAGTGAGAAGGGGTGGAAGAGGAAGAGAGAGAGGGTTAAGCGGTCTTAGGAAGATTGGTGCTCGTCTCAACGGCTTCTTTTTCACAAGAGGCGGGGCACTAGGGCTGTCGCCTTCCGTTTCCTTCTCCTCGACGTCCGTTTCTATAGGACTTTTATGAATGGGGCCATTGTTGAGAAATTTTTCCTTGTGCTCGAAAGTCTTCCGTCTCTTTCGTGACGAATATTTTCTCTTTTCCTTTCTCTCTCTCTATTTCTATCTCTCTCTCTCTCTCTCTCTCTCTCTCTCTCTCTCTCTCTCTCTCTCTCTCTCTTCTGGAGAGGCTCCAATCGAATTGGAATATTTCCCAGAGTTGACAGTCGCATTCATGAGAGGGTTATTTCAATCACAATGCTACTCCCTTGACGTCGTAAAACTGCAACTGGAATGGAAATTCCATCTCTCGAAAGGTTTCCTTTTGAAGGTTGTCTTAAGAAACAATCTTTCAGCGTAAAAACCAACCATTACGATTTATGTTTTCTATCGATATCGGTTAACTATCCCACGAAGCGATAAAACTTAAGTGTTAACCATTTCATGACCACATAAAATTAACGAACCTGACGCTTTTCATTAACCGAAGTTGCGGTTTAAAAAAGACTGCAGACATCCAATAGTGAGTTATCGAGCTCGAGTCGTGACTAAAAACTAGAATCTAATATGGGTGAATACCACCGACGACGGCTGCCTGGTAAGCGAAACGCGCATACGGTTTTCCATAACCATTTTACGGCATCCATAGATGACTGAGTTATTATTTATATTTTCCTGTTTGATTTTGAAGTACTTGTGAATTTGTTACAAAAATAAACACACCTTATATTACTACCAATAAATATCGAGTAAAATTTACAATTTGCTTTCTCGATCTTTTTTCGCCAGTAGCTTCTCGAAGTATTCTACATTTTCCATGAATTTCTTATCGAAATTTGACAGAGGAATCAGAAGTCTTTCTCGCATCGCATAGTAACCGTATTCTACCAGTTCCTAATGCTGGCGCAACCGCATTTCTCAGTTTCTCCGCCTCAGCGTTCCTTAAGACGTCTCTTGAGGAAGGAATTGAGAGCGGAATACGAAATCGAGTTTTACTCGTCTCGCTTTGGTAAAACTTCCATGTATGTTTAGCTTTAGCGTTCTCTCGATCCCTTAATGGACAGTTGAAACTATCCCCGGGGTCGAGATTATGAGAATGGCGATGGAAAAGGAACGAGAGAAAGTGATATTTTCGAACAGGATTAGAAACTCAGGTAAGGCTTTGCGAAGCTTATAAAACTAAAAACATTTTCGTATTTGGTGTTAAAAGAGTGATATTTTCAAAGAATGAGAAAGTGATGCTCAGTATCTATGTATAAATTGCTCCGTATGTCCTTCACCTAAAATATCTAAGAGCTACATTAAATTAATAGACGGAAGAAACAGATTGTTGCTTGTTAATACTTATTTGTAAAATATGACGAGAATTTTTATTTTTAATTGTCAAGAAGATAGGTATACGCACCACCCGTGAGTCAGTGAACATAATGCCACACACTGTGCATAAAACGTTGTTGTTCACACTGATCCTCTCGATGGTTAATATTAATTAGTTAATATTCGCATCACCTTATATAAATAAATGCAGAAGAAATGTATTTCTTTTATTAATTAATTAAATTCATCTCCCTGGCATAAGAGATGAAGGGTCTAAGGGGAACACCCTATTGATATGAATGGAAAATCGTGTGGAGCGTATATACTTTCATACCCATTTCTGATTCATCATGGCAGAAGAACATACGAGATCAGAAGGAGAAAGAAGATATGTGAATGAGTCCTTGATACTAAAAATGAGAATTACTGAAACGAGAGATCCCTAAGAGAGATAAATAAAGCATTGATATGGAGCGTGGCATCGTCGAGACATGTTACGACGAAGAAAGATGATACGCGAGATTACGAACTATAGAGATGTGGGAGTGGTAGAATAGAGATACTGCGTTGGGAACGAAACGAATGACGAAGTACAGACGGATAAACGTAAAAAGTAGACTCATGGAGTGGTAACGACGCAAGGAAGGTAATGCAGAACGTATCGTACAATCTAATACAGCATGCCGCGAAAATGGCGTACAAGAAAAAGAAAAGGGAAATGTAACAATTTGAAAGAACTGAGAGCGATGAAAGAATATGTAAGGAAGTGATTTGGATAGATATGGCTCTGTGGGTTGAATCGTGCACCAACATGATGGTGGTAAGCTACATTTAAAAAATTTCGAGCTTATGCTTCAAATCAAACTGACATTTCTTTCTCCAATAGCCGTAGAACGGAATTCCAATTTCATCCACAAACCATCCGTCATCAGTGAAGATTCGCCGATAGTAGATTTCCCTGATGACGGTTGCTTTGTAGCCCAAATGGTTTTCCTAAACTTTTTAGGGCTATTGGAGGGGCATGGTCCGTCGCTAATCTATTATAGAATACTACTTTAAACGGCACATTGGATTTAACATTTACTAATTATACTCTATTTAGATGATACGCCACAAAACCGGATGTGTACTTTCAAATTTATTCTAAATGACTTATTCCCCAGGTCGGGTCACTTTAAACGTGCTGAAAACTCTGTAGAATGTTAATAACAATAAAACATATTTTTACATTTTTGTGAAGAAGTTGGCATCGTAAATCAAAAGTGAATTATAGTAAAATTCAGTTATATGACGCATTAATACGTTTCTTAAAATGCAGGGATCTCAAACTCAAGTTGAATAGATAATTTTGAAATGACCTTCCGTGTGCCATAATAATGAACCTAAGTAATTTGCTGAAAATTAAAAATCGCACAACTCAAAATGGTATCAATTTTAACTAAGGAAAAAATTATCATACAATTCCTAGTTGTTCAGTAATGCTAAATTATTCGCATCTCTTTGTTTTTTCCATTATATTCTCGCCCACGTTTTATATTCCACCCATTTACTGTAGAATCATATCATTGAGAGGGTCACACTGAATTTATTTGATGAACGAAACAATGCAGCATTAATAAACTTTGCCACGAGAAGCTTTAGATGAAATTCCAATATACGGTTTATGGTGCAGTTCACAATTCATCGAACCCCGTTAAAACAGACCTCAGGGGAAAAAAATCATTTTATTAACGCGATCAAACCGGTATGGAATGGCGGGTTCGAACCGGGCGAAACGTAAAGCCAATTTGACAATTCAATTAAGAAGGAATCTTCCCTTTCATCTCTCCCGCCGCCACTAATATACCACCCGTGAAGCTTCCCGTCCCCTTTTTTACCCCTTTCCCATCCCCCGCTCTCCCTCCAACCACCCCCGCCCCCACCTCTTCATCCGACAGCCAACTGAACGCCCCGCCGCTTGACCCAGTTGGGGACATTGGGCAAGGGCCACGCCCCTCGAAGCGAAGTCCACCCACGCCCCCCTTCTTCCAATCCCTCCCCCGACGACCTCCTTCACTCCGCGTTCCCTTCCACCCCGCCCCCAACCCTACTCTATAAAAGAATCATCAGCCACCGCTCCCAACCCCATCGCCCCTCCCATCCCATTTCGAGCGTGCCACTCCCTGACAAAGCTGCGATAATTCGTAAACCAATATCCGCATGCTATCCCTGACGCACGCTACAAAGGGAACACGTGTCCGTGTGAGCATTAAGGGATGGGAGAGCGTAGGAGGCGTGCTCGTAAAATTGCGCTAATTCGAATATAATTGTCTCGCCTAAGGGAATGGATATCCGTGCTCTACGCCGCGCTTAAGTGTTAGCAAATACAAAACGTAGTAGGGTGAAACATCGAACTAAGGTGATACTCGGTTGATAACGTTCCCGCCTAAAAGGTTTTTTCCCGCATAATACGCTCGAATCGTTCACTCCCGATTTCTCTAAGCGACTTCATTTTTAACGAATAAAATTTTTTAGCATAAAATGGGTTTCTCGTGCGATACGTTTAAAAGATTTTAAGCCTAAAACGTTTTTTTTTTATTTCTTATGAGAAAAGTGCCAAAAATGTACGAATACTAACGAAGAGAAATGTTTATATAAAATATGTTGAATATCTCGCGTAAACTTAATAACACAGAGGCGGAATAATTAATAATAATCCCCGCCGGAATGTTTTGAAAATATTACTCAGTGAAAATGTGTCTTTAGAATTGCACGCCAAAAAGTTTCTTATATTAGCTAACTGGACAATTCATATTCAACAACTAATATTGCATATTTATAATGCCGACTTCCTCGGTATTTTTGTTTTTATAGAAAATTAATCACTCCTGCACGATTTCTAAATTCATGATTTTGGTCAATATACTATTTCAGGAGGCAAGAATTTTGCTATAAGTTCGGTCTAAGTTGATAAAATACGACGCAGCATATCGTGAGGTATTGCTAACGCACAATTTTCGACTCATGCTCATCTCACCTGAGAAAATTTCGCTATAAATCATGAACATTTTTTCCATATAACCATTGTTATTCTCAGCGCATAAGGCACATCGTCATCCAAACAGATTTCAAGTAAAATCCACGCAGTCTGAGTGGATAATACGCTTTTATTGCTATAACTAAAACACGAGGCCGTAAAATATGACACAAAGGGGCTGGTCTAAGAAGTTTTCAAGGGGCCGGAAAGGAGACTATCTCCCCTCCTTCTTCTTGAACCCGTCACTGCCGACGCCCCTTATATTCTGGAAATCCCTACCCCTGTCAGAATCCCTCTTTCTCTTACCGTATGGACCTAATCTACAGCGCAGAATTAAGGAAATTTGGGCGGAACGGGTTTAAGAATGCATCCAGTGGAGAGCAATGGGGACATCCAAAGGAGGAGGGTCTTCGCCTCGATAGCCCCACCCCCTCCCCCTTGGATCCACCATCCAAGAGACCGTAATAGAGTTTAAACGATCACATTCTCAACCGACGCGAGTATGAACACCGAAGAAAAGAAAAAAAGAGGAAACGATATTCAACGCGGGAATGCCTTCTCCTCTTTAGAATTCAAATCTCGCGGTTTGAACAAGAGAGATAGGAGAACGAGCCATAAACGCAATGGGGTCGTGTCGTGCCATTGTTCGCAAGGCAGAGAGAGATGGAAGGAGAGAGAGACAGACACACAGACAGACGAAGGGCTTTATAAAGGGCGAAATTGACGCGGTATCGCCCCTTCAAATATTTAACCATTTGGTCATGTATATTATATGTTTATATAAAATGTATATATAAAATACATGTTAAATACATACAGTCAAACTTCTATAAGTCGAACGGCTATAACTCGAATTTTCCATAACTCGAACTGAACTCATTTTACAGGACAAAATCTTTTTCATGTTATTTTTCTTCTACAGATCGAATTATCTATAAGCCGAACCACTTTTTGTTTCCCTTGAGGTTCGACTTATAGAAGTTCCGCTGTGTTTGGTTAGTGTAAAACAGAGAATTAACATAAAATAATTTTAAGGTAGTGGGTTTAAAAAAAATTGCGTATCAGCCTTGTTTAACGAGAAAAAATGTCTTGTTGCGAAAAACATCTACGAAGAGAGGTGTAAGAAACCGCAAAATTTTCCTAAACAGTTCTGAACAAAAAATAAAGAAAAAAGAATGTGAATGCACAAAGAGAGAGAGAGAGAGAGGGAGGGAGGGAGGAAGGGATCCGCGGAGAGAAGGGAGGAAGAGATACAGAGAAAAGGAGCAGTCGACAAGATGTTTAGCGGGCACTCGCGCGAGTTAACCCTACCTCAGCGGCGCCATTGTCCTTTCCTTTAAGACAAATATCGGGCAGTGGCTGCCTCTTAACTCGAACTGCGGGGGAAGAGGGAAAGAGAGGCGGTGAGGGGGGAGGGAGAAGGAGGCATGGGAGGCTCGGAGCGTAGTCGGGGGTGTGGCCGGCGGGGGCGGAAGGAGCGAAATCACGGTCCGTGACCGTGAATGCCACAATCACTGACTCGGTTGAACTATCCTCTCCTTCACCCCACCCACCCGTCCCCCGACTTCTCCAACTCTTCCGCCCCCGCTCTATGAAAAAGCCATACCTCTCTTTTTGCCTTCACGCTGCGAGGAATATTGATAACACTCCGAACATCTGACGCGTTAAACCCAACGATTGGCTAGCGCACAGACGTTGTAGCCATGACGGAGAGCCATAAAAATGACTTAGTGTGGCCATATAAAAAGAAAGCAGTAGACACCATTCTTGGAATCGTAAACATCGCCTCCAGAGACTTTTAACAAATCGAAGCCTTGCGTGGATAATAAGGTTTTAAGTCTTTAAGTTTAGAAGAAAATGCGCCATCTATTCCGATCAATTTTTCCGTCTGTCAGTGGTACCGCATCCAGCTCCATTAGAAATACTTGGAATAATTTTTTTCTTAGAATTATTTTGTTGGCAAACCGAATGACAATTATATTGTTTCTTGAGAAAATAAAGTTCTGATAGGATGTTTTGCTTCAGAGTCATCCAATACGCGGGCATTGCGCCTGCCCGTTAACGCGAACATCTCGCTTCTGCAACTCGACTGTGAATAGGTTCAGGAGAGGCGAAAAGGGGCGACAGAGCGGATAGAAAATATGACAATAAAAAATGGAATAATTAAAAATTTATAAAAGATGCCCGCCAAATAGATATCAGGTCAGTGCTAGTCTTTTTCAACCTTTAAGCATTTCTCGTGCCACATCATGCTACTATATTTTTTACACACCGTTATACATGGTAATCTAAAGTAATAATATAGTAATAATATACTCTCATCAATCGTTTGTAATCTTCACTCCTAAAATTTTGTGATATTCTTATTCATTACTTCAACAAATACATTTTCGGGGCATAGCAGTGAGGATGTTATTTTTGCCGCGGACCAGTTTGGGAGCCATTGTACCAGGGATTTCATGATACGCGTTTTGTTTATAACAATTTTATTAACCCTCAAACAAAAGCATCCGTTCCCTAACCGTATTCCTATAATGTCATTAAAATGTATAATGCGGCAAGAGATATCAAATAAATATCCTTCAGGAAATACCGCATTTACTGGTCTAATCTTCCCCATGGCACAATTTTAGCAACAAATATTTTTCACTGAGCAGTAGAACATTTTAATCCTCGTACCTTGTAAAAATGAAGTTTCGACGCAAAATAACTTTCCACGTGATGATGAAACAGTTTCGTCTGCCTTAGTTAATCTTCACATTTTTAAAAGTATATATTGTTAGAAGTAGTTGAATGATAAAACATTTTAGGTCGGATAAACGTTTAAAAAGTGGGTTTCCTTTTAATTATAAAAAGTATCCCTATATTTTTCCCATATAGTTTTTCCAGCAAGATGGACAACCGTATTATGAATAGGCGTGGTAATAACCTAAAGATAATAGTGTGCCTGGTCGTTACATGCTTAATCCAAGATTTGGTTGCAAAATCCTGAGAAAAGGATGTCAGTAAATACGGTTTTAATGTTATTAATATATATTTTTCTACGAGAAATCTTCTATATTCTTGTAAACGTTTTCTCAGACCGATTAATTTTCCGAGATTTCAGTTATAAAACATGTTTTCCTAAAAAAATCTATGGAAGAAAAGCGCTTCGAAACATCCCATAATTTATTGATACGCGGAAGGCGTGCGTTACTCCTCCCACCAACGCTCCATAGACCAGGCGCTACTAACTTTATCATTCCGACTTAGCTCCTCGAACATTTTTTGTTAGGATGATCCTTCAGCGTAGGGCTTCCCTTTTAATGGGTGAGTTATTCATCGTAATCCATTAGAAAGGTCGTTTTTTTCCAGCTTCTGCTGTCCTAAGAAAGGCACTCGAAGAAATATTTTAACGTCGTCTACGGTTGGCTTCTTCTTATTACTGCCGTTAAAAATTTTAGGAAAACGTTTTATAACTCAAATCTGGGAAAATTAATCGGTCTGAAAAAACGTTTACAAGAATATAAAAGATTTCCTGTTTAATATACGTAACCACAGAGGTAAATATGGTAAAATCTGCGAAAGACGGATCATCAAATTATCAATTATATATTCCGGCTTTGGCTGGTTTTGGTTCTATTGGAAGGCTAAAAGAATCGTTTAATTTGAACAATGGTAGTACATCCTTATCGGTATCCATAAGAAGGTGAAATGTTACATTCTCTTAATCGTCGCCTCAATTAATTATTATATTATATCGGCATTAAAACACTAACAAACAATCATAAATTCATTTATCTTTTATCACTTCCGAAAAAAGTAAAATAAAAATCTCTGAAATATTAAAATATTAAATTTTATGATATCATGACATTTGGAAACGACATTTTTTTAGCTGTTTCCTTTTCTATAGAGATTTTCTCTTATTTTCAATATAAATTCTTAATTCTGTAAGTCTTTAAAAATTTCATGACCACATTTTATTTCAGATTTTTATTTGGATTTTTCTATAGAATAGTCTTAATAAATTTCCTTATCGTGACTAAGATGGGCATTTTTTTCAGCACCTCTGTTGAGTTTTAAAATCAATTACATCAACATCTGTGAATAAACTCTCATCACTCTGTGTGTAAAACCTTTCCACATCCGTTTTCCTCCTCCATTTCATAAAAATCTCCTATCTTTAATTGTATTTCAGTAAAGTCCTAATCACGACATACTTCCCCATGTATATGAAATATATACGAATCAAAACAATAGTTCTAAAACACTTTCAGATATACTACTTTCTTGAGTATAGAATCTTTCATGAGAGACAGATTGCGTTCAAGATCTTAAAAATATGTACACAAGTCGAGGTTTAGGTGAGATTCACATTTTTCCGTTCCCCCTTTCACAGGTTAAAAAACACCCTTATATATAAATCTGGAAATGTATCTGTCTGTTTGCTAACTCCTTCCACAGTATTTGACTAATCACAACCAAACTGTGCCCGAGGCCACTGCACATTTGCAATTGAATTAAAATATCCCGCGACACAGAACTTAGATTTATTTTTAAAAATCCTAAATTATTGCGTCAACTCCAAGTGTTATCTCCCCCTAGAAGAGCGGGAGTACGATATCGTTCCTCATAACATCAGTTAAATTAGTGCTTTGAGCTTCTGCTCCCATCTAAGATTAGGGGACGCTTAAAAGAAGTGGAGTCTGAGAACCATCAGTTTATTAGCAATCTATTACGTGCTTACAAGATGGAATATTAGGAAATGTAGCCTTATGCGTAAGTGCATAAGACTAATCACAAATGTAAACATGAAAAGGGAGAAAATTTCTGAAAAAAACCCGGGTCATCTACTTGCCTGATAGGTGCTTTAACCAACTAATCTATCAAGCCAGTCGTAATTCTTCCATCTAACGTTTTAAAGTTTTACTACTTAGTTAGTCCTTCTTCACCATAAATACCCCATATCGAGAAAGAAGAATTTGAATGGCTTAATAGAATAGTTGGTTAAATTACCTACCGCCAAGTGGGAGACCCAGATTCGATCCCCAGTAAAGTTCAGATTTTTTTCTCGTTCCCCATATTAATCCATATTTATGTATCTTTCTTTTCTTAATACGTGGGTGGGACTTAAAAGTCCCGTCAAGGTTTGAAGGGTTAAATCGGAGCAGTTCGAACCCGAGAACCTCAACCAAAATGAAAGGAGAAAATTATTGGAGAAAAAATTGTATAAGAGGAATAAGCTTTTAAGTTTCAGGAGTAAACTTGTCGTCGTTCGAAAAAATAAAACATAATTATAAGCGTCTGGCACGCCATATGGCCATCCTTGTAAACATCCGGGAAGGGAAACGGGGATCAGAAAATAATCTCGGTGTGGCCTTTTAGGAAATTTTTGGCACGAAAAGTAGCTTCTCGATCATGTAAGGGAATAGTATTCTTCACACACAGAATTAACGCGAAAATTTGGTAAGATTAGAAGGTGACTTTCGAAGCCTACGACTTTTCCTCCAAAATTACCGTTAACTCAACAGAAAAAAAAGATCGGGCAGTAAAAACTTACTCGTCTGACATATGATATCAAAACCTATCCTTCGTTTCCCATTATTGAGAATTTATTTCGGCGTATTTTATCGGGGAAATACTAAAACCTGAAGAACGAAAAAAGGGATTTTTTCCCCCGAAACGCTTCCGTTCATTTCTTCTTCTTCCGTAGAAGAAACGAGTGACGACGAAATACCACCGCGCTTTATTTTTGGCCTCGCGTGCAAAAGCTGTTCTAAGTACGTTCACCAACCAGTTTATTCCGAGCGATTTTCAAAGAGTCAAACCTTGAGCTTAATAGCGGGAGGACAAAAAATATAAATCTCGGCTCGCAATTTAACGAGTTTTGTATCATCCATTGTTTCAAATGAACCTTCGCAAATCTTCCCATTCGATATCCCGGATAACCGAGAGTCCGTCGATCGTAAAAGAAATTCCACGGATAATGGAGGCTGGATGGAAAGGAGGAACATATATCTTCCCCCCCCCCCCCTCCATTTCGTCCAATGTTGAACGGTCTTTACGCTCTACAAAGCAAATCCAATGGTTTTATATGGAGCGGAGGTTCGAAAGACAGACAATGAGGCATGGGGAGGCAGAGGGAGTTGAAGGAAAGAAGATTGCATTCGGAATTGGAACCGAATGGTGCGTCGCCCGCAAAAGTTAACCTTCCGGAGACGACGCGGCGTCTCAACAGCCTCTCGCACACCCGCCGTCGCCGCCTCCCTTGCCGCCACCGCCCCCCTCCCCGATGATTCGTGGCGGTGGAATTTCCGCCGCGGCCTCTTGTCCGCGTAGGCGACCCAACAGCCGACAATTCCTCCTCCCCTGGGAGGTCATTGACTCGAGGCAAGGACGGAGGTGAGCGAGAGAAAGAGGTGGAGAGGTGAGGAGGAGAGAGAGCGAGAGATGAGGTGAGGAGAAAGGAGGAGGTTGGAGAGTGAGGTAGAGATTAGTTGGTAGGTAAGTTTATGAAGAGGTCGAGGATGCGAAGGAAGAGGCGGAAAGGTGGGAGCGGGATTGTCTATTCTAAGAGCTGTTCTTTTTTTGTTTTTTTTTCCTCCTGCTACGTCATCGCTGAAGATGCGCCGGAGAATTTCGAAAATTTTAGACTTTTCCTCTAACAGACTCAAAGGTATTTCATCGGGATTTTTATAATTTTGACCTTCGGGTCAAAATGTGTCGGAGTGCAAGGACGCGTACTTATTACTCACTTTGGAGAGGAATGAGATTCCGCGACAAAAAAATTCCTCTATTTAAGCTATAATTTTGAATGACGAAGATATCACTCGAATTCACCGGAAGGGACTCTAAATGGCCGTTAACTAATAACTCTTTGTATAATTGACAATGATCTAACATTGAGAATTTTCCAGAACAAGCGCGTAAGTATCCACAATTGAAAAATTATATATTCTCTTTTTATATCTATTGGAGATGCCTAATACTAGGACTTTATCGTTCAATTTTTTAAACTAAAGGGCTTAAATGGAGATCTTTTCAGTCATAAGTCTAACTGGAAATTTTTCTAGCAAATGAAATATTTTTTCTAAATGGCAGAAGTTTAATCGCCCAGCCGAACGTAATCGTTCTAATTTCATATCTAATTCTTTACCTTTCAAAGTGGAATTTTCGACGTAGTCATTTTAATATTTGTTATGATTTTGCCTTTGAGTTCTCGAAATACAATTCCACAATGCTACGGATATCCCAATGGCATCGATATTAAATTCGGCAAATTAAAATGAAACGTAACGTGGATTATTTGCGCGTGTGTTTCCCGCGTATTTATTTATCTGATCGGGTGAATCCATACTTAACGTAATGTGCGCTAGCTAAAATTATAAACACTTCCGTTTTGAATATTTGCGCCTTTTTCCGAACATCTTAAAAGATATCCGTAGGCGAAAGGAAAGAGACGAGGGCGGAGATGGAGAGGGAGGAGTCGGAACTGTCCAACACTTTTCGTCTACATTGTCCCGTCTATTTTGTCGACCGTCAAAATGGCGATACCTTTTGTCGAGGCTTCGGAATGGGTAAAGAAAAAATATTCGTAGCTATCCGAAAGAGTTTTCCTTACGTAAGTGGTGTTGAGAATATCCCATGTGTCCTTGGTTGAGCCGAGCGAAGGCCGCTTCACCTACTAGCTAGAGAAACAGGTTCCAACGCACCTCGGCAACAGATTTTTCCCCACCCCACCGCTAAGAGGAGCATTACTCGCGTAAATTATTGCCCATGTCCCTTTTAGCCAACCAAACCAATTGCCATCAACTTATTGACACTTAACCGAGAGCACGCGTCCGCCGTCGGCCACAAAATGGCGACAAGCGGGTACCCATTCGTCATCATACGTGGAAGGAATTCGTTACTATTCAAATTTCGGACGAAAATCTCTCCTTCGCCCTATGATATTTCTAAAGGAACTAGGAAACGATTATCAGAGAGATTCGAAGTGGTAAAAACTATCGTTGGGAAGACAACGCGTGAAAATTTCGCCATTTCACCAAATATTCAACATACTTCGAGTTTATTGTTACCGTGAAGCGTCCAGTCCCAATGATTGGTATACTGTCTGGAAATGGATCGTTACTAAGTAATAACTATCTAATCATGATGTTTTATAAGCAGTGATTTTGGGAGATGATACGAATGCCGTTTAGAACGAGTGTTCGATTCGCTTGGCACAACATGCAGCAAATAACGTTATAACAAGACTAAATTTAAGAAAATTTATTGATCAATAAATACGAAGATATTGACAAATACTGCCTGTAACACTATTAGGATGCCATCAATTACGATTGCACCAATGACCATTGTCGATCCGCGTCAATGAATTTCATCCAATTAACACTTTACGGAAAACAGTATGGAAACGGCAAAAATTGTTAAACATTTGACATAAATGTTTTCTTAAAGCTCAAGCAGGCCTTGTCACACGGGCATTTGAAAGCAACGATAGAAATGTGAGTGAAATAACATTAGGTTGTCAGATTGACGGAAAAATATCCGACACCATGATTTCTTTCATTTCGTTTGCAAGGGAAACTGAATAAACGAATTATAATAATTGGTAAAATTCGGAAATAAATGTTGTTTATGCCAGAAAATGTTTAATTGTACTAAATGTTTCGATATGGAATCAAAGCATCACAATTCTTCATGAGCATAAAAACCAAAAAATGCCAATGCAATACTACAATTTATTACTGTATTGAGTAACCTTCTATGTATGGCTAAGTCTATAATATAATCTCAATTTTCTGGTCAAAACCTTCGAAAGAGGTTTATTTTTGTTGTAAATAACCTATGTGATCATTTTGGTTAAGTTACTCACAGAAAATGTGAATAAAATTACAGAAAAGTGAAAGAAACTATTAAAATGGTAATACACAAAATATTAAAGTACTGACATGATGTGACATTTAGTACGTAATTTCAGGCTTTTTCTCTAATGAAAATTGACGGATTCTAACAAGTTTACCAGATAAATTCAAAAGAAAATATATGTAATTTCCTTTAATAGAAAATTGACTGATACTCGTATAAATCTTAATTATTAATCATTACCTTGAAAATGTTTTACATAAGGATAGACTGGAAGATTACCAAAAAATAACAGGACATAGTTGGCATGGCGTCTGTTACCAAGAGACGACAAGTAGCATTAACGTACAAAATGCCTAATCAACACATCGCTCACATAATGATGCAAAATCCATAACTCCAAGGTGATTTACTATTTTAAATTGCTAGATATATGAATTTTAAAAAAACTGAAAATGATACGACAGTTATGAAAGGAAGACAAGCTTCATGGCAAATTTCATGACAAAATTCGGTATTAATTATTACGCAAAATGATTTCCACATCTCCTGCTGAATTGATCGAGAAAGCTTCCCTGGAAAGCTATTCCTTTCACGTATTTTCCCTCGCAATCTTTGTCCCAAAATTCATTAAAATAATCTTCTTTCTACAAGAACAACTCCGGCTGAGTTTAATACATAACGTAGTCACCAAAGGACTTAATCAAGGATCTCAAATTCGCGGACCGCGAAGTAAATTACTATATACTACACGGCTCAAACTCAAATATATTTTTACAAAATTTTTCATTCAAATATTTGCAAATAATTGAAGAAGTTTTTAAATTCAGCAATTGCAAAATATCTGTAAGAGGAGTGAAAAAATAGAGAGTGCGGCCTACGGACTTGGTACGGTGCCTCGAAAATGGAAAGTCATCATGCGACCCGCGCAGCGATGTGAGTGTGAAAACCATGATCTAAATAGCCAAACTTAAAATATTTATCCAAAAGTTGATAAATGGTTATTCTTGCGTTATATACGGCGAAATAATATGGCTTTCACAAAGACAGCCCTCCAGGTTTAATTGTACTTCAAGCGGAATTCCACTTATCTACCATAAAAAAAAATTTTCAACTCAACCGCATATTAAGTTTCAAGGACTCATAAGCATTTCTGATAGAAAGCTATGACTCTAAAACGAGCAAATTCCTCATAAAAAGATATGGCTGCGGCGATAGCCACTCGCTATGCATACGCTAACACGTAACACGTATTGGACAAAAGAGGAAAAGCATAAAAGTCTGTACGATAGAATTCGTAAGATCCTCGTTTATTTGGGATAGTTAAATAGGGAGGAGGTGTGAAAACATAAAGAATTAAAGAAATGTTATAACGGTAGAACGTGTCAAATCAATAGAGATAAGTATGCTTATAAGAATTACAATGAAAGACATGACTATGTGCATATATATAATATAAGAGGAAATACACAAGTGACTACATATATAAAATGTTTTATAGTGATATTTCAAATATTTTTACTTAATAAAAGCATTAGATAAAAAACGAAGAGAATGTTAGGGGAAAACGGGGCAGAGAGAGGAATATGAGACTGACACTGAGGGATGAATAAATGGCGTTCGTTCAATGCCAGACCACACTCGCGTGCAAAAGAACACGTTTCTTGCACACACAACCTCGCTCGCATGGCTTCTGGACACGAAGCGCCGATTTATTACCCTTGTTTCGTTGGGTGTATGGATTCCTTTAATTACCACGAACAAAAATTGGCATAATATAATTCACGAGGTTTACTAGATATGATTACTTCATGAAAACTCTTTCTTTCATTATGGAATGATATTCATAAACAGCGGCGAATTTAGGTCTTCTGGGGCCCCTGACGTTAAACGACTGAGGGACCTACGATTTAAATAGTATTTAATGAAACCTTTCCTATCTGCCCCCTTAACGACTGTTTTATATGGAATAAAAGAAAGGTTTAACTGATTCTAAAAATGAGATAATTAATATTTCTGTGATTATATATATGATAACATTTTTTCGCGACCCCTTACCTCTGTGGGCCCCTGACGCTCGCCAAATTCGATCTTCCTAAAATCCGTCAAGTAAGATTAATGAGCATTTGTTTTTGAAACTACGAGATTCTTTCCTTTTACCTTACCTAAGTATAACCTACAGCCGTGGCAACATCATTGTCATCCACTCAGTCAAATAGATGATTAAATATTTAAAATGGCACAAATATTAAGTGAAAGCAAAACGGGAATTTCAAAACATGTATCGACATAATGACGGCCACCAAAGAAAAATGGCTACATAACTGAACAAAACATCTTAATGTCTTATTTTTCTCGAGATAAGGAAAGGGAAACGAAACTCAACATATGTGACATTTAAATAATCGAACCGTTAGAAAACATACGGACATGGTCGGTCCTCGGTGTCATCTGAAGAGCACAGCCAGAGCAAACAATATTCCGCGGAAAAACCGACGCCGGCAGCCTAAAGAAATTTTTCCTTTAACCTTCCTTATTTATTCAAGAAAATTCCTAGGACCCGCTACGAAAACATGACCGGACTCAACGAAAAGGAACATAAGATAAGAAAGGCTCGATAAACAACGTCGGAAAACTCTCAATTCATAAACTTGCTGAAACCATTTGCTCGGAGAAAGGAATCGCGGCGAACCAAGGACTACTCTCGTCAATAGCGATATTCTCTTCGAGAGAAAAGCAAAAAAGCATCACGTTCAACGAAACGACAGAAAACGAATCCAAAACCTCCACGCAAATTTCAGTGTTAAAGTTTATATGCCAGAGAGCAGTGGCATTTTTATTAGATTATCCGCATTGAGAGTTATATAATTTTACAACTATTCCAAGTCTTCGATTTCGAGCAGATTCTTCGCATGCCGCATGCTCTGTTCGAGCGTTTCGAACGATACGCGCGTCGCAAGTTGAGCAACGCTGTTCTAGATACTAGGGCAGCGGTGCTCAGCCTAGAATCCGAGGCATAAATATTCGATTTTTTTCTGCTTGGAGGCATTGCGAAGTGTGTGAGCCGCGAATCTTTTACAGTCGTGGAAACTATAGAATGTTTCCATCGATGGGTAATTTTATCGCAATAACGTCTTTATTTAAGGTTGATTGACGCTCGCTTGTTTCCTTATACACTTGATATAGATTGTTCAAGAAGAAACATTTAAGGTATGTCTGGTATTCTTAATAATCTAGTGTATTGGTTAACTGATAAATAATGAGTTGATTATTTAACAGAGATGACTCAGACGAGAAATTCAATAGTTTCTATTGGTTAAATCTCCAATTTCTCGCTCTGTATCTCAATTAAACTTTCCTCGAAATTATAAGGGAAAACTTGGATTCCACAGGTCGGTGAAATCGGTTAAAATTCATTACATTTATGAACATTTCATATAAAAATGTTTGGAAATTGTGTTATTAATTATAAATCTCTTCCAAAAATGAATATTAAATTGATTGTCAATATGAAATAATTATTGAGGAAAGAGGCCTAATTTATTTTCAAATATTCCCAGAATAATATACATATCACCATTCGAAACACCTCATTAATTGAGGGTTAGAATAATTTCAGCATGCAAAAAACTAGGAAAAGCAAGTCGCGCATGGAGACAAAAATACAGCCTTCCTCTCTGGGGGCTTGTAAATTGCTGACCAGTGAAGTTTTTTCCCTAATAATCGACAACCAGTGGTTCTTCGCTGAAGGCGGATTCTTTGTAGCCAAAATGCGAATTCGCTTTTCGGCTGAGTTATCTCCATCACCAATTGGATTTTAATCATTGGGTGAGTCAAAAATTCAAAACCAGAGGGCAACTAGTGATATAAATTCCATCTGTAAACACGAAGTAGGAAAGAGTAAAATAAGAATATTTATGCAATATTTAAATTAACATGGAACTGCTATGCAATCACAATACAAAAAACGAAGAATTCGAATTGAATTTTGGTATATAATTTCTCCACCTGTAACTAATTGTCGACGTACTTCTACTTAAAAAAAAATACAGATCATTAAAATCCAGAAACCTGGTGACAAAATTACTATTAAAAGTGAACGTTCATTAGCGAGTAATTGTCAAAGGCTTATTTTATCCAACTTCATAGATTAGAAAACACTCAAGAGAGAACCGTCGCAAAAAAAAAAACATTTCGCAGCGAAGGTCACATTTCGTTCTGTCATCAGCTGACACCAGGGGAAACCGTGTATTTCGGAGCAATCACGTTCTTTTTTCGCATTCTCGAGCGACAAAAAGAGCAAATAGGAAAGAGAGAGAGAGAGAGAGAGAGAGAAAAATGCGAACGGTAGAGCACACACACGCAATAGCAGCGGAAGTGTCACCAAAGCATCTGTACAGCCCTCTTGGAGGGAACAAAAGCGCGCGAAATATCGCGGCATCGAATGGAGTTGGCAGGAAGTAGCGGGAAGCGGAGTGTGTCTATTGGTCGGAGGTAATGAGGTGGTGGGGGAAACAGGAAGAAGAGGAGGTGGGGGAGAGAGTGGAGATGAAGAGAGGCGGAAGGATGGGAGCGAGAGAGGGGTGAAAAAAAGGCAGAGGACTTAATGTGTGCCGCGACGGAGGGGACCGGATGTTAAGGGGCAAGGATGAAAAGAAAAAGGGGGTTAGGAATGGGAAATACGAGCGGTATAGGAGAATGGGGTAAAAAAAATAAGTTAGGAAAATTAAACCTGCGTGTGTAGAAATTCATTCCAATTATTTCGAGCAAAAGAGCGACATGCTTTAGAGCGATGGAGGCTGGAAAGATAATTTCCTGCGCCGAGAAGTAAACTGTGGGAAAGAGACGGTGCGTAATAGCGCGTTCCAAATGTAGAATTCGTTATACTTATGTTACGTCCCCTAAGTATCGGAGAGATATCCTCCAGCAATTATATTTCCGCTTATCCGCCCATAACTTCGGTGAAAAGGATGGAGATGATGGAAGTAGAAAGTCGGAAAAGGGGGAGAAGGAAAAAAGGATTGAGTGAGCAACAGGGTGTTGAGATTAGCCCCAAGGGGACTTCGAGGGCGTGGGAAATACGACATATATTGTGTTCGAGGAATTCTACGCTGCATCGGGCATCCGACACACGTGGTTGTGCCAGAAGATGTGAGTTAAAGGCGAAACTCGAGCCAAATAATTGTCCGACGATATTTCAACGGACCTATTCAAATGATTGCAGCAATTCCGAGTAAACGGTGAAGGAAAATATGTAAATAAATATTTTTTGTATCATGAAATTAGTATTGTTTTGTAACATGATTAAACGCAGAAAGCGGCGGAGGCCAGGGTTCAGTGTAATTTTTGCCTTGTGCAAAATGACTTTTGCAGCGTACACCAATATCAAATCAATGTGTGAACGGCCGATGGGCGTGATTAAATTAGAAAAATAATAATATATAATAATAACTGGATAATAAGGCTATTGCTTCTCATATTTTTAAGGCCTACTTAAAGATCTCCTTCCCATGTTGAAGTAACAGTTAAGCGATGGTAGCGGCCAGAGCACAGAACAATTACCCTTAGGCTCACCGTAGCCTTAATCCAGCCCTTGTTACGCGCCATCATTCAATACTGAAAATCTATCTGTATACATTTGTTTCAGCAACTACCACTGGCACGAAATTTTTAGGATACACACAAAAACAAGGAATAATGCGACGCTTAAGATGGAATAATTAAGTGCTCAGGGCAGTTACACTACTGCGTATGCGCACAGCACTTAAGAATACTGCGCATGCGCGCAGCCTGAAATTAACATCGGCGAAATTTTTTATCACAATCACGTTAACAATGGCGAATTTTACACGGTAAAACGTATAGATACACAATTCTCTCCATTTTTATTGACAATAACTTCAGTTTTCCTAAAATGCGAGAGAATACCCTTTAATTTTCGAAAAATGCATGCTTCGCCGTTCAATCTAATTCTCACGCTACCATTTCGCTCTCCTGACGTGCTCATTTTGCCGCGACGAAAAAAATATACCCCTCCGCGAAAAACGACCATTATTCAGCTATGGAAGAAATTGTCATCTCGGCTAGCCGCTCTATTTCCATCGGTAGGAAGCGAGACACGCACTACGCCAGTCATATTAAGAAGTCGCGCAGACAATGAAAGAGAGATCTTTTTTTATAGAGCCAGCACGCCGTGAACAATTGCCGGAGACATTATTTTCACCGTTTTTTGTGTCTTCTAGGCGGCTGAAAACATCCACGTTGACATTTCGCTAACCGTGAGGCGTAACGGGGACATCACGATCCTACCGTCCCAACTTATCCCCTCTCCCTTAGCCACCGCCCTTTCAACCTCCTCTGTCGCCGCATCTCAACCCTTCATAAATGATTGGCCAGGCCAAAAGGAGGGAGAGGGAGAGAGAGAAAGAGGTGCAACCTAATTCTACATATGAGGTCGATCTTCCATTGAAGGCGCTGCTGTCGCGAATTGTCGCCCTTCGACTGTATGATAGTTAGGAATATGGTTTTCATGGCGTTGGCCATACCAGCAGCAGTTCCAATGAATAAAGTTATATATATATATATATATATATGCTTAAAGAAAAGGAAAGGTAATAATAAATGTGGCAACAAGGTGTTGGAGGAAGCCCCACACACACACAAACACATACACATATACAAACAGGGTGACCAAACATTCGCGTCTTCGGACGTAAGGGCCTTTTCACACGGGGCCACCATGGTCGCGCTACCAATGTAATCAAAGCCAACACATTAGCCACCGCAGACGCCACCAAATTCGGCAGTTACAAAATTGACGTTGAAGAGGCAGCTGCTGTGTGTTTTGGAAAAAGCAGCGACCCGTCTAAAGCTCCTGGGCCTAAACGGTAGAACGAAAATGAATGAAATCTCGTACTTAGACATTTTATCATACAGAATAGAAGCTATGAAGAAGTGGTTGACATTGCACAATAATTAAGGGCAGTTTATTCTACTCAATTTTAACAGCAATTTGATTTTCTCAAAAACGTCTCCAAAAACTGTAATCAAATTTCGTAAAGTTACTTGAATTTACGTATACAATAATACTAAATAGTTCATATTCCTCAAAAAAAAACAATATAAGGCTAGTTTATTCTTGGGAAACTAATAACAACTGGATTTTCTAAAAAAACGGCTCATACGATTTTCATCAAATTTCGTATAGTTATTTTAGCTGACGTTTATTATAAATCTACATAGTATCTATTATTCAAAAGATAACTAAATGACGCATTAGTATATGAGATCTATCCTTCAATCTCTACCATATTCACTCAAGTATAAGTATATAACCACAAGAAATAATTCAGAAAACAAATTTACCGTATTAAAAGTTAGCATTTCTCTCTCCATCAACGACGCTTATGCGAATAGACGCTTCCTATAATGAAACGTATCCTAATTTTTCGACGACGTGTACTCTAAACGACGTATATCGGGGAATTTATGTACTTTTTCCCCCCATTCCCTCCCTAACTCTTTCCTCGGAGAGCCAAATGCGTAGGTTCTGTTGTCATGGCGGGCGGGTCTCCCGCAAGAGAGAGATGGGAAGATAGAAAGAGAGAGGTTGGGAGACTGATACGACCGCAAGAGTGGAGGTATTCTTTCCTGAAGACTAAACTCGGTCGGGTTCCCAATACACGAACTGGAAATGGTCCAACTAAACGGAAGAGGCGACGCCTGATAAGGACGTGATGTTGGGACGTGAAGGAATCGAATTCTCTCCCATAGTATTTGCGTTCTTTACGATGTGGGACACATGAATAGACATTGCGAAAATGGCTGCCAAAATCCGTTTCACGAAGAAAGCCCTTTTAGCTACAATAACGAGAACACCGAACGTCAGCATACTTTCTCCGAGATGGAAAGATAATTATTACCGACAAACGTTTCAAAATGCGGGACTGGCACATTTCCTACATAAATAGCCAAACTTTATAAACCTTGACAAAGGAATAGGTTTATGGGTTAGTATACAACGATTTAGACGTCTCCTTACCACTAATCATCAACTTCTGCTGAATCCAACATGAAGTGAAGACGGTATCTAAGATAAAATACAGTTTTTATCTTCCAACAACTCTTAGCTTCCCACTTGAACGTCCTCTCTTGTCTAACGGATACATTTTTGATCTCCTTGGCCTAACAGATTCGCATATGCAAGCTTCATACAAGATATGCAGTTTAATCTTCCTCCTTCAAATATGCACACATATTTAAGAGCATATCGCTAGGAGCATTTAATCGTTCTTCCCAGGACGATTAGGGAATACAATAGGAAAACGATAAATCGGAATTGCTAGGGATATGTTTGGTGCATTGCACCCCCTGCCATCCACCACTTAGGCGACTTTCAGGGTATGATGTAAATGTAATACTTATCTAACCAGCAGTGATTACTACACAAAATCATCGAAGGCCAGCGTAACATACTTTTCATTCCTGGTTAGGTGCAAAAGTGGACTTGATACTCGATCTTAAATGAAGACGGATTGTTACAAGCCATACGAGAGAGTCGTATAGTTACATACTTTTTACACGAGTGACATATGTCTCCCCCTCCTTCTTCTCCACTCGCATCGCCCACAAAATCACCTCTGGACCTTAAGAGCTTTTTTCCATTCCCTCGGGGACCCGGAGAGATGTCTTTCCATCGTCTTTCATCAGCGGAATCTTCCGCGTGGCGTTACGTGGAATACTGGACGACGTCTTATCGAGCAGGAAGCCAACCTGGTTCCCTGATGCATTTGAATGCGTTGGGAAGGGCAGGCTGAATCCATAATTACCTTAAGTTGTTGGCCCTCTTCCATCCGCCTCGCCTCGACGGAATCATAAGTGGTGAAAACGACCCGAGAGACGGAGATAAATAATTCCATCCTCGGACTTGAGTTCGTAGGAGTCGCGCGGACGACGTGGAAGAGAGTCGGGAAATGTTTTACGGGGGAGAGTTTCAAAAGAGAAGAAAAAAGCGAAGCGAAGGCGATAACCCAGAGGAGAGGCCGTTGGGAGTCTTGCGGAAACATTAATGGCGTGGGGAGAAAGCCGAATAATTTCTCTCTCGCGGACGTTTATTTTAAAAATGAATGATCGATTTCGAGGTAATCGTCTTAAGACGTCTAGCCACTTCTTCGTTCGTTTCGAATACTTCTACACATCATTGGAGAGCAAAAAAGCAAATATTTTTCTACAAAGTGGTCTTCTGTTGGTTAAACAGAGGATAAATTATTACAAAAAGTCGATTATTTCCAAACGGTAATTACAATAACAGTTACGATACGTATTTTTTGTCGTTTTTGCTAAATCATAACGCTACATTAGCTGGAATCGGCAAAAGTATACATTTTAAACGTAGCGGTGCGTTTTTTCGTTAACAAACTTCAATATTATTTAATTACAATCATTGTTTACCTACGGAATCAGCTAAAATATTGTTTTACGCAAAGAAATTTAGGAAATTTTAATTCACCGAAAGATCCATGAAATGTAATCCGCCTTCACTTTTGTACACGAGAACAATAATCAATTAATACCGCTGCTTGAACTCTCACATGTAATCATTAATTATAGCTATCAGCGACAAAAATGGAAAAAACTGTAGCCTAATGGGACAGCACGCTCCTCAAATCAAACTTAGGTGAAGGCTATCCATTTTCTAGAAAAGACATCAAAAGAAGAAACCATACAAAATGTTTTGCACGACTTACTATGCACGTAGCGAATCGTACGATGAATAAAATTTTTAAAAACCGTTTCAACGAACTACTCCCTTTACCTTCTAACGTTCATTTTCCCCATCCTCAAATTAATTGCCCGTGAGCTTTACGTATTAAAAAAAACATACCAAAAATAAAAACAATAAACCGTAACGGGAGAATTGGAATAAATCGGTCACTTGACGACACGACTCGTTCGGCAATACGCAGTCACACAGGCATGAAATCGTGGGAGTGTGGTTTGGTGTTACAATAACTCGTACCGTTAAGACGTGTTATCCGTACCTCGCTGTATTTCACTTACATCCATTCATCCAAATCTTCCCATCCCAAAACCTCCTTGTCTAATTCTTTCGCCTCTTTCACTTCTCCGAACTAAACCCCCCCCCCCCCCCTCTCACTCTTTATTCAAACTCTCCTTCCTCTATAACTTCGCTACGCTACCCCACCACCGTATCCCCATCCACCTTCATTCCTGGCAAAATCCGGCTCCCCCTCCAACCCAACATTCCACCCCCTCGTCGTCCTTGCAAAGCCAAGCATCCACAGGCACAAGCCCTTTCTCTCTCTCTTCTTCTACTCCTCTTCCGAGCTTCCCCCTCCCACTCAACTCTCCCTCTAAGAATCTCTCTCCCCGTATCATTACATCGCTATGCCATCGAATGCCTTAAGGATGAGGCGACTTCCTCCAATAATACCAAATCATACCTAAGCAAATCTCTTACGCTTGGTAAGACATTATGACGCGAAATTAAATTTATTTTTTAAAAAATAACCTGTAGCCTCTGCACGCTTTGCGTATCGAGTTTCCCGCCAAAAAAGAAAATAATTTAATGGAATGGAAAATTGAACGGGGAAATTCACGAGGATTCGACTTTAACGGTATTGTCTAATAGATAGGTAATTGTGATGGAGCGATTTTTTTGATCGGCGATTTTATTTTTTATACGGATCAATGAATATACGTGTTTATCAATAACTGAATTCTCGCGAAAATGAAGTTAATAAAATCCTTCCGATTTCAATTCCTTATAAATGGAATTAAAACCATCCCATTGCCTTATGAAAATAAAATATTTGAATATCTTCCTCATTAATGTGCTTTCTTTGTAGGCCATTCTCGATTTTTGTATTCATAGAAATTACGGTAGTCATTTCAGTTATGTAGACATAACACAAAAAGAAATAAGATCAAAGAAAATTTTCATATATGCATTTAAATAAAAAGAGTAAATGTCGATTACAGGCCCGGAAAAGCATGACCGCAGATTAAAAAAATTCGCATCACTTCCTTTATACATAATTCGAACGTTTCCCTCGAAGACAAAACCGCGATACTGTCTCCGTAAAAATTATCCACCGCAACCCTCAAGTAAGAGAGATATTCTCTCCCCTACCTTTCAGAATAATTCGGATTAAAAAACCCCATCGCAAGCAGTGCTGCAACATTTTCTCCTCTCTGACCTGTCAGAAGAAATTCCACCGTCCGATCGCTTTCGCGACGCCACCACAAACAAACATAAATTATAATCTCGACAAATTCCTACTTTTATACAACATTTTAATGGTCCCTTTTTAGTACGGCATTAATTTTGACAGCACGTTAAGCTTCCTCGGCCATCTCTCTGGAACCTCTCTCCCCCTATGACTCGACCAAAAAAAGAGAAAGTGATATCCAAAAAATAACTCCCCGTAAGAACTCTCTCTCTCTCTCTCTCTCTCTCTCTCTCTCTCTCTCTCTCTCTCTCTCTCTCTCTCTCTCTCTCTCTCTCTCTCCCCCTCTCTCTCCCCCTCTCTCTCCCCCTCTCTCTCCCCCTCTCCCTCTCTCTCTCTCAATCTTTCTGTACTAGCCACGCAGCAAAATCCCCCTCCCATGTTTAGGGCGATTAGCATCACCTTCTAAGCTTTCACGCCTTCGCGCCAACAAGTTGGAAAATTGCGGCGGTGTCATTAGCGACGCATTCACGCAGACACGCGCTTTGTCCCTTCGTACAAGAGAAGCGAGATGTTCTCTCCCACCTCCTCCATGTCTCGTGATTTTCAGCACATCATGGAGGGATGAGAAGGAGGTTTGAGGAAAAAAATCCCCTCTGAGGCGAGGAGGAGAGACACTACGGGATAGAGACAGAGAGAAGAAGTATTGAAGTCTCCGAGAAGGGACTAGTTTTCTCGAATGCTTTTCGCCCCCACCTGTAAAGGAGGCGGCCTATTACCTACCCCATAATTCACCGCCTCTCTATAACTCAACGGGTATCCTCCTGGTTCCTCTCACTCGGCACCATACGATGGCTCCCCGTCCTCCTTTCTCCCTTCCCCCTCGCACAAGCATACTCAAACCCCTTTCTGCAGCTTCTTATCCAATCCCACCTGCACAATTCATCGACCGTTTGAGGTAACCGCTCTTCACCTCCCAGCAAATCTTCCTGGTGGAGGATATGCTCCGCAAAGACGTGCCCACGGACCCATACGTACTTGTGGGATCGTCTGCAATCTCCGACCGATGCCAATAAACCATGGTAGCAATAAACTTCACATTTGCCGAGTGATTGATTCGAAAGGGTCGGACAGAGAAATTATTCGAACCAAGGCACGTTTGGTCTTCTTTTAAAGGACAAAAAAAATTCTGATGTGTCCAGCGCAGGACTTTCTCCATAGAGAGTAATGAATATGATTGCTGTGGACACCAGCGTTCTCAAGAATAATTATTGTCCATTAAACTCGTGAATAATTTCTAAACATTTTGGATGATTTTCAAAGTGAAAAATCCATTGAATCGCATTTCTCATTGAAAAAACAATAGGTAAACCAAATTGTTGGATGTTGCTATGGATGACAAAATATCGATAAGCAATTAAAATTACCATTGGCAGCGTACGCATCGCTGTGAACAATTAGTAAATTATATCACAGTAACGGAAACAATTATATCGCTTAGCGACGTACTTAACGTAAATTCAGACGAATAATCAAAATATCTCTTAAACAATCGGTTTTATTAAAAATGTTTCAAACAAAACTCGTATAAAATTACACTCTATATAACCTATATAATAACAAATATTTACATAAATTGACTTCTAAAGGAGATGTTAAAAAAAGGAAAAATGGTAAGAATAAACCTCCACTTCCGGTTTACTAGTTTCTGCCAAAACATTTTCAGATTCTCGTTTACCAATAAAAATCTTAAATGTAAAATTTTGTGGTGATCTGAGTATTAGTTTTTTAATTAGAGCGCCTGCAAAATTCCTGTCACACACACAGTCATCGAGAAAATAGTCAAAACGTGAACAGAGGACCTCAAAACGTGTATTTCGCTTGAAAACCTTAATTCGATTTTTTTTCACGAATATAATACGCATGTAGAAATTAAAAAAAAAAACTAAAAATCTAAAAGTATCGTTTTATTCGTCAATGTCAAGCGCTCTCTTACGAATCAACTCGCATTAATTTGGTACAATAGAATAAGTAACTCAGAAGTCGCATATAACTAGCTAATATAATAATTAAGCGCACGAAAACAGTCACGCAAGATTTGACAAGATTTTCCCCAACAGCATAGTCGGCACTGTATGAAGTTAGCAAGGAATCGTTTAAGGTCGCAACGGAATTTTTGTGCCAAATACGAGCTGTTTCGAAATATATCATTAAAAGGAATGCTCATTGGAGAACCTAGTTTGGGAGAAAAAAAAGAACCCATCAAGCGTTCCGTTCCGTGGTTCATTTAGCTCGGACTAGCATTTTTACTCAGTCTTTCCTCTCCACTTCCTCGAATTTCACAAAAAAAAGATAATCACCAAAAGAATACGAACCAGGGACCGTATAATCCCATGTTAAACAAGAGAACCCAGAACGTCGGTATCCGACTCCCAATGGGTAAAGAACTACGGTCATTATTCACGTCATATGAGGCCGCTCCACGCCCCCTCCACGAGAGAAGTCGCCCTTGCCAAATGGCCACACCCAAACGACACCCCACCCTCCGCTCCACATCAATCCAAAGGGAACCACCCCCACTTTTAGGCCCCTCCCTTCTTCGGTACTTCTCCGACTAACTCTCCCCCCCCCCACCCACCCACCCCCTTCCTCCACTCCCCCTCTTTCACACCGCTTAAAAACATTTACCTTCTTCTTTTTCCCCTTCCTATCCTTTCCAACCTCGGTAACACGCTCATTACTCCTCCCTCATTTTCCCCTCCCACTCCCCTTATCCCTCCTCGCCGTCTCTACTCACCCCCTCCCTCTTCTCCCTCCCTCTATCCCTCCTCGCCCTTATACCTCTCTCCCTCCTCCTCCCCTGAATCTCATCTTCAATATCCCTCCTCCCTCTTCGCCCTCCTCCCTCACACGACTGCAGATATTTCACTTCCCGTCCCTCTCCTCCGGGCGATCGACTTCCTTGGAACTTGGTAAGTATTTGCCACGCCCACTACTCCCATATGCACTATGAGGACGTAACCGAATGGTACAGGGGATTAATGGAGCACGTTGGATAAATCACGAGGCTCTTCTCATTGAATAATGGAGATATCTTTTTATCATAAATCTTCCTTCTCTAATCTCATTGGTAACTCGCCGTCCCGCCCTCTTTTTTCTTTTTCCGCTGCGATGTATCGTACGTTCGAGGCGTTACGAATTACTTCTTCTCTACATAAAGTGGTCGCCTAAACGAGTCAACATTAAATATTTCACGTAAGGGATAGTGATGAAATTTTTTTTTTTAATGGCGCGACGACCCATGATTCGTTTTAAACGCTGCCAATGTTAGAGAAAAGTTTGTATTTTCCGAAGTAGTACGTGAGATTATTCGTGTATAAAGCATTAGAAAATCCCGCCGCTGTCACGAGTCATTCGATTATCTGCATTGCAGGAGTATTTGAACAAAGCAGTAAGTTTAAAAATCTAGGCGTGCGAGCATGGCCGGATTATGCAGTACGCAAAACACGCAAGTGCGTTGGACCCAGAAAACAAGGGGGACCAGAGTTGGCCGATCCTATCTTGTCTCGTCTCGCAGAAAACTATTCCAATTTTGCCGCACACATCACAAACCTTGCAACAATCTGTTACTTGTAAAAATATTTACGATTTCGGTGGGGCCTTAAAAGTGCTGTGCGTGGGGCTCATGGGTCTCATAATCCGGCCCTGCGTGCAAGCAAAAATAGTATATACGTTTACGTCCCAAGAAAATTGACATAATTCGAAATTATTACAGCAAATACACTTGTAATGACCATCATTTTTTCCGATAAGGGATTTACCAAGTATAAAGTCCCTTAATTTAATTTTCATCAATAGGAGAGTGTTTTAAAGGAAAATGTTTTCTGCAATAAATATATAATAATTGTATAATAAACGTTTCGAGACCATCCAATCGTGAATTAAGGCTTCACTAAAATTCATACTCCTAATCGAGAAAAGAAATTTTTTATTCGAAGCGAAAAAAGTGTAATTATCCTAGGTACTTCCGCGTCAAAGACAGGCAAATTTGAGAATGATAATTTTCCATATATAACTTTTTATCCGGGATTATTAAATGTTTGAGCTCAATACTTTACAATGCCATATTCTTGGGTCGAAATAAGAATTTTGAGTCTTTTTATCGTGAAAAAAACATACGTGTAATATATAGCAGGTCTCTCACTGATATGATTGCAAAGCCTATATAAGATTACGCTGACTAAGAGTCAAAGCGACTGTTTCGTTGTTTGCCATTCTTCCGCTGATTTGTATACCCAAACAAGGATGCATTGCTTTTTTAGAAATCGGAGCAATATAAAGATGATGAAAGGGTATCGCGATAAACATTTTATGTTTTTAAAATCCTCCATAGAATTTGTAATCTTTATAGTTAAAACTTAAGAAACTTTAAGAATCAAAGGAAAAAATACTAATGTACATCATTCTCCTCTGATTCCAATTTCAGAGTCAAAGTATCATTTTCCCTTGTTTTTAAGACATTTTATAAATTCAAATTATATTTGATTTTTTATCCTTTGATAAAGTAGAGAATGCTCATACCCTATCAAATGCTACGGTACAGTGATTTAGACTTCAAGCAATCCTTTAATATCGGGTGAAAACTAATAAATTAAGAAATAATATTTTGAATAATCTGAATAAATACTCTGCAGGTCACCGCAATTGGTGTATGGCCCCGTAAATTCACTGAAAAAAATAGGAATTATCGAGTTCGCCTTATGACTGAATTTAAATTGTCAAACTATGTCTCTCCAATAACCATAATAACCTTTCTAGGCTCATTCGAATAACTGTGCCAATTACGCAATTTTCAAGTTAAAACTGCAAACATATTTTATTAAAAATAATATTAGAACAAGCGTGCCGGCCGATGACTACAGGGCATACGGACTTCAGTTCCTTCTCAAAGGAGTATTACCGAAATAGCCTAATGCTATTAATATTGCAATACAATGGTTAAGTGGCTTCGAAACAAATACAATTAAGTATGGTAAAATAAAATTACTGAGTGGTATTTATCTTTGACTAGTGGACTGTATTAATACATATGTTCTCACACATAGCTGTTGGAGAGACATAGTTTTTAATTTCACTTTGGAAAGATGTACATGGAATTGCCATAACAATGAAGCGGCAGTTTTTACAAATTTAAATTCAAAGCGAGATGCATGTACAAACTCATCATCATTTTCACAAAAATAAAGGAGTAGTCCGCTAAAAATTCGAGCTTAATGAAAACAATTGGCACAAACATGTCCTCACAAGTGTCCAACAATTGTCAAGAAAAGTTCTTCCCTCAGAAATATCCGAGATGCTTCCATCAGGACTACGAGATGCATCCGATTACTCTGGAGCAAGTACATTCGAATCCTCTTCCCTCAATCGCCTTTAAACCCTTATATAAATAACATCTCTACCCCTATTCCATCATGTCAAGCAATCCCACAACCTATTCCGTCTCCTCTGACCCCTCGTCAACCCCAATGGCATTTACCAACCCAACGCATTTGCATAAGGAAGCGATGAAGCAGCCTCCGAGCAATAAGAGTAGAGCATGTATCATCCATATGGTGACGCGGTGATGCTTTTTAACGAGCGTAGAAGCAGACACCGCGGTGCTTGCGCGAGGAAGAGAAAAGGAAAATTGAAGGGTCGGATATGGCATAAGAGAAGAGATAAGGAGTGGGGTTCACGGTTCGAGGAAGGGGGTGAAAGGAATGCATATGCAACAGGGTTTCAAGGGTATTGAAACGCGAGAGGGTGAGAAATGCTCGGGCATGAGTTGGAATTATGTGGCATTCGGATGGAATGTGAAAGGTACGTAAGGCAGTGTTCAGGTGTGTTTCATCCTACTCCGGAGGAAGCGGACATCGTTACTTATGTCATGTGGCAGGGTAAAATAGATAAAAGGGATGGTTCGGTGCAAGTTTTATGACGGATGTTAAAGTAAAGGTAAGAAACTATTATTTTGGAGGCTCTAAAACAGACGATGAAACATCAAATTAGAGTCGTTTTTGAAATTATAAGCAATCGGATACTCGGGAAGATGAAATCAGAAAATAAAAAGATTTGACCCTTATACGGTTTAAAAAAATGAGCAAGATCTATAGAACTATTTATCTAAAATGAATTAGGATTGTTATGAAATAACTGTCTGAATTTTCATACGTTGGACATGAATCTGAACAAGGCTGTAACTCGTTTACTTTGCATATTTACTCTTCGGCAATAAATTTAATTGATTCAACTTCATGTCTGATAATCTTATAGGTTTTAATATTCATTCCGAATGTGGCGAAATGACTAAATTATCCATTATAAATAGCTAATTTTAGAACAAAAACGAGAATGCTATAGATCACACATTACGCCGCGGATTTATACGATTGGATCCTAATTTTCATAAAGCGTTGAGTGATTAAACAAAATAGCTAAAACTAAAAAAATAAATACTAAATATTTTGGATTTTTGAAAGATGACGCACAAAAGCGTGGGAAATTATTGCGGAAATTCGTATATGCGTGGAAATTTATTATCGCGAGACGATGGTTATCAACCACCTCCGAAAATGTTTTCGGTTTCTAAGACGAGGAAATTTAAAATATTTAAGTGAGACCGTTTAGTTCGCGTATAAGTTTTTCTTCCATCCCTTAATGTATTCACGCAAGATATGCATTTCACCTTTCTTCGTTGCAACACGCATTCGTATATACCTATTTATGTGCAAGATGCACTTTACTCTGTGAAATCTATTCCGCATCGTTCCTTTTACGACCAGGAGACAACTCGCATCTTCATTTGTCTCCCTTGTACAGGGAACTCGATTACGTCCGTATTAAAAACCCGTTTTGTTTTAAAAAAATCTACACCGTAGAGGTCGACCTTGGTAGGGAAATACATCGAAGAGATCGTTCAGAAGCAGAAATAGACGTTAACAGAATTTCTCCTTTTTAAGTTAAATCGTAACTCTTCCAATTTTCTCTCAACAAAAAACATCACTTTTCCGGAAAGAAGAAATTAATCCTCCGCGACATAATCAACGAGACGACCGACAATAATGACACAACCGTCGTTTTCTCGCGATATTGACGATAACCGCCCCGAGTCGTAAAAATATTTCCAGTTTTTATCGTATGAATATAGAGATGAGCACATCTGCGGTAGAAGTGGCAACGTCGCAACGGGTAGCCCATCTCCCTGACCCTCGCCAGTTCGCTTCACAGAAGAATAACACACGTGAGGAAGAGGACCTGACTGCTCGGTAGTCTCCCAAAGAGGGAAGGACGAGACCCAACAAAAGCTTCTGCTCGTAGTGGAAGTTGAAATAAAAAAAGACGACGCGATACTAGTTTTTTTTAAATCAAACGTTATCGGAGTCCTAGATAAACGTTCTCGTTATTGGTAACATAGCATTATGGATACGTGAATGGTTGAAGTCTCCCATCGTGGCAGAGTTGGGTTTTAGAAATGCCATTCCTGGACTACGTCTGTGCATTTCAGCTAACTATTACGATCCGATGTCTGCTTACGTTTCGTGCGGAAATCTAAACGTCTTGGTTACCTATAGGTAATTAAACGTATCTATTTTTGCAAAAAATTAATTCATTAACTCTAGTAATGAAAACGTCGAATAGAAAATTCTTCTACAGTAAATGAAGGCTAAATCTAATTCGACAAATTTTTAAATGGATGTTAGAATATTTATTTGATTTATTCTTCGTTTCCTACGAAAACAAAATTACGAACCTAATCTTTTCTTTCTGAGTAAGAATCAATGGTGTCCAAAAAAATCGTTTCCTTTAATCTCATGTCGTAATTCCGAATTTCCTATTTTTATTTATGCATTTATCTCAAAATCAGTCGAACTTTTTTTCATAAAAAATATATTTTCCAAGGTCGGAATTTAAAAACGGCAGGATGAAACAAACCTCTGGATAGTTAATATTTAAACTGGTAAATGCGGTATTTATTTAAAATTAAAAGTTTTGGGATGATATTCTGACGTATGTTCTAATGCCAGGTAAAATTAGTTTTCATGGATGGCCGGCCAAAAATGCACAATTTCATAGGAAGCTGAAATTCTGTTTTGGATAAGGATGGTGGAATTTATTGTTTTAGGTAATATTTCAATAAATAAGTCGGAAAATTGTTAATACTCTTAGTTTAGAAAATTTTCTACGAAGATTTATTTTCTAAACATTGTTCAACATATATCCAAATGTTTTCCTCCTGGCCAATATGTTTCGTTGGATATATTCGAAATGAAATTGGTCTTCCCCAATAAATGAGTCTTTACAATCATATAAAACGTATACGATTCCTTATTTCAACGCGCTATGACTATTTTCAATCTAAAGTTTTTATCAGTTTACCACAATAAATGAGAATTTTTTAAAAAATGAACCTTGAAATTACTGGAAGACATTTCTCTAATAAATTCGACCCAGTAACCGCTACTGTAACGACCATTCCATCGGAAAATTTCCGCCAAATAAAACCGTTATCGCCGCTTTCCAGGAGATTGAGCACCTCCGAATCCTCGAGTCCTAAACCTCTCTTGGTAAGCAACGCATTGCAGCCGAGACTTTAACAAGGAGAATATACGACGAAGCGTAGATATGATCACCGTACACAAACTCCTCCGCTACACCTTTTTAACGCGAAGAGTAACATTGGAAAGGGTGTGAACGTTGGTACCCCTTAAAAAAGAAAGAGATTAAAAAAAAGGTCGTAAATTAACACCTTTTAGCACCTCGTCTCTCGCGCTATGCGTATCTGATACGAAGAACGGGTGTTAGAAATGGAGGTTTGGTCGTGTGGTAGGGGGTGGAGGAGGGGGAGGGGCGGGGGGGGCGGGGGGGGCGGGGGCCAATGCGAAGCAAAGGAATGGGGCGGGTCGTGGGACAACATCACGCCCTTCATAACCTCGTCCGAGTCGAAGGACGTAAGTCACCCTTTGGAAAATCCGCGCGCGAATTCACACGTTTAAGATTGGCGTCGTCGATGTGTAAAGACGAGTTAAGAGCGCCGGACGCAATAGCTACGATGCACTTTCTTTCTGAGGGGAGAAAAGAATTCCGCGACGTCTCGAGATGATGCGAAACATCCGTACACATAAATAGCGAGCATTCTACGTTCAACACGTATCCGATTGTATGCATTTTCAATGGCTCCAACGATTTTCAACTGAATTGCAGGGAAAAACGTTAATTTATAAATCACAAGGGAAGTTTTAATTTGGTGAAATTCAATACTTCTAAAAAAATAATACAATAAACTACGTACAAATCCCACTATGTTACTCAATAACACGACTATATGATGGCGTGGTTATGTTGAAACCTTGTCGTGCTATTGAGTAATATGGTGGAATTTTTACATAGCTCATTGTATTATATGTTCCGAAAAGCGTTAAATTTATACTCTGAAGTTCACTCGATACATATCGGCCCGCTAAGTAATTATATGCTGCCCACCGCCAGTGTTTCGTAGTTTTAAAAACTTTTTTCATATGCAACTATCAAAATCTTTTTAAATATCCTGCATTTATTGGTATCCGTTAGTAAATATATCTTAGTTCAATTAAGTTATTCTTAATGTTTTGTTTTCGATATTTCCTCAAAGCTTCAATTCCATCACGATTTTTAATATTGAAATTTTAATAGTAAAAACCTCATTTTAACTCGATTTTCGCTCATAGTGTGCCTAAGAATCTATAGGTAACTCCGATTAAACTTTAATCTAGTGCGCAGAAGCGTTGGCAATTTCCAATACCGCCCACAGAAAGATTCACTGCCAAAAATGCGGCCCACCATGTAGAAAAGGTTGCCAATTTACCTGGCTGATGGGACGCTTTTTTTTAAGTACAGTAGTCCCTCGCCGATTGTGGTTTTGAGTATCCGCAGTTAATAAGCTGCACACAGTTTTAACGATCACGGTATCCTGTCTTGAGTATCCGAAGTTCTCCGCGCGGCCGTGGCTAATTGTACTAACATTAAAATTTATGTTAGCAAAGACGCTGCGTTCTAAGTATTCTTTACAAGAAGACAAGACAGGAAAAAAATGAAGCTCTCGATCAAACTACGTATTAACCGAGAGGTGGAGAGTCGAATAATTCTATGGAAGCGTTGGTTTTACCAGCGTTCTTTGAATTTGGAGGCGGGTTTCCCATAGCATAGCTGAGGTCAATAACCATTACGGAATTGCACGTAGTCTAGGATGTTAGGTAAGATTTTAGAGTTTCCTACTTAGGATTGTTATTATTTTTATATAAGGAACATGTTTTTTAAGTAGAGCAAAATATTTTTAACCTTGATGTGCACATTATAATATTGTGTGTCTCTCAGTGATCCCTCCCCTTATCCTCAATTTACCCTCGCCAACCGCGGTTTTGTCAACCGCGGGCTAAATCAAAAACAACTCCCGCAATTAGCTATTGACTACAGCATGTATGCATTTATAAAAACGGTGACTTCAAATCACAGTTTCAGCTATTAAGGCAAAAAAATTAACGTTATTCAACTTTTACCGAGTATTCATCCTCCGTTTTCGCATTCGTCTTTTTAAACGCAACAAATTATCGCTTTCGAATTAAAGCTTTACATTTTAGTAGGTCAGGCCGCGCCCATATCCGTAATTCAGGAAAACTGCATTTCAAATAGCCCTCTAAATCATTCTATCGAGACAGTGGTGAAATTACTAGGTAACCACACCCGGAACTGACTCGGAGAATTTTCATGAACCTTCCGTCTGAAATAGCTCTTTGAAAAAAAAATCGATGAAAAAAAAATTTATTATCATCAAATTGGGAGTATTATTCTGGTTGGAAAACCGCAAGAACACACAAAGGCACGGAAAAGGGGAGAATTGAACGCGGTGCAGAAATCGGTTTACTCTTGCGTAACTCCTTGATAAATTCGCGATGAAAGACGTCTTTCGTCAAGGACAGATAGTCATGCTGTCCATTCGTGTATGCGATTCTTGGATTCTATGCTATATACGGCTGACGTATTCGATTGATTAAATCAGTTCACTAACTACTCCTTGAGATCGTGTTATGCGGAGATTCACTTTAATTAACTTAGAAAAATGATATTCGACGTTTTCGTCAAAAAACAGAACATGCAGATATTATTATTAAATTTCTTATTGTTAAATTTTCGTCCATAAAATTAATTTCTTAATAAAAGTTCCATTTTTCATTTAAAATTATGTAGTTTTTACGTTGTCTTCGGTATTCGATCGAATCCAAAAAATTACTTATTTGAAGATGATCATAAAACGGGCATATTTAAGCCAGTCATGTGGAATTTTCTACCAGAAGTAAGCAAATTTGACACAAATACAATAACAAAAAGTACTGATAATAACAAGCGTAAAATATACTTTGACTAATATTTCCTTGGAGTGAATAAATCGAATCAACAATATCTTGAGCCATCTTCAAAACTTTAATTTTGGGTAATAAACGTTTTGATCAAAGCCTCGTCAATCTAAATAACTATCAATACCTAACTTGAAATTAACTTTTTCCAATTAAGTACGTTATCCTTGTGGTTTCTAATCAACAATACTGAAACAATCCAAAGTTCCTTGATGTTTCAATTTTACTTTTTCTAAGCAATTAGCTTCGTCCCTCTTTACAGTAATGGCTATTACTATAGGAGTTTAGCGTGTATTGAATATGTAATGCATAATGGTAAAAACTATTTAGCATGAACCTCTTAATCTTCAACATCAAAGGATCAAATTACAGCTCATTTAGTTAAATCCTTCCAGTGAATGATTCTGATGAAACTCAATTTTTTTATAGCTATTTTTAGCTAATCGCAAACTGTCGCGCTTTTAACACCCACAACAAGATCAATACATTTTCTTCAATTAAGTAAATCCACGCACGCACGCACGTATCGTAAATAAAATCGCGATTAAATTCCATAATTTTCCGGCAACTAAACGCAATAAAAAATAAAAGAGTTTCTTTTAAGCTGCACTCGATGAAAGTCTTCGCAATAATCTTGCAGGAAAACTGTCAGCCTCGTAAGCCAAGGACCGGATTAAGTAACTTTCCCATATTTGATGGAGGGAAGGTAGGAAAAGACGTCCTAAGGATCTTATAATATAGTAGAGTATTAAAAGGAAAATTCTCGATCTCGTCTTGTAGCTGAAATCAAGTCGACCAACTATATTTCATTGTTATTATTTTTATACTGTAATACATTACCACCTGGACATGTGCCTAATTTCAGGGTTCACATATGTAAATAAATAAATATCTGCGAAAGGCACGAAAAGTTTGGGAACCAGCTATGTACAAAACCGTCATCGCGAGTGGTGATTCATCTAATTTAGGTTCTAAAAACCAGTCTATTATCGTTGATGACGACCGATTTTAGCTTATGCGCATTTGTTTTTCTCAACCCTTTCGTGACTATAGGAGTTATATAGTTTGTTCGTTTTAGCGCAAATTAGATCCGAGAGCTTGAACTTAGAAGTGCCACCCTCTGACGATGGATTGTTATCTTTTTCGGAACATTTTCTAACGTGGATATGGTAATAGGTACGAGTAAAAGAGAGAACAAAATTTAAAAAGATGAGTTATTCTGAGCTGAAGTAAGGCCACCACCTGCTCCACGAGCCTTAGTGAAAATTCTATTGTCTCGCGAAAAGAGTGTTTCACCTGAACCGTCTGAAAAAAAAGCTGAATTTTCCCTCATCCCTTACGTGGAACGAGGTCAAGCGGTCCATCATACTGTTAAGGCTTTGAGATCCTTGAGAAAGTTTGCCTTTCGGCATTCAAAGTTACTCAGAATTTCCTTTCGAATTTCTTCGAACTAACGTCGCACCTCGTGGTCAAATTATGAAATTTCCGGAAAATTAAAAAAATTCGGGCTTTTAGTTTAAAAGAACTACCCAACGCAATAAGAACTTCTATGAGATTTTTTTAATGAACGAACAATGGCATAAAAAACGAGCGAAGCGATGGTTTTTACCAGGTAGTAGACTTTTCAGAAAGCACCCCAGAAAAGATTGTACGAGGGAGGAAGCGAGACGAAACATCGAGAGGAAGATGGACTTCATTTTTCCGAACAATTTGCGAGAGAATCTAATTTTTTATTACGCAGAGGATTTTATCACAAGTTTCAAATAAGCGGGGAAAAACACGCCATGAGCGAGAATTAAAAATATATAGAAATGTATGAAGACAGAGACCATCCTCTTATGATACTCGACCACCCTCTCTCCCCACTCCCCCTCTCCACTCCCCCTCCCCTCCCTCATTCCCCAGGGGGGAGTTACATACATAAAGGAATCTAAAAAAGACAAAAGATAATGTAACCTTAATGTTAGCCATGTCTCTCTTCCTCTTCCGAGACTCACAAGTTCTTCCTATAACAGGCATGCCAAACTGGCGGCCCTCTCTGTGCGTGATTGCGTCCCGAATGCTAATTTTTATCTTAAACAAATCGTTTTGGATTAAATATAAATATTTTATTTTTGCGAAAGGGAGACGAGGTTTTTTCAGAGTAACTGACGTACAATAGAAATTATTTTTAAATTATTGCCTTTAATTGCATAAACATACGCCAAATATTCGAGATAAAATCAATTTCAATTTTGCCAATTTTGGCCCTCTTAAATTACTACAATCCTAATCTACAAGTATAATATAGTGTTATAGTGTATAATATAGTGTTATAACACTGTATCCCTTCAATGGGGCCCTGGTGCCTCTTAAGTTTTGACATGTCTGTCTTAATAACGACGCACTCCCTATGCGAAAGACTTGCAACAAAGGCGTCTTCCCATTCGGCGAAGAGAAAGAGGCGTCCGACACGTATAGGGGGAGGGAATGAGGAGGCGAGAGAGAGGAAAAAAGGAAGCAGGCAGGAGGTGGGTGGAGGCTGCTATAAGTTCCCGTACGGCGAGAATATCCCCCGGGGTGTCGGCGGAGGATACACACGCCCATGGGTATTGCGTGGGCGTGGGAGAGGGTCGAGAGGGTGGGACGAGGAGGAGGCGGGAGCGATGCCAACAGTGCTCAATTTCAACCGGAACTGTCCTCGGAGAGAAGTGGATGAATCTCCCCCTTTTATTCATACAAGGTGAATTTCACGGGTGTCAAACGCAACACATACTCCTTCCCTCTTCCCCTCCCCCTCCAAACTTCAATCCCGCTGCCTCAACCGCCTCCTTCTCCTCCCCCCCAAATCCATCTTTCCTTCTCCCTCCCTCTCGCTAGGGATATTTATCGACTTAAAAAAAATCAAATTCTAAACGAATCGATTTGACCTCGTTGCTCGTGAAATTTGAAGGGTCGCGGGGAGTAAAATATGCAAAAAAAATATTCGCGACTGGGTTGCATCGGATGATGAATTGCATCGTTAAGGTACACACGCTTAAAACTTGGAGTGGGGTATGAAACGTGTTATCCCGTAAAATAGCGTCGAGACAAAAAAAAGTTGAGTGAAATAGTTATGCTTTGCTTTACAGGTGCATGGTAAAAGGTATTGGAACGATTTATTGGTTTTGGTTACTCTCGGAAGAAAATGAAGTATTCAACATGGATGCATAATATGACAGTTGGTTAAAAAATCTAAATATCTCAGCAACTTTTATATTATTAATTATGCGTTCTAATTAACTTGGTAGCATTCTCCTCAGTTTACCTTTTTTGCAATTCGGGTACATCATCCGACCAAGTTTTGGTCTATATACACTAACGTAATATTTTTAAATGGCCCTGAACTCGCAATAACTGCGCTTATAATCATCTATGAGCTTAGCTGAACTTAACTGACCCCAGATTACACGAAACGTTAAAGATAATTTCTTTGTAAGTATCGCAATCCCCTGCAGAAGGCAACATGCTTCGAAAAAACAAGCGATGATCGATTTTAGATTAACAGGCTATTAATTTCTTGAAGATATTTCTGTAGTAACTTGAAAATGTCGTTAGCTCCCGCAGAGCAAATTGTGAGAAATCCAGTATCCTTTGGAAAAGAAGCGACGACCGACCATTCGTAGGTTCGGCATGGGAGTAATTTCTCCAAGCGGTGCTTCGCTGTAATGTTGATGAAGCACGATACCAAGTAATGGCTCTCGCCAAAAACTCTTAGCCGAATCAAATTTCAAATGATGAAACAACTCCGCCGCGAGATGACTCGGCGAAAAAAATGACTAAAAAAAGAAGCAAAACGGATATTAGAAGAGCAAAGAAGTCACGTGTTTAAGGCGTTATCTCCGACGGATCGAGTAACTCGTTTGGCAGCACGCCACTTCCGTCGAGAGCCATAATGCACTTTATTGTTTGACGGAATGGCACAGATTCGCTCAAACCGCGGCGGAAATTCTTCGTTTAGTCACCGAAACGTCTGAACGATCCATCACTGCATCCAACGGGGCTTTCGAATGAAATTAAAGAGGGCGGGAGCCATATTATTCCCGTACACAATCAAGCTCTATAACAGGGGTTTCCAACCGATGTTACGCGTACCCCTAAGGGTACGTCAAAAGTTTTGAAGGCGTACGCGAAAGCGTTAAATATTTTAATTTTTCTTCATTCTTTGTCTTTCGTGCATGACTTGCAATGTGACTACTATGAATAACGTCATGAAACAGAAAAATACGCCAAAACTGTGACTTTTAACGTTGTAAACACGAGTCATATATCTTAATACCAGTGTCATTAATTTTATTATCACTTATAATGTACTTTGGGTTACGCGACCATTAAAAAAACTGCACTAAGGGATACGCGATCACAAAAATGCTTTAATGGGTACTCGAGTTAAAAAAAAGTTGAAAACCCCTGACCTATAAGATGACTGAGTCCTAAAAATATATAAAAAGGAAATAAATTCGTAGTGATGGAATAATATTACAGGCATTATTTTGTGTACGAGCATATCCAAAATATTAGTAAAGGAAGCTCACTTGACGCAGTACAATTATCTCCGTACGGTAACTCGCAAGCGGATGGTTTCCCGTGGAATGAAAAGTGGAATAAAAAGTCACCCCTGTGAAGACTTTCGAAATGGTATTGCTGATAAGGGTTTGACTTTTACCAATTGCCAATAAATTTATCTGTACAGTAAATATATTTGCAGAGATCAAAACACTTGTTTTTATGCAGAGTTTCGACTGCACACACAGTCGATGACGCGTATGCTTCATGCGTGATTTCGTCATCCTCGCTTCGATCCACGCGAGGAGTGGTTGCTGCAACTCAGCGCTAGCGGCTCCTATGCAGCTACGATGATTGTTTTTTTATATTTACTCCTATGAGGGAATTTGTGGGCCCACTTCGGCCCTAAGCCCTCCTGGATTCTGCTGTATTGCGCAGGATTTCGGTTTGCTTATTCTCAGCCTGGGCGAAGAACCTCTGCGCACGTTTCTTCAGTTCGTCAGCGATAGGGTTGACTGAGAGATTTCCATATATATATATATATATATATATATATATCTGTGTTCCTTAACCCCCAGCAGTGCCCCACAATAGTGCGGAGGCAGGCACGTTCAGCAACCCCTATGCGGTGCTGACCAACGGCGCAGTCTTCCACTCCAGGCTGGAGATGCGTATGCCAAACAGGGGAGAATGATGGCGCGGTAATGATCGATTTTCCTCTTGACGGAGACATGCCGGCTGCGCAGGAGCGATGCAAGGCTATGAAGCGTAGTATGCGTAGGCCTGTGACACGAGCGAGTTTGAAGATATACCTAATTAATTACATTTCCAGAATTAAATCCTTCAGAGAGATTTAAATCCCGTATTTTACTTATATTAATGAGTAGTTCACTACTGTCCTTTCCAGATGTGTTCCAGATTTCAGGAATCGACCCGAAAATATGCTACTTCAATCACCACATTTAATTTTAAAAAATTCCGACCGCCTCTCACTAATAAAGCAACTTCACATCTTTTTCATAATTACACCTACCAGTTGGTTATAAAATCGGAAACCACTTATATAGAGATGCATTGCAAGAAATTCCTGTATTACAAAAATTTTCGAGATGCGGCATCGAGCATATCACGTCCCTCTCCTCTAGCTTCCCTCTCTCTCTCTCTCTCTCCTTTCATTTATCTTCCTCTCTATATAATCGTTATTATTTTTTATTCTCTTTTTGTAATTATTAACGTAGGGTTAAATGTAAAAAGGGGCTATATATATTCTCAATTTCGCCCTTAATAAATTCCTTTGTCTGTCCGTCCGTCTACTATCCCTCTTTCCCTCTCTTTCTCCGCCATAAACCCACCGGCGTCCCCTTCCTCCTTCCCTCCCTCTTGGACGCCCTTCTTTCATCACCGCCCCCCGTGAACGGAATTAAAAAAAAACCGGGGACAATTCAACGGCGCGCTTTTCTTTCCGTACTCGAACAAAAAACGAGGCGATGGGATGATGGCGAGAGGGAGTTTCCACGAATACAATCCTTTGAAACACGACAGAAGAGGAACAGATTACGTTGGGCGTGTATTGGGAGGATCGGCAGAGTGTCACCAATATGCAGCGAGCGGAAGTGAAGAAAGAGAGGTGAGAATGGGAACAGGCAGGGAGAAAGGAGAGAGAGAGAGAGGGGAGAAAGGTTAGGACAATTGTGGAGGGCATTGCGAAATATGAGTGGGAAGTGAAGCGAGTCAGTTATACGTGGAAAGGTATTGAATGAGGGGGCAGTCGGAGGCGGCAAGATATTCAAAAAGGAAGCGTACAGGAAAGAGTGGGAGAGTTATGCGAGGGTTTGAAGAGTGACGTGGGAAAGAAAAGATGTAGGTATGTATGGTAGGAGTAAGCGGAGGAGAAGGGAAACTGGAAAAGCGATGATGAAAGTAAGGGGAAAATGTAACGTAAAGAGGCGATATTAATGTTAAAAAAAGGGGTAGAGAAAAAAAAAGGAAGACTGTTAAAAAGGAGTAGGTAAGATAAATGAGACTGGCTGATATGGAGGGAGAGAAGAGGGAGAGGACGAGAGAGAGTGAGGAGAGAGAGGGAGAGACGGGAAGGAGAGAGGGGGAGGAGAGAGAGGGAGTGAGGAGAGGGAGGGAGGGGGGAGAAGAGAGGGGGAGGAGAGAGGGGGAGGAGAGAGGGGGAGGAGAGAGGGGGAGGAGAGAGAGGGAGGAGAGAGAGGGAGGAGAGAGAGGAAGGAGAGAAGGGGAGGAGAAAGGAGAGAGAGAGGAGAGATAGGGAGAGAATATAGGGAGAAAAGAGAGGGGATGAGGAGACAGAAAGGGGGTAGAGAGAGAGAGTGGGACGAAAGGAGGGAGTGGGAGGGGAGAGGGAAGAGAGAGGGGAAAGTGGGAGGAGAGGAGAAAGAGGGAAGAGAGAAAGGGGTAGAGAGAGGAGAGAGGGACGGAGGAAGAGGAAGAAGAGAGAGAGGAGAGAGAGAAGAGAGAGAGGAAAGGAGGAGAGAGAGAAGAGAGAGGGAGACAGGGGGAGAGGGAGAAACAGAACGCACGTAGATGGGACGAGAGGGGGCCAAAGGATGAGGTCGAGAGAGGACGGATGATGAAGCGCCGATGGAGCGGGAGTGGGAGGGGGGAAAGAGAGTCCCTCCCTCCCCCTCCCCCTCATGGCCCACCCGCCCACACGGCAGCGCGGCGACGTCACGGTCCCGGTGAGGGGCTCGTCCCGTTATCGCCGAGACCCGCCCCGCACCTCCGCGACCCCTGGGTGACACACCGTCTTCAGCGAAGGGCACGTGATTCGCATGAAATGCATTCCTACGGCGGTCTCCGCTAGCGACGGACGGGCGACTGAGCAGGAAGTGAGAGAGAGGCTGGGGAAGGGAATCCGTGGCTTCAAAAGAGCGCGCGGTTAGACATTTAGAAGGGGGGCTGAAGGGAGATGAAAGGGCGAGGTCGCGGTAGGGGAAGGGGCGGATGGAAGGAGTGAGGGGAGCAAAGGGCAGATTGACGCCAGCTCGAGCATGTATGGATGATATTAAGCCATCGCCGTCGGGGTTTTGCTCTTCAAAGATCCCAAAAGCGAGTTTCGTGCGAACAAAAAAAACGAGGGAGTAATGCTCTTGAATTAACTGTTTTGTACGGCGACTCGAATGATCTATTCAAGGTCTTCGGAAAATTTATTTGGTAAATTAAAAATCCTACGGAAGTAGAAAGAAGGATGGATCGATGTAGGAGGTTTATTTCGTGGGCTGAAATCATGGCATAGATTTTTTGGGCCTATCGTGAGGAGATGTGACCAACTATTCCAAACACCAAATGTTGATTGATTGATGTGTTGGTTGTCTCAGAACACATTCCCGACGTTAAATTTAATGAGTTGTTTTTCAAGCATTTATATTAATGGACGACAATTAGGAAATAAAACGATATAAGTTACAATTTTCCATGACAAAATTTTATAGATGAGTCACGTTCTCAGAAATCTTCTAAAAACTGCGGGAGTCATATACACTTATTACATGACTATACTAATGCGATTATTTAAACCGAATTGTTATCAAACATCGATAAATGGAACGTATCTGATTGGTTCAGGTAGATATCTAATTTAACGGCTATAAGACGAGATTTTATTTCTTTCAACTTATTCACGAATAAATAAAAAATATTGGCCATGCTTATGACTAGCCTATTATGCTTTAAATCGCATTTATCTATGAAATGCATATGACAAATTTTATAGAGTTAAATATGAAATAGCACTCAATTTTGTTTAATTTACTTGCTTCAAAATGCTTTATGAAACACCTTTCGTCCAAATTATATTAGAGACAATCTTATAGTCTGGTAAATACGGTATTTTTCTCCATTCATTAAAATTAATGTCGACAAATCGACCTATTCCGTATTCCTTTGAAGTTCGATTGAAGCTCGCCGGATTAAGTTACTCTTTCTACGTGGAATATCAGAAGAAGCGTAATAATTTTTTTAATTCCAAGGACAACAAGTATACTCAGACAAATTAACAGGTAACTATCACATGAGTACATTAAAGACAGAATTGCGATATAGCCTTATGGGTGAAATAAATCATGAAATTACGTCACTGCAATAAACATAAAAGGTTGGGAGAACCTGTATTTCGGATACAAGCGAGACGTCATCACATATATCATAGCCTAATTTACACTACCATCGGCTAATCAACACTGATGAAGGCTTCTTTGTAACCGGAATGCGCATGTGGCTTTATCAACCTTATAAGAGAGAGACAGTTTGCCAATCATTGAGGCACTATTTATCTGTTCATCAGAGAAGGCCAGTCTATGAGCACTATTAATAGCTCTTATATTTTTAAAACAAAACTGTACCTAATCTTTTAAAATAATGGACTTATCATTACTACAGCTACTATTTTTATGCATAAGTAGCATGTCACAAAACTTATAAGATTTCATTCCAGTTTTACTAGTAAATAATTTATAGTACGAATTGACATAAAATCGATTCTCTGAAATTAACCTTGCGTGTAAAATATCACCTAATGTATCATCTCACCGATGGAAATAATTATATCAAACTTACGACTGCGCACGACCTCAATGAAACGCAAAAAAATGCCGCCCAACTAGGGAGTGACCTGCCGAGGAATGTGAAAGTGACAGGAATCTGGAGTCATCGCAAGTAAACCGAGGTAAGCTGGTTAATGGTTTATAATGCGCTTGGAAAGAAAACACGGCGGAGGTAGGCTATAAGATCTTTTTTCCAAAAAAAATGTAACCGTCCTTGCAGTTTGGGAATAATTTTAATTTGGTTTCTTGAAGTATAATGTACGTTTCCCAAGAAAGAATCGTATCAAATAACGTAAAACAGCTACACACAAACTACAATAGCGGTAACGTTCAAAAAAATGTTTTTAAAATAAAATTTGCAGACCATGAAATAGCAACGTGGTGAGAGATTTAAAAAATAAACGTTCGTGCCATTAAAATGAATTCATTTTGTATTTAATTCTTGGAAACGTCGATCAAAGAAAAAAGGAGATTATCTCTTCAAAGTAAGATGTTTTCGATAGTAGAGAAATTCTTGGGATAATTTAAGTAAATAACCATCAATATTGACAGTATTCCGGTTACAAACTCCGAATAAATTAAAAACCCAATGAAATGCGGCAATTGAAAGAACGAGACTCCACATTAGTATTCGTTAATCTTCCTATTGTTATACGTACCAAACATATCTCGGGGACTATAAATGAAGTCGTTTTGTGTGATCATACTGGGTTCAATTAAATTGATAAAGGACTTTAGAAATTACTTTCGGTGAAATGCTACTGAAGAGAGTTGGTTAGTAGCCGATGTGCGCATCAGGTTTTTCATAAATTTGTAGTGGCTATATTTTATAATATTTTTTAAATTTTTGAGTGCTTGTTCTTGGACGATTGAATCCAATTAATTAATTGGCAAGTTTTAAAAGATTTTTATACTTCGAACTGGATCTCCGAAATAATATCATATTATAGAAAATAATTAAAAAAAGAAAATAGACAATTATGTGAAACGTCACTGGGTATTTAACCTATAAGCCAAGTATGTTAACAAATACTCAAGTGAGTCATTTACATACATACATACCAATCACGCTGTTCCCTTACGGGGTAAGCAAGCTAAATGCCTCTACCATTCACAATATTTCTCCACACCTTTCTATCATTACATCTTTCGCTTCAAACACATCCATTCAAACAGGAATCAAACATTCCAGTTCCGGGAAATCAAAGCTTAAATCTAATTTAAGTGATTCTTCTTGAATCTAGGTTTGGTTCTGTAATTCGGGCATCGGAATAACTGGCTGATAACAGTAACCTGTCATAATAATAAGCACAGACTACAATACTTCAAAACTAAAGTAATAACGCAGAGAACTAAAAAGCATATTACAACCCAGCGTCGCCGGTAAAAGGACACTTATAAATCGCTTCGTTAAAACCAGACGAGTGAACGCGTTCCATTTACCGACTACCGACACGCAACCAAGAATTTTTAATTAGATACGGGTAGCCAATCCTTAATCAAGAGGCACGTTTAGCGAGCGCTATACCTTATATATTCGGGTCAAACTTTCGATACTAACGCTCGTCGCGCAGCCTCGAAAAAAGCGTAAGAATCACAATAAAGCAAACACGACTCGCACCGTCGTTAAAAAGTGGTACGACCTATAATCAAAATGCCAAATAACATCGTCGATGTTCGAAAACCCCTTAGCTTTCTCCTTTATGAGAGATTGAAGATGGTGGAGAAAAACTCCATAACGTATAAAATATCCCCCCTTGGTGGAAATTTCCTCGTTCAGTATCGTCACGACGCAAAAACCTCCCACTTTTTTCTTTAAAACTCAAGTCCGGCAAAAGTATAAAAACGAAGCGGTTGTCGGTTCTATTACACAACGAACACTTCCGTGAGAGAGAGGGAGAGAGAGAGAGGGAGAGAGAGAGGGAGAGAGGAGAGAGGGAGAGAGAGGGAGAGAGAGGGAGAGAGAGGGAGAGAGAGGGAGAGAGAGGGAGAGAGAGAGAGAGAGAGGGAGAGAGAGGGAGAGAGAGTGAGAGAGGAGAGAGAGAGGGAGAGAGAGGGAGAGAGGAGAGAGGGAGAGAGAGGGAGAGAGAGGGGGAGAGAGGGAGAGAGAGGGAGAGAGAGAGAGGGAGGGAGAGAGAGAGGGGGGGGGGGGAGAGAGAGAGGGGGGGAGAGAGAGGGGGGGAGAGAGAGACAAATACGCATGTTCGATTAAAAAGGAAATCCAATAGTAAAGTCTATCAAGTTACTCTTATTAATCGATTTTCAGAAACATGCTGAAAAGGTTATGCCTCTTCAATAACTCTGTACAGAAATGATGATAAACCGGTAAGTTATTCGAAAATTAGGATGAAAAAAAGAAATCGTTAAAAGTCTTAATGTCTTCAATACATTGTTATGCCACTAAATAACAGCATCATACATCGACTGTGCAGCGTGAGATTACGATTCTGGGCGTACCATCGAAGGGGATCCTTCAAACTTTGGGCGGGCAAACATTTTACGTAGTATCGAATGGATTGGTGGATCGGATAAGAATCTACACCTAAACTCTCTAAGAAGGTTTGAGGCTAATATATTGACGATACTGGACTCTTAACAAATTTTAATAGCGTGAAACCTAACGAGAAAGGTTATATACCTTATTTCCATCAATAAATATAACATTTGTATTAAATGTCACAAATTTCTTTTTCGACAAAGCTTCATTGAACGCGTTAAATACTCTCGTGAGCTAGTTGCAGTCCGCAAACTTTAGATTTCACGTCACTGTCTTGCACCATGGTTTCCCAATTTGGAGCTAGCGAGCACCTCCGGCGGTCTCTCACTCCGGCATATAAAAACTGGCAAAACCATACTTCCGGTTAGGCTATAAAGCAGCCATCATCGGTGGTGATTCGCCAATAGAGGATTCAAATATGTTCAAAATTGCGCACCAGCATTTTAATTTGTTTCATTTCTGTACTCCTTATAACACGTTAGAAATAACTCTGACGTTGGTTCTAATTCGTCATTATTATTCCTAATTTTTCCAAATCTACAAAACGGATACGTGGATATACTAAAATGAATATTGGTATTTTTCGCTCTGAAAGAGATAAGCAGTTTACACCAGAAGTGTGCATCCTACGGTCCGCGTGAAAATTTTACGTGCTAAGAGAAAATTTAGCGAAAAAGTGTCCCACGATATTGATTTTATATTTTCCTAATCGAATATGTTGCCGAAAAACATTTCTGACGAATTTTTGTCAAAAATAAATGGTCATACGCGAACTTCCCCTTTATAATAGCAAAGCAACCTTTTCAGTAAGCTCCGATTTCAAATCTCATACCGCCAGCTGGAGCATTTTCCACGCCGAAGAAACTGCAAAAAATTTGCCAACATTTGGCCTACACCCTCGACCAACTTGGAAGAAAATGTTACAGTGAGAAGGCATAATGGTTTGTGTGCGTGAAGAGGCGAGAGATGGGAAAAGGAGCAAGACCAAAGGGGGACGAAGGGGGGAGAGAGAGTGGCGGGAGGGATGGACGAGAGAAGAGAGCGAAGAAGTGAGAAACGGCGGGTTGAAAGAGGGAAAGAAGTTTACAAGAGGGAAAAAGGGACGAGAGGAGTGAGACATAGGGGAGAGAAAGAGAGGATTGAGAGGGAGGGAGTGAGCGGGGAGGGTTGGAATGAGTAAGAGAGAGAGAGAGGGGGGGGAGGAAGAAGCGAAGATGACGACATCAACCTCACAAGAAGACTCATCCGTTGCAAATGGATCCAAGAAGAGTTGCTCCGCCCAGGAATGTTTCGCTGCCTGAATGGGGAAACGAGGAGAGGGAGTGCGCGGATGCGAGAGAGGGATATAGAGATAGAGAGAGAGAGAGGGAGAGAGAGGTGGAGACCGAACCGCACAAAAGGAGAGATTTTTGCTCACATTTTTATCATCATATATATTCGTAGAAATTTCCGAGACACGTTAGAAAGAGATAATTACACAAATCGGATCACATATAACCTTTCATATAGCTTTCCAATTCTTTCCTTCTTTCTGTGTACAACGCTCTTAGAATCATTCCATATCTCAGCACTGGAAGCAGCTACAGATATGAAATTCGGTGAGTTCATAGGTGACCACATTAACTGCTAGAAAATCTTATTACTTTTACATAAAGTGTCCTAGGTTCGACTCCAGATAACCTTTCGTATTGCCATTTAAAAGCACGGGAAAAAACGATTTTGACCGTGCAGACATTTGTTCTTTTGCTCATTAAAATACCTAAATATTAACTTAGAAACTTCAATCTAAAACTAAAAGACGAAAGAAATTTTACTTTATTTTATTGTAGCGGTCTTTTATTGTATCTTGCCCTATAAAGTTTTTAAAAAAATACGTAAAAGTGCGTTTTTCGTGATTATAACGCTTAATCTACCATGAGTTGCTATGCAACCTGTATTTTGTTATTAATTAATAATCAAGTAACTATAATCATCAAAAGCTTAATTTTCTTGAAAGAAGCAAGCAAGAAGAAGTGTATACAGTATTATTAATTAGAATAACCTAATTAAAGTATTTAACGAAAGGTAAAGTGCACAAAGTGTCATATATTATTACCATATTAACATAAATATTATATATAAATTAATTTAAGTGTTTTCAGTATGTTATAATTTTTAATGTTACCCGGTTACGGGTTATTATTCTAGTATAATAATAATAACTTCATGAATCAATTGAACTTTTTTATTTTATCTATTCTGATAGCTTAAATCTGAATGAAAAGAAAGCATTACTGCATATCTATAAACATTTTTCTTAATGTTCCGAGAATTATATTTTCCCAAGATTTTAATAAAGGTCAAATAATATTTTGTAAGAACCAATCCATGATGGTCTTCTTAATAACTTTATTTCTTTCGTGAGAATTATCAGACCTATTTATTATTATTATTATTACGGTTCAAGTAATTTTTGACATTTCTATACTAATGACTCTCAACAGGAAATCTGTCGCGAACCGGTAAAATTAGCTAACTATGTACTTTCAACTGAAACATTTTAAAATTATTTTCTCGGTGAAATTCCATTACAACATAGATAACTTAAGAATTAAAGACTTTAATTACAATTAAATTTTTAAAATAAAATCGTAGTACTTTCAGGTAATCAGACACGAAATGTCTTACATTTATGTGTTTTTAGTAAAGTTAAATTCGATGGAATTCATCGTCGTGTCGACCTTATATGCGATATTAAGTGTATTTAAATACTACAACTTCAACAAAATTAAAAGCAAACAATATTGTTCTGTAGAACTGACCGTACGCGACATTCCGAGTGCTTGAGGGCCCGGGCCCAAAGACGGCATTTCCCGGAAGGGAGAAAAATGAGAGTAGCGGGGAGAAGTGCTAAAGGATGAATGATAATAAGTGGGTGGAGCTGGGAAAAGCCAAATCGAGATCTGAGAAGAGAAAATGGGAAAGAGAGAAAACGCCGCCTTCGGTTGCCGGCGTGATTTGCACCCGCGTATTGCGATAGGAAAACCTTATGACCGATCCCAACACCGGGACTCTCAGAGGTCCAGGCCCAGGGGTGGATTGGGCCGCCGGGACACCGGGCAAAGTCCCGATGCTGCTCCTGGGCCGGGGCTGCCTTTGTGGGGCACGTGCCCTGGGCGCCAAATAGGGGGGGCGCAAAAATATCAGATTTGCAGCGGTCGGGTCGAGGTGCGATTTGCACCCCTCCCCCCGTAAATCGCTTTGCTATAAATTTATTCTTTGCCCCGGGCGTCAGAAACTCTCAATACGGCACTGGGTTGATGCCTCGGCCAGGAGCTGGTGCTTTTCCGTATTCTAAAGTAATGTTTCGCAAAATATGGGCCGCGGCCTCCTAGGGGGCCGAAACATTATTTTAGTTGTTAGGTGGGATGATATCCGAGTATTTGCCCGGGCCGAGTTATGCTCCCAATCCGCCCCTGTCCAGGCCCCAAAGATTTTTCCCCGGTATCCCCGTCCTCTCGGTAGCCCTGGAGATTTCCGTCTTTCCTTGTTACATTTACTTTCTCCTACGGAAAAGATTATATGGAACTCATATAGCAATAAAAGCAAGTAGAAAACTGTTTTATAGAGCACGGGACCTAAGATTCGTAGCGATATAAAACATTTTAAAATTTTCTTAAACTTTCCACCAAAGTTTCGCGGACCGGCAAATAATTGGTCGCGGACCGGCGGTTGAGAAACACTTTTCTATAGCATAAAAAATACATTTGGGGTTAAGTGGGGTCAAACGGACAGGAGGGGTTAACGGACACTTCGTAAGAATATCAGCGACATCTACCGTGTAAACTCAAAAATCCATCATACAGCGAGTTTTTAGTGCAACACGTGGGCTGTTGTTTCACATAACATTAATCCTTCTCTGTCTTACCATTTTTCGTATTACAAAAAATTGAAGTTAGAAAATAAGAAAAAACCACTTCATTTTAGAGGCTAAAACTTTTTTATTTTGTTTGTGGTATAAGAAACTATTGCCCAGAAAGGGTGAATGTCAGATAGTGCAAGATCTGCTGTCTAGGAGATATTTTAGGAACTTATTGTGTGTGATAACAGTTGGGTTAAAAGTAAACTCTAAATGGGGGGCAGACGGACACTTTAAATAACCGTGAGAAATGTTGTGAATGGTTATAAGAGTTATGGCATTTTCCCATTTTGTCCTAATAAATTACAGGATCATGTTTTTGCTCCAGAATCCGTACCCAAAACTTCTAATCAAGAAGATGTAGGGAACATAAATGAACTTCAAGATGGAACTACGGGTCAAGAAGTCCTTTTGATCAAAGAAAATTCTACTGTAACTTCAGTTAATTTGGAAAGATCTTTTGAAGAGCTGAACCCTCTGCCTAGTACATCACGGAGAGGAAAACAAACAAAATCGGGGGAAGCAACATTGATAATAGATCCGAATTTTATTGAACTACTAAAAAAAGAAAACATATGCTGATTAAAAACAATTTTAAAAATAGGTATATCAACAAAGGTTTAAAGACGAAACATTCTAAGGGATGTGTGTGGTTTCTGTATAAAACGGTACATTGTCACGGAAAATTGGGTGCAGTGCCTTACGTACCCAGACTGGTATTATACGGAATGTGTGAACAATGAAGTGATCCATATTTTGTTTGTAATAACTGTTTCAGTGACGAAAGTGATTGATATGAACACTGTCCATCTTCCCCAACGTTAATGTCCGTATGCCCCGATGATTGGGCACACGGACATTTGAACTAATATTTACATAGTTCTAAAAAGAATTCAAAATATGTATTTTCATTAACTTCCGTTTAAATATTTGTTTTTACAAATGTCTTATGCTTGCAATATTCTTAATCAAAAATAAAAAAACATTAGTACATAAAATGTACTTCATCATTTGTGTTTCGAGTGTCCGTTTGCCCCGTCCTTACCCTATACATAGAAAACATTACTTGGTTGTAATTAAACAATTTCTCATTATATCATTTATATTATTTGAATGACACCTTATATCTTCAAAAACAGACCACGAAATTCAATTTAAAATAATAAAGTGGCTCAATCACACCTCGACCTTTATCTTCCAGCATTATTTCTCCCACATTTCTACATCCAAATGTATTTATTATATTGATGTTCATCATACTGGTGGATAACAGGCGGTAAAATACATAACAATGTCCCTAAGAATTATTGCTTGGACAAATTCCCTATTATGATCTATCACTGCCCTATGAAAAAGCCTCGAGCTCACATATTTCATCATATTTTCCATTATACTCCGAGGTTTCAATTATTTTTAAGCTCGCGCTTTGCCTGTATTCATCCTTTATGAAGTAGCCTCAGCGAAAGAGATGCTTATAAATGTTATAGCACAATCCATTGGTTTACAATGACCATTTATTTTATTATATCTCAAACAATTTTTTAATGTAACTTCGCAATTTTTACGTATCATAGATATGTTTTTTAAAAGATGAGTCATACTTTAGAGTAATAGTTATTTTTTTAGTTTTTCATGCATAATTTTACATGAAAATAAGTTTAAATGACAATAAGCTTTCTTTTGAATATTAAATGAAAACATGTTTATATATCTAAGCACACGTAACAAGACTGAAAGCGCGGCCGCAAAGTCATTGAGTTAGCGTCTCCTGAATTTGTATATTATTTTATATCACACATATCCAATACAACGACTTCCAATGGACAAATTAAAATAGAACTTGGAGTACAAACTTAAAAAAGGTTTGTAAGCTTTTAAAGTAGAGATGCATATTTGATTAGACGTGATAATCAATTTTGTGATACCAAATAAAGGTAACACAAATGAAAAGAGAAACATAAATCCTATAATAAAAAACTAGAGACCCATTACGTTAATCCGACGTCTTCAACCACATTATAAAACACAACCAATAGATTATGCAACAGTTTACGCTACGAATAATGTGATAATCTTGTTAAAAACCTATGTCCATGCATCAGCTTTAAAAATTTGGAGCGAGACATAACTGATCCAAAAGAAAGCCGTATCAAGAGCGGATGATTACAGACAAATAGCATAGAATATTTAGAGAAACTTCTTCTATTAAGTAAATAATAGAAGTTAATTTTGTAATCTCGTAAGGAAGAAAATAAATGCGGACATGACACACACACACGCCGACATGAGGCTAACTGCTTCGAAAGGAGTGTTGGAAGTGAATATAACATCAAGAGGTCACGAAAAACGCTACTTTGCCTCACAACCTCTCGTTAGGTCAGGATTATGATTGTAGTCGTCCTTGAGGTTCTCAGAAGGCGGAAAGACTGACATCTCGAATTCAGGCAGCCATAGCAAAGGTGATATTTTATGCCGTCCTATGCAGACTACGAGATAGTTGAATTAAAAATATTTCCTCTATGACCGTTTATAGTTTGTATGCATACACAAGCATACGGAACGTTGGATTTGTCCATCATTGTGGTGTAATGCTAACTACTAACCAAAATTTATCCCAAGGAATAATGCTTTGTCATAGACACAAAATGCAAAGAAAGAAGACGTATTATTTGATGAGCTACAAAAAGTGATTTAATATTTATTTTTCTAAATCTTCATAGTAAGGGGCAACACATTTCAGGCGTAGGTCCGAGAGATGAATTTTCACAAACTGCCCACGTAAAATATCTGCACAATGCCCTGTGGCAATTCTCTGAAAATGGCCAACTCATGACCTAAGGAACATGATGACTGATGATCTATTACATGATCACGCCCATTAACATTAGTTCAAACGACGTGAATTAAAGATGGTACGTGCGGCGTGGTTTATGCATTTCACGGCGTAAAATATCACCCCTTAATAGAGTAAATTCCACTAAATTCATATCGTGTTAGTGATGAGACGATAATCTCCCTTCGATTGAGACCTTGATGGCAATAAGTGACCTCAGAGTACATTGTTCAAGTTAGGTATCATTTAAGAGCAATAAACAACCCGTCATCCGGCGCACAATAAGAATTAACTATAATTTACTTATTTTATCATTATCTAAACCTAAAATCCGCTAAACTCTGACATAAATTTGTTCTCTTTCTAAGTGCAACTGATACACAACGGATAATATATATTTTAATGGACACTACGCATTACCAGTCAATAATATCTCTTCACCTTCTCCTTATATACGGTCACGGATTTGAAACTTTATTAAGAAATAGAAAATTTGAAAATAGTTTAGAATATAAATATAATGAAATAGGAAAAACTTTTGTATAATAGAAGTATTGAGAGCTTATTCGCAAACTCAACATATCCTGCCTATAGGAAATCATCGAAAAATATAGCATGATTCAGGAATATTTCGTACTGTACAGCTATGTATTCACACAATTGCATAAATCGTGCTCATTGAACGAGAATTTTCGTTGACTTTAAGTCCATCGTTAAACTTCAAAGATACCACTCTTCATTGGTATCTCACATTTTTAATAAAAGATTTCACATTTGGATAAACCATCGCTAGTCACCACATATATGTTAAACACTTTTTTAAATGAGCAGATCGACTGTTTTATTGTTAATGATTATTTTGTACAAGACAACCTTTGCTCGTGAATTTAATTTCAACTTACATTGTAATGTAGATTAAACTTCACTGAATAAAATTTGAAAAAAGTTTTCAAACAAGTTTTAGCTTAAAATCCGAAGCATCGAATATATTTTCTTAGAGAAATTCCAAAACTTTGATTTTGGAATACAGACAAGGCGGGCTATCGATGCGAAAAATAAATACGACAAATGACAGGGAAAGCGCGTAGCGTAACCCCGATTGAAAAGAAAAACGAGTTTTCAAAAAACGCAAAACACCATGAATTTCATTATATTGAACCTGCGCCCTTGGAAATAATTAGTGGCGATTTCACATCGTTGGTAGCCTTCAAACGTGGCACGTGATGTGTAAAAATACTTTCTCGTCTTCGGAACCATCTCCGATCGCTCGCTGAGAACCTCACCCCCGGAAGTCACCAAAAGGAACCCGACGGACACAAACATAGGAACCATTCTTTCAACATTTACCGCGAGAATTTGTTGAGAAAATTAGCCGCAGAGTGAGAGACAAAACAGTGGAAAAGAAAGGTGTGGAGTTAGGATCTGGAGCGTAGAGGAGGGGAGGAGAGGCGGAAGGCGGCATATAGGTGCGGGGGAAAAGTCTTACCGCACCCGGGCGTGGCAGTGCCGCGCCCCGCGAGGTGCGGCAGTGGGCGCAAGGAGTTTTCGCCACCTCAACGCGAGCCGACGCCAGCTGACCTCACCGTCAGGTAAAAACCTCGTGACCCGAACGTAACAACGGTTCTCTCGGCGTCCCGTACCACAACCGCCTCCTCCTCTTCTTCTTCTTTTCCCTCTCTCCCTCTCTTTCACCTCCCTTCTCTTTCCAACTCCCACTTCACTCTCTCTCCCTCCTCTCTCTCTCTCTCTCTCTCTCTCTCTCTCTCTTTCTTTCGCCTCCTCACTCTTCCCTCTCCTCATTCTCTCCATAAAAGTATTCTCTCGTAATGAAATATCCCTAGCTCCACTATTCACTTCCCACTCCACCCATTTCTGTGTGTTTGTATGTATTTTTGCCTAATCGGCCTCTTGGACTATTATATCCACAAGTTCATTCCCCGTCTTATTACTCTCTTATTCTAAGAATTACAAACTTCTATCAATCTGTCGTTTTTCGTCCTATCGACTTTTTTCCACCATTTTTATAAATATTTTTTTTAGAATTAAGTTCTGAATTCCTCCTCATATTCCACGTAAAATCCTCCAAATACTTTAATACGGATTAGCACCCTACCTTTGTCACAATCTCAATTCGAAACATTCTTTTTCTAATAATCCACGGCCAACATTCCCCTCTATTTAAATATTTTCTGTAGTCAATCTATTCGCCGCGATATTCTCACAAAATTCTTTTATTCTCGCTTCCATACCCAAAAATTCTCGCACAAAAGATGATGTTTTTAAGTATCCAATCCTCAGTATGTACACAAAATAGGAAGGGTTGCGGCAAGTGAAATCGTAGATGAAATTATTTGGAAGGAAAGAGAGATGAAATAAAAAGAGAGTAAGTGGCGTGAAAAGCGTATTCTATATACAAATGAAATAGTTTTTAATGTTCCGAGGTTCATATCGAGTTAAGGTTTGAAATAAATTACATCACGTGCATATAGGTTTAAGAAAATATTTTTTGCTTAAACACGCACATAAATGGTTCGATAGAAAAGCAGGTTAACTTTGCTGCTGAAAAATTGTGAATGCAGTGGCGGGTATGTAATATACGATATTTTATGTAACAAGTAATTTTTTCTATATAATTGCAATTTGGCATCAGAAATACGAGCCGAATTTCAACGATGGAACGTCATCTTGAGGTCCAAAATATACGTACATATTTCTGCCCAATAAAGTAGTGTTCTTTTTCAAGTTATTTTTTTTTAACGGTTCAAATCCTCCTTCGTGTTCCATTACAGAAAAACTCCAGGCAATGTTCTTCCATATCACCTCTAAATCCTCTACTCCATATGAAATTTCATTAGAGATTTACTTCACGAAATAATCGATTACTGCAGCGATCTTACAATTAGTCTCCAAACTCTTCGTGTTTCCGAGATTCCGCTTTCGGTCAGCGCATGTTCTTTGATCAGATATGGACAAAGCATTGGTCCGATAGCGTCATAACATCACGTGAAAACAAAAGAGAAAAGGATTACGGCTATCTCTCAAGGGCGCGAAGCAATCCTGGACATAATATGGTCATTGTGCTCGTGTGCATTTAAGAACTCTGATACGGTCAAAAGTTTAGAGGAAATGGAAATAATTAAGGCCAAGGAGCTTGCATTCAGAATGTACCGTATTTTTTTCGGAATCATGAGTTTCTCCTTTTTTTGTGAGAAAATTCGCCTGAAACTATACCGCTTCTTAAAATCTAAAGGTATCTTTTCGTTGGATGAAACACGAGAAAATTCGTTTCAAATACAAATAGAGATGACTGCAGAGCTGCAATGTGAATGAGAACATTTAGGGTTATAACGTGAATAGAAGTCGTTTAACTTTGCTACTTAATTGGGCTTAATTGCATTTTCCGTTTGCGAAAATAACGATAAGCGAATGTCCATACTTTAAAACATTTTTATGTATATTACCTTAACCATATGTTTCCTGTGTGGCGTAAAAAATTAGTGCATATTTTCTGTCTGTTAAATCATTGTAATCGTGAGACTTACAATATGCAAACGTCAAATTCTAGCATACATGTGTCTGGGACGTATCGTTTGCGTCCATGTTTATCATTAAGTTGGTTATATTAATGGCTATCATAAGTTCAGTATGTATTGCTTATGAACTGTGAATGAAGGGAGCGCAAAGACGGTTTTATTTGGTGAGGGGGCGGCTTTGTAATGCTAGGCAACCGCTACCTTAGGGTGAAATGGTAGTTAGATGCATTTCTGATGAATTACAAAGTTTATATATGTATATACAGAAAAGTCTATTTTCATTGTTATCGGAGAATAGTTTTAACCGTGCAACGTTTCTGTTGGTACTTAAGAGATATCCATATTTGAATATTTAATGAAGAAATGAAAAAAGAGAAGTTGAGTCCTTCTCTACAAATTTACTCAGGTTTGGTATACATCACGTTGGTGAGTGCTTGATAGTTAATAACAATAAACGAAACGTTTTAAATTAACTGGGAGACGATTATCTTTCGAGTTAGCCACATGATCCCTTTGCATGGTCTGAAACAGTATTTATCGATGATGAAACCAAAATAGCACAATCACGTGAGAAATTTGCCAAGTAGAAAACGTTTTCCTAACCTAATGACCTATTATTCCGCTTTTTTTTATTCGAAAAGTCGGAGGTTGTGGTAATCCTTGTACCTTTTTCTATTCAAAGTTCCTCAACAATTCCTCGAAGAACTACAGGAAGTCTCTTTAGTGCAATGTCTGTAGACCGTAGTAATTAATGCTGTCACCATAAATTAATTCAGCAACAAAAGTATTTATCTTTTCTAAAGATCATTTCGTTAAAATTTCAATATGAGACTACCGATATTTTTGTATAAATTTACTCCATCACCAGATTGTGGTCTTAGTTAATGCATAAAATTTTACGTCACAAGGTATAATAAATTATACTAGATTAAACTGTTTACATAATTCATTTTACCAAATAATACATATCTACATTAAAAGCCCATTTATTCCAACTCTTGCTTCGAAGCAATAATAAAACACCTTTTTGGTGCACTGTTTCAAACGAAAGTAAAGGAATACGTCAATTATTATTTCTCTTTAGATTCATAAGCGTTTGGGAACGATAGAGGTTACACATTTAACGCTTTATTCCCTTTTAGATTGCAGGATGCCCTACAATTATGAATAAAATATACCTCCTCGTTCATTCCGGCGAAAATTAATTAACTATTAATTATTATTTCATTTATTTCACTCGGTCTATGAGACATGCAATCCCACCACTTCCGATTCATTCTTTTAAATCGTGACAGGATTGATATATCCCCGGTAACGACATTGTTTTCCAAATTCCTTTTCCCGTGTAGCATTTACTCGTTCCGCATTCCATTATGATATATGCAAGAGATGAATTTCCTGTTTATCAGAACAACTTCTTACAAAATCCTTACGACCATGCCATATAAAACTGTATGCACGAAAACTTTTCCGCAAAAACAATTTCGTAACGTCTTCCAATACAACGAAATATTCCTCTAAATACCTTATTGCGAAAATTTTATCATATAGATGTAGAAAATATACGATGCCTGTTAAATTCAACTCGCTAAATACGAGGCTACGTGTTGACACCGTCGCGGAAGAATGCGCACGTTCATAGAATTTTTCCCACCAGAGATACAGCCTTAAAAAAGACGAAAGAATTTTTTCGCCGCATGTTATTGCATAACCGTGCCCTAAGCGTGAGAATTGCGTTTCCCTCTATTGCGTTGAACTTGTAGAAGAAAACATCGTATCTGTGTCACTAGGCGAGAACTAAGACTTCTATGATATTATTGCGAATAATTGACAGTAAAAGTTCATTCCATGAGTATTGGGCATAATACACATACCCAAGGAGCGACCTAAGAGAGCCTTGAGCAAAAATAGTAACTAATACGACTATGAGCAAACAAAATACGATCGCGAAAGTCAGACTGGCGACCCTTTCTATGCCTGTGTCGTAAATGCTATTTTTTTTCAACTGAATCGATCGAGATTTCATATAAATACACTATTTTTTGAAAATGAGAAGATATTTTATATAGTCTTTGAGATACGAAAATATTGTTTTATAAATTAATGCTTGTAATGGCAAAACAGACTTCCAATCTTTTAGATCAAGTCAATCTTGCTCCGTCTTGCGGTAATGAAAGAACCGTAATCCTAATGCGGCCCTTCTATAACATCCATCGCTCCAATGCGGCCCTGAAGCCACCTCGTGTTTCACATTCCTGCCGTAGTTTTCCGAGAAAAATCTCTAAAACCCATCAACACATAAACTTACGACTTCTCCTAAAAATAACCGCAAACAATAGACAAACACGCGAGTTTTTTTTTTCGAGTGCATCGCCATTCCTCGTGACAGTTTCCGATTCCTTCTCTCGTTCTCCTTTTTCCTTTTAAAGTTTCCAACCCACAAAAAAAAGAAACATGCTACAATTGCCAATTGTGTTACGGTGTCATGAATAAAATGAAGAAAAAAAAAGAGGGATTCAATCTCGCCAACATGAAAAATTCGCTCCCACTTTCGTACCCGTGAATTCCCACGAGCGTTCCACTAGAAGATCTCGCGTACGGAATGAGGTACGGTAATGCAAGCAGCGGGCACGACCGTTTAATAAGCATGCGAGTTCAGAGAAATGGAAATAAGCGAGAGAGCCGTGGAGGGAGGGAGGGAGAATGGCTGAAAAGTGTGTCGTGTGCTAGAGGGATGGGAGTTCGCTTCTTAGCACATTGATTTCTACCGTCTACTTAACTAGCCATCATTGGGATGAGAAATTTATTTCCCTCGGCACTGTAAATCGTATGACTAATTTCACTGGAGAATTATCGAGCTCGTTTTATGGCTGAAAAGAAGTTCAAAGATATGCGCTTGAATCTAAAAAATAAATCGAAAAAGCACTTATATCAGGTATCTTCAAAAGCCATATTGAGGTTATAAAAAAACAGATGCTCATTTCGGCTACGATACAGCCGTCATCGGTGGTAATTCATCGAAAGTAGATTTTACATAACTTTGTTGTGGCGATTGGAATACGTTAGATAAGTATTTTCTATCAATTCCTTTTATATCTAAGTGCTCATTTTTGAATGAGGATCGATATTATGGTACAACATTAGCTATAGACTCCTGGCGTAGCCAATATTTTCATTCGGTGAATTGTTTGCAATTTTCAGTCAAACGCCAGCGTTATGCTAATCTCCTGTTGATAAAGCTGATAGGCACGGCATTGTGATAATCACGATCCTGAAGAGTAATATATAAATTCCTCGATTTTTTGCACTCGCTAAAAGGTAACACAACATTCACGAGTAATTTCGTTTAGTATACGAACGTTTATTGACCTACTAAGGCGATAACGAATTAATCAATTAAATGATCATCAAATATCAATACAAATAGGTCCATCTCCGGCTGAGTGAGAATAATTTTATGTTATCCCTTAAAATTCGGCATCGACACATTTACTGACGATTTTATGCAAAAATATCTTGCGCGGGAAGGTGATTCTCGTATCACCTCTTGGCCCCTGAACAGACCCGATTATTTTGGGTTGCACGGACATTGCGGCAAGGGGTGATGCTGGGAAAGGGGAACTGAGAAGTTAAGAAGGAACGAGGGAGGAAGGAAAATTGCCCAAAGCAACGGAACACCCGTCGTGCTTCTTGGGTCACCTACTAAACAACGGTATCGCTCGGACATTTCGCATTCGCGATGCTCTTTCGCCCGAGAATTTGATTTTTCTCTCAAGTCCTACAGTGACGACAAAACCCTTTCTTAGGTTCCGCGGGGGCACGTGCGAGTCCCAGTTCTGTAATCTCGCTCGGCCGACCGGTCGCTCGCGTACGACGCATACACGCCATTTGTTTCCCGCGCGACACGGTAAAGAAAGGAGGCGGGGAAAAAAACTCTCCGACATCCGGCAAAAACCAAAGTTTGTTACACTTTGCCGGAATGTCGAAAGAATTACGGGAAAATGAAGGAAAACACGAAACTAACGGTGTAGACCAAAGTTCTCTCTGAACAGAAAATTAGCTAATAAGTATGTTTCGTTTGATTATTTGTGTTGGTTGAAATTAACATGAAACTACCGAAGCGCGGTACATGAAGTTATAGAGCCAAATTACCCCGCTACTTAAGATTATACTTTACGAAAAGTTAAGTGAATATAATGTTTTTTAAGTACCTTTTAACCAGTGGCGTAGGGACCATGGATCCGATGGATCGGTCGATCCAGGGCCCGGAGTTCGAGGGGGCCCGAAGGCCCGTGGTCGACATGTACAAAATTTTACCCTTTGCGTCATTTTAAACCACAAGAGCTGCTAAATACAATGAAATGAATCCGAGATCACGAAACTTATTTCATTAAAATTTTCCCCCTAAAAAATAAAATAACCAAAAACTATATACTGGAGGAAAGGGGGGGAGGGCCGTAAAGAATTCTCGAACCAGGGCCCGGCTTCACCTTGCTACGCCACTACTTTTAACCCTCATGACAAATTATTACACATGGAAATTTTAGATGTGGCTAGTGAATAAATAATAATAATAAACAATAGCGGATTGGAGACCGCACTTCAGTTATTATAATATGATCATAATTTCACATCACTAGTCAAAGGTAGCATACCAGAGATAGCGTGGCCTCGTTTTCAATCGATGGTGCATTGAACCACCCACAAAATATTTTAAAAACATTTCGATCGAAAAACAAAATAAACACCGCCATTGTTTGTGTAAAAGTGAAAATCTCACGCCGTAAGGCCAAACAGTGTACTAAAAGGCACAACCAAAACACTTAACCGTAAAAATATTGCAATTTTCCACGCGAAACGGAAAGTATAATTCGTGTAACAATTGAAACACGCCTTCCCCCGTCGAAAAGTCGTTTTTTAACAGGACTTACAACAAAACGCATAGTAGAACATCGAGCGGAGATTTCGGCCACCATTTCGGCAAAAGACAAAAAAGGGAAAGAAAAATAATTTTAAAAAATAAACGGCTAAAAAGTGGGTTGGAGAAACTCTTCCCAAGGACAATATAACCATAGCGATAGGGATTTACGGGCCACAAGCATTGAAAAGGAGTGCTAACCTCACGCCATCGCCGGGAGCTGACAATACCCCGCGAAAGACCTCGAGTTTTTCCCCTCTGACGAGGCAGAGAGGGAGGGAAGGGAAAGGGGGAGACTGACGATGGAATTGGGAAAAGTTGCGCTTGGGCCTCGCACGCACGCAACCACGACAGTGCCATTACAACCGGAAGCTACGTCGTACTCCGATGAGCGCAACAGGTGAGTGAATGGAGAAGGGGGGGATCGCGGCTCTCTTTGGGATAAATAAATGAATTTTCCCTACCGCGCAAACCTTACCGCCTCAAAGCCGCGCTAATGGAAGAAATCCTGTCTCGTTATTAAATCCGCCGTCGATATCCGACGTCCTCATCCTTCCGTGTACACACGATTTTCTTCTTCTCTTCCGTGAGGTGTGATGTTTGTTTGGGAATCGTGAAGCACTCAAAATGGAAACAAAGGGAGTCGAAGCGAGACTGACGTGTTTATTCCTCCGTGATTAAAAACGAGTTCGTGAAAGACGATTAGTTTTTTGAGCTCGTTATAATACGCTCGGAGAAATATCAAACAAACGTTACAAACCCGTCGAGTGTTTCGATATTTCATCGGCCTTGTATTTTGCGGTTACTTAATTCATTAATGTTAAAGTGGAATCTTGTGATTTTTTGGTGTACCGAATTGTAGCATTCTCGTCGAAAACTTCTTCAATCCAATAAAGATCGATTTGAGCACAAAAATTTATCAATGACCGCAAATGGCAAACAATGTCTTTTCTACAAAATGGTCGGGTAAACAAGATGTGTGTTTCGGCTACGGAGAATCCGCCATCAGTTTTGATTCACTAATGGCGGGCTCTACGGAAAAGTTTTTCAATTACATTTTAGCCATATTGCGACCTCGTCGACACATTTTGTATAACTACTTACTACAATTACATCGCGAATTTTCCAATCTAAAGCATCGACTTATCAGCCATATTAACCGTTTCTAAGAACATACGCAGCAAAAAAATGCGACATTAAATACGCTACGTTAAGTTCCTCGAGTTTTAGGACACGAATACAGTTTTTAGGAAACGTGAAAAAAGCCGTTAAACTTTGAAGTCCTTCACCGATTCTTCCGTCTTTTCTTTTTGGGCCGCTACAGTTTTTTCTTTACGAGCTTTTGGGCATGTCACGCTTGTCATTAAAATAACCCGCTATAACAATGAGATGGAAGCGACACCGTGGAAAATTGCTCCAGGGCGTTGTATAGAGTCATATGCGATACCGTGCCATCCTTATACTTTAGAAATGTTTTGAGCGAGACCTACTTAGAATATGTAAGGACCGAAAATAATGGTGGGATTCTCTACGTCATAATGACAGGGACTTCTCCGCGGTGTATATGATGCCCGAATTGAAGAATGCCCTACGTGGGTGCGGTCTGAACTTAGGGCGCCTAATAAACATCGCCTGATTACTAAGAGGCTCCGAGGACAAAGGTTGGAGAGGGAGGAGTAGGGACAGGTGGAGGATAGAGAGGTGTAACGTTTGGGGAGGAAAAAAGAAAGAGAAGAGGTGAGGGGAGGTTTGTTTAGGGCGTGGAATGGGTTGGGTACTTTTTTTTAAAGATACGCGATTGGATAGGAAACGATACGGAGGGATACGAAGAAGAAGTTTGAGGGGAAAAATATGGAGAGAAAGGCGCGGAAGAGAAAGAGCTAAAAGAATAGAATTGTAAAAGAATAAGGATGGCGAACTCGTGTCACACCTTTTCTGAAGTGCTAAGGCGAGACTAATTCGCCCGCTCGACACTCGGTTAAAATTTTAACGTTTTCCAATGTTCTTAAAAAGACTACATCGCCGATTATGCAACGTGGCTTGAATTATGACAACGCGACATATTGAAAGAGAGCGAATTACTAAGCTCCTTGGATGGGCAACGAAAAAAAGTGTGATCAGCGTGACCGTATCCTGAGGAAGAGAGACCGGAACGTGTGATTTTTAAGCCTTTCTGTCGTTTATACTCGATATAAACAAATACCGCGCAGATTAGTTATATTTTCTCCAAAAGTCACCAATTAAGTTTACATATTCATACAATAAGTGCACAGTATCGTCACAAAATTGAATACGAAAATAACGAGAACTTTTATCGTATCATTTAGTACAAATAAACGAGATAATACTGTCGCATAATGAAGAAAATGCTGCTTATGTTTAAAAAAATAAAATAAAATACGCTGTCTCCAAAAAAAGAAAACTCTTTAGGGACACCGCGAAATGAAACAACTACTATCAACTTTGCAGCAACGAACATATAATTAAAGTCATCGAAAAGAGATTTTTTAATTAAAATTCTCTCCTATTTCTCGCGAAATGAATTAACGGCGCGCCTGTCATGGAATAACACCGCCTGGAAATTCTTCCAATTTAAGGGACTTTAGTCTCGGAAAGTTTCTCCATCACTGGAATAGAGGGCGGCATCAGATGAAGGGGATAAAGAGGATAGTGAAAGTAGGGTGCGTGGGTGTGAAGAGATGTCAGTGAGAACGAGATCCTATCATGTGTCGCGATATGAAGACAAATAAGTGAGTTAACAGGTTCACACGATATAAAGGCGCTAAATATATTTACGCAAATATTTTAATGCGACAGTAACTGAATACATTGCGGCGCGTGTAATAATGCTTGTCAATTTAAAATATGACCGAAATGAGGTACTTACGCAAACATAAATACAGGTTTTAATTTGAATTGTAATCATAAAGAATTAAAGCTGCGGAGATAGCATTTATTTTCCGTGCTAGAATAAAATTAAATCCTTTGCTGAAAAGAGTTACGCTGGGATATTTTTTATTATTTAATGTTAATGTTAACGTTCTAAAAATAAATGATATTTTGTTAAAATACACGTACGGTATTATGAAATTAAAGTCGTCGATAGAATTTCTGCCAACAAGATGAATCAACGGTTACAAAAAGAAAACTGAAACAGAGTAATGAAAACGATTAGAAATAGAAGCATTGCATGAGTGAGATGTCTTGTCGGAACTCATTTAGAAAGTGAAACGGTAACATCCTGTGGCTTAAACAAGTAGGCAGGAAAAATAATGCATACATACAAAAGGACATTGAAATGCTTCGTCAGCCAGGGGAGTAATTCTCATACCTCTTATGTTAGAGCCTATAAGAATTTTTTATAGTTTTTAAATATCGTTTGTTTGAATGCGGAAAACTACACTGGACGAAACATTAGAGGTTCTTAAGTAGTGTTTTTTATTGTTAGAGCACGTACGAGTGCCATTACCATGGCTACCCTCGCGTTATTCTAAATTTCGAACAATAATTCAAACCAAATGATTGATTTTTATTGCTGAAACCGTTTCAGCTTCAAATAAGACCGAATACAAGGCCGATGAGTATGTATACCACAGGGGGGGGAAAACGACGACAGAAGATATTTTTTTTCGAAAGAGTGTCCGTGGAATGTGGACCAAGTGCGACAGAGTAAGACGATCGGGAGGGGTGGGGCGGGGGGGGGGGGGCGAGAAGGTTGAGAGGGAGTGGTTCGGACTGGGGAGGGGGATGAGGGGGGGGGGTGGGTGGAGGAGAGGGAGGCCGTGAACGGTAAAACACGAAGGAAAACAAATGATGGACCGGAGATATGATTCGTCCGAGAAAGTGAGTATGTCAGAGCGTGACGTGTTCACTCTTCTTCGGCTTTCTTGAAAGAGCGAGTGCTAAGAGTACCGGGGAAGGTTGGCGCAAAGAGGAATCATCGAGAAGGGGCGGTGTGCTTTAGGGGGGAAAGGGAGGGAATCGCGGTGGGAAAAGAAGACGACTTCTCCAGGCGACATTCTCCTCCTACTACTCGCTCACCTGGTCGCAATGCAATGAGTGATTTCAGGTTTCTCGAGACGCCATCCCAAGCAGCTTCAACTGTTTTATCTTGGTCTTTTTTTAAAAAAAACTATCTCTCTCTCTCTCTACCTTTCTACCCCTCTCTCTTCTTCCATTTCTCTTTTTACCTCTCGATCCTTGACGTTCGCGACGTAACTTAAAGAGCGGTCAAAGGCACAATCGAAATCACGAGACGCCCCCCGTTTGTTGACAGCCGTCTGACTGGTCTCGGGAATCAATTGAAAAAAAACCTCGTCGAATGATAGAAGAGGAATTGAATTAAAAAAAACTTTCGTTTCATATTCATGACACATCGGGATAGTATGCGTTGACAACTCGAGTCTTACTACGTGTTTAGATATCCGGAAAAAATTAAGAGATACGGAAAATGGCACATTTTCGACGACGGCGAAGAATGTCGCGCGGGATAAACAGCGGTTTGTTTTATTTAAGCATTCGACCGAAACCGAATTTTGTTGAGGTGATTATTGATTCCAATATGTCGTTATTTATACTTATACATTTATTGGAGACGTGAACAAAGAGTCGATAAAATTCGCCGAACATTATATTGCATGATAGCGTGGTAGCTAACGTGTTTGGCTCCCTTTGTTAGTTCCACGGTTTCGAATCGTAGAGGGGTCATATAGTCGTCCTCCGTTGATTACAACATGTAATTGGGGAAATTCGTATGTACAAAATTTAATTAATATTATAACTTTAATAGTAAATTTATAATCAACTAAACGACGACGATTTTAACATCGATACCATTCGCAACCACGGCCATTAATGCCGTATCGATACGAAGGAATGCGATGTAGGCCCCATAAAACCCTCGCCGCTCGCAAGGATTACCGAATTACAAGAGAGACTATCGATATCGCGACCCGTCAACTCGAGGATTGCGTGCGTCAAACGAGACGAACTTCTTCCTCGGGGATGTCGACCCGATATTGGTGCCGAAATACCGTGTTGCGTGTATCCCCCCCCAACTGGATGGCATGCGGCAAGAGTGGGCCGGGTTACGTTATGGCGGGGCAGGTTGTGAGAGCCGAGGGCGAGGCGGGGCGGGGGCAGGAGAGGGAGAAAGAGAGAAGAGGTGGAGGAAAGGAGAAGGCCAGCTCGAGGCGGAGGAGGAGGCTGCGGGAGGGAGAAGGCCTACGAAGGCCACGGCCACAGCCGCCACCGGAGTCTAGCGCTCCAAGAGAGCTGACCGCTGTGCAGCCTCCGCCCCAAACCCACCCCTCTTTCCCCCCCCGTCCGGACCCTCATCCCCCACACGTCCCGAGAGAGCAGATGTGTATCTGGGTTCAAACGAAGACCCTGCCCTCGTGGGACCGTATAGAAACCGCTCAATCTCACCTCTCTCATTCCATCGAGTCGTCCTAGTGACTTGGATCCCTGCAGGAGGCCGAAACTGATGGGTGCCGATGGCATACCGACCTCCCCATCCTTCCGTCGCCTCACCGGGTGCTGCGGATGGTGATGCTGGACGGGGCTGTTGTGGTACTGCTCCTGACGGTGATGTTGATGGAGGGTTTGGTGATGCCGCGAGTGTTCGTGGTGTTGATGGCCGTGGGAGGTGTGATGGTGGTGGTGCGGTCGGTGGGGAGGGTGTACGTAATGAGAGGGTACGGCGGGTCGGGGTTGGTGAGGAAGCGGTGCGGAGGGTGACGCGGCGGCACCCGGGGAAACTTTGTGCACCACTCTGGGTCCGAACCTCGGGTCGATCCTTACGGGTTGGGGGCGGTGGTGTGACTCCACGTGGGGGGATCTCTTTCGCACCCTCAACTCAATGTCACCGCCTCCGCCGCTTTCCCCCCCGACTTCCTCCTCCGGCTCCGGTTCCGACTGCACCTCCCTGAACTCTTCGCGACGCCTCCATCGCCTCTGAGGGGCGCGTCGCGACGCCCTCGGCGATCCCACCGGGCTCGTTATAGGCGATGTGAGCGGACTCAGCGACTGAAGCTTCTGCACTATGTTGCCGAACATATCCGCGGTACGAAAAATCGACAGAAAAGTAACCTACACTAAATAGCACACGACGGCGTCCCAATGGAAGATATATGAACTGTAGCACGTCCTTCGCGTCGCGTGTCGGACGCGACCTAAATGTAACTATGATACTCAAATACACACGCGCGTGCGGCACGGGGGAACCATCGCGTAGAACGTCGAACATGCAAAACTTGGTTTAAAAAAAACGTCACCAACCTCGCCCATGGAGTTTCATTTGTATTAGAGTAACTTATATTCACGTATGCTCCAATCTATCCTACTTCCTTTCCTCATCCGTTAAACGATCGATTCTTTCACCTCGAGATACGGCGAACGATGGCACCCGAAAGGGGAACGAACCGAAGACATCCCCGCCCACGAAATATCACTCCATAAGGACGAGAGGGAGTCACGTGCACCCTTTGGGACTCCTCCCGGAAAAGAAAAACACGCACCAACACGAAGAAGAAACGTCGTCCCCTTTCCTTATTTTAGGTGCCGCTCCCCTCCTGCCGCTCCCAAACACCGGCAGGGACGGCGGCACCGGCTAAGACACCCCCACGAGCGCGGACGCCCCGATCCGCGCCGCACCCGGCACCCATCACAAAAACTCACGGCACCCGAACACCGGTCTCTATACGAGTCTGACAAACTTGTAAAGGGGAAAAACGAACCGTGCGGGTGAAAACGAGAAAAACGGAAAAAGTCCGGGCAGCGTGGAATTCTTCCGAGAGTGGAGCTTGAAGCTCGCTAACCCACTGGGGGACTAGCACGCCGAGTTGTACTCGGAGGCGTGGAGAGGGGAAGAGGAGTTGAGGGGAATATGAAAGAGAGGGGAAGTTGAGAGAGAGAGAGGGAGAAGTGGGCGGGTGCCGTGGTAGGTGAGGGATACCCACCAGCTCTCCCTCTCCCCTCCTTCCTCTCACTCCCTCCCCTCCATTCCGCCGCCTTTCCCTCACTCCCTCGGAATAAGCAGGCTTCGGCTTTTACTCCCCGGGTCCGACATGGCAAGAATATGGGAAGGCTATATATCCCATTGGCCCCAAGCTATCAGTCAAAGGCGCTTCCAGTCTTCTCTCGCGACGACGGTTATAGGTAAGTACGATTGAAGAAAAGAGGAGAGGGCAATGAGATGTTTGAAGAATTGAACGAATGTTTGCCGTATCGTTGAGATTTTTTTTTTTGAATCCTTTCGCTTAGCTCTATCCCCGAAACCTATAGGAGCTATAAAAATGATCGTGGAATGTGCGTGTTGAGACTCGGGCAGTAAATGATAACAATCTGTAGCCTTGCTTCCCCTTGGAGAAATGAGGTGTTATCACCAGGAGGAGTCCGTGATGATGGGTGATTATCGACACAACCAGATATCCGAGTGCCTTTTTTCCATCCCTAGCGTCGTCAGTTGCGTGCTTACTCTATATAAAAATTCCATTATCCCTCTCATTTTTTATCAAAACCATTAATGCACGAAGGCGAGAAATCAAACAAAAAGTTGTTTACGTGACGGAGTTATTGATAGTCCTAGTTTAAAATGCGCTTTCCGTAAAACAGCGAAGGAATGGACGTATGCAAGTATAAATGAACAAAGTTCCCCGAAGTTATATCACAAGGAATTTGGTGCAATAAAATTATTTATGTATCAACTGAAAACATTGTATGTTATGAATAAACAGGCTAATATCGGATTGTGATAATGAATGGATAAAAGTTTGCTAAAGTTATTGGCCCTAATCCATCAAGAAACCATTTTAGGGTCTGATCTAATTATTACGATTCATCTCCAACAAGCCTTATTTTGATTTATATTTCAATATTGAAATCACCTCATTGTTATTCTCCACGGAAAAGAATTTCATTCACGAATATGTCGGTGACTAATTCTTTTCGCATCGTTATTGTAATGCTGCGCCTGAATTTCACGCCGGAAAATATCTATCGAAGTTGAATTTATTCGGTATGCGAAGGACGTGAGACTGAGTAAGGCTATTGGAGTTGGAGAATGACCGGAGAAAGAAAAAGAGAAACGAATGGTGACGCATTTCCTACAGATGCATACCTGGGAGGAGGATCTGGGTGGCGTCACACCCCTATGACGTCATAAGACAACTTCGATCACCGCCTTTGCTCAATGTTTGTTTTTTCCATAAATACAGGGTGTCCTTTTAATCTCTCCGGTATTTTAAGAAGCTATATTTTTTTAACAAATAGAAGTGTCGAAAAAAGCCAAATTGCGAATTGAAGCCTATCTCAAACAGTTTTAGGTAGGGAATTGGCAAAATGGTTGTGCGCATCGTTGTCTGCGCAGCTCACCACTGTCTCACCTACGTGTTATTGTGCCTGAGTGCAATGGAGACTCCACATATGAAAGCACAGTGCGTTCTGTGGTTTGCTGAATTTAAATCAGTGATTCGTGTGCAAAGAGAATTCAGACAGACGTACAACAGAGATCCTCCTACGGATAAAACGATCAGGCAATGGTATCAAATGTTTAAAGAAACGGGTAGTGTCTTGCCAACAGCAGCCTGGCCGAAATTGATTATCGACTAGAAATCTGCTGTGCAACAAAAGGAGCATACATAGAAGTTTATTAGCCTCAGGTTTTAAACTTTTTTAGTTCTAAATTTTGATTGTTTTTCATTTTCTATTATATCTGTATTGGTTTAAAAGATATAGCTTCTTAAAATACCGGAGGGATTAAATGGACACCCGGTACTATAAGATACTTCTAAAGATTGAAACTACACCTTTTTCATTTTAATTCCAAATATTTGTTACTACCTAAATACATGGAAACTGACTTTGTTATAAGAAATCCATCGTCTCCACAATAAAAAAGCTAAGAAATTATAGGTAAATAGAATAGTTTAACAACAGGCATTATCGAATACATTTTGAAATAGCAGATTAAAATAAGCGCACGCCAGAATTGAATTCTGAATAGGGACAATCATGCACTTACAAAATCACCGAAATATTTTTTCTTCTTAATTTTCATTTGAACTTTTGCAGCCTCAAAATTCTTTTGTCGAGTGTTTCTTCGACTTCAATTGTTGATCCGCGCATTACCCACTCCGAAAAAATGAAAACCTCTCTAATTTATTAAGGATACAATTCCTGCGTCGTAATTATTAGGAGCCTATTGAAATCACAGGGAAACGTGTGAATTTTTATATTCAACTTATAGTTTTAAATGATTTCAAACCTATGTTTTAATACTCCTTTGCCTCAAAACCTATCGTTGATTTTACTTAAACATTTCTTTATTTAATTTTTCCTTTGGTCTTAAATTTACAAGAATGGCGTACATTAGAAAACTTCGGAAAATTTACAAGCTCCGGAATAATTGAAAACTTGATTAACATAGTTATTCCTACTGATTCTAACGGGCGTAGGAGTGGACAACAGTGTTCAAGATAATAAGCAGAAATATCTTCTTGAATCGATATGTTCCACTGCTACTTACTTCCGAATACAATACATCGGGAAGGCCCTACCATGCGCTTTTGGTAATTTTCAGGGGATTGGTATAACTTTCCCGAATGATCATTTTCCCGAATATCACTTTCCCGAATGATCAATTTCCCGAATATCAATTTCCAGAATGATCATTTTCCCGAATGACCATTTAAAATGGCGACAATTTCTGCAGTTAAGGAAAAATTGCCTCATGTAAAGCAGAAAATATGCTTCTATCACTTGGGTCAAGTTATTTGGAGGCAAATTCAAAAAGTCGGCCTTGCTGCGTTATATGGTGAAGATGAAGAGAATTGCCAGCTCCTGAGAAAGACTGGGGCCATGGCTTTCCTCCAAGTAGATAAAATTAAACCTGCGTAGGAAGAAATGAATGTTTTATACAGAAACACTAATAATGATAAAGTTATACAAGTGTGGGAATGGTTTGGGAAGTACTACGTCGAAGGTAGGTTTCGGCGAAGAAATGCTGATGGAAGGGAGGTTTATTCTGATCCCTTGTACAAACCTTCCATTTCGTCATTTTATGTAAATGTGGAAAACGCATTATCCCTAACCTAAAATAATTTGGAAGGCTGGCACCTGCGATGGCAGTAGTGGTTATCGGGAAAAAGCAATATTGGTCTCTATAAATTTATTATTGGCTTACGATTAGAAGAAGAATTCAGCAGTCGAAAGCTTGAAGACGTAAATAGAGGCGAAAAAGTGAGAATCCCAAAAGAATTCAGCAAAAGGGAAGTGAAAATATTAAATCTTCATCGAACTCGAGTAGGACGAACGTCCGATTATCTTCTCACTGGATTTGCACACAACACGCAGTGTGCTTGTTAAACAGAAGTCCATTTCCGTCCTAAGTTATTTTGTTTTCTGCGAATTGAGTAAAATTAAATATAATGTCTCATTATTTATTTCTTTTTCCAAGCAGGGCGTCAACATTTGCTTCGCTAGTGTAGGAGTATTTTTCTGTCGATAAACTTAATTTTTAAGAACATTTCTACGCTAAATATTATTTTTGTATTTACGGCAAGAAACTTAATTTTCAAGGACATTTCTACGCTAAATAATATTTTCAGTAAAATGATAGTTCGGGAAAATGATAATTCGGGAAAATGATAATTCGGGAAAATGAAATATTCGGGAAAATGATAATTCGGGAAAATAAATTTCGGGAAAATGATCATTCGGGAAAATGAAACTCGGGAAAGTGAATGTAACCGGTTTTCAGGACAATCATGTAATTGTACAAATAAAAGCAATATTACCTCAAGATCTGCTATCTTTTTGCAAATGTATTGCCGAGTAATTCTCATAGCCTCCAAAAACGTCATAGCAAAAGCATCCGCAGTTTCACAATCGCAAATTCCGTTACAATGAGCACCGCGTCATAATTTTCTTTGTGCTACCGTAAGCAAGGGAGTATTTTAACCTTAGTTCCAAAGGTGGATGCACTCCTTTGTCCATCCACCTAATTGTTAGGATTGTTACAATACGGTGCGACTTGTAAACAGCGTAGCCTACCCGCAAAGCTTTGCAGTTGCGTGACAGATCCCCTCTCAGGAAAAAAGGGGTTAAAACAACGAAGAAGTTCTAAGCGTGCTTCGCATTGTAGCGCTTATTTGCGGCGAAAATACGCGAGTTCGCTAATCACGTATTCTTCGACTCTCTCTTTCTCTTGCGCCTTAGTTTCAATTTTCCGGGGTTCGGTTTTCACTTCTACCTAAAAAACTGTTAATGTATGAGACACGGAGCGCTTTGTCGTGCGCAGATACCGAGTATACCCGAGAAACTGGCTTCTTAAAAAATATACGTATCGAAATACCCTTTGCAATGTAAGGCAATATAAGTGGATGAACTAATGAAGCTAGTTTCTTTAAGGTTCACTACGTTGTTTTCATTCCATACCTTATCCAATACTTTTAAGGGAGCAGTTATTATTAGCGATCTAAATTTATATCTTCCCAAACGCGATGACATCTTCATCTCTCCAAATGCGATAACAAAAGCTAACAGAGAGGTTGTGCAAAGTAGATATGATAAAATGGCACCCCCTGCCATAAGATTTGCTTCGAGTTGCACTGCATTTACATTAATGTAAACGAGTCAACTGTTTAAAAATTCGACAGAATAGATGATTTGAGGGATCTCAAAGAGGAAAAATTTTTCCAGCTTGTGCCTATAGCACAGGGATCTAACGATCCATGATGTCCATTCTAAGGACGGTTGATAATTAAAGTGGTAAAACGCGCTAAATCGTCACGAGAAACTGACCCCATCTGATAGAAGGAGAGGGGAGTGTCGATAGACAGATATCTCGCTACAAATCCAGGGGGATGGGCGTTTCGGTGAGTGTTTACGAATAGACCTGCCGACCTGCGTCATAGGCACAATCCCTCGGGAGGCCAAAAATGGTTGTCGAAAATGGTGTAAAAAGGAATAGGATGAGGCTCCAGGCCGCAATATGCCTCCGAAACCTCCTCAACCTCATCATCATTCTTTGCTCAAGGCTCACGACTCGCCCTCCTCCATCCCTAACACCATCCTCCGCCTCCCCAAAATACCCGTCCTTATGCCTCCGACCCCATCAAAGCCCCACGCTGTCCCATTCCCCTCCAAACCATCTTCCAAAACACAAGAACACGAGACCCTTCCTTCTTCCTTTCTGCCTAAAACCAGCCAACCTCCCTTCCATCCCGCCCCCTCCGTAACTCTCGCAGCTGGAAGGAAGGAACTTGCCCCACGTTCCCTTCCGCCCCCCGCCCCTCGCCCCCCCTCCCACCTTTTCCTACCTCACGAGGATATTTTTTTTTTAGTGAGGCAGAAGTAGGAAGGCACCAACGTGGAGTGAGGAAGCAGCAGGTGCGAGGCAATGTACACCCTTAGCTCCTGCCCCGCGACGAGCCAGTTTACCTGTGATTCTTTGGCGTGTGGTTGCGTCGGGGGGATGGGGGAGGGGGTTAGGAGGGTGCTGGAAGACGGTCGGAATGAAGGTGGCGGGTGGTTGGTGATGGAAGGATGCAGGGACGGGGGATGGAGAGCACAAAGGCATCACCGCGTCGAATCCTAACTCATCTTTGAGCGGGGAAATGCATTTCTCGGCACTTTTGGAGAAGGTCGCTCATTGACTAGGGAAAGAACTCGTGCTGTCAGATCGTGTAGATGCGCTCTTTCGACCGTCTCCGCTTTTTTTTCACCCCCACCTACACTCGTGTTCGGAGGGAAACCGTGGAGAATTGGTCGTCGGAAAATAAAAACGAAAGTTAGCGGTTTAACCTCTCTCTCTCTCTCTCCCTCTAAACCTAAGGCATGGGAAAAAAGCGACCTCTTTTTAATTGGAGTGTAGACGTCGAAGGTTTTCAGTGAAAGGATTGACACTTTCTTCGGATTCCGAAAGAGGGAAAAAATTCTGATTGTTTGAAATGTTTTCGGAGAATATTGCTGAAAGGGAAAGTTGGTAATCGTGGGATAGTTAAAACAAAAAAGTTTGTGTTGCGGTTTTAGCATTGATGCCGATTCGTATTTAGGACTAACACGAATGACATTCTGAATTGAAATATGGCACATAAAGTCGGTTAAATTTATGTAAATTATAGAATTTTGTAATAATCATCTATGCGCTTGACTTCTTCGATTCCTTGAATAATCATACATCATTCCAGAAAATGAAAATTAAACCGTTTCTTCATTAATACAACTATAACTTTTGTAATACATAAGACAGATAATATAAATTTTGGTTATACTAAAATTTAAAATCCTCATCTACTGAAATAAATACTTCACAGGAATCCAGTAAGCATATCTAATCTATCTCCTTAATACATACGAAAAATAATTTGTCAATATTTCAAATGGATTCAAAGGTTAAGCGAGCTATCTACCTATATCGTCCTATTAAGTTACAATCTTGTTGTACCATGTTCTAATTTTTTAAAAATTTTGTTTACTTGTATATTGCGACTGATATAAATGATATCCGACGCGACCAGATGCGAAGTCTGTAATGATTTAATCTAAAATTAAAATCTATGTTGTATTATTGTTAGCACCTGACCACTTACCAATTTGTAATATACGTATGTAGTATAATAACATGAATAATAAATGAGGAAAGTGAACAATCTTTCATATTCCAGGAACATCAAACACTAATGCTGTGCGTCTACATATAGATATTCCATTTAATTCACCAGATTGCTGAATTGAAGTGGAAGCATGACTCTAACTGACCCAAACAATTCACCCTTGCAGACATGGATGTCGTGTTGTGATATTAGTAATCCTATTGAAAACGTATTATGTCCTACGTACGGTCTCGTGTGTTTGTATTCCTTATATCTTCCAATAAAGGGAGGATTATAAATTGTTCCTAAAGCTCCCTCAGCTAATCCCCCGACCTAAACTTCTCTGGAATTTCCAGCTTAACATCCATTCGTCGTCGCGCTTTCCTTTTAGTCAAAGATTTCTTTTACAATTCCAGCTTCCTTTAGACGAATTTAAATTTCTAATCTGTTTCCCTTCTCGAGCGGATTGGGTATACCTAATGAGTATACGGTTCACGGATTAAACGACGACAAGTACGTCTCCCACAGGGCCGGCTTCAGACTTTCGGCCGCCCTGAGGCGGGAAATTTTTGGCCGCCCCCCTCCCACCCTCATGTCCCGTAATGATCAAGAATTCACACTTTTAATTCACACTTTTTGGAACCATTAATATCTAAAATTATCACAAAATAATATATAGGGATTTTAAAGAGTTTGTATGTTGTGCTGTAGTAGCTTCACTAAATCCGTGGAAATTCAACGGGAAATTCTGCTAGTTTATAATATAAAAATGATAATAATGCTAATTTTATATTAAACAAAATCCATTATTGTACGAGTGTCCATTAAACAACAATATTTGTAAGGCTACCTCATATTTAAATTTACAGTGGATTCGTATTCACCCATTGGATCAAAACTGAATAAGAAAGAACAGACAGACAGGGGGAAGAAAATATAATCTTATTTTGCCAGTGAAAAATTGAATATAAATCTCGTGTAAGTTAATGATGCTATGAACATATTTAATATCCAGTAGAAAAAATATATCAAATTACAAAATTGCGTACTCTTACAGAAAAGTTTAATACATCGAGCCACATAATTAGGTCGGAATACGTAAAACTCGTTTTAATTAAGACATAAAAATGAAAAGTTTTTAAATGCATACATACAAAACTAATTGCTTAATTAAATAGAATGAAAAGTAAGCACTATGTTGAACTATTTCTCATAAGAAAATATCCGCTAGTGTTTAAATGTGAAATGCAATTTAGGCGTTTTTTCGAGTCGATTTGAATCGAGTGCGACAGTGGAATCCAACAATGCAAATCGCAGTGGGGACATCACGTTAAAATGAGATGAAACAAAAAACTACTATAGACGTCAGATTTAAGCCATTCCGAATTAGAGAAGCTAGGAATAAGGCACTTGATTGAAGTTTCTGTAGGAAATGTGCGTCGCAAGTTTGTCATTTCTATCATTTTAACAAAGTTAAAGAGAAACAATTCACTCTTTGAGAATTATTAAGTTATGGTCATAGGCACAGCAACTAATAGTAATATCCACAAAAACAAAATGTTATTCATTATTTTGATATCTTAGATTGATCTGAAAATTTGAAATTTTCTCACTTATTTAATTATACCTACCTTCGTGAAAATCCTTACAGGAGAAAAGAACTAGCTACTGTGAGCACCGGGGAAGAGATTTATAGAATTTATCGTACAATAATGGAAAGACACTAAATACAAGTAATGATTATTATCTAAGGGCTAGATAAACGAATAAAATCCAACAAGAAAATTATAATAAGTTAAAAATTTTAATTTTACTATCAACCGTACTTAATTCGAAGAATCAAGAAATAGTAACATTATTAATTCCGACTATAACATAACTACGCAACTATAAGAATTCACTTTCGATATAAGAATTATATAAAAATTATACTCACACCTTCTTCCTTTGTTTTGGCAAACCAAAAAGTAATGCAATGAAAAGGTGTAATTTATTAGGGGTAGTATGGAGGAGAATTCATGGGAGTTGCTCTGAAGCTGAGAGGGGATATTTATATTCAGTAAGGCGCGCCGGTAGGATTTCCTCACAACAAAGGGTTTAGCGAATAACGGGGTGGGAAATTTATCCGAAAAACGATCATCCTAAATATTAGGGTTAGGGTATAGTTTTTCAACTTTTGAGATTTTTACTTGAATGACTGATTTGGACTTGCAAGTTATTATAGGAATCATCAATAACATAGGGGTCATTATGAAAAGGCGTAAATGCCGACATCGGCTAATGTTAATAATATTAATTATTCCGCGAAATGTCACAATACACCGAGAAATAATTGAAGTAAATCTCTCGAAATAAATCAGATTACAAAAAGAAGTTTAATATAAACAGTAGCAATTCATTAAATTCAAACTAACCTCTCCAATGGAAGACAATGTACTGACAATGTTATGAGTGAAGATGTCCCACGTAGTGATGAGAAGATCTGGATCGTTAGGATATCCTTCTACCAAAATTAAAACAGTTTCTCTCACAAAAACTCCAAAAGCGAAACAAAAGATATTAAAAACAAATAATTAAAATATTTCACGAGTTTAAATACTAACCAGTCCTATTAATTTTTAAGCAAAATGCACACTGTTACTGCAAAAATACGACACGACTCGCTCTCTCTGCGATAGATAGATAGATGTTACTTCTTCCACAAACTGAGAAAATCTGAGGGTCTTCTAGTAATTTATTTTTCGAGAAATTTTAAGAGAAAAAGGAGAGAGGATGAAGAGACCAATGTGTAAAACACGTGTCAGAAAGTTTTCTTGGGATCGTCGCGACGTTTGCCGACACGTCGGTAAGATTTCTTTCTATCCACCCCTAAGGTCATAAAATCTAAAACCTTCAAAAAGAAGGAAAGACTGCCAGCAGTAGCATTTAACATCTTCACATACGTGTCATCCCATTCAGAAGAAAGGCGCATACGGGTTGTCATGGAATTTCCATACAGAAATAAGCCGTCAAAGACGGTACAGCGGTTCCTGTCCTCCAATTATTCTTTTCCTTTAGAAACATCCGATAGAGTGCTTTAATATTTTCTCAACTCATGTGCAAATCGTGCCGTTTCCTGGATTCCCAGAGAGTGGAAAGGGGAAAATTCTGTCTTCATAATATAAATAAGAGGGAAACAGAATCGCTGGAATCAGGGATGCCGCATGTTATTTTAGGTCAAATATGCCGATGGGACCAATGTGGAAAATCCCCCCCCCACTTTCTTGAGAACATCCCTTTTTTCCTTCACCCTCGGAGACAAAGGATACTGAAAGCTTGTAAAAACTACCTCGCGGATCCGACCCGCACATGTTGCCTTTGTTTTGCTTTATACTTCCCTCCAGTTTTCGCAAATATGTCTCTATGAGCTGGGTGGCCGCTCCTGCTGTAAGACCGAAGTTGGGAGAGGGAGGGGCGTCATTGTGACCACAAACGGCATCAGGCCGCCCCCCTCGAGAGTGCGCCCTGAGACGATTGCCTCACTTGCTTACCGTCTGAAGCCGGTGCTGGTCTCCCATATATCAAACTCCAATGATTTCTGTTCTATACAAACTTTAGAAATTCGTAATTAACCGTTGACTCTTTGTTCCCACGGTCTTTATAAGATGCCTCGATATTATATGTAAGAGCGAGAAACGGGTAACTCTCAAAGCGTCCGCCTCAATTAACCCACTAGTTAGCAAGTTTTCAAGTTTATAATCCGTAGTCAGAGCAAGCGAGGAATGGTGGACCAAATTATCCAAAAATCATTCCTATTTTTTATATAGTCCGACTATACATATTTATGATCAAAAAGCCGTGTAAATTATAGCATAATGTTATCTCTTTAATCAAATATTTACGCGCGTTTTCGTGAAAGAAAATGTAAATCGCAACGTAACGTTACGGGCTTGCTCTTGTTAATACTCATTCAAATCACCCAGAAAGTCACGTAAAGACCTTTTTCGCAGCATCTTGACAAATCCCTCGAGGCGGAACCAGAGCTCCAACAACCAACTCCCGGCAACACTAAACCGACACCCAGTTCATTTGATGGCGGCCGCATACAAAACAGGACGTGTCAATCTCCGTGACTGGTTTCTATAAGAAATTCCGACCGGAGAACTTCTTCAATTGAGTCCCCACGGTGAAAACATGTACGCCCTGAAACAAAAGGGGGCGGCAGGTGGATGCGGCGAGATGGGACTGGGGTGGGAAGAAGAGAAAGGTCAGGAGAAAGGGAGGTGGGGGGGGGGGGGAGAGGGAGGAGAGCTTTTGCCTGGCCGCCCGCCGTCTCTTCTGTCGTTGTGGGAACTTAAAAGGGGAATCCAAGATTCCAGCTGACCGCATTGTCACTTCAGACCCCGCGACCTACTGACATGATCTCATTTTCTCTTTCGTTGTCTCATTATCGATTGATATTCGAGTTACGCACTACCAATTCCGATTGATGGTCGAGTACGGATAGGGTTTAAACCACTCGTGTCAAAAACGATTTTCCGTTTTTACTTTCTTCATATACGTAGTGTAGAGAAAGAATTGTTTTCAAGAAAAAATCTATTTCGAGATTTCAACGGGAATAAACGTTTTGAGGTCCACTGAACACGTTTTGACCGTTTTCTCGGATGATGCCTGTGTGTCTGTATGTCCGTATGTGTGATAGAAATTTTGTGGGTGCTCTAACTCAAAAAATATTAATCAGATCAGCATGAAATTCTATATTTGTGATTTTATATATATTCTCAAGATCTGAAAAGCTTTTGATAACAAGGGTTTTGGTCAGCCGGAAGTAGCGGTTTACTACTGTAAAATTATAGTTTTTCTTAAATTTTCTTGAATTTTTGTTAACACACACACACACACATATAAGTTGTAGACATTATTTTTTTCTACAACTCTTGTTTGAACTAAATTTTCATTTGAAGAATATTTCAAAAGATATTCAATTTTCTTCGAAATTGACGGTTAGTGGGCAGCTCGCGCGCGTGGTAGTGACGGCAAAAGTGAATTTGCCCTCGTTGTTAGCAGTCGGGCGCGGCAAAGTGCAGCTGGGAGGATACTAGGAAAGCACTTCTGTGTTCTGACTGTTTTAATGATGTCGAGAAGCATGTTTTCCGGCCAGGAGAGGCATTATCCAAAAAGGATGACTTTGAAAATAAACTTTTTCGTGAATCCCATAGTTTCCGAGTTATTTAGTTCTTTTTGTGAATTTACTTGCGTACAGTAGCGCTATTCTCGGCATATTTGGAACCAACATAAGCACCCATGATAACGGTTAATAAATCTATTTACTTTTACAAAACAATTCAATCGCTAGCGCTGAAGCGTGTAAGTTGAACTCTTCCTATTGCCGTATTTATTTGATTTTAGTTGACAACTTACGTGTGGGGAAAGTCATGTGTTGGACACATCAATTTATTTTTGGTTGATTCTACCATATAGCTGGGAGAACGATTTTGTATTCTGTTAAATTCCAGAGTTCAAACCAGGGTTGTTAAACGAAACCGAACCCACTAAAGAGGAACGGTTCCAGATAGGTTTCGGTTCAAGGAACGGTTCACAGGAACCAAACCGAAAAAGGATCCAAAGTCGTGGAACGAAAGTGGAACCGGAACGAAAGAGGAACGAAATCTTCGGAACGAAATCTCGATGGAACGAAACTGAACCGTTCCGGATCGGGTTCGCAAATGAAATAGTTTCGTTCCGACTCCTTCTACTTTGGTTCCAGCTTTGGTTCCAGCCAGTTTTCAATGGTTTTTACTCGCGTCTAACGGCGAGAGGAGAGGGCGAGGGGGGAATGCGAGAGGGGAGGTCGGGGATAGGAGGGGGATCTTAGTTCCTGGGGGCCGATTTTGTAACTCCTTCGATTCGATCGAAATCGAAAACTCCCCATTTCGACGTGAAAGCTGGTAAGCGATCTAAATGAAATTACGAGGGAATATGCGATTTTGTAACTAATTTCGATTGCAATCGAAGGAAGTGAGCTCGGTCGAAAACAGTGCTGGAAAATTTATGCGTCGGCCGGGTTGGCGCTTGCGCAGTTGACTCTGAGAGTCGGTTTGTTTACGTATTTCAGTTAGATAAAAACCTAATTAAAATGAGTAATTCAACGTAAGTCCTAATACAGTATCCTTATAATATGTTAAATAAAACGAATACAGCATACGTTAAGCAAATATTAGATGATTTTTGTACGTATTGTGTTTATCGAATCTATGCATTGCTACTTCAAATGTTGAAGTTTTTATTTATTATTATTTCGACGAATGGATATTAGTTTACGGCATTGGATGAATAATTTGTCATTAGTATCATTGACTACGGCAGAAACATTAGATTATAACGTAAAAATTGGAAGGATATAGCTGAATATTGGCTGGTATGTATAATGTGGAACGCAAGACGAGGGATATTAATTCGTTTTTCGTAAATGAATTTATTTGAGGTTAACATTGTTTGTTTTGTTATGATTACTAGACTGTTTAAGATTTTGATAACACTTGTCAGCATAGTTTTGCAAGTTCTATACTTCGTAAGAAATGTCTTTAAGAAAGCATTTAATTTGGTTTGTATCATTTATTGATATTGGAATACAACGTTAATGAATGTTATTAAATATTTTGAGAGTATTGTTAAATAGTTGCAAGTTTCCATAAACCTGCATTTCTTGGACCATAGTGATGTTAGTTTCTTTTGACATATGTTTCAAGTACTGGTACTACAGGAGGTACACATAAAAATCTTTCTTTATACTGAAGGTAATGTAGTCTTCATTATTGTGATTTTCTACATTATGTTCAATAATACAGTGGACTCTGTTCTATAATTTCTATTTGATACCTACGCAGTTTAGGTTTTTACTGAACAGTTACATGTATAATTAATGATCATTGATATTTAACTTATTTATTCATTAGTTCATGGGCGATGCCCATTAATATGTATTAGAAATACATGGTCAAAATCGATAAGACACAATCCACATTTATGTATGGAGATATTATATGCAAAATGATGATACACACATTAAGTAAGTAAATAGTGAGGATCTCAACAGAAAATGAGAAACATTAGGCGTACAAGAAAATATATTAAATGATAACGTGTACAATTAATATTTATCATAATTCAACAAAAGTATATGAAATATGAAAATAGGTATTGAAGTAAATTGTTTATTGATTCAGCACAGTCAATTAAGAAATATAGTTGTCCAAAAAAGGAAAAATCATATTCCTGTCATTAAAATGAAAGGAGTTGAAATAGGTAAAGGATAAAATAAGTTACAAATAGCCAAAGGAGTAGATTGCATAACATTGGTATATGAAATAATAGAAGAGAATATTAAATGTGCTCTTTAAACATATAATGAAACTGAAGAGTTTTTATGATTAACAGTATTAAATATAAAATATACAAAACGAATTGCTAATTTTCAGTTAGTATGGGTATTGCCACTTAAATCTTCAATTATTCTTTGAATAATAGGTTTATAGTATGAACTTCCAGCAGATTTCACGGATTTCACCAAGTAAAAGGAAATCGAAATGGATTTCGACGGGAATCGAGAGAGATTTCGATCGAAAGTGAAATCCTGAGTTACAAAATCGCAAACTTCATTTCAATCGAAAACTATCCAAAGATGGCTGACATTTCGATCGAGATCGATAAGTGAAAAGTTACAAAATCGGCCCCCTGATATCACCACCGGGAAGATGTAGAGTGCGCAGTGAGTAGTGAACGCCGACCTCGTAGGGAGTTGTTTTTCTCGCTGACGGAAAATGGGTGTTCGCGGAAAAATCGCCATATCATTAACACATTCAATGCCGCCGTCGACGGTTGCTACCGCGCGCAGACGACCGGCGTCGACGCGTAGTCGACGCATCTCCCGCTCCGTAATAAGGGACCGTCCATATATTACGTAAGACGTTTTAGGCCACTTTTTGACCCCCCCCCCTCTCCCCCATGTAGGAAAACATAAGAACCAATGGGACCCCCCCCCTTCTAAATCTTACGTAAGAAATCTGAGGTTTTTTCACTCGCGAGCTCACCACTACTGATGTTTCACTTCGAATGAGTATTAGATAATTTTCAGGGGTGGTAGTCAGTTGGTCTAGTAAATAATTCCCCTATTATTTATAAACAAATGTTTATTATTTCAGTGAGAAGCCGTACTTGGCTAACAGTCACATAAAGGTAAACTTTTTTCACAACATAAAAAAATAGGTAATAAAAACCTTCCATAGATTTTGGAGCATCGAAACAAAAATAAAGACATGTCGACGTATTGGCACCCCTGTTTTGGTGAGCCCCCTAGACATCGAATAAAACTAATAAACATGGGCCAGACATGCGGAGGGGCATTCTACGAGACATTCGTGCATGCAGAGACAGGCTGTAATTGCAAAACATATCTGAAATATCATCCGCAATGCTTACCTTCACAAAAAAGCTCTTGAGAGTAGCTTTCCTCTTCGTAGCTTCTTGATTCAGTTGTTGAATTTTACTGTCAATGTGTTTTTCAAATGCCATACCATCCTTCCCAAATTCAGTTTTAGCTCTTCGCCAGATGACATTTGCCTCCTCCTGGGCTTGTTGTGGAGTTTTGCTTGGGTAGCAATTCTTGAAATCTTCAAAGAGCCTTTTATAGAGATCTGCTCTAGACCCCATCATTCGAGCGAAAGTAAGTCATTTAAACTCGCGGTACCCTCGCGCAGCACTCCTGTCTGCCGGTAGTGGCTCGCGTCAGGCTGGAACTTGCAGCACGTGCGTCATGCAGAGTGGGACTCAGGGAGTGGGGTGGGGGTACAAGAAAGCTCAGCAATAAAAGTGCAGCGCCCCCATGTTGCAGAGCATAGGCGCCCGCTTCGACTGACAGTGTCCTGCTATCGCTGGAGCGCGGTAGCGCCGCATTAGCGGTGTTAAATGCGTTTCATTCAGAGTACTGTTCTGCGACGCAATCTGCGTTTTCGCTAAAGTAAAATCTTACGTAAGACCAATCGTAGACCATTCCTCCCCCCTTGTAAGACAACGTAAGACTCATCCGCACCCCCCCTCCCCCCAAACGTCTTACGTAATATATGGACGGCCCCTAACCGTACCGTTAAGCGACGGCTTCGCACATTGGCTCCTCGTAGGAAGCCGGCTCCTCAGTTTAGTTTTTGTCAGTTTGCTCATCGGTTAGTTTGTATTTAGTGCGAATTTTTCCGGAAAAACGATATTTAAAAAAATAGTGAAATTTCGGCTGGCCATTGGGGATGGATCTAAAAAACCAAGAAGATATTGAATATGTTAAAACGGCTTACATTAGAAGAATAAAATTAAGCACCTAAGGTGCCACGTATGATTTGCGGGCTTCTACTCTATGCGAGTACCTCACTCTCTTCTCCGCCCCACGACTAGAATAATGGTTCAGTTTGCTTGGAACGAAACTACTGAACGTATCTCCCAATAACTCTCAACTTGAACCCGAACCCATCCAAGAAAATGAACCGTTCCGGAACGAAATATTTCGTTCCGACTAAATAATTTCCTTCCGGAACGGAACTAAACCCATCACGGAACATATAGTTTCGTTACGAACCGAAACTAAATGGCAAGAGAAAAGATATAGTTTCGTTCCGAACCGAAAGTATTCTTTGGGTTCGGTTTCGTTTAACATCCCTGGTTCAAACATATTGTTGATGAATAAAGTGAAAATATTAAATCTGACAGTAAAAGTTTCCTAATATATTTGAATATTTTAAGCCCTCTGTACATTTCATCGACCCGACCGATACGGAGTCGTTCCAATGAAGCATGTTTTAGCGCAAAAGTTCAGTTACATACATTCAATATTTCTGCTCCTTTGACAAATTACATCTTAAATATCACGACGACTCTTTATTCCCATCAGCGTTTTAGATTGCATAAAATATTCACATAAGTATTTATAAACTTCCTGGATGAAAGTGGGTTTTTTTAAACTCGTATACGAGTAAAATAACAACTCGCGCATTTAGTATTTAATACGACGGGCCTTGGTTCATGAGAAGCTTATCGATAATCTTTAGTTTATGAAGAAATAAAAGTCGGCGTTTGTTAAAAGCACCACATTTCTTTCAAATTTAATATATATAAGTAATTTAAAAGTCTAGTGTTTATTTCTAAACGCATGGTTGAATTCGCTGACCTGTTTATAAACAAGAAAAAAAAACTTTTATTGCCCCAAGAAGCAAGTGGTTTTAAACGAATGAACATGTGGTACTACTAATTAATCTCACATGAATCCAAAAGCTCGGAAAAAACGGCACACTAATCCGTTATGAAATAATCCAGGGCGAAAGTGAAAGGAAGTTGGATACGTCTAATCCAGAAACGCATTTGAGTGATGGTTGAGCGGTATATCGCATTATAATCCCCACTGCTGAAACGCCAAATGCTATTAATTAATTAATATTTTATCCTTGATTGTTTTGCATTATAACAGTTTTTTAAATTAATTGCGACTAACAATTATAGTAATAAATGTCTATAATTTAACTGCGCGTATATTGTTCGGCGGCTAGAGGATGTTCAACATGGACTCAATAGCTTGTATCTTCGTGTTTTTTTAAAGAGATCATAGCAGGTATGTCATTGCGAATAAAATTTCCAAACTCCTAACAGAAATTGATGATGTCAAGTAAACTAGTGCGCAAATCATCATATTTATTGTTTTATCGATATTACACAGCTAATATTTTTTGCCAAGACGTTATAATTAGTCTCTGTGTATAATTTGGCGTAAATGTGAGGGCATACGGAAAATTTTTTAAATTATTCCGTCACAATTCGGTTATAATCTCGCATTTACTCTTCTATATCAGGCGCCTTAAACTAAACATTTCATAGAGGCTACGAAGACAATTTCGAAATGCGTGCATATGGAGGGCTTCAATTTTTTCATTTAAAAAAATGACTCAAAATTATACTTAAATATTTTAAATAAAAAACAAACTATAGCACAATTCCAACATATCAAATGTTTTCATATTTTTCGTAACTCTCTCTCTCTCTGTTACTCCGAGATAAACCCACCCTGACTCCTCCTACTTAGGATAAAATGAAAGTAACTAGAGGGCTGCACTTTCTGTACCGGTGGACCTCATGCGGCCCGCGTTTTTGCCACCCCTTTTCTGGAGCGAAACAGAACTCGTTAAACGAAAGGGAAAAGGGGTTGGAAAAAAGGGTAAACGTAGACTGGTTAAGGGGAGAAATCGAGAAGTCGAGAGCTGAGAGGAAGACCTTAAGAAGAACGTTGTTAGGTTCTTTGTCCAACTTCTCCGATCCCAACTCTCCTATTTCAACCTTCCAACCCTCCTCTAGTCCTACTCTTCCTCCTCTATCCTTCCGAACCAATTTACTCAAAAAAAATACCTCCTAAGATCCGACTGAGACTTCCCCGGACCACGGAAAAGGGATGTAACAGCTTTCATCGCATGATTAGGAAAGCTTCCCATTATAGAAAGAGAGCGCGGTATATAAGAGGTGAAAAGAATCCTAAGCTTCTCACCTCCACCTTTTCGAAGCTTAAATGAGGGTGAAGGAATGAAGGAAAACGACCACAGCGTCACGAGAAAGGGTTTAGGGATGACCAAGGGACGCCTATACCGAGGGTTGGATTTATGTAGGACGTGGATATAACGAGGGGTTAAGTCGTGAATTAGTTCGCGGCGTTGCGAATCGTTATAAATCATCGTTTTAATTTTATACCTTCCAGTTTTCTTTTTTTTCCTTTCGTTACGGTGCCTTTTGTTTCCATCAGAGTTTAAGAAGATATCAATTCCGGAGTTTTTAACGGTCGAATCTCGATAAGCGGAACTACCATTACTCGATTTTTTTTAACAATTCGAAGTAGATGTTTCTTTCTAGTTCGTACTCGTGTATTATGGAATGAAGTTCTATAGCTCGAATTTTCGATGTCTAACTTTTCGTGTCTTCCTTGAGGTTTGAGGTATCGATGTTCGAGTGTGATTTTATCGCGAGCTGGTTCCTTTTGTGATTCACCGAGTGACTTAAGAAGTGTGATGAAACTTAGACCATAAACACTCAAGGGCAGCGAGTTAGATAAACCGAGGAAGAAAACAAAAAAAACTATAACCGCGACAAGGAATTTTTGTCTATTTAATACGAAACTAATGTCGCATATTTCATGGACGGTAGCAAACAAAACATCCGTTATATATTTCCTTGATTTTGTTCAAAAATTCATATTATGCTTTATCATTTGTTACAAATGAGGTTTAAAAATAATTTCTCATCAATATTGTTCGATATAAATTAATGGTGAAGAAAAAATAGTCCAATCCCCACACTGATTATATTTATTTGCGCCAATATTCGACTCCTGTGACTGCTGATGATAAAAACATATTTTAATCTACACGAGACCTAAAATGAAATTTGAAATACCGCCATATCTCGGTTGACGAAGCCTCTGACAAGGAAGCTCCTTTATAATTAAGGCTGTCCTCCCTTTATTTTTATTTTGACTTTTCATAATTCCTTCGTTTCTTTCGCAGGAATTCGTGTGTATTATTGTTTTAAACACACTTTAGAAGACCTGTCACTTTCTGTGCCACTATTAGTGACAAACAATACATCGTTTTTGGAATTGCGTCTGTAAAATTATTCTCAGCCGGACATACGTTACCGCATGTGTCCACAGGTGTGTAAGCATTTTCCACTCGCAGTAAATATTCTCAAGACTTCTAATATCTCGCTATTTGGTGTACTTAAACGATTTGTTATTAATATATGTATAAGTAATATGCATCTTGTGAAGATGAATCACAAAGTACTGAAACGTCCCCATTCACTCTATATTATATCCTCTTCTGAAAATGAAGTTCCCGACAACGAGACCTAATAAGGGAAGTATACACGTAACAAAAAATTCTTCACAGAGCGAAAATAGGATGAAATAATCGACCGTTATTCTGTCTTTGATTTTGGTGCAAAGCTTTTCATATCCAAAAAATTTTTATTGGAAAAGATTTCTTTCCCTGTTCGACGCAACAATAGTTCGGGAATCTCGATGCATAGCGCCATAAACATAAAAGCATTAACGCTTCCTTTCTGAAACTTAATAGTCACATTTACAATCCCGCTCAACTGCACTGAAAAGGGAGGGAAAGAAAAAGAGACTGGTACAAGTTTACTGACTCGAGAAATATTTTGTCGGAAGAGGGGCAAGGATTATTTTATTCACACGAACAAATAAATCAAAGACTGACTGATTTGAAAATTTTCTACCGGCATGCGTTTAAAAATGATTGTATCGATATGAATACAATAAGATGGCTATTATCGTTGTTATCAATCTAAAGATCTTTAGTAATCGTAAAACCATTTTAACGGCGATAAAAAACTAAAATTGATATTGTGTAACTGAACTGAGGAAAATCTCCTAAATTTATTTATAGTTCGCATTTTGTCGACCGTTACACTCTCTATATTATATTTTAAACATTTTAATGAATGTGTATCTCTGAAATTATGTTTTCAAAATAACTGCCGTGACCTAGCGCTTAGTAGCAAGCCTTAGTAAAATATAAACACTCAGTGCACAAACTGCTGTCGCATAAAAAACGATTCGAAAAGAAATTTAAATGGTTTTATTCTATCGTATATTCTTTTTTATTAGTAGATAGTGAATTATCTGACCAATAAATTCTTTTTATTTTCGTTTAGTTTCCTCACACTGGGTCGCGATACAAAAACTGCTCCATAAAATAAGCTTTTGCAAGAAATGATTATATGGAGGGCAAGTGAGCGTATTAGAGGACAATAATTTAATTCTCCTTAATATGATAGAACGTATTTATGGAGCTTGTTTTTTAGTATCTCAAAGAATTCATAGGAAAAACAGGAGTAAGCATAAAATCCATTATAGAGCTCTTGATGCAAATAACCTTATCTTCCTTTCAGAGCTATAAGAGCATACAGCGGCGAATTTACCTGTGGGATGTTTGCTTCAACCCAGGTCTTTTCTGTTTTATTCGTCCCGGAATCGATATTGTTTGGTCCTATAAACTTCAAATTGTGATATAATAAACATCCCTAGAGTAAATCAGTCCATCGCTCCTAAAATTCGCGATCATTCCCTTAAAGTATATTTATCGTTTAAAATATACAAAGAGGTAACAAAATAGAAATTGAATTTTACCAAAATTGTGATTGAAAATCGACTTCGTCAATGGGAGTTTTTTCATATGGCATGAAATCCATAATATAGACTTCTAGGATGGAGAAGCAAAATTATATCTTCTTTGGGTTAAACACACAAAATGTTTCGCAAACTTTTTAAATTATGAGAGAGATAAAGTAATAATTAAGTGACAGTATATAATTCAGGAAGTCCGACTGGCTTATTAACTTCCGAGTGATAACAGAAAGTTGCAAAAAATCCAACCAACTTGGTTCACTGACCTCTTTCTCCATCATCGGACCAACAGGATGTCTGTTAGCTATCTGGTCGTGAGAAAACGGAACAAAAGACTTCGCCGTTGAGAGATTTTTTCCTCAACGTCGAATTAATTATTTGATGAGTACAACTTTCCAAGAACATCAAACTACACCCATCTTAAGCCATTTCGCATTTTTGAGATTATGAATGCAAAAAACAGAGACAACAATTTCATCAAACTAATAACGCCTAATACACCTAAAAATGACACAATGACCTAAATTAAATAATAAAATATCTAAAATTGTGTTATGCCAAAATTAATACACGTTAAAATTTTACTGGCAAATTATGTCATTCCAAAAGTCAAACAAATGCTGGAATAACCGGAAACAAAATTCGGACACAAATCATCCGCCATTGGCGGTGATTCTCCGATAGCGTATTCCAACACGGAATACATTTTAGAACCTGCTATCTACTAAAGAACTTCTATTTAAGAATTAACTATGGGTCCATAACCATTGGTGATGGATGCTTTGTAGTCGAAATGGGTATATGGTTTCCCAGAACTTTTTATGGCTATTAGAGAAACGTAGTTTGTCAATTGTGTGAAATAACACTCAAAGTTAAATTTAACTAGACGTTATTAGTATTAAAGTTGTTTTTTGTTAAGCTGTTTCCGCTTCATTATTAGCGGCTGACGTGGAGCGTAAATACTAACAATGACTAGTGAAAACGTCCATACATATTATAAGATTGGATCATGAAACCCTACTATTGGGAAATTTACTATGTATAGCTTTCCGTTAATTATAAAGATAATGTTATTCATGAAATGTTTCTCCTGTTAAGGAAAACAGAGGTACAAAATATTAGAATTCCCACCAGTAAAGTGACAGCATCTTGATACGTATGTACGTTCACTTCCTCACACATTTTATTCTTCGACATATTTTATCGGCATACTTTTATCCGATTAAGGACCAAATTATCTTCGAAAAAGATTAAGCTAATCTTAAACAAGAACCGGCCTAAGCGACTGAGGGTGCGACAACGCACTTGCAAGAAACTAGAATTCCCTTTGGATTATCATGTATCTCATTTCTTTACTGCCTAATCGTCGCGTTATTAGCAGATTACCTTGTGATAAAAAACAAAGTACTAGACCATGAAAGGCTTTCTATTTTTTGCAATAATTAAAGGAAGGCAGCAGATAAGAGTGGTGTAGAAGAAAGAGCGAGGAAGGCGTATAAATTGAATCGGGGTTATAACGAAAGGAGTGGAAGGGTTTTAGAGAGAGAGAGAGGGAGAGAGAATAAGAGAGAGGGAGGCAGAGGGAAAAGTAGAAGAGTGAAATTTTGTCCTCGGGGCAGGCAAGAAGTGGGGCGTCCCCATGGCAAATAGACCGGGCTAATCCTTAACGTATTCGTCTGGGTACGAAGCCTGATCATCCGAAGAGAGTGACGGATTTGGAAGGAGAGTGAGACAGAGAGAGAGAGGAGGGGTAGGAGAGAGGGAAAAGAGTTAGGTTTAGATCATGGGTCGACAACGTTTTCCATCCAGTGCCACTCTATATCAATAGTGAAAAGTTGCGAAAAGTTCAGAACTGATTTCATCCCTATCGTTTTACAAAACGTTTATGTTTCGTTAAAGGAAGAACTGAATTTGATACGGAAAAGTTAAAAGTACGGAGTGAAATTAAAAGAAAAGTACAATTCTGTTTAAATTTATTTGGTATTTTCCCCGTGAATTAGTGTGCTAAGTAAAATGTTCTAGGTGTCACCTTAGACCTAGGCGTATATATTCATTCTGATGCATTGATTAGATGATAAAAGAAGGCATGGGGCCGAAATACACAACTTCCAATTATATGGAGGGCCTCGAATAGTAATAAAGAGCTTAAGCATATTGATGTGACTTAAAAGCATGCGACTCAAAATCTTACATAGCTTTATTATAAAACAATCCAACATAAAAGTAATAATTATTAAACTTTTACATATTGTTTCGCGTCTATTTGTTACTTCGTGATCATCTTTTCCACTGTGTAGTGGAATCAAAACGGTGAGAGGGCCGAACTTTATGAACTGAGGGGGCCACACGTCCAAGAACTAATGGTGAGAGGGAAAGACAGGAAATACAGAAGGAGAGAGAGAAAGAGGGATTGCATTTTTTTTGGCAAGCTATATTTTACCGAGGCGCCTCTCACAATCGAGTGAAATATGAGATAGGCGATACGAAAGGAGGATTTTTGAGGAGTCGAAGGATTGGAGTGGTCGGACTGTTTAGGAAAAAGTCCCCTGAGTTCGTCTGAGATATGGAGTGAGGAAGGGGGAGGCCGGTGTCGACTGTGGGTTTGGATGCGTGGCTTCCTCGGCCACGTGCTGAAGCTCTCCAAGTGTCGCTCATTTGAAGGAAATCGATAAATAAATGCGCGAAATTGTTTCATGCACTTAAGTCTTCTCCGATTCCCATGGTAGAGGGGCCATGTTTGTAACGCTAGTCGTAACGGGAATTGTGTAAAAATAAAATTCTATGAAATAATGGTAAAATAGAAGGAATCATAGCGAGCGGTAGAAGATATTAAACGAAGGGTTAAATAAAAGATAAAATGTTGAGTTAAGTAATGTAAGTTTATGAAGTGTCAAATTGCCATAATTGACGTGAAATTTACGCCTTTTTCGAACAACCGTTGAATATTACCGAAGGCGTAACATTAAAATGACGGAGGGCGTTAGGTTTATAATTACATATATCTGTGCGTATTACATGATGTGATGATGATCCGCTTTTACTGAAAATGGCCCTAGAACAATATCTTAGTGCCTCTATTAAAGATAAGAAATGTAATTTCAAGGGAAATGAATCCAGACAGTGATACTAATCGTATTCCCCGATTACTGAAACAAACAATGAAATTATTATGGCCCGACAGAAGCAATTAAGACGGCGGTTTTAGCATCCAATACGAAATGAAAGGATAGAAAAGTAGTCCTCTTCTCCTCCGAGCATTACATTCCCCAGCCTACCTCCAAATTATCACCTTCCCTTCTCAACCACATAAATTAATGTGTCGAGTTCTTTTGATTCTTTTTATATATTAAGACTTTTTTCTAACTCACATTATGAATAATATTTGTTTATATGATAATGTTTATAGATGTTATGTTATTGAGTTTTATTGCATGATTTAGTTATATTATATCGCCGACGATTTATTTTAAGCGCAAGAAACGGTTCTACTTCATCAACATCACCCAAATAAACGCACTAATCAATCAATATGCATCGCCCTTTTCTTTCCCAATGAGGATCTCTAAGATTCGAAATCTATATAAAACTATGTTCTCATACACAATAGGATATATCATAAATTCTTTCTTCCTTATGACAAACGAATGAGTTTCTAGAATGCGCCTGCAATTATTTATCGGCATACGGATTTATAAATTCTCCAAAAAGACGAGATCGTCATAGGTATATACGTCGCATATTACTTCCAGTAATAAATTATTTGAGAGATTCCTAATAAGATGCATATATTACGTTTCATCCGTTTACCATAAAATACAGCCAAGGCGAGGAATGATAAAATCTCGTTTCACTTTGATATAAATATTCCGAATAAGTATAGGATTTATTATCTCGCGAACCTCTGTCATCGTAAATCCAACACCGTAGCAAAACCTAATGCATAGAATCGATAAAACAAGACATTGCAGTCATGGCATTGATGGGAATAATAATTGACAGAGTTAGATAAGAAGAAATAGGCTTCTTTGTGTCCATTATTTCGGTGATAGAGCTTACTACGGAAGAGATTTTCCGCTCGGGATAAAATTCATTGCGAGAAGGTTTAGAGGCGAGTGGGTGCATTAGGTCGAACGCAGGAGAAACTTGAAAGCATTCTCAGAATGAAAAGAGCATAATGGAGAGGGATGTGAGAAGGTAGGAGAAATAAAAAGGTAGAGGAAAGGAAGGATTAAAAGATAGGAGAGATGTAGAGGAACTTGGGAGAGAGGAAGGTATAAAGATTGGGAGGAGTTTAGAGATATGAAGAGCTAGGGAGGAAAGTGGAGAGGAAGGTATAGGAAAACTGTAAAAGGGAGGGAGGAGGGTAAAGAGGAGAGGAAGGGCGCAGATGAGAGAGAGAGGATGGTACAGAGGAGATGGCGGGAGGAAGGTATAAAAAGGGGGAGGAGGTTATAAAGGAGAGGGTGGGGGAAGTGGAGAGGAGAGGAAAGGAGTGTAAAGAGGAGATGGAGGTAGAAGAGAGGGGAGAAGAGAATAAAGGAGAGAGGGAATGGGGCTGCAGAAGAGAGGGAGAGAGGAAGTTATAATATGAAGAGAGGGAGGCGTGTAGAGAATGAGAATGGTAGACAGGGAGAAGGGTAGAGAGAAGGAAAGAAGGATGGCTGGGATGGGAAAGGGTAGAGGAAAGGAGGGTAGAGAAGGGGAGGGTAGAGAGAAGGGGAGGGTAGAGAGGAGAGGAGGGTTGAGAGGAGAGCAGGATATAGAGGAGAGGAGGGTAGAGAGGAGAGGAGGATAGAGAAGAGGGTAGAGAGGAGAGGAGGTTAGAGAGGAGGGTAGAGAGGAGGGTAGAGAGAAGATGATAGAGAGGAAGAAGGCAAGAGAGGAGAGGAGGGTTGAGAGGAGAGGAGGGTAGAGAAGAGGGTAGATAGGAGAGCAGGATAGAGAGGAGGGTAGAGAGGAGAGAGTAGAGAGGAGGGTAGAGGGAAGAGTACAGAGAGGAAGAAGGGTAGAGAGGTAGAAGACAGAGAAAGTGGGAGAAGGGCAGAGAGGGAGGAGGGGAGGAAATGGTAGAGAGGGAGAAGGGTAGAGAGGGAGTAGAGTAGGCAGGGAGGAGGGTAGATAGACAAATATGTGCCTTTATTTGGGAGTCGAGGCTTGCTAGCCTCCTCTTATGCCTAAACCAAGAGAGGAGAGAGGGGGGAGGAAGATGTACGGTAAAATGGGAGTGAGGAAGGTGGGTAAAGAGGAGACGGAGAATGGCGAAGACGAGAAGAAGGTAGAATGCTAAACGGAGTGGGAGAAAGGAGGATGGAGAATAGATAGAGAGAGAAAGAGAGAGAGGGGGGGGGAGAGAGAGAGAGAGAGATAGCGGGACGGGTTGGGAGATAAAAGAGATGGGAGGTTAAGGATTGCACGTGAAACAGAATCGAGGGAGGCTGTACATCTGTGCGAACACCTATGATAGAATGGGCACACGTCTTATGCACAGCGTGCAGTAAGTGCAGGCCACCGTGAAATGAGGTATGCGCCAGGAAGTACTCTGTCACGGACGCGCCACTCCCCCACCCTTTCATCACGGCATACCGCGAGCACGTGAACCTTTGCTCACCTGTCTTCCATTTATCTCGGCCATCTCGCTAAATATCCTCCCTCAACTTTAACGCTTTTATTCCCCTCCCCGAAGCCTCTTCCTCCGCCTTCCCCACTTCTTCTCACTTTCCTCGGCCCTCTCCCTCAGCATCAATTCTTATCCACTGCTCGGTTTTCCTCCACTTACTGGTCTTTTGTTGGGTTCGTTCATTCTTCCCGCTTCTCCCCTAAATCATTTCTAATTTTCTCGGAGGAGGAGAGATTGGGAAAAAAGACAAGCGCGTCTTTCGTACTGTCATACCGTCATTGTTCTCAGCTGAGCGAAAATTCCTTCCGATTTCATTTCCACCGTTCCTTCTTCTTAAATATTGATTTTCTTTATCCACATTCCATTTACATGATGCTTTCAGCTCCACCTCTTGTCTGTTTACGAATCCGCTATAAATTCGAGTTCCTTGACGCTTCTTTAAGCTCGCTATCGTATTAGTGCAATTACGTAAAATTTTGCCCTCTTTGAGTTTGTCAAAATGATTCTCTTCCTCTTTTAAGAAAAGGCTCTATGGAATAGATTTCTTTACATTGCCATTTTTTTATTCCATAAAATCCTAAGCAAATGAAACGATGTTTATAAAATTTGTCAATGTGAATAAACGACCGTGTACTCTACAATGTGGCCGAAATCCCAATCGAGTTATTTCTATAATTTCGCCACTATTACCTTAAAACAGCTGATTGTACCTCCCTGGAGCTTTTTTTAAAATAAAATAGAATAATAAAAAAAACTCGCCTCAATAAACATATTATTATTATTTTAATTTTTCCTTATTTTGAATTCCACCGCGTATAAAATCACGTACCACATTTACACCTTCATGTTTACAGAATTTTATTTAGTAATCTAAAGGCACTGGCTATAAGTAAAAATACTTAGAAAACCGTTATGTCGAGATGTCTTTGCGAATAAATGCGCCACTTCTATTCGTAATTTTTGAAAAAGATTTATTTTGAAAGAGGTAATACCTACCTATTTGCAGGGCCGGCTTCAGACTTTTGGCCGCCCCCCTCCCACCCTCATGTCCCGTAATGATCAAGAATTCACACTTTTAATTCACACTTTTTGGAACCATTAATATCTAAAATTATCACAAAATATTATATAGGGATTTTAAAGAGTTTGTATGTTGTGCTGTAGTAGCTTCACTAAATCCGTGGAAATTCAACGGGAAATTCTGCTAGTTTATAATATAAAAATGATAATAATGCTAATTTTATATTAAACAAAATCCATTATTGTACGAGTGTCCATTAAACAACAATATTTGTAAGGCTACCTCATATTTAAATTTACAGTGGATTCGTATTCACCCATTGGATCAAAACTGAATAAGAAAGAACAGACAGACAGGGGGAAGAAAATATAATCTTATTTTGCCAGTGAAAAATTGAATATAAATCTCGTGTAAGTTAATGATGCTATGAACATATTTAATATCCAGTAGAAAAAATATATCAAATTACAAAATTGCGTACTCTTACAGAAAAGTTTAATACATCGAGCCACATAATTAGGTCGGAATACGTAAAACTCGTTTTAATTAAGACATAAAAATGAAAAGTTTTTAAATGCATACATACAAAACTAATTGCTTAATTAAATAGAATGAAAAGTAAGCACTATGTTGAACTATTTCTCATAAGAAAATATCCGCTAGTGTTTAAATGTGAAATGCAATTTAGGCGTTTTTTCGAGTCGATTTGAATCGAGTGCGACAGTGGAATCCAACAATGCAAATCGCAGTGGGGACATCACGTTAAAATGAGATGAAACAAAAAACTACTATAGACGTCAGATTTAAGCCATTCCGAATTAGAGAAGCTAGGAATAAGGCACTTGATTGAAGTTTCTGTAGGAAATGTGCGTCGCAAGTTTGTCATTTCTATCATTTTAACAAAGTTAAAGAGAAACAATTCACTCTTTGAGAATTATTAAGTTATGGTCATAGGCACAGCAACTAATAGTAATATCCACAAAAACAAAATGTTATTCATTATTTTGATATCTTAGATTGATCTGAAAATTTGAAATTTTCTCACTTATTTAATTATACCTACCTTCGTGAAAATCCTTACAGGAGAAAAGAACTAGCTACTGTGAGCACCGGGGAAGAGATTTATAGAATTTATCGTACAATAATGGAAAGATACTAAATACAAGTAATGATTATTATCTAAGGGCTAGATAAACGAATAAAATCCAACAAGAAAATTATAATAAGTTAAAAATTTTAATTTTACTATCAACCGTACTTAATTCGAAGAATCAAGAAATAGTAACATTATTAATTCCGACTATAACATAACTACGCAACTATAAGAATTCACTTTCGATATAAGAATTATATAAAAATTATACTCACACCTTCTCCCTTTGTTTTGGCAAACCAAAAAGTAATGCAATGGAAAGGTGTAATTTATTAGGGGTAGTATGGAGGAGAATTCATAGGAGTTGCTTTGAAGCTGAGAGGCGATATTTATATTCAGTAAGGCGCGCCGGTAGGATTTCCTCACAACAAAGGGTTTAGCGAATAACGGGGTGGGAAATTTATCCGAAAAACGATCATCCTAAATATTAGGGTTAGGGTATAGTTTTTCAACTTTTGAGATTTTTACTTGAATGACTGATTTGGACTTGCAAGTTATTATAGGAATCATCAATAACATAGGGGTCATTATGACAAGGCGAAAATGCCGACATCGGCTAATATTAATAAAACTAATTATTCCGAGAAATGTCACAGTACACCGAGAAATAATTGAAGTAAATCTATCGAAATAAATCAGATTAGGTACTAAAAGAAGTTTAATATAATCAGTAACAATTCATTAAATTCAAACTAACCTCTCCAATGGAAGACAATGTACTGACAATGTTATGAGTGAAGATGTCCCACGTAGTGATGAGAAGATCTGGATCGTTAGGATATCCTTCTACCAAAATTAAAACAGTTTCTCTCACAGAAACTCCAAAAGCGAAACAAAAGATATTTAAAACAAATAATTAAAATATTTCACGAGTTTAAATACTAACCAGTCCTATTAATTTTTAAGCAAAATGCACACTGTTACTGCAAAATACGACACGACTCGCTCTGCGATGTTACTTCTAAATCTGAGGGTCTTGAAGTAATTTCTTTTTCGAGAAATTTTAAGAGAAAAATCTGATGTGGCCAACACATGACTTTCTCCATATTTGGGGTATACATATTTAAATTATTATGAATAGCATAATAAGGCAAAATTATTATTTCGTATCGTAAAAGAATACCATCGTCCTTTTGCCGTAAATTACGTATATTTTGAATGTTTACAGAATTCTCCGCTACATGGTGTTGGCGCTGTTTACTGGTATTAAGATAAAGCGAAAATATCCGAAATGGATGGTTCTACGAAAATTAGTTTCAAACAAAACTACAACTCTCTACAACTTTGGTCCTTACGAAGATTACCAATAACGATGTTTTTAAGGATATATTTAACGGAAACCGAAAAACCGGTTATTTATAAATAACTCCTAAACAATAACTCCTATAGAAAATTGTTTCAAATAAAAACTGTAGGAAATTACATTCGCTATAACTTTAGTATAGAATTGTATATAAAATAATGATGTTCTAACGAAGAAATATCGCAAAAACCGAATCGGGTTTCGAATAAACCTCGACTTCCGGTTAACCGTTATTGTCCAAAAACTAATCAGTTCTTTGTGCTCATGCTAAAGTGTTATATATGAAGTTTGGTAACGATATAGCACGTACTTTTTGAGTTAGAGCGCCCACAATAACATACACACACAGACATCATTCCGAAAATAGTCTAAACGTGTTCTAGGGACCTTAAAACATGTATTTCCGTTGAAATGTCGAAGTCGATTTTTTTCATGAATACAATACTTTCCCATTACTACGTATGGAGAAAGTAAAAAGGAGGGTGAAGAGACCAATGTGTAAAACACATGTCAGAAAGTTTTATTGGGAACATCGCGACGTTTGTCGACGCGTCAGTAAGATTTCTTTCTAGCCACCCGTAAGATCATAAAATCTAAAACCTTCAAAAAGAAGGAAAGACTGCCAGCAGTAGCATTTATCATCTTCGCATACGTGTCCTCCCACTCAGAAGAAAGGCGCATGCGGGTGGTCCTGGAATTTCCATACAGAAATAAACCGTCAAAGACGGTACATCGGTTCCTGTCCTCCAATTCTTCTTTTCCTTTAGAAACATCCGAAAGAGTGCTATAAAATATTTTCTCAACTCACGTGCAAATCGTGCCGTTTCCTGGATTGTCAGAGAGTGGAAAGGGGAAAATCCTGTCTTCATAATATAAATAAGAGGGAAACAGTATCTCTGGAATCAGGGATGCCGTATGCCCTTTTAGGTCAAATATCCCGATGGGACCAATGTGGAATATCCCCCCCCCCCTCCCCCCACTTTCTTGAAAACATTCCTTTTTACTTTCTCCATACGTAGTAATGGGAAAGTATTGTATTCATGAAAAAAATCGACTTCGAGATTTCAACGGAAATACATGTATTGAGGTCCCTAGAACACGTTTAGACTATTTTCGGAATGATGTCTGTGTGTGTATGTTATTGTGGGCGCTCTAACTCAAAAAGTACATGCCATATCGTTACCAAACTTCATTTATTACACTTTAGCATGAGCACAAAGAACTGATTAGTTTTTGGACAATAACGGTTAACCGGAAGTCGAGGTTTATTCGAAACCCGATTCGGTTTTTGCGATATTTCTTCGTTAAAACATCATTATTTTATAAATAATTCTATACAAAGGTTATAGGGAATGTAATTTCCTACAGTTTTCATTTGAAACAATTTTCTGTAGGAGTTATTGTTTAGGAGTTATTTATAAATAACCGGTTTTTCGGTTTCCGTTAAATACATCCTTAAAAACATCGTTATTGGTAATCTTCGTAAGGACCAAAGTTGTAGAGAATAATATTTCTTCCAAGTTTTCTTTGAAACTAATTTTCGTAGAACCATCCATTTCGGATATATTTCGCTTCATCTTAATACCAGTATACAGCGCCAACACCATGTAGCGGTGAATTCTGTAAACATTCAAAATATACGTAATTTACGGCAACAAGGACGATGGTATTCTTTTACGATACGAAATAATAATTTTGCCTCGTAATATTATTCATAATAATTTAAATGTCTATACCCCAAATATGGAGAAAGTCATGTGTTGGCCACATCAGATTTTTTCCTTCACCATCGGAGACAAAGGAGACGGAAAGCTTGTAAAAACTACCTCGCGGATCCGACCCGCACATGTTGCCTTTGTTTTGCTTTATACTTCCCTCCAGTTTTCGCAAATATGTCTCTATGAGCTGGGTGGCCGCTCCTGCTGTAAGACCGAAGTTGGGAGAGGGAGGGGAGTCATTGTGACTACAAACGGCATTAGGCCGCCCCCCTCGAGAGTGCGCCCTGAGGCGATTGCCTCACTTGCTTACCGTCTGAAGCCGGTGCTGCCTATTTGCCTAATCCTCATTACGGGATTTTATAATCTCTGTCTTCTTCCCTTAATCAACCCACTAAGACCTTTCGAATCTCTTCTCCCTCCCTCTTTCTCCTTTATTCGGTCACCTATCCTATTCGGTGCTTTCTTCCCACTACTTTATCCCGCTCCCAAATGGCACATAATCGCTTTTCTTTACTTCGTCATATCGCGTTAACTTTTTGTAACTACCTTAGCAATACTCGTGCGGTCATCGTGGACTCGATCCGCTGAATGTAATTCCGCATTCACCTGAAACAATCGCTTGCGAGGGAATTAAATATACATTCCGGGCACCGCAGTTTATCGCTTAAGACAGCCACGGGTCCGTGCCCTTCGAGTTCAAGACGGTGCGAAAAATACCATTTCATAAAATTGAAGTCGTGATGAATTAAATTCGATCTCGCTTAATTGACTTCGAGATGAAAGAAAAAATAGAGAAAACATCTCACCGCGTGTTTCTTCCCGACACGTCTCCTCTCCCTTGAGCTGACGCAGGCATGATGGTGGTAATGCTTTAAATTGAGTATCTTAAGACTTCCGGGTGTTTCGGATTATCCCGTTTAAACGAATCCAAACAGTATAACGTCGCTCCATGTCGTGAACTCGCCGTTTCGCGAGGTTTTGAGCCATTATATACGGATAATTCTAAGGATTGATAAACGTACGGCAATACGAATAATGTCTGTCACAGTTCATTAAGCTGTGAAATTGAACGGTAAAATTCTCCGCGTGTACGATGAAATAAGCGACCTAGGATAATGTGGCCATAAAACGGCTGATTACACAATTTGATAGATTTTCGTTTCTAATAAGAAATATTATTATAATGAAATAATCATAATGATAACATGATGAGTTTGATAATTCGTTTTTAATGCTTATCAAAATAACGAACTATTTACAAACATAGGCATTCATTCCCTGTAGCTACGTGAATACACATTTACCAAGAGCTACAAAATGCCACAACAGAAAACTTGCTTAAATTTTTACTATATACATATAAAGTGAAACTTCTTTTAGCGACCGCCAATATTCAACGACAAACCCGTTGAACGATCAATTGACTCCAAAAGAGAAATTTTCTTTTTCGCCTTATTCGAAGACTACCTTTCCAAGCGAACAATTTTCTTCCGAATCTATAATGTTTAATTAGCAGAAGTTTCATTGTAAATAAAACCTGTCTTTATAATTTCATTCAAATCAGGAAAACTTTTATTCAGAACAAGAAAATCGTTTAAATAAAATATCCAAAATGTCACTCACGACAGAAAGTCTTCATTTCGACTGTTTCAATTAAAACAGTTTTTTCATCTATAAAATGCAGTCTACTAAGGAACAATTAACGGATTAACATGTTATACTTATAAAATGAACAATTTAGTAATTTGATAAATGATAAATGACCCATGAATGACTATAAAACTTCATGCTTTGGCTATCAAGCTTGACGAAATGTTATTTACTCCTGTAGACGACTGAATTTCAGTGTTTCTGCACGCGAGACACGCGCAGGTACGGAAATGCATGCCATAAAATGGCGACCAATACTCAGATATGCGAACGAGTACCGCGTTATGACCTAAATGACGGCAATGACAATGTTATACGAGCGATTAAGGATGGGCAACGGACAAGCCTTGGAGGAATCACTTCAAATGAAGCATAGAAGGCGGTAAAAACTTATTGTACTTTCATGAAAAATTTGTCTGATATTGTGTTTACGGTGTCATAGAAAATGCGATCGATAAATACGAACAAATTCAAAAAATCAACCAATCATTCAATTGCTGTTATTTGTTTGAAATAACAGCCTTCCCGCAAATTTCAAAGAAAGCAGTGAAAGAAATAAAGGCAAACGTACGTTTTACAGTGGATTAAATCATACTACCAGAGGGATTTAGGAGTTAGATTCAGTAGCCATATGTCCTATAAGAGAGCATGTCAATAATAACTTAGCACCGGTGAACAGGTTTCAAAGGGTTTCCTACAGAATCCAGCGGGTGTGACCTTCCAGTGCGAAGGAAATCGCATATTTTTCGCTAGCCCGCCCTAACGTTGAGCGCTTTTAGGTAATCTGGGATGTCTTTGTGGAGGGCCTATCTTGGGACCTCGAAATGACCCAGCGTAGAGCTGCTCAATTACTTAAGGGAGAATATAGATGTACTGCATATATCACTTTGAGTGACATTGGATGATAGCCTGACTGTACCCTTAAAATCGCGTTTCCTAGCAGAATTAATCTTATTTCTTCGATCGATTTATATCTAAACGCATTTAAGGGCATCGATGATAACTCTGAAGTTGGTTTTATTCTATGCGTGGACATCCCTATTTTTAAAAATTATAGTGGTGCTCGTTTCACATTCTAGGATACAACTTATTGCACACCACGTTGAAAAGGCTGGGAACCCCAGCGTTAGGGCGCTTTCACATAAGTTGACAGTGGCGCCATTACGCTCAAAAGCGAACTAAGGCAACACCCAAATTATTTTTGCAATAGCTCATTCCTTCAACGTAAGCGTTCCAACTCAAATCTTTACCCTCCTCTAACTCATCCACCGTCCAACATGTGTTTTAAATTGTCCATACTTCTTCGAAAGTGCCCATCCTATGCCAAAGGAAACATTTTGAGTCCCTTCTGAGCCGGAGATTGGACACAGTTGACCGAGAATACCGAGGGATGGGAGAGGAGTAGTAAGCAATGGGCCGTGTAAGACGAATAGTGAGGGATGTGGAATGGCTGAGGCCTTTTGAGAGAGGAGGATGTCCAGGGTGAGGTTTTTGGCCTGGGCGGCTTCTTTTTCTTCCATTTGGCCTGCAGAGACCAACCATTGCTCGAAAAAAATAGGATGTCTGGAATGAAAGAATCGAATATAATCCTAACGGTTTCAAGGTTTTGAAGAAGGAACCCTCATACTTTCTCGGATTAGGAGCCGTTTGGAAGAGTGGGTCCCACGTTATGTGGGAGAATAAAATAGAGAAGTAGAACAAAATGGAATAACGAAAACTACACAAGTATGACTCTTATACAGATGGACGATAAATATTTTTTTAAATATTTATTGCTGAAGATTGACATTTTTAATGCTTTTTCTAAAAAATCTGTAAATTGTTCGGTTTTTCTTTCCATCCGTCCGTCAGTGTGGACAATATATCTACATTCCTACTATCTTGAGAAGTCAAATTTTCATAATAGGTTGGGTTATATGAGAGCTAGACATGGTAAAAATTTGATGGATCTAGAATTAGCAGCTTGGGAGCAATCGGGGTCTACATCGCAACTTTGCTAATAACTCGTGAAGAATTCATAATAGAAAGATTAGATGGATTTTTTCAGTGAAGAATCTATAGGTAAAACCTTGGTGTAATGTATTACGCGTCAGATTTCAGTAACTGGGTTCGATTATGCCAATTTTTTTAATATCTAAATTTTTATTCTTAAATTTTTGTTGTTTTTTGGCTTACGATAGTTTTCGCAAAAAACATATAATTTACTCTTCAATTCTCCATTTACTCGTTCATAAAGTGTCATGACATTTAAAAGTCCATCCGAGGGCATCATGGCGCTTGGTGACAATTAACCGAGGATTTGTGTAATTTAGGATCTAAGTGGAGTATCCCGAGATTCTAAAGTCTGATAAAAGTCTTTGCGATGGACATTTCGGATTAAAAAATACATTTCCTTCCAGATGTTAATAATCTTTCGTCATTGGCAGTCCCGTGAAACAAAAACTTTCCGTAGCATTTAAAAGATAAATTCCTTAACGAGCAAAAATTTTGATCTGAGATTTATCGTGACTCGGCACGCTGTCGATTTTAACCGCAAAAAAAAGTAACCTTTAAGGATTTTTATCCTTATTTTGGAACACTTCCAACAAATACGGAAACGCGGAAATGAAAAATAACTCTTCCTTTGCTACACGTAACGGGGTCTAACGAATGACCTCTCGGAAAGAATCCCCTCACAAACTATTATTTCATCAGTAAATTGACTCGTTCGTTGACTTCCCCGTTTCTTTTTTCGGATTTTCTCCTCTAAAAACCTTTCCGCTTCCCGCTTTCCTCCAAAAATTCTTCTGAAAAGTAACCGAATAATCCGCTTTGTCCAATATCTCCGGAATGGGGCTCGTGATTCCATCCGAGTCGAAAAAGTTTGCCAGTCACCGTGAACTATCAAAGGAAATTCTTTCTAAGACCACGGGCGTCCATCAATAGCTGTGAATCAATTCATCAACTTCCATAATACCAAACATTTTCATTCCACCTTAAGCTTTATATCAACGGTTACGGTACAATTTCACGCCAATTAGTATCCTACCAAGCTCGGCAGGAAGCCGAACGTTTACTGGAAGAGGCACGTAACCAACAGTAAATACCTTTGTAACATATTTATGTGTCCATATATTTTTGAGCACGCACGTGGATACGCTCGAGAATAATAACGGTATATAAAATAAGTAACTCTTGTAGCAAAAAGAACAGGTGAGTATACTAGAAACACATTTCAACTACAAAGTAGCCATCCTCAGTAGTAACGCAAACGTTTAATGGCTGCAGGAGTAGCATAAAACAACGCTTGTATTACAGCCATAATGTGAACATTAATTCATTGCCGATCTCCATTTATGAAGTTAAAAAGCGATATTTACCTCTAATTGTATGTAAACAAAATTGTTCCAATATAAATTCAAATTCATGTCGTAAATCAACATTAATGAATGATTTCTGTCTCATTACCTTCTATACTCAAATGAATTCCATAAAAGTCAGAGAAATTAGTGCAATAGCTGACATCAGAGCGATGAATAACAAGAATTAAGTAACACACATCTCTTGGCCAACAGTTGATTGGTCAAATAATAGTTACTATATGCACTAAAAAGCTTTCGCTAATAGTTATTCCGAGAATATTTAGGTATTCGAATTAATATATTTCTCTTGTAAAAATATATCAACGATTCTTGAAACATCAATTATAATATTAATTGTACAATTGATAAATATATATATATTTAAAGAACTGATCCGATCATATATTAAACTTAAAACAACAGAAGTATTATGCACGTTATCGTTTTACCCAGAAATGTTCAATAAAAAGTTCATTAAAACAATTTTCGAGACGTGATCATTCCTTTAATCCAGAGGAATGTCCCTTTTCCACACCTACTGAAAGTTTATAGAAGCATGGATTTGTAAATAAAGAAAGTCAATTACCTGTCTCGAACGAATAAACCTCAAAAATCACTCCACCTCCATGTCGTTACATTCTTTTACTCTATCTAGACACCAACAAAACGAATGCTTCCGTTTCTGTGTAAATAAGTATAACCGACGTTCGGACGTTAAGAATATAATAATTCAATCGTGTTCCAACACCATGGGCAATGGCGTCCTACACAGACTGAACGGAAAGAATTTTTTTCCCTAACCCTTTCGGCTTTACCCTTCTCACCCTCTTCCAACCCATTTTTTCCATCTCACCAACAACTTGGATGCCAAGATTCCCTAGTTAGGCAGATGGTTCTGGGTTGAGCATCCATGGGTGGTGGGACTACCTGGCATTCGTGACTCTTTTTTCACGGTCCCTAATGCATAGGAGCGACGACGAAGAAAAATGGCCCTCTACGTAATTATGTAACGAATGAAACCCTTTTTGATACGCTCAAGGAGCGAAATATTTATGGAGAAGCTTAGTTTCAATTAATTTTACAGAAATATTTGGACGTCTTTTGTCGGCTCTTCGTCTTTAAGCTTCAGGCAACGCAAAGATTTTTTTTTTTAAAACTGTCTGACACGTTCAAATGTCATGGTTTACATATTTAACATCTCATCCTTTATTTTCCAATTAATGTCCTCGAAGAAGAACCGATTAATTTAGAGAAAGGGGTTTATTCGAGAAAGGTTGTTGTATGTATTACGATAAAATACTATGGTAAACCTCATATACCATATAAGGGTTACAAAAGAGACGAGTAATAGATGGAGAAAAACGCTAAATACTCGAAATATACACGAGCACACGCTAATATTCTGGTTTACGCGTAATTAAAGAGCATTAGGGACCACTTCACACACGCGCGCATAGTTTTCTGGGATTTTAACTCATTCACTGTCCAAAGTTTAATTGAATATTTTTCCTCGTAGACTCCAAAGACTTTAGTCGTATAATAGCATGAAATATAAAACGATGGCATATTTTCTTATATTTTTCTCTTATGGATAAATGTAAAAAAATCGGCATATGGCATATTTTCTTATATTTTTCTCTTATGGATAAATGTAAAAAAATCGACATACTTGATGACCACTTCATACATTTATGATATTCACTTGTTTCATTTGTAGGAAAATGATTTTTTAAAAATCGGTACAACATACATTGTACAAACTTTCTCATATACCTACTAATGCGTCGTTTAGTTACCTTTTGAAAAATATGCACTATGTAGAAACGTTATAAACCTCAACTTAAATAACTATAGGAAATTTGATGAAAATCGTATGAGCCGCTTTTTTTAGAAAATCCAATTCTTTTTAAAGATGCCCTAGAATAAACTGCCGTCTATTCATTTTTTGAAACATATGAATTATGTAGTATTATTGGAGTAAAGGTCCAAAATTTTATCAAAATTGTTCAAACCGTTTTTGAGAAAATCAAATTATTGTTCAAGTTGCAAAGAGTAAACTAGCCTTATATTCATTTTTTGAGAAATATGAACTATGTAATATTACTGATGACGTAACCTCAAGTAGCTGTACGAAATTTGATCAAAATCATTACAGCCGTTTTTGAGAAAATCAAATTGTTGTTAAAAATGCGTAGAATAAACGTTCTTTAATTATTGAGCAAAGCCAACCATTTCTTAATAGCTTCTATTCTGTATGATAAAATACCAAAGTACCTACAAGATTTCATTCATTTTCGCTGTACCGTTTAGGCTCTAGAGCCAGTGGCGGATACAGGGGGGGGGGGGGGGGGAGGCGATGGGGGCAATCACTCCACTCCAATGGATGCTTTCTTAAATTCATTACGCGCAAAAATCCTCAATTATACGCCGCAGATTAGGTCTGTATAGCAAGGGATAGAAGGATTCTGATAGAGGTAGGGATTTTCAAAATTTTCAAAATATAGGGCAGTTGGCAGGGGCGGATTCGATAGGTGGAGGGGCGATCGCCTCCCCCTTGAGAAGTTTCTGGATCCGCCGGTCTAGAGCCAATAATAGACAGAGAGACGGCATTGCGAAAACCACTTTTTCGGACTCAGGTACACCTAAAACGTATATTTCCGTTAAAATCTCGAGGTCGAATTTTTTCGCGATAACAATACTTGCTCAATGTACTTCCTATATGAGAAAGTAAATAAGAGAGGTGGAATAGAAGACCCAGACTATGCAGGAATGTCCCAATATTGTTTTTTATAGCGTTTCAGGGGAATTTTCATATGGATAAATTTATGGATTTGGCTCTAATAACGAAAGTAAAATGCAATGCCAGAAACCTAACTGGTAAATTCCTAACTCGGAAACAAATAATTATAAGTAGTTTGGTAAAAAAATTGAACCAGAAAATCCATTATTTCTCTGCTGCTAGTCACGGACGATTAGGGGGTAGTATATCGCTTAATCATGATTAATAGACAAAATATTCGACGGGGATTAGTGAAAGGTACCTAAAACAGAATGTGAAGTATGCTAATATATATATATATATATATATATATATATATATATATATATATATATATATATATATATATATATATATATATGATTAATAGACAAAATATTCGACGGGGATTAGTGAAAGGTACCTAAAACAGAATGTGAAGTATGCTTATATATATATATATATATATATTAGCATACTTCACATTCTGTTTTAGGTACCTTTCACTAATCCCCGTCGAATATTCTGTCTATTAATCATGATTAAGCGATATACTACCCCCTAATCGTCCGTGACTAGCAGCAGAGAAATAATGGATTTTCTGGTTCAATATATATATATATATTACCTTACTTTCCCCATCCTGCAATTTCCATCTTTAGTATTTTCCATCTCTTATTTCTATCAATTTCTACATTTCTCCTCTTTCCGCCAATCCTGTATCCTCCTTTTAAACTATGGGTCGGCAACTTATGGCACGCGTGCCAAAAGTGGCACGAGAGTTGGTTTTGAATGGCACACGAAAGAATAAATTATAAAGATAAATAATTCACATTTTATATATTTATTACTGGTGTGTAGTACAATAAAATATTTTTGGAAATTTAGTGAACTAACGTTATATTTTATATTATGAGTAATTGTTCACCTCCAAAGTCTGCTTATTATAATACTGCAACACCGTTCTCACATAGGTCACGCCCCTGCGCCTCGTTTTCTTTCTCGCCACCACTGTGACTAATGGACACAAAATATGGAAATTCAGACCCTTAGTTGCAAATGCGTACCGTTTTTGCAATGTAATCCTTCTTTAAGTGAACCGGGGGCGATCAAGTAATAAAAATTATCATTTAATTAAATTGAATTTTATTACTGGCACGCGAGACCATATACTGACGTGAATTTAGCCCGCCACTTGTGAAAGGCTGCCGACCCCTGTTCTAAACTCTTGCCATTTACCAAGATTACAAATTATAAAATCCACTAATTATAAAAAGGACTGTATTTCAATCCATTACATGTGAATTACTTCCCCATAAATTTTGTGTTTGTTATTTCGTCATTAATTTCATTTTTCAAGTTAATTTTGTATATATTTGTTCTGATTATACTTTACATAATTAAGCATGAGTATAATATCAAACTTCATACGAGGTAAGGCGGAAGAGAGGCTCAAAATGTCCTAATCTCGCAAATAAAACATTAAATCCCGTCTCTCTTTTTCTCCCCCTCATCCGTTTCCTCCTTGTACCTACTCCACTATTAGCTTAGATTTCCTCCTTTATCCTATCCTTCTCATTTTCCACACACAATGGGCTACATAACAAAGGTTTCCACTACCTCGCAAAGCAATTTCATTCTTATTTTTCCACCGATAAGATAGCAACTAACGACCTAATGCTTGCTACCTAGCATCACTTCCTAACTAGACTCATCTATAAAGAGGCAACCCCAGAAAATGTAGTTATAATCTCATATGCGTAGTATATGGAGGATTTTTTTCTCATGATAATTGGCTTCGAGATTCATTACAAAGTTGTGTACAAGAAATTTTAATCATATCAGTCGAATTTTAGTCAGACTAAGGTTGATTTCTCAACGATAATTATTTGATGATATATTTCAATTAACACCTCCATATACAATATGAATCACCTTTTTCGCTACTGGGCATTATGTTTTGGACAAATAGCTAATCTCTCAGGTGCTAAGCAAGGGCAAGCGTACAGGAGGCGTATATGACAATGTCGTAATTTTTTATAGAAAAACAGTAAAAAATATCACGAAATTAAACGTATATTTCAGATCCGAAAGGATTAAATACCTCTTCATTATGTATCAATACAAAACAAAATTCAAGCTAAAATAAATCTGCGTTGATTTTGCATGAAGTATTTTCTTTAACGGAACCGAAAGCGTTGGGTAGAAAATTATTCGAAAACATTGTCAAAGTTCAAACACCGAAACACGTAATTTCTCGCAGCCTTTTCACCTGCGCTTCGCCATCTAAACACCAAGCCTTTGGTACCGTAATAAAATCCAGGAGAGGAAAAAAAAGTCCTTTTACCGACACGTAAAAATGGGGGTAACAGTTACCGAAATAAGCACTCCAGTAACGGAATAATCACCCGTATCAATCGCCCAAGGTAAGAAAGCATCCAGATATCAAAATGGCTCACACACGAGAATTACGTCCCTTGCCATTATATACTGTAATTCCTACTCCATTTCTCTCCCCCCCCCCCCCCCCCTTTACCAAAGCTCATGCTTCGTGGGCAACAAAAATATTGTGATACGAACGAAAGAAACGATACCCACTCTCTCCCTCTTTCTCACTTCAGACAACGGAAGCTTGAAATGGTGGCCAACAGTCCGTGAACCATGTAAATTTGTTGATTGGCAAATTTTTATTTCTTTTTTCTCTCTCTCTCGCAGAGTGCAGCGCATCGTGAGGGATCTCCTTTTTTTTCAGACGAGTACCGAAGGAAACGCTGTGCGAAAGGACGCACGCTCCATGTCCCGTTCTCTCCTTCCTTCCCTTCCATGCCGCCCCGCCCATCAAACCAAGATGCCTCCTCCCGCACCCTGGCTCCGAGAGGGTCACGGGCCACCGCATAGAGAGGATCCAGTAGGAGAGGGCGAGGGGAGGGAGGGGGGGGGGAGGGTGGCGGGGGCGGAAGGGGAAGAGCGAAGCTGAGGAAGGCGCACGTGATGGGGTTGGTACAACTTTTTTTTTGCACTACCCGCCGCCGTCGAAGGAACGAGTGGTGCGGAGTGTGAAAGGGTAGATGAGGGTCGAGAATAAAGAAAGGGACGGGAGGATACTTGTGACAGAGGAAGAATGCGCGCGAAAGTAGGATTTTCTCGAAAATGGAAAGGAGAGTTGTTTAAAAAACGGTGGAAATTGCTTCGACCGAGAACATATATATTTATGGGGTTGGTTGTTCAATCGTGTACGAAATAAAGGGAGACCTCGATTTACGTCGTAACGATTTAGGTCGCTAACGTAATGGGGAAGAAATATCTATACGCGTCGGTTATATGTTGGTTATCCTTATAGATATTTAAGCCCTAACAATTTACGTTGTTTCGATATAACGTCGGTAAAATATCAGGTAAGAAATATCTATACGTATAGATCCGTTATCGTTTTAGGTATATCCCCAAGCAATTTACGTTGATTCGATATAACGTCGCTAAAATATTAGGGATGCCGTGGCGTAGTGGCGAGGGCGTTGGCCTGCTACGCTGTGCATACCCGGTACGAATCCCGAGAAAGTAGGATTTTTTGAAGAGATCTTGCGGCCCCCTATTTGCGTGTTTAGAGGAGAGCACGCGAATCAGCGCTCCGTCCTTCGGAAGGGACGTAAATCCGTTGCCCTCCTTGGTGTTTCTCGTTAAGACTAGGCTAATGCCGGCACCGGGTTTCTCTCCTCACTTGCTTTGTGATTTAAGGCCCATACACACGTCAGTTAATGGCCGGACGGCGGCCTTAAGGCGGCCTGATCCGTTCAGATCCTAGCATACACACGTGAGGCCGTTTCCTTCGGGCGGCCTCAAGGCGGCCTGTGGTAGGATTTCCTCACAACAAAGGGTTTAGCGAATAACGGGGTGGGAAATTTATCCGAAAAACGATCATCCTAAATATTAGGGTTAGGGTATAGTTTTTCAACTTTTGAGATTTTTACTTGAATGACTGATTTGAACTTGCAAGTTATTATAGGAATCGTCAATAACAGCCGACATCGGCTAATATTAATAATACTAATTATTCCGAGAAATGTCACAATACACCGAGAAATAATTGAAGTAAATCTCTCGAAATAAGTCAGATTACTAAAAGAAGTTTAATATAAAAGGTAACAATTCGTTACATTAAAACTAACCTCTCCAATGGAAGACTGACAATGTTGTGAGTGATGATGTCCCACGTAAATCCAATAAAATGTAATAAAATGTTTTAATTAAGATTTTCCTTAAATTTACGAATTCAATGTAATTTTTTTCATAATGCGGCCCGCGGACTCGGAAAAAATGTGAAATACGGCCCTTTGATAGAAAAAGGTTGTGCACCACTGCTTTATAGTACAAAAAAGTACCGGGGCGATCTTCACAAAAGGGAAACGTGAACAACAATACGAAACTACCCTGCATCACCCAAATCCACGTGTTCTCTGAGAGCATGTGTAGCTAGGAGAGGGGGTTGAAAGGTCTACTGCGCATGCGCAAGATTTGGCCGGACGAAGTCCGGATGGAAAAACACTATCCATCCAGAGGTTCTATCCGGCGGCCCGAAGGCGGCCGTAAGACCGCCAGCGAGTGTACACACGTCGGTTTTTCGTCCGGATTTCGTCCGGATTTCATCCGTTCAGGCCGCCTTGAGGCCGCCGTCCGGCCATTAACTGTCGTGTGTATGGGCCTTTAGACTGAAAAGCTTACTAGCGCTGGTCGTTGTTTGAAGTCACAGGGTCACAATTCAATTCGCTAAAATATTAAGGATGAAATATCTATACAGGTCGGTTATATGCCGGTTATCGTTTAAGATCTTCACTCCTTAACAATTTGCGCTGTTTTAGTATAACGTCCTAAGATATTAGGCCAGAAATATTTATATACCTTTGTCATAGGTCGGTTATCGTTTTAGATATTTATGTCCGAACAATTTACGATGTTTCGAGATACTGTCACTAACGTAATAAGGAAGAAATATCTACACGCGTTTGTGTATAGGTTGGTTATCGTTTTCGAACAAATACCTCCAGTGGCCAAGTTTGCCGTAAATATCACAGTATGGGGAAAAAAATACTAATTAGTAATGCATATAAATTACTGCTGCCTCAAGGAGGCAGAGAGGGTGGCGATTGGATATACAAACAATCGCCTTCAGGTGAGTGTAAGTCCTAATTGTTTGCGTGAGTAAACACTCCCTCACTCTGCACCTCTCAAGGTCTCGAAATAACCTACGTTAGTTTGTTTATTTATGATCATTATTGATTTATTCAGTTGATATTTTTTAAATAAATAGTTTATTTTGGTATTTTCAAAACATTTTTCCGTAAATTATGACCAAAATATCCCCAGGGAGTGTATCCTCGCGAAGTCTATGGGAAAATAGTTTTAGATTTAACTACGTAGTTTCATTTAGCGTGTTATTTTTCGGGAACGTATATACGACGTAAGTCGAAGACATCCTGCACCATTACGGTAATTTTAAATGAATTATTGTCACGAATGAAGTATATTTGTCAATTTTATACATTAATTCTGTTAGTAATATTTTTCGCGGCAGTAAAAGATTAATAATTTGTAAGGAGAGGTTTATGACACATTACAGTTTGATCAAAGTTGTGAAACTGAAACTTAGACCTATATATTTCCATGTTCTTCGTGCAAGAGCATTTACAAAAAATTGGCAAATATACTGAAAATGCAAAATTTTCGTAAGACGAAGCCTTAATGTATTTTTTCTCTATAACCGGCAATATAAATAAAACTACTTATACAAAACTATATGCCGGCCTTATAAGAGAGGTGATTAGCACGTCTATATCCCAATGCTAGGGTCGCAGGTTCTAATCCTGCCGAGGGCATGGTCGTGCGTTTCGTCCATGTTATTGCTATTACAATATTCGCTGTAATTGGCCTTGTGCTGTTTATGAATTTTTGCCATTTAATAAATATATAATTTTTCATTTATCCTTTCTTTGCTTGCCTGTGACTTCAACAACAACTATAATATCAGGCGCTTCTGTACATCAAGAACGATGAAACGACGCGGTTGTAAGCTTTAGTTAACGAGTTTCTGGATGGTTAGCATCATAATTTACCTACGCAAATGTACTGATACATATTTTTAGCTTTATATTTATGAAAATACCATAATTTATATGTACGCTATACATTTTTGTGGGTTTGAATTATACTTAGAGAACTGCAGCGCTGGGGAATATCAAATTTCAATTCAGGTTCAAGAACACGCACGTAGTTAATGGCATTTTTAATGGATCCACTTTAGTCTTTACTTATACCATTTTTATATCCCCACAGATGCGGAAAATTCCACAATTTTCGCCCTCCTTCCATTGTTACATAATGTTTTGAACTCGCACATTCTCCGTCGTAAAATGTTGACGGTACTAAAAACCGTATAGTTACTTTAATACTTTCTCGGAATATATTCTCTTCTCCCGCATCAACCGAGATACAAATTATGCTCCCTTAAACGACAATGGCTGCATAAAACTCGACCTCTGAGAGAAAGGAAAATAAAAGGCGAACGGAATGGAAACGCCACCGAGTCACTAATAACGAGCTCTTAAATCGGAAAACATCTCCCGCACGTAAACAATTTTCCTGTAGTAACCGTTTTGAAGAGCGGGGATTGCTGAGAGAAGTCAAGCAACGCTTTAAAGGTAAGGTTGTTTTGCGTGGTAAGCAGTCGGGCGGTAAGGAGAGTACGGAGAGGAAAATTAAAAAAAAAACGTTTCGGGATAGTCGGTGGGCGGTTTGATGGTTGGTTTGGGCGTAGCCATGCGTCCACGGAACGGTAGCCGGGAGAATACCGTGTTGATGGACGCCCGTTCGAACCTTGTGCGCTATGGTTTTGAGTGCGAACCCTGTCGAGGGCAAGGACTTTACCGTTGTATGACTTCATTCACGACAACTCGATTAGCTCCTAAGCTGTCAGAAGTTTGACGCTCGTTCCAACAGAACAACAACAACGGGCGAGAGAAAAAAAGGGAAGGGAGCGAAGAGAGAATAGGAAACCGAGATTATTAGGAAAACCTGAGGAAAGAATGGACGGAGGTAGGGAAGATGGGTGGAGGCAGAAAAGTGCACGCCTCCCACGGACGGTGAGGATATGCAAGTGGCTTGAGGTGCATTGTGGTCCGGGAAAGAATGCGTCCGAGGAGAAGGGAGTGGGTTTATTGCAGCGAAGGGTAAAAAGAGGGAACAGTGTGGGGGTAAAATAAAGTTGGCGGGGTTGATAGAGGAGCTGTCATATGAGAAGGGAGGGATTGGTTGTGCACAGGTTGAAAGAGGGTTGGAAGCGTGCGGGAAGATAAGGTGAGTGTGGGAGGGTGGTTGAGAGGTTTGGTGACGCGCGGAGGTGGATGCGTGAGGTGGGAAGGGTGAGGCGGAGAGAGAGAGAGAGAGAGGCGGAGGAGATGTGCCGCGGAGAGGGAGGGGGTGGTGTGGGGGCGGATTATGCGGTTAGGGGGTGTGTGTGTGTGTGGGAAGGGGGAGGGTGAGTGGGTGTGGGCGTGGGATGTCTAACGTGGGTGGGTGCGTGGGTGGAGCGTGTGAGTGCATGGGTGGATGGGGGTGGGCGGAGAAAGGGTGGACAGGGGATGGGGGAGGGAAAATGCGGCGCACATAAAAAAGAGAGGGGAATAGAGTATTCGGTGTATTTGAGGGGCCCGTGCACGATGTATGTGAAAGGTAGGTGTAGATACACTTGTGACTATGGTGGATAGACTGCGGGGCGATATGGAATTTTCAATGCCAAAAACCTTCCTGGTGTGAAATATTTGACTCGCTTTTCGAAGTTTTTTTTTCGTTCTATTTTTCTGGTCGTATGTGCATCTAGACGATAGATACGGAGGCAGGATAGGCTGTGTCGAAGTCATATTTTTTGTGGTGAATTCGATCATAATAAGATGCATAAAATTTGCTATTATTTGTCATGGTTACTTAAAGATACATAATAAGATATAAGTTGTCTAGCATTTATATAACTGATTAAATTAAATACAATCATTGAGGTGATTTTCTACAGATGTTCACCATAAAACACAAACCTAAATTTGAGTCAAAAATAATAATAAATGTAAAAATTTCAGATTTTTGTAAGGGAAAAGATGGCATTCATTTTACGTTTGTCGCTATAGTCTTGATAAGTAAGTGAATGAAACCCATCCAATCGCAAAACTTAATTAGAATACTAAAATTTGCATATAATATTTAATGCCATAAATTTCCCCTACTGAAAGTGACAAAGATATCTCCATGGAGAGTTTTAAGATTGTTTTTATTTGCCTGACAGACGTGAAATACAGAAGAGAAGGGGCCGAGAATGTCACCATTTTACGGAATTTTTCGGAACGTGGCTTTTATTCTCGAAATCCCTATATCTATCTGATATTCAAAAGAACGTTCAACAGCACCACTGAAAAACTATGCCGCCGTTAAAATTTAAAATTTATATATTCTCATTTGAAAATATGATTGAAATTATAGATGTATTATAGCTTGAGGTACCTTATTAAGATGAAAAATTGCAGAACGTGTATACGTGTTCAATTCAATAAGAATGTGCGTGCGGTTATAATTTTCTAATAACACAAATGTAATAATATCGCATTCGGTCGAAAACAATGTCACCAATCAAGTAGTCAAAAACAGGACGAACTTTTTTATCCTTTAATTATTTCAACTTTAATACGTACAATTAATATAACATAACGTATGTGTTTAACACATAAATATTTAGGGCAATATAACATTAAATATCCAAGTACTATAGTGGGATTATTTCCTTCCCGAATGGTCTGTTAACCTTTTAGTCATAATTTAAACGCATATTACATTAATTCGATATTAAATTTACAAAGATTTTCTATGCCTACTCAAGTAATTTCCAGCATCGCGCATTTACTCCCACCGCAAGTTTGAGATGGAAACAAACGGTATGTTCCAGCATAATTTTATCCGCTTTACATTAAATATTAATAAAAAATAATGTTATAAAAATTAATATTGTATGCCAAATTGTAAAATACCAAAATATTAACGTTTTCATCTCGCTCGTAAATTTATGCCAGCGTAAGTGCCAACAATACTACTCTTAAACTAACGAAAAAAATTATAGATTTTTTCTCAAATTTATTTTATTGTTGAAATGTTTACAAAAAATGCGACATATTCTTAGAACCCGGTAAATTTCCTCTCTTATCATCCAATACTACATGCATTACTGTTTTCGGAACATGCGAGAGAATACAGTATATTTCCGTGTAATCGTCGATTTCATCTAATATTCAACCTAAAGATTTTTGGCTAAAATTCGTAACTTTTTGCGCATTTTGTAAGATTCCGTCTTATATTTTCAATAAATAAATAATAGCATGATGACTTCGCAATGTCATGCCGGAATTGTTTGAGATGAACGCAACACGTCATTAGAAGGCAGCAACTTCAATGCTGAAGTCTTCACTCCGGCACATAACACATTAAATAAGAGAGAGAAAAATTCGAGATTATATTTTCCAATATCAAAATAAGCCTTTATTTCGGCTATATTTACATAACGAAAAATTGGTCATAGGTTCTGAACATTCAACATAACTTCTCATACCGTAAACTGAACACAAACATTTTGAATGGGACACTCGCAGCTTTTTACGAAGCGTTGGACCTACGAATTGAGAAATGACGGCTATTAACCATCCTGCGTCGACCTCATTGGTGTTCCCTATTTCCTTTACTCAGAGCGATGAGAGAGTAAAGACGAGCCGAAGGAAGTTAGGATAAGAAAGTAATGGGGGATGGCGTGGAGCCTTCTCTTCCCATCACTCCTATGCTTAATTGCATCTTACAGCGCCTCGCCTAGGGGGATATAGGAAAGAGGCAGAGAAAGAGCGTAGAGGACATCGATACAACGGATTAGGTTACACTCATCCTTCGTCCCTGCACCCACCCACTCTTATCTAAAGGATATACCGCAAGGTATCATCACACCTCCACCTACTCTGCCATCCTTTCTACCCTCTTCCTGATGACTACCCAAACCCGCCGGAGACGACATCGCACCATTGACAGCACAGTCGAGCCTCGATAATTCGAATCACGAAGGGAGATAGATATAAAGTTCGATTCGTAAAAAAACCGAGTCATAGAGATTCGAGTCACAAAGTGTTCCTTAAATAGAAAATCGTATACTTGTGTTGTAGTAGCATTCTAACTTGAGATCTGAAAAAATCGGGAGAGCGGGACGGCATTTAAAAATCACACCAAAGTAGGAACAGAATGGAAAAGCAGGTACAGAGGCTCTGAACAATGTGGAAACATTATTTGTCGGTGATTCGTTGGAACCAACTCTGTCAGCTCCCATACTTAAATATTCCTTGGTTGACAGAGCTCATGTTAGAATATACCGCCAATAGATGAGAATATAACTTTTAGTATAAAATAACGCTTATATTTTGAATTACTTGCATTACAAACTCAAATATCCATCCACTTTGCAGAAATTACAGAAATTACTTTAACAAACATTCCCCATCATGTGACATGACCTCAGAAAAGTGCAGTCCGGTAAGTATACGAGATTAAAAAAAGGAAGACTCCTTGGAAACGCAGACATGAATGTACATAGTAGACAGAATAGAAGAAAATTTATTGGGGAAAAAGCAAGAAAACAGTCTTAGTATATTTACGAAGGTACGTTTTTATATTTACTGGCTAAAACAGTAAATTTAAAGTGTTTTTAAATTTTGCAATCCAAATTTATTTTAACCCATGATAGTATTGTACATTACATAAGGATGAAAATTATATTATTTTCAAAATTAATTAGAAAAAGAGGAAAAGGATAATGATACGGAATCATCTGAAAAATACTAAGCAAAAGTTGTATTTTAAGTTTGCATCAAAGAACAAAAATGGAAGAAAACGATTAAAGGAAAGGTAAGGAAGAAAGTTGAAGATAATTAATATATTAAAGGAAAAATAAACCCAAACTAAATTAATGGAGATAATTTTTCGAAAACAAATACGCTTGCTGACCCCAAGAGAAGACCGCAGCTCCTAATAATTACAGATAAAATAAAAGAAATATCTTCCTATCAAAGGTTTTTTTTGTTGAATGTTCGCTGAAATATATGAGCTTATAGATTCCTTTAGATTAAAAAATACACACAAATTATTTAACTCAATTAGCATTTAAGAAGTGGAATTTTAATAGTGTTTTGTTATTTCCCTTTTAAATAACCACCGCGGAACTAAGGTTTCCCTGGAGGACTTTAATACGCTTTGAAACCGATTTAAATTTTAATGAAAAATAACTTTGATGAGAAAAACATCAAATTTTTTATATAAGACAAAACCTCAGCGGTAAAAAACAATCCAATTACACCGATCACTTAACAACAACCGCTAATAATACAAATGGAAATTCTTAGGTCAGGCATCCCCTACCACTCAATTTATCAATACGCCATTATACAGCTCATCACTCGGTTAAAAAAATCAAACAAACATATCGTCGAATGGAGAAATTTTAAACAGGATTTCCTGAATCGAATAAAAAAAAACAATCGGACATTACGTCGAAGAATGTGTTATCCCGTTCATAATGGCTCACGGAAATGAAACTCGGAATTTGTTGAGCATCTCACAAAGACCCATCCAGCCATCGAACGATTCACAGTTTTAACACCTGCTAGCATTCTTTTCACGGACTACCGCATACCTCCGAGTGGCGAAGCTACCGTATGAGTGATCGAACGAGAGGAGCGATGAAGAAGAAACGATCGAATCGAAATCGTAAAATGGGGAGGAAAAAAAATCCTCACAAAAGCTCGAGGCATGTGGATTAAAATACAAGTGGAGGAAACATAGGAGAAGAGGAAAGATGAGGCGTGGGGGAGAAAAAAACAAACCGTTACGTCGTAGCTAGAATACACACACTCACACAAACACTAACACACACACACAAATCTTTCAGGACTTCCATCCCGTCAACTTAGTGAAGTGACTAAGAATAAAATCTGATGTGGCCAACCCGTGACTTTCCCCATATTTGAGGTATAGATATTTAAATTTTTATGAATAGCATTATAAGGAAAAATTATTATTTCCTATCGTAAAAGAATACAGTCGTCCTTATTGCCGTAAATTATATTTGAATATGTTTACAGAATTCACCGCTACATGGTGGTGGCGCTGTATACTGGAAATTAGGAAAAAGTTAAATATCTCCGAAATGGATGGTTCTACGAAAATTTTTTTCAAACAAAACTTGGAAGAAATTATATTCTCTACAACTTTGGTCCTCACGAAGATTACCAATAATGACGTTTTTAAGGAAATATTTGATGGAAACCGGAAAAACAGATTATTTATAAATAATTCCTAAACAATAACTGCTATGGAAAATTGTCTCAAGTAAAAGTTGTAGGAAATTACATTGTCTATAAACATTGTATCGAATTGTATATACAATAATGATGTTTTAACGGAGAAATATGGCAAAAACCGAATCGGGTTTCGAATAAACCTCGACTTCCGGTTAACCGATATTGTCCAAAAATTAATCAGTTCTTTGTGCTCATGCTAAAGTGTTATACACGAAATTTGGCATTAATATGACAAGTATTTTTTGAGTTAGAGCGCCCACAATCACATCCATCCATCCACACACACTCAGACATCATTCCGAAAATAGTCTAAGCGTGTTCTAGGGACCTTAAAACGTGTATTTCCGTTGAAATCTCAAAGTCGATTTTTTTCGTGAACACAATACTTTCCCTATACTACGTATGGAGAAAGTAATAAGGTGGGTTGGTGTAGATGTTAGATTTGCGCCTCTCCAACGCCCCTGCAGCCTCTCCCCTCCGCCTCCCCTTCTCCATCGCACACCTCACCCCTATAAGAGTATCACTCACACGCTCCATTCCTAAACCTCGATCGAATCACCCTCTCCGAACCGCCTTCTTGTCCACATGCCTACACACACACACGCATATAACATCCCCATACCAACGCTTGTGGTAGTTCATCCAGGTGCGGCCGCTCAGGCGTGGGCCTCTCCTTCTCTTCCTCTCCCACTTCCTTCGGTCCTATATCTAACCCTCAGTCCTTCCACCCACAACTCCCAAGGACGACGTCGAAAACTCACACCACCTTTGGACGGTGTTATGCAACCATTTACAAAATTTGTTGTCATTTGTGTTTCATCGAGAGACCTGCGCCTTTATCGGAGGCTCGGCCAATGATGAATGCGGAAGAAAACCTTGATAGGTGGTATGTGAGGCGGGGGGCTTAGTAAGGCTAACAATTAACGTCATATTTTAATGCTTGGTGGGACATTATTGGGGGTTTTACTGCAGCGAACAACCTGCGTTCACGTATCAACCAAAACTTGAACTTCAATTTTTGAGGTAATTTGGGGATCGTAAATTTTCAATATGTAGTGGTGGTATACGTTTTCCGCTTAATCGGTTATCATTAATTTTGCAATTTTAATACATTCACAAAAAATCTGATGTGGCCAACACATCTCCATATTCTCCATATATTTAAATTATTATGAATAGCATTATAAGGCAAAATTATTATTTCGTATCGTAAAAGAATACCATCGTCCTTGTTGCCGTAAATTACGTATATTTTGAATGTTTACAGAATTCTCCGCTACATGGTGTTGGCGCTGTTTACTGGTATTAAGATAAAGCGAAATATATCCGAAATGGATGGTTCTACGAAAATTTGTTTCAAACAAAACTTGGAAGAAATATTATTCTCTACAACTTTGGTCCTTACGAAGATTACCAATAACGATGTTTTTAAGGATATATTTAACGGAAACCGAAAAACCGGTTATTTATAAATAACTCCTAAACAATAACTCCTACAGAAAATTGTTTCAAATAAAAACTGTAGGAAATTACATTCACTATAACTTTTGTGTAGAATTGTATATAAAATAATGATGTTCTAACGAAGAAATATCGCAAAAACCGAATCGGGTTTCGAATAAACCTCGACTTCCGATTAACCGTTATTGTCCAAAAACTAATCAGTTCTTTGTGCTCATGCTAAAGTGTTATATATGAAGTTTGGTAACGATATAACACGTACTTTTTGAGTTAGAGCGCCCACAATAACATACACACACACACACAGACATCATTCCGAAAATAGTCTAAACGTGTTCTAGGGACCTCAAAACATGTATTTCCGTTGAAATCTCGAAGTCGATTTTTTTCATGAATACAATACTTTCCCATTACTACGTATGGAGAAAGTAAAATTGGATAAAGGACTAGAATAAAAAATGAATTATATATATATATATATATATATATATATATATATATATATTTGGGCAACTAGGTGTTGAAGTTGTGTCTCTCTTGTGCTGACGAAGGGATCATCCCGAAAGCTCTAACCTCTACAAATGTGTCTCTCCAACACCCCAGCGGCTCTACTTCCGGTAAGTGTTCACTGGGTTTCCTTCAACACCTAGTTGCCCAAAATATCCTTACTTACCTTTCCTCTTCCTTAGTATTTATATATATATATATATATATATATCTCCTACGCAAAATGATTTGAAGAAAGTCACATTTTTCGCTAAAAATGAATTGGCTCTCAAGTTCAAATGTACTGAAAATCAATCTTGACTTAAACATACTTTTAGGTGAAGTTTATTATGACGTTGTGTGGTGACCTAACCAAGGGTCTCACTAAAAGTATTTCTCCCAGCAAGAGTGGTCCGATCCTCGAGAATATTTTATCAATCCAGAAGCTACAATGAAATGAAATACATATATTTTATATATTTCATCCATTTATAATTTCAATAAAAAACGCGGCATCCACTTTTCGCGCTTACATGATTGAATTAATTTTCGTGGAATTCATTAATAAGTTTAAGTGGGGTGACAAAGATTTACCCTTCTACGGATTTATTGTTTTATAGTACGCCTACGTGAAAGCTTAAATACCGTGAAAAATATTTTGCAAACATTTTTATTAAATTGATACGCCTACTATATTGCATTCCATGAATAAATCACGTAATGCGATGCTTCCAAGAATAATAACCCGCATCTCAATAAATGCTTAATGAACAAAATGCACATCTATTCTCGCAAAAATATTTTAATATTGCATTCCATGAATTAATTACGTAATGCGATGCTTCCTAGAATAATAACCCGCATCTCAATAAATGCTTAATGAACAAAATGCACATCTATTTTCGCAAAAATGTTTTAGCTATTGAAGCGACCTAATTTTTCAATTAGATTCCGGCCGATATGAGAGATCAATAATTATTTTCTTGAACAGAAGAGGATAAAATAAATTAGTCAATAGCAAATGCGGTGAAAATATGAGACAACCTTGTATGAGAAATAACAGTATATGAAATAACTGTATGAGATTTACAGTATCAGAAACTACAGTGTGATAAACACAGTATGAGAAACAAAAGTATAAGAAACTACAGTATGAGAAACTTCAGTATAAGAAACTACATTATGAGAAGCTTCAGTATGAGAAACTACAGTATGAGAAGCTCCAGTATGAGAAACTACAGGATGAGAAATTACAGTATGAGAAGCTACAGTATGGGAAACTGCAGTATGAGAAACTGCAGTATGAGAAACTGCAGTATGAGAAACTACAGTATGAGAAACCCACATTAATTTGCTTCTTTGAAACGCATGAATCTTAATTTTGCCAATTAAATAATACAATCGCTATCTAAAATCTACCGCTTCATAAGTCCGCAGCATACACATGCCAGGCCTAATTTAAAAACATTTACATAAAGAGTATTCATTCGGGATTTTCTCTACATTTAATCTTGACTCAAAAGTGAATAATAAGCAGAGGTAGGATTTTTAAAGGTACCTAGAATAATAAAACGGTAAAATTTTACGGAAGGCATTTGCAATACCGATTTTGTTTTGCTCATGCAATAAATAAGGCATTCCATGAAAAGATAATAAAAAATTGCGTTTTCAAAGAAAAAGAACTCCAACTAATTTTTTAAAAGTCAAATTCAATATAATCCTTTACGAAAACATTTTAAGACCCTGTTTCATAAAATGTATGTAATTTGTTAGATTAAACAACGGGTAAACTTGAAAACCACAACTATTATTTCGTAGAAAACAAACTAATAATCAAATAGCCATAAGGTTTAGTTTTCAATGATATTAGAGCTAAAAATAATATTTTAGTCAATATTTTCTGTATAACAGAGAAATGGACAATAAATAATGGTACGGTGGAAGAATTTTAATGAAAAGTAATTAAAACGGGGAATAAATGGATTGTGAGATTTTGACTGTCATTGAGTTATTTTAGTCTTTTTTCAAAAGGAAAACGAATTTAAACCATTAATAGAGATTTTAGACATTCACATTCCTGTTAATTTCTCATGAAAGAAATTAGATACTCAAAATAAGCTTATAATACCAATTTCAAAACAAATAATTTAGCTTATAATAAAAAATATTTATCATCTGTTTCCATTATATAAACGTTCGAGGAACCAGTGTTTACTAACGGACTATAGCATGAAGCTTTCCGCTTCTCAGGAAAAAAGATAAAGTAGATAAACACGGAACTAATGCCTAAAAGTGCAGAATTAGAAATGGTTCGTAAATTATTACTCCAAGCGTTGAGATAGAAAAGGTTGACAGCGATAAAAAATTTGATGTATTAATTAAATATTTTGCGTGAACTGATTTCGTTTTCCATTGTATATGATAGTAAATATAAGGCATTGCCTTCAACATATCTATCCGTTTGACACCAGAATGTAATGCTATATCTAAGGAAAGCATATCGGACTAGCTGAAAGTACCCGGCGATGCCCGCGTTATGCCAGACATATATTTTAATGTGAACTGACACCAATAAACTTGATTCAACTTACGTATTCCGACTTATCTGAGAGGTACTGGGTTTCATTAAAATACATTCCTTATAGTAGCTTATTGATAAACATACGAAAGAAACAAACATGCCATTTACCATGGCAACGTGACGTAAAATCGTGTGTATTTCCGTTGAAATCGCGATTTCGAATTTTTTCATGAAAACAATACCTTCTCTATACTATGTATATTGGAGAAAGTAAAAACTAATTCTGAGATATCTCTGATACCTATGAATTGGGCCGGGAGGGTCCATGGAGGTTCGGAGAGAACGTGAGCATACGTGAGAGTAATAGGATTTCGAGTTTAAGAATGTAATCGGTTGGCAAGGCCACTTCACGTTAAAAACGCTAAATTTTGTCAAAATTTGATATTAAAACGTTAAATTCGAAAGATTTAGATTCAAAAGCGATAAAAGACGATAAGAATAAGAAACTGCATTTATTTTTCTTTAATAGGGTCCAAGTCCGAAAATCGTAGGTCAAATATGTGAATTTTAATAAGCAAAATAAAATAAGGTTGCAGGTTGAAATATCGATTTTTCCATGTTATCTTATGAGGAATGGAAATCATACTCGGGAATCGAACCCGGGTCGATTTTGGATTTTTTTTTGTAAATGGCTTCTACTTTAAGAACCGAACATTCCTACCAAATGTCAATCTTCTAGCTACTCGGATAGTTTGTTAAAAATAGCATTACATAGTTCCGATTTCCCACCGACGACGACGAAGTCAATTTTATACATTACATAATGAGACAAGTTCTTCGGTATTTTCAGTGCCATATACAGGAGATCTCTAAGTTACGACGAAATATCCGTGCTTATATAGAGTTAATATTTTAACAATTCGGGTATAAGAACCCAACCCAACCCTAACGTACGAACCAGTCGTCGCTCTCGGGAACTACATATTTATTTGCGGCGGAGGAGCGTATCGTCTACCTTCCGTGGGATTTTTTTTACACATTGGTCCGTTACACTCTCACTCATTGTCAGTTATTTGTTCGTTCGACGAGCTAGAATTTGCAATAGCATTCTTTTCTACTATTTTTCTTGCAAACTTACAATATTGACCTTAATTAAAGGTTAAATAGTCTTTAGTGGGCTGGCTTGATGACCCAACCTCCATTCAAAACATTTTGTCTACGAAAAAGTAAGTTCGGAACAAAGGACGAAGTAACTTCCGGAATGCAAGCCGTTCGTAACTCGGGGACCTCCTGCATTAAGATTTCAAAATCTTGAGAACTAATCGTGATTCATAATGGGTATCCATAGTCCCATGATTTTAATTACGACTCGGAAACATTTTTCCCGTGAGATAACTGAACCGACTGCTCGAATAACAAGGGAAAAGTTCATTTAAAAGTTTAGAGGGAAAATTTTCCTTTCACGTTGATACACTATTGCGTGGACGTATTAAAGTTTCCGGGAACGCATACGGAGGTATTTGATTACGTCTGCTATTCAATCAACGGAAGTGAAGTCATGCTCCTTCCGCTGGTTTATCTAAAAATTAATCCTCTGTCACTGATTCGATACAGTATATGCTTGAAGCATTAAAACAGTATGGAGAGAATCAGATATTGAGGACGGGTTTTTTGTTGCCCCCCATTAAAATCATTAGGCTGCACTTGGAGTCTCTGAATTTCAACAGCGAGAAAAAATTATGGCTGTAGGCGATCCTTCAAATTTTGTTTACTCTAACTTGAATCGTATAGTAGTTCGACGGACACTGAGGTGTGGCAGACAGACGGAAAAAAACTGTTACATTAGCGGATTAAAAAACCGGTAAAAATACCCGGTTCATTTACATTTTATACTCGACGGTCGCTGACCAATGTTTGAAAAACCTGTGACATAAAAATAACATCGGAGAAAATATGTAGGCTATAAACCAACGGGAAATGTATCCTTAATATAAGGGATTAAACTTATCACAAATGGGCTTGCTCAGATTTGACCGTTTCGTAAGGAGGACAAGACAATTAAATTGCTGTCATTAAAAGACGCTTTTTACAAATGTAAAACTTAATAATCCGTATTAAAAACAACTTAAAATCAAGGTATGATTTTTTTATCAAATTTAAGTGTTGTAAATTCTTCTGAATATGTTAAAATCAGAAACATCATATAATCTCATAGTCGAACAAATGAGTACAGCAGAACTGATAACAGTACATATTATATCCTAAAAGCCACTTTTGTTGCCATATTCAAAATTAATCAATTAGAAAAAATAAACGATAAATTATTCGCCGATAGCCAAACTAACTCGATTATAAAATTTGTTAAACTCTTTTTGGAGTAATTAATAACACAAATGGCAGAATTATACTCTCTAATTACTATGAAATCGGTAATGGATTTGAGAGTATTTCCGAGAATGTATTCTCCAACAACTAAAAGAACTAATCCACTCTTTCGTATATCTATATAAATAAAATTGTAACCTCTGCCTGTACATTTGTTTTTTTGTCGGGGTTTTACTTTTTTGCGTGTTTTGCATCACAAGAAGGCGTTTGAACGGGTTTGCATAATTGTTGTCTGTCTGTCTGTTTGTTTGTTACCGCATCACGCAAAAACGGCCGTTCGAATTTTTATGAAACTTGCAGCGTATCTTTAAACTAGTCCAGCTTAAAATATAGTCTATATGGTGTATCTCAAAAAAAATTTTTAGTGGGGGTTTGAGGGTGGCACCGATTTGGTTTTTCGACGATAACTCTCTTGTGAATTAACTTAGGAAGTTCAAATTTGATATTTGTCACTTTCAGTACAAGTATAAGATCAAGTTTATAGATGAGCAAAATCAGACTAAGGGGAGGGGGTTCTGGGGGGGAAGGGTGCACCCGCAATAGAAATCGCTGATCTCAAGGTAAAGGTCAATTACTTTCCTGTTTTTCCTGATTTACCTGATTTTCCTGATATAGGTGATTTTCCTGAATTTCCTGATTTTGCGGAAATTTCTGATTTTCTGAAATTCCTTGGATTTCTGAATTTCCTGATTTTATTGAATTTTCTGGTTTTCCTGATTTATCATGAATTTCCTGATTTTCCCGATTTTCCTGAATTTACCGATTTTCCAGATTTTCCTGAATTTCCTGAATTTACTCATTTTCCTGATAATATCCTACATCTTTTTATCAAACAATTTTATAAGGAAAATAAGGAAGATAAGGAAAATCATGAAAATCAGGAAATTGAGGAAAATCAGGAAAATTAGGAAATTCAAGATCATCAGGAAATTCAGAAAAATCAGAAAATTCAGGAAAAGCAGGAAATTTAGGGATATCAGGAAAATCAGGTAAATCAGGAAAACAAGTAAAATCATGAAAATCAGGAAATTTAGGAAATTAGGAAATTCAGGATAATCAGGAAATTCAGGAAAATCAGAAAAATACGAAAATCAGGAAATAAGGGAAATTCAGCAAAATCAGAAAATCCAGAAAATTCAGGAAAATAAGGAAATCTGAAAAACAGGGAAATCAGGAAATTCAGGAAAATCAGGAAATTCAGGAAAATCAGGAAATTCAGGAAAATCAGGAAATTCAGGAAAATCAGGAAATTCAGGAAAATCAGGAAATTCAGGAAAATCAGGAAATTCAGGAAAATCAGGAAATTCAGGAAATTGAGGAAAATAAGGAAATTCAGGAAAATCAGGAAATTAAGGAAAATAAGGAAATTCAGGAAAATCAGGGCAATCAGAAAATTCAGGAAAATCAGGAAATTCAGGAAAATCAGAAAATTCAGGAAAAACAGAAAATTCCTGAAAATCAGGAAATTCAGGAAAATCAGGAATATCACAAAATTCAGGAAAATCAGGAAATTCAGGATAATCAGGAAATTCAGGGAAATCCTGATATTTCTGAATTTCCTAATATTCCTAAATTTCCTGATATTCCTGAATTTCCTCAATTTCCTGATTTTCATGAATTTTCTGATTTTCCGGAATTTCCTGAATGTTCCGATTTTCCTGACATTACTGAATATTCTGATTTTCCTGAATTTCCTGATTTTGCTGAATTTCCTGAATTTGCTGATTTCCCTGATTTGTCTAATTTACCTGATTTTCCTGAATTTCCTGATTCACATGATTTTCCTGAATTTCTTGATTTTCCTTATTAAATTGTTTGATAAAAAGATGTAGGAAATTATCAGAAAAATCAGGAAATTCAGGAAAATCTGGATAACGCCGAGAATTTCTGCTATTTCAAAAATAAAATTCAATCCCTGAGCATTCCGGACATCAAAGCGACGAACTCATACCACAATTATAACATTTATGAACCATCTATTACCTTGTTAAAAATCTAGATATTTTTTCTCTGAATTTTCATGAAAGTTTTTCAACATAGTTACTATTCCACGGATTTATACGATAAAAAGTCAAATTAGAAAAAAAAATTAAAAAATCTTTCAATAAAGATAAACAACCACGTTCTTAGTCGACTATAAAATGAAATGCACCTACAGGTACTCAGCACCGAAGCTTCGGGGAATGGGGAAGGAAAAGTCGACCGCTTACGAAAGGGAAAACCTTCTGAGAGTTACTTGAAACTTGATAGGGAAAAGGTAAAGCAGGATGAACCAAGGCGTCGGAGATTAAAATTTCACTCGTGCTATATGTCATGGCTCTACGCATCCAGTCATCAAACATTCAGTACGTAAAACCTTGGTGACAAACATCATATTTTTTATGCACCTGATATTCAAACCTGCCGAGACAAAATTCGGTTTTGAAGGGTGTCTCACCTTACTGGGTATTTCCGTTACATGCATTCTAGTCTGTTAGCCATAGCATTCCCAGTGAAGTAACACTTTAAATATATATGTATACCCCTTAATATATTAGCGATTTTACATCGAACCAACGTAATTCGGAACAATGTAAAGCGAGGACTTCCTTTAGTAAAATTATTTCACGTTATTGACACAGAACAGACAGAAAATTCGACTTGGGCGATAAAATCGGACAAATATGAAAATTTTCGCGAAGTACGTTATAAGAATACTTTATCGTAAAAACATAGCGATCTAAATTGAAGAAACTCTCTAAACCAAGGCAGACTACCTAATCGCGACCCACTTTATTTCACCTATCAACCAATAAATCATCATCATAGGTAGTCTGTCTGTAGAGAGGTCCGTGATTATTCATGGTTAAACTTGCTTCTCCATATACTCTTATTTTCCGCAGTCTTCTTCATGCCTTGATAGCTCTCTTTCACTTTCAAGTCGTCTATCAGCTGAAACATTTTCTTATCTCTTTCTCTTTTTCCTTCAGTTTTCCTTCTAGCACTTCTTTATTTATGCTCTCTCTCCTCGGATAATGTCCAATCCAGTTCGCCTTCCTCTTTTTGACAGTATGTATAATCGTTCGCTTCTTTCCTATTCTTTGTAGTACTTCCTCGTTTTTCTCCTATCTGTCAATTTTATCTTCAGCATTCTTCTCCATGTCCACATTTCGAAACTTTCCAAGTATTTTACGTCATTTTTTTGCCCTGTACAAAGCTATACTCCATGCATAGCATTTTATCAACTTTTTACGGGTACACCCCTTTATATTCTCCGTTATAGGAGTTTTGTCTTCTGAAAGCGGCTTTTGCTTTCGTTATTCTAGTTTTGATTTCATCGGTACATTTTGCTTATCTACTTATGATTCATCCAAGGTATTTATAGTGTGAAACTTGTTCTAATGGCTATCCTCCAATACTTATGTCTAAATTTTCTTCTTTACTTAATATTGGCATGACCTTGAATTTTTCTGTATTTATTTCCATACTGTTTTTCTACCTGTTATCACTAGTCTATTTATCATTTTCTGGAGTCCCTTTTCCTTTCTTGCTAGAAGTACTTGATCTTCCGCGTATTTCATTGTTTTTATAATCCTTCCTCCAATTTTGAAATCTCCCGTGCCTTCTAACTTTTCCTGCATAAGCCTCTTTCCACATATATTGAATAGGATCGGCGATATTTACTCCGCTGGTGTCTGCATTCTTCAACCTGACGTTTACAACTTGATTCACATACAGATTCCTGATCAGTCTCCTGACTTTCCAGTCTACACCTATATCATTTAATATCTTCATCAGCACTACCCAATTTACTCTATCAAATGCCATCTGCCAGTCGACGAAACATCAGCAATCTTGGCTGTACTCTATTGCCCTTTCTGATATTATTCTCACTACACAGATAGCATCTCTGGTTCCTCGTCCTTTTCTGAAGCCGAATTGATCTTCCCCTTTTTCTCTATCCTTTTATTAAGAATCCTCGTGATAATCTTCGAAGTGTGTTACAGTACGCTTATCGTTCTGTAGTCTTTACACTGCATTGCCTTTGGCTTCTTCTTTAGAGGGATAATTGTTACTTCTAAGAAATCCTGAGGCCACTCTCCCCAGTTGTAAATCTTGTTAATTAATTTCGTTATCACTTTTAGTCCTTCCGATCCCATGACTTTAAGTACCTCTGCCGGTATTCTATCGCTGCCTGTAGCTTTTCCTTTATTCAGTTCCAGTATCGCCTTTTCTACTTCGCTTTTCATAATACTTGGCCTCAAGTTGTCTTCTTCAATGTTATTCTCTTCCTCCAGTTCTGTTTGTGTCGGTCCTTTCTAAATATAGCATGATATATCAGCTTTTCTCAAACTAATTTGATCACGGAACTTTTTTGGGTGACAAAAGTATTGACGGAACCCTTAATAACATTAAAGTAGACACAAAGATATCCGTTTTTGGACAGTTTGTATCTATGAAGTTATATAAATAAACTGATAGAAAATAAATAGAGAAAATGTCAGTTATTTGAGTTTAAATTTTTTACCATTTTTAAATAAAAAGGATGTTTTTCCTTCTTCTCTTTGCAAATCCGTTTCATATTAAGTCGGTTCCTGTTTGTTGTTTTTTTGCAGCTCTCTTACATAAATAATTTCATATTTAATATTATAAAGGGAAATACACGAAAAAAACCACTGCTACAGAAATTTTCTCGCGAAACCCCTGGAGCCGCCGAGCGGAACCCCAGGGCTCCATAGAGCACAGTTTGAGAACGTTGCTACATTAACTTCAACACTTAATGGATATCCATTTCATCTCCGCAAAAATCAATTTTATTCTAAATATATCCAAACGTAAAATTAAAAATTAAAAAGGCCATACCGCCATAGCGTGCCACTGATAATCTTTCCCGCCCCTTTCATAAACTTTCGCGAACCATAAGAGGGCCACGATCACTATTTTGAAAAAAAAACTACTTTGGACAAGACCTTTTGATCAACTGAGAGTCGGATGACAAATACTAGAAGAAAATCAAAAGAATGAAAATCCGATTAGGAATCGGAAAGAATTACTTTAAAAACAACTAAGGAAATAACTGACGAGAGAAGGTTTTAAATAACAAAATAAATCCCTTAAGCTGCCTTTGGAGTCTACGAATTTCAACCTCCGGAAGAACTTAGGGCCAAGAACAACACCTTTTCGTTGCTCTAACTTGAACGGCGTGGAAGTACTTCACCGGACACGGAAGTTTGACGAGCAGACGGAAAAAAACGACTGCATTAACGGATTTAAAAATAAAACGCTAAAAAGGAAAAAAAACGAGGGTAAAATAAGAACTCGACAGCTTTTGAGCGGCAACAAAAAAAAATCCATCGGGAGAAAGATATATTGTTTCGGAAAACGAGAGAAGATTTTCGTTGCGCCCGGAAGTGACAAAATGACCAGTAAACAAAAGGCTGAGATGAAAAGAGAAGAAGAGATGGAAGAGGACGACAGGAAGAGGGACTTTCGGAGTCTTTCTTGCATGTGCGAGATTGGGATGAAAGGAAAAGAAGAAGTGTGGTGGCGGGAAAGACAGGGACAAGTCGGGGGAGGGAGAATGGGGGGGAGGGGGTGGGAGGCGGAGGGAGAATGGGGAGGGGAAAGGAGGGGAGGATTTAAGGAGGCATTAAGCATTCAGCACCATCCCTTGTCTCTCTCTCCCTTGCATTGTCTTGTGGGTGTGTCGTATACGCATATCGGACACTCCTTGTTCTCTTCCACCATGGCGCGTGGGACGCTCGACGCTCACGGAATAAAAAACATCGGAAAGGAGAGAAAGGATACATATTAGTCGGTGTACGGTTTAACTTATTAGTTTGTAGAGTCGCGGGGAAGAAATAGCATTTTATGCCCTACGGTTGCTATATTCGAATTTAAAAAGCGTAGACTCCTTTTAAAATTTTTACGGTATCTTTGTTTTATTACGTTAAAGCGAGCAGTTTGTTTTTCACGCAACAATAAACGACCGTTAGAAAAATACTTTATGTTCGGCGCAACGAATTAACGGGAGACGTAAGACTTCACTATGCTGAGCTCGGGAAAGTTTTCTCACGAGACCTGCCCCTTGTCCGTCAAGCGCTCAAGTCAAAAGTCGTTTCATGTATGCGTGATGCGTGTTCAGCGTCTTATCTTCTAACACGTTAGGCCTAGGGACGACCGTCGTCTTAAGGCGTCTTTCTAATGAGCGGAAGACGTGCGAGCGACAAGGAAGACCTGCGAAGGTCGTAGGACCTCTTAAGGGGCTCATTTGGACTAATGCTAGCATTGAAACTTTGTGTAGTAATTATCTTATATGCTCGCGCACGGTGGAATTCTTAGGATTCAAAACAATACTATCTTTTGAAATATTTCGAAATGATTAAAATTTGAAACATATTGCCTGTTCGTAAACTTTATGCATCTGCAAACCCTGTTTAAGGCATCCGACCTTATAGCGACCCCTCTTATCGCGTCCCACTATAATCCATCCATCAACCAATAAATATAAAATATATAATTAATTTCAAAATATTGTAAAAAATTTCCTTCGTTAGCACAAAAACGTATTCTATACTCAACAAATTCAAAGACAAAATTAAAAAATAAATGAAACAAAACTAATCCGTCTTCGCGACCTCTCTCTCCCCACCAAGGGGATCACGACCTCCAGTTTTGGGGCCATTATCGTAAGGATACACTAAAAAAAAACTATCGGGCGAATTTAAGAAGATGGTTAATGTGTTATATTTGATTCCAATAGTGTTCACTTGTTTCAACAATGAAAGAGTTAAAAATCCCATTCTAGCAATTTCACGCCGGTTTTCCGTATCTTACATTTTACCGCTGTGTTCTTGGGCATAAGAGACCTTCTGAGATGTTCAATATCATTCTCTCGAACAATGTAGGAAATGTAGTTTTTATGCGTGAGTACATAAGACTTTTCACAAATATGAACATGGAGAAGGAGAAAAATTCTGAACTTGACCGGGAATCGAACCTGGCAAGCGGGAGATCCGGGTTAGATTTCCTGTCAAGTTTCGAATTTTTCTTTTTCTCCGTGTTAATTCTCTCGAAATTCAGGAATTAAATTTGAGACCTTTACTTTCTAAACATATTTAAACACGTGTACCGTATATACTCGTGTATAGTACGAGTTTTTACGACCAAATTTTTATTGCAGAAATTGGGGATCGTACTATACAAGAGTAATGCATTTGAGGATTTAAAATTCATGTATCTTCACGGGCATTTTCGGTGAAGTTATGCCACCCGCATGCATTCTAATGGTAGGATAACCTTAGCAGTGAGGTCCTTTATCGTTGTTACGTTGCTTCGTGAAAAGTAGAATCTTTTTCATATATACAGCTTCAAATTCACAAATACTTGATATAAGTGACGATTTACGGGCATTTCCTTTCTTGAATTTTATGTATGTACATCTTTCTTTGCGTCTTTTTACAAGGAATGGATTGGAACGAGTTGGACTAAAAGTATCGTAGATGGCGTAACTTTATGGAATTTCGACATCTTGGAAAAAAGAAATTACTTTGTAATATTCAACAGTCCTTATTGTTTCTTCAATCACACACCGATCGGTTTCCACTACAAAGTCATTCTAAAGGTGTTACGTCGGTTAATAACACCATTAAAATGATTTAGTAGTGGAAACCGGTCGGTGTGTGATTGAAGAAACAATAAAGACTGTGGAATATTACAAAGTAATTTCTTTTTGTCCGTTATCCCTACCTATTAAACAGATGAGCAAGTGGAACCATTACGTACGCGGAACGTAATCCAGACGTACTAGAATTGAAACGATTTTATTTCATCTTGTGCAATCATGATTCATATCACTTTTTATTAAATGTTTTAGGAGTAAGATACTTACTTAACTTATCCGAATTTTAGTGTACTCGCAAGAAATACTATTTACGACATTTACGGTCTATTCTATGGTGGTGTGGAAAATCAAGGTCGTTCGATATATCTCGCTCGTAACCATCGAGCTATCCAAACGAAATATATCGACCATGGTGGAAAGCTGGGGTCGTACTATAAACGAGATATATGAAAAAATCAGGTTTGTTCACCAAAAAATCAGGAGTCGTACTATACATTGAGTCGCATATACACGAGTATATACGGTAATATATTTTACATTGTTTTGTTTTTATTGTGACAATTTCCAATTTTTACAATTATAGCGGCGCTCCATTGATGTTCGGTAAAATAATTCAGCGCTCTTCACTATGAAAATATTGGGAAATCATGCTGTGTTGAACGAGAAGAAAGGGAGCACCCGACGACGCGAGCTGGCGTGACGGAATGCGCAAGCGGGATGAGTACGGAAGACCTGATAACGCTAGCATTAGCGAAGAGAAAAAGACAGAAGCATGAATGCAGCTTTCATAGTCGACACAAAGAGAGCGAGGTCGAAGGTGCAGTAGCAGGGAGTGAGAGGGCGAAATACGCTTTCGAAGCACTTAGAACGTGGTCAACGATTCGCACAGCGTTACGGTTTGAGCCGCTCCAACTAAGCGCGTGCTATTCAAGTCAATAAATCCTGTATACAAATTAGAGGATGAGCGATATCGTTCCATCCCTTAACAGAAGGTACGTTATACCCACGCCATCTTCGGGGTATGCGTTCCTGGAAAACACAGCATATGCCAAAAACAATGACATATGGCATGGGTATCAAATACGCATCCCACTGTCTTCATGCGGCCGCATTATACTATGATGCAGGCTAAACTTAAGCGTATTTCTTATAAAGTATTTCTTACATATTCTAAGAAATGTATTAAATCAACACTTCCATAATATCCGCAGTTTATTTTTCATTCCCATTTATAGCACTCGATGAAGTTGGGGTGCGGTCCGCGGATTTAGTACGGTGCCTTAATGGGTCAGTAAATTGAATATGAAGACCGTATCTTCGAGGAAGACGAAGAAAAAGATGAAGTCTTCAGGAAGGTGGAGTTTTTACGTAATATCACAGCAACGAAAAAAGAACGATTTTCAGTAATTTTCGCAGGATATTTACCTTTACGGTACATTTAAATTACTACTTTTCAGAATGTCAATAGTGTTTGATTTTCCATCAACAATTAAGGAAAAAATTAGACCTCCTTTAGTGGTTACTATTTGCCTCTGTTTCTCCGACTTTAAGAGAAATTAGACCAGATTTGTAATTATTTGATTTTTAAGAACGCGAAACAAAATTAAAGCAGAAACAATACGAATTATTTGGTTACCTAATTACCGTAGTCTCTTGATGAACGTGAGGGTCAGCAATGAAAAAACCGCGTTGCGAAATTTTACTAATAAAAAATCGCATATTCGTAGAGGTTAAGTTTTTTTCATACTGCGCACGCTATTTCAGGACCACGTGTTATTATATTTGATACGTGTTTGGCGCAAAAGCGTGAAATTTATTTAACAATGCATGATCAAATCCGCGATGGAAAAGCGAGCGTTGCGCAAGAGTAATTGTTTGAATTTATTTGAACGCTTTAAGTTCTCCACCTGTAATTATTGCTACAAAGAATGAAAAGCAGTGAAACGCAACGTATGGGCTGTATGAAAGGTCTTCTCATCACCTGAATAAATTCCGATCACAACCTCGTACCCGGACATTATAAATTCCAGCTCTACGTAAGATTACGCGTCGAGATTGTAGCATTTATACGATGGCAGACGTAGGGTGGAAGTAATTCTTACCCATACTGATCCCTTACAATCCCTCCGATGTCAATTAACTTTTCCTGTCACGCATTCCTCTTACCCTTATCGTCTCTCCTTACCCGCCTACCTATCACTCCCCACGACCTTACCACTCCCTCCCAAGATTCCTGCTCCTATGTGATTTTCTGACTACACTAGGAGTATAAATGGAAAAGGTTTAACAAAAAAAATTAAACAAACGGTAATTAATCGATAACGTCAGAAAATACGAATTCTTTTCCACGTCGACTGCTATAATGTGAATGTGAATAAGATCAATTGATCATGCATGAGGAGTATAAATGGAACTTGAATAAAAATTATGAGAGCAAAATTTTTGATGGAGCGAGTAATATAAGTTTTTTAAAAATAAAGTTACGCTTGCCAACATCAAGCATGACACGACGGAAAATATCTGGAACTCAAATCTAATTTTTCTTTCGCTAAATTTAACAGAGGTATAAGAATATGTATACTTAATAATATTAATGATTCCAGAATCATGCTTGGTAACGAAAAATTAGTGTTGTGTTGTTAAGTGCGATGTGTTAAATAAGAAGCACGTTCAAATTATTTTATGAACGGCAACGTAGTAAACAAGCAGCGTTATAAAAAAATCATCTCTATAGCTTCAATCCAACCTCACAATCTTAATTTGTATAAAACTGAATATAATTAACGCTACCATCCAACCGTTGAATGAAAGTCTTACACCACGCATATGAGCAACAACGATCAAAAACAAACAGGGACTAAAGACGAATTAAAAGTTAACCTACCGGAAAATATAAGGATATTTTTTTAAAATTCAGCGATCGTTTCACGTCGCTCGCAATTATAAGTCCCAAAAGGAAAAAAATGCGACTATGGACCGTCTTCGAGAATCTTCTCCTTACTTGGTTGCAGTTGTCGCAAGGACAGCTGTGAGAATGGTCAGTGAAGGACGGCTGGATAAAAACCTTTAGATGCAGAGAGACGTATAAGAAAAGGAAGGAGGAAATCTTCTCCCTTTTTCCCCTTAGGCTCAGATCGGTCGCATGGAATGGAGGATAGACTGGTGGTGTTGTTGCCGAAGTCATCTAGCGTTGAGTCGATGAGAGAGCGCGCACGGCGTCGGAATACGCGAAGAGAAAGGACTTTCCAAATAGATTTTCTCTTGACCCTGGCAGAGTCCATTTCCCTCCTTGGACGACACACGTGAAATTTAATCCTCCGCCCTCTAGAACATCTATTCGACTTGTCTGATGCGGCGAGATAGTGACAGGATGCGAATTCGTCCTTTTTTTTAATTCGTCGTAAGAATCAGCAAAGGTATAAGGATTTCTAGGTTACCCTCATACTCTTTATTTCATGTATATAAATAAGTCTACATACATGTGTGCGTGTCAATAAGTATAAATTTCGGAGACAAATTTTCCTTCACGACGATGCAGCAGGGCAGGTAACTCTTGCTATAAACATTATTATTAGACTCGTCCACCTACGAAGCATAGCATCGCACATGTCGAAGTAGCATTTCAAGAATGCAAAAAGGTGATAACTGTACGGATATACCTTCAATAATGCGTAATAAAAAGTTTCCGAATATGGGTCATACGTGACGGGTGTCAATTTTCCTACGTTAAACCTATTCAAATAATCGTTATAGATCGGGGCAAATCTCAACGACACGAAATCCTTTTGCCTGTTATCTGTAACAATCACAATGAATATTAGAATTTATTTGCCAAAACATGTCCAGTTGCTAAGATAAGATAAGAATATTAAAAATAAAACAGCTCCTCTATTTAAAACGGATTCTTCTAACGCATATCCACCCTGAAAAAGCGATGATTAAAAAGTACGTAATCAATCGCAATTGCAGCTCACTACACCCAGGGGTAAAAGAAATTATGGGATCCACATACTGATGTACTTTGTTACTATAAATGATTGCCACGACTAGATTAATATAAAAATATAAACAAAATAATATATTTTGAAAGAATATAACAATTATAACATGTCCCTTATTTTTGCTACTCAATTTTAATAATAGGCAGTAAAGAAACTTTTGGGACGCCTCCTAGAACTCCATTTAAAAATGTATCTAATCATATATTTGATAGGCACGATAATATTTTATTACAAGAAGGTGTATGTTGATAGAAATTAATATTCTGTATGCTGAAGAAAGCAACGAAATTTCCACAAAAAAAGGTTTAAAAAATCGGTACAACATACATTGTACAAACTTTCTCATATATTAATGCGTCGTTTAGTTATCTTAAAAAATGAAAATCGTATCAGCCGATTTATAGAAAATCCAATTTTTGTGTAAGTTGCCCAAGAATAAACTAGCCTTATATTCATTCATTCATAAAAATGAAATATGTGGTATTATTGCATATGTATACTCAAGAAACTGTACGAAATTTGATCGTTTGAGCCGTTTTTGAGAAAATGAAATTATTGTTAAAGTTGCCTAGAATAAACTAACCTTATATTCATTTTTTGAGAAATATGAGCTATTTGGTAATATTGAAGACCTAAACTCAAGTAACTGTACGAAATTTGATCTTAAACCGTTAGAGCCGTTTTTGAGAAAATCAAATTGTTGTTTAAAATGCTTAGCATAAACTTCCCTTAATTATTCAGCAATATCAACCACTTCTTCATAGTTTCTGCTATGTATGATGAAATGCCTAATTTCAAGATTTCATTCATTTTCGCTCTACCGTTTATGCTCTACAGACAGACAGACGGCATTGCAAAAACCACTTTTTCGAACTCGGCGACACCTAAAACGTATATTTCCGTAAAAATCTCGAGGTCGAATTTTTTCGCGATAACAATACTTTCTCAATATACTTCGTATATGAGAAAGTAAAAGGGTTTCATGCCATTATGAGTAAATTAAATATGCAAGATGTCAAAGTTTTAACACTGATAAATTATATATGGCCGAAAATAATTGATCGAAGTTCTTTCTTATATTACCTTTGTCACACAATAAAAATTATACAAATTGCATTAAAACATTTATATATGTAATTTTCATGATAAATGTATAAAAATGTAACACGAATGTTAACTTAAATATTCTAAAATTAGTACAATATAGAGTAGATGCGAACTAACTAAAAATTATGTCAAAAGATTGAATTTTTACTTTCTCATACGAAGTATTGAGGAAGTATTGTTACCGCGAAAAAGTTCGACCTCGAGATTTTTACGGAAATATACGTTTTAGGTGTCGCTGAATCCGAAAAAGTGGTTTTTCCAATGCCGTCTGTCTGTCTGTCTGTTACTGGCTCTGGAGCCTAAACGGTAGAGCGAAAATGAATGAAATCTAGTACTTAGGCATTTCATCATACTGAGCATAAGCCGTGAAGAAACGGTTGACAATGCTCAATAATTAAGGGGAGTTTATTCAACGCAATTTTAGCAACAATTTGATTTTATCAAAAACGGCTCTAACGGTTTTCATCAAATTTCGTACAGTTACTTGAGTTTACTTCTTCAATAGTCAAGAGAAAGTACGATTAGGGAGAGGGTGGGAGGGAAGAGGAGAAGAAAGGGAAAGGAGAGGGATATGAGAAAGCAAATTTGGAGAGAAAGGGTGGAGACAATGGAAGGAGAGAGAGAGAGAGGAGGAAGTAAGTAGGAGTGGGAGGACGGAGCAGACGTTGAAGGGGGGAAGGAAGGAGAGATGGAAAAATGCGGGTGAAAATAGGGGTGGGAGAGGGTGGAGTAGGTATGGAGGTCGTAGGAGGGGGAAAAGGTGAAAGGTCTCAATATTGAGAAATGTTTGCTGCCACGAAGCCTTAATATTTCCCCCGTAGCCAAGGCAAGATGAGAAGTGACGTGGGGAGGGGAATAGAGGCAGGGAAAATGGCAAATAGGGGAGGATGAGAGGCGTGTATTCCTAGGAGGAAAGGATCTCCGTGGAGGTCGTGCGGTGCGCACCGGAGATGAGCTTAATGTACGCTCATAGATAGTGGAGAGAGTCGGTGTATTTGATATTTAATATAATTCGCTCGTTTACGAAGCCGCATCGCTGGCTAGGAGGACAAGTAGGGGCCGAGTTGAGGGAAAAGAAAGGGGCGATGAAGGGCTATCTCGAAACATGATGCTGGCATCTCTTTTTTGCCTCCGCTTCAACTCTTGCCCGGGTGCAACTCAAAAATTCATACCCAACAGTATCCGGTCGAGTGTAATCGTATTTCAGAAAACTTATTTTCAAACTTTGCCTTTTGCCCCGAATGGTCATCCTACTTTTCCGTTAAGGCTCAAAAGAGATATCATGTTTTGTTCTTGAAAAATTATTTTCATGAATATTCCGCTTTTACCAGTATGCTGTGATAAATCACATACCTATTTGAAATACGAGGACGAGTCAATAAATAAGGTGAATTTAAGTATAAGCGTTAACACAGTTTATTCCAAAAACATGCACATATCGTAAACTATTTTTCAGTGTAATCACCTCCTCCCCCGGCACATTGAGTCCAGCGACTGACAAGCTTTCTGATTCCATCAGAGAAAAATAATGTATACATATGTCTGCGAAAAATGTAAATTCACCTTATTTATTGACTCAGCCTCGTATATCAATCTTCAAGAAATGTTTTTATCTTCACGTTCAGGATTGTATAAACATTTTAAGTATACATCAAATTTGATATTATGAAGATTTACTTCAAAATAATACTTTTGGAAAGCATATCATAATTAATGTTTATTTTAATTTGCATGTTAAACGGCAATTCAAAAATTTCAATGCTTAAAAAAGTGATATACGTCATATTATAACTAAAATTATCCAATTCAAGCACAAAAAATTAACTTAAACAGGAATATTTTTTTCGAATAATAGTTTCTTCTATAAACTTGCTCATCCATATCATTAATGATCCTATATTACTATTATTATTCATTTTTTAGAGATAAAAAAATATGGTTGTTGAAGTAACAACGCATACATTTTTAAATCAAGTTTCTTAAATTATCCCTTTACAGACAATTAGCCATTTATTCGTATAAAATACTGCGATATTCATTTTTATAAACGTCCTCCCATTTAAGTAGGTTTATGCTATTATTTATCTCATGAATTTTTAGATTAAAGCATTTTTCTCTCATTTGTTGTTGCCTTATCCGTTCCAGGCTTTAAATCTCATTTTTCATCAATTCGAGGCTGTCTTTTATTTTAAGTGAGACTAATGCGCGAAGAACGCTAATAAGCGAATTCCCGGAGAATCTCTACATCTTAAAAATCACAATAAGGCATAATTTTGTATAAAACTCAACAAAAATACTTGATGTTATCCAGACATGCATGGTTTTGACCCTTAGGACCACTGTAAAGAATAAATCGGCTTAAGTCGAAGCTGGGAAAAACTTTTACCCACACGACAAAGATGGCAATTAATTGATCTTACATCGTAAATTATAGTTTTATTTGTGTTGATTTTGAAAAATTACACATTTTGTAGCCGAGAATCTTAGAAAAATTAAGCATTTCCGTTATCTTCAACTTATGAAATTATCCTAGCTTATAAAGTACACTTTGAACAATGTTACTCTTCCCTATTTATCCAAACAGCATTCGAATTTACCAAAAAACGAGTTTTGCATTCCTCGACTCTGAGCATCTATATTCTCAGGTCGCCGAGACAAACTCAACAGTCATGTTCTATTTCATCCCTTAATTCCTAATCAAAACTCTTAGCACTTTTAAACTCATTCATTCTATAGTACATATATGTTATCCCTCGCACTTTTCTCGTACTTTATTTCTTATATTTCCTCATATTTTACACAGGTTACTGTATTATATCATTTTCCTAGTTGCCAATTTTAGTACGAAACATCCAAATGCCGTTTTCTAACAAAATACGAATCACTGCTTTACAAGAGTTAATGTCAGCCAAAATTAAATTCAAATATTCCAAATCTATAATTTTACAATTGTCTCATAAGGGTAACCGAAGCTAGTAAGTTTCCTAAATATTCAATGGCAAAAATGAGAGCTTAATATAAAATACGGAAAAATTATCATATGACCCCAAGGTAATATAAGCGAGTTTAAGAATAACGATTAAGTTTCGTCACGGTTACACATCGCTTAAATCTCGAGTTAAAACCAGCCGTAATAAAATCCTTCCGCAAAAAAACAATCAACTAAAAAAATCAGTGAAGAGGTATACCACGCAGACACAACCGTGTCGTATAAATTGAAATGTTTTCTAGAGAGATGACTGGGATTTTGTTTGCTATGGGAACGATTCGAGCCGTTCATGCAATAAATTAGGATAAGAGAATTTTCGGAGAATTCGGGTGGGAAAGGAACGTCCTGGTATAAGAATACAGGGGCGTTTAAGGACGAAGGAAATTTCCCGACTTTCACCAATCAGAGCTAATTATTTTACGAGAATTTCATCAACTCTTAAATGTTTACCTCGAGAGATTCTTATAAAACTACGTCGTTGCAATAAAAAAAATCGGTACAACATACATGGTACAAAATTTCTCATATACAAAATGCGTCGTTTAGCTGTCTTTAGAAAATGAAAATCGTATCAGCCTATTTTTAGAAAATCCAATTTTTGTTCAAGTTGACCATGAATAAACTAGCCTTATATTCATTCATTAAGAAAAATGGAATATGTAGCATTATTGCAGAAGTATACTCAAGTAACGGTACGAAATTTTATCAAAATCGTTTGAGTCGTTTTTGAAAAAATCAAATTATTCCTAAAGCTGCCTAGAATAAACTAGCCTTATACTCAGTTTTTGAGAAATGTGAACTATACATCATTATTAAAGACGTAAACTCAAGTAACTGTACGAAATTTGATCAAAATCGTTAGATCCGTTTTTGAGAAAATCAAATTGTTGTGAAAAATTCGTAGGATAAACTTCCCTTAATTATTGAGCAACGTCAACCATTTCTTCATAGCCTCTGCTCTCTATGATAAAATGCCTAAGTACGAGTCATTCATTTTCGATGTACCGTTTAGGGTCCAGAGACAGTAACAGACAGACAGACGGCATTGCAAAAACCACTTTTTCGGATTCAGCGACACCTAAAACGTATATTTCCGTAAAAATCTCGAGGTCGAATTTTTTCGCGATAACAATACTTTCTCAATATACTTCGTATATGAGAAAGTAAAATCGACGTCTGGGAATTCGTTTATTGAAAATATACCTTTGATAACCAAATTTGCCTTGAACTGGCGACATTGCAGAGCTACCGAGCTGGAACGATAAATACTGAACCAATGAAATTTTCTCGGTACAGATTCCCACTCGAATTTCAACTTCACGTAACTTTTCCATCGATCCACAATAACGATATTAACGAAAATTATTTCGTTGACAATAAACTGGAGGAGGCTAAACATTAACAATATTACATCACCCCTCCGAGTTGTTTTCCTTTCATTCCCAACCTGTAAGAAATTATTACGTTAGTACAAGTTTTCATAAAAATAATAATTTAAGCGAGTTCTGAATTGCCGAATGGCGCAAAACCTTCTACTATTTCGAGATCGGGAAAAATATCCTCGTGACATATTTTTCTTCAGTTCACTTTTCTTCCTCGTCCACATTCCGCAGAGGGCAGCACTGCCGGTCTTGCAATGAGAAAGAGAGAAGGACAAGGAGGACGACCCGGTGGCAACAGGCGATGATTCCATTAAAACAGGTCTCGATTGGAGAAAGTCAGCGAGAGATAGAGAGGGTGGCGGCCGATGCAATTATTGAAGCGGTAGCGCTATAACGCTATTCAATACCTCGAGACACACTTCTTACACCGTCGGTACAGTTTCCATTTCCCTCGTCAAAACAGCTTCGCACTTTAAAGAACATGCCCTTTTTTCTTCGGCGACTATCAACTGACGTGGTAGTCACTTTCTAAAATAACCGAACCGCCAGACCGAGTGAATCTTGCCTTGAAAGTGTGATTGGTACGGCCATATACAATAACCTTACTTCGAAATTTATGGATTGTTTTCATTTCGGAAACTACTCAATTACGATTTGAAGCATAAGTTTTGATTAATAAATTAATTTTATGTGAGGAAATAAGTTTTGTTTGCGGATTCTCTGTAAATCCTTGAGAAATGTGATCAATATCATTGCCTTGTCCGAAATAATCCGCGTAAGACCAAACGTCATTGTTCCTTTCTTCCGATATCTTCGTGCATTATATCAATCAGTGCGATATAAGAATATGATACACTTAATTAATTCGTAGATGCGCTTCGCTCGGAAGGAATAATATTTTAATTCTCACACGGAGTCATTCCGCGAGATCAAATCAAATGCCAAAATAATTGTTTTAAAATTTTACGCTTCATAATATCAAAGCTGAGAATTGATTTTACATAATTATTTCCGGAACCTAAATTTAATGTTGAGCATAACAATGATCAAACCACGAATACAAATTAAAAACGCCCATTCAAATTCCGAAACCACTTACCAACTTGCATTCTTCCGCTAAAGCTTTATGAATTCAAATATTTAAAATTACAATAGTGATCAAGTTTAAATTGCATTCAAGTTATTTTAAATAACTTACTTTGCAAAAATATATCGACAAATGTCTCAAATTTAGAAATGGTTAATTACATAGTTAGCGCATATGTTAACCAGTTAATTACGTAGTTAAAAATTGTTTCGGAGAACATCAACCGAAGTTTTTGCAAACAAATATCGACAAACGTCTCAAACGTGAAAATCATCATAAAAGCGTCATTATATGTTAAACATAAAGTTACATGTATACACTGAAATATTAGTGATGCGTCGATTTTTTCCTGGAAAATCGAAGAAAGAAGAAAAGAGCGGAGACGGCATATGTGCGATGTTTGCGACGCACACGGGCGGCCAAACAACAGGGGCGGCCAATTTGTCGTCAGACACGTACAGTATTTTTAAAAGTAAATTGTTTTCGTCAACTTTTGGATTTTGGAAGAATTCTACTGGTTTGTCATAGCTTTCTTTATGTTTGTTATCGAGGTGGCGCTTGGAGTTGGATGGTTTCATAAAATCATTTGTAAGTATCCTAACAAACCACACATAGTGGAATATGTTCCATCTCATCGTCAGTCCACAATATATAATATATACCAATATATACCATTTACAATTAACTCGTGATGTGTCAATAGGAATATATTAACTTTCTTATACGTGGAAGCAAGTTTGATTTTTTTAATCGCGATGGTGACGTATACTTAAGAGAGGATGATGGAAGAAAACTTAATACAGTACATTATAGAACATACTCCGTGCTCGAATTGAAGAAATGAATAATTTTCCCCACACATTTAACCAGTTCCTAGAATAATGGCTGTGAATTAATTCACAAGATATTTATCCAAGAAAGGTTTCATTTTTTGCACGTAGTTTAAACATGTATCAAAATTCGGAGAAAATCATTTTAAATACAAATTATTTCGTTACATATTATATTATTAGAAGGCGGATAATTTTTTTATCCTCCAATGCCGCAGATTATAAGGACACGAAAAATTAGCATTTGGCCTGACTTCAGTTGCTGTCTGTGTAAGGGAAAAATGACACAGTCAGATTATTGAACCCTTACGGTTCTCAATTCCTACCACGACGCAATTCCGGATTACTCACATTCTAATAAATAACATTCTCGTTTTCCTAGGATTTGTCAACTCCATTTACGAAACGTAGCAGTATCCCGACTTCCTGTGTTCGGAACGGTTTTGGAGATTATTAACTCGAGCGCTTCGTAGGCCAACACGCTTTGCTTGTACACCAAGGATAACGGAAGATATGTCTCCGGGTCAACTGTCGAAAGACTGAAAGGAACGGTTGACATAGGCGCAGCGCGCGCGACAAAAGCGATTTAAGTTCCAGCGATTCATAAGAGACGCGGAAGCGCTTGGGTGCCAAGAATTTCTATCTTTCCGGGGCATGAGATACAATGGCACGACCGGAAAAAAATGTTCCCTTACACACACACAAGTGTGTGCGCGCCCGTTTGTGTGTGCATCGATGTGTCTGCTGTGTCCAGGATTATCTTTTTTATAACAGTGAAATGAAAAAAACTACGAAAACTTGACAACTCTCGACGCCCGAAATTTATCATAGGGAAACGTGTATTTTTTCACGAATACATTCTTATATGTTGGTAACGCTTCTTCTATAAGACGTACCTGTTTTCTTAAAAACATACGACTTTAAAATTTAAAAAAAACAGTGTTTAAGAGGGATAAGTTAAAGACGGAGCATGTGTTTCACACGTGGCCGAGTATTAAAAGTAAATTAACGACAGAATTCCGAGAGCAATAATTTGTAAAATTATGAGAATTATTAAGACCGTGTTATTAAATTTGAATCAAGGTGATTTAGCCGATGGCATGATATTCCGAAAGTACGACACTTGTCTCTAACCACTAAAAGCAAAATAAACCTGTCATTTTTACTTTCTCATACGAAGTATCGAGAAAGTATTGTTTTCGGGAAAAAATTCGACCTCGAGATTTTTACGGAAATACACGTTGTAGGTGTCGCTGAATCCGAAAAAGTGGTTTTTCCAATGCCGTCTGTCTGTCTGTTACTGCCGCTGGAGCCTAGACGGTAGAGCGAAAATGAATGAAATCTCGTACTTAGGCATTTTATCATACTGAGCAGAGTATATGTAGAAATGGTTGACATTGATATATAATTAAGAGGAGTTTATTCTACGCATTTTTAACAACAATCCGATTTTCTCGAAAACGGCTACAACGATTTTCATCAAATTTCGTCGGGTTACTTAAATTTACGTCTTCAGTAATACTGTATAGTTCATATTTCTAAAAAATGAATATAAGGCTAGTTTATTCTAGGCAACTTTAACAATAACTCGATTTTCTCAAAAACGGCTGTAAAGATTTTGATCAAATTTCGTACAGTTACTTGAGTTTACATCTACAATAATACTACATATTTTATTTTTCTCAACGAATGAATATAAGGCTAGTTTATTCTTGGGCAACTTTAACAAAAATTGAATTTTCTAAAAACAGGCTCATACGATTTTCATTTTCTACAGATAACTAAACGACGCATTAGTACGTATATGAGAAAGTTTGTACAACGTGTGTTGTACCGATTTTTTTCATATGAGAATATCATATCTGATTGAGAGTGGTCGGAAGGCTATTCTTACGGAAAAGTGTGTAAAATTATCTCTTATGCCCGTTACGATGATGCATCCGGTCGTTTAACATGTTGGATAATTTGCTTCCTCGCTGAACGCTCACATTTTGTCACTCGTTTTTTTAAACGTTACCATATTTGGGAGAAAGGTTAATACTCTCTCGAACACACTTATTCTAACTAACCAACTTTCTCTGCGGGGGAAGGTTATTTTATAATTCTTGAACAGGCGTTTGCTTATTTTACATGAAAAACGAAAGAATTTTAAAAACACGAGAACGTGCAAGAAATCAACGTAAGGTTTCGTTATTATCAGCCAGATGGCTAGCTCTACGAAGATCAAATGTAAAAATTATTACTTTACAAATAACTCGTATCGCGAATTAAATGACTTATTTCGGTGTGCTACACCGGTATCGTTAGTATTGAGGTTAATTTAAATCAGTGCGTCACTATTTTTCATTATTTATTATTAATGCCCTTTACTATTGAACCATAAATAATTATTTAACTTATTTTATTCGCACCTTGTTCATACAGTGGGGTGCCTGATGACCCAACAGGCAGCCACAATAAAGTTAACTACAAATTTTCTTTAACCACTTGCATGTATATTACTAATTAATGATCTGCATAATTATACAATATTAATACACACCCAACTTGAGTAGCATATACAGGGTAGCATAACAAGAAAATTAATTAATTTCACCTTAACAAAAGAAGTCTGAAAGATTTTGAAAAAGCAATACTCAGCGTGGTCATTTCGCGTCCATATCAAGTCTTGGTTCATGTGAGACGAACAGGGGCCTGAAGTCCTTCTCTGGTAATGATAGTTTCTCTCCACAACGCTCACCACCGTCTTACACACATGTATATAAAAAAAACTTTTGTATCGGGGACACAACACTTCTCGAACTTCCCCTTCTCACCGGCTCGCGACACACCCGCTGCGGCTGTCAGTATCTTCCAAAAAAAAAAAAAGGAAAAACGAAAATCGCCAGGTCGCTTACAGTCACGAATAGTCTGACGCCCTCTATGAGCGCGGTTCACCAACTATTATGTCCAGTCCGCTGGAGGGAAAGAAGTGGCATTAAGTATGGCACAGACTTCCCCCCTTTAAAGCGGACGCTCTCCAATTAGTCACTAGTTAGGCACAGTACTATTAAAATAAACACTAAACTCTCTATGCCTTGAGTTCTCTCCTAATTCACTCATCCGTATGCGAGTGTGCCACTGTTTCTCAAAGCTTGCACTTTCAAGTCACTAATTTTTGTTGATATCTTCTAGTTAGTACCTTTTGCTATTTCACTGGATGGTATTCCTTTTGTATTACAAACCACAATCTTAACAACAGTATACCTTACTACCACACAAATTTCACAATAACAACCATTATAGCAACTTCTCCAATATTCCATACCTTGAAACCTAATACAAACAAACGTTTTGTAATTAAATTTATTACTTGAAAATACCTTGGGATCAAAGAAGATCCAGACGTTGTCTTTTATATAAGGCTTTATAAGGTTTCTATGGGATTTGTATTTCTCCCTCTTACATACATGATTCAGTTACACTCAATATTAAACATATCTTTGGGACGATATTTTATGTACCCACATAAGGTTTGAATTGGGAGAGATGTGCTCTTTGTATATATTTAAAATTTATAGGATCTATCAAACTAACTGTAACTGGCGTCAGAAATCTTTTAATCCGCCACGGCCCTGACCACCGATAACACAGCTTTCCCATTCTCTTATCACCCGCAGAACTGCTTGGATGAGTTTGTAGATATACCATATCATTTATCCGGAAAGGGTTTGGTCGTCTTCCTTTATTGTATTTTTCGGGCACCCTCTCGTGCGCCCCTTTTAAGTTTTCTCGAGCTTTTCCCCAAACAGCCTGAATATCCTTTGTTGTTGTGTTGCTGGGTAACAGTTCGTCAATTTTCCACAAATTACTTAATGGGCTTGTAATCCCATAAGTAAACATCAGCTCTGATGGTGTTGATTTATGACTCTCGTGTTTAGCCGAGTTAAATGCTAGCTGCAACCAAGTTAAATTTTCATCCCATCTGTCCTGCTGATTACTATGATATGCTATTAAAGCGGATCTCAAATTTCGATTGAACCTCTCTGCGTGTGAAGGCTGTGGGTAGTAGGGTGAAGTTGTTATATGCTGGATGCCGTGACTAAAACACATATTTCTGAATTCTTTTGAAACAAATTGACTCCCATTGTCTGAAACAATGATTCTAGGGATCCCAAAGTTTTTAAAAATACTCGTCTGGATAGCTTTAATAGTGTTGGTTGCACTTGCCTGACGTAACGGAATTAATCAAACAAACTTTGAAAACCCAACAATACAAACCAGAAGCATAGAATTTCCTTGTTTGCTACGTGGCAATTTCCCAACGTAGTCCATGAAAATTTTTTGCATGGGCTTCTCAGCAATCTTGGAACTGAGCAACCCAAAATGAGTATCTCTTGCTGGCTTACTCAACCCACATAACTTGCACGATTTGACTCTCGTAGCAATATCGTTATCCATTCCTTTTCATATAAAATCTTTTCTTATCCTTTGGATTGTTTTAAAAATTCCCAAATGTCCTCCGATCCCCGAGTGATGATATTCAAAAATCATCGGCACCAATTTCTAAGGTACTACAATTTTAGCGGTCTTATCACGCCTTGCAAGACAACACAACGCCCCTTTTGAAAGAAAATACTTATCATGGATTTCACCTTTCTCTAAATTCTTCACTATTGGACCCAATTCTTGTGGTCTTCCTTCTGGTGTACGCTAATATCTTGAAAGGCTAATGGGAAGTCTGTAAGGAGAGCATTGCAGGCTTTGTACTCTGTATGTGCCCCTCCCAGCTGTTTCTCTTCCTCTGAGTATTCTACAGAACCTGTCTCATTGCACTCAAACATTCTAGATAGGGCATCTGCGACAATGTTCTGAGTGCCTCGTACATGCCTTACTCTGAATTTGAATGATGAAATACGAACCACCCACCGGCCGATCTTACCTAACTGCCGTGGATGTGATAATAACCGGGAGAGTGCTTGGTTATCTGTTTCGAGTAGAAACTCTGCATGTTCCAGGTACTGTCGAAATTTCTCTACTCCAAACAGGATTCCTAAACATTCTGCTTCATAGACCGAGGAGGTTTTTCTTTCCTGTGGTGTGAGGGTTCTTGAGGCAAAGGCAATCGGTTGTCTACCTCCGTCTATTTCTTGAGAGAGAACTGCTCCAAGTGCTACACCCGACGCATATGTTTGCAAGATAAATTCCTTAGAAAAATCAGCCATGCGAAGGACTGGTGGTTGGATGATGGCTTCTTTTAGAATTTCAAAAGCTTGTTGTTGCTCTGCCTCCCAATAAAATTTCGCTGTTTTTCTTCGGAGAGCATTTAGTGGTGCCGCTTTCCTTGCGAAGTCAGGAATGAATTTACTATAAAAATTAACCATGCCAATAAATCTGGCGATCCCCTTTGCATCCTTTGGCGGCGGGAAATCCCTAATGACCTTAGTCCGTTCAGGATCAATTCGAACACCCTGTGAGGAAACTAGGTGTCCCAAAAAGGAAATCTCATGTGCCGCTATCTTTAATTTTTGAGGGTTCACAGTGAGTCCAGCTTTACGCAATCTATCGAAGACTTCTTTGAGATGTTCCTCAAAGGATTTGGAATAAATCACACAGTCGTCCAAATAATGATACACAAATTGGAATTTTACATCATGAAAAATTTGATCTAGCAGACGTGTAAGTACTTGTGCCCCAGTGGCCAACCCAAAAGGCACCCTACGGAATTGATACAAATTCCAGGGGACACAAAAACTAGGAAGGGGTTTGGACTTCTCTGACAGCCCTACCTGCAGGTAAGCACTGTTTAAATCAAGTGTTGAAAACCATTTGCTACCCGCAAACCAGTGAAAAGCGGAGTGAATATCCGGTAACGGTACAGATTCTATCTCTACATGTTGGTTCAGACGTCTATAATCCACCACCATTCGGTGTTTCCCCTGCGGTTTGGGTACCAAAAAGGCCGGACTGGCATAAGCGGAGACTGAGGGTTCGATGACTCCTTTATTTAAAAGTTCCTGTACTTGTTCTCTCATGATTCTCATTTTTGGTGGCGAAAATTTATAAGGATGGCTTTTGACCACAGCATTGTCCGTTAACTTAATGTCATATTCCATTAATTTAGTAAATCCTAACTCCGGGGTCAAGACGTCACAAAACTCTTGAAATAATTCTTCCATCTGTTTCTGTTGCTCACTAGTCAGATCCCCTAAATGATTTGATAATGTGTCTTCACTTGTTCCGTTGTCCATTGTTAGATTATTACCTTTAACGTTCAACACTCGATGAAACCCTATATGGTTTTTTGGATCAAATTTAAAGTAGACTCTCTGTCCCATTAAATCTAAAATCATCTTCGATCTGGTGATGAAATCTGCTCCTATAATACGGTCTAATCCCAGATTCTCAGCTACCAAGAAAGGGAACATCCATGAATATGGGTCCATTCTAAATCTCAATGTGGCGCAACACTTTATGTCCAAAGGCTGGAGCGATGCAGTATGACATGTTGCTTGGGTGGGTTGGACTCTCTTAATTAAGTTGTGTGCCTTTAACTTATCAAAAACTTTCCTTGAGATAACGCTCCTGACAGACCCCGAATCAACTAGTGCTAAAATTTCACATGGTCCAATGTCTATTTTAGCAAAAGGTGACATTGATTTAGATATATTCTCTCGATTAGCAGCGATCCGGTAATTTGCAGTTTTCTCTTTTGAATTGTTGACATGGTGCATCTGATTATATATTCTTGAATAATTGTTTATACGAGAGGATCCCTTCACCGGTCCTCTCGTCCTCCTCCGTTTTTTGTAAAGCGTCCCGCTTGGTAACAGTCTCGCCGTACATGCCCGTATCCGGAGCACTGGTAACACTGCACCTTCCCACGTGAACTGGTTCCTGGTCCTCCCTCATTTTCGCTCCTTCTGTTCCCGCTATATTGATTATTGTTTCTATTGTAGTCTCTTTCTGATTGGTTTTGCCAAACTCTACTAAGGTGGCTATCTTCAAATCTTGGGTTCAATTGCACTCTTCCCCGATTCTCTGCAGTTCCCCTCTGGTTATCTGCAAAATGTACATTCCTGGATTGTATGCAAAGTTTGTCTAATTCTAAAAAGGACCGAGGTCTCTCGGCAAATACAAATCTGGATCTTTCTGCAGGATTTAATCCATCTAAGATAACATTTACTATCTCTCCTTCCTGAAGTTCGAGCTTCAGAATCTCCGCTGCTTCCTTAATATCTGCAATGTATGCGGCCAGCGATTCATTATATCCTTGCAGTCTCTCAAAGAGATCTTGTTTAATCTTATTGAACTTTCGCGTTGGGATGAAATAAGTCAGAACATCTGCGTGGAAATCATTAAATGATATCCCATTATTTATGGCCCGGCATACTCGCTCACCCAGCGCACCCCTAGTAAACGGAAAAATAAGATCCAATATTTGGTAGTCGTTCAAGCCAGGATGTTTCTTCATCCTTATTATGCGTCTAAGAAAGTGTAACAACTCAAACACATCAAGTCCATCTGTGGGGTGTAAATCATGCAACAATCTCTCCGCTGGATGTGTTATCTTCCCATACACCGCAAATGATCTCGAATTCCCCATACCTTGATAGCCCACGACCTTAGCCTCTTCGTCGGTTGCTCTCACTATTGCTCCGGTGGTAAACTCTGATATATTACTTGCTAATCTTCCCCTTAAGCTCGCCTCTCCTTCCAAGTTGTCGACCCCAGCTACAGGTTCGCATATGGGCTTATATTTTATCTGAGCAGGTACACACACTTCTCCCTCCATACTCGTCATCTTGTCTTCTAATCTAGTATACTTCCTGTTGAGTGAACTAATTATTCATCCCCAATTAACCATATGACGATCCACCAATGCTATCACTTCTGGTTCCTCACTTGTGGTTATGGACCTAACGTTTGACAATCTTGTCTGTAGGTGTTCTAATCTAGACATAATTCGGGTGACTACCTTGCCAGGTGTACCTTCCTCCAACGTATCCACAATCCCTTGTAATTCCTTAAGTTTATCATTACAAACCTCTAATTCATATTTTCTTTCAATACCTATTAGGTTCTCTACCTTACTTTCTAACTTCATCTTCGTTGCTTGACGTAATTTCTTTCTCAAAGAGTCCACATCATCTCCCTCACATTCTATTGCTCTCAAATTACATTCATACACTAACTCATTTTTCAGAAAGCAATCTGGATTCACCATTTTAAATCACCAAGTACAGACAACAAAATTATAGTATCAAATACCAATACCACAAAATTACAATTCAAAATTATTAGAAATACCATACATGTTCACCTTAATTGTCAATCGTAAGATAAAAAACACTAACTTTTGCCAGTTTCTCCATATAATATAATGAAATACCCCGAACTACATACTCTGAATCTGAGAATAGTTGCATAGATATTTTCTTTAACAGTTAAGGTACACTTAACCTAAGTAAATACCCCACAAAATATTGGAGTAGTTATAAGTCCTCTTAAAACACTGAAACCACGCTCTGCTACCATTTATGAACCGTAAATAATTATTTAACTTATTTTATTCGCACCTGGTTCATACAGTGGGGTGCCTGATGACCCAACAGGCAGCCACAATAAAGTTAACTACAAATTTTCTTTAACCACTTGCATGTATATTACTAATTAATGATCTGCATAATTATACAATATTAATACACACCCAACTTGAGTAGCATATACAGGATAGCATAACAAGAAAATTAATTAATTTCACCTTAACAAAAGAAGTCTGAAAGATTTTGAAAAAGCAATACTCAGCGTGGTCATTTCGCGTCCATATCAAGTCTTGGTTCATGTGAGACGAACAGGGGCCTGAAGTCCTTCTCTGGTAATGATAGTTTCTCTCCACAACGCTCACCACCGTCTTACACACATGTATATAAAAAAAACTTTTTGTATCGGGGACACAACACTTCTCGAACTTCCCCTTCTCACCGGCTCGCGACACACCCGCTGCGGCTGTCAGTATCTTCCAAAAAAAAAAAAGGAAAAACGAAAATCGCCAGGTCGCTTACAGTCACGAATAGTCTGACGCCCTCTATGAGCGCGGTTCACCAACTATTATGTCCAGTCCGCTGGAGGGAATTAAGTGGCATTAAGTATGGCACACTATATAACAATTAAAACTTCAAAGAGGACTGGAAGAATCAAGTGACAATAACGTGATCCTTTTGTGAATAGCATGATAGGGACAAATCCATAAAAATCAAGAGAACAAACCTATTATTTTGCGACTGAATTACATCCTATTTTTCAATAAATCAGATACGACCTATTATTGAAAACATGTATAAATATTTATATTACAGCTATTACTGGTCGGATTAAAATTCGCGGGCGTAATTCCCAAAGATAGGTCGAAAAATGAACAGCTTCGTCGGATAAGGAAGCTGTGGTTCTTATGAAATAATACCGTCCAAGGCTAATCAGAAGACAATTCGGTTGCATTCACGCGAAATCGAGGTAAATAAACATTCGAATTAGCATGAACCGAGAAATTAATCAGTAGAAAATCTTATTATTTCTTTTTATATATTATGGCAATGTTTTGCAATCGTATCCATCATTTATTTATATCGCTTTTCAATTTTCTCCGATAAGAAGGGAAGTCTTATTTAAAGATTTTCTTAGGCAAACGATGAAATAAAAAGAAAAATCATCGGTAGCGTGACATTTACTTGAACGGAGTATGAGCTGAGAAAGGATAGAAAGGAACTGGGTGAAGATGTGGAATTCAAGAGGAAAGGAATAGAGCACGTGAAGGAGCGATAATCTCGTGTGCCTTATTCGCCAGGACTTCGTTCCGCAAAGCGTACACTGCGTGACTCCGTGCTCAGTTGACATATTTCCGCTTCGTGGATCGCTCGTCGGCTACTCCCTCGCCAGCCATATCAAAATAAACTGCGAAAGCACACATTGTAGCGGAGCTGAGTGATGATGTTACAATTTAAACTCTCTCCCTCGCTAAGTCCGTCGCTGTTTCTCGATTCTATTTACTCTCGCATCCGTCACGTCCTCTCTTGTTCAACGCCCAGTTGTAAATCTTAAAGTTAACTAATTTGACGTTAAGTAATTCCATCGTTGGATAATTATTTAGAGAGATTTTTATAATGAACGTGAACCAACGTGGCTGACGGTATTAAATAGATTTTTCATGACTCATTTTAGGATCCCCTTTTCGGCTAATTACTGGCGATAGCATTAAGAGGATAGACGTTTATTCGGTTGGGAATATGTAGAACTCCTTTTCGTACTATAACGCTCAAATAAATCCAACTATGTGGTGTTTATTTAGAAGAAATGTCTGAAAATTCACGCGTAGAATTATTTTTGCGAAGCTTAAATCGATCGGAAAATATTTCTCTTCATTGTTACACTTATTTCATTCGCAAATGCTAAAAATGAGAAATTCTTTGAAAAGATATGATTAAATTTTTTTAAAATAATTAAACACTACCATGTTCACCAGACAATAATTAAGATTATCAATCACAGAGCGAAACACTTCTAAAATTTATTTTATTATTATTATTACAGTGCTTATGTATGCGCTCTGTAATATATCTTAATTACACCAAAGGCAAAGTTTGTAACAGTAACAGTAAGTTTGTGACATAAGGAATTACTAATAGTATAAGGAATTATTACCGTTGGGAATATATAGATTCGGGGCAGTAAAATGATTACGTATCGATAGGAAAGAAATATTAAAATTATTTCCGGAAAACGTATATTATAAAACGCTTTTTATTGCTAAGCTTATCCTCCAAAAGGAGGAGCGACGTTAACGATTAATTTGATGAAAAATTTAGCAATTACCAGAATGTAGTTTTCGTTCCTCCTTTAAAAATTTCCACTTTTGACATTCCGTTTAAAACAAATAATATTTTATTTCTACTACTATTTCGAGAACAAACGTTTCATTGTATCATCGACGAAGGCGGACATAAACCGCTAGTTTTTACAACATTTCTTTCCGGTAAAGATAGATTCAAAATTGATCGATCGCACATTATGAAGCAAGAAACCCCTGCAAAAACGACAATCCACCGAGAAATAACGCACAAATTACAAAATCCTTCCCCAGCGAAAAAAAAACTGTAAACACACACAGAACTTCATCGGAAACAACTTTCACGCGGAAAAAAGAACGCCGACGAAAACAAAGAATCCCGTGAACGTTATCGCGTAAAACAAATCACGACGGGAAATGAAACTGAAGGATAGGAACATTTGAGAGGAGATAGAGACGAAGGAGACATTTGGGTCGTTAAAAGTAAAACATCCGAACGACGTGTTTCTCGAGGACTAAATAAACCTCACGCTTCCTTCGCCACTTACATGACAGGATATAAGGGACAAAAAGGGGAAGCGAAAGGAGTGAATAAAAAAGAACGCGATACTTCCAGTCGATATTGGAAGCACTGGTAATGAGGTAGAAGACGGAGGAAGAGGGAGGGGGGTTGAAAAATAGTGACTGTAACAAGGCCGGATATGGGACTACGGATGACGAGGATCGGGGGAGGAGATAGATACCGGTCTTTATTTAGGCGAGACCGAGACTAGTCAGTCTCTTCTTCCATCAAACCCACTGTCAATTACAAACAACAAAAAGAATAAAATAAATGACATATTACGTAAAAAAAAAAAAAGAAGTATGTATTACATAAAGTAGTTAGCAATTCTAGGAAATGAAAAGAGATAGAGATTTGTTTGTGGGGAAAACTTGGGATAATTAGAGTACTATAACCTAGGGGAAAAAAGCCACCGCAGGAAAACAGCCACACAAGAAAGGGGTGTGTGAAAAACCTGCGAAGCCTATTGATAGGAACATTCACAGATTAAGAGCATCACAAAATCACGCAACACGAAATACATATAAATGCAGTTATATACCTAAAATCGTGGAAAAAACGCGCAAGTTTACATTAACACGGGGGGAAAGGGAAGAGCGAAAGACTAACGCATCCGTATATACGGTAAGAAGGCAGATACCGAAATCGGGATAACGGGTATGGCTCCATAAGAGATGGAGCGCGTTGGACGTGATATTGGATGGATGAGAAGTGGTGGGTTGGGGCGGGGTGAAAAAGGGAGAGAGGAGGAAGAGGGTGAGAGGGGCGTGGTGTGGGAAGGCTGGAGGGGAAGAAAGGAGGAAGCTGGAGGACGAGCGGGATTAGCTAGTCTTCCTTATCCAGCCAATTCGAAGGGAGGGAGAAAGAGAGGGGGGGAAGAGAGAGAGAGGAAAAAATGCGAAGCTGGGAGCGAAATCGCATGTGAGAGAGGTGGGCGATGTAACTGTAAGGCGCCGTGCCGGTTGCCAAATGAGCGGGGGAATTGGAGAGAAGGGGGATGTGAAAAAAAAAGAAGGCGGATATGAGCTATAACCCTTGTGTGTAATGAGAGTGCGAATAGTGGGGGAGGCGGTGGGTGAGGAGATGCAGGATTCCCTCGGAAGAGTTCGACGAAAAATAAACATCGAAAAGAGAATTAGAAACTCGCGTGTCCTCGAAGGATTTCGAACGAAATCGAAAAATATACGTTCTAGGTTTTTAAGTTCGCTATACTCTTATGCTCGTGTATGTTTTAAACGGCCACCGGTCTTTCTTTTAAAACTTTCAAAGATTGGATTCAGCAATAATTTTCAAACAATACGATCCTTTAATATATATGCATAGGGAAGAGTAAAGGTTTATTGGTATATGAACGGCAATTAGTTGTGTCTGTCTTATGCTGATAATGAGATCATTCCGAAAGCTCCTACGTATTTCCCTGTCACTCTCCTACTGTTAATTGTCCCTAGATTTCCTTCCCTCAGCATATAGTGCCATTCATATGCCAATTTACCTTTCCTCTTATATATATATATATATATATATATATATATATATATATATATATATATATATATATATATATATATATATATATATATATAAATACTACGGAAGAGGAAAGGTAAACAAGGATATTTAGGGCAACAAGGTGTTGAAGGAAACCCAGTGAACACTTACCGGAAGTAGAGCGGCTGGGGTGTTGGAGAGAGACATTTGTAGAGGTTAGAGCTTTCGGGATGATCCCTTCGTCAGCACAAGAGAGACACAACTGATATGACAAATGTGTCTCTCTACTTCCCGTAAGTGTTCACTGGGTTTCCTTCAACACCTAGTTGCCCTATATATATATATATAAAATGTCATAAAAGAATTTCAAAGTATTTACGTCCATAAGAATCAGATATATGTGAAAGAAGTGTGTGAGATTGTTTTGGGCGTAAATACTACCTTTATGAGAATCAAAGGTCAAGAATACTCACGGTCCCCAATAACCTCCATAGATGTAATGCTTTTTAGTTTGGCGACTCTTAAATCCTAGCTAACCAAACATCAGCTGCATTTAAACGAATTCTGTATTCATTTTACGCATCATATTATGTGCTCACTGTATTCTAGGGTAGTTATTCCGGCATGTTGTCATTTTTATTTTAAAACTACGGCCTTTATTCAAACATGTTTATTTTATTAATTAATTCCTGAAAAATTGTTATTCTCTTTATTTTAGTTACATGTTTAATATACGCATCTTTATATTTATTAAATGCGAGCACCATTTAAGAGTATTTTTATGTTAAAGCACTGTATGATTTTCATACCGCTCAAGGAGCCGTAATTTTCTGAAAACCATATTGAATTGGGACCCTGTGACTTCCTTTAAACACGCAAATGGGGGGCCGTAAGATCTCTTGAAAAGATTCTACTTTCGCAGGATTCGTACCCTGTTCGCACCGAGTATGCTCAGCGTAGCAGGCTAATGTCGTCGCCACTACGCTACGACACCCCCTTTGTGAAAACCGCACCCTGCTTAGACCATTTTTAAAAATATTCCTGAGCTTTAACTGTATTGATAATACTGAAATAGAACAAATGCGGCGGAAGGTAGAATAATTTTGCCCGATTCATGATGTAAAGATTCAGAAAATTCACAGAGATATTTTTTGAAAACGTGAACAAAATATCGCTCTTAACAGTTTTCGCGCTTTGATTAACCATAAACTATTTCGTGGCTTTCTTCGGTGCTTCCTAGTGGCTTTAGTATCGCTAATTTCTTTTATAATTCTCTTAATGATTGCCACACGCTCGTCTACTTTGATTATGAAACGAAATTATACGTTAATTAATATTACAATCTACAGTATAATAACGTATTTTTCCATACTGTAGGTTAAAACTCTTTTTGCCCCGCAAAAAATAATCATCTTCATCGGACATATTCATGACGTATTGGAAAAAAAATCACTGTGGAGAATGGGATAAAGAAAAACTCTCTGAAGTGAATAGAGAAAATTTATATATTCGGACTCACAGGTTTTCCGAGAAGACGCTTCCACGGACGCTTTCCTCCTCCGGACATGTCTCCTGAAGGCTTGCTGGAATCTGACTCGATGAGGTAATTATCCCTTAGGAGCCTAAGATGAAAAGACGGTATTAGTGATCATAAATGATAAGCAATACATATTTCTAAAATGTCAATATACAAGTATATTATTCATTCATAGTTATTCATTCAAGCAGTCATGTGTAAGATACAGCTTGAGTAACACATTTCTTATCATACAATAACATATGCAAGCGTTCGTTATTTCGTTGAGGAATGCCTTTAAGTAAGGCGTTTCTTAGCATATGAATAACACCAAAATCATTGCAGATGTAAGACTTCTTTTGCATAAAACATGCTGTCAACATGTACGATTAATTGTATTAATTAATAATAAGCACAATCACAGATAATTGTTATATATTTTATGCCTGAAATCTGTTCCGGAACTTATGGGATAAAGTTTATATTGATAGTTTGTACGATTTGAAGTCTTACAATACTGAAATTTAAATTATATTCTTTAACATGAAGGAATCTCGAATTTTTAAGTTTCATTATGGAAACGGACGTAAACATTTGTATCAGTTTATATGTAACAGAGTTCGTTTGTCGCGAGACTGCTAAATTGTTCTGTGAAACGCGTTGTTCAGGTTTGCCTCCGACGAATTACGACGTCAGCGCCGTTGTGAATTATGCGAACTACGTCCTCGTATGATGGACACCGTAGTACATACAAGGTTAGGCGGGAAGGATTTTTCTTTTAGACGATGATTTAGATTGAATTAAATTTTAAACAATTAAAAAACTATTTCGATTTAAATGAACAATAATTCTCCCTTTGAGCAATACTAATTTAGCTGCAGTACAAGATAATGAAGACAGTTGAATACATCGAATCAAGTTTTCTCCTTTCCAGATTCAAGCATCTCCTATAACAGTGTTTTTTAAACTTTTTCTATCGCGACCCACTCGAAGACAAGGCAACATGGAGAAAAATACGTTCTTAACTCAGTTATCACTAACTCTCGAAAAAAATTTTGCTCATACTAAAATATTAGCATTTATATAATAAGAGCATTTAGTCCCTAGTCATATTTATACATTTCAGGTGCTTATGCATCAAGTGTTCAGATTTTTCTGATGAATCTCGTAATGGGACGCGACCCATACTTTGAAAAACAGTCCTAGAATATGCAATAGTCGTGATCTAATTCTTTTTTCTCAGTTTTCAACTAATCGTGAATACGTTTCTACTATTGGACTCAATAGCTCATGACCTCCCATGGATTAACTAACAACTCGAAAACGAAATGCGGTTTACTAGATATTCGATGAATATATAACATTTACGAGAATATCAACTAAACGATACCGCCATTAATTAAAATATAGGAATCCCAAGACCTTTGAGTAGTTTTAAAATAATTATATATATTTAACTTGTCATGGAATGAAAAATAGTTTCAATAATATACGTAACTCACGTTTATAAAGTAAATAACTAAGAAATACATGCTATTAGTATTTCCTTAGTATATTTTCCTGCACGACCAAAACGCCATTTAGCGTGAAATGAATCCTTTCATAATGTTATGCGTATTCTGACATAACTACGTTTGAAATAAGAATTGGGAATTAGCGAAGGTTAAAGGTGATTCTAAAAACCATCAGATTTTGTCAGATTTTTATATAGTGGTTATAGTGGTCACAAAAACACTGTTAAGTGGTCAGGAGCCAAATAGCGATATAGCTGGGTAGAGGAGGGTAGAACACAAGGTTGAGATAACCAGCACTTTTGGTGGAGTCCCCACCACGGCCTGGACAATTGCACACACCTGATAAAATATTATCTTAAATTGCTCGTTCTATGGTGAAACACATAATGTACATCGATAAGACAACACAATTGTATGGGACGATGGTAACTATTGTACTATATTCTATTCTAAATGATATATAACATGCAAAAAGCTCCCACTAAAATATTTTCCATAAACATTATTTCGGGGAAGAGGCTCCTAGGACGAACGGCGGAATATATTATGTTTCGTGTAAACAAAAAGGATTCTTTCGTGAAGCCGTAAAATGTTTTCAAATGAGTTCGAATGTTCAAATTGGCTGAAACTTTGTGTTCGCTGCAATAAAAAATAAACTTAAAATGAATAAAGCATTATTTTCATTAGAGTGAGCTAATTGAGGTAAATAAAATTTTTTAGAAAAAATGAGTTAAAAATCATTTTACAGGCCGCAAAAAATGTAGGCAAAATACCATTGACCTCGTACTTAGATATACACAAACAATATGATCAACGATAGCGAAGGATTATTTAAAGAAACAAACATAAAAAATGTCCACACAACTATTGGCACAAAACGTCTACCTTCCACACCATGGAAGACAGTCTTACCAACATACTGCTCAACCAAACCATCTTCCACAAATAACTCACTAAAATTAAACAAATCGACGAAGACCAAGGTTGCAAGACACAAGACGCTGCCAACAATAAATAAATAACCACTCACTCGAAACAAAAAACAAAACAAATACGCCAAACTTCCGTATTTTCTACTACAAACTAAGGAATCGAATGAAATATTTAACAACACCAACCATTCTCTTTTAGACCAGCAACAACAGCATTAGAAACATATTGGGAAACACGAAAGACAAAATGCCAAATTACGAGAAGTGTGCAATTTAAGAAATATACCGCACGCAATATGACGAATATTATAAAGAGCAACGAAAAATACAGCTAAAACCAGGTTTCGAAGAACAAATGGCACCCTTCAAGCATGGTAGATTTGATAAATCGAGCGCTGCTATACAAATACAAGAAACGGGATAATCAATAAATAATAATGATTTGAAATTATCAATACTATCTAATTGAAAACTAAACGTTTCGGAGAGCTTATACTTTTACAAAACTGAAGGAAATTCCATTAACAGCCATCTGGGACCTAACCCACTTTCTTCGCTATATTTTATAGCAAACGATTTAATTCAACAGAGAACTATCGGGCTCGTATTATGGCTGGAAAAAAAATTCAAGAACAAGCACTTAAAAAATATTTGTATTGCATATCTCTCATTTCCGGTGAGTTGCCACTAAAGACGGCTACTTTGTAGCCGAAATGCGTATCTGGTTGTGGTAACTGGATAAACCTGATACACGAAGCGATTTCTTCAAAATTTCTTCGGGGAAACCAATCCTTCTCCTTCCTATGGCGAAAAGCTCCCAGTTCCCATAGGTTTAAATAGTTCCAATGCAAATTCGTAAGCCAGAGAGCAATTATCAACAAGCACACTCAATTGACACCCATCCACTAATTCTCCTTCCTCCATCTTAAAGCACACATACACAAACCCGACGCTTCTTCTTTTAGAATTTACTTACAGTGAATTACCACTGAATACGGTTGGATCGTAACAGAGATACGTATCTAAATTTTCTCAATTTGTGGCAATAGGACATACCTGAAATAAGTAATCCTTTAATTGTTTTTTTTAAACTTTAAGTGCTTAACCTATAATTTCAATAGTCTTTGATATAAACTATCTTTCTTCCTTGCTACGCTCCAACGTATAATCCAAACTAAGACGTACGTACGCAAAAAGTCGAGCCCCGTCTATTAGATACTCTGACATTCTGAATTATTTTTATCCCTGAACGTAACTTTTATCACTGCCACCCTCACCCTAGCGCATATTAACAACCACGTTAACTAAATGCGATGTAAAAATCATGGAATTGTAAGGGAAAGACGAATAATTAGTATTCTTAACGATAAAAATAGAAAACGAAAACTATAAAACGAAGAAGAAAAATGTAAAAGCAAATGCGGTACATGCAAACATGAATCATTTCTTCTTCCAAAGGTTTGATGAGAGGATGCTGGAGATTGTTAAGGTCACCATGGAATTTCATTACCAACAGGTCCGAGCGTCTCAATTCCGCTATGAACATGATGCTAATGAGAGCCACGAGAGACACCATGGTCCAAATCGCCCTTAGTGTGTTTCATCCATCTTCCGGCTTAACTTCCGTCAATTTACTATGCTGTTCCACCCATAATTAACAATGAAGCTGAGTAAACTTTAAAAAAATCGTTTTCGCGAACATTTCCATTAGTTTGATACCGGTGTCCATAATTAATAAACGTATATACGCATATATACATACACGCATATATATATATATGCAGGCGTGCGTGCGCATGTGTGTGTAAAAAATATGAGATAAATGCACAGCATTGGTAGAACATCAAATGCCGTAATTCATTACTTCTACCAGAAGTTTGATGCTAGGATGCTGGAGATTATTTATGCCAGTCATACAGTCCAGTGACACAGGGCTAACGCTTCTTAATTATTTCGTTATCAAAGTGTTACCGAACTGTATGAACGACACCATAGTACAAATCGCCAATTGCATGGTACATCCAATCTTCTTCAATAACGCCCACGAATCTACTACGCTTTTCCATGCATGATTGGCAATGAAAACGAATCAACTTAAAAGGAAATCGTTTTCTCTCTTCGGACATTTTAACTGGTTCGGTATCGATGCCCATAATTTTGTAAAATATATATCGCCAGTATGAGTGTATGTTTAGTTGCACACGTGGATTAAAGAAAGTATTATTACCGACAGTACTTAGTAATGTATATATTTGTGCGTGTGTGTGTAAAAAATACAAAATACATGCACATATGGATGGAACATCACTTTCGTAATTCATTCTTCCAGAAGTTTGATGCGTGGGTGCTGGATATTTTTTATGCCAATCATATAAGCCAGTAGCAAGAGGATGGCGCGTCTTAATTCTGCCATGATCCAAGTGTTACTAGACTACATGAACGACATCATAGTATAAATCAGCATTCGTATGGATAATTCAATCTTCTTTAACTTCCGCCACTTAACTATAATTTTCCATACACGGTTAACAACGAAACAGAATTCAAATAAAAGAGCACCGATTCCTTTCTGCGGACATTTCGATTAGTTTGATATCTGTGTCCATAATATTTTAACGTATATATACCATTATGCCCACAGGAGTGAAGTACAGATTAAAACTTAGATTAAAGCAGGCATTATTACTGACAGCAGTTGATCATGCGTTTGTGTGTAAAATATGATATATGGATAGATGAGTGGAACATCACTTTCCGTGATCAACTATATCTTCCAGAATTTTGATGCGTGGATGCCGGAGGTAATTAATGCCACTCATAGAATCCAATAGCCTGCGAATCACACGTCTTTATTCTGTCGTGATCCAGATGCTACTGGACTCAATGACCGACACGATAGTACAAATCGCTGTTCATATGGTTCGTCAAGTCTTGTTTAACTTCCGCCAATGAAATATACATTTTCATGCATGACTAACAATGAAACCGAATTAAATTAAATAAACAGTTTTCGTTCTGTGAACATTTAAATTAGTTTATTAAGGATATACACAATTTTTAACCTATTTTATGCCATGATGGCTACAGGAGTATAAGTATAGTTTCACACGTGGATTGCAGCAACGGATAATTACCGACAACACTTAGTAATATGTTTGTGTAAAAAATATGAGATACATGAACAGCATTGGCGGAATATCATTACCCGTGATTCACTACATCTTCCAGAAGTTTGATGTGTGGGTGCTGAAGATAATTATGACCACTCAAGGCATCCAATAGTACATGGTTAACGCTTTTAATTCTGTCGTTATCCAAGTACTAAGGGACTCTCTGAAAGACAACATGGTACATACAAATCGCCATTCTCATGGTGCATCCCATCTTCCCGTTTAACATCCATGAATCGAGTACGGTTTTCCGTGCATGATTAGCAAAGAAAACTAACCAACTTAAAAGGACAGTTTTCTTTCTACGTACATTTCAGTTAGTTTCATATCGGTGCCTTATTTTTGTAACGCATCATATGCATTTATGGTCACAGGATTCTAAATATAGTTACACATGTGGATTAAAGAAAGTATTATTACCGACCGTACTTAGTAATATATATATTTGTGCGTGTCTGTAAAAAATATGAGATACATGCAAAGATGGGCGGAACATCACTTTCCGTGATTCATTACATCTTCCAGAAGTTTGATGCGTGGGTGATGGAGATAATTATGACAACTCATAGAATCCAATAGCACGTGGTAACGTGTCTTAATTCTTAACTCATTTCTTCTTCCAGATTTTCATGTGAGGATAGTGGAGATATTCTATGTCACACATGAAGTCCTGAAATACCCCGACGATGACCTTTAATTTAATCATTGACCAGGTATCTTAGGATTCCAGTAATGACACTTAAAAAAAATCGCTTTCCATATGTTCCATTGGAGATTTCCCCAGCGAACGGCGTTGTTGGAAGGTATTACTGGGAGAAGCTGCGTGGTGAACATTTCGACTCGACGTTTCCTCCACGTTGCAGTGGGCTTCTTCAGGAGTGCATATGGATTCCACGGAAGAGGCTTTGTTTCGTTTTTAGTCATCACTATACACCCTGTCACGGTAGCTGTCCACGGCGTAAGTCGACTTTTCAGCGGCGATTCACAGAGGACAGTGTATAAAAAAGAAAACGTGCTTTCGGGTAAGCAGCGCTGAGGATTTAAATTGCAGTCAATTTGAACATCCGTTTATTCATAAACCTGTCATGGTTATTGAAGATAACTATGTTAAGTCCTTAATATTTCAATTTTTGTTACTTCAGTGCTAGATTTGGGAGACAATACTGAGGATGTTTTTCAGGGACATTTCACACCAACGTTCAGATCTGTCAAACGGTCCTTGTTTCACCGCATGCCCAACACGTAAAATATTCTCTCGAATAGAATTCCCGCTACTGACATTTTCTCAAACCTTACAAGGAGATCCCTGTCTTTCCTTTAATGTTTTAAGGAAGGCTAATTTTTTTGCTAGAAGGAAGGGGGGAATAAATGTCCACATTCGCACACCAATATCTGTGACTGATTTGGTACAAATGATTTTTATTCTCGTAAGGAGCCCATGAAAGTTTTATAAATGATAGTTTACAGCAAAATGGCCAAAATCTACCAACTTATACATGCTTAAATATTTGACAGGATTAAACTCTGTTAGCACATACTTCAAAATTCCTGAGAATTATGCATTGCGTCATTTTTTCAAGTGCAAAGAATGATTGAGCAATTCCGATTTCCTTTCGCCACCATTTTATAAGTAAATTATTAGAAAACCATATATAAAACTCAATCTTAAATCTCAACCTCGGGGAAAATGCAGCTAATCTGATTTCCGTATCAAATTATACATTTAAATACACAGGCAAACAATAATTAATAGTTACGTAATCAATGAAAAAGAAAGGATTTTTGTCGTTGCAGGATCTTCGTACGTCTCCCTTACCATTTTTCTCGTTTAAACTCAAAGTAAGTTAGTCACTACAAATATTTATAAATTACACTCAGTAGTAACATCTCGTGTTAAGAGCGTGTCAAAAACGTAATTGCATCGACCGATAGAGTCTAAGGGCTTTCCTACGGAGTCTTTCGAGGATGTCCTTTGAGTGTGCAGGAAATTGCATATTTTTCTAATTTATAATGTCTTCATCCTTTGGTAAAAGATGCGCAAAAGGTGAAATGATTGTATTACCATATAATACATAATTTTATTCGCCAAAGACGTCTGGCATAACCCGGGCATCGCCGGGTTCTTTCAACTAGTAGTATATTATAATTATACTAGCGTATTACAGCTTTTGAGTGACTTGAGATGACAGACCATGAAGTGCAAAAGAACGGAATACATGCATAGACATTGAGATTATGCGAGGTACACTTGTGTTCATTGGTGTTAATGAGCGTAAGTTAAGATCACAGTGTAAAAGAAAATACGTTGAATAATTGCTAAAATCTAAAGAACTACAGATCGTTTTTTCCAGATCCGATGACAGGTCGACAAAGATTTTAATGTTTAAGTACTATTACTGACAGCGCCTGCCATATGCAATTGGAGGCTTGTATGATAATAATTTGAATGCCGATGTTAAAAAAGTATTTATTTCTATAGAATCCCGCAGGATATCTTAGAAAACAACTCCTCGGCCAATATTAGCTTCTCATTTGTAATATCTGCTGATGACAACCAAAAAGAAAGAAATTCAATTTTAGGTGTGGTGATATAAAAATTGCGACAAATAGGTTATATAGGTCACTGGCAATTCCTGAAACGTTTTCAGGGAGTCTTTCTATGTAAGGGAAGCATGGTTCCAATCCAGTAATTGACATTTCACCGCAAATGGAGGGCGCATTGGGACAGGGGATGTAACCACTGTGGGGAGACCAGAAAGGGAATAAAAGGGGAATGGGTAATTGCAGCGAAAGGATGTGGTAAGGAAAAGGGTGGAGAAAGGAAGAGGGTTCTGCGCCTGCGTGGGAACCAATACTGAATTAAGGGGAGACGGTACCCCATTGTTTTCCAATCATTAAGTGGTTCGAGTTATCGAAAGCGTAATCAGGTTAGTGTGTCACAGTCTCCTCCTGCACTACCGGCATCAGATCATCGCCTCCGTAACCATATTATCTAGAGCAGGGGTGCCCAACCTTTTTCATACCAAGAGCCACTTTTACTGATGGATTTTTTTCGCGGGCTACCAATGGTATTTTTTTTAATTAAAAAAAAGAAAACATTCAAGAGCAATACTTTGATCACAGATAAAAATTGTCTTGATGGTATACCGTAATAGTATAAATAAAACAAAAGATACTAAACAATGCATTTACTCATAAAATAAAATAAAAACATTATTTATTTTCACGACTATGTGCGCTTTGGCACTGCATATCGTTAGCTAGAGTTTGGCATTCAGGCTTATAATCTGATATTGACAAACGTAAGCAATCTTCAAGATGTTCATTTGTGAGCACATTTCTGGTTTTTGATTTTATCAAATTCGTACTAGAAAACATTGCCGCACATAAGTATGTTGATGCAAAATAAGCTCTCAAAATAAACGATACATTTTTAATACTTGTAAATTTTTCATGTGAAACAAGATTCCAAAAATTAGTATCTTGATATCTTATTTTTAACTGTATGTCACTTTGCAACTTTATTATTTCATCTTCTATATCTGTTGAATCCATGTTAAACATATTTCCTATTTTCATGGAGATTTCTTCAGTTTAAACTTCGGTAAAAGGAAATGAAAGAAATGCTGCAATTGGTTAGAGAGATTTAAAATCTTGAAAACGATCGTCGAATTCTGTTTTTATTTTTTCTAATATGTCAACGTATATATACAATTTCGTCGATAACAACTCTCCGTTTACTTCTTGTTTAGTAATTTCTGTGGTTAATGTTTTTAAATGTTTTGTTATGTGGTTTTTCAATTGCGAAATTGTGCGAAGCAGTTTACTTTTAAAACCATTTACAAATTTTCTCATTTATGCCACACCCTTATTTTTGCCTTGAGCTCTAAATTTAATCTGTTTAATAAAATTGTAATGTCCGTTAGAAAAGCCAAATCTAAAAGCCAGTTTATATCTACGAGTTCTTCCTAGACATCGCTTCTTTCATTTAAAAAAGATTTAATTTCTGGCAAAAGTTCTATGTATCTTTCCAAAACTCGTCCCTTACTTAACCAACGAACTTCTGTACGTAGTGGTAAATCAGTATGTTGTGAATCATACCTTTCAGAAAAAATATATAGGCGACTCCCGAGATTCGACCGGTCGAAGCCCGCTTATTCGACCCAGCCGATTGATCGGTCGAATTGTTAACTAGTTTACGCGAAGTAATATTCGGCCCGCCCAACCACGCGAGGTTTAGATTCAGTCCAGACATCGTTATTTCTGCTCTAATTGTTTGAATTTGTGCTGATTTCACTCGTTTTTTCTATTAATCTTTTATTCAGAAACGGTGTTCGACATTCGACTTTTCGAGATTCGACCATGTTTTCAGGAACGCATCCCGGTCGAATCTCGGGAGTCGCCTGTACAACTAAAAGCAAAAATTGACAGCTGACTGTGGCGCTTCATGATAATGTTTGTTTGTGATAAGTTCAGCTACTTAGTACTCCGTCGCTTGGAGTTCGCCACATTACGTATGGGAATTGAGGAGAGTTTCTGTATTGGTATTGTAAAGTATTTGCTATTACCCCTAAATGGACAAAATTTTCCAGATTTTGTCATTAGTCGCTCTCCAATCCTTCCAAAGGGCGACCAGTCGGCCGCGGGCGACGTGTTGGGCACCTTTGATGTAGAGACTTGCATCCGGGACAAAAGATGAAACCGGACGGAGAGCATCGCCGAATGATCTTGCACGGTGATGGGAATAGGTAAGGGAAATAAGTGATTATACGAGATGAAAGTCTCACGGATACGAAAGGATAATTCGAAATTCTTTTATGACTGATTCACAATTTAAGTAAAGGCAGGTCCGTAATAAGAGTGGGTATCCCCGTTTAAACGACGTGATTATATACCCTTTCCTCCTGTCTACTAAGAGAAAAATTTCACCGACTTGGATGCATCCAATGAGATCCTTTGAAAACAATTAGGGAAATCATTCTGTTGAACGCTATTTTTACACTCAGTGATTTTTTTAAAATCCGGCTCGTGATAAAACGTTTGATTGAATTTTGTACCTCTTTAGCAAGTTGATCAGAAAGAATAAAATAAGGTTATTATAGATAATCGAGCGTATTTCGAGATAAAATCATTGTCGAAACTGTTGAGACTGTTGCAATTTTGAAGTGTGTCGCGGAAGTGGTGAGCTTGAAGCATTATTTTAAAGTAGCTACTTGCCTCGCTATATTTCTGAATGCTCGCTCAAAAAGTTTATTGGTCAAATGTTAAAGTCATTCAAAATCACTGAATAAACATTTTAATAACCGATTTATGAGAAATTCTGAAGTGTGGAAAGTTTCACACGCTGTAACTTAAATATCGTATAGTATGTCACACACATAGGTAAGCTGCCATTCAGATAATAAATACAATTGATATTTACAAAAACGTTCATTCTTGGCGACTATGTCAATTTGGATGGATCGGCGTAAAACCTTAAATTAACTTAAACAGCCCCCGTATTACATTCGTTAGATAAAATTTCCAATAAACCTTTCATGGGCAAATGCTACTGATATGTTACATAAGTTTTCTCCAGTCACAAAAACGTTGAATTTTAGCCAAGGTAAAAAACTGAAGTATTTAGCACATATTATTTACGGGTAAATTCAAGGCTAATGAACCATCGTACATACATGTCTGCAACACAAAAACTAAGTTTGCTAACTCATATTGTAACAACGAAATGCGCAGTAGCGAACTCATCGTAGCAACCACGGCGCATGAATTCCTCTACAACGCTCTTTTTCAGCAATGTTCTTTGCTTTAAATTTTAATCAGTTCACATAACTGTAGACATTATTTTCACGTTCCCGTCTTTTTTAATAAACATTTTTCTATCCCTCCAAGCACGGTAAGGCAATCTAAATCCTTATGAAGGCCAGATTTAGCCCGAGGGATGTTGTTTAGGAGACCCAGGCAGATAGGGAGAAAAATGAGGAATAGGTGAAGGAGAGTTGCGAGGAAATAGAAATTTATGAAGAATGGGTTGATTGAAAGCAAGAGGCAGCGAAAGAGAAGAGAGATAAAGTCGGAAAAATAATGTTTAAGTCTGAAGAACCAATACGTTTTGCATTTCATTTCACTAAATCTTAACCAATTAAGAACTGCATAAAATACAAAGTTAACAATGAACGTCATTAGCCCACTGGTGGATCCAAGGATGAGAGGAAGCTATCGCACCTCTCTCCCCTTGAATGTCCCAATTGCCCTCCAATGGATGCGTACTTATACACATCCTACTCGAAATTCCTTGATGATGCGCAACAGATTAGGCCCGCAGGCCAAGGGTTAGGAAGATTCTGACAAGGCCAGTGATTTCCTGAACAAACGGTTGCCGGTAGTAGAAGATTCGAAAGGAAGCAGGGGCGATCGCCACTCCCTACCTTGAGAAGTTTCTTGATCCGCCCCTGTATTAGCCTCCAGATACAGCAGTCGTAAATAATAAAAAAATCGTTTAAGCATTTTCCGGTCTATTTTACGTATTGTATTGGTTTCGTCTTTTGTTAACTTTGGTTCCTAATCTAGACAGGCAGACAGACAAACGACTATATTCCGGTGAAATTGAGACCATCGGGTCCACTCTTACATTTAATCCATCATTACAAAGCATAGTATGACAATTACTTACTTCTGCGATACACTGTAAGATTCAGAAAAAATAATAGAGAATTTGTATTTGTGGGATAAACCTAGGATGAACCATACTAGGCAAATAAATGTCAGGTATTAGCAATCATATTAGCATCGTCATAAAATAAAATGTACACGGTGGAAGGGAATTACGTTTTCATTGGCGATGGTAATGGACGATGATAACGTTAATCAACCAAATCAATATCGCTCATTCATAGGCTTAAAACATTAATATACAACATTTGACGAAAAATAAAGAATGTCTTCAAATACTTGTGTTAATTTATCAACAATTTTTTGGCATTTCTGTTGGTTTAGAATTCATTTCCATTTTTACCGCTCCAACATAATGCGCGGGTTTTATAATACTATTATTACGCAATGGCTGTTTCTTAGATATGACCATACATATGCTTCTCAATGTATGTATGTAATTACACCCGCATGCTATTATTTTGTTTCCAACAGACAAGTATACAAATCGCCATATTTTTTAAACGATAAAATAACCCGATACGGCGACGTAATTGGCGAAGAAGTTCTTTAAAAAAATCATCATTCCTACGGTGGATAAATCTTAAACGATACGAGGGAAAATTTTCAGAGTTGAAATAATTATATACGAAGTTGCCGTCTTTGTTTAACCGAATTCCATACATCACAAAAAATCCTATTCTCTCGGGCGGGGAATTCACCTTCGAGTCGTGGAAGTGGATACCCGTTTCCCCCCTTCGCGTGTTAAACTCATTTCCTCGTGGCACTATCGTTCGTTTGACCTCCCCTAGGTTTGACGAAAAATTCCGGGAAACATTCCTGCGGTGGGACACCGTCAAAGACGCATAGAGTGGATCCCTCCATCCCACGGGGGTAGTCAGATAAAAATAATTAACCATAATACCCGTACACGTGCGAAATCCGTCGATTTCCCCTCCGAGGTGACCTTCCTGCCAATACGTTCGTCTCTTCCATCAAGCCCCAACCTCCGCCACTCACCCGACCAACCACCCTCTTCGCTTCCCGACACCAACCAATCACAGCTAGCGATAGCTCTATAAATCGCAAGGAGGCAATGTCGTTAGTATTCATACAACCAAATCTTTTTGAAGTGAATTAAAAAACAAAATAGGTAATGTGTAAAAATGAAATAAAAAATGGGTCGAGGACAATATTTACGAAAATAACTATATAACATATAGCTGCTTGTTTGTGTGTGTGTGTGTGTGTCTTCTGCTGACGAAGGGATCATTCCGAAAGCTCCAATTACTTCTACAAACGTGTCTCTCCAACACCCCAGCGGCTCTCCTTCCGGTAAATGCCCACTGGGTTTCCTTCAACACCTAGTTGCCCTAAATATCCTCATTTACCTTTCCTCTTCCGGCTCCAGATGAGCCAGAAACTTGAAATTTGGCCCGATTATAGCTTTATTGTCACAATCAATGTAAATAATGCGAAATTGTTAAAATTCCAATTTCTATGGGTTGTTTTTAAGACAAAAAGCGTCCGAACGAAGCGCAGCCCACAAATCAAGAGAGGTGCGGCGGAAATCCTTTCCTGGAAATGAAAATGCGACGGAGGATTTGCAGAGACGCGGAATATTTGGATTTCTGCGTGGGAAGGAATCAACAGGAAACAGGAAGGGAAATGCGTTGGAAATAATTAAAGAACATAACTGTAAATTTGAAGTTCAGCCAGGATAATTAAGGAATTAATAAGTGTATATCTGTGCTTTGTTCATTTTGAAAATGCCTTTTATCGAGATTTATGGCTTAGATTAATGGAAATATACAGTAAAACAGGAGTACACTGAAATGATGATAAAATATTTGTATGAACGAGCCTACACATGTAAAGCAGCGGGAGAATTATTGGAGGTTCGAATTAGAAATCGCGAGTGCCACGACGGACAGGATGAGTTTACATAGGAACTTTTTCAAGAGCTTATGCGTTTGATAAAAGAGAAACTCGAGTATTACCAATTATTTTTACCACCAAAACTTCACCAGAAACGTTTCCTGACCATATTTTTACCTTAAAAAAGCGTGACATTGCGTGCATTCAATATCAACGAACGCTTTTCCCTGTAGGTTTCGCCAGCCAGGAAAAAAAATCTCTCGCGGGACAGAGGTTGCACGCTCCTGAGAGAGAAAATTCGTTCCGAGACCTTCTATAACGGAAAACGTTACGAATATTCCCCTCGCAATAACAATTACACGTCTCTCCACGTGTATGCAACGGAAGGCTCTTGATCATACAAAAAACGTAGGCGCGGTTACATTCCTGAGCGCAAGGAGGAAAAGGGAGAAAAAAAAGTTTCTTCCCAAATCGAATAACAGTCCGGTGCGAAGAAAATTGTCGGATATACTGAACACGTTTACTATCCTATGTTATTCGAGACGAAACATATAGTGGAAACTTTCCTCTCTAGATAAATCTATTAAAGCTCCGTCCATCTGGACCGACACGTGTGGATCAAGAGTCAAAAGACGTGACTTTATTTTACCTTAGGCCACTTGAAAAACGTGTACGGACGATGGGTTAGAGCGGCCAGTGTTGCGGAAAGCGAATGTGAGGCCGCTCTTAACATGGAGGCACGTCTAAAAGTAGGTGGATTCTATACGTCTAATTTTCTTCACGGTGCCGGAATTTGGAGTGAGTTTTACGAAACGTGGACCATTTCGCGTGTGAGAGAACTGACTAGTTCTGCAGGAGTGGTCATCTTTCTGTCCCTTTAATCTTTGGTCGAGTGAGTCGGGAATTTGTGCCTGTTAAAGACTTGGTTGTTTGAAAAGGAAGAGGAGAGATCTCCAACTTTGATTTGAGGAAAGTACGGAAAGGTGCTACGAACTGTTAGTTTATTTTTTCACATCCGTCTCGAATGCGTTTCGAATTGGGTTAGGCGAGTAGTAATTGTACCTATGAATCAAAGGGAACTGAGCTTTCATTTACTGCTAAAATGAAACTGAAACACCGTGTATTTTCGATGGCCATAAAAAGTTTTAGGAAAGCAGATGCGCGTCTCGGCAGCAAAGCAGTCGTCTTCGGTGGTTATTCACCGGTAAATGATTCTATCAAAATTGTCCTTTGCTTTGTAGAATCTACTGTCGGCGAATGGCCATTGAAGACGTTCTTTGTAGCCGGAATGCGTACCCGGTTTTCCCGAACTTTTTACGGTTTTTGGAGAGACAGTCTGTTATATTGACGACGATTACAAAAAAAAACAAATAGCAATTAGAGTATGAGTGGGTTCCAGTAAACGAAGTTTATTTGAAATATTGATGATCTCAATCACATCAATTAGAAAAAGTTATTATTATGAACTATTTTAGAATATTAATTATATGAGATTACCCTTATTCGTCCGCATTCTAATCAACCTTCTTCTTATAATACGGTAAATAAAGCAGACATTTATCAAAGATAGACTACAATCGATATTACACGAAAATAGTTCGTATACAAATAAATTTTAAATTTACCTTTGAAAATATCAGGGATATCATTCATTTGCGCATATCAGTCATATGTTAAAATGTTGACAATTACTAACCTTATAACATAATGGTAACAAGTTGGCCATGAGGCCAGGAGGCAACTTTACTAACTCTAATACGGGTATACAACATAGTGTTTCAAACATCCAATATTTACACTTTTCACCTACTTAATCCTACAATATGACATCCAAATGATAATTACAATTGCAATAATGTAAAGTAAATCTACTTTTATAACATTTACGATTAAACTACAGGCTAATACAAAGCGAACTTAATGTAAGGATTTCCAACCTGGAACCGTAGTAATAGTTGTTTTATACGATTTCTTCCTGTTATAAAGCTATTTTGGTACTTAAACAACGCACGCAGCACAAAATTATATAACATTGCTGAGTTTCATTAAAATTTCTCCGCCATTACAACATAAATCTCTTATTATATGAAGCGTATCTATAATACTATGCTACCTGGTTCTTAATAATTAATTCTTATTTAAATTGGTGGAAAAGGCACCTAAATCAATGTTCAAAGAAAAGTTTTGTCCCAATTTAATTGGAATGAGGCACCTCGGGTATAAATAAAACATTTCCCACTCGTCCTCGGAAATTGAGTGCGTCATGATCCACAGACTTCACAAAGCACAATGTCGCACGAAAGGTCGGAATTGTATTAGCCACCACGGTCGGTAGAGTCGGTCCGCTTTCAGTGTCTTAATCATGTTACCTGACCACTCACGCAATATACCCGCCTGTTAACCTCCCTCCCCATTGTTCGCTTCTTTCCCCCCCTCTCCCCCATCTCTCTCCCCCATCCCTCTCCCCCATCCCTCTCCCCATCCCTCTCCCCCATCTCTCTCCCCCATCTCTCTCCCCCATCTCTCTCCCCCATCTCTCTCCCCATCTCTCTCCCCCCTCTCTCTCTCCGTATTTGTTTCCCATCTCAACGCATCCACATTCCGTCGTAAATTCTTTGAAAGATTCCGAGGAAAGAGAGAAATCGCGTTGAATTAAATAATCTCGTTTCGCAGAATCTATGTGGATAAAACCTGTTGGAATTTGCCGCACATTCCTCAATTTCACAGGTCAATCACAAATATTCCACACGGATTAAATATAAAAAGCCAAAGCGAAGAGGTCGAGACAGAATTAATATGCACGCTGCCATTCCAGATTTTATGGCTTTGACAAACAGTATTCACGTTTCCACAAAGCTGGAATTTTTACCCCGATTGTAAAGGCATTCTAGATTAATTGATTGGGTATTCAACCAATTTCGCTTCTGAGAACAGAGGAAGAGTAATATTTCTAATTTGCGGGTTCAAAGGGAGGACTTCATAGGAATACAAGCGAAGATTAAAATAAAATATAACGTCGGAGCTTTGATTTAGGATACTTGATTCACCTTCCGGAGTTAATAGCCGTTCCATAATTTGATAGCCGTCAGACTTGTCCTATTGTCTCAGTTCATAAATCGCAATATACGCAGAATATTTTTAGTATATACGATTTGGTACATAGATACGACCCGATCGAAGGATTAAAAATATGCTTTGAATATTAAAAGGAAAGTAGCCGGGGAATAATAAGTTTGGGAACTTAAATTTGTTTCTAAAGTTAACATTCCGTAAATCATAACATTCTGAATAGAAAGAAAACATTTTACTATCCTATCGTTTCTCCGAACGATTACCATTTAGCGAATAAAGAAAATCAAAAAGTTTCAGATAGAATTCTCTAAAACAGCTTAAAAGCCACGGTCCATTCGACGAAAATATATTATCGATACATAGAAGAATCGAGTTTAAAGCGAAACGCAAACCGATAGAAGTTTCCCAAAACTTTAAATTCCGCAGGAACACCCACACTCGCGCTTCCTTTCTCGAACGAAATAGCTTCGAATTTAACAGTCGCTTTGCTCCGCATCAAATTTCCCAAAACTCCAACGCACGGGGCAAAGTATTTTTCTTTTTTCATTTAATAACTTTCATATTAACCTCACTCGATATATATAGGTATATATAGCGGTTTGTGCCACCTTCATGAAGGCTTGTGTCACCCTAGCAAGATTGATAGCAGCCCACGAGAACGGTGCAAATACACCCGGTGACGCCACCGACGCAACTAATGAGATTGGGATAAATATGGTTTTTATTTTAATAACTCAAAATCACTAATATATCCCATTAAAATGCCAGTTATATGCAAATTTTAGCGTTTCGTAAATCAACATTGTTGAGCAAGAAGGAATTTATTCCATTGAAATTGTTGTAAATTTTGTTCCTCCTTACCAGCCGAACTCACGATCGATAAATAAATAAAAATTTATTTTTTCCTTTTTAGTGCATAATATAAAAGTTATTTTTTAAAAAAACCTTTTTTTTGATTAATTTATTCCTGAGAGAAATCCGACGAAAACTCGCTGACACGCAAAATGAGCTTTTACGCTCGTGTACACCAATTGATCTCGTTCCGTCCTTCGCAATCCTGATTTCCTTTAATCCACTCTTCCCTCTCCGACCAAGACACGTGTGCGGCCGTCAAAACACACCCACCTACACATGTTTACATATATGTTATGTAACTACAATGGTTAATAGTAAATAAAAACTGCAAAAAATTATAATAGAGTCGTATAATAGTTGAGAAGGAGTAATGTACAACTTAGAATAGCTGATGGACATCGAGTGTTTATGACAGAGAAAGGTGTTAATTGTTATGTCACTGAGCTATATCATTATTATACAAACGGAAAGACACAGTAAAACCCCCAAATTCGCGGCTTACAAATTCGCGTGCTTCGCAGTTTTGCGGGGTTTTCGACTACTGCTTTTATCTTTGAAGTGAAGAGAAGAATCACTAAACAAATGAATTTCCACATCTGCGAGGTTTTTTTATCACGATGTGACCCCGTTTTTCGAAAATGTCTACCAAGAGGAAATCAAGTGATAATACAGGAAGCAGAAGCAAAAAGAAGACGTTGACTTTAAGTGAGAAAATTGAGTTGCTAAATAAACTTGCTAGTGGCCAGAGTGCAGCATCAGTGGGCAGGCAGTATGCCATAAACTGTACGGCTACGGCAGATTTAAATGCCATATTTTATTGGTTCAAAACCACTTTTAGCCTGCCTTTTCATCATTTATTGTCGTCCAAATAATGGAGAGCCACGAACCTAACCCCCATTTTCTCATAAAGCCTTTGCTTCTATTTTCGCGGATTCCAAATTCGCGGTGTTTTCGGGAACGTGACCCCCGCGAATTTGGGGGTTTTACTGTACTGTGTTTGTATGGTTTTGCATGCCAAATTATAAATCTCCATGGAATTAGTGGAAATTTTAATGGTAAAATGTGAGAAATGTAAATAATTTGTTTGGATTATGCAATACTAACTAAACTTCTTCGACTTACGGGTATTGTAAAGCTGTTCTTCAATTAAAAACTCAATAACTGCTCCAAATATCATACGTTTTTAGTTCATCCTCTCATCTAAATTAAAACTAATTGATAACATAAACCATATTAAAATTATCATATTGAGAAATATTGTACTTACTCTTTAATTTTCCGGTTCAAGGCTGGGTAGTTGCAGCGACAACTGGAAAGTTTTTCTGCAAAGATAGAGAAATTTTTTTATAAAAAAACAAAGTCAAACTAATTAAAAAAATTAAAAAATGAGAATCATGAGAGGAAAATGCATCAGAAATTAATCTGGCATTAATCTCATTCTCTTTAGATATATGACTATCGTGACTCACTATCGCGAGACTTCTGAAATGTTTAAAGAGGCGCTAAATCTCTGGGTGGTAAAGTAAGAAAATATATTTTTCAAAAAAGAAACAAATTCATCGTATCTTCGAATTAATATATGTTGCTCCTTTAAAAGAATAATCTTTCCTGCGTCTGTGTAAGAAATAATAAATTAAATATGCACATATACTAAAATTGGCCCATTGTCCAAATATATCATGTCAGGTATTTTTTTATTTTTTAAAATTAAATATTTTAAGAAAATTTCATCCCACACCCCTAAACGTGTCACATAAGAGTGCTGATTAAATTGCCTATAATGCAATTTACTTTGTATAATGTCTCAAAAAATATACTGCTAACGTTCATCTTAAAATTTTATTGCAACCAAAAACTGAAACGCGTCTTTGACACTTTCTGTAAAACATTTCAGCATTATTTGTGCATACCATCAATGACAATTATCGTGTAGATGCATAGATCTTTCTTGAAAAACTCATACAATTCAGAAAAAAGCTTGAAGCCATTCACTTACTAATTCATACAAAAATGATTCATTTTGTCCTCCTAATTAATGTCATGCCAGGGTCTGCCCCGAATGACTTCCTGTTCTTTCATAGGTGCCATGAGAAAGGTTCTTGATGTCTTTTTAAATTAGGAATAATTACTGGATTTCGTTCCATGGGGGCTATTGTTTAGCATCTGGGTTTATGTGCCACGCCAAGCCAGTACCAGCTCAAGTAGCTGATGAAGCGAAAGAAAAATTTATAGTTTCCAACATATCTAGGGGTTCTTTTTAGTTAACATAACCATAAATTCAATGGATAATTATAGAAATTGCCATATGGTTGAAAACAAATCTAAAAAACAAGCACTTAAGAACCAAAACTTGAAATAAGTACTTTACTGAACTATCTTCAATTGCTGTAGTAACACGGTTATAAAAATCCAGATCAGCATTTCTGCTAAAATTCAGCCGTCTTCAGTGGTAGTTCACCCTACAAAACCCCGCACACTACCGCAATCGTATAAAAACAATCAAAATATCTCCACACGTGGTATTTTTTAGAATTTGCTTTCGATAAATCACCGCTGATCGCCTACGGTCCGCGGACTGCGTCCAAGTCGCGAGAGTGTTGAGGAAAAAAGCCATCTTTGACATTTAACAGAGGTATTTGCATATATTTTTAATATAATTATGGTCATAAACTTTTACGGTGAAGACTCTAAAAAACAGTTATGCTTGAGTTGAATTGCCACGTAAAACGTATTCACGCCCGTGTTGCAATCAATGATTTTTATGCAACGAACATCATTTCGCTTTTTCCTTTTAGGAGAAATTGGAAAATTCAACATTTTAACATCCAATTCTGTTTGTAAATATTTTGATTGGTGTCTATATTATTGATATTATAATACAACGAAAAAGAGAGGATTTTAACACCTCAAATACGCATTTTGAGCAGTTAATGAGTTTCTCTTGGGATATTCAAATGCCTGTTAAAATATAAGCTCAAATTTTGCGTTCCACGCACAGGTTTGGGGGAAAAATTGAATTCCTCTAAGATTTGCGGAGATCGTTCCTTTTGCCAGTCGCTTAATTACGTCATGAAGCTGAATGACAAAACTTTCGAATCCTAAATGAAGGGGAAAACAAATTTAAATAAATAAATTTTTACAGCAATGGCTCCATCACGATTTGCATGAAATAACATCCAAGAGCGTATGCTTTTCTTGGCGCATAGGTTAACGATGGTGCCAATTTCTGGATTATTTTGATGGAGATTTATAACCCCTTGGAAAAAAAGGACATGCCTATAAATCAACTTGCAAAACACTGTACGAATCATATGGTTAAATAATACTAGCTGTTAATAAAGCGTCGAAAAAATAATGAAATGCGTTATCGTGTCTTTATTTTAAATATTACATGACATAGAAAAAGAAATGTAAGTAGTTTTAGAGCAACGGCAAAATTAATAATTTTAATTCGCTATTCATGGAGAGCAAAGAAAAAATTGTGCATTATTCAGCGCGAACTTAACCGGCGATTTCAACACTTGATACTAGATCGAATATATCAGATAGGTCCATCACATCACTATTTTACATATTTTCTCAGATATTCGACCAAGAGGACCGTATAAAATACATTTCCGACGCAATGACAACTTCTTACCTACAGCGACGCAATCCATTTCGATTCGCGACGGCTTCAAACAACTTCGCCAATAAAACGTCTCCTAATCGAGTCCATCCAATACGAAAACAGACTGCTACTCCTAATTTCCTCCCCACTGGGAATATTAAAATTAAACTCTTCGAAGGATGATCTTGCCTTAAGATTGATGGAATAATCCTAAGGGCATATTTTGTTCCAAATAAACCCGTCACTCAAATGAAATATCTTTCGGAAGCTAATAAAATTGATCTTTTTAGAAACCCTGTCTGCCCTCTCCAGTCAAAACACAATGGGAGGACGCGCAGGAAAACGCCGCACCCCTCCTAATTCCGACACCTCCACAACACACACACGCACCCCTCCGCACTTCAGCGCAGAATCACAAAGAAACCTCACAAACACCGCTCCAACGAACACGCCACGAACCATCCACGCGAAGTAAACCTCAGCGGTGACGAACCCAAACACGCGTCGACGTGATATGAACGTTTATAAGTCCGGAAAAACCGCGACTCTACCGCAACCGAACGTTAAACTTCACCGGGTACGCGCTTTATGGGGTGAAACGACGGTACCGCGAGGCACGGGGAGTATTTTAGTGATGGGTATCTTATGGTAGTGGTCGCGAAGTGGCAATAGTCATACCCATTCTCTTCCAAGACATATGAACGCGGAAAAAGGAGAGAGAGTCAAAGAAAAAAAAAGAGGCACGGGGGAGTCGGAGGGGATAGAATCACGATCGGTAGAAGATAACGCCGTGGGTCAGCATACGGGAGGGTGGAGGAAAAGGCATGGGAGGACGCCCGTTGAGGAGGCAGCTGCGGCATTCGTGTGCACCGCCCCCTCTCCCGAAAACTCCCTCCCCCAATCCCCTCCTTCAACTCCGCGGCGCCCAAAAAATACAACCAAAACTTCGCCTCACCCCCATCTAAAACTCTTCCCTCCGTAAGGCATCTTTGATGGACCTACTCATTCTCCTCCTCTCACCATCCAAAAACCCTTCGGAACTCCATTCTACTTCTCCTCTCCCACCTCCCCCCCCCCCCCACTTTCCACTTTAGCTCCCCCCCTCCTCTCATTCTCCTCCACTACTACCTCCATAGGTAAGCGCGGTAAGCTTCTTTTTTTTTACTCGTAACCCACTTCTCCTGGCTCACTGCCCCGGTTTCTCACCGGCTTAAATTCGGCCGTCGGTTGCCCCGAGGGATGCGTTGTCCAAAGTGCTTGTGTGTGAGTCGTGTTGAGAAAGGAAGGGAGAAAGAGAGAGAGAGAGAGAGGACGTTTGAAGGGAAGGAGAATAATCGGGAGGGAATTAGGAAGATGGAGAAAGTGAGGCGGAGAGTTGGAAGATGGTCATGAATGAAATGGACGGTTGTGTGCGAGGAAAGAGGAGAGTGTGAGGGGTGAGTAATGGGGAAAACGAAGAGAGAGAGGAGAGAAAGCGAAAGAAAGGTAGATACGAGACCGAAAGGGAGATAAGGAACGATGCGTTGCTAAAGGGAGGGAATACAACCGCTTTAAGCGTTTAAAGAGAGGGAGAAGGGAAAGGAATTGAAGGAAAGGATATAAATGCAGGAAGAAGATGTGATCGGAAAAGTGACGAGAAAACGGGAAGGGAAGAATAGAAGGGGCAAAAGGAAATGGAAATTAATATACTTGATAATTTATATGATTAATAAATCGAGGAAGAATAAAAAGGCAATTATACCACGCCCATATGTGTGTATAGGAAATAATGGAATCTATAGGGCAGGCATGCCATACTGGCGGCCTGTGGGCCTCATGCGGCCTTTTCTGTGGTTTATAGCGGACCCTAATACGAATTTTTATCTCAACTAAATCGTTCGAAGGTTTATAACAGGTTGCAAATAAAAGAAAAGATTTTTTTCTTAGTTGTTGAGATACCTACAAAAGAACGTGGTCCCCTAATTATTGTTTTTTTTTGCAAAACACGTCCAAACTTCTAGAAAAGATTTATTTTATTCTAACTCTGGCCTTCAAGAAACAACTGCTATCCTAATGCGGCCCTTCCATAACATACATTGCTTTAATGCGACCCTGATACATCTTAGAGTTTGACAGGCCTATTATAGAGGAATTGGGTGATGCTGCATTTGTGTAAGAGCACATGTAAACTTCGGGAAGAGAAAGCGAATGAAAGAAAACGCTCTAGCGCTGCTTGTTAAGAATCAATTTGAGACCACCGAAGTCGAGTAGCCTATTAGCGCTCCTATGGGCGATAATTAAAGAAGTTAAATCATGCGCGGAGGGGAAAGAAGAGATGCAGGGGTATGCTTTACTGAATGTCATGGCCTCTGTTAACCCGAACGTGCGCCGAATCGATAATAGGGCTGGAAAAAAGAGGAATACGACGAATTAAATCGAACAACCGATGATAATAATAGAAGTATTAAACGACATATAATCTGAGATATTCCATAGGTGAAATTCGGTAATCGTTCTTAATTCCACCTTCAATGTCTTTTCGACGTACACCTTTACACAAAATGCGTTTCATAGCGCTATAACGTAAGTAATGAGATAACTCGTAAAATTTAGGCTTATCCCAACAAACAATACGTCATGGGAAACGGGAAATAATTTTTTTACACAACGATCCATTATATAGTCAGTCATTCTCTCACGTTACAGAAAGATTCTATTGTTTTCCTTATTCGGTGAATCCTATAGAACGAATTCATTCCAGAAATAAAGCGTTCTGGGAATATTTCGCTCGGGAAATGAATGCAGATGCGCTCTTGTTTTTTTTTCACCGTGCGAAAGCTTACACGAATGATGGAAGAGAGAAAGTAAGAAAAGAAAGGCGACAGCGAGGAGAGGAAATCGGGAAAAAAAATAGGAAATGGGAAGGAAGACATGAATTGTCGGAGGCTTAATATTCCATTTGAAGAAGAGGAAGGAAGCCCTTTGACAGCTGGGTCATTAAAGATACCGAAAAATGGAACGCGTTTATATGGGAACGCCAATTCGAAGACGAGACGATTATTAAAAATTTCGTGACGATGTTTTATGCATTTACGACCGAAAAGTGTGCCATTTTTTTCCATCCTCTTATGTGAAGATGATGCGTCAGATACTGAAACGCAAATTACTCGGGCGAAATGGGGGGAGAGGGAAGGTAGAATTATGCGTTCGGTGCCGGCTTTCTTTAGAAGCGACCTGATTCCGTTTTCTGCGGAAGAAAGTACGAGTGAAAATAAAAGCAAATACACGCGCGGGATGTCTCTCAAGATTATTCGCAAACGTTCGTCGAACCGACGACTGTCCGAAACAGAATAACCATGCTCTTTTGAGCATTCGGCTCAAGTGATGTGCAAGGTTGAATGGAAGAAATAAACCAGCGCTCTCAAAGATCAAAGGTGACTGACTCCTGGTGATGATGCTTTTTCCTTTTACGACTTATTCTTTAGAAACGGTGAAGATTTGAGAAAAAAATAAACTGATGCGAGAATTCGCGAGGGAAGGGGCCGGAAATATTTTCTACACTTTAGGACGAAGGAGTAATTACGGACGCTTAAGCGAACCGGACGTATTTACATCAGACCCCACCGAGATATATTCTTTCATATAAAAAAATTAGCTTTATAAACTGTCACTTGGCTGTTTCTTGAGAATCATTGTTAAGTAAATAATAAGTTTCATCCTAGGGCTTAATATATAGATAACCGTTGTAAAAAAAGTATTTAATTAATCTCTTTTTATGTAGGTTTTCGAAAGAGGACATCTAAAGTAACCTTTTAAAATAAGGTTTCCGGACATCGACAATTTCATCTGAAATTACCAGTCGATTAATTATTAAAAACTTCCACGTCAAATTTATCGTTATCAAAATTTAAACGCTCGATTACCATACAACGCAGTGGCGTTCGACGTAATAATCTGAATTACAAAAAAAAACAATTTCGTAGCGTTAAAACCTTTCCTAATATACTTTCGGCTACAAAAAATCCACTCACAACTTCACGATCTCACCTCCATCCAGTTCTCGCTAGCTGCATCTTCATATCAGAAAAACACGCGTCTTAGAGAAAATAAATTTTACGAATAAAAGCAATAAAAGTGACCACGTGTCACGTTTCATCTTCACCTCTACAATCAAAACATTCTACTTCTATGATCTAACCCATTAAGTGACCATGTTCCACGTCCCAACATGCCTAGAGAGTTCAAACAATTTTCTAAAGCATTTCTTCACGAATTCAGAACCCTCTCCCCTCATTTTCAATATTTATCTGTCAGTTAACTTCCACATCTCCGTCACTCTTTATTCCTTCGTGCTCTCTTCCCATCTCACGACACTCCCCCGTGTCTCATTAAGATGCGCATTTTTTACGGTACATCACCCCCACTATTTGACATACTACGCAGAGTATCGTTTATAAAAAGGTGGTAGATTCTGAGGTTGTGTGTAAGCCTATGCATGTTTATGCGTACGTATTACATTTAGATATATAGCGGACTCAGAATTAGTTATTAGGTGAGCGTATAGGCCACGGAACAAAATTTTTTGAAAGACGAAGTGATCCAATAATATACCCCACTTAAAGAGTTGAATTGCTCCTGATAGCAAACGAAAAGATCAAGTGTGATGAGAAAAGAACAATGTCGATAATGAAAACGTCATAAAATTGATAAATACCAATAAATATCACCTAATGAAGTAACTTACATTCTGTCGTACAACTAGAGCTCTGGTATAAATCAGGGGAGTGGCAATGTAGCCAAATCACACAGAAGAAGAGGTTGAAGGAAAAGGCTGGGACACGACTGTGCATGATGTGGCAACGTTGCTCTTTATTGATTGGTTGGATTCCTTTTTGACAGCTCCCCCGTTCTAATTTTTCTTGCTTGTCAGAGCTCAAGTTAGACTGCGCCTGCTATAACTATGACACAAACCATATTAGAAAATTCTCCAAGAGGAGAAAAGAATGGTTGTCTCTTTCTACGCAAAAAGAAAATGCTTTGAGTTCTTTTCCACTTGTTCACGAGACAACAAGTTTGAAAATGTCCTATATGACGTAGAAATAGATGTAATTTGTTGCGTATTAGTTTAGTTTTTAGTAATTATCAGATAATGACTGAATGTGGGAGAAGCAGAGAAAAACTAAATAGAGTGATGTATGATGGAGCCATCGTGTGCCCAGCGATCGCTCTGGTGGGATTGAAGATCTACTGTGATCCCTGAAATTCCGAACACTAAATTTCTCTCAATATTATTATTTTATTTAATAATTATGTTCAGATTATATCGACTCCATTGTTATAATATGGCAATTTTGCATACTATAAATTTTATTAAATAACGATGAATATAGTGAATTATCATTGGTGACTTTACCGACTGAATCGCAGGAAATTACGGGAACAGGATTGCCACCAATAATATTTTCTGAAAAATATTAGAATCTGCTATCGGCGAATCGTCACCGTTCTTTACAAATCTGACCCTCCTATAACTAGGGTTCTTGTTACATGGATTCTCTGCAACATGACTGGATTTTTAATACAAAAAATTCATGCAACGAGGATTATGATTCGCACTTACGCGTTTCGGCCAGACTTGGGATGTAGGATATCGAAAGGAAAAGCAAGAAAGGGACGAGTCGAAGTGCCGGAGTGATTTGTTTATGAGGTTAAATAGCTGGAAAAACACTCTTTTTGCAATATAGTGGGTTCCGCCAATTTTATCACATGAATACATTAAGCGGTTGATAACCATAAGTGGCAAACTAGATCTTGTTTTTGAATTCCGCCTTTGATTACAATAACCGGCTAATAACGATAAACAGTGATGATGATAAGCGGTAACTACTCCATGTGTTCATCAAAGAGAGATTTGGGAATTTTGGGAGTTGAAGAGGGTACCTAAGGGGTATGTATCACAACCTCCTTTCACTATGTGAAACCATGTTCACATCACACAGATTCACGGTACACAGCATCCCCGGTGCTATTTGAGGGCCGGGTGTAACGAGATAATCATCCGGTTTACCAAACTTTTCATGACTACTGGAGAGACATACTTTGACAATTTCAAACATAAGGCGTGCTCGGTAATACTCTCAGGGTCAAAGTGTAGAATTTCAAAAAACGAAGACTCGTTAACTTTTCCGGGAAGATTTTTTCCCCACCCCGATTTTTAAAAAAATCACGATTCGTCCCAAAAAACTAATATCCCTATCTCTACAAAAAACAGATTAGACCACACGTACCGTACGCATCTCTTTCCAACAATCTCTCTCTCAAAACAACCACATAATCCTTAAGTGGGAATCCTGAGGCCACCTGACAGGTAAACCATCACACCGTTCTCTTACCATTACCCCCGTTAGTCTTTTGATCGTGCCTCCTTGCTCATGCGCTCTCTTCCCCCCTCCCCCACTCCCTTCCCCCCAAGGAAACCTCCTGAACCCGCTTTCACCCTCCCTAGCTCCTTCTCGACCCATCACATCTCATCCAACCCCGCTCCGCCTCCTCTCCCGTTCCCTCGAGCTTCCTCCTACCCTCTTCCCCCCACCCCACCCTCCACATACCGCCACCGCGAGATTGAATACGAGGTAGGATAAAATAAAAATATTAAATAAAAAAGAGGATGAGTAATGGACGAGGAAACCCATAAGGGACACATTTCAAAACATGCGCCCGGAGTGATATTCATCTAGGAAACGTACGCTGTCAGTACAAACAATGGAGTTCGGATTTGGTGGTCGCCTAATAACAGTACACACTACCGTTTGTTAATAAGATTACCGGGCGAGTTTTTTTTTGTGGGGATGGGGGGAGTGTTGTGGCACGCGGAGTTAGATGACGCGTCACGGTTATTTGATTGCACGACACATGCTCTGAGCGTAGGGGTGTGCGTACATGTTTCAGACGAGGACCTCGAGGCTGACTTTCTCTGCTTCTCTTCCGATTCCGAGACCCACGTCTACCTCAAGCGTCGGAGTGACTAATGGAAATCAGATTTCGAGTAATGCAGCGAAGAATTAGGAACGAGAGAGATTTTCCACGAAAGGTTTTTATTTTATAAGCGTAATTTCCAGGGGAGACGACAAATATTAACGGATTTAGCAAGTTGGATTGCCGTTAAAAATGTCTTCCACGATATGAGATAAGAAAGCTGGCTGCGATGCTTAAAGGGGATCTGTCACCCTTATCGGTGTTTTTTTTAACGTCCAATATGTCTATCAAAAATGGCGCAATTTTCAATTGAATAAACAGTTTAATCAGATAAACACTACGGTCCGATTATAAATACTTTGCTGTGTATGATTTTGTTTGCTATAGATGAGGAATCGAGTATTCCAGATGTTAAATGAATTGCATAGCTTGAAACAGTGGTGGTCAAACCATGGCCCGCGGGCCACGTCCGGATCGCCATCATTTTAACAATTAAAGGGCGCATCGTAACATAAAATGCAAGTATAAAAAACCATATATTTCGTTTTTATCTCTCTGCATCCAAATCCGATCGATAAATTTAAAAACAAATCGTTTTTGAATGATTCCCTTTAGTTTCCATAAATTATTCTTTGGCTGTATTTTCGACTGTGACCCACAATGAGTGCTTTGCCGTTGGAACACCGTGGATGCATCGTAAATGAAATTCGCGCCAATACACTCCTTCAAGAAATGCTTAAAATATTTTTAAGTTCGGAGTGTGTCAATAAGATTGTTAAGGAAATTCCTGGAAAGGATATAATCAATTCAGTGTCGAAGAAACTTGATTGGATGTATTGAAAATACCATAAGCTTTTAGTTTGAGGCTTAGGAAAGCTGACCTTTTAATAATAATCGATAATCTATCTCTATGTGGTCCAGAATATTTTCAAGTGGCACACGGCGAAATTTTTATTAGGAAATTTGCCGCAATCGCTTTTGGTTATTGACAAACCTATTTATACCGGAGAAATGTAACCAAATGAAAAGATAATTGTTAATTTATTAATTTCGAACAATTTTGTGACGGTGAATAATATCTATATATAGACTGTAACAGCTCGAGTACGAGCCAATATTTTTTTATTTAAACACGAAAGAAAATTATCTAATTCGGATCGTCAAAATACGTTCTCTATAAATGCAATTATTTCGCGTATGGGTGTATTTTTCTTGTTTATTTAGTTAATTAATTAAATTTATTTTAATTAATCTGAGTCTGCTATTCTTTCCTTTAAATTCATTATTTATGGTTATTATTTTCACCACTATAATAACTGCATAAACGTTTCAAATTCCACCATGTATATAATCCCTCGATTTAACTCTTTTCAAAAAATAAAGAAAGAAAGAAAACTGTTGAAATTCGAGGCTGACTTTCATTCGTATATATACGGTTATATGACTCGGTAATACGGCTGTCCTTAGCCGAGACTATTATCGGCAAACACAATTATGATGCTTTTTTAAAGACCGTAATGACCCTTTCACAATTACTGTTAATTAAAAAAATAAAATTATGCGGTGTAAATAGAAGCAAGTATGAAGAATATAATAAAAATGAACGCTCAGTAAATGAATATGACTTCAGTTTGGTGATAATCCTCGAGAAACACGAGTTTCTGTTATCTTGAACCCCTTAAACAAAAGACTTACCAATAATAAAAAGTTTGGCGAAGGACAAAATTTTAATTCCCAATTTAATATGAAATTTTTTTAGCTTCCGATAATATCAAAGGACAATCAAAAACATATCCTAACCTTTTAATTAGCTCAATATTTATTTTGAAGAGGAAATAAAAAGATGTAGTATACAAGTAACCGAGATTTGTTTCTGGCCAGCACGAAATATGACATCAAATATTATCTTATATGAAAAAATTACCAAAATAATATGAAAGTGAAGAGTTTATATAAACGTATATCTGGTCATATAAGCTATCACTACCAGTAATCCACGATCAAAGACGAAAGTGTATGGGAAAATTAATGCAAAGAATTGTTATTTCAACCGTAAATTTATATCCTTGTAGCGTAATGCAAACGTGTTGGTTATTCGGAAAATTATTCCTCCGCATTTCTGCAACCCGATTATCTTTTAGGAGCATTACTTTCTCTTATGATCAAGTAAAACTTGTGTGAGAAACAGAACTTGCGCTTAATGTTATTCGCAAAATTTCAGTGCACGACTTTTCTTTCGCGAATAAAAAGGGGTAGTTCGGGTTGGTGGTGGTATTAATTTATCCAATGATGCAACAAACCCAGTTGCATTATTAGGATCTAAGTAAAAGATTTTATTTCATTTTTTCCCAAATGTTACGCATTTTAGTAGTACCAATCGATCAAACAGGAGAATGAAATACGACAAAATGATACAAGGAAAAAATTAAGACAGAAAGAAATGAAATCTTCTGATAGGCGACGGCAGGTACGCAAAAAAAAAGATAAATAACATCACCACAATATTGTCAAACCACTAAAAAAACCTTTCTTTTTTAACTACAATGGCAGTAGGCTAAGAAATTTTTGAGCCGATCACGAAATAAACACGATAAAACGGAGAAGGGAGGAGAAACGTGAGCGTCCCAAGTATTTAACTCTTAGGACTTCCGCCAGCAAAAACCTCCTCGTTACGTACGCATACCCCGAACTTCTAACCTTTCTTTCAAAGACGACTAAACATCAGCGGCTGTGATCTTGGCATGAAATGACAAAGAAAATCCTCAGCGCGAAATCCTTTCTCAATAGGAAAGAAGATGAAAAGAAGTTGCATTCCTCTAGACGGAAATCGCTTGTGTTGGCTCCAAGGAAGTCACACAGCGCGGAACAATGAGAGAGAGAGAGAGAAAGAGGGAGAGAGAGAGAAAGAGGGAGAGAGAGAAAGACAGAGACAGAAAGAGAGAGAGAGAGAGAGAAAGACGAGTATACTAGCTTTCAAAATAATAAAAAAAATAAACGAAATAAACGCGAAGAAAGCGAGTCTGTGGCTTGGTCGACGATGCCGTGAACTTCTTTCCAAGAAATGCGGGTTTGCTCGACGACGCTAAAGGGGGTTGAAGGGACTCGTAGTCTGTGTGTTCTTGTGCGCGAGCGTGTGTGTGTGTGTGTATGCGAGAGCGCGCATATATGTATACATTTGCGATGAGAACCCGAGATAGGAGCAGGTGCGTGGGTGTCGGTGAGGTCTCAGGGACGCGGCATCCTCTCGTGACCTCGGCGAAAGCTTAGGGTCAAGAATGGCACCTGTGAAGGAAACGGTCAGCCACCGGAAAAAGGCATGCGAGAGAGGCATTCGCAGGGAGGATGGAGATCTTACGGCAGATTGAGAACTTTCCCCTTTCCGATTCTTTTCAAAACTTCCGTAACTGCGGTTTATAAATCCGAACTCATGTCTACGTAGAAAAAAAGAGGTTGGGTAGGCAAACATGATGTGAAACTAGCTTTCGCCTTACAGTCTTTTGATGAGCTTGAAACCGAACTTCCGATTAACCGGATATCCGATGGAGGGATTTCCGGATAACCGGAATTTTTACCATGGATATTTCCTTCTAAAATTGGTGCTCCATGATGGGAGTGTTCGGGATTTTTTACTGTTTGCATCACGTTAAATGCTTTATATAGTGTAGTATACTTGGCCTGTAAATTCATTTTACGCAATAACATTAATGTATAGATTTATACTATTTTAAAAAGTATTTCTGGTTTTTCTCACTACACTTGTTTTATTAATTTGTGTGTAATAAGGTACGAGAAAACCGACATCGATCAACCGGAATATCCCAATAGTCGGAATAGGATCCATCCCGAGGCATCCGGTAAATCGAGATTTCACTGTACATTTATTTCCCAATCTTCATTTTTAATTATACAACGAAATAAGAATTTTACATTGGATATAATAAGATGATTTTGTTACTTTATATGCTGTATTTGTTTCATTTATAAGCGATTAAGATAAATATCCGATCTATCCATATTAAGTCAGCGTATAAGTGACGGAGATGTCATTGCGAGAATATGACCCATTAAAAATCACACAATGGAATTAAATAAGCGATTGTGAATTTTTCCATCGATTTCAAAGGGAATAAAATGTTCAAGCATTTATATAACTAAAACTATTGAATTATTTATCATAAATAGTAACAGGATTAGCATTCGGCCTCTTCTACAATTCGGCGAATAAATTTGCCAAACGTTCATAAAATACTTAAATATCTTTAGAAAGTGCATCGGCTTCTCTTCGAAAGGAGATCACGTAAACTTCCTTCGTCACATCCGAACACTTTCACATCTCAAAGTAAACTGACCAAATCGATAGAAAATTTCCCGCCAATATCAGAAGACGTCACGACGACGTCACTTTGGACTGTTAAATAATCAATAATGAAGTGCTGGGAGGTGGGGGAATTGGGAAAAATGCCTTTCCTATGACCATAAAAGGTATCAGCGTAGACGAGGAACTCGGAATGCCCTCCACGAAACCGCCAAAGTGCAACAGGGGCCTACTCACAAGAAATGCCTTTCAAAAAAACATATCTATATATATTTGACGGTGTAAAAGTTAAGAACCAAAGGAAAGGCATTTTCCCCCACCTCCCAGATATTAGCGGCAATTGTGGTAATTCGACTCATAGGAAGACATTTACATTTTCCATAAGGTAACACTTAAAAATGGACTTTTTGACATGCAGGCTTTCATTCTTTTTTATTTAGATTAAAATTAGAAAGAAACTATGTACGTACAATCTTCGGATATGAACCATTTTGAAGAAGACATTATAAAGTTTCTTATTCTGTTCATCTTCTTAGGTGCGTTTCGCTTCCAGCCTGAGCGCCTATTGTCGTCAGCCTGTCCGTCCTTCTGTCTGCCCGTCCGCCCGTCCGTCCGCATGTTCGTTCTCGGCTTCTACCGAACGGATTTTCATGAAATTTGATATGAAGGACTTACCATCAAATATAATAAGAAAATCGCAAAAATAAATCTCTTACGCCAATCAGGGGTACCACTTTACTGGTGATAAAAATTAAATTTTCGTCATATCTCGTAAAGTATCGCTCATATCAAAATATTTTTCGAATAAAACTTGTAGAACTATTAAATTAGAGTATTTCTTTCCCTATATATTTTTATCGTAGGAGTTTCCGTTATCAAGAAAATCAAACCAGAATGTATTAAAGCCATTGATCTAACTATTGATTTTTTTAAAAGGTTATCGCACGACAGGATTCAACGACATAATAGTAGCAGCAGAAAAAATCGCGGAAGAACTAGAAATTGATACAGTATTTGTTACAGAAGAAAGACTAAGTGTACGGCATAAGCATAAGCAATTAAATCACGAAGAAAATAATTTTTTCATTGATCCCAAAGAAAATTTTAAAACAGATTCTGACTCAAATGCTATGAAAATTAAACTATGTATAGTTGAGATTTTTCATAAATATAAGTGATTATGGATTTTAATAGATTTTTATTATTTCCTATCGTTTTCGCAACTTTGAAGCATTATAATTTATTTATTGTTATTTTATATTTACGTTTATTTATTCAGCAAATATATATGGCACTTCAAAGTTGTTACATTTCAATGGGGATACCCTGCGTGTATACATCGCTCCTCGCTTATAACGCGGGATATTGTGGAAGGAGATGAGACCCGCGTTATAATAAAACCGCGGTATAACCGAGGACACGACTTTTCATTTTTTTAAAATTCCTTTAACTGCTACAAACAACAAAATTAAAAGAAAATATAGAGTGAGTACCAGAAATGTATTTAATCGATTCCTTAAAACGTCATAATTTTTTGTTGTTTTTACCTTAGTACTAAGAAAACGACAGGAAATGAGAAGGAAGGATGACCCGGGTTATAATCGGGGAGCGGTGTATATATATTTTATTATCTACAAAGATTTATAACACATACGAAATTTTATTTATTTGACTATTCTAACATCTAGTATAATTCCACACATCTATAATATATAGCTGCTTCTTACATAAGAGGAGGATACAAATTATGAGCCACTTTCAGATGAGCTAGAGACTTGAAATTTAGCAATATTATTGTTTTTTTACAACCAATGGGAAAAATCCGAAATTGATAAAATTTTATATTTAGGGGTTGTTTTTACCCCATTATTGCCCCATAAAAGGATAAAAATTATAATGCACTTCCAGATGAGCTAGAGACTTGAAATTTAGCGCGATTATAGGTGTTTGGTCAAAACCAATGGGAAAAATACGATATTATAATAATTCCGATTTTTATGGGCTATTTCATGCATGCTTCAAAACATCGCGGCACACCAAAACCACCCCTAATTAATTTCATTACGTAAATACACATTTATAAAGAGAAAACTAGCATAAAACCAGTAAAAGTCACAATTATATTAGATTGTTATGATTGGTAAAGTAATGTTCAAATAAAGGTATAATTTTATTATAAATTAAGTACATACATAATTCAACGTGTAAAAATGTTATGCTCTTCGACGGAAAATTTAGTATTTCCTTTTCTGTACAATGACTCAATAATAGAAAGAGCTACAAGAAATTCTACATCTAGGTTCTTTAAACGTGCCCTTTCAATATTTTTAATATGAGCCGTTGACGAACAATTAAATTCGCATAAATACCTTGTTGAATTTGGAACGTCATAGCGATGGCATATTCAGATATTGAAGGATATTCACACATGTAACTTTTAGCCAAAATATATGCATCTAAAAGTATTAATACTAATTTTAAGTTGTATGATCGTTGCTAAAGTCTATCAATTCCTCTCGAAGTTTCAGGATAAATTCCTTGGATGATAAAATTTTTGCGAATTTGTTTATTCCAAACGCTCTTGTGAAAATTAAATATCCTCAGACACTAGTGCCTTCTCGCGGCACACTAATGTGCCGCGGCACACCGGTTGGAGAGTACTGTACTAGTATAAGTGTTACGTCCTCAAAAGTCTTATATTTCTTTTAAAGAGTATGGCCTTCGCTGGGTACGCATTCGAATAGAAAATTATTTCAAATAGAATAAAATGAAAATACCGAGAACATGAAAATTGTTTAAATATTTTTATCGTGGGACGTCCTAATATTTCTTATTATGTACAATTTTTATTTAAATTTAATAATATAGATGTATATTTCGGATTTGAAAGCATATATGTATCTGAGTGATGTTAATAAAAAAGAGTGTAATGAGGCTTAAACTACAGTGTACGCGAGATATAATGTCATTCCCTGCCAAACGCAATTTTTTGCCTGCGAGGTGGTTGGGCGTGTTCCCATTATATTGGAAAGGTGCATTTGATTAATTATGTTCCGTTTTCCACCGGTGGAATGGAGTTTCGGATTAGTTGCCAAGCAACGGCATCAGGTTTATTCCGTGCGCGGCTCAGTGGGGCTCCTTTTTAGTATCTCAAAGGGTCGTGTTACAGCTCGGAAAAATTCCTGCGTACGAGATTTTTGTGCGATTTAATAAGTCTGCATCAGTTGAACCTCAATTTAATGCTTCTTATTAATACATTTTCAGAAAGATACAAAAAAAATCTTTCAAAATTCGTATAGTTGTTAGGAATTAAGAACGGAATGGAATGAGTAATGAGTTACTAAACTTTATCTTGCATTTACCTGCTGATATTAGCTTAATTATTAAATAAGACGAAAGGAAAAAAAATTTTGCAAAAATTTACTAATTCAGTCAATATTCCATAATTTGAATCACGAGGGAAGACACATATACTTCAAGAAGTAGAATATTCGAGACACAGAACTACGCGCGAACTTATAAGGAGGACAATAGTACGAAATTTCTCCTGCGAGTAACGAGCTTGAGTTCGTTATTTAAAATATTCTTCGCCTTATCAAATAAAAGCTTAGGTATTATTATTTGTAAGAAGGTATATTTAAAAATGTTATCAGCCTCAAATTACCTTTGGTAATATGATTCGAGGACTAATAGATAAAGAATTGAAAAGAACCCCTCTGCGTTCACTACGGATAATCCTGAAACTGCCCTTCGTAACACTTGTTGCGCTGAGTAGATAGAAGCAGAGATATAAGGAGAGAGAGAGAGACAGAGAGAGAGAGCCATCAGTAGCGTTGGAATGAAACATCCCTTGGGAAATGCCCCGTCAAAATGTTACCGCCAGGCCTACATCAATGTATTATCAAAAGGCAAGGTCTCGATCGCGTATCATCAACGCCGATGAAATCGATCGCTCTCGGAAATGCTTTTTTAAAATGACTCCTGATAGTGTGACGCAGAGACAGACAGACAAACGACTTCATTAATGGCGAAATTGAGACTATATAATCCCTTCTTGCACTTAACCCTACGTCAACAGTTACAAAGGAGAATAAAAAATAATAACAATGATTATATATGTTCACTTATACACGATTCTGCAGAAAAGAACATGAAAGTAAACAAAAAGAAAAACATACAAGTAAAATATCCAAGTACAAATTCGAGCAGATAGGGAGATAATGGAGGGGGATGTGGTCTTGAACACGGACTGGAATTGATCGAGGAGGGAAAGGAGCTGGGGGTAGAGAGATGAGCGTGCAGAAGTGGGATGGTAGGGTTTTGAGGAGAAGGGGAGGCGAGACATGTTGAATTCGTATCCTAGAGACGATAAATTCCATTGAACCCCGCTCAAAGTGATGTCCTCCGGTATGCACGTCCTCCCCTTTTTCTCATTTGATTTTCTCCCCGTACAATTAGCCTTTTGGCGATAAACTCTTCCCTCCTACTTCCGTAAATTAGTGCACGTGGGTCTGTGAATGCGTGTGACCCTTTGTGTCAGTGTGTGTATACCAGACAAGTCAAACTGGCGGCTCGAACGCTAATTTTTCACTGAACTAAATTGCTCGAGATTTTATATAAATAATTTATTTTTGTGAAAAGGATATAAGATTTTTCCTTAGTTGTTGAGATACAACCAAAGGCAGTTTCTAAATCATTGTTTTAAATAACAAGTGACCAGTCTTCTAGGTAAAATCTATTTTGCCAATTATGGCCCTCATTAAAAATCTGCAATCCTAATACGGCCCTTTGATAACATCTATCACTTCATTGCGGCCCTGATGCTTCTTCGAGTTTGAGATGCCTGGTGAATACGCTCTCTCGTCTTTAATTCGAGGGTGTTTGACTGGTATCACCCTCCCCTATAGCATGCAGCAAAAGTAATCGAAACATACAGGGTGTTCATGAAAGGACTGACAATATTTCTTTATTAACTTTTATTTTAACTTGCCTCCTGTGTCTGTGTTTGTGTGTATAGAAGTCAAGTAAAAAAACAGAGTATTTATATTAACTACGTGGAAACTTTTTTGAAGACGATAAATTTCATTTGAATATAAAACTATTACGTGTTCATATTATTAATTTGTGACGTAGAATACGATTTATTTAGATGTGAAAATTAATAATAAGCCATCGTTAGTGTAGTTTCATATTGTTTTGAAGCGTAGAGCAAATATTAACATAAGCTGTATGGAAAGATTGTTGGTTTATTTGTAACTAAATCTTAAACGGTTACATTTCTTATTTTAATATATTATAAAAACTATTTCATCCTCGTGTTCTAACTATGATTTCGTAACGCATTATTCCTGCATAGCAACGATTATTTATTAAACATTTAATGTAATCTTTATCTATTCTGTTGTCCATTTACGTAAATATTAGACTAAGGAACAAACAAAGAAGTGTGCAGGTAATCCTATAAAAAATTAATTTATAATATGATACAAATTTAGCATCGAAAATATTTTTAAATGTTTTCTTGAAAATTTTAGATTGCTCAAAATATGTAGCAGGAAATGTGGTGAAGAAATCAAAAGTACAATAGATGAAATAAATCAAGCAATGAGGAATTGAGGTGGCAGGAGCAATAACATAAGTAACTGAGAGATGCATAACTAGAGGCTGAGATGGTATTAACACGTGATTAGAATTGAAACGAGATGGACAAAAAATATTTAAGTGAAAATGGAGAGAGACGAATTAAAATTTCAGTTTAGTAGGTGAGCTATGCATTTATAATACTTTAATATAACATAAAAGTTAGTAATTAAAGTTTAAAATATAAAAGTAAATTGTAAATTTTTTTACTCATTACTTGTTTTAACTTTTATTAGGATTAATAATTATTTTTGTCAATTTTTAACCTCGATAAAAGTTATTTAAAAATAAAAAATCAGTCCTTTCGTGAAGAACATACATAATCGATTTGAAACTATATCATTCATTAGCGTAATGGAATACGTAAATTCCTACATTTTTACAAAAATTTAAAAAAATCCACCTGGCTCAAGAGCGGTAGGTTTTAACTTCGTCAGAATTACGCCGGAATTTCAACGGAATGGATTTAACATTTACCATCGAATAGAGATCACACGTGTGATTGACAAACAAATGTTGGAGTGGACTTTTTATAACTCCTTTTTTAGTAATGCTAACAATTTCTCGGTTTCAATCAATATTTAGATTTTAAAGTTCGGGACCTGATAGTGGAAGATTAAAGAAAACAAAATCCAGTACGGTCCGCGTGTAATCCCAGTAAAAACACACGAGATTTTTGAACGTTCGTTAGTAGAGGTTCACCAATATATATATATATATATATATATATATATATATATATATATATATATATATATATATATATAGGTGAACCTCTACTAATGAACGTTCAAGAAACAAACAATTCGTATTTACGAGCATATATATATATATATATAGGTGAACCTCTACTAACGAACGTTCAAGAAACAAAACAATTCGTATTTACGAGCATTCCACATATTAATGAATTGCGCCTCGCACTTCATTTACGAACACACCCTCCCGCACTTACGAAGATCGGCTTTAATAATGACAATAGAAAAAATAAAGACTACTACTACAAAACTTTTTTCGCAAAATTTATCGCCCTCTAATTTAATTTTACGCATAATAGTTAATTGATTTAAACCAATTACCTGGACAAATTATTTTGTTATGGCCAAATAAAAAAAGTACAGATGCTTCTGGACTGTTAATCAGATATTCCGGTTGATTGATTTGCATATTCAAAAGTTCCACAGCAATCAAACATGAAGAAACTGTATGCATTAAGGAAGTAAATAAAACATTTAAAATGAGTAAATTATTTTATTATTGCATGAGGTTAGTTTACGGGTCAAGTACTACGCATTAACACATTTATTAAGTATGTATAAGAAAATAAAAGAATGCGCATATGTATGCACTTCACGCAGTATAAAAATAATAAAAATTGAGTAATACCATCCCAGGGCACCAATTTTAGGACTCCTAGGCGAAAATTGAGGTTATTCGAAATTTCGGGTTTAAGCGTTTAATCGGGAAATAACTGTTTTTAATAGGAAATGTCGTTTCATACTAATGCTGTCTATACTATCAGAAGAATCTACATCTCTACAGGATAGAAAGAGTTCCGCCCGTTTTTCTTCACACGCTCACTTCTAGCGAAGTTATCTAAATCGAATATTTCCTTATCTCCACTAAAACGCTTTTATTTGACTTATCTGACTTCATCGCTTATTATATTTCGAGCAGCTCCGCCCGTTTGCGTCTGGCTCATTACCCCCATAATAAATAACGAAAGAAGAGAGGAGAGAGAGAGGGAATAAACACACCATTAAAGAAGAAAAGTAAGAAAAGGGCGAAAATAAAGGAGGAAGCTAGAAATGCAGTTATGAAGTTGATGGGAAAAGAGAATAAAAATGGGAAAAGGAGAAGGGAGGAAAGCAGAGGAAATTGGTAATAAATGGGAAGATATAGGATTTAAGAGGGGAAAGAAAACATCAGAAGGAATAGGGGAATGAGAAAGAGGGATAGGAAAAGGAGATGAGAAAGACTGAAGAAAGAGGATGAAGAGAGGAGGAAAGAGCGAATAGAAGAGGAATAGTGTAAAGAGAAGGAAGAGATTGGAGAGTGGAGGAAGACTGTGAAGATAGGAGGAAGAGAGGATAAAGAGATTGGAGAGAGAAAAATATAGTGTAGGAAAATATTGAAGAAACGAGGAAGAGAGATTAATGAAGAAGGAAGGACAGCGTGGGAAGGAAAAAAATCGGTACAACATACATTGTACAAACTTTCTCATAGTATACTAATGCGTCCTTTAGTTATCTTTAGAAAATGAAAATCGTATCAGGCGGTTTTTAGGAAATCCAATTTTTGTTAAATTTGCCCAAGAATAAACTAGCCTTATATTCATTCATTACGAAAATTGAAATATGTAGTATTATTGCAGACGTACACTCAAGTAACTACGAAATTTCATCAAAATCGTTCGAGGAGTTTTTGAGAAAATCAAATTATTGTTCAAGTTTCCTAGAATAAACTAGCCTTATATTCATTTTTGAGAAATATGAAATATACAGAATTATTGAATACGTAAAATCAAGTAACTGTACGAAATTTTATCAAAATCGTTCCAGCCGTTTTTGAAAAAATCAAATTGTTGTTAAAAATGCGTAGAATAAACTTCCCTTAATTATAGAGCAATGTCAACTATTTCGTCATAACATCTGCTCAGTATGATAAAATGCCTAAATACGAGATTTCATCATTTTCCCTCCAGCGATTAGGCTCTAGAGCCAGTAACAGGCAGACGGCATTGTGAAAACCACTTTTCGGGCTCAGCGACACCTAAATGCCTAAAAAGTATATTTCCGTAAAAATCGCAAGGTAGAATTTTTTCGCGATTACAATACTTTCTCGATATACTTCGTATAGGAGAAAACAAAAATGGAGAGAGAAAGAAGAAAGTCGAAGAATTTGGTAGAGAGATGAAATCAGAATGTATTGAGTAACGAAGGATAAAGATTGGAGGAAGAGATAAATTGACTGATCGATTGATTGATTCTAACCTTTTATTGACGAGACTAGGCCCTGTTGAGCCTCTCTACAACTTAACCTCGAATGTCGCTTGATATATAATTCGTGGAAAATTAAGAAAAGACAAATATTAAGTAACAAATTAAATTTAAAAAATAAGCGATAAAACCATTAAGAATGACAAAATAACAAATGTACAAAAATCTGGGAAAGGAATGAATGCATGAGAGGTTTAGTTAGAGTACTTTTAATAAATGCCTTAAAATGTTTTAATATAATTATATATTAGGTATTTTTCGATATCAATCTATCATTTTGTTAAGATTTAAAGGATGTATGCATGTGCAGAAACGAGAATAAAGAATGGGGAGTAGAGACGATGTATTGAGAGAAAGTATTGTGACAATAGTGTGAAGAGGGAGTGAAAGGTAAAATAATGAGAGAAATGTTGAGGTTATGAAGGATTATGATAATCCATCATAACCTCAAATCTTCATAAAGCCAGGAGAGGAAAGAGCGGTAGCGTTGAAAATACCGTGAAAGGTCATGGATTTTTAGGAGTGTGAAAGGATGTCATCGTCAATATTTAGCCTTGGAACCCGATAAAAAGGTAGCGAGGAGATATATTTGGGTAGGTCAGGAAGGATTAAGAGGAGGCACGTTTTTCCTGGGCAGTCACGGGATGGTTGGATTAAAGGAAGTATAGCGAAAGGCAAAGGCAATTAGGAGAAAAAATTGCAGTGATAGGATTCGATGACATCTGCTTTATAAATTTTTAGGAAAAGAACGATTTGTAGGGAAGAAGAGATTGGAAAGAATATGACCCTCTAATCGGATCGGATTGTTCTCTTTTGATTTTCGATTCTCTTATTAAGCGTCGAGTTTTATATCGAGGCCATTATTTTGCAATACTAGGAAACCGCCCTTGATCCATTACTTGGATCTACCCTGTCTGACGTCTCTCTTCCAGTCTGTATAGCCAAATGACTTTTTAATGTATAAGCTCAATTAAAATGTTCCGGTTAATCATGGATAAGAAAAATTTTCCATCGTCTAAATTTTGCTGTAAAGTTGGCTCTCGATTTACCAGATGCCTTTGGACCGAGAATATTCCGGATAAACGAATATTCCGCTTGATAGGGATGACTTTTTACAGGTTTATTGTGTGCGTAAATGAAAAAAATATCTATTAAGAAAGCAAATATAACGCTCAATAAAAAGTCTAGTTAACTATTATTTTACAAAGTAAGTTTACAGGTAAGTATACAGTACTATGTGTTAACATTTTTATTAAACAAAATTTAATTAAAAATTTCGCAAAAATCATTGGCAGCCAGTGAGGTATGAGACTCAATTGATCTCACTTGGCAGTGAATGTTTGAACGAAATCAAAGGAGTTGAAAAAAAGCAATGAAACCGTCATTATCGACCTTTTTCGAATTAATAAATTCCACTATGGAAAATTTTGCTCCCATTTGTATTTGGACGAGAAAGGGGATCCCGCTTTTCGTGAAAAATTTATGAATGCGTCTTTCATATATAATAAGTATTATTTATCAATAAACAGATTATGCGCGGTATTATTGATTGTAACCTTGGAGGAAAAAAACAAAAAGTTTGAAAGCATAAATTTACTCTCCATAACTACTCAAAAAATAGGATTATTATGAAGGAACGGAATGGATATATCTTTTTGGAACGATTTTCTACATTTATTTACTTATTCAGCACAGAAATATTTGGTGATTTCAGTCCAAAAGATATCTCACTTAACTCCTTTACCTCATAACGCGGTTGTATAATTCACGTGGGCAAATCAAATACGAAAAAGCCCTTGTTAACTCTTCGGCTTTTAGTTTTAATAAACCCAAAGAATTATTCAACCGCTTTTTGGTAAAAGAGTTAGCTAGACCATATCGTAGAACTGGTTTCCAATATATGTACGGAGCTTTTCGAAATATTCCATTCCGTTTCTGCGCAGATATACCTACTCCCTGTCAAAAACACAGATCTGTGTCATCTATGACATTGAAAAATTTCAAAATAAATTAGGATTTCTTACCATTGCCGCAGGATACGCATTTTTACATAAAATATCACTACATAGACTATCAATCTACGGGCACTAAATTTATGCGGCCTAGAAAAAAAGTACAAAAGATGTTACTTCCTCAGCAAATATTTATTTCATTCGATATCAATAATGAAAACGGGAATATTTAGGACATTTCGCATTAGAATTCAGTTGACAGAATTTGAGACTATTTGGAGAGGTAAAATATCTTTCGTTAGACCAAGACGCCGAAACCCAAATCAAAGAGCCATGGCGAACATTTCAAATCCCCCTACTCCCGACAACAGTCAGATCCAGTTACTATTAACCCTTAAATTGATAAAAAAATTATAACAAACTCCCCATTTTATTCAAGTAGACCAATGAATTAATTTTTAAAACCCCGGTATTCTCAATGCGAAAGACATTGCCCGTACCTAACGTTATCTCTCCTCAAAACTAACAAACGCAGAGAGGGTTGAAACTCACCACTGGCGCAGCGATGTCAGGAAAGGTGTAGCGAAGAGTGGACCCTGTTATATTCTCGCACGCTGGATTTCCGTCGCCGGACGACGATGCAGGAGATGCCGGATATCGACGACGTCCTCCTCAACCCGCTCTGCAAGTGGAGCAGTATGAAATAAAACGAAGAAAATCAAAGTCTCGCTTGGGCGCCAGATTTATATCTTCTGGCCAATGCTCAACAGGAGATGAAGAGGTACCCAACAAAAGTGAGAGAGGTTTCTGGTGCTGGGGGTTCTCTTCAGCTGGATGTGCTGATGCTGCTGCTGCCGATGACGAAGTTGCGTCTCCCGTCGCGCCCCTATATTTATTAGTACCACTTCCACCCCTCTCTCGACCCCAGGGTCCATTCCCCTACCCCCCACCCACTTCCGTCTCTTGGGACACAACCTCAGTGGACAATTCAGAATAAAAGTGCAGGACCCCCTAACTCCATCGAGGGATTCATCCATCCAACGTCGAAGATCTCGATTCTGCGCAAAAGAAATTGGACGTAGGAGGGCTATTGGTGGCGCAAGCGCTCCCATTCGTGCAGCGATAGAGAATCAAGAGGGGGGTGGGTGAAACGAATGCATAATTCGTGATGGCGGGGAAGGGGTGAGGCGGTCCCTCAGTGTCAGGAAACCATTGGAAGTAGGAGGGGCGAGGTTGTGACGGTCTAGACAATCTCCCCCCCCCCCCCCCCTCGTTATTCGCGAACCTTCTTCCTCTGCAGTAAGTACTTTTTTCTATCTCCTCCGTGAAATTTCCCAATCTTCTCTAATTTAAGTTTCACATTGCGGGAGAATTTCCTCAAACCTTAAGATTAAAACGTACGACGCACTAAGGAGCAACCAGACGGTGCGGAATCGTCGCGCCGAATATCACACGATAGGGAGAAAAGCAATGGGCGAAGCGACGACTGCGTAGTGAGAGAATAGTCCAGTTTAAGGCATCCGGGAGAGGGAGGAAGAGAAAAAATACAGGCTGTGAGAGAATGCGAAGTACTGCGCGGGAGGCACGGTTGGGTGAGATGTAGCCGAGGGATGCGGACCGGCATTTTTCAAGTTTCTATCCCGTTCAAATTAGTTCGGGAATGTGAATTTTCGACGCGTTTACCTCGCGTGGAATATCCTGAAATTTTACTCGGGGAAGATGTTATTATTTTGTAGTTGAAAGGGGCGGACGAGTGGCGATCCGGATTTGGGATTTAATGGTGTAACAGGACCCTCGTTGATTTCCCTTAAGGGTTTATACGTTGCGTTGCTCATTCTGGGCCAGGGACAACGGAGACTTCGTTGAGGTAGGACCTTTTATCGTGAACTAAGGGGTCGAATTGAATTTCTCCATCATTTTCCGCAATTCAGATAATCGCATCCGCCTTTTTCGCTCGTGTTCCTGTCACTTGAGCTGAAAAAGGAAATAAACTAGGTCAGTTTTTTGCCCAAAAATCTAACGTTTCATGGCGATGATTTAAAAATGACTTTTCTTGATATCGAATCAGAGCGCAATCGGTGGCATAGATAATAAAACCTTGACATAATTAGTTTAAAATACGAAATACTAAATTTCGAAGAAATTTTATCATAGAACTTTGGAATTGAAATGTCGAAATTTATTTTCACTATTAATTCAGCTCTGATTGAGTGAAAAAAGTTTGGTTACGAATTAAGATCCATATCTATTTGGAATACAATACAAAATGGGGAAAACTGATAATTACATTGATTATCGATAGAATAAACTCTTTGAGCGTGGTTTCTGCCGAATTCTAGTAAATTTATAGTAAGCGACATATTTTGGTCCATTTTAAATCAATATAATTACTCAACTTATTAGCTATATTATAGGGGTATACCTCGCCTTTCGCGGTTGTGATTATTTACAGTGACCCAATAGAGACTAACTCTGCCTTTTCTCGACGTCGGTTTTCGCTGCAGAAAAAGATCAGATCAGAATAGAAAAGTGGAGGTAGACTAAAACTTTTCGTTGATTCATACAGATCTGTTTTCATTAGAGGGGCAGTAATGACAGTAATCCGTTGAGCGAATATTTGGCGCCTACTGCACGACAGTGAATTTACATAAAGCTTTAAGAAACCGCAACTGCCAAGGTATTCGTGGAGACTGAGAATAGACTTTGCGACAGCTCGCTTTTTAGAACAGCATTCCTGAATCCAGCCTCTTCATTTCAACTTCAACCAACTCCATCCTCAAACAACAACATCACTAACATCTACACAAAAAACAGCTTCATCATCTATGGTGAGTTATGTAAAGTTTTCTCAATTTATTGCTTGTTTTGTCTCTCGCCTTTGTCGTTCTCTATGTTAATCTTTCTGTCAAAACATTTCGATGTCCTACAGTCGTCATTACAGTAAAAAAATCGCGCTGATGTTCATTCTGGCAAATGTGGGACTCGAACTCCACTTTAACTATTAAGTTACAAGAATTCCTCCATCCGCGCAGAGAAAGAAGAAAGAACGCCATGTTAAACAATGTGACGTCAATCAAAACATTGCTTTCAATATATTTAATAATATAAATCGAGAATATGTTCCTCTGGATATTTTTGGTAATACTTCATAGGAAAAACTTAATAAGTGCCATTATATTCTGTTCATCATAACAGTAATAGCTAAATAAATCAATAATGATCGTATCAGTAATGAATGCCGAAATATCTAGACGTAGAGAGTAGCGGGTGAGAAGTGAAGGGACTAAGGCTGGTCGTCCATTGGATGCGTGTTCGTACGAACTCAGTTCGTCAGAAAACGTCCGTAAACGCGCGAGCAGTCCCTTCTAATTGAAATACATTGAAGGTCGTCCACTAGACGCCATTTCATTCGCGCGTTTTCGGACGAATAGTTGCGAAGTGCGAACGATCCCATCAAGTTGGGATTTTCCCAAGTATTCGTGCAATTTTGAACCTGTTGATAATCTCCTTCTAGAAACCTTCCGTAACTTTGCTTTTTACTTTCTCCATACGTAGTAATGGGAAATTATTGTGATCACGAAAAAAATCGATTTCGAGATTTCAACGGAAATACACGTTTTGAGGTCCCTAGAACACGTTTAGACTATTTTCGGAATGATGTCTAGGTGTGTGCGTATGTTATTGTGGGCGCTCTAACTCAAAAAGTACTTGCCATATCGTTACCAAACTTCATTTATTACACTTTAGCATGAGCACAAAGAACTGATTACTTGTTGGACAATATCGGTTAACCGGAAGTCGAGGTTTATTCGAAACCCGATTCGGTTTTTACGATATTTCTTCGTTAAAACATCATTATTGTATATACAATTCTAATGTTACAGAGAATGTAATTTCCTACAACTTTCATTTGAAACAATTTTCCATAGCAGTTATTGTTTAGGAATTATTTATAAATAACCGGTTTTCTCCTTAAAAAACATCGTTATTGGTAATCTTCATGACCAAAGCTGTAGAGAATAATATTTCTTCCAGGTTTTGTTTGAAAAAAATTTTCATAGAACCATCCATTTCGGAGATATTCAACTTTTTTCGTAATTTCCAGTATACAGCACCAATACCATGTAGCGGTGATATCCGTAAACACATTCAAAATATATGTAATTTACCGCAATAAGGACGACTGTATTCTTTTACGATATGAAATGATAATTTTGCCTCATAATGCTATTCATAATAATTTAAATATCTATACCCCAAATATGGAGAAAGTCATGTGTTGGCCACATCAGATTTTTTCTGTTGTTATTGAAATATCTTGGTTCATACGAAAATAATAATATAAACTTCGCTTCATTATCTTTTAGATCGTTAAATAAGTGATGAAATTCCCATAGTGAATTTCTTTTTAATAAAATATCATTAGTCCAAATTGTTCTTCGCTTCGCTTCATTATCTTTTAAATCCTTAAATAAGTGATGCAATTCCCATATTGAATTTCTTTTTAATAAAATATCATTCCTCCAAATTGTTCTTCCTTTGGCCATCATACGTCTAAGTAGAAAAGAATTTTCTAAAAATTATAGTTCAGACCGTTCCACCTTGGTAACTGAAAATGCCATTCGCGCGTAAACTGCAGACAGTGGACACTCCCTCATCGTCGGAAATTGTACGAAATGGTTCGCACGTTTTCTGACGAATTGAGTTCGGACGAACACGCATCCAATGGACGACTAGCCTAATGGGGCAAAGAATCATGGGTGGGTGCCTGCCACATTGCTTATCAAAAACCATTTATAAAATCACGTAGTCCGTCATAGCCCCTTCGTCTTAAGTTTTCTACGTATTCTTGGTACATGTAGGCTGTTTCTGCTTAGGTCCCGCTCGACGCATTTGAGTCTGTGAAAATCTATCGCTATTAATTCATTATTATTGTTACTTTCTCCATACAGACTATGGGGAAAGTATTGAGATCACGAAAAAAATCGGCTTCGAGATTTAACGGAAATACACGTTTTGAGGTCCCTAGAACACGTTTAGAATATTTTCCGAATGATGACTGTGTGTGTGTGCGCGTGTGTGTGTATGTGATTGTGGGCGCTCTAACTCAAAAAGTACTTGCCATATCGTTACCAAACTTCATTTATTACACTTTAGCATGAGCACAAAGAAATGATTACTTTTTGGACAATATCGGTTAACCGGAAGTCGAGGTTTATTCGAAACTCGATGCGGTCTTTGCTATATTTCTCCGTTAAAACATCATTATTGTATATACAATTCTATACAAATGTTACAGAGAATGTAATTTCCTACGACTTTCCATAGCAGTTATTGTTTAGGAATTATTTATAAATAATCGCTTTTTTCGGTTTCCGTCAAATATCTCCCTAAAAACGTCGTTATTGTTAATCTTCGTGAGGACCAAAGTTGTAGAGAATAATATTTATTCCAAGTTTTGTTTGAAACAAATTTTCGTAGAACCATCCATTTCGGAGATGTTTTGCTTTTTCTATTATACAGCGCCACAACCATTTAGCGGTGAATTCTGTAAACATTCAAAATATACCTAATTTACGGCAATAAGGACGACTGTATTCTTTTACGATAGGAAATAATAATTTTGCCTTATAATGCTATTCATAATAATTTAAATGACTATACCCCAAATATGGAGAAATTCATGCGTTGGCCACATCAGATTATTCTTTTTTAAGTTTCGATAAATTTTCATGTTCCACGACGGAAATAAATTGTGTAGCAACTCGTTTCAAAATCTCTTATAAAGATATGCTAAGATTTTTTTTCATTCACTTCTAATAGATTACGTTCATCCCTCCCAATTTTCCTATTACCAAATATTCCCTCTCGAAATTGGCGTATTTTTGTAAACCACAGGATTCCGTATATGTTAACCGCATTCTAACGTAAATCCGAATATTCCGGGTAAAACACGACAGCCTTATCTTATAGGCGAATTATGAAAGAGGAACAGTACATGAATGCATTAAACAATCCTAATTGCTATTCAGTCGCAGCACAAGATCCAGCAATTCTTAGAATGGAAATAAATTAATTTAAAAAATCTGATGTGGTCAACACAAGACTTTCTCCATATTTGGGGTATAGTCATTTAAATTATTATGAATAGCATTATAAGGCAAAATTATTATTTCCTATCGTAAAAGAATACAGTCGTCCTTATTGCCGTATATTAGGTATATTTTGAATGTTTACAGAATTCACCGCTAAATGGTTGTGGCGCTGTATAAAAGAAAAAGCAAAATATCTCCGAAATGGATGGTTCTACGAAAATTTGTTTCAAACAAAACTTGGAAAAAATATTATTCTCTACAACTTTGGTCCACACGAAGATTAACAATAACGACGTTTTTAGGGAGATATTTGACGGAAACCGAAAAAAGCGATTATTTATAAATAATTCCTAAAAAATAACTGCTATGAAAAGTTGTAGGAAACTACATTCTCTGTAACATTTGTATAGAATTGTATATACAATAATGATGTTTTAACGGAGAAATATCGTCAAAACCGCATCGGGTTTCGAATAAACCTCGACTTCCGGTTAACCGATATTGTCCAAAAAGTAATCAGTTCTTTGTGCTTATGCTAAATTGTAATAAATGAAGTTTGGTAACGATATGGCAAGTACTTTTTGAGTTAGAGCGCCCACAATCACATACACACACACGCGCACACACACGCGCACACACACACAGACATCATTCGGAAAATATTCTAAACGTGTTCTAGGGACCTCAAAACGTATTTCCGTTGATATCTCGAAGTCGATTTTTTTCGTGATCACAATACTTTCCCATTACTACGTATGGAGAAAGTAAAAAGGTTTTTAAAAAAATAACTTTTATATTATGCACTAAAAAGGAAAAAATAAATTTTTAGTTATTTATCGATCGTGAGTTCGGCTGGTAAGAAGAAAAAGAATTTACAATTTCAGTTGAATAAATTCCTTCATGCTCAACAATGTTGATTTACTAAACTTTATTTAGAGCGTTTGTAAAAGTTATACGGCGAGAGATAATAAAACCTGTAAGGTGTGTTTTGACGGCCGCAAATGTGTCTTGGTCGGAAAGGGAAGAGTGGATAAAAGGAAATGAGGATTGCGAAGGACGGAAGGAGATCAATTGGTGTCCACGATCGTAAGAGCTCATTTTGCGTGTCAGCGAGTTTTCGTCAGATTTCTCTCAAGAATAAATTAATTAAAAAAAGGTTTTTTAAAAAATAACTTTTATATTATGCATTAAAAAGGAAAAAATAAATTTTTGTTTATTTATCGATCGCGAGTTCAGCTGGTAAGGAAGAACAAAATTTACAGCAATTTCAGTGGAATAAATTCTTTCTTGCTCAACAATGTTGATTTACTAAACTTTATTTAGAACTTTTGTTAAAGTTATATGGCGCCTTTCAGGTTTTATTATCTTGCGCCATATAACTTTTACAAAAGTTCAGTAAATCAACATTCTTGAGCAAGAAGGAATTTATTCCACTGAAATTGCTGTAAATTTTGTTACTCCTTACCAGCCGAACTCACGTTCGATAAATAAATAAAAATTTATTTTTTCCTTTTTAGTGCATAGTATACGTTATTTTTTAAAAAAAAACCTTTTTTATTAATTTATTTTTTCTTTTTAGTCTCTAGCAATGAAATTTCACATTCTTCCATGGTTTCTATAGGTAAGGGTGAAGTAAAAATAAAAGTTATTGATAACAACACAATGGAAATAACAATAAACCGAAATACGACAAATTGATCATAAATCCATAAAGTGTAAAACTCAAACACTCTGTGGAAGAATATTTTGTAAATAATATTTCAAGTCATATTTTTTTTTAAATCTAGCTAATTACAATTTGATGTAAAATTTGACAATTTTCCAAGTAGTTGCAAGTTCTTTTAAGACTTTCAAATTACAAATTTTATCTCTAACTAATTGTTGATGTAACTAAAAATGTTAACATTCACCATACAAGCCCTCTAAACCAGTATGACGTAGCATAAATAAAAGTGTAAGTAAGTTAAAAGCTCTATAATAACCCGAAACAAACAAATGAAGACAACCGAGTAACTACATTTACGAGTGTCGGTATACTTAATTATACGTAAGAAATCGTTGCTCTATCCCTTACTGGTTCTCAGTTATTAATTATATTAGAAAAAGTGTCAAACTACGAAATAATTTACTTTGTAGAAATATACAATGTAATAAACAAACATTTCCTCAAAGTTTTCATAGTTGAACTACGCTGTGCACCTCGCCATCTATCGCCCATCTGAGCAAGACCAAATTTTTCGATTATTCCTTAGATGCCAGACAAAGAGGAAAAGTAAAAATTACAAGTAATTGTCATTTTAATAGGCTATATTACTGATTCTGAGTTATTAAAATAATAAATAATTAATCTCTATCTCATTAGTCGCGTCGGAAGCGTCACCGGATGTATTTGCACCGTTCCCGTGGGCTGCTACTAATCTTGCTAGGGTGATACAAGCCTTCAGGAAGGTGGCACAAACCGCTGTGTGCGTGCGTATGCGTGTGTGTGTTTGTGTGTGTGTGTGTATCGAGTGAGGTTAATATAAAAGTAATTAAAAAGAAGTCGCACGCGGGCATACATGAGAATCGATTTTACATTATATGCATCCAATTATAGAAAGCAAATAAAAATAGTCACCTTTAAAAAGTGACATATTACAAACAACCTAAGAGGATCATACCGGACAAAGTTGAAAATGTCAAATGTTAATGACAATTAATAAGAGGACAAACACTCATAAAGGATTTTTTGTTATAACCCTACGCAGTAAGGGAAATCGCTTTTCGAAATTAGCACTGCGTTTAGAGATTGGGAACCGAATTTTATGAATGTTAGTGCCACCGGTTTATAGCAAATGAATAGCCAAAAACATATTTAACCAGATTTTGGGGAAGGTCACAACGTAGTTGTATATTAAAACGAGAAGAACAAGAATGGTATGGGGAGGAAGATGTCCGAGACATCGAATTAACAAGAAGGAAGTTTCGTCAGCAATACCGAATAGAGAGAAGAGATTTCGGCTAGTTTAGTATAGGTGACGCACCTGTGGCGCCCCTATTGGTCGGAATTAGAAGTACGTAGTAGGGATCTCTTTCTGTACTCCGCTGGCATGGAGAGGGAGATATGAATTCCGTCAGGGCGCCGAAGGCGCCCAGCACGACTCCATCTCCATACCCCCCGACTATTGCCCAACTATCAACCCCATGGGCGTCGACAGGGGGGGGGGGGGGCAGATGCCCCCCCTGGAAATGTGTAAAAACCTAAATATTATATTAGATACTAGCGGAAATGTCCGTTGAATTTCAACGGATTTAGTGAACCTAAAACTTCGACCGTGTAACATCTAAACATCGAAAGAATAAAATAATACATAGTTGTACCCTCACGGCCGCCCGTGTGCAAGTCTCTCATTTGCCGCCATTTATAGGTGTTCTTTACAAAAATAAAAAAACGCCTTATGGTTTGATAAATTTCCTTAGCCAATAAATATGAAAGAATATACGGCATTTTATAATATAATCCGCATTACTGTTAAAAATACTGTACGTGTCTGACTATAAATCGGCCGCCCCCGTTGTTTGATCGCCCGTGTGCATCGCACAGTCGCATATATGGACGATTGTAACCGTCGAATAAAGCAAAAACGAAGAAAATCGGTCCATAATTAGGTATTTCGATGAATGAAGGAAAAAAACTTGCACTCTGAAAAATCATAAATTACGTGTAAACTTATGGGAAATAATTATTGAATTAAGCAAACCTACACCCCCAATTTTTTTATCGCCATATAGGTATCTTATGTTACTCGCAGGATAAAATTATATACCTATGCGAAGTTTTGTGACGAAACCTACAACGGTGTGGATTTCTATAGCGGCCAAAAAAGAAACAGAATTTCACTTTTATATACATAGATCATATCACTTTCGTCAAATACAGCTTCATTTCTTGTGTAATTATGCCTTTCTGAAATGTTCACTTTTATGTCTTGTAAGCAAGAACACTTGTGAAGTATATATGTCTATGATTGAACACAGACTCTGATAAATGTACACCAGATGCGTGAGCCTATTTACGTTAATAAACATTAAAAATGTAGAATATAATTATTTTACTTATGAGCAAGGTAAGATTCTAGTAGTCGATAGACGAAAAAGGTTCAATTACTTTGGTCAATCGTTATAAACGCTTCCCACAGGCTGTTTCCTGAATAATTATCAGTGTCTATTTACGTTTCTATGCATAAAGATGAATGTTCTGCTTTATAGCAGTCACAAAAGTACAATAGGATGAGTTTAGCAGTTAAAGGACACAATGTAACATAAAAAGAAAACATAAAATTAAAAAACAATATATTTTGTGTTTACCTATCTAATTCCATAATGGATAAATGCATTTAAAACAAATTAGGTAATTTCGACTCACAACTAAATCCTTAATTTCCGTAAGTCGTTCGTAACCGCTTTTTTCGACTGCGTGTGGCCCGCGAAGAGGGCAGAATTGAGCTATGTGGCCCGCGATGTTTGCAGAAATGAATCATGTGGCCCTCGGGCCGAAAAGTTTGAGCACCACTGGTATATACAGTCATCGGTAATATCAGTCCAGTAGAGCAGGTTGGCTGTCCTTACGTTTCGGGATTTAATGGGAAACCCCTCTTGATTGCAGAACTAGTCAGCGAATCGGTAGCCAGGAATTCAGTAAAGAATTGCGAGTGAAGGCAATAAGGTCTCTTTTGACATTGTCAGGAAGACGCAGTAGCAGTTAATAAGCAAGTAATCTCTTTATATATTATCCTATTCCCTGAGCGAAAAGGAGGGGCGTATTGTTTGATTCAAACATGACTTTAACTTTTTAGCTCTGATACTTAACCACTGTTGCGCATTATGTTTTAACTTTTCCTTTGGAAATGCCATTAGAGTTTGGTACCAATTTCTTCTTCAGCAGTACTGCATTTCGTCGTAATAGGACTCATTTCTCTGATTCCCTATGGCTCGTTCGTTACCAGATATCAGTAGCGGAATCCTGACGTATGCTTGGTTTTTAATAAAATAGTTTAATGGGATATTGACAAGTGCTCTCACGTAACTTTTCAGTGATTTATTATTTTGTGAACATATAAGGTGTGGTAATAATTTAAAAATTTAAAAGCTTTTTAAAATTAAGTTCTTTCCTTTTACCTATAGGAATGGAAAAAAATCTAACAGGAAGAGAACTTGTAACATAGAAAATACTGTTCGTTGCGATGAATGTAATGAGTTTTCTGTCTCCCATGGTGGCAGATATGATATCACAAAACATTTAGCAACAGAAAAGCATAAGAGAGCCTTAAGTAATGCCGCTTCCTGCTCTAACTTAAAGGATTTCTTCCGAAAAACTAATTTCGCTGAAAAGGAAAGACAATTAGTAATAGCAGAAGGACTATTTTCGTTCCATGTAATTAACCACAATCAAAGTTTTCGGTCAATGGACTGTACATCCAAAATCATCCAAAAACTGTTCGAAAAAAGGTTTTCATGTGCCAGAACATTCGTTGTCCTTTGTTAAAGGTGGATATTTTTAATCTACTATAATATATTTTGAAGTGTGTGTTTGTTGGTTTGTGTATTTGTTGGTTTGTGTGTTTGTTCATGGAACTCCTAAACGATAAAAGCTAGAATAACCAAATTTGGTACGATTCTTCCTTACATCCTCACTTAGTGAACTGTCAAGGTTTGGTCAACCGGGATTAATCAGTGCTGCCAATATAGGGGATTAACATTTTTCCTTAAGATAACACGTATGAATCCATTTCTTGACTTGCAAGGTATTCTTCCTTCAAGTATTAAAATACGTAAATATGTACCGATGTTTTTCGTTTTTGCTTTATTCGATGAATAAAACTCCATACTATCTTATTCCTGCGAAGTTTACATGTTACACGGTCCAAGTTTTCAGAAATACGCTACTTGATTAGAAATTTTGTGGATTTTTCATACCCCTCCCAGGCGTTGCCAAGGCGGCCGTCATTGTTACCTCCGATTCAATTAGCTTCAATGAAGTTTACAAATAGACGAATGTTTAGCGTTATTCTATTCGCACTTTTGTTTAAGCAACGAAACGATCGATGCTTATGGATAGCAACGTAAATAGATACTGATTATTATTCAGGAAGCTTTTATAACGATTGATGAAAGTAATTGAACCTTCTTTCGTCTATTGAATACTGGAATCTTACATTTTTTGTAAGTAAAATCATAATATTCTATATTATAATGTTTATTAATGTGAATAAGCTCACGTATCTGGTGTACATATACCAGTCAGTGTTCAATCATGGACAACTGTACGTTGATTTTTCAAGCCATACAAGTAAATATTTCAGCGAGGCATAATTACACGAGAAATGAATTTGGCGAAAGTAATATGATAGGAAATAAAATTATGGTTTTATTTGAATGCAATAGGCTCGGAAACGGATTGTTACAAGCAAATATGATTAATTGTTAAGAAAAGCTAATTGTAGGTTAAAAAGTATCTACTATATATTTGAAAGAGTTTGTATGTTGTGCTGTAGTAGCTTCACTAAATCCGTTGAAATTCAACGGGAAATTCTGCTAGTATATTATAAACATGTAATATTTATATTGGACGCTAATCGTTTCCTGAAAATTAAGGCGAATAAAAGATTAATACATATTTGTTATTTGTGTCGAAGTGTTTAGCCAATGGAAGTGGATTTTAACCAGTGTTCGGAATGAGCCGGAACGCACCAGAACGCCGCTTCGGCTCGTCACACGCGCCGATGATACCGTTTCGTCAGACATTTAGAAATACCATCCCTTATAACCAACGTTCTGTTTTGTAAAAATTTCCATTTCACTACAATACAAGCGTTCCGTTTCGTAACATTTTACATTTCAAGCACATATTTTAACCTGCTTCAAAAGAAAGGCCAATCATCACGCGCGGAATAAATTAGTCATTTAAAATATACCTACTTTAAGTTAATTTCAAGATGATATTCAGTACAGTGATAATATAATTCATAGTGATTCATTGGTGTGTATTTGTGGTCAGATGGTGGGCGGTTAAGTAATGTTTTTCCGGGTTAGAAAAATTTGCGTCCGCCCCTGGGTAATAGGCATTTTTGTGTTTTGCCCCCTTGCAAAATTTTCTGCCGACGCCCCTGATCAACCCTTATATGTTTGCTCTGCTCCAGGCACCGTATCTCCGGGACGGGGAGGGAGATATGGCTCCAGTCAGGGCGCCGAAGCTAAGCAATTATGTGTTAACATTAGAAGGACCGGGCGCGCCATTTTGGCTCATCTGACTTTTGTTTCTTCTGCCATTTCTTAATCCTTGAGGCCCCATCGCTCTTCTTTCATGACTTTTCATCATTTTAGGTTGTCTTTGTGTTGTGATATTTTGGTGAGGCAGGATACAGTATATTTTAATATAATGGAGGTTCTACCGAAAAGTCCCGAATGCGCCAATTTGGCTCAGGACCATTTTTTCCCTATATAAGATTAATTATCCGCATATTGGGTTTGATATTGAGTTTAAAAGTTTACGAGCATGGTTACACATCATATTTCGACTGTGTGATCGTGCGGCTCACAAGACTTTAGTAATATTTATACTCAATTGTTTTGTCTTTATTACGTAAAAACAAAAAAACATACGGCATATTCCTGTACTAATTACGACATGTTAACTATATGGAATAATAACACTAAATAGTTCGGCCCTAGGTTAGATCTTCTTTGTTCCCTATTCATTGGACGTGTTTCCCTATTTCGTTGTTTTTCTTGTACTCTCCACTCCTCATCTACACGGGCTATCCTGTGAGCTTCCGCATCTCTTTCTCTCTCTTTCCTGCAATACTCTTCCTTTGATCTCTGGCTCCTCTTCCTTTCTCTGGCAGCTGTAACTGGGCTAATAGCTCTCCTATTCACTGGTCTACCTCTTGGCATTTTTAAATTTTCTGCGATTTTACAGCAATATATTAGAGCAATTACGTGATCACAATGTCACAGAGTTACTCAATGCTAGTTTAATATCGCGGTATATTCAAAGGAGAAATTCTTTTAATTCTACCATACCTTAGTTCCAATGATTATCGTTGCACCCTTATAGACGAACTCAGAAACAGTTGCCTTCCTTCAAGTGTCTATCAACGACTGCTTTTAACTTCTTACAGAACCTACTATAAAGGCGATGTCAATGCAAGTGTTTATTTAGATTATCAATGAAGAGAATATAACAATTACCCTTTTCTTTCGTCTATTTGAAGGTTTAATTTGCCTTAAATGAATCGGAGGCAACAATGAGAGTCTCCTTGGCAACGCCCAGAATGAGCACGAAAAATCCGAAAAATTTCGAAAAAGAATGCGTATTTCTGAAAAATTCGACGGCATAACGTGTAGCCATTGCAAGAATAACATAGTATAGAGCTTTATCCGTCGAATAAAGCAAAAAGAAGAAAATCGGTCAATATTTACCTATTTTAATGAAGGAAAAAACCTTGCACTCTGAAGAATCGAAAATCCCGTGTACGCTTATAGGAAAATATAACTGTCTCCTGGATTCGAACCCGGGACACTTCAGCAAACGAAAATATTTTTCCAGGGACCTCATAGCCAGTAGAAACAAAACGCCGTTTACCGCATATCTTTTCGACGAACGGTTCTCGAGAAATATGCCGATATAATTACGCGAGGCTTCATACGCACGGACTGACGGACGGACGCAGCTTCATTACGAGCATAATATATAGGATGTACTTACCTGTACTATAAACATGCTTACCTTCACATTAACTGTACTTACCTCTGCAATTTGAAGTTTGTAAAGAATAAAAGAGCATGGCAAGTTTCATCTTCTCAGAACTCTTTTGTACCCTAAACATAAAAAAAATAGAATTTCTGAGGGTTTCCTTTAATTTTTGAGCAGACTGTACGTCCGGTGAGTAGCAATTGGTCGTCTACAGTCTTAAGGATCAGAAGACACCATCCCTAGGTTCATCGAACGCCGAGAGTCACAAATAGTGGCAAAATAGTCAAAATATAACGCCATGAGCCAAATTGGCGCATCCGGTCCTTCTAGGGGGGGTCAGATGCCCGGTCCTTCTAGTGTTAACACGGTCATTTGAAAACTGCTATGCTATGATTCAAGTGCTACGTAGTTCATTTTCTTGCCAGTTACGGCGCTAATGGTACGTCACCTATTCTAAACCATCTCCGAGATTTCTTTACTTAAAATATCGCTGACTTAAAACTTACGTTAAAGAGACAACTGAAGGGAAAAGAATAGTTTTAAGGGACAATGGAATGCTTCGATAAACGACTTGGTCAGAATTTTATATACTTTTCTATTCAGAGAAATATATTTCGCGATTTTGTATTCCATGAAATTGGCCATTTTTAACTTTGAACGAAATATATACTTTTGCACATACCTCTGTAAACAGAATACAAATAAGTAAGGCAAGAAAAAATATTGAATCGATTGGCGAAAAAACGAAGCCTCTGGCTACTTTCGTTAAGGAGTTTGCATGTCATACATATGGACAAACCAAACGCATAAGGATTTTTTTTAATTAAACCACTAATAAAATTTAAGAGTACTGGAACAGAGTGATGTTAACTCCTATTAGTGTACATACAAACAGCGTGAATGAACAGCCTTAAAAATCAAAAAAATTACTTCGCCACATAAGTTTTAAATAGATTTATCTTCAAAAATATTTTGACATTTACATTATTTGAAACTGTTCACAATGTATGTATTCCTCAAAGAGAATTTTAATCCGAACTCTTTAGTCCCGAGAGGCCTATTTATTTATTTATATTTTAAACAACTTCTTGTTGCAAAATTCCGTTACTAGTTAATCCACCTTATTTTTTTCAAATTCTTCATAACTTTGTGAACAATCATAAGCTAACAATAAAACGCATCACTTTTACTTTTTACTTCTTAATCCAATTGTAAAATAAATTTACGACAAAACAAGTTGCACATTAAATGAACGCCCTTATAGAAACCTTGCGTAACTCCATTAATAAGTCCTTAATTTAGAATTTAAATAAAGTTCAATAGGTACCCACCTTTTAAGCAATGAAGTGTGATTTTCCCTCGTCAGCAGTAACGTGGGTATTTCCTCCAGTATCGACAAAATAATCTCCAACATGCTCTTCAAATTCAATTTACAGGAAAATTTAAAATATTATGACTTGAAGCCTTACTACCAGGAGATATGAGATGGTATTGTATAAATCGTTTCACTTCCAGTCATTGCGAACTGACTTTGCGCCATCAGCATTCCTTCAACTGATAACGTCCACTTCTTCTCATGAAAACTCTTCCGTTTCTTCAATAAAAATTAAAGATAAGCTTCCAAAATAAAATGCTGATGAAAAAGAATAATGTAATTCCTTACTACTATCAAAAAAGAACCATTTACATCGCCACCGTAACAAACAAACTTATAACGCGATACAATTATTAAGAACCAATAAGAACGCGGCAAATATTATTAATTCCCGAATTTTTATTAAAGAAAAAGAGGGCACTAGTAGTTCAATGCATGACGTACTTGTCTCAGACAATTTGTTAGTTTCGCGTACCATCTTTATAAAGACTAGAATAAGCAAATAAAAATAGACAAAAATAAATTACTGAGAAATTTTTGCAAGGTGCATGTTCAAATTCGAGACAAACGCTTTACGTCATATCACTCCAATATATTAGTCTTTCTAAAACTAATATGTTGGCGACCCCTTTCTGAGGTAGTACAAATCTGCGAACTCAGACTATCAGATTAAGTACATAAAACAGGTATTACTAAAACTTAAATTACGTAAGTGAACACACAATAACCATCTCCGGGACATGAATTACGTTATTTAGAAATCTATGCCCGTTAAAAGTTGATTATTTACAAGGATATGCGGAAAGGTAAAAAATAAGAGTAAAAATTAATCTCGATCTAGATGGATTTATGATCAAAATAATATAATTATTACACTACCAGAGGAACTAGTGGAATGCATACATCATCTTGGTATTAGAGCAAGCAGAAGCTTTTCCAGGTGGAAACAAAAGTTTGAGAAACGCAAAAACCTGTGCAAGATAGACTGTGAAATACACTTCATGAATTCGTTTGAGATATTATTTTATATCGTTTTAAAGACTGTGCTTGTAGTTATTCACTTTGAAGGGGTCTCGACCGGTTGAACCCCTCTGCGTTAGCCATCTCGAATTAGCAGATTTAAATCTCGATTTGTTTTATATTCTGTATTTGTATTAAGATTCTTATAGATATTTTACTATATTTTCGCTACGTTCTATTTCATATGGAGATACGATTCTCTTCATTTACCACGAATGACGACTTAGTTGATGACAAACTGCGAATGATCGACAAAAAACTATTTTTGGAAGGAGAATTCAGTTTAGGAGGGGTTTTATCATATATTAATGGCGCAAGCCCCCAGAATTTTTAGCGTTAGGATTTTCAGAGGGCTAAAAGTTGTCGCTGAATAGAGTAACTACATTTTCATGACATTATTCTTGGCAAAAGCAGCATTTTGATCAATGTAAACATTTTTGAAAGTACACCTTAAGATAAGTGTCGCAATTCGTTACTTGGTTTTTTGGAATTTACGCACGCCGCCATAGTTCAAAATAATTTTAAGTAATTTCTGTGTAATCGCGAAAAAGTTGCCTTTGTTCTTCATACCCTATATAATGCTGTGAGATTCAAGAGATGTTCAGTATTTAAATACTAATCATCGTCCTAAACCAAAACTGTTTGTTTATATCCGTGGATAAGTATATAATTTATGCACGAAGGATGGAGTAAAAATTAAGTATTGTGGTACGTGACAATTGCCACAGTGAGTTTGAATTTAAAGTAGCCACGGTATATATTTCAACGTATTTAATTTATAATTTGCTCATTTTGGAAGATGTGTGGAAAATTAAGGCCAACCTTAAAATTGAAGCTAGTTTTACAATTATTCGGAAACGGTATGAAGTGTTTTGCTAGAATGATGGCATACGCTCGAAAGATGATTTCTCTAACGCGTTTCAGTAATTAGAAATCATTAAATGCTGATTGAAAATGTTACATGCAATATCGTTAGCTAATACAGTTGAATAATGTAAAAGATCATTCATTTCAAAGAATGATTATATTTCAAAAGTGTGTTGTTCCAATTTACATTAATTAATTATTCTCTGCTACAACTGATAATTTTGTTTTTCATTTAAAATGAGTTATCCATGCCTGTAGTATTAAAAGAATTCATGATCAAATATGCTGTTTTGGTGAATCTCGGTAGATTGAAACCTTAATTGAGACATAAAACTATCCAATATTATTTTGTATTCTAAATTCTGGAAATATTGAGAGAAAGGTTAATGAAATAACACAACGAAATTAGTGTTTTTCATACTATTCTTTTGAGAAATACTTTGTTTCCTATTTTCATAATTTTCTGTACAGTGTGTATCTCACATATCATATGCAATTAAAGAGAAACATGGGGTCTAAACTAAGTTACATAGATTCCCATGGTTAAATTTCATAAACATTTGGTGCAGAAGGTAGTGAGCGGTTACATTGGTTCTGCATATCCTGCAAAACATTACCAAAAGGAAATTTCATTGTAGATTAATGAAAAATTCTGAACATGACCAGGAAACGAACCAAGGTCTCCCACTTTACAGGCAGCCACTTTAACCAACTAAGCTACCAAGCAATTGAATTAGGGTATATTTCATGAGGAAGGGCTGAGTTGTGAACCTTGCAACACTTTGCCCTTACTAGGGCACAGCAGAAAAATACCTTATTAAATCTCACACTCCATTTTGTATTACTGAAAAGGATTGTTGGATATTTCTATAAAAAGTACCAATTTGTTGGTGTGCTCAATGTGTGTTGTTTATCATGCTTAAATGATTTATTCATTTTTTTAAATAATAAAAGTCCTTATATTTGATCTGCTTGGTAACTGTGCTGGGTTGGATGATAGAATAACTTGAAGAATAGATTAGAAATATAAAAAAAAACTAAAAGATTGTATTCATACAATGAAATGTTGTGTTCACTCAGAGTTAGAGCTTTAGATCTACACCTCTTAGTGGTAGGAGAAGTTCTGTCATTACTCAAATTTAATAGAAATTGAGGTAATGGGTATGTTGATTCTGCCATCAAGCTTTGGAGTTCTGGTAAAGGAGTCAAACGTAGTTTTTCAGATACCTCTGGTATTCCATTTAAGTCATTACTCGAGGAAGTATTTTGGTTCTAATTTCATCAGCTGAGTTTTTCACATCAATTGAATTATTTTTAATTTTGTCTCTTTTCTCAAAGCTTCTCAGCCACTCACCCAAAACCTTGCATGGTTCATCAATTCCTATTTTGTTGTGAATTTTCTTAAATTTATTTATGAACTGAGGTTCAACTTGGAATTTAATAATTATAATCACAAAGAAATTACTTTGTTACTTACAAAAAAGGTTTTATTAAAAATGCGACCGGTTATGCCACAATCATAGCATCGCAGGTGATGTGATTATCCTTAGATTTTGATGTTGTATAAGGAAATGAATAAAAGAAATGTTGGTACGTGATAATGACATGCATCAAAACTGGCTAGTGTTACCATTAAAATAAAATCCTCTGGTTTCTAAAAATCAAAGTTATTACTGTTTATTTTCATTAGATTGTGACCAAAGTTACAGCTCATTCAGTAACCTATAACCTTGAATTTCATTGTCATAAATCTGAGAAGAATAATTATTCCTTCACCCTTTTTGCATTTAAATAACTCCCAAACAACTCAATCTAGCTTGTATTACTTAGGTTTGCTAAGCAGTTTTCTGTCAAATATATCCTTTTCCAACCATCTACGTAGGATTTAGTTTATTTTTTGCCTCTAATATAACCACTATAATCGTCAGGGGTGAATATATGCTGGTTCAGATCACGTCATAAAAAATACCTCTCACCCAACTCTTATTTTACTAATACAGTCTTTTTAAGCCTTTTCACCATTCCCTGGTTAGATTATAAATTTTTTGTAACTTTAGTTCTAAAAAATCTGGCATCCCATATAATACCACTGCTGGCAACGGGCCTAGTTGCTTATTTAATTTAATCATGTAATATGATTTAACTTAATATTTTTTTTGCATTTTTAGGAGCATTTTTGTGACAACATTAATTTTTTAATTCTTTCCTCGTCTTTCTCACTGAATAGACTCATCTGTAAAAATTACTGCATAGGGTAATTTACAAATTATAGGTAGCCAAAAACATGCTATAAGTAGCTTAATATATATTCCCCCAATTGAGTATGATGTATATGTGAATACTTTCATAGCATCGATGTTAGATTATGTAAAATAAGAACATGCCTGGTAGTCCAAAATTATGACATGAATGCTGGATCTAATGCACCAAACCTGACAAAAAGGGACTAGCAATTCTGCACATTTAATTATAGAGCTTAGACTGCTAAGCTAAACTGAAGTGGAAATACTAAACTAGGCAAACTGAATGGTGACATCCCCAGTACTCTTCTACAAAAGTGCTCACTTGATAAGTAAACCATTAACTTATCTTAATCAATGAATCTCTTTAACAAGATGTATTCCCAGCATTTCTTAAGACCTCTTAAGGTCATCCCAGTATATAAAAACAAAGGTGACCATAGGCTAATAAATACCGTATTCACCCGAATCTAAGACGACCTTTTTTTCCAAATTTTCAGCTGTAAATATCAAGAGTCGTCTTACATTCGAATACGAAATATATTTAAGCATTTAATCAATGGTTTTTACAACAAATGGTATATTAGAGTAAACAATTCACAACAGCAAATTCAAGTACGTACATAAAGAAGTGAAATAAACAAATAGTAATAACAATAAGAAAAACATGACGGGAATAATAATTATTTAGACTAATAATCATCGTCGACGATCATAACACAGACGACGTACTTTCATCTTACACGTAATGGCAACCGCAATGTCAAAACAAATGAGAGCGGAAATCATTGGGATTCCCCTTTCAAACGACGCACCGTGATTCACTAAGTGTGACAGTAATTTTGAGTTGTGCATTCTTGATTTAAATGCACAACTCTTAAGTTAAAATGACAGATCATGTTGAAGTACGTGGCATGAGTGCAAAGGGGAAGTTAACAAAGCAATTAGACGGAGCTAAGATACAAATTTTAAGCTGATCGTGATAAATTACGCCGAAAAAACTAATAACTGTGATGCGAGTAGAAAGTTCGGTGTATCTGAGGCAAATGTGCTTCGATGGAAACTCTCAAAACAGGAACTAGAAAAAGTCAAAGCCACAAGGAAGTCGCTCAGTGGTTGGTGCGTGAGAATGATGCGACAAAATAATTTTTCTTTACGGCGACGAACTTCGCTGTGTCAGAAATTGTCAGAAGACTATGTTGAAAAACTTCTCGCTTACCAGAAATACGTAATTGGACTTAGAAAAACCAATAATTACCTTTTGAGCCAAATAGGAAATGCCGATGAAACTCCGGTTTTCTTCTACATGCCATCTAATTATACTGTGAACGAAAAAGGTGCGAAGTCCGTCCTAATTAAAACTACAGGCAACGAAAAAATGCGAGTCATGGTAATGTTGGCTGTTTTAGCAGATGGGACTAAATTACCACCATATGTGATTGTAAAGCGGAAAACAATGCCTAAGAAACATTTGCCAAGTGGAATAATAGGTGTCAAGAAAAGGGGTGGATGACTAAAGAACTAATGAGAGATTGGTTACATGTGGTGTGGAATAGACGGCCAGGAGCTTTACTGAAACAAAGAGCAATGCTTTCACTGGATGCATTCAAGGACACATCTCCTGAAATTAAAAACATAATGAGTGCGATGAATATTGATCTTACTGTAATACCTGGAGGAATGACATCGCAACTTCAAGTTTTAGATGTTGCTGTCAATAAGTGTTTTAAAAATAATTTAAACGTTTTGTATTCTGAGTGGTTACAGAGTGGAACTCACACTTTAACACCAAAAGGAAATCTTAAGAAACCTGAAGTTGCAATGCTCTGCCAATGGATCAAGGCATCGTGGCAACAAATAAATGCAAAAGTAATAGTGAAAGGATTTAAGAAATGCTGCTTATCTAATGCCATGGATGGGAGTGAGGATGATGTTTTGTGGGAGACTGATGATGAAGTTGAGAGTGATAAAGATAGTGAGCATGAGGAAAATAGTGAAGGTTGCATAGACAGTGATGATGACTAACACAATAAAATGATTTTATGCAGCACTTGGATTGAAATGTTTTTTTGTTGTCCTGAAATGAGTGTATTCTTTCAATGTACTTACTTTATTTTTAATGTTATCTTAAAATGAATGCTACCATTTAATTTGTTTGAAAACCTGAATGGTTCTATTTGTGATGTGATCTTATGATTTTAAAATGTTAAAAGACAATGACATTCAAGAAAAGTATAAGAGAAAATAAATATTTCACAAGATTTATAATTTTTGTAGTCATGAAGGTCAATTTGAGCTTTTTTCTCTTTTGGAATCATCAAAATGGGGGGTCGTCTTAGATTCAGGGTCGTCTTGGATTCGGGTGAATACGGTAAAAAAGTTCTTAAGACCTTTAAGGCCATCCCAGTATATAAATCAAAAAGGACCGTAGTAAACAAATAACTACAGACCAATATCGCTAACATCCCAGTTTCCCAAGTTATTTGAATATGCATTCTGTGATCGACTAGTTGATTTCATTTAACACAATAATTTATTTTCAAGCTCTCAATGTAGCTTTAGAAGGAATAAATCTTTGGATAAAGCTTTAATTTCAGCTTTCCACTTTATCTTAGTAGAACTTAACCAAAAAAAGGCCTCTTGGTCTCTTCTTTGACCTTAGAGGAGCCTTTGATCTGGTTGATCATGAACTCCTGTAAAAGTGTCAACATCTAGAAATTAGGGGCACAGAAACATAACTAGCCTCCCAACACGGGGGGGGCAGCCCAAAAGCTAAAAATATTTGGGGGGCATACCAAGTTTGAAAGTTAATACATATAAAAGCGTAGATCAGTATTTTTGTGCCAATGCTCAATTAGTGTCAATTAAGCCTTTAATAGACCAAAGGATAGCATTATTCGCTTTGAACTTTTGTTTAAGCAATGAAATTATCAATCTTTATACACAGCAACATAAATATATACTGATAATTATTTACAAAACTGCATGTGGGAAGCATTTATAACGACTGACCAAACGGAAGAAGTAATAAACTACACCATAGTTAACTACAGATAATTTACTCAATAGTATGCAATACATTACCTCTTCAATGGCAAAACAGTAGTCGAAACATATTGTTTACATAAAACATACAGATAAACCAATCACCCACTTGCTCACCATTATCGTGCCTTAGTAAGTTAATGTTCAGTTTGCTATGACAGTGAACAGTAAACATAATCCTTTGATGAAATTTAACTAAGACAAAGGGATATTATCAAATAAAGTTTTCCGTGAGATTGGTACAATTTTTAGATATAATGCTCAGTGCTGAACATAGATTCTCCTGGGCCTTAAGCTAGATGAACTTAAGGGTCATCTATATATGCACATGATCATCTTATTGAAAAATCTGATCTGAGCTTAGGACCCCAGATATTCTCCCATTTTGCTCATACATGTATCCATCCCTGGATATGCCATACAAACACTACTCAAAAGTAACAGAGGCATAAGTCAGTTATTACTAGTCAGAGGAAAGAATAATGTATTAACTTCATTCCATTTATCAATCAAAAACTAATTCTGAGATACAATGATTTGTTATGCTCAAAAAACATATAATGCTTTTCTAAAATTTTGACTTTCAATTTTATCACACACACAATTGGAATATTAACATAATGTAAGTACTCAGCAATTGATAAACTTAATTATGCTGAATTAACTATCATTTAAATCCTTAACTAAGGCAGCTAATGTTACCTATGGCCAGGTTCTAAAAAAAATTACGCTGATGGATCAATATACAAAGGAACATGATTTATCATGTATAAACGTATCTTTAAGGTTTAAATTAACTCAAGCAGATAATAAATATTATTTTACAAGCCTAATGCTTAACATTACATGAATCAGGGAAGGCTACTATACCATCCTAGGCAAATTAAATTTCAGTCAAATGGACTTGAAAATTGCTATTAAGAAGTCAGAAAGTTTTGTATAAAAGCCACTGTTGAGTCAAAAATATTCATATGAAAGAGACTATGTAGTAAAAGAATTCTCTGTTCAGCACTTTTGGAGGTTTATATTACATTGCCATCAATACAAGCAAAGAGAAAAACTCCAACATAGAGTTTTATAGTTTTGGTATAATATCATACACAAATCTCATATTATAAGCATCATCTTCAATACAACCTCCTCATTACAGACCTCTTCATTTAAATATTGTTCCAGCTCTAAAATTTTATCTACATTGATCAAAGATATCAGTACAAGAATAGGAAATTTGAGGATTTAACATACATTCAAATGCGGAAAAGGAAACCTTTCAGAACAGTTAATATAAAAGATGAGTATTTCATGAGGATCATCAAAGGATAACCAATGATCAAATAACATATGCAGGATTTTCATAATTACTTCACCCTTATCAGTATATGTTGAGGAAATGTGTAGTAATTGAAGGGATGTGCATAAATTCATGATTATATAAAATGTATCTTGCCTATATAAATATTTTAACATTCATTGTTACAATTTTATAGTAATGAAGTAACTCCTTCAATTTACTCTGTTTTACTGAGAAAGAGCCAAAATGGCAAAAACATGACATCATCAACATGAAATTCATTACAAATTTCAATTTTACAATTACTACTTAAAATGAAAACACAGCCTTAAGCGCCTCTATGGCCACACCATTCTATTTGATAGTAGGAACAAACAACATTATTCTTTCTCATAGAAATTTCAAAAGAAGCAGATGATATAAGAAATTGAATAACGCATGAAAGATGTAAGTTTAAAGCATGGAATCCAAGAATAATGGAAAGACCTTATATTTATACTGAAACAAAAAGTGAAAAGACAATAATGAGGAATCATTTTAAATGAAACGTGTCCATTCCATGGCTTCTTATTAATTTATGAGGAAACAAGAACTAATTTCTTCAATTGCACCACTGGAATTTTCTTATCCGCCATTCCATTTGCTTACATATATTTATTTGCTATATATGCAACATTATGAAATTTGAATCAACCGAACTTATCAGAAACCTGAGTGAATCGATTTTTTTCTAAAAACAAATGGAAAATGAAAGTCACAGATTTGTATACAAGTGTACAGACATTTTAGCTAACGATTAAAGCCAATTGTTCGAACAATAATCTCTCAACTTTATATAATTTTGCTTTTAACATCCAGCAAGATGCAACACTGGCTATCCTTTTAAGAAATATATATTTTCAACTGTATTTCTAGTTAACTGCCAAATCAGAGAAAATCATTCCCCTGCTAAATAATTGTGATAAATAAGCATGTGCACTGGGTTAAATGTATCATGCTTTGCTGCTTGATATATATCTTTATATATATATATATATATAAACATTTTAAAGTCTATATGGCGCCATTAAGAAATATTGCCCTCCCGTAAAGGGCAGAGGTTGATATTTTAGTTAAAAACTCATCAATAGCTATGGAGTTCATATCTTAAATGCTATCATACATAGAAAAAAGAATATAAAGCAAATATCTCTCTTACATTTTTACTTGATAGATACTTTGATCATTTGGTCCATTGTGATTATTATTATTGGTATCTAAATGACAAAAAACAGCACAAAACAATTTTAAATTTCTTGCACCAAGAGGTATTATAATAAGATTTCAAAAGAGTTAAAATTAAATATGACTTTTGGAAAGCAATTAACATCTATAGGTTTTGATGAAATCTAACATGATGGTGTCTCATTTAAATGTCACAGGTGTTCTGTTAACTCCAGTAGCGTTGACAAGAACATTAAAACTTAGCCAACGACATTCAGCATATGGAGCTAGTAGTCTTTCATACGACCCAAACATTTACACATATACCTTAGCATTAAGAAGGCCCCTTTTTACAAAATATACCACGTTTAAACTCTGCAAGGCCATAAGATCATATAAAATGGGCTTAAATCAACAGCCAACAAGTTTATTATGAAAGAGTAAGTCAAGCATAATAGATCTAACATGACTGTGTCATCTCTTTGAACTTCTTTGAAGGCTTTGAATTCAAATATACCTAGATAGATACAAAAATGTAAAACCCAAACATACAGCAGGGGATACAAAAACTCTCGTTGCACCACTTCCACAGTCAGTCGCATTTTCCTGAAACAGAGAAAAAACACCTCAATTAGAAATTAAGTGAATAAGTTAAGAACAGCAAACTAATATTATTCACAAGCTTACTTTATCAGTGTTTGCATAGCATGTAGAAGGCTTATCTCTAAACATCTTTTTGTATGCACACCAATCAGGACCAGGATCTGAGAGGAAAAATAAAAATGACTTATTAAGATATTTCAGAAACTTTGCACCAATTCACTACTTTAAAGTACTATAGGTAAATAATGTGTATGAAATTCTTAATAAATACAGTGAAAAAAGTGATGTAAAACAATTACTGATAGACTGCAGTTTATAATATTGTTTTAATTTTGTTTTTAAAAACATTTTAATTTTAGTAATAGTACCATATTGGCTTGGTAAACAGATATACCTCGATTAAAGAAGTAGATGCATTTTAAAATTTTGAAAGCTACAACGAGTATTAAAACAAAATGACAAGGTTTTTCTGGGGTTCATTTCCTCCGATTTCACATTGGTGGTAGTGTAGATGACAGCACTTCGTTATCGGAAACTTCGTTACCAGAGGTATAAATTACATAAGAAAGGTAGGGATGCATTCTAGGGCTTCAGAAAAGGGGGTTTTAGTACCAAAACTTCAGCATATAATAAAAGAAATGGACAGAACTGCCGGTAAACAAGCAATGAGCATTTTAAAATTTTGAAAGCTACGAGTATTAAAACAAAATGACAAGGTTTTTCTGGGGTTCATTTCCTCCGATTTCGCATTGGTGGTAGTGTAGATGACAGGGGAAAAATGGAGGGAAGAAGCCTTTGTACTTGTTTCAAAGATGGACTTGTCTTATGACTTGAATCTTTGCTTCTGAAGAAATATATTTATGCTGCACTTTTTGCTTATTAAATCCACTTTCACTAGAAGAAAGTTTGGAGAACATACTGGGGTAATAATTGACTTGATCCCAATCAAAAAATAGTAAAAATGTTAAATGAGTGTACATCCCTTCAATACGAAAATGAGACGTTTCTTAAGCTATCACAGTTGGAACTGGCTACTTTGAGTTAAAGAGTCAAACTAACTCATTCTCATGGTACTACATGTATTTATCAAATAGATAGAGATCAAGAATATAGTAACATTCTAATTAAGTACCTGCAATGTTGCAAACATATGATACTATATTAGTGAACCTTCGAAATGTAAGTAGCGCCAGTATCAATTAATGTCTCGGCCACCTGAGGCGTATAACATGCGTATACTATGTACTTTGCAAAATTTCTGACTTTTTCGAATTCTCACTGCGAAATTTTTGTCTTCGTTATAAAGGAGCTTTGTTCCCAGAGACTTTGTTAAACAAGGTATACCTGTATAAGGAATATGTATAAGGTATTCTTAGCACTAATGATGAACAAAACTATGATGAGCCACTAAAATAAGATGATGCACTGAAGCTGGAATTTAGAAATGACAGGAATTAATTTTTCAGTACATAATTATGCTAGGTGTAAGAGTTCACACATTATTTAAACAAAAATAAATAAAAGATGAATTATCTTGAGACAAAAATGTTTGTTTTTCAAACAGAACAAGCTCAACTTACCTTCAGTGGGAAGTTGGTATAATGGCTCTGTAGGAAATTTACACATACATGGGATATCAGCGACAACAAAAATTAAAGTGAGGTTAGGTAGAAATGATGCTTTTAATGGGCGTGTGCAGTTATCACACTGATATGCTCCCAAATAATTCGGTTTGCCAGTGTGGTAGTACCATGATGCTTTAGTGATGCATGCTTGATCAACCCGAGTAGGTTCCCAACCATATTCTAGTTGTGCCTTTGAAGTTGGAATACTTGATAAGATGAAACTGAAAGAGAATACCCAAAAGAAAATTCTATCATAAAGAAATAATCAACAAAAGTTTATATAGTTCCAAATTATCGATAAACTTGTTTAAATAACTTGCAGGCATGATTACCTAGTAAATAAGTATTTCATGAATTCTAAAATGTGACTCATATTAAAAATCCAGCCTGGGTTCCAAAATGTAAGAACTTTGGAAAAAAAATTAAAGATGGAAGGTGAGTTGATATGAGCAGATGTGGTCACAGTCTCTTCTCTGATACATCTTGCGTGAAAGTTATAACGATCTATCTTCCCAAACATGGATTGTGTTAGTAGTTCCATCATTATTTGTGGATCAACTCTCCCCAAAAATGCACCAACCTGTTTGCAAGAAAAAGAGAAGGATTGTCATGTTTTTATTGATGAAAAATTGCTGTAAATTAGCATGTGTGTATTTCTCTGCAAACATTTTTTTTTGGTATATCATATAAAGTTCGGATGCTGGCTATTCATATCTTTATCTGTAATTATCCCAGTCAATTATTTTAGGGTCTAATATGGCAAAAAGATTCATAGTGAATTTGCTCGAACAATTTCCTTAACTCATGAACCCAAGGGTGCAAAACCATTTTACATGGCAAAACATTAAAGGTTGCAAGTGCTTCAGCAGGCCATATAAGAGTATACATGCTTAATACAGGAGTATTACAAAATAATATTATGATACTTAAAGAAGTCAGAAAATTGATAGTTCATTTAGAGAATAATGAATCCAAGAGTATCCATACTTCAATGTCTGGTTGGTTGGAAGCAATAACGATCCCTCCATCATCTACAAGATAACATGTCAAATCTTCTGAGTTGCCACAATGAGAGCTTTCCAGATCAGCCTTACTGGTTATGTCAATAAATTCTTTCTGAATAACATGTTTTCCAATTTCTGCTCCCACAACTATAAAAAATAAACCAAGAGTTAAGAAACCTCCATAAAAAGGATAATTAAAAAGAAAAATACATAACATTTTTACCCTGCTATAGTAATAAGTATTTATTTAAATAGTATGGCTAAATGATATCTTCCTTGTGGCTTCTTTAATATGAATCATATATCAACAGCTTTTAGGGATATCTAATCAGAAACTCTTTTATTAAGCATTATTATTGCAGGCAAACAAATTTCTAATCATAAAACCAAATGGTATTCTTTTAGACAACCATACAGGGTGCAGACAGCAAAATGTAAAAATAAACCTAATGCACATTTCCTCATTTTATTAATCCAAAATAGAGTATGATTCTCATAAATTATAAATTTGTAAATTTATTACAAAAACGAATCCAATACAGATACTCACCTGCTGCAACATATGATTTTCCATTCTTCTCAAGTGACACCCTTGCAGCCACTTTGATTGATTTACTTTTAATTCCATAACGAGTAGACTCAGCCACAGAAAATATATAACCATTCTTGAATGAAGCCCTTTTGTACAAGCTATTTTGCTTTGGATCTCTAAGCTCAAAGTAATGCCCAGACTCACTACAAAATTAAATGAATAAAAAGATAATCAAAACAGCACTTGATACAATAATATGTAGCTATAATGAATACCATTACACAAAATCTCACCATCAAGTATTTTCTAACTTCTCATAGTAAAATTACTTTGCATTTATCAATGCTAGAGTAGGTAGGGAAAGGCTGGAACAGGTGAAATTTTTTACTTATTTAGGTAATATTCTGTCACAGGTCAAAGAAGTATGAAAGAGATTAGGACAAAGAAAGCAAGAGAAAAGGAGGCATTTATGAGATGACAAGATTGTTGACAGGAAGTCTGAGTAAAAATATTAAAAAGAGTTAGTGAAAACTCTAATATGGAGTGTAGCTTTATATGGGTGCAAGACATGGACAATGAGAAAAGAAGATGTGAGCAGATGAGATAGGTTTTAGATGTGGGTATGACATAGACTAGAGAAAATTGGTTAGACAAAACAAATGACGAATTTTTTAATACAGTAAGGGAAGAGCAATAAGGGACATACAGAAGGAATGGGTGAGTCAAATTTTGAAAGGGAACAGTTTACTGAAAGACACCATAGAAGGAATGATGTTAGGAAAGACGCAAGGGGGTAGGAAGAGGAAACGTATATTAGATGTACCAAAAAAGGAATTAGGTAGGTATGAGAAAGAGAAAGCCTTTGGATAGCACAGATTTGGTTGGGTGTGCCTAAAGCGTACCAGAATGTAGAATTACTGTGAATGAATTAATCTATTTGAGTAAATATGTATAGCAACTTTGTGTATTCTCTTGGGTGGTTAGAGTATATGCGAACAGTTACTGAGGTCGCAGGTTTGAATCCCACCTGGAATATGGGTGTTTGTGTTTGTCAGAGTTATATATAAGGTTGGACATGATTGTCTAAATATCACTCTTAATAAAGATGAATTATTATTATTATATATTTAAAATATGCAATATTTTCCACCGGTCTTATGTCTAGAGACTGATTTCATTGGGGATCGTCTTATATTATAGGTCTAATCGTCTATATTCCATAAAAATTACCAAAATTCACAAAAGTTCAATAGTAGCTTTGTAAACTTATATAAATGAATTACAGTTCCTGTAATGCTGACTTTAGCAGAGGTGACAGCATGGGAGTTGAGGGTAAGGGAAGGCTGGATAAGGAAATGGACACACAACCTTTTCTAAGGTGAAGTGCAAAAGGGAATGATAGAAAGGTCTTTCAACACTCTGATTCATCTCTGCTAAGTCGAGCCAAGCCTACTGGGTTCCAATTCTCTGTTTAACTTCACTTCCTAAAAATTACCATGTATTGTATTGCCACTCATGTGTATAAATATCTACCAAAAGCTTTTTATCCATTACCAGTGAAGATGGCAAAATTTTCTCTGGTGACGACAATTGTTCCAAACGAAACCTTTTCAACCGTTCATCCATGCAACACATGAGCGGCAATACAATACATAGTAATTTTTAGGACGTGAAGGTGAAGCTGGTGGTAATCAGAATAAATTAGCAGATTTGTTCCAACACAAAATATCGAGAGAAAAGAAGTCGGTGTGAAGTTTTCTTAAAGTTACAGACAAGAAAAAATAAAATTGGGTAGGTGAAAAGAAAATGTCGAGGTCTGGATCTGAACCCTATGCATATTGCTTCGTAATCTACTGTGAGTTATGGGTTGTTCATAATAGGCTTTAAAAGAACCCCAAAGTAAAAAGTTCATTTTCTGGCTAAACTATTAACTGTCTATGCCCAAAAGGGAGGTGATTCATAAATCTCGTCTTGACTACTATCCATTTACCAAGTTTCATCAAAATCTGAGATTCCAATAAGTGGCCCTCCCCTTGTTAGTAACACAAAAAAAGTCATAACTTTAAATTATGAAATTATCTAAATTAAATTTTATGGCTTGCTTTCATAATGGTTTCCAGGGCCACATCAAATGCTTTTTGTTGGGCCAAATGCATTCTGTGGGCTAAAATCTTTCACTCATTAAAATATCAAATAACTTACCTTGGGGGATAGACCAATGTCAAACCCCCAGTTGTAAAAACAAATCTATTTAGCACTTTGTTTTTTGCACCCCTCTGCCATTCATTCATCAGTCTGCGTGTGTTTTTCACATCCCACATCAGATGTTGCACTAGGTCAGGATCACCTGCAGAATAAATGTTATACAATGATAAAAATCAAACCAGTTTCACTTAAAATGTCATAGCTTTCTGTATACGATTAAGGTGGAAACATGGCACTGGGACAGGTGTGCATAAGTTATGGGTGACATCCTTTTTCAAAATTACCAAGTCTTATTCACATTGAATACCTACTTGCTGGGTCTTAGATTATTTTCCTTTCAAACAATATATGCTCATAAGCATCAGAATTTAATGTGAGTACACCTGAAAAATGTGACTTTTGAATTAATGAAACAAAATTTGGCAATTCTTACACCAGCGTGGAGGCATTTTCAAGTAACATTTCCATTTGCAAGCCTTTGAGTCTGCATCACAAGTGGCAAGGTTTGGTCACAATCAGGGTCATTTTAAGACCTTCGTAGGCCCTAGGCACTCTTGCATTCGAAGGCTCAACTCTATGTCATATCAAATATATTAAAATGCACCCACATTAAATCTAATTTTTTGCTATTAACCCATTCCATGCGGCATGACTGGAATTCCAGTCATGGTGGTTCAATCGAATGGTGGCTTGACTGGAATTCCAGTCATAGCGCTACATCTGGTTCTAGCGGTCTGGGTAAGGGACCGCCGGCGGAATGAGTTTCCTATGCATCTCCAGCCATCAGTTTGACCCTAACCAGCGCTTGAGGAAAGTCCGTTTTGCAATTGGTAGATTTTCTTCGGATTTTCGACTTTTTCTTTTTTTGGGTACGTACTCTCTGATTTTCCTATAGTGATTGAGAATTAGTTTTATTATGAAGTAAAGGTTATTTTATTTTATTTCCAATTCCTTTTTATATTATAAGAAAATTCATTTGTACATCGTTAATTTTTTCGACGATTTGCGTGTTTTTCCTCTAATAATTTGTTGGTAACTACTCGATTCAAATTACCGTCAGTGAATGAAAATTAGTCATTTTATTATCGATTAAAGGTTGTTTTCTTTTCTTTCCAGGTCCTTTTTATATTTTAGGAAAATTCATTTTTATATTATTACTTTTTTTCGACGATTTGCGTATTTTTTCTGTAATAACTTGTATCGGTAAGTATTTTAAAAAATCGTTAAAAATCTATTTTTGCGTTTTTTCGTTAAATTTTTTCATATCTGCATTTCTTGCACTAAATTCTACTGAAAATGTAAGGAAACTGGATTCAGTCACCGGCAAAGAACTCGGATTTTCGGTGCTGCGTTGAATGGGTTAAAGATATTCGAAAGCATTTTTATAATTTTGCTTTTGAAATTATTTCAACAATATTTCAACACTTATTCAAGCATCAAATATTTTCGTAGGCCCTTGAAAGGCTCGTAGGCCCTAGGCACTGCGCCTATTGTGCCTAATGGATAAAACGGCCCTGGTCACAATAAATGAATCACAAACCAATAAAACCGAAAATGGCAAGGGTTTACTGTATATAAACAGAAAATTTAAGCATTAACCTTTTTTGTGGGACTGCAGCTTAAATAGTTGCAAAATTATTCCTATCTGCATACATATTATTTGAGATTATTGGAAAATGACAATTTTCAAATTCAAGTGTTCCAGCAATATACAATGTAAACAAGGTGAATGATTTTAAATGTTAAAAATGAATTAATACCTTGCCACTTATGACTGCTACACTAAGACTCTTTATTCACATACCCAGACCAAAAATGACATTATTAACAGAATTTTTCACTATCATGAGAGCATGATATGTATTCGGTTTCATATATAAAATGAGACTGAATCTAGCAAAAAGTTTCCAAATATAATTGCAATTAGATCTAATACATTCTGGCTAACTAAAAGCAATTGATAAATACCATCGAATGTGCATAAATATTTGTTTTTATTATTTATCATAATTATATGGGTGAATAAATATAAATGATCAGAAGTATGCCCACATGGCGAGATACATAGAACAATAAAACCAAAAGAGACCGAGACACAAAAATTGTGGGATGTGCATTTTTTTAGCCAAACACGTGGAATAGGAAGAGAAATCAAAATAACTTCCAAACCAAAAGCAACACCAACAAAATACCCCATCGATAGAATTATCGGAATATGAAATCAAACTGTGCCAATACCTCCGCAATCAAATGGCCTACAGCATTTTCCTCACAGTACCCCGGCAGTTCCCACTGCGATCATCGGTAAAAGCTGACATGTTTATAACTCCGTCGTCACTAATAATGATTATAATATTTCTTTGCCATTTTTGTTGAAATGATTATGTAATGTTTTGATAAGTCACAAACTTCATATTGAATAGACATTTGCTAAGTTCTAATGAATTTTATCGATTATTTCACATTTTTGATTTTCTTCGCAAATAAGCTGCATTTTCATTCTGGAGATGCAAAATTTGGTGTTCAAAAGCATGCATTTTATGTGAATAAGTATAGCATATACATGCACACAAACAAGCTCGCACAATCATGGGCATACGCACACAAACACATGCGCAAAATGCATGCACATAAACACGCACGAGTGCACGCATGTACACACGGTGGAAGCCTGTTAGCACAGGTGGTTCTTAACCATTTCTGTCTCGCACCCTGCTTCTGATCTTATAAAATACCCCCAGCCCCTCTCCCAACCCCAAATAATTTCCCTTTAGCATTTTTATGGGTTTTTTTATCAAAGAGTATTAGTAATAGTAACCAATGTTTTATGACATCGTTTTCTAAGCATCTGCTTACCTAAGAGCATGAACTGAATTCGACTTTGCCAGTTTATTCTGTAAATTCTAAAATGTTTCATTTTTGTTTCGACGCACAAGCTTGCATTTTTTGGGCAGTCAGCATTAAGTTATCATTGTGTTAAAAATCTGTGTAGTTTTCATAACATTATTTATATGTATAATACATTCATTTGTCTGCATTACAACTTTTACGGAAGTGATAAGTTGGCAGAGCATTTTAATACATAAGTAGAAGACTAATATCATCAAAACAGTTATAAATGAAATATAAAATTATTAAACCATGCAAAATGGTTATATGAAAGATGGAAACTTGAGTCAAAACTGATTTTGCTCCAAATATTTACCAAGACGTTTTAACAAATTTATTTAAATCTGAATTCCTTGATTAGACCCTAATTTTTATTTTAGAATCTGAATTTATTTCTGTACTGAGTTAAAGTTGGTTTGGGAACAGGAAATGGCAACTGAAAGAAGAAGGGATGGGGAAACCCTTTCTCCTCAACTGACATGTCGCATTATTTGAGAGGATTATACGTTGAATTATTTTCTTGAAATTGAAAACAATTTTCCTGTTAAGCAATATTTTCGTGATATCTGTTTCTTACAAAACGAATATAGCCATTTTCAAGAAAATAAAAAAGTTGTAATTCACTTTGAACTAAGAAAAATTCGTGCTGGTTACTTAATTGTTGTAACAAAAACAATCTTTGCTGTAAATGAAGTAAATAAGATCTGCTATAATTACAAAAATATGTTTAATGTCTTAAGTGCACATGCAGCATTTTGTAAGTGGAAGAAAGAACGTAAGCATAAATATCACAACTACTTAACCCAAGCGATGTATGTTTTAGATAATTTTCGACTGTTTGATTGATTATAAATGATTAGAAAATAACTCAGTAAATACAAATTTAATATTTCCTTGTCATAATTTCTGATATATCGCTATGCATTATTTAATCATTATAATAAAATTACCTAAACACGATTATTAATGTACCAACTTTGGGTAGAAAAATTTTTTTAGCAGACAGACACAATCAGAGCGTGGTGCTTTGCTATCCTATGGTTATATATCGTTTCATCTACTATAATATATTTTTAAGCATGTGTTTGTGTATTTGTGTTTTTGTGTATTTGTGTGTTTGTTCATGGAACTCCTCCTAAATGATACAAGCTAAAATAACCAAATTTGGTACGATTCTTCCTTACATCCTAACATACTGAATGGTCAAGGTTTTGTCAACCGGAATTAATCAGTGCTGCCAATATAGGGGATTAACATTTTTCCATAAGATGACACGTATGAATCCATTTCTTGACTTGCAATGTATTCTTCATTCAAGCATAAAAATATGTAAATATGGACCGATTTTTTTCGTTTTTGCTTTGTTCAACGAATAAAACTCTATACTATCTTATTCCTGCGAAGTTTACATGTTACACGGTCGAAGTTTTGAGAAATACGCTACTTGATTAGAAATTTTGTGGATTTTTCATACTCTTTCCGGGCGTTGCCAAGGCGGCCATCATTGATACCTCCGATTCAATTAGCTTCAATGAAGCTTACAAATAGATGAAAGTTTAGCGTTATTCGCTTTGCACTTTTGTTTAAGCAACGAAACGATCGATGTTTATGGATAGCAACGTAAATAGATACTGATTATTATTCAGGAAGCATTTATTGATGAAAGTAATTGAACCTTCTTTCGTCTATTGAATACTGAAATCTTATATTTTTTGTAAGTAAAATCATTATATTTTACATTATAATGTTTATTAACGTAAATAAGCTCACGTATCTGGTGTACATTTACCGGAGTCAGTGTTCAATCATGGACAACTGTACGTTGCTTTTTCATGGGTTTCTTGCTTACAAGACATAAATATAAACATTTCATAGGCATAATTACACAAGAAATGAAGCTGGATTTGGCGAAAGTAATATATATGATAGGAAATACAATTATCGTTATATTTGAATGCAATACGTTTGGAAACGGATTGTTACACACAAATATGATTAATTGTTAAGAAAAGCTAATTGTAATTTAAAAAGTATCTACTATATAGGTATTTTAAAGAGTTTGTATGTTGTGCTGTAGTAGATTCACTAAATCTGTTGAAATTCAACAGGAAATTCTGCCAGTTTCAAATATTCCATTGCACAAAATATGCCTATTTATAATACACTGTACACCAGACCAGGGCAACCTGTGGCTCTTTAGGTAATTTTTTTGTGGCTCTCGTGCTCTTTTTATTTGGCCATATTATGTGGCTCTTAGATTTAATTAAAAAAATAAAATTTAAAATAATATATTTTAGAAGCAAACCATGCTGAAGAACAAATAACAATGGTATCAATGACAAGGAATAAATGAAGAGAAGAGCCAAACGGTGGTAGAACGGCTAAACGATTACACGTATTACAGTAACTAAAAACACCTTCAAATGCTTCCACCTCTCCTTACTCTCTTAAACACGAGCATAATCCCCTTCACTTTGTTTACCCACTTTCCAACAATTTGGAGAAGTTTCTCTATACGAAAAACTTTTCGAATTTTTCACAAGCCCATTTTACATTGATGTGATTTTCATTAATAAAGAATATCGATTATAATTTATAGATTTGCAATGCAATGATGAGTTGCATAGCATTTTTAAATAAAACTGAGTTTCATAACAAATTCACAGCAGGTGAAAGTATGTACCAAGATTTAAGAAAATGTTTTAAAAATTGTTAGTCTCTTCGGAATTGATTTGAAGCTTTTTCTTCCAAAATTAAAATGTGCAAAAATCAGAGCCAGCCAGGAAAATCACAGGTCCTGGTGCAAAGTGTCAAAAAATTTTAATAGAAATTTTTAGTAGCTAAAGCGTCATCACTTACTATGATTGTGTTTGATATTTTTTTCCAAAATTTTAAATGTATGTACTTTACAAGCACAAAAAATAGTTTTTAGAGAGTGTGGGGCCTGGTGCAGTCGCATCATTGACACTGCCATCAAGAAATAAAACCAAAGCTTCGATAACTGATACAAATTTGAAATGTCACTTAAGAATTGCGAAAACCAAAATTGATGCTAATCTGGAATATCTCAGCAGAAGTACTGAAAAACAAATTTCTCGTTAGCAAATCTATGTATTTCTTTTTTAAATATTTTTTCTATGGATTCTTAAACAATATTTTTTCATGTGGCTATTTACTTTTTTTGGGTTACCAGGCTCTGCTGTACACTTTCCTAACTTGATTTTACTTTTCTCAATTTGCCCTTCCCTACCAACCTCCTATGCCTCAAGCCAGCCGAGGGTGCAACACGGCTGACACGTGCTAGCTGTTTTATTGTTTCTGTGTTATTGTTTTTTTACCGAGTGAACATTTGAGGCCTCCAAGGCAGCAAACGTTATTAAAATTTCCCATTTTTAATTTCTCATACGAAGTATCGAGAAAGTATTGTTATCGCGAAAAAATTCGACCTCGAGATTTTTACAGAAATATACGTTTTAGGTGTCGCTGAATCCGAAAAAGTGGTTTTTCGAATGCCGTCTGTCTGCTGTTACTGGCTCTGAGCCTACGCGGTAGATCGAAAAATAGTGAAATCTCGTACTTAGGCATTTTATCATACTGAGCAGAGTATGCATAGAAATGGTTGACATTGATCAATAATTAAGAGTAGTTTATTCTACGCATTTTTAACAACAATCTGATTTTCTCGAAAACGGCTGAAACGATTTTGATCAAATTTCGTACAGTTACTTAAGTTAAGGTCTTCAATAATACTGTACAGTTCACATTTCTCAAAAAATGAATATAAGGCTAGTTTATTCTAGGCAACTTTAACAATAATTAGATTTTCTCAAAAACGGCTATAACGATTTTGATCAAATTTCGTACAGTTACTTAAGTTTACGTCTTCAATAACAATGTATAGTTCATATTTCTCAAAAAATGAATATAATGCTAGTTTATTCTAGGCAACTTTAACAACAATTCGAGTAGTAGTAGTAATTAAGTTTTTAGGTGCGTTAACAGCCAAGGTTATTTCGCACCGTCAAATTCTCTTAGGGAAAATCAACATACATCACGACATCCATGCCCGAAGCGGGATTCGAACCCGCGACCTTTGGGTTAGACGGCCTACCAGTCAAACCCGGCCGGCACAACAATTCGATTTTCTCAAAAACGGCTATAACGATTTTGATCAAATTTCGTACAGTTACTTGAGTTTACGTCTTCAATAATACTGTATAGTTCATATTTCTCAAAAATGAATATAAGGCTAGTTTATTCTAGGCAACTTTAACAACAATTCGATTTTCTCAAAAACGGCTCTAACGATTTAGATCAAATTTCGTATAGTTACTTGGGTATACATCTACAATAATACTACGTATTTCATTTTTCTCACTGAATGAATATAACGCTAATTATTCCTCGGCAACTTTAACAAAAACTAGATTTCCTAAAAACCGGCTGATAACTAAACGACGTATTAGTATGTGAGAAAGTTTGTACAGTGTATGTTGTACCGATTTTTTCCCTTCCCACGCTGTCCTTCCTTCTTCATTAATCTCTCTTCCTCGTTTCTTCAATATTTTCCTACGCTATATTTTTCTCTCTCCAATCTCTTTATCCTCTCTTCCTCCTCTCTTCACCCTTTTCCTCCTATCTTCACATTCTTCCCCCACCCTCCAATCTCTTCCTTCTCTTTACACTATTCCTCTTCTATTCGCTCTTTTCCTCCTCTCTTCATCCTCTATCTTCAAACTTTCTCATCTCCTTTTCCTACCCCTCTTTATAATTCCCCTATTCCTTCTGATGTCTTCTTTCCCCTCTTAACTCCTATATCTTCCCATTTATTACTAATTCCCTCTGTTTTCCTCCCCTCTCCTTTTCCTATTTACATTCTCTTGTTTCCATCATCTTCATAACTGCATCTCTAATGAATATAAGGCTAGTTTATTCTAGGCAACATTCAACAATAATTTGATTTTCTCTTTAACTTTTCTATCTTCCAATTTGTTCCCAATTTTCTCTGTTTTCCTTCCCTCTCGTTTTCCCGTTTACATTCTCTTGTTTCCATCATCTTCATAACTGCATCTCTAATGAATATAAGGCTAGTTTATTCTAGGCAACATTCAACAATAATTTGATTTTCTCTTTAACTTTTCTATCTTCCAATTTGTTCCAAATTTCCTCTGTTTTCCTCCCCTCTCATTTTCCCATTTACATTCTCTCGTTTCCATCATCTTCATAACTGCGTCTCTAACGAATATAAGGCTAGTTTATTCTAGGCAACTTTAGCAATAATTTGATTTTCTCAAAAACGGCTTGAACGATTTTGATGAAATTTCGTACAATTACTTGAGTATACGTCTGCAATAATACTGCATATTTCAATTTTCTCACTGAATGAATATAACGCTAATTATTCCTGGGCAACTTTAACAAAAACTGGATTTTCTAAAAACCGGCTGATATGATTTTCATTTTCTAAAGATAACTAAACGACGCATTAGTATATGAGAAAGTTTGTACAACGAATGTGGTACCGATTTTTGCATATTTTGAACGTTTTCTCATGAAAGTTAATTTGAAAGTTAATTCATTAAAGGTATGTATAATCATTTTTATTTAAACGGTATTGGTTCGATGAAATCAAGTCAGCTAATTTAACTTAACAGTAACATTTGTATTAAATTAACATTAATATAATTAATTAATTGTGCAAAATCATTATGCATATGATCCGGTGATTTTTCGACGTATAATTTTTATCGTGTACTTTTTCTCACGAAAGTTAATTTACTTAAATCAATTTTCCTTTAAATATAGTCATTTTTATTTCTACGTAATAGATTCGGTAACTTAATAGTTGCAATATTAATATTATCATGACGCCATTCCCTCCAAAATATATTGGAATTGTGCCGTGCGGAACACGACGCGCCGAACTGACCGGTGCCGAATAATCCCATCGCCGAATCGGCCGTGACGAACTGTCCCTTTCCGAAAAATGGGGGGCTAGGATCACGCCAGGATTATTAAAATGTTCTACTTTACACAACTAAAAATTAGGGTTCGATAATCATAACGGGATGGGTGTTATGCCCGTAAATACGATATTTATTATGAAAAAAACAACTAAAATAAACTATCAATGTAAACGGAATGGAATTTTCCCGGTGATTTGTTTGCATTGCATCGCAGGAAAGGGTTGATTGTTTGTCTTTTGAATTTCTCATTTGTATTACTCTCCTAATATATATATATGAATACCAGAATGAAATTTTTAAAATAGTGTAAACATTTCTGTTTTAAGAGAAAAAATTTCAAATGTACGCAACTTATTCCGAAAATCAGATACTGAAACGCAGTTCGCCATGCATATGCTATTTAAACTCAAGAGACGCTATTGAGATGCAATAGACGCCATGAACACGTCAAGTTTTCCTGGAAGCGAGCCCCGGATTGCAGCATTATTGATCTCTGATGCCGACGGAGGCAAGTCCAAGATTCGAGGGGTAGGAGGGGAGATGGGCGATGAAACAGGAGCAGTCCACTGCAGAATAGGTTGGATGCACATGAGGAAGTGCAACATGATAGGCATCTCACGTACGAACTTGCTACAATGATTTTGTCATTAGTTCGTTAACAAAGTAGAATATTAATTTCTCTTAGGTAGTGATTGACGAGCCAAAACTCAAGACTCCGCCATTTAAGCGCATAAAGGTTATACGAAGATAATAATAGGAGATTTTTCCAGTTTAAATTTCGTGCACCAGTGAATGTAGCTTTAGAATATATAGACCGATTACTACTCTTAATTACGCCGTGCATTTGCCGAAATGTATCTACTGTGTTTTAAGTCGAGGCTTTTTTCAGATACAAACGTTTTTATGCGTATTTGAGAAACACAGGTTTTCAATTTTGATTTCAGCCATAAGGCGACCTTGATAAGCTTCTCTTGAATTGGGTTTCTCGTGATTGCAAGTTACAAATCGGTGAACTATATTCTTCAATATTTAATTAGAATTTCAACTCAAGATTTTATTTGGAAATTAAATAATTAAAATCGAGGAATTTTGACTACAAATTGAATTTCAATGGGATTATTTATTGAAGACAATTCGTAACTTGTAGTAAACCGATTCCAGAAAATAATTACTATATTTCTGATACTGAAAACTATTAAATAATAACTGTTAATATGCGTAAATGGTAGATTAAGACATTACACTTTTCATTTGCCAATAATTATTCTATGGCGGAGTTATGTAATAAATGAATACAACGATTAATAATTGATGGGAGGGCTGGTTAGCGTGTCTGGCTCCAGGTGCAAGTGTAGCGAGTTCAAATCTGACCGATTGCATGACTATATTTGTTTCTCTTTGTTATTGTTATAGCGCTCATTGTAAAGTGTGCAACCGTTTATGAGAAAGTTAAAAAGATATAAAAATCCTCTATGAAGGCATTTCCCCCAATTAGCCATAATTCCCATTTTGTGAGATTCGTGCTCATTTACGATGACGTAGTTAATATATTTGGATGAGTTCATAGACACAACACAATTACAAGCTGGGGTCAGTTACAATAATTTTAAGCTTGCAAGTCTTCTTAAATATGCTTACGGAGTAGCAAACGAAATCAGCGAAGTATTTTTCGCCTTTCATCGCAAGTATACTACCAGGTAAAAATGTTGTATAACAATCCACATTCACCCATGTTAAAATATGGAAAATTCGGGATGTATTTCTGTAAGGTAGGCTTCATTCCCTGTCGCCACTTTTCTGCACTGAAATTGATTCACCACTTGCACGGAGTGATGCGATATTGTTCCGTTGCTGGAATCTTTACAACTACCATTTGAACGTTTAAAACTTATGCCTAACTTTAGGTTCCTTAAAAATCGACGAATGGTGACTTTCCAATCACTCCGTGTTGAAAGCTGCCTAAATGATAACCTGTTACTCGACCGCGCTCACCTATATGCACCACCGGCGGCATAAGATTCAGGGGCACGCAACACGCTATATAAATCGCTACATTTTAAGTGCCCGTCAAAAATGACGGGACATGCATTTAAACGTTATAACTCAAATGTTCTAAACCGAAATCCGATGGTCAATTTTTTTATCATTTTAACTTGCAAAAGAATGTAAGCCTGCCCGTTGAAAAACCACTTTTACGTGTTATCTTATGGAAATGAGAAATTATATCCAGGAGTCGAACCCCGATCTTCTTTAGGGGATTATTTTCGTCGTTGACTTTTAATGCGTGATTGAATCATTCCAGCCAAATTTCAATCATCTAAATATTCGGGAAGCTTGTTAAACAGCGTTAAAAACCGTAACATACAAAGTGACAATAAGCGTTTTATATGGTAGATGAGCTGCTTGTAATTCCTTCACGCTGGGGTAAATAGATAAGTTTTTAGGAGAGAGTGCATGGGAGAGAGGAACTAGGAGAGGCAGAGAGAGATCGAGATTGGAACTACACAGTCTCTTCCTCCATCTAAAATGGAGGAAGAGAGAAATGGAGAGAGGAAAAGAGGCGCAGAGAGAGAAGAGAGATGAAGATAAGGACGATAGACGGAGAGAGAGAGAATAGTAGAGAGGAAGGAGAAAGGAAGAGAGAGAAGAGGAAGGAGACAGGAAGAGAGGAAGGAGAAAGGAAGAGAGAGAGGAAGGAGAAAGGGAGATACAGAGGGAAAGATGAGAGAGGAAGGAGAAAGGAAGACAGGAAGAGGGAGAATGGGAAGAATTTTAATTTAACACTTTATTAATACAAAGCTCTCGTTTTTGACGGGAAATTATGGTAGTGTCTTCATAAAAACGTAAAGGAGAAACTAAATGTATGGAAATAATATGAATACAGTTGTCCCAACAAAATCATTTTGCGTCGCAAGCGAACTTGTTCTTTTACGCATCCAATAGTGTTACACGTTGCGTAGAATATCATGACTCAAATCGGTATACGCACAGAAGAAAGAATTTAACTTTCAGCACTTACAGTATCGAACGGTGAACTTTGTTTTGGGAAATTACCTCGCGATATTTTCAAAGTAAAAAAACTGTAAGTTACCGAACCTACTCCCAACTTATATTTTTGTTGTAGATGTAGATGTCGATGTAGAGGTCGTATATTCAAATTACCCGTATTAAAAAGCATCTTAACCCTATGGACTTGGTCGTGGAATGTTCATAACTCTGGATTAGGCTATATTTCGATGTCCCTTATATCGAACTGACAAGGTTTTACTGGATTTGCTTATAAAAGCCCAACCAACTTGTCATGGTATGTAACTACCCCCTAGTTCAACCAAAACTTGACCTGTAAATATTCCAGTAGTAAGCGAAGTAGACTCAACTTTACTAATAAGTCGTAAATGAAGCATTTCCACTCACATGTTTCAAATGATTCCGTAACAAAACTGGTAAGGTTCTGCACCTCGACAGCTTTATCACAAAACTTCCATGGAGCCAAGAGAACACCATCAGGATGAACAAAGTTGAGGCTATCTCTAAAATTATCATAAGATATTTTCCCAAAAACAAGTCCAGCAGGGGCGGCAATCCCAAACCTAAAAGGAAATGGAATGTATTGATTTTAACATAACATAAAAAAATAATACTAATGTTTTTCTCTCACGTTCACCATTGCTCTTGAAATTAAGAAATATTTTTGAGATACTCTTTCTCACATAAACCATTAAGCTCTAAATGCTTCATAAAATCAGAATTTCAATTTAAAACAAAATGCCCTAACAACTTACTAAGCGATACGATGGTTAATTCAATATGCGATATGTAATGAAATGCGAGGGTCGTCCGTGTCAAAATCGAAACAAGGCCGGATATGTGACGGCTGTGCCAACGGTGCGACTGCACCTGGACCCGCGCTTACAGAAGCTCCGCGGTTTTAAAAAATATATCTATTGTACATGTAAATTCCTTTTTTTAATTGGAAAAAATGTCGAACACACTCGTAATGAGAGAAAAAGTTGATTTATTTATTAAAATCTATAATTAAAATTTTTTAAATCGTAAGAGGCCCCACACACACACTTTACACAGGGTCCCATGATTTTCCAAGCTGGATCTGAATCGGAAACTATAGACCTAGCAACCTATTGATTTATCGGAAAACGCCCTCGCGTTTCGAGAGATATTTTCGTTGCCATAGAAACTGCACCGTTCCTATTCAAGATGGCGGAGGATGACATCAATGCAGCTATTAGACAACGGTTTATCAATCGATTTACGGTATACAAAAACGTTCGAGTATCAGAAACTTTACTAGAAGCACAGTTTGAAGAAGACACTCTGAAAAAGTTACAAATCTACGAGAGGTGTAACCGTTTCAATAATGAGCGTGTTTGAGATGATGCTGTTAGAGGATGAAAATCAACAAGAATCATTCCTGTTGTTATTTGAATCATTAAATCTTGGAAAACCAGCTGAATAACGGTTTCTGAATTAGTGAAGGCAACAAACTTGAGTTGGGTCAGCAGAAAAAAATCTTTCACAAGCCTTCCGGAAAGTGTCTTCACAACGGGTTCCCCTAAATCTCACAGAAGTGCACAAAGATGACATACTTCAGATTTTATCACTGCTTCTTTTCCGCTTCAATGAAAAAGGTTAAGATTTTTTTACAACGCATCGTTACATGCGATGAAACATGGGTTAATTATCATACACCAGAGACCAAACGCTCAAACATAGAATGGAGGAATTCGTCGTCACCAACATCGAAAAAATTCAAGGTGATTCCTTCTGTTATAAAAGTTATGATGTCCATTTTTTGGAACTGCAACGATGTCATCCACGTAGAATTTTTACCAAGAGGCCAAACTGGCAAGAGCTCCCATACACGAGCGGTTTTCCCGACAGTTTTGGACCGTGGCGTTCCAAAACTGATGGGACAGGAACGCGTGCAGGTGGGGTAAATTGGCAGTATTGAACTGTGGAAGTACGGTATGACCTTGTAATATCCGCGGTTCAAGACTGTGACAGTTGGGAAACGTTGCGCCGCAATCCCGCAGTTTTGGACCGCCGTGGTCAGACGTTTCGTGTCATAGTTTTTAAAAACACTGAAATGTCATATGTTGATATCATAGCCATGATTACTCAAAATTTATAAATTCCATTCTTAAGCTAGTACATATATCAATAAATAGCCAAATAAAAGTAAATGAAAATATAGTACAAAAAATATTAATGAAAAAATATTTTTGTCCTTTATTTAAATAAAAGAAATAAAAGTTACGCATCCAGCTGGTCTTCCACGTTTACCACAAATAGCTACTAATGATAAATTAGCTATAGAAAATTTATTTATAAAAAGAATTTATATTTTATTACGTTTTTTAAATAAATTTTCATACTTAATTACACATACAGGCAGACCTCGTAATTCGCGGCGGTTACGTTCCTGAAAACACCGCGAAAGTACAGGCGACTCCCGAGATTCGACAGTTCGAGATTCGACAGTTCGAGATTCGACAGTTCGAGATTCGACAAATTCGAGATTTCGACACAGTCGATCGAATTGGGAGCTAGTTTATGCGAAGTAATTTTCGTCCCGCCCAACCACGCGAGGTTTAGTTTCAGTGTAGACATAGTTATTTCTGCTCTAATTGTTTGAATTTGTGCAGATTAACTCTTTTTTCTGTTAATCTTTGATTTAAATTTATTTTATTTATTTATAAATTTATCACTTGACATGATATCTAAAAGAAAATGTAATAGTGATAATGCTAGTGAATCAAATAAAAGAGTGTCGTTCAACTATTAGCGCTTATGTGAAACAGACGGAGAAAGTTCTAGAACGTGATAAATTCACGAAATTTGATGGCTGGTTTGACAGATTTAGGAGAAGGGCAGGTTTGCATAACCTTAAATTAACTGGCGAGGCTGCAAGTTATTTTGTGCTTTTTAATAACTTTTATATTAATTTCGCTGCGATATATAGTAGTTGTATGTATAGACAGATGTATGCAGGGATGTGCTACAGACAGCCCGGTCCGACTCGCGCGAGCCGAGATGCGGGAACGTATCCCCCGATTATAACATGCAAGTCTATGGAAAAATGGCGTTCGACATTTTCGACGTTTTCAGGAACGCATCCCTGTCGAATCTCGGGAGTCGCCTGTAATTAAGGCAATGGAAAATATAGGGTTCAGTTCCTATCCCATCAAGAACGGATCATTAGTCCTCTGAATTGGTAACCACAGAAAAAATAGAGAAAGACGGAAAAATGAACGTCAATGAAAGAGAGACTTAAACATGATTAAAACAACACGAAAAAGTATCAGAAAATAAAATCGTATTTAAGTTCCGCATTAGGATCGAGAAAAAAGAACGGCGGTTGCCTAACTTGCAGGAGCTAATCTCCCAAATACGGCAGACCAGGGCCGCCGAGAGCGCGGGCCCTGGGGCAAATACCATCGCCGGGCCCCTTTTCTTTAAGTTCAAAAAGGAAACCGGGCCGCTCGGCAGGCCCAAAACAGCCGACACCCCCTCCCCCCTTCACTACGGTATTGGCTCACAGTATTATAAACAGAAATTGTCTAATTCTATCCAATTAAAATTTTTTATCAAAATTGCGTATAACATATATGTTGATACTATATGTATCACATCACAATTAGACTTGGAATGATTCGTACAATATTCCTTTTTGTATTTCGCTATATGGAGGTTTGTTTTTAGCGGAACAGGTGCGATTTTTATTTCATAATTGGATGGTTTCGTAATTATCGAAGGTTCATAATATAGAGGATTTCTATAGTTTTATTAGTGAATTTTTGTTATATGGAGTTCTTCGTTCTAAGGGAGTTCGTAAGGTAGAGGTTTTACTGTCATCATCATCATAGGTAGTCTGTCCATTGACAGTATATATCAGTTATACCAGGGGTAGGCAACTTATGTCCAGAGAAATTTCTATAAGGCCCAATAAGCTTTAATAAAAATGAAATGTGACATTTAATGCAGGAAAATTGATATTTCTTATTTAAAATAACGATAAAAACCTTTCTAGTGAAGTTTTTTGGCTAAAAAATTGCCAATATTTGAGTTTCAATTCAAAATCTCTTGGGTAACTTATGATAAAAAATCTTATCAGTCCCCTGGAGTGCTCACAACTTCTAGTATGGCCCTCTTAAGAATTTCCCATTACTAAATTAAATCACCACATAAAAATATTCGAAAGCCATGCTTTATATCTGAGATCAGCAAACTTTTCTGCATGGTAGGCCAAATTCATAGTTGTGAATGTGTCAGAGGGCTGTTTGGAAATCATGAGAACTTTAGCAGGCTTGATGCGCATTTATATCCTAAGTTATCTAGAAATTCTGTGGTCTCGTATTAGTGAAAATCCAGCATAAATAATATTCTAGTACAGTAGAACTTGGTTATAACAGCATTCAAGGAACTGGAAATTTATTGTCGTTATAACCAAGTGTCGTTATAACCGAGGTGCATGGGAGCATAGAATTAGTTTCCAAATTCTAAGTTTTATATTATGATGTAAAAAGTACCATAAAACATTATGTTATATTATGACATAATAGAAAGTACATTATATTATGATATAATAACTCCTTAGATTCATAAAAATGTGATATCACTTTTACTGCTTACATAGCTTCTTTAACTGTGGGAACTGGTTCATCTTGATCCTCTACCATTTCTTCATTTTCTTCTTCACAACACTTTCCATGTTGCCCTTCCATGACCTCCCTCATGATGTCTAGGCTCATTTGAGCTTCTGTTGTTATAACATCATGGTCAATTTCTGCATATGAATTGATATCTTCATTACTTTTGAAACTTTCTACGTTAATCACAGCTAACCATTCTGTTAGTGTTGTTTCATAAAAATTGACGTCTAATGAATTGGTTTTAGAAAACAGCTCGTGTGAACCACACTGAGTAAAGAGTTTCCGCTGTTGGATTCCTCCCCGTTGCCTTTGGCCCTTCAATGTATTGGTGATTAGCAAAAATTAATAATAAAACCTGACTCATTTAATGGCATTTATATGATATTAGGTAGTTCTTTCTTCTCACCCACACAAAAAAATGTGTTGCACCGACCATGTGCATACACATACAAATATTTGTTACTAACTTCCACTGTCGCTATAACCGAGTGTATTAATACATTGTAACCGAGGTGAATATATACAATATTGTAGAAACGGGGATAGGACCTGAAGAATATGTCGTTATATCCGAGTTGTCGTATTAACCGAGGCTATTATAAGCGAGTTCTACTATATTTAAACTTCATCAGAAAAGGTTTTGAGGCCATAATTTTGCTGAAAAAATATTAAATTATTCATGCTTAATTTTAACAACCACGTTTTCGTCATAATTTCACAGGTTGCATGAAGCACTCTCAGGGGCCACATATGGACCGCGGGCCAATAGTTGCCAACCCCTGCCTTATAATATTCAGCATGTGAAAACATTTTTGAACAATGCTAGTACCCACAAAACACTATAATACTTGTGGTTTTCAACACAAGGGAATAAGCAGGAGTAGCCAGGCTGAACCTAGTTTGAACTCATTTCCATCCTTAGATACAAAATCATTTTAAAATTTTTTCTTCATGAAATCACCTCCAAAGAATGGCATAAATGTAGGAAAAGCAAATACATAATAAAGTACTCTGTCAAAAAAATGTTAGTAGCTCATACTACACAAAAATGTCTAATAGTTTGCCATATTATCCTTGCTTGAAAATTAGTCATTGCAGCTTTCTTTGGTTTGAACATTTACTACATTTTCTGAACAATTTTCCATCACTAATAAATATGTTTGTTATTTCTGTGTTAATCACTACAATAAATGAATAATGCTGGTCATGTAAATACTCTAATATTAGTATTACCTGAATTTTGTCCTTCCTATAGGTCCATAGTAATAATTCAAGTTTACAGGTATCGAGTACTTCTCATCAATTATCAGTATAGTTGGGACTGATAACATATTACCAGGTTTCCCATCAATCATTTTATTACGCATGTTTTCCATATAAGAAGAGTGACCTTCCAACTCCAACAAATCAACATCAGCAGGATCCTATAAAGAATCCTATATTACTGCACTAGCACAGGGGAATTTCATTCTAAATATCAATGCACAGATAAGCAGTTACCTCAGAATCAATGATTTGCTTCTCTAACAAAGGATGAAAAACGACAAATCCATTAGGATTAATAGAAAATCCATAGCCAATGTGACAAAGACCTCTGTAGGGTATTAATGAACTCAACTCCGATAGAGCTACATCAACTCCCATAACACCTAATAACGTTTGATTTTCCTAAAATGAAAATAATGCATACATTGTTTGTAATTCAATTTACATCTTGCTATTGTTCTGACACTTATAGAAGCTAAGTTATTAAATATAATGTAAACTCTATACAACAAGTATAGCATATAACGAGAACTTCATTATAGCAAGCGAAAACACTTTCACTGTCAATTTCTTAATGTTACATATGGGGAATTTAATTTTTGGATATTACGAGTTGTTAGAATGAGTATGAATGTTATAAATTCTTGCTATATTGAGGTTTCACTGTGTATGAATTTAAATTTCATTGAGATATAGTAACAGATTCTTCAGCAGAAAAATAAAATAACATATGCAAAAAAACATTTCACTATTATTGCAATATTTTCAACATACTTACATTGGGTGCAGATCGATTTGCCACAGGTAATGTTACTGATGCCACAAATCCCAAACCCTATAAATGTAAAATATTTTAAGTACCTCATCCGATGTTCTATAAAAATACACTTACTCTTTCAATTATTTTAAAAACCAAACACAATAAGGTTTAAGGACATCAAAAATGATTTTAATACAATGGCTACAGTAAAATGATAAGTAAATTCAATAAATTTTCATCTCATGTATTTTAATGTTGATAGCTAGTTTTCAATGATTCAAGCAAGTAAGTAAATAATTACCCCAGAGTCTTTATAAAAATTGGTCCACTGAAACAGCTCCTGGTCACCTGAAATAACTAAGGGACGACTGAGAATCCTAACATAGTCCTGAAAAAATATTGATAAATAAATTATGTACCATATTTTTGGGCATTTAAGATGCATGACACATCTTGATTTTTGAGGAAAAAATATTTTGGTGTATAAAAGTATAAAAGAATGGCTGCGGAGTTTGTGCTTAAGTCCATATCTGATCACATTTTGTGAAAACATTATTTTGTAATAACAGTTAAAAAGAATATTTTAGGAAAGCTTTATTCATGAAATTACGTAAATACGGATAATCTCAAACAGATAGAATTGCTTTTAGGTTTAAAACAAGTAATCAGCATCCTGTTTGTAGTGCACACATAACACCTATGGACAGCTCATGTCAATAATGCTTACTTTAACTAACGTGGAAGATAAGATTTAAATGTCTGTGCAGCAGAAATTGAGAGATAATGACAATGGAGAACATGTTTTTTATGTTATTATTTCCCATGTAAGAAACTTTTAGTAATACAAATTTATATAAACAATACACGAAACTGTTATAAGAAAGTAGACATAATTTCCTCTTTCATAGACATTACAATTGGAATGATTAGAATGCCACTTCAAGAAACATCTTTACCTGAATCCGAGTCCTAATTGCACCCAATGCAGTAATGGTGTTGAAGTAGCCTTTTGTTTCACAAGCTATAGTTTTCAGTATAACAGTAGGAATAGGGTGAGGACCACAAGCATAAGTGAATATCCTAACATTTTCAGTGATGGAGTCATTACGATAGTGATTAAGAATCTCCTCAGGCCATTCAGTACCACCATCACTGAAAAACATTATTACTTTATGACAATCTGATCCTTCCCATGGTTGTTTTATTTCTTCAAACTGTGAAGAAAAAGGTGTAAAAAGAGCATAAAAATAAGCAAACAATGGCACAGTAGGTTGAGTAAAAAATGACCTAATTTAAGTTAAGATGTTTACAGAAAAAACTGTACAGTTACATTTGATTTTTATTGTTATTAGTGTGCCAAAAAATGAGATTAAAATATCATCTGCATATAATGATATCTATCAGAACACTACCCCAAGCACATAATTATTCACTTTAGTGTGATAATTCTATGAAACATAAAAAGGTTGACAAAAATTATTCCATTATCAAAATGATCCTACAACATTTATCAAGTTACCTTCTGAAAAGCTTCAAATGCAAACTCCAAAGCAGTGGCATAGCTAGTGAGATTTCCTTCTTGTAATCTATCGACTGCATCATACAGCAAACCTTTATGGTAACTAGTTGCTTGTACCAAAGTATTTAAACAAGGTATCACCCAGTCAACTTCATTGTTGAACTGAAAAGGGAAAAGAATATGTCCATAGGGTACATGGGAACAGTGACTTTTTGTACATTACTAGCTGAAGTGCACAGTTTTTCCTGGAAAAATTCAATATTTCATGCATTAAAAATTGGAGAATGGTTCATCGTTTCCAATTACAGGCAGTCCTCGACTTTTGTACGTTCGACTTTCGTACAACTCGCACTTTCGTACATTATAAATTTCCACCCCTAAACCGCCTTTCGTACGCCGAATTCGGACTTTCGTACGTCAGCTGATGAACAAATATTTTGAGCTATTGCATAGTGGCGCTGTCTGTCAGCCAAGCCAACACCTTTAATAAATTACCAAATGAAGCGAAATGCATAAATATAATAAAATGCATAAGAGTAATGGTTTCTTGGCTGAAATCTAAATCATTCTACTCAATTGATGAGTTTCTAGAAAGTGACCTAGCAGATTTAAATTTTTTTAAAGAGCAAGGAACCGATCTACATATGCTTTGATGACGTTGGTGATATCCCTTAGCAGACCGCGAAACAATTTGGGACATAATGATTGTGCAGTTGCTTGGCTTTCTCACGAATGACAAGCGAACTCCGCAACACTTTCTTCCGAGTTTGGGTCTCGATTCACAGGTTTAAAAGTCTTCTCTAAATATGGATTCCTAGGTACAAAAGACACTTTTGTACTCATTGAAGTACCACTTGCAACACTAGCTCTCATCGCTTCTTCACTTTTGTTATCGATCTCATTGTACAATCGTTCACACAAAGTAATTTACCAACTGATGAAGCAGATTCGTAATGTGCAAGCCTATCTAAAACTACAATTGTCTTCTCCAAATTCATCACTTTTTTGCCCTTTTTAGCGGCTTTTATTTCATTTCAATCATCACTCTTTGGGGCCATAATTAGGCAATATTACAAAAAACTATGAAAATAGTGAAATGCTTTAATGAAAAAAACTCACACTTTCCCACATTATACGTTGACACCCCTGAACCGCCTTTTGTATGCCGAATTCGGACTTTTGTATGCCAGCGAAATGACGAACGAACATTTCGAGTGGTGGTGGTGCCGGCTGCCAGCCACCAGTTTCTGCTATGTCACCATCTTTGTCTGTACAGCAGTGTTTATTTGTGCAATTATTTAAATATTTTATTGCATTTTGTTCTATCTCTCTATATTTGAAAATCGACGATTGTGTCTAAAAGGCCCCTGCTCAAAAAACTAAGCATTTATACCATAATTAGAGATTTTATAATATTTTTTGGCTCTCTGGGAATGGAACCCCCATTATAACATGTAAGTCTATTGTTCGACTTTTTTACATTAGACTTTCGTACACATTTTAAGGAACGCATTATGTACGAAAGTAGGGGACTGCCTGTTGTCTTGGGTGTTGTAAAATGTGCTCTGAACCCTTTCTGTTTATTTAACTTGAACCAAATTAGAACATTTACTAAGGTTTAACAACAAAAAACGACTACTGTATATACTCGTGTATAGGTTGATTGCAACTTTTTTAATAAAAACTTTTGTTTTTTTGAATATTTCACTTATAAGTTGACCCCAGTTTTTCAGGTCTATTAAAATGAATTTTTTTATTCAGTACGTATTTATACATTTAGTTCCACATAAAGAATTCAAAAGAGAATATTTGTTGCATCTCTCTAATTCTTCGAATAACAAATTAACTACGTGGTGTCAAGGAGCAGCAAAGTAGTGTGATGCCTCCCCCAGACAATGTGTTTCTTTATTTACATATTATGGAGTTTACATATTGCGCCTCTGTCTTGCTGTTGTTCTTTGTCCTGCCGCCGTCACGTTACTGAATGTTGCATTAACGAAAACTGCTTAATTACTTGCGAAGCATCAGAGATCAACTTAGAATCACCGAATTATATAGGAACTTGATTCTTTTGCATACATCGATATTTAAATATTCAAAGTTATCAATACAGTTTAAATACAACAATAGTTTCAATTCCATCAAATTTTAACAACTGTAGTGCAAATAACATCATGTGTTTTAACCTAACACAAATATTACTCATGTATAAGTCGACCCCTGAGATTTTTGCTAAAAATTTGGTCTTAAAAACTCGACCTATACTCGAATAAATATGGTACTTGCTGAGTAACTAAATTACAATAGTATTAATATTATCATCACTGTGATTTTGTACATTTTTCTATTTATTAATACAGACTAGTTTTTATGGATACGAAAAAAATATTAATAAGTCTTGTTTACATTAGATGATATAAAGTATGTTTTTGCAGACAACAATAAAAAATCAAAATTTTCTCTCCCTAGCTATTACAGTCAACCTCGGTTATACTGTCATCGGTTATAATGGATTTTTTCTCACTTCCCGATCGTTTTGCTATTCTATATAACAGTAACTACTTTGGATATACCGGCCTTGGTTATAACAGATCTTCAGTTATAACGGATTTCTTCGGCATTTCCTAACTAAATTTTCCTCGGCTATAACGTTTTTTGACAAAATAACATGCAATTCAAGGAAAAACGGCCTATGTGTCTATGACGCATTAAACATTACTGTATCCGATATAGTATACAATATTACTCGGTTAACAGAAATATTAAGAATAAATGCCATTCTATATTATAACCACTTTATATATTATATCTTACTTGAGATTGCTAGAAGAAAGACCAAAAGTTTTTCGATTTTAGAAATCGTTTGAGTCAGCACAAAAACAAAGCAGCGGTTGAGGCATCTGGTGGGGTGTCAGGTAATGACTATTTGTTGACAACAAATAACTCATGCAGCTCTTCCCACAAAAACAAAACTAGAATAACAACCCTTCCACATTTCAACCACCAGGTCAATCACGCGTAGAGGTCAAATAGCTCAAAGCGTCATGATTGACGCTTTGAGTCCACGTGGATGAGACACAAAAAACCTTTCACTTCATCCCTCTTTGGACCTTCCGGACCTTCTTCAAGTCTTCGCACCCCATCGGGTGATTAAAAACTTGAAACTTCATTATCGCAGCCAACCTGTGTGCCAGCGACTAGCTGCTTATGAAGAAGCAGTTCCATTTGAGTTCGATATTCTCGATTCAATGCATCTTTTATATCGTGCTTGGTTCATGGTAAAGGCAGAAACTATCGTTAATTGTTACAAAACAGTGAGATTTGCTAATGATGTAACAGATGAAGTTGATGACGCTGAGGAGAATGATTTGAATACTCTATGGTGCTGTATTTCTATTCCTGATGGAGTCAAATTTTTTGAGTATGCCTCTATTGATGACAATACAGCAGTTGCAGAGGTTCTTACCGACCGTGACATTATTGCTGATGTATTTAACTGTACTTTAATCGATGGCAGTGATGATGAAACCGAAATTGGTGAATGTGGACAAGAAAGCGAAAGCCCTATTATCACAACACAGGAAGCTCTGAATACTTTCAAGGTTGTAAGTCAGTACTATAACTCTTGTGGTTCTGATGAAAAATTAGACATGTATTTGTACTATATTGAAAAGGATCTGCAAACGCGGTCATCAAGCTCGAGTAAACAAAACCAGATAACTGATCATTTTAAAAAGTAAAACAAAATTGAGCTAACATGTCTTAGAATATTTAATAAAATATGTATTTCTTTGCGAACATTTGAAATAAATTTAAAATTGCCATTTTAACTGTATTTCTTTAAGTTAGGTACATTTTAAAACATAATTTTCCAGCATCTCGGATGTAACGGACTTCGGTTATAACGGATTTTTGCCTGACACCCCCTGGCGATCCGTTATAACCGAGGTTGACTGTATGTGGCTTGTGAGGTGCCGATTAAAAAATTTTCTCAAATAAAGGACACCAAATGCCACAAAAATACCTGTGAGAGTGATTAAGAGATGTTTCATCCAAAAGGTGTTGCATCCAAAATACAGGCGACGCCCAAGATTTGACAGGGATGCATTCCTGAAAATGCAGTAGAATCTCGAACAGTCGAATGTCGAGCGGCGTTTTCCCATAAAAGTACATATTATTGGGAGATGCATCTCAGAAGACAATTACTGAGTTCCATCTCATATTACATAAAGTTAAAATAACATTACTAACGTGCTAGGAAAATAATATTAAATCATTAAAAAGCATAGAATAATTTAAGACTAAAGAAAAACGACTTATATAAAAATATTTTCATACCTGAAATCTTCTTCAACTTTGCTTACGGGACTTGGTTTATTAACTGAGAAGTTGTAAAATTTTTGTTGGAAATGGATATAATAGTTTCAACCCATCAGCTCCATTAATATTTTTTCTTAGAAAAAGTAATAAGGAAAAACCAGACATCCTGAATAGCAGTGACATAACACTGGTTGACATGAGTACACACGATGAACATGAACTATCATGAATTTCTCTTTTGCTCGAAATTACTTTTTGAAACAAGTTTTCTTTCCGTAAATTTTCTTTCAATTTCCTTTAAAAATAAATTTGAAGAAATAAAACTCATAAAAGTTCTTTGAAACATCGGCTGAGAGAGTGAGAGTATGAGACTCCAAACATCGAACTGAATGCAAAAGGTACTCCCCAAAGATTTCATAAGTCCGTCTGTTTGTAAGCAAGAAAGATGCTCTGAAAACAAAAGAAATCTAATAAGCAGAGGATCTAAAGAGAAAATTCTTGGTCTGCTAGCAGTGAAGATGTGGGAGTTAGCTGATGGACATAACCCTAACATTAGAAGTGGTCTCACTGAAAATTCATCAGTAGATGCTTTTATAAGTACATCCTATAAATATTCCTTTTTGCTTAATGGAAAATTTGACTGATTCTTTGAACTGAAGCACAGAAACTTATGTAATTATATGTTGTTCCAAATTCGACCGATTGGCTTGTTTGAATAGGTGAGCTTTGACCGGTCGAAAGTCGAGTTTAAGTTATAAAATATAACGGTCGAATTCTCGAGTAGTCAAATGTCAAATAGTCGAATCTTGGGCATCACCTGTATATTATGCCCAATTCATTTTTGTCCAAAAGATTTTTCATCCAAAGACATCTCATCTAATTGTAATTCTGTCCAATTGTATTTTTGTCCAAAATGTTTCTGTTCAAAGACATTTCATCCAGTTGTACTTTTGCCCAGCTGCAGCTTCATTCATTTATAATTTTGTCCAACAGTATTTACAATTAATACAGTCCATCTGTCAAGTAGCCCCCTCCTAGATGGAGGTGAGGTGGGTCAGACAATATGGAGGTGGTAGAAGGAAGGAAGAAATCCTCATCAAATCTAGCCACTATGGGTGCCATATGACTGGGATTTCCATATACAGAGCCGTAGTGAGGGCGGGGCAACCAGGGCACAGCTTCATAATGGCGCACCAAATGGAAGTCTTATTATACACTTGTTAAAATGTGGTTATAGTTTTGTTTTTTTGATCTCTTCGCAACTTATAAAGGCCAACTGAGATTCAGCTGAAGGGCCATGACTGTACCACGTCATAGGTTAACATGTGCAAACTTAATTGGCAGCTTTTCACCTGCCTCTACTCTTTACACTCTGAATGTAATTTCTTTTATTTACCCTCATCCCCAAAAATGTGCGCGCCCTATCACATTGCATTAGTTGAGCAGAATTTTCATCCAAGTTGTCGATAAAAAAGTAAATACTGTGGAGGCACTTATTGATTTTATTGATGTCAAATCAAAAAAGGGAGACTAAATCATGTCAGAAATAAAGAAAAAATTGGAACAGGATGAACTAGATTTACAAAACATAAGAGCTCCATCATATGAAAATGCTCCTAATATGACCAGTAAATTAAACGGTTGCAAGGAAATAATTTTAAAACATAACCCTCTTATACATTTCATACCACTTCATAAGCATTTGCTTACTTTAGCTTGTTATCCAATGAAAAAAACTAACCGTCAAATTAGGGAATTTTTTGCAAAGGTAAAGAAACTGTTCCTTTTTTTGCTGGTTCCACATCAAGGTTGGTTGCACTCATGGAGGTCCTTAAGGTGACATTGAAAAACATGGCACAGCACGATGGTCATCAAGAATAAATGCTGTGAATTCTATGAGGTTACAACTGAAGCAAGTTTTTAGGGTGTTAATAAAATTAAAGAATGAACATGAAAGCACAGATGCTGAAGGTTAGCTAAAACAGATCGACCTGCAATTTATATTTTCCTTGTTATTTTGGGACAACTGCCTCTAGAAGATCAACCATCTCACTACATCTCTTCAGGGTGCTGATGTAACTGTGGATAGAGCCGTTGACATGATCCCCAATTTGCCAGACATAAAAAGTTCAGAGTCACGAATGGAAGAATATATCGAAGAGGCAAAGGAATTTTGTGATGAAAAAGGAACACCTGCTGTGCTCCTGAAAATAAGAGGAAGAAAAAGGAAATTTCATGACGATGGAAACTGCAGCACCCTCAATACCTGAAACAACAGAAAATACTATCTACGATGCAGTACATCAGGCAATAAATTCTCTTCATAGGCAACTGATTTACATCTCTATGTGAAATTGATAATGATTTAAAATTTTTAAGTTGTGGTTTATAATATAATATGACTGAAGATAAAAGATAAATTACTGTAAAAATGCCACTAGTATGTATAAAAACAATGTGGATGAACTCAAGTTAATCAAAGTAGTTCACAGTTTGAAACACCACCTGCCTTCGATAAAAAAGTGTAAAAATTATGCAGAAAGAAATACTGGAATTTCTTCATAAATATGAACTTTTAAGTTCATTTCCAAAAGTGGAAATTTTGCTGAGAATTTTCTTGACATTTGCCATATCAATTTCAACTGGAGAGCATTCTTTTACTAAACTAAAATTGATCAAAAATTACCAACGGTCATCAATGAACCAAGAGAGACTTTCTGGTATAGCAATCTTATCTACTGAATATGTCACTGTTAAAAATACACATTCTAAGAACATAATCAATATGTTTGCTGCAAGTAAAGCCTGAAAAATAAATCTTTAAAGAAATGATTATTTATTTTAGTTAAATACCCCTTTTAAAATATGCAATTATCATTTCATTAGATCATCTTAGGGAGACAAAAAAATCCTCTGTCCAGGGCACCAAAGGTGGTCACCACAGCCCAGTCCACATAGATTTAAAATATGACAAATTGATAGCCAAAGGATAATGAGAGGGTGGAGGAGGTGGGTCACCCATATTACCTAAATTTGGTGAGGATTTCTTCCAGCCCCCTCCCCTTCCTCCCCCTGGCAACTCATCATTCTTATGGTATTATTCCCGCATATTTTTTATATTTATGGAAATCCTAGTTGAAAGACACCCATATTGTCTATATTTGTTGAAAAGTTTCTTGTCTTCCCCTTCCTATCCCCCTTGATCCAAGATCACCAAAAATAAACATAAGCAGGTTAAAATCATGTTAATAACTGGACAAAAACCTTTAGTGTGGGCAAAAAAGTTGGATGAAGTGTAGTAATATACTGAGAAGGGCTACATTATTTAAGTTCCACTATTTCCATTTTTAAGGGAAAGTAGCTAAACACTGAAAATTAATTTAAATAGAAAAGGTCAGGGAATGATAAAAGTTACCCTAGATTTAAAAATACTTACCCATGCAACATTTACATAATCATTCTCTCCCAATGTATTCAGTAAAGTCTTCACAGCAATCTTCATAATGTCAAATGTTTGACCATGTACACTGCCACTCCTGAATTGAATAAATTCAAGAAGAAAATACAGTAAACTAGTTAAAAACTCAACATCATTAAGGATTAATTTGTGAATAACATATACTTACACGTCAATTAGAATAACTATGTCTTTGGGTGAAACAGATCCCTGAATATACCATGACTGTCGTCTAACATCAAACAAATCTGGTAAATTTGGAATCTCTGGCCATCTAAATAAAACATAAATTATAAACTTTAATAAAAGATCTTTTAAGTATAACATATAGGATTGAATTTGATGGATGATTCTTTCACAAGTCAATAGAGGCGATTTCCACCAAAAGTTTTAATATTTATATTAAGAAAATATTTTGTGTTCTTGTGTTAACACCTCAGATTTCATTAAGTTTTACACTTGAAAATAATTTTTTTGGAGCTAATTATTGAATGGCAATTTTAAGAAGATAGTTTCCTAATGTCAAAATATTTTTAACAATAGTGACAGTGTTTCTGTGAAAAAATGACTATTTATGAACACGCCTGACACAAGAAATATTTCCTTTGATAAACTAGAAAAAACTTAACTTACAGAAATACAGACTCATAATTTATAAAATTTATGAAAATTTCTAGAATACAAAAAATATATAATCTATGTTACATAATAAGGGAGCAAATTTTGATTGAGTAGTTAAGCAAGTAAGGCCAAAATAGTCAAAAAATTTTAAATTTTTAATGTCAGCAATAAGCCTTGCAGTACAAGAAAAATAGATAATAATTAAGAAACAATCTCAATTGTAAATATGATTTAACCTATAAAATTTTGCATCACTGTTATTAAGCAAGTTTATGCAGCATCATGTGTTACCCAACAGATACCAAGCATTAGGAAACTGATCAGCAATGTAGATATCATTTTGTTCTACTCCCAGGCAAATAATGAGAAATATATATCCAATTAACAATTGCTTAAATTCACAAGTTAACTTTCTCTTTAATTCAATCCATTTCCTGATTACTGCTTCACCGCCTGAGATTTGGAATTTATTCAATATAGATTTAAATCACTTCATCAAGGGAGCTAGTAAATATCATATGAATGTGGCAGTAAATAAGGCTGGTAATTACTCCACTGCACTTGAATCAAATGAAAGCTACAACTGTAGAATAATGTAGCTATGGCATGGTCTGAAGTTTCAATAGTATAGCAATACAATCACAAATCTCCATTTCTAGTCCATTTTATAATTAATATCATTCTCTTTGGGCATTGGGTTGTTTCCTTGTCACTTTCATAGGCATTTCTCACTCTTGAATTTTTTCAGCAAACATTTTTCTTGAAATCTGTCTTATTAAAAAAATCCCAAGATAATCATGTCTTCTGCCATTTCAAAATGACAAGCATACTATTCTATGGGCAATATGTATCATTACAAAACACAAATGTACTTGATGTGAAAAGTTCATATGAATTGTTTCCTCTGACTTTCTTTCAGATGATCATTGCCTACCCCTGGACAATCATTGTAATGGGCTCCTGCAAATATAACTATTTGCTACCCCTGAACTATTTCATTTGTTCTCGTATAATTGAAGTTTGAATAAAAATTTTCTTCACTGGGAGCTTGTTTAAAATTTTTCTTCACAGTTAATGAAAAATTGAAAAAACTGCACCAAAATTTCCTCTTTGCTATCACCACATTGCTGTAAAATTGCAGCAAGCTTATCACTTGAAATTTTTGCCAATTCCTTAATATGCAAAATAAATAGTTTCTAAAATAATATTTTCTTATGAATCTGTCCCACTTTGCAACTGGACATGGCATAAACTCACCAACAGTGGTGAATTCTTCATAATGTTAACTTCAATTCAATTCATCGCTAAATCGTCTAATGAGTCTTGTACAGCATTCACATAATTTTGTAAGATAGTAGCTTCCTTCTTGGTTTCTTATGCTCTCAAAACTTTACCCAGATGCTGACATTTTGAGTCAACAAATTCAATGAAAAAATCATCCAATGGAAGAATTGGTGCAATAATTAAATTACACCTTAACAAATAACAGTCGCATGACAAATGAATAAGGAGGGATCCAATACCATTCTCTGTGCTTTAAATACTTACATCTACAGAAAATTATACAAAATTTTCATAATAGTTTTTTAACTACATGATTAGAGCACTGTAATTACAGTAATATTTCTAGCAATAACACTACCGATTTATTGATAACAAGCCTTGTAAAAAAATAGCTTTTGTAAAAGTCATAACAAATAGCAAGCAACCTCAAAATGTTTTTTGAGATGGACACATTGGACGTGTCATAAAAATCATTCTTGCATTCAAAAATTGAGAACAGCATCCTTCCAACAATGCATACAGCAGATCTTGTACATCATACAGAAGACATTTGGAATAATAAACGAGATTATAGAATGAGAAGGGGTAGATGAATCATTTTGGAGTGAAAAGGGGAGGAATATAAAATCGAGATGAAGCAGCATACTGGCATATAAAATGGAAGATTATAGGGAGGGCGACTCACTCATTCCACCATTCCCTTTCTCCAATAATTAAATCCTCTTCCTCTGCTACACTTAATCCTTTCCAATATGAGCTAGGTAGCCTATTAATAAAATCACCACCAAGAATCAGCACATAATTTAGTGCAAATTAGAAAAAAAACAAAAAATTTTGGAGAAAAATTCGTGTTCCTCAGTTTTTCTCATAGCTGACAGCCTGGATTTTTCAGCTTCGTCACCAGGCTTTTTAAAACTCCTATTCCTGACTGAATTTAACTCAGTATCAGCTATGTAGATTATTAGAGCATTGAAAAAATGTTTATGTCATTTTAAAATTATAAAAAACATTTTGGACAACTTTAACCATGTAGCATCTTAAAAATTAACTTAGGTTGGTGAATAAGATGCACTATTAACATAAACATGCTGATGTTTATTAAGAATTAAAATGACTGTCTATAAAGAGGAGGTGTAAATAGATTTTTAAAAGTTGCTCTTAAAATAACTCAAATTTTAAGAATTCTGAACAATTTTCTTTAAATTACTGTTTATAATGGATATAAAAAGATTTAGTTCCCTGAGAAACACTCATAGAAGAAGATAACTTTGAAAATTTAATAAAACATTGTAAAAACATTCAATTAAATTATCTCACACTTTAACAAACATTGCTACTTTTCAGTATAAATTAAGTTGATTCACAAGCATCATAAAACACTACAATTAAAACCTATTGTGAAATAATACAAATACATTTTTAAAAGGTTAATAATATGCAACCATACTACATGCTCTCATTATGGAAACATTAAAATAAAAAGCATCTCTTAATTTTGAATTTATTGATTCAAAGACAAGCAATATGCCATTCATACAATTCAAAGCATACAGAATTAAAGTGATCCTATACTACATGAAACAAACTGAACATTAAAGAATTATATTACATTTTGAAGCAGTAACAACAACATAACCTACATTTGTTTAAGCTGCTACACTTCAGCAAAACTGGAGAATTTATTCAATTCTGCACATGAGACATTATCATGCAGCATCAGATGAACAGGTTAATTGGAGGAACTGATTCAGAAACATCACTCCCATCTTTATACCAAGGTGATACTCCAAAAGAACAAGTGTCTAGGTGGAAACTACCTTTTGAAAAAATTTGTGATAAATTAAGGAAATGATAGAACAAGCAATGGACAATACAACTAAAGAAATAAATAAGAGTATAAATTAATAACAAAAGATAACATTCAACAGTAAAAAAGAAAATCTAAGAGCTGAGCCAAAAGTGTTTTACAAAACAAAAATGACATTGCTTAGTAAAAATTAAGACAGGAGCGTTAAACTTATACCTTTCTGTCAATAATTTAGAAAACATCTTAGGTGAAATAACTTCAGCATTTTCCTTTAGAAATAGATTTATCAAATAATTTAACCGCAAAAACATTCAAACCTTTTATTAATGTGTGAATTGTGAATGAAGCAATATTATTTTTCTTACTTAAATGTCCTTTATACGAAGGAAAGTCAAAAAGTAAGGTTTACTATTTTATTACCACAAAATGTCCAACCATTTAGCACTGTAACTTGGAGTCATTAGTACATAGTATTGCAAGTGTATTGTTTTGTGCAATTATGCAGCATCAGTTCCAAAATGGCGATTGTACTGAAGGTGTGGTCAAATGAAACCCACCAGTTCAATCAGGAGCTCATGTGTAAGACATCAGTGCAATGTATGAGAAACTGGTGTCGTGAGTTTGCAAATGGCCATACAAGTCTGTTGGTCAAAGGCAAGAGTGGTCATCCTTCCATATCATCCCAGCTTGTTGATCACATCAAAGCAGCGGTATGCGTAAACAGACATGAAAAACTTTCTCAGAGTAGGAGTTTGATGCTTCACATGGAGCTGTATGGTGCATTGTACATGAGCTTCTGGGTTTCCAGTGAGTCTTCATTGGGAGAGAGCCAAAACAATTGTCCATGACCACAAGACAGAACACATAGTGGCATCGCTCATCCACCTGCAACAATATGCTGAAGAGGATGAGGGTTTTTGGTTGGAATCATCACCAAGGATGAGATGTAAGGGTCCAGTAGGGATCCAGTATCTGGGATCACCCACTTCCAAAAAGTTCAAAATGGAAAAGATGATATCAACCTACTTTTGGGACACATATGGGGCCCTTCTGGTGGATTTCATCTCACATGGCAAAATGGTAAATGCAGCTGCTTATGAGACCATGCTGACCCAAATAAAGAATGCCATTCATCAAAAGGCATAGTCTACTGTCACAAGGAGTGCTCCTGTTGTATGACAATGCATGCTCATTCACTGTGAAAATTAGGACCAATATCTGGCACACCCAGAATTGGAAGAATCTTACCCACCTTCCTCATACTCCAGACTTGGCACCATCAGATCAGTTGTTCCCACATTTAAAGAAGCACTTCAGAGGGAAATGCTTCTCATCTGATGTGAGAGGTAGTCAGGTGAGGGCTAAAGCAGCTGGACACATTGTTCTGTCCCCGTGGCTACAAAACTTTGATTGACCAACATAACAAGTGCCTAAACAAGCATGAGGGTATGTCATTGTTACTGGATGTAAACCACTTGAATTTGAAATAAAAAATATGTAACCTTGCTTTTCAACTTTCTCTTGTACTTTTCTAAAGGTATCAAGTTTTAAGCTCATAAACTTAACTATCACAAGGCATTAAATTAACCACTATAAAATAAGATTTTAAATAATAATAATGCGCATTTAGAAGAAAAGGAGAAAACTCCTTATCATTCTTTCACAATAATTATTAAGATGTTTCTCCTTTCACCATAAACATTAGCTGATTCCACAAAGTTAAGCCGCAACTTAGAGAACATTTGGGTTGAAAGAAGACCAGATTGAACACTAATGCACTCAAGAGAAAAGTGCAGATAATTAGATTCTAGAGCAAAAAATGAAATGCAAAAGGAGAAGAAAGAAATGATTGGGAAATACATGGAAAAAATAAGAAAGCAAATTGAATGGAACAGTGACAATGAAGAAGTTTAAAAAACATAATTAACTTGACATAGAATAAGACATATATTGACATCAACTTGAAACAATAATTAATTGCTTTGAAAAAATTCAAATGTCAACTTTGGGAGATAATAAATAAATACCATTCAAAGAAAACATTTCTCTGTCTTCAAAACTTCTTCGATGACACATATTTTCCAAATGTTGCAGCCTTATTTTTTCTGCTATCTTCCCCAGAGTTGATTTAAAATCCTAGGTTTTTTATTGGCTTTTAAAATATTTATTGACCATTCTACTCACTTCCTTCTTATATTATTCTTTAATAAGATAACCAACAGAGTTAATCCCTATCATGCATAAAATCATCTACATATGTATTTACATCCATAATTATTGCAACTCGCCTAACATTTTCTCATCTCAATAATGCAGCCAAAAATTTATATTCTGGTTCAGCTCAGGCATTAACGAAATGATACATTAAAATGAAGGATTGGTAGATTGATATAAAATAAACAAAATTAAAAATGTAACTGCAAGTCTATAAAGGATTTCTGGTAGAACTAAAATATTATTGTGAAAGAGGTAAAAATGGGCGCATTATAAATTGAATACTGTATTCTCATTCTAATTTAAGAAAATTACCCTGAAATAATGACCAAAAGCAATACATCAAAAAATGTCAATGAATTTGTTTATGTAAAGGCCAACAACACATAAATCAGAAGTTGCTAACCTTTTTCTATCAAGGGACAAAATATCCAAATACTATGGTCGAAAATTACATAAATAAAAAAGTGCTGCTGAAATACATATATGCATGTGTGTGTGTGTGTATCTGTGTATGTATGTATGTATAATAATTATCACTAAAATGAACTGCTATAATAAATTAAGAGTAAATTATAATAATTTTGTAGAAATCGAATGACTATAAAATGCTTTCCAAACTAGAGACATGCCACAAAAGATCACTTTGCATGCTTCAGGTTGGTCACATCTGCCACAGACAATTAAGAGAAAATTAAAACATGCTTGACAGTTACTATATTCAGATAAAATTCCATAAAGCATGAATGAAATTATGAAAGTAAGTGCAAAGAGGGGTAAAATTCTCTCAAAAAGTTCCTGAACAACTATATAATATTTCCATTAATTTTAATATGAAAAGTTCATGAGCTAGCTTCTCCATAGAATGCAACTCATTGAACCATTCTTTAAACACATTTATAAGGGGATAATTGTTAGTATAAGGAATTTAAAGAGGACTAAGAAATCTAACTAATGGTTATGTAGATAAAAATTTTAAATTTTGATAGAAAGATTTCAATTGCGTAATTCATACTTCAATGAGCTTTTATAACCAAATTCTCTAATCATTCTCATTTATAAACTAAGAAATTATTCTTCTTAATTCAAGAAAATAGAAGAATGAATAAATATAGGGTCATGCTCATACATGTCAATTTTTATTAGAATTCAAAATGGGAGTAATCTGATTAACAAAAAACATATGATGGTTGAATTTAGTATAATAATTTCCATTAATTTTACTTTATTTTAGTGCAGTGACAGTAGTTGTAAATTTCTGTGCAAGAAAATGTGTGATTCTAACATATTAATTTAAATTAAATAATAATATGAATTAAGATCGATAAAATTAGTTGTTTACTTCAAAGTTTTCATGGTGAATACCTCAGTTTAAGCATAAAACATGGCATTTAAATTACTCATGAAATAAATTCTGTAAAAATTCTGTCTATTAAATTACTCAAATACTAACTATGATTTGCAGGGGAAACTACAAATAATGACTAATAATGAAAGAGGTGATGTTAACTCTATTTATGAATGAATCATTTAAGCCATTAAAAGGAAAAGAAAATAATAACAACAATTACAGTAAAATTTTCAATGGGATACTGGCAGCCCCTAACTTATGCAAGGGATGTATTCGTAGATGACCTCATGCGATTATATATCTATAGTTCATATATATAGCGGACAAAGGGCAGGAAATGTTTTAAACAGAATGCCAGCATGAATGCAAATAACTCAAAAACTACTCATTTGATTTTGGCCATTCTTTCATTGTTTAGTTGGCATTAAAAAATATGTGGGTACCTAATCACCAAGTATGACAATTCAATTCCAGGAGCATTTAATTCTTCTATATGAATAATGTGAGAATTTATTCAGCATATTTTTATTTGTATTTTAAATTCATTATAATGATAACAGAAATTTGGGACACAAACCTGACAAAAGTGTGGAAATTCATATTCATACCGCCAATTTTCAAATACACGTCTAGAGAAAGTGGGGATGGAGAGAGAAAGAAGAGAGGAAGAGAGAGAATGAGATAGAGGAAGAGAGATAATGGGAGAGGAAGGGAGATAATGAGAGAGGAAGAGAGAGAATGAGAAAGAGGAGGGAGAGAGAAAGAGGAGATACATAGATAATGTCTTTATTTCTGGACGAGATTGAGACTGGACAGTCCCTTCTACCATCTAACCCAGAGAGAGGAGAAGGAGAGAGAAAAAGAGGGAACAAGAAAAAGGAGAGGGAGAGAGAAAGATGAGAGGGAGAGAGAAAGATGAGAGGGAGAGAGAAAGATGAGAGAGAGAAAGATGAGAGGGAGAAAGAAAGAGGACAGGGAGAGAAATAGAGGGAGAAAGAAAGAGGGGAGGTGGAGAGAGAGAGGGGCGGTGAAGAAAGAGGGAAGGTGGAGAGAAAGAGGGGAGGTGAGAGAAAGAAGAGGGTGAGAGAAAGAGAGGGAGAGAGAAAGAGAAAGAGGAGAGGAAGAGAGAAAGAGGAGAGGGAGAGAGAAAGAGGAGAGGGAGAGAGAAAGAGAGGGAGAGAGAAAGAGGAGAGGGAGATAGAAAGAGGAGGGAGAGAGAACGAGAGAGAAAGAGGGAAGGTGGAGAGAAAGAGGGAAGGTGGAGAGAAAGAGTGGAGGTGGAGAGAAAGAAGGAAGAGAGAAGGAAAAGTGGGGAGGGGAGAGAAAGAGTGGAGAAAGGGAAAAGATGGGAGGGGAGAGAAAGAGGTAGGGGAGAGGGAAAATAGGGGAGAGAGGGAAAAGAGTATAGAGATGATATTGTCAGCTTTCGGTTTCAGCTGCATTCGGAACATGATGGAACCAACGTTTCACGACCGTTGCAGGTAGCTCCTTCGCCCTGAAGGAGCTATCTGCAACGGTTGTGAAACGTCGGTTCCATCATGTTCCGAATGCAGCTGAAACCGAAAGCTGATAATATCATCGAACAACCACGCTGCGAAAACCTTCGATCAAAAAAGAGTATAGAGAGATGGAAAAGAGGGGAGAGGGAAAAGAGGAGGGGAAGAGAAAGTGTGGAGAGAGGGAAAAGAGGGGAGAGAGGGAAAAGAGGGGGGAGGGAAAAGAAGGGGGAGGGAAGAGAGGGGGGAGGGAAAAGAGGAGGGAGGGAAAAGAGGGGAGAGGGAAAAGAGGGGAGAGGGAAAAGAGGGGAGGGGAGAGAAAGAGTGGAGAGAGGGGAAAGAGGGGAGGGGAGTGAAACAGTGGAGAGAGGGAAAAGAGGGGAGAGAGATGGAAAAGACGGGAATGACAATGGGAGAGAAGGTTGGGATATAGTAAACAAGTTATTTTAGTGGACTTTTTCAGTATTTTGTGGATTTTGTTTGTTCAATTTCAGCCATTTGGCTGGCCCGAGAAAGAAATCACAAAATTTGCGATATTTTAATTACGTACGTTGCCTCAGGCATCTCAAATGTGCACTCACAATCCATGAGAAAATAATACCATAGAAATAATAGAGCAGCTAGCACGTCTCAGCTGCGTTTAACCCAGGCCCCTGCTGCAGGTATCTGCTGACCTGGCGATTGCCATGGAAACCGTTAGCCAATAGGTCCCGCAACTCCCGCAATGCTGGGGTGCTCCGTGATTTAGGGGTCCCCCAATCATTCAAACTGTACTGACAAAGTATCTTGTTTAAACATTTATGTAAAACTGAAAAAAATGAAACCACTGTAAAAGTTTCATCTGTGTCAGACATGTCATTCGGCCTTGGTAGAGGGGTGGTTAGTGTGTCTAGCTCCCAATGTTAGAATTGCGGGTTCGAATCCTGCCGAGGGCATGGTCGTGTGTGTTTGTCTTTCTTATTATTATTACGCTCATTGTAAAAGGACATAAAGTGCTGTTTATGTGCTTGTAAAAACTGAATAAAAAATAAACAATACTTGTCCGCTCTGTTAAATATGGCCACCCCTGTCATCGGCGAGTCTTGTGCTGTATTGTCACTAATATACTCAGTACTAGTACATCACAAATCTCAAGTTATTGTTTTGTAAGTTGTTATTCAATCTGATGTGTGGGTTCTAAAAACAATCACATAGATGGGTGTGGTCCAGTTTATATGGTTGCTAACAGCGCATCTCATATCAGGTAGAGTCAGCAAGGACCATTTATGCTCGCTGTGTAAATGAGAGAAACTACAGGTATCGATCGCCGAACGTCATAGTTGCAATCCTGAAAAATACGACTTCAAGTGAAAATACGTTAAGCGGGAGAAATTTCCCCATAGGAAATAATTTAAATTGAGGAGGTTACGTTCTTCAATTCTCTATAGAATAAATGTAGAGAAATTGACAATATGACATGCATTAAGAAAAATTATAATACAATTGTAATTTAAACATATTTAGCACAGGTGAGATAACACTAGGAGATGAGGTGAGGCAGATTCCGTTAGAGATGTTTTTCTCCATTGGTTACGGTTCTGGGAAAAATTATTTTAAATATAAGGGCTCCCTGACTTAAGAAACTTTGAAAACTCTTAGCATACACTATAGGCTGCTCTTTTGTATAATATTCTGCAAACATAGTCTTATGCAATGACTCAATGCTCAATGCATACAATAAACTAAGGTCTCCTATCAGGAGGTGCCAATCCACCCCAATTTATTATTTAGATTGTTCCTAATAAGTGACGGAAGCAAACGCAGCACATTTACAGTAGATTTTGGAAAGAGCCTTCATAACACTTTCAACATTTTACATAAATATTTTATAGAGCATTGTGGAAATTGTCAAAATGTGGAGTGCACCAGCAAAGAGGAATCTAAGGTCGTCACCTACCATGAACATGTCTATAGCAGAAAATAATTCCAAATTAAATTGGCTTGAAATTGTTCCTCAGCATTAATTTTCACCTAAAAGAATGCTATGAAATCTTTCACAAACTAACGAACTGAATCCCAAACAAGGGGCACATGATAGTGGAAGAGGGCTTGAGCTCTCCCTAGTTTCTCTGCCATAGTTACAGTGATTGCAGATTATTATGATGTGCATGCATCATACGAGCATCATCACATGCCTTCTTAAGTCTCTTCACTTGCCATTATAACCAGTGATGTAGCTTTGAAAAGTTGTGACGTTAAGTAAGAACTCAGTCAATCATAGGGGAGGGTCTGGGGAGGCTCTGGTCCCAATTTATATTTGGCTACCCTGCTGAGTATTATATTTTAAAGTTATTACTAAACTAGAAATATAAAGCATTTTTGGTTTTTGTTCATAATACAAAATTACCTTCCATTTGTATGACTAATTAGTTAAAACATTGTTTTCATATAACTCATTAGTCTTAATATACTTTTCTAAATTTTGGTATGCTCCACCAAACACTGTTGACTATTCTCCCTCCTTACTGTAGGTAGGCTATCTCTGTTCAAATTATAAACAACAAAGCTTCAAAAATAAACTAAGTTAAATGAGTTTATACTGCTAGCACCTTCTTGAAGGGAGTAAAGAATCATTTGCAAGTCGTGTAAAAGCAAGCCAAGCTCACATACTCTGGGAATAGGACATTAAAATATAAATCAACTGAAGTCGAGTACACAGGTCTCGCATGAATCAAGGACTGCCAGTATTTACAATGACAGTAAAAACCAACATTTATGGGATATATTGACAAGTAGAGTCATGTCACCAACACTTTACTTGAGTGACATCTTTCTCTTATTTTACAAATAAGGAATATAGTAAAAGCCAAGAGCTATAAATCCAGAATACTTATAAAATCTGGAAAACTATACTGGAGTAAAAATAACAGGAATAAGTGCAGCATATTTTCATTTAAAAATTAATTTTAATTTAGGTAAAGACTTATGATTTAGAGATTGTTTCATATGAAAGAGTTAAGTTTGTTTTGTGGAAGAGAAAATGTAAATCCATGCTGAATAAGCATGCAAGATTTTATAGAAACAGAAAAAAACCATGTGTTTTTCATTCCTTTCCCGCTGACTTCATGGAGTGTTGCTGCTGCATTCGAGCAAATAGGCTAAATTAATTCATTAGCAATAACATTGAATGATCTTGTTACCCTTTCTTTAATGCTACATACTTCACTTAAATTTTATGAAGACAATGGTATTAATAACTGCTTAAGATATGTAGCTGGAAATGGTAAGAATCTGAGATATGCACAAAATACAACTCAAAAAATATATTTCAATATTAGTAATAATTGTTTCATTAATATTTCCTGTCATTTTTACTGGTAATTATGCTAGTTTTAACAATAAAATCCATCAATGAATAAACTAATATCACAGTTGATGCATTATTAGCCCTAGTTGCTTCACTGAAATAGACAAAACAGATGTGGATACAAAGGTCTATGGAGGCTCTTGAGGTATCCACATCATCTAGATAAATAAGTTTTATAGAATTAACATACTGTAAATGAAAAGTGCTTATTACTTATATCTCAAATTTGCACTTCCATGATGGAAAATGGCACGTGTTGTTGCAATACAGCTATAAAAAATGCCCACAATCATTTCAGTTATGCATATCCCATTGATTTGTTTGAGCTTCAACAAGAATTTTCCTAATTAAATTCTCAACTTAAATACTAAATGATGGTTGAGAGTTAGCAAGCAATTTTTCCTGTTTCAGAGAAATTAATAGTCTAAAAATCATCAAATTAAAACTTCAACATGTACAAAACATGATATCATTACTCCAGCATTAGTAAAATCGGTTTACTGTAGCTATTTTAAATTACTTTTGTATTAACTTTACTCTCATATTTATAAAGATGTTTTCAATCCCGGAAATAATGCAGAAATCAAAGATGGCAGCACAACATGGACAAACTCTGCATCTGAATTTTGAGTCTTAAGAAAATATTTATTATTTAACAAAAAATACTAATAAAAATATAAAAAATTAAAAAAATAACTTTCATATTAGTGTACTTAAAAAAATCATCAAATTGCAATAGGTGGTACTTCGATTTTGGGGGTTCTACAAATTTTCTAATTCTAGGGACTTAAATTTTTGGGTTCACTAAATGATCAAAAGTAAATATAAAAGTTTTACGGCTATTCTTCATTTCATTTCAATGATTTGTTTCAAGTACACCATAAAACTATTGATCATAAACAAACTCGAAAATTGAAGAATTAAAAATTTCGTAGAACCCCCAAATCAAAGTGTCACTCACTGTATTTTTTTATCTTCTCTTTTTAATGCATTAATACGAAAGTTATTTTTAAAATGTTTTATGATTTCATTTTATCTATTTTCGTGGCCTTTTCTCATTCCTTGTACATTCAAAGATTCATTCCTTTCTTATGAAAAAAAAAACTTATCACCAATCTTTTACAGCAAATAAGTTGATTCAATTTTTTTAAGGGATAAGAATAAATTTTATAGAGTCATTTGCATGCAAAAAAGATAACATCAGCACTTACCTTAATGCTGGAAAAACTCGCATAAACCCTCTCTGACTTCCAAAATATTGCCATCTTATTGAGGGATCAAGTCTCAAATTTTCTTTAAAAACTTCATTTAAAGTTGTAGACCACTTTAAACCATTAAGAATTTGAGGATCTAGTAAATGAAAGTTTTATAATGCATTAATCGGCCATTATTTCATAGATACAAGCATCAGCTGATGATACTTCAATACCATTTGATTTGACTTAGAAATAACTTCTGTCATGTTAATAAAATCCCTATTGAGTTAATTTGTACTCTATTTTAAAGATAAATAATTTTACTAATGCATATAAAGTTTTGTAAAATAAGCTAATGCCTCCAAAAAATTGAAAATACCAGGCATTCTTGATTTAAGCCTAATAAAAGTTCATAGCCATTCTTGAAAAAAGTTCTTCAGCAGAAGTATGATTATCCATTAAAATAATACCTACTAAAGCAAAGTAACTACACTAATTAGGTGCAAAAATTTGAAATATGTTTACAAAGTGAATACTTAAAAACTTTTTCAAAAGTAACAATATAAACCACAATAATTTACAATGCAAGCTTACACAAGTCCAACATATTAGTTTTCCATCATATGAGAAAATTAATCAATCACATGGACATTTATAACAAAGGAAAATGAATCAATGCACATTCACTAAAAACTTATTAAATTCTTTCAAAAAAGTTAGCTTTAAATAGCAAGTTCAGCTCTTTGGGTAATTCTTCAAAGAGACATAATAGAGAATTTATTTTTAATCTATAATAACACTTCAATGATAGTAAATGGGCAAAATAAGCAACACGTTTCAGTTAAAATTCAAGTTTCATTTGCTACTGGCAGTGATGTTACATGCACTTAACAAAATTAATTGATAGAATTAGTGAGCTCAGAAGAGTGCTCTTACAGATTTTAATCAGAAAAAATTGCAATACTGTACTGTGCAAATAATTTTTCCAATTGGTATAGAATCATCATCTCAAACTTAGAGAATCTTCAAAATTCTAGTTAAGACATTCAAATTTAAAATTGCCTTCACTGTTGTAATAAATTTGTTCCATGGTATTCATCTGCCTAAAAACACTAAGAAATATTCTAGAGAAATAATAGCAGGTACTGTAACAACAAAGCCACTCAATCAGCATTAATATATGGGAAAGTGACATTAGCATGTGATGGCAAAATGACTTGACTCCATCAACCTTGAAAAAAATTGGTGTGATATGGAAAAACAATAAAGTGCAATTTTCTATAACCATCATTTCCATATGTCAGCTTCTGAAAGCAGATCGACAGGTATTTGAGGAGACTCAACAAACAACAAAGATTAGTACACAGAAATAAAAAATGAAACACTATTCTTTTAAGCAAAATTTTATGGAGTTGCTGATAGCTTGAAATGACAAAGAATTCAAAAGGAATGAAAAGGAGACAGGCAAGACTTAACAAATGAGAGGTGATGCAGTGATTGAGGTAGTATGAAATGAAAACGTTTGAAATCCTTCGAGTCGTCATTTCATCCAGCTACCACCACAGTCCTGATGAGCCCACTCCATCAACCTTAAAGTTTGCATCTACCTAAACATTAAAGGTGGTCCAAAAGACAAATTAAGAGTTTCCAGCTTCTTTATCTTCTTACACCTAAATAAATTCTTTCCATCAAAAAACCCTATGAGAAATTGTATGTCAGATCAAACCCATTTTATTATCCTCTTTGTACATGTTCTCTCGAACTTAGAAATAATTCCTTCTTAGCTGCAATTTACAATTAGGGAAGAATTATTTTCATATTTAAACTTAGCTGCAGTATCTAAAATTTGTTAATCATTATCAGGCTTGGTTTTAATTTCATAGCATGCTTGCTGATTCCTCACGGCATACAAAATCAAATTCAATGAGATTGTGTGGAACATTTCTATCATTCGGTATTTGATAACAGTGAGAGAAAATAATAGCCTTTGCCAAATAATGGCTAAAAACATTTAAAAATCATTTCAATATTTCATCCAGGTGTTGAAATGGTTCAATGATAAAGTAGTCAATTCATGAATTGAAGTGTAATGAGATCAACCATTAAGTATCGCTCTCATTAAGAAATTCATTTTTTGTGATATTAGCTTAAGAATAAGAAAATTATTCTTAAACATCTTCTCTTGCCTATAATTCCAAAAGTACTGTGGAACACTGAGTAATTTGGAGCCATGCACCAATGTGACATGACACACTGGATGTGGGGCACTGATATCAACATCCAATCATTGCTAACAACCCTTTAATCAGCTCATACTGATATGTAACTTTTTCTATGCATTTACACTCCTGCCATTTACAAATGAAAATGTTTCTCCATAATATCCAAATAAATCATCAAAAGAATAATATTACTCAGAAAAAATGGTCTCATACACGCATTGGTGCAAAATAGACTTAGAACTGCATTGAATAGTGACAATCATTCTGAACTTAGGAAAAGAAAATCAAGCTCTTACATTTTATAGAAAATTATTTCTATAATTGAACTAACACTGGATGATATAACACACCCTAAAATTTCTTTGTCCCCACAAAAATGCACCACTCAGTTTTCTCCATTCATATCAGAAGGGATAAATAAAATGGTTTGAATTCATACTCTTCTCCTGTTTCTATATACCTATCATCTCCTTTCTGGTAAACGCTCATTGGATATTATAATTTTAGATGTATATATACATACGGAAGTTCATGAATAGTCTTTACACATCGGTACAAAACAGCTAATATGTTAATTTTATAATTAAACGTAGGCAGCATTATCTATCCTATAATTTTCATATTTTGGGATAAAAAGGATGAAATAATCTTAGTGCAGTCTGGCACCCGAGATCCTGAATACCAAAAATCCTGCATTTTACGAGTTTACACTAGAGATTACACCAAATATGCCAGCCATTTGTCTAGCTGGATAGAATGTTTGCCTTACTCCATAAAAAGTGCTATATTGCTAGAGCTAAATGATTAAACACAATAAAATTGTCAGCAAAACTAATCACAATTATCTACATAAAGTAGTAATTCATTTCTCAATGGTAGCCTACTTCACATTTTATACGAACCACCTTCTTAAGAAGCATATTGTGAGGAATAGGTGTATTTTGAAAAGGCTATGAAAACAAAAAATCGACTAACTACCAAATATTGATGCATTTATGGATTCTAAAATGGAGAAGTGGCTGGAATTGAACTCATATCCTTTAGACGAAAAAACAGTGTTGTAATCAGATCTAGCTTTGAAAATGGTTGACAAAACACTGGAGTATCCTCTTTGAATTGTTATTCATAAACAAATATCTCAATATTTGACGTTGTACATTTATGTCTTTTGTTGTAAATGCATATGACGTTAAATTTTCAACCATTTTGTTAAACCTTACTTTCTATGTTCATTATTTCCAATCATAACAGCCATCATTACATCCATAGCCTACATGTTACACTTTGATAGAAATAAGATATTTTGTATGTTATAACTATGATGTTGTCATGTTTATGTTGTTGGTACAAATGAATGTTATTATAATATAAACAACAAATTTCCATTAAAAAGCAATAAATCTATGCTATTATAATAAAGACTAATAATTACTACTTAAAAACACTGAACTCGCCATATATTTTATTATGAAAAACACAAAAAATTCCAGTTTTTGTATCATTAAAATCAATTTTTACACTTATTTGGCAAGAATATGAATTCTCACTTCAATAAAAATGAACCCATTCTTAAAGCTATATAACTGTTCATGTCCTGACTTTCTATCTCAATTTTAACTAATATAGAAATGTATTTACATAATGCCTTGCACTGCTTTCCATGCTTTTCTTATGCGGCAGAAATGAAATAATGTGGTCTGAAATATAACCCTAAAAATGAAAAATTTTGGAATATTGGATTTTTTTCTGTAGGTTGTATCAAATAATTTATCGTTATGCCAATTTTCATAGCTATAGCACTATTAGAAGTACTCATGTTTTATATCATCCTATGCCTTCCTTCTATGCAATAATCAGCTGATTATATTAAAGATATGGCCTCAAGACTGTCAAAATCCATAAAACTCTAAAAACCACACTGGTCCAGACCATAGGACCATTGGTAACTGGATGTCGGGTGTCCGACTGTATTGTAAAACAGGGCTGTTCAGTTTCTTATACAAGTTTCAGTTCCAAGGTTTACCATGTCCAGTATGTAAATTATTTTTCAAAATATGTTTAAGTAATTAGAGCATGAATATTATAAACCCTTCCTAATGAAATACACAGGAATATAAACTTAATGTTGAAATTGATTTTTTTTAAACAGTACTGTCTTCGTATTGTAAAAGACTATATTATAAGATCATGCATTTCTTAAAAATTAGCTTTCGTGAAACATCAGCAAAGTCAAACTTCTTCAAGTACAGTCATAATAAAAATAATCTAAAGAAAGTTATTAATTTGTAATACGTAATTATCTTTAGTAGAAAGATTTCTGTTATAAAAATTTTAGTACTTGCAGTTATTAAATTACAATGGTTTAAAAAAGAAAATACACTCAGCTTTTATTAATCACTGTTTAGACTTTAATTTAAATTGTTAAATATAAGTTAAACATTTTCAATAATTCAGTAACTTCAGTTATAGTTTAGTTCAGTAAGTTTAAATTATTAGAAAATTGATGTATGCATTTAGTAAAATCTCATGCAAGTTTGATTATGATTTTGAGAGAAATTTCAACAATGGTAAAAATCAAAGTTCCTTTAACACCAATAAACAGTGTAGCTCAAAGATAGAATAAATACATCATTGGTAGATAAATATGATTTGAAAGTCACGAGCTGTAATAAGATATACTAAGACAAATTTTCAAACCCAAACACTACTTAGCAGAAAGTCATTATTCAAATTAATAGCTATTTCGATCATAAATGAATGAGAGGAAATATCTATAACTGAAATTATGTAAAAGAGAGGTATGTTGGTTGGAAGAATAAAGGCACTTATCCCACTATAAAACAATGAAGATTAAATGAAAGCATCCAGAGTAATAAGAATAAATAGATTGTTCGCATGCAGTTCAATGGATAATTTGTGTATAGATACAAGCATAGAGGGAAAAGAATTACATTATTACAAGTTTGTTTTGTCTTAACTGGAAAATACATCTACCATTTCATAAATATAAAGAACATTTCTTTCAAAGAAATAGAATCAATGAACTGTAAGAATGGCATAAAAATAAAATACCGTATATTCCGGCATATAAGTCGACCCCTATTTTTTTGAATGAAAACACATGATTAGGCATATGTTTGCTGTATAAGTCGACCTCCACTTTTTCACTTAAAAATACTTCTCATGAAATCGTTTTCATACAAAATCAAAGTCATGTACAATCCAAGTTTAACAAATATATAAATACTGTTTCGAGTTGGTTCTATTCTTCTTAAGCATTCCATGTGACATGTTTTAATTTCAACCAATAAGAAACTGTTATTCTTGGAGAGCTTAAACCACTAAATAAAGTTTCCTATAATTCGACTGATAACAGCTACTAATGATACAATCGAAATGAAGTATACCTAGTGATCACGATCGATCTTTATGGTGGTGAAATTCGATAAAATATCGCATATGTGTACCCAGTGCACCTTTTTTCCCAAAATGTCAGTAAAAAAAGAGACCGCGCGTCATACATGAAGATTTCTGACCATGTTTTAAAAATGACGAGTTTTGATAGTAAATTTACTGCAACATGCTTGCATCTACGCTTATACTAACAAAAGACGAACAATTCTACCAAGTTTACGTGTATCTACACAACCAAGAAACGTTTAGGGTTTAAATGTACAGTTTATGCTGCCGTTGGTGCATCATCAACATTGAGATGACATAAAATTTTTATAATATTAAAGCTGTATCTTTTTATTGAGTTTTAAGTTTATTATTGTTACTCAAAATAAGCAGTTCTGTCATTAAAAATTTACTATCAGTTTCTATTTACACTTTTGCCGGAATAAGTTGGTATCTGTATTCACCGAATTCATCGTGAGCTGCTGATGCTCCTTTAACCCAGGAGAGAACCATAGTTCCCTCTAATTTTTTTCATACATCGGAGGAATGAATATCGCTATATGCACCTACATGATGCTAGTGGGCAGATGTGCACCGGAGTTGATGTGGCCCTGTTCCGAAATATCCTAAGATAAACACAATAGTGAGCGCTTGAAAAATTTAGTGTGCGGCACTTCAAAAACTGCTGCGTGGCTGCACAGTCGTGCAGCGTAGAGGGAACCATGGAGAGAACACACAAACAGGGAATCCCCACACTTTCTTGATTTTTTTTCTAATTTCTCACGGCCGTAGACGTCAACTTATTAAAGCATGAATTTATTTTTTTCTCCTCGAACTGGTCCAAAAATAGGAGTGCGAGTTGTACTCAAGGATGCAGATTACATGAGTAAATACAATATTAAAATTAATTATTAAAAATCTTTTAAAATAAATGTCATAAGATGTCAACACTGGAACAGCTGATTCAAAATAGCGATCACCTCCACTGAAAGATCAACGGTCTTCATAAATATCGATGTTATTCATCTGTAATTTAAGGTTCACATTTTATATTCGGCATATAAGTCGCCTATAAGTTTTGGGAAAACATTTTTAAGCTTCAAAGGTCGACTTATATGTCAGAATATACGGTACTAATGAAACCAATCTTTGGAATTTCTCACACCATGCTTTCACCATATGACAACAGATTGGAAGAAAGGATAACCATCAATAAAACATGGGAAATATGGTAGGACAAAATAGGATACACAAATATCATAGACTTGAATCCAAATGCTTTAAATAAGGAATAGAAATTCCAAATCACCCTGACTTATATTTGTTTCACTATACCATTACACTACGACTAAATCAAAGATTTAATTAAAAGTTAGTCATCAACCATGGAAGCTCATTACTAGCCAGAATTATAAAACTAGATGAGGATGTACTGATTGGAATCTGAAACAGTCAAGCAATGGTTGGCATAAACTTTCAAAATAATTTGTAATGCTTAACATTCCAAACTAATAAAATACATATGGAATCAGGAATATTGATAATACACTGCATAAAATAGATACATAATAAACAAATGCACTTTTTTATTATGACAGAATACTACTCTAAATCATTGTTTCCCACACATGCAGGGATCTTACAGGTAATGCTATATACATGCATATAAAGGTGAAAAACTTAACTAAATATTCACAAGCTACACACTATACAAACAAGTGAACAGACATACCGTGCCACCACACCACTTTGTAGCGAGGTCCCATCCCTACAACAGAGACATATCAATTCATCATCCAATAACTGATATCTGAAGCAAGGCAGTTTCCTGCACAGTATTCACATCCTATCGACGACAGGTTTAATTACACTTTAAAAAGCCTACATAGTGTATGAGCATTAGAGAAAACCATTTTATTCAAGCAAGCTGTTACATTAATAATGGTTGAACACAAAAGCATTCATAATAATGGTGGTTTGGGGAACATGACACAGAAACAAAGATATGACACACTTGACCAAAACCACTAAGACAATTTTATAAAAGAATTTCTCTTGAAATCGTTAGTTAATTGAATTCCTATGTACAGCTATTATTCTACTTCAAAGGAAAAAAACAGTGATTTGATGACACAAAAATGACGAAATGTTAAAGGTTCAAGAATCTAACTAATTTCACTGAACAAAGTTTTACTAATCATAATTTTTAACTTGGCAGAGATAGGGATAATACACATTTTACTATAGTCTATAAATTTAAATTAATGATATTTCCTTGATATTCAAAGTATGCTTTGGAAATATTATTTTTTAATTAAAATCTATACAACAATTGACATTAATTATCCACTGCTAATTTTGGTGGTCTAATTATTACTACATACTTTATGTGGGATTTTAATAGTGATGTTGACTAGCAAAACTCACAAAGTCATAATAATTCACCTAAATGAGCATGCTAGAAAATTAGCATTCAATGGACAATGCATGTAATGGAAAAGTATTGAATATCAGAATAAAAAGTGTTAATATGGCACTAATTAGTTTGCAATGGGCTTTTATTATAGTTAAAATAAAAAGCCTCATTTAAAGCACTATGTGAATGACGAAAAGAATATAGAATTATCAAGAAAAATTTAAACTGAAATTCCTACCTTCTTTTGAATTACTTAAAGGATTAAAAAGCCAAAAATCTAATGGTAAAGTTTAGAACATTGATTGCAATTATAATTCTAAGATAAATCATCATCATATGCAATGGTTATTAAGTTGAAAGTTAGACCAAGGCTAGAGCATTCGGATTAACCACCAACATGCAAAGTACAATGATGAGAAAGTGAAAGGGGGCAAAGAACCAATTGCATACAAAGTTGATTGGAAGTACCATGCTACTATTGTAGAAACAAAAATTCTTTTGTATCTGGTATGAATATAACTTTCTGCTATTAAAAAGGAAAAATTCATTTAGTATCTGACATGAATTCTAACTTGTTTCAAGAAACCCACTCATTCCTTCATAAATAAGATCGGCTTTCCAAGGCGGCAACACTTCATTGCACCAAATTTAGGGGCTTTAACTTAAACGTTTTCTCCAAATCCCCTCTACAATTAACAGTTGTCCTTCAGAAAGGGTTAATTTTGGAATAAAAGGGGAAGAAAAAAATAGCATTATCAATAGATTTTCATCTATAGAGTAATGAAAATGACTTCTCAGCTTATCACAGAGAAAGTGTAAATAGTACCAAGTTGAATCAATGGCAAACAAGAGAATAAAAAAATTTAAGTTAGAAGGATCAAGTCAACAAAATTTTCCAAAAATCAAAGAACTTATTTCTTCTGAATGATTAACAGTTATTTAAGATTATCAGTGTAGCTTAGACATGTTCTTTCTTAACCACATGCTTAAAATAGCTGTCTTAATATTAAAGAATTTTAAATTGTAGGTTTTATTCAAGTGGCTATTCTTTAACATCAGAAATTCAGAATTAGGATACAATGAAAATTAGAAAGGTATAAAAAGCAGATTTATAATAAAAATGTAATTCAGTAGTAGATAAAAAATAAAGATGAAGTATATGGTATAACTGGAAATTGAATATTAAATATAACTCCCTATACTTTTCCTCATAAGTGAAGGATGAAGCACTGATTATCACATTGCAAGGTCATTCCAGCAATTATCAAACAAAATATTACAATGTGATCACATTTTGCTGAATAAAATAAATGCTTGGAAACAATATATGGAAAATCTGAAAAGAAAAATTATCAAAAAGTTGAGTGTTAAAAAAAATAAGATTTTTGCATAAGTTTCCCCAATAAAAATATTATACAATTCAAAGATAAAAAACACAACAAGAAGTTTAAATCACCAAAAATGTTTTCAGGGGAATTGATTCCAAACTTTGGTATGTAAATACATATTTCTTCACTCCAGACAGAAAGATTGAGCTCAGTTGCTTACATGCACAAATTAAGAATCATAATGGAAACAAATAAAATAACAAAAACAAATTCATATAATTGAATGGGTCTAGTTCATTACAATGTATTCTTTTAATTAGCTAAAAACTATTTTTCCCTGTTATAAATATTGCCAAATTGGTAAAAATAACCCTATCAAAACATTTTCTGCCTACTCGGTATTGTCAACTCATAACCATCGACCCATAGTGGCACTTTTTGCTTATGACCAGTAAATATTATACACAACTAAATAGAATATAATACCATTAATGAAGTATTTTATGGCAAATTATACTTATTTCAGAAACTGGACAAAATATTTTGAAAATTGAAAGCTTAAGAACCAAATTTTCATCCCTACACATAAAGACAGTAAGAAACATAAAACACAAAGACTGAGCAACATTAACAACAAATACATCACATTTTCATTTACAACATACACGAATAGATTCCCCAGGGATAACAAAAATTCTTGCCCTCATTTCAAAACAAATCACACACAACGATGACTACTTCTTCATTTTATATTTTATTATTCATGCACACATTTAAGATAATTTATTATAGCATTTTAGGTGTTTTAATTAAACACGTAAAGGTAGCATGCCACACTTCAGGTTAACAAAGAAATTCCTCCACAAAACAAAGCCAAAAATATCATCCCAAATAACATAAGATGAAAATAGTACCAATAGATATGTAGATGATGATTCTCGGACTTTACAATGGTGGATGATCTCTCTATCATATTATTACCTTGACTTAAAACTATTAAGCTTATAAATAGTAAAATGTTTAATTATGAATAAAATTCTATAAAATGAATGAATAGAAATAAACTACTTTTTCCATAGATCTGGCACCTATATATTCCATCTACAATCAAGAAGACTACATTTTAATAGATAAAAATCATTTTAAAATAGCATATTTTGTACAAAATATTTGTTGTAAATGCAGATCGGCCTCCGGTAAACAAAATGCAAATAAGCACTCTCTAACAGCACTATACCAAAATATCCAAACTATAAAAGTTAACCATTCAAGTGTAAATATTATATTTGATTTGCTACTAAGTACTTGCACTGTAGCTGTAGCATCAATTATTGAGAAAATATAAGACTAATTCAATACGCAACATTATTTGGCTTCTCATGTTAAGCAAAAAAATTACTGCTAAGTATATAGCGGCAAACTTGACTGACTCAAAGGTATAAGTATACTATTAGCCAAAGTATTTGAAGGACAGTTGAAATTTGATAATTGTAATTTGATGAAAATAAATGTCTGGCATCTTGCAGATTCATGTTCATTTTTCTAAAAAATAAATGAAACAACACACAAAAACTATTTAAGGTGTTGACTGTTTCCAAACACAAAATACAGAATTCTAAATGATCTTTTGCTCTTCGAATGTCAACTCAATTTTGTATAGAAAATGGATTTTCTGAATAAACCTTGACTTACACTGTAGAAAGTGATATTTAAAAAAAAATGAATTCCAATTAACTTGATTTAAATCTATTCAAAAATACACTGTTACTGCTATATGTGTTATTTATCATAATAGATAATAGATCAAGGCCCTTTTATATAATTCTCACCCCATTTAGTCAATAATGCTAATGAATATCAGTACGAAAGCACTAATGAAAATTTTTATAATCAACCTTTCAGTCAGAAAATCTATAATTATAAAAAGGTATTTTAAATGGCACTAAATAATTACATGCTCTAATGGCTCCAACATTTAAAAGAGACATTTTCATGAATTAAAATAAAAAACCATTGCTAAATATATGATCATTTAAAAGTTTGTCTTATCCAATAAAATTATGATTAACATTAGTTGTTCCTGCAATCAAAAATATTGTCATAAAAGTTTTTTAAAAATTATCAGCAAAACTACTCATTTCAGGATTGTTACAGTAAAAACTTACATCCTTCATATATTTCCAGAGGAATATGAACACCTGATTCATTGAAGCTCACGTTTTGCATGAATTGAGCACTATAATGCAGTTGTTCATCATTCTTCCTAAGTTCTTTCATGTTGAGGAATTTCACATCTTCCAAAGACAAGGCAGGATTCTCCTTGTAATCAGAAATAGCATTCTCTGCCACAGTCACCAGCCTCTGGCAAGGAAATCACAACAATTTTCAGAGGCTGTACAATTTTTCTGGATTATTCTATCAAAATATTTGAGTTAGGGGAAAGTTGCTATAACCTCAAGGTTCATCATAATTAATGCATATCTTGCCAATTAATGCAGTTAATTTAGAAATTTAGAATAGAATGTGAAGGTCATCTTCATTATTTATGGAGGGAGTTTACCGGAAAAGTATTTTTCATCACATAACAAGAAATAAGAGCTGCATGATGATTAAGGAGGATAATGGTATCATAGAAGGGGAAATGTAAAAGGAACTTTCCTGTGAGAATGATCATTCATGCCAATTTACAAATAGAATTTTCATAGAGGTGAATGAGTGATAATACCTGGAGGCAGCCAAAAATTTAGCACTTTTCAAGGAAAAAGATTAATGAATTAGCAAATAGTTTTGTATAAAAGAAAAATTCAGTCTCTACCAGGTCTGTTTCCAAGAGGGGAGTTGACAATGAGGAGAAAGTTACCGATGGCGGGGAATCATTGAAAATTTTGAATCTAAAGGATTCTGGTTAGTCTAGTAGACCTGAATTTCATGGGTACCAAAAGCACTGCTAGGTGAGGTTGACCATTGGCTACCAATGCCTCAAAAGTGTATGCTCACTCTGGCTAACTGCTAACTATTTCTTTAGGTATGTTGTTTGGATAAACATTCCCTGGTTGTTGCAGTACATGATAATTTTTTCCACATGTTACCTTGTGTAAAAATGAAATGAAACCAGTCTCCACAATTTATCAGAAGAGGCAGATGAAATTTATTCAGCTGTCCATGTACAAATCACGTATTGCATACCTATAGATATGGCCCTGGGCATTCATAAAAGGAAAGTAATACAAGAATTTTCTATACAGGCAAATCATTCTTATTTTCTCCATTTCCTAGATATATCTTAATTTACTAAGATAGCTGTTTCTTATTGGTGTGGAAATCTGCAATCTAAAGCAAAAAGACAAAATGCTACTCCAGTTCATGACACAGAGGTGTATATCAGCTGTAACCCTGTTATGCTTCCTGAGGTGGTCGCCTCTCAAATTCACCTCACTCGGCAGCCATCTTTGACTAATTGACTTTGTTTTGAATATCATAATACAAGAATTGGAAAGAGCAAGACGAATTTATAGTTTCCAACCCACAAATTATTTCCTTCAGGCAGTTAGGTCGAAATACATAAAGTGAAATGTCATATTTCACCAATATCTCATGTAGCTGCCAGTTTGTTTAGCCTCTGATACTCAATCATCAATTCATACACCTACTTACTGTTTCATAATACTATTGTGAGACTACACTAAAAAAGAGAACTTACACAATTATAAATTTCCCCCTATGCATACATTTTTCAAAACACACAATTTATTCAAAATAGCATGCAAGAATGTTGTTGTTAATCATAAGAGATTCAATAATGACAGACAATTTTTTTCATGCATTTAGTTTCGTACCTAAAACATCCTTGCCTGGAAGACCTATACTTTCTGTTCTCATCCTTAAAATTTCAGGCCAGCTACTCTAGGTAATACCTTGCATCATCAGACTGTGCTGTCCATACATCACCATTGGTTGCTTACTAGAAATGTATATTTTCCTCAAGCAAATCTTTGACTTTGATGTTAACGTTGACGTATATGTCTAAGCTGATTTGCAACGAATACAATATTTTCTCATGTAATACCAATGTGCATGTAATATCCATATACCTTATTATAAAACAAATATCTGAAAAAAATCCATGCAATGTCCAAACTGCTAACTTTTGAGTGTGGAGATTTATATAAACATTTTTGAAGAGCTAACGGCAAAACCCCAGAAAATTCAATAATAGTTGGCACCAGCATTACTTCTATGTATTTGCGTAGTTTATGTGGACAGTTAAGATTAGCAAAATAAAAATGATTTAGTCTAGGTCATGATTTTATTCAATTAGTTCTAGTCAAGTTTTTTGTCATCTTTACATAAATAAACCTTGAGTAGCAAACTAATTTTGCCAAATTTTATACACTAATACCATACAGTAGAGGTACCCAACATGTCAATTGCCAGGTCATTGTAGGTAGATCTCTGAACTCCTTTTGCCAGTATGCTCAAACACACTCATCACAATATCTGTGTACAGGTGACTCCTGAGATTCGACCGTTCGAGATGCGACCAACTCGAGAATTCGACTGGTCGAATCGACCCAGCCAATCGATTGGTCGAATTAGAAACTAGTTTACATAAAGTAATTTTCAGCCCGCCCAACCAGGAGAGGTTTAGTTTCAGTCTAGACATTGTTATTTCTGCTCTGTTTGAATTTGTGCTGATTCAACGGTTCAAGATTTGACCACGTTTTCAGGAATGCATCCCTGTCGAATCTCGGAAGTCGCCTGTATTTTCAATAATTATTATAATAGTTATTTAACCAAATGGGCCTAGCTTGTATGTCCACAAGATAGATTGGAGAATTTTAAGCCTTCACTTACCCATAAATTTCATCACCAATAAGTATTATTCTCTTCATAAGTTCATATATTACTTTAAAACACTAAAAATCATATACACAATTTGGTAATTAGTACAACCATCTTTAGGGAGGGGCTTGGGGTGCTGTTGCCTAGGGCTTTGCACTTGAAGTAAGGCACAGGGTGAATGTGAAATGAAACATTGAGACCTCCTGTTACTTACCAACGTAAGATGGCTTACCAAAATTTCTTGGGAGACTTTTTTACCTGAAATCAAGAAGTTGCTGGCTTTGAGAGTTGAAGAATATATGCAGCTTGAAGATGAAGTCTTACTATTAGATTTAGCTTTTATAACTTATATCACTACTAAGTTAAATTACCTCAACAGAGTACTTCAAGGAAGAGACAAAATTATCATTCAGATGATTATTTCTGTGACTAGCTTAAAAAATTAAAACTGCTCTTCTCACAACCGCAGATAAGCGAAGTGAGACATTTTCCAAATTCGATATCAGAGCTAGAAAGCTAAGAAAAATAACTTACAATTTTTGTCTAAACAGGAAATGAAACAGGAACAGAACAGGTAATCATATAAATAATTGACTTTGGCATTTCCAAGACTGCAATTCTAAACCTATAGCAACGTTTCTGTTTTCTGTATGATGCCATCATAGATAAATTGACGGAATGAATTGATTGAGGATAACTATGCCAATACCAGTAAACTGGAATTTGGGAAATTTGAAAACAGAAGGAAAAAATCTTCCATGACCAAGAATTGAACCCTGGTCTTCCACTTGCTGGGCAGATAATATACCACTAAACTTATAAAAACATCCATTTTCTGAAACAGAAATTAGTCTACCATGATAGTTCAGTGGTAGACTATCTGTCTGACAAATGGAAGACCCAGGCTCAATTCCCATCATGGTAGACTTTTTTCTCCCATTTCCAAATTTCCTGCCATCATAGATATTGAAGAAATTGTATTGAAAATTTCATCATTTCACCTGGACAATTCAAATGTTGAAAATGAAAATTTAACAATATAAAGTGACCTCAGAATAAAATCAAGATTATAAAAAAAATTATTTGGTATCTTCCCACGAAAGAAATATATCCAAATTTGATTTTTTTTATTCCACCTACCTTTTTGAGTCGGCATTTCCCAGAATGAAGATAATAAAATCCAAGTAAAGGCGACATCTAACAGATCATCACCTGGTTAGCAATCACCTGCTAGCAATCAGCAGTTATAATACAAAGTGTGTACAGATTGCTGATGCCATGCAGTGCAAATCATCCACATCCACATACAAATGGCTAATTCAACAGTTAACTTAATCACATACTTCCTTTTTATTTTACTTAAAAATTGTTTTGTTTACAATGGATGCATGGATATTAGAAACAGTAAGTAGCATGAAAATGCTGTGAAAATTTTCCTAAAATCATTAGTGACAGCTCCTAAACTTTACGTGATAATTAAAAATCAAAAACATGGAGTAAAAGAAACCTAAGTTAAATAGATCAGGATCGAGTAACCTTTTCTTGTTCTGCCACAGTTACAGCTGTGGATGTTTTGTTAGGCATCATTAGATATTGAGAGTGCTTGAGTGAGCTGAAAAAGAACACATCAGAATTCACCAAGATATCTGGTGGTATCATATAAATGAAAAATCAAGCCTAAAAATTTTTCAGCAATAAAATTACAACATATGAAGTTTCAAAACCATAACTTTGATCAATAAATATGAAATTTCATGGATTACATCTTATCATAGTTTTTCAGGACATAGAACATGTCCCAGGACCAAATGGACTCCCCAAATCATAATTTTCAACCCTTCATACATATACATAAGAAAGAAAATACAGCAGTTCCAAGACAACCACTGTTTTGAGTATCTGCAGTTGAAAAATTGTACCTGGTTTTGCCAACCCAATATCCATTCTTGAGCATTTGCGGTCCTCCTTGAAGCCGTCTAGTTTTACTAATATTAAAATTAATACTACTGAAGAAGCTATGTACTAACTAGTATTTACCAAAAGAAGAGACATAGGAAAGAGGATTTTTAGTTCTTGATAAGACTACGACTTAGTTTGGAGGTAAAGGTTTGAGGAATTTTATCAAAGCATTGGTTTTACCACATCTTCAAAGCATGAGGCCAGGCGGGCTGCATCAGCAGAGGCTGCTTTACCATTACACTATTTATGTACAGTACTTATTTGTACTTTTAATGTATTTTCTTTTTTATTTATCAAACATGTTTTTGAAGTATATCACACCTATTTTTAACATTTAAGGATACATTAAAGGAATTGAAGTATGTTTCTCAAGGATCACTTCTCCTAACCACATATTTCCCATAAGCCCTGACCCTCACCAATGGTGGCTTTGCCAACTGCAGGATAAGCCTGGAACATAACACTATGGTTGGCAAAGGACTACTGTGCATCTTCAAATACAGTAACAAGCTATTCATCTTTTCTCTAATATTTGACTTATTTGTAACAAGATAATACAATAAGATAAGAATACCTTCCTAGGTAAATGGAGACCATCTCAATCCATTGAAATTTAACCAAATACCAGAGGTGGGTTTAATAAAGGAATCTCTTGAGTGAAAATTATAACTACAGGATATGCCAGATATGGTGAAGCAGAAATCCACATTTGCATAAGGTGTAATACTGAATTTTTAACTGAATGCTTTAATGCTTACCATGCAGCAATTTTTTAATTTTACTAAAAAAAATCAGTAATTATTCAACACTGGTACCTGGAAACTATATTATCTCCTAATTTGATTGATATTAATTTACAGAATAAAATACACATTCAATAGAACTTGATACTAACTCCTTTCTAGCGTGAAGGAAAATAACCCATCAAAAAATCAACCAACCTGCTCAAAAAAGCCTAATAGGTTAGACAACTCTCCTGGGAATAATAATGACATTAAAACAAAAGCCATCTCCATGTATACCTGAAATACAAGATCCTTAATAGTTGCTGGATCTCTCTGGTAAGTAGGGTGGCCAACCGTCCTCCTTTGGGAAGGTCAGTCTTTCTTTCAAGTGTTTTGTCCTGCATCCTTTCCCAATGCTGGGAAAGATGCGATATGTCCTTATTTTTGTACCCTTTTAAAATCTAAATTACTGCGACAAATATTTTATATTAATGATATTAACATAATGGTCTTTGATTGAAGAAACTTTGTTATCTTCCAAATTTTATGAGTTAAATTTTTTATTTTGGTCCTTATCAATGTGTGCGTGTATGCATTTTCTCAATGAGTAATCACTAAAATAGATAAAATGCTATGCAATGAAATTAGGTATATCTTGTCAATTGTTAAGTAAGCATAAAATCAAAGTCAACGGGTTTTATTTTTCAAAAAGACATTTCAAATGTTCCAATATATTTTACATATTTTCATCTGTGAAACATAAGCCTGTACCCTTTTTCAATCTAATTTGCTGAGACAAATTTTACAAAAATGTAAATAACATAGCATGCTAGAACGAAACAAAAATATATTTATAAGGAAGATACGTCAGATATATGACTGACAGCTTAGTTCAACAAATTGTGTATAAATGTTCGTATTTTTTTATTATTTGTTTTCAATTTCAAGCATTATTTTTGCTTATTTCTCTCTCTCCCCCCCCCCCCCCTCCTCCCAAACTTCATTGTTTTCCAAGTAGTGTCCTTCTCTAGAAATCTCAAGAGTTGGCAACCATACTGGTAAGCAAGGAACTGCTAGTAAAATATTAATGCTTCCTGAATCTCTTTCCAACAAAGAGGTTAACCTTTTTCTAACCAAACTTAAATTAACAATATATCCAGATTTGCACGTTTTTCTCCATTAGTACTGCACTTCACATTTCTCACAATAACCTGAGATATTTTATATAAAGTAGTGAAAACTTGGCGATATTTTTGTTATATAACACATGCTTGAAGAATTTCAAATCATTGTTATCCTTAGTTGTACAATTTCTGACAAAATACATCATAAAGGTCAAGTTTTTCAATGAATGACATAAACTTCAATGAAACCTTTCTGGAATACTAATTTATAATACTAAATTCATCTGAATCGAATGAAGTCTCACAATCATTTAATTCAATGCCTTTATTTAATTCTTCTACATTTGATTTCACTTAGGTCAGCCATGGTCACTAACTGATGGTAACAAATGGAAAATGAACATACTGCAATTTCCCAATTAACAAAGTACTTCATGATGTTCATTATACGGGCAGCAATTTCCCAAAACAAATAGTGTTGAAATAAAGGTATGCATGTGTTATGACGTCGTTACCACAAATAAAAGTCTAGTTGGTGATGTTCGCCGCAATACATTATACGTGCAATGCTATGAAAAAATTAATTTTACTTTTTATGTGCATGCAATTCTGATTTACATATAATGTATTTACAAGCATATCTTTTCTGAAAATTCTTAGTTGCAATAGCAATGTATGGTACGTTGAAATAAAAGTACTGTATGATAAATATAAAACTAAGCATAATACTGAAGTGGCAACACTAATTTTAAAGAAAATATACATAATAATGTACTGTATATGTATGCATATTTTACGTTATATACATTTATTTTGGAAATCAAAATTACATTCTTAACCATTTTACTTTCAAATAATAGCATTATTTGGGGTTGCTTTAGTTCGAGTTTTGATATTATAAATAAAATTTGTAGTACAAAAATTCTTGTTCATAAGATCATAAGTTTGTAAATTGGGAGATTTCTATAGCAGTCTTTGAACAGCCAGAAAACATGAAAGGAAAGAAATGTAGGTATGTACATGGTACAACAAAGTTTGACATGGTAATCAGCTCAAAAACCCCTAGATATTATGATAACACTAATCATGAAAAAGGTGTAAAGGAATTTTCTGGTGATCATGGATGTTAGTCAAATTTCATATCAAATTCTTAAGGCAAGAGAGGGTCAACACCGGATAAGTATAAAATTTAAAAATTGAAGTGTCTACTATGTACTGCATGCTCTCGTAACAAAAAGAACACTATCTTGTAATGGCTGGGTGCTACCGAGGTCAGGTTATAAATCTTTCCCTGCATTTAGCTTTAATCTTTATCCGCTGGTTATAAATGCCTGTGTGCAATGTCCCGCTGCCAGGCTTAAATTGAAATAAATTTTGTTTGTATTCCTCATCACTCCCACAGCTGAGGCAGCCTCAGTAGAGAAATATCCCTCACAAGGCTGTTTACTTTTTCCCCTAGAGATATGAGAGTGGGACCAAGGGCCGAGCTCTAAGACTTAAGAGAGATGAGCTTTCTCAAATATCTCTTAAGGTCTGAGGTCTCCCCTCTCAAGCCTCAGGCTGACGAGTTCATGCTTCCCTAGCCCAATTCCAGATCAAATAGGGCATGTGTAAGTGGCCTCGGAACTAAGCGTGCCAGTGGCTGTGAGTGAATACATTTGATGGAGCATACCGTATTAAATCGATTGTAAGCCAACATCGATGGTAAGCTGACCCCCAATTTTCACAAGGGCATGTAAAGAGAATTCCATATTGGGTGTACAGACGTCCTAGTTTCCTGGGATTTGTAGTGAATAAAAATACCGAAAAGTATGAATACCCTGGTTTTTTCAATTCAAAATTAAATAAAAAAGGTAGCAACTAAAATTATGACAACACAAATTACGTTATATTCAAGCATTCAATACAATTTTTACCAAAATGTAATTTGTCCCAGTTATGTCCCAGATTTTTAATCTCGTGACAAAAATATCTCAGTTTCTCTCATTGTCTTCCCCAACGTCTCACATCTGACTCATCAACCCCGTAGCACCATTATGCAGCAAGATTTGATGTTTCTTCCACATATGCTATCACTTTTCTCATAAAGTCTGCAGAATAATGCGTTCCTCCCAAAATGGGATTAAGAAAAAAGTGAAAAACTCACCAAATGGCAAAAATTTATGCTTGCAAAGGCATACACATACTAGAGATGGCTCGGGAGTGAATATATCAAAACATTTATTTTGATTTTTATACTCAATTCTCAGTTGAGAGGCAACTTTTACGGAGGTAAAAAAGTAAAAACAGATCGACTTACAATCAATTAAATATGGTATATGTTCCACATGGTGGATAAAGGTTAAACCATGATTCAAGAAAAATACATATTAGTATAATTCACTTAAATAAATTATAATAAAATTGAAATTTATAGTTGAAAATAGCAAATTTAAAAATATACTTTTACAGATTTATGTATATAAGAAACATTATCAAAGGTTATATTTAACAGAAAATTAAGTTAAAACAAAAACACATTAAAGACACCATCATAATTATACTTCTAGCAACATTAACTATATTTTTATCATCAAACCAAAAACAGAATTTCATTAACTACATCAACAATATACTAATTAATGTTTATCCTTTGTCAATCACTTTTTTTATTGGTTAGGATTTACAGCCAGCAGCTAAATAAATAAAAAAGAAAACACCAAATTTTAAATAAAATTTTATTTGAGCCATAGATAACTTACTTGCAGAGGAACAAAAAATAAAAAAAATATAACAACAGTTAGTACATGTTAGGAAGATATTTTAAAAGTAACATTTCTTCCAGGATTTAATTAAAAAATCACATAAAGCAAAATAATATTTTAACACAATTTACACTAAGAAAATTAATTATGGTAAATATGAAAAAGCAATGCATTTCTAAAATTATATACATTTATATAAACATATTTACAATAAGATTTACCAATGATGTATCTTTCATTGATATTATTACTCAAAAATTCATTTCATATTTAAATTATCCTATGGTAACTAACCCAAGACATACAAACCTTTGAGTTATGGATAATATTTTCATATTCTAGTTACACGATAGATCTTTAGAAAATTCACTTGTGCCAGACTTTTCAGTAATTGAACTTGGCCATGTGGTAATTAGTATGAAGGGCCATGGATTGAAGGCATTTAAGGTTATTGCTGTTGCCATGGCTGTTCATGCAAATATTAAGGGGGTTGCCGGTGAGGCCAACATTAAAAACAGGACATAAGGTGCAGATAAGGAAATATGTTACATTCTAGGTGCTGAAATTAATTCAAGAGGTTATGGGATATGTAATATTGGTGATGGGGCTGGAGAAGTTGGAGGGTGGAAGGTCATCTGAGGCAGGAGGTCTGACACACGAGTGGGATCCTGCATGAAGCAGAGGGGTACTTTCTGTAAAATATTGACTAGGTTAGGAGGTTGGCAGAAGGAGACGATCATGGATGAGGGAAAAGGGACCTAGTCGAATGACGAGGGAACATTGAAGGTTTGGTCAGTTTCATCATTGCAACAGGAGTGATCCATCACAACCATGGTGGCACCTTTGTCAGCATGAAGAATCATTACATTAAGTTATGTTTAAGGGTAGAGATGGCATGTCTTTCAGGTTTTGCCAGGTTATCCCTGAAGTAAGGGGGGAGTCAGAAAAATTGGAATGGGAGATTCTGTGTATGAGGTGGATAGTGACTAGGTGGTGGGGATGGATATATTGAAAAGGTCTGAAGAATGGATTGTGGAAGGGTGTTGAAGTTGTTGGTGGATGGCAGGGTGTCGTTTTTAAGGGAGAGTGAGCAGACAAAGGCTTGGACATTGGGAAGATGGAAAAAATGATCAAATTTGATGGGACAGAATGAGAGGCCTCAAAAGTGAAGTGCATTCTCCGAAGGGTACGAAAGCGGTAAGGTTCATGATGGTGTCTGGGGGTTATTGGACTCACCAGCAGGAAGGAGGTAAACCATGTTGGGGATGACAGACCCATAGCAAAGATGGTTTGCGAAGCTGTCTGTGGCAGTTCAACGTGATATTTTTTTATACATGAAGGAAGATGGCATCAAGATCAGCTACAGAGTTTGGAGAGTTCTCAAGAGTTAGTCAATGAGTATTTTACTAATTACAAAATGAATATTGGGATGAGTTCTGTAAAGGCATAGAATGGAGTGGACAATGTTGAGGGGCACAAGATGATTGATAAGGGCAAATGATGGGCAAATGATGGGCAAATTATAGGAGGAAGGTTAGGTGAGACTTTTGGGAGAAAATCCTAGTTCTAAGTATGATATGAGGAATTAGGGAAAAGGCAATAGAAATGTTGTAAAAAGAGGAGAAATGACAAATAAAGAAAGGATAGGTAAATTGGAATATTTACCCGAGGAAGAGGAAACATGTAATAAGCTACAGGTGGCAACTAGATGTTGCAGGAATACCAGTGGGTACTTACTGTTAGGCGAGACAATGGAGGTAAGAGAGACACGTGGAGAGATGTTTATCTTGGCTTTTTTATGTTATTATGTATTTCCATAGTAATGCTGCATTTGCTCAAATAATTCCTGCACTCCTTTATCATAAAACCATGACTAAAATTTGGATGCATGGTATAATGCTTACTGACCAGTAGTGGAAAATTTTCACATGACTATTCACCTATTCATATTACACCTTGAAAACTAAAATCCTGGGTTAATTTTTTTAACAGTTAGCCTTTCTTTTCCCAATTATCCGAATTTTTGATTATCCAAAGCAGGGCATCGAACCGGAACCGAACCGAAAACCGAAAAAACCGTTATTATTCCTGGAGTGAAACCGAACCCGAACCGAAAAAAAATATTTTCCTGAACCCTAACTGAAACCAAAAACTGTTATTTATTTCGTTCCATATTTTTCGGTTCACATAAAAAGTGGGAGCGAAAGATGTGTTTTTACTTTTGCTTTAGTTTGAGTCTTTCTGAAAGCCTCACGTTTAGAAACCGAATAAGAAAAGGGTTGGGTTTTTCTTGAGAACACATTCTCCTCAGCCTTGTGAAGGATGTGTCTTTGTGATAATATCTGTTGGCTCAATAGGGGAATTTTTTATGTGCATCTCAATACATAGAGAGAGTGTCTATAATACATCCTGCTGAGATTACCTGTTAAACGAGGCTACTGGAAAGGAACTTGGGCGGTACTTTGAAGGCAGCCTCTAATTGTCTTGCTATCCTCCCTCCGAGCATACCCCGTAGAGTGTGTTCCCGGCAAAAATATTTCCCATTTCTTAACTTGGATTTTCCTTAAAGTTGGAGGTTAATGTCCCCATATACTTTCACTCCCTCTCCATATCCACTGAACCCTTGTATTCTGGTAGTCATTCTCTAAAATTTATCCAGGAAGGATCGCTCTGCAGTCGTAGTTTTGAGATATTCTTACTTCGGTTATCCTTTGTTACAGGTTAGTAAATTTCTATTTTATAGAGTGCATCTTAAAATGAGCACACATATTTGTATTGGTTGCTTAAAACTGAAGAGAAATTAAATATGAATGCGAATTTGTTATTTTTGGTGGAATATTTTGCCGGCTGCAGAAACCCACATTAGAGAATCGCCTGAAGAAAGTTCACGACAGGCCGAATAATGTCTTATTTTCTTTTTGTTTGCATGTTTGATTGCAGGGTAATATGTAGATGTACGTAGATGTTTTTTATTTGCTGCCAGGTGAAAATCACATGCTTTCGCTTAGTAATAATTTTTCCAAACGGTACTTATCATTTCAATTTCATGAAATAATGAAGTTTAACATTCTCACACTACGTAAGTGATTAAAAATATTCAGTCATCGTAAATTTGTATCATGTTAATAAACATTTCTCAGCCTTTCTGAATTCTCGGACCCTCAATTTCTGCGGGCTTCTTCCTCATAGATATTTTATAGATTTTTTCATCCATTTAAGTAATCTCTGAATGAAAAAATTAAGCTGTGCATTTACAGTTTTTACTATAATACGAGCAGTGGACGTTATCTACAAATTGTTAATGAAAATAACATAATATCTTACTCAACTTACTGGCACTATTGCGATAACGCGATCTCTTATTTTACCGCACGATTTGTAAATAAAAATATTAATAATTCATTATTAGGCATTCCAGCTTTAGCGCATATTAGCTTCGGTCTGTCCGTTCTTCTATCAGGATGCAATTTTTTTCCGTAGCTATTCAGCGGATTTTGATAAAATTTAGTACTAAGGACTAATCACAGTAAATTAGAAAATGAGATGAATGCTTTGCATAAAATAATAAGTTTAGATTACTCTATCGCAGAAAACGTGCTAATTTACAATTTACTTTATACTTTCCTAATATGTTGAAATCATTTGCGGCGCATGTATGGTTTGTAAATTTTCAATTCAAAATATAATCTTAAATAAATAAGATACATACTAAATATTCACATTTAAATAATTTATTTTTGTGTTTTATGTATTTTAAGTATCACTATTTTTATAGTGAAGATGTATTTGATTTAATAAGAAAATTACTTAATTAATAAATCAATTCTTGAAAGTTTCCTAAAAATATTTTAAGGTCGGAGCGAAAAAAAACCGGTTCACTGACGCTTGCCGGAGCGAAACCGGAACCGAACCGAAATTTTGTGTTTTAAGTGAACCGGAACGAAAACCGGAGCGAAGAAAATTACGGTTCGATGCCCTGATCCAAAGCACCCTCAGTCCCAATTAGTTTGGATAATCAGAGTTCTACTGTATTTGGTGATGACACTATAAGCCATATGAGTTTTTGTATTGTATCATTGGTTTATAGGACAATAACTGGTCAAAAATTATGACTGTTCCAAAGGCTCTTCAACATCACAGTTTGCAGTTTGGTTATAAATGATATGAGATTTACTATCCAGGAGATGGTTGAAGAAATTGAAATGTGTTGGTTCATGTCATTCAATTCTAACCAGCATTTTGGAAATTAATCCATTTATGCCCAGCATGTCATTTTTGACCCACGTTTTGGTTTTTCATAACTGGTACTATCAGAGTTATCTGTTTAAAATTTTTGATAAAACTAGGTATATGTTTTCTTTATGGACATAAAAACAGTTGTGCTGATTCAATTTTTCAAGAAGTTTTAGAAGATCAAATTGCTGTGCAGTGAAAGGACTAATGCCATGGTGCAGCATGACACAAAATGAGATTTTTAGCAATATTTTTCTCTTTTTACATATAATCATGCAGTTAAGATTTAAACCTCTCTTGTAGCATAAAAGTTTTGGTAAAAATTTACTATTTTGGCAGAGAAAAACTAATGGAAACTTTTCTGGGTTGTTTTCGACTTCACCTATTACCTGCAGGTGAAGTTCCATATCAATTAATTTACACTCCTTCTGCACTAATGGGGAGCAATATGACCCATTCCATTGCATAAAAATGTAAAAAATTGTATTCTGGTCATAATAGATGAAATGTGTCCCAGCAAAGTTCATATCCGGCCTGTTGACTGATGAAAGAAAAGAAATGCCCATGTTCGTATTATCAGGTTTCTGTCAAAGTACGATTGATAATAATAACTTTATAGGAAAAGTAGTAACAGGTGATGAAACATGGGTGTACGGATATGATCCAGAAACAATACAAGAAAAAAATCACAATGAAAGCGTCCTTCATTGCTGCAATTAATTGTGTGGCAAGTGTGCAGCAAAACAAAACTGATTGTTTTAATTGGCCAGGGAGAACTTGTGCACCATCTGTATACTTTTACTCAGCATACATAGACATGCAATTAATCAAAATTTCCATTTAGAAGTTTTAAAATGTCTTCATGATGCAATTCAGAGAAAACAACAAAAAAAATGAGTGTCCAACTCTTGGATATTTCACCATAGCAACTTGGTTATCCCTCAGCACAGTTTTTGAGGCAATTTTTAGTTGAATAAAATATTCCACAAGTGTCTTAGCCTCCTATTCACTAATCACCACCTCGTGTGACTTTTTCTCTTCACTCAACTAAAGAAAACTTTGAAAGGAGGATTTTGTAATGTGGACATCAAAAAACAAAATGAGACTGAGCATTTAACAATGATTCCAAAAACTGCTCATCAGAGGTTCTTCCAACAATGGTAGAAACATTGGGAGAAGTGTGTGGTTGCAGACTGTGCATAATTTGAAGAAGATTAACTGCTTCCCTTATGGGTTCCATATTTTTGTTGAATTATCATTATGGCCACTCTCAATGCAGAACTGGTCTGCAGGGAAAACTGGTGTTATTTGGAACATTTTGAATTCTGGGTTGCTGGATAAAGGGTAACCCCATACAGTTAATTCACTTCAACATATACTACCACAATAACTAATGTTCTCTTTATATGGTCAAAGTTTTTTCTTAATATTGCTATTGAAATTATGAATAGGTAAATATGAATATGTTAAAGAAGAAGGAACTCAAACTCCCTACTCTTGCAATAGCTACTTTAGTATACTACATTAGACTAAGAAGTGGCAAATAATGGTTTGCAACACATAAGTAGTATATTTAATTTATAAAAGATCAAGACTGGATTGTGGATAAAATGTTTAAAGTTTAGTGTAACCTTGCCGGCTGGGTTAGACTGGTTGGCAGTGTGCCTGCCTTCTAACCCAAAGGTCGCAGGTGTGAACCCCGCTTCGGACATGGATGTTGTGATGTCTTTTTCTACTGTTAACATTTCACTGTAAAATGGCATACACGCTGTATGTGAAATTATGTATAAATAAAAATATATAAAATGACCATTAATATTAATGTTAAACTTATTAGATAAAATTTCTAACAGGAAATTGAAAGATACCTAAGATACCACCCTTCATACCTTAAGTGCCTCTTCTTTTCTCTTCAATACCTCTGCCATCTTGGGAATAGCTTCATTTAATAATTTAAATCCATTTACTTCTTTCAGCTCAACATTTCTCGAGTCTTTATAGTTCTGGAATAAATATAAATTTTGTATAACGATTTAGTTAAGCTTGAGCTTTACTTTTCAGTTTAACATTATGTAAACTTACTTGTTTTTCATCCATCATTTTTTAGAACATAGCTACAATTAAATAATCTCTTATGCATCATATCATACACATATATGCTTACTTTGTGTGTTTCCTCTCACTGTTTGTTTTTCAATGTAATTTTGTGTGTAAGGTATTTATAGAGTGAGAGGTAAAGGGAGAATGAGAGGGAAGAGAATGGGAGGGAAGAAAAATGAGAAGTGTCTTAACCTTAATTTAATACTTTATTAATGCGTAGCCATAACTTTGGTATGCCAAGTAAACAAAACAGCAATTTTAAGTCATACATTTTAATTGTAAAAGAAACATTCTTTACCTCTCTTAAAACATCCACCTCGGTAATTGATGTCAAACGATGAGTAAGTTGACTTTCTAGCATGAAGTTCCATTTTGATAACCTATAAGACAATACAGAGATTATCTGTTTACCGTTTTCAAAAGTCATGTCATACCAAAATATAATGGCAGTTAAGATTAAATGAGTAGAGAGATTCTTTCCAATAGCTTTTCAATGTCAACACCTCCATTATTATAGTCTGTTCACTATCTAAAGTCTCTTGGCCTTCATCGAGCAAGTAGCCAATCACGAACGTTTCCCCTTCCATCGTCCCTCACAACTTTCGTGCGGGAGAGCAGATACCGGTGCGCATTGCCAGCTCTTGCGGATTTTCGCCTTCAGCTGATATACTACGCAATTTCTAAATAAAATACTTCCCTTCTTTTTGGTCCGGGCTTTGGACGGCGGTAGAAATGGCAACGCAGGCCGATGTGAACTCTTCGAGAGCAGGAGTGAGACTGGGTTCCTCCCCACTACCTTCCCAAACAAACCGTCTCCTATTGGCTGCTGCTAACTGGCCAAGAGACTTTAGATAGTGAACCGACTACAGCTCTACAAGAATGTGCTCAAAAGCCATCCTATTTTACCAAAGAAAATATTTCAATGGAATTTTCTTTAAGTCTTAAAAATTTTATACAGAGTAATAGAACTGATGATGAAGATAACTCTGAAAGCCACAAAAAACTGATGCACACATCAGCTATAAAGTAGCTTTCCTCTGCAATATTTCTTGATCGTTTTGTAATTAGAATGTGTTTAGAAAATTGTTCAGGGGCAGCAAACAGATATCACAATTGCATGGTGCTTAAACCAACCATGCAAATACAAAGGTGCTCAGTCATTGCGCGACCAGGGATTTTTTGTGGGTGACAAAATTTTGCTTTGTATTTATTCCATGCTAAGTAAAGGGGAAGAAAATGTACCAGTGGTCAGCAGTATTTCAATCATTATTTGCAAGTCTGGCTTAAAGGGAAAGCCAAGTCGATTACACTGAATGTTTATAGAATTATCACCAAGACCAGCTACTTTGTAGAGGAAATGTATTACACAAAAATGGCTATTAGAGTTGTCTTCATCATCAATTATGAGGTTTGATCAGAAAGTAACAGGACAAAAGCCATGGTTCTGACAGCAGTTCATATTAGAACTTGTTATGCATGTATTATGATAACCCATACCCTGCAATGCGTTTCTGCATAGTCACCATACCAGATGAGGCAGCTGTCCCATAAAGGAACAAACTTTTCCATGTCATAATTTCAAAATTTTACTTCCTGTTTTTAAAACAGGATGCAACATTTTAATAGCAGAATCTGTGGCAAAATTGCATCCACTAAGATGTTTCTTCAAATGTCCAAATATATATAAAATTTCCTGGGAGCAAGACAGATATTATATTGACAATGCACAATGGCATCCCTGCCAAACCTCTTAAACAGCTCCTGATTCTGGCAGACCATATGAGGTCATGCATTTTCCTGCAACACCCTTGGTGAGAAGCCCTATTGTCCTTAGAAGAAACACCTTGGTGAATGCCATTTCGCCACAAATTCTGCTATTTAAGATACGGCAAAGAGAAATTATAAACACAGGACTTGAAATTGAATTAAATGGCATTGGAAATATGGTTCTTTGATGGGAAAATTGTATCAGCAGATATGGTGGCTACATGGAGAAGTAGCACATCATACATTTGGCATATTCAAAAATAAATTGCTGCCTTGACCATGGGCTTTGTCATGTTACTTTCCAATCATCCCTTCATTGTTCCAGCCATAGGGCAAGCTTCATAATCAATTCTTGAGAAATAAATTAGCTAAAATAACAAATATTGCATATTCAGGATCAGTATTTTCCAAATAAAACAATAAATAATTCTCTAATTGCTATGTCATTAAGAAATATGCCTTCACTTGAAATAGTGCTAAGTCTGCCTATAAAATAACGGTTAGCTTAATTCTATATCAAGTGAAAAAGCTTTTTACAGTTTATAGAGCAAAAACTGTTTTGTGATGATAAAATATAGGTATTCTGCAATAATTTTACAGTATTGTGGGGTATGTATTCCAACCAAATATTTCATTTATAATTGGTCCATTTTAAATGATGTGTCACTCTCCTCAACCAATTGAGCATTTTTGGAAGCTTTGCATCATTTCCAAGCCAATAACAGATAAAAATTTTGTGAACACAAAAAACCAAACACAACATGAGTTTATGCAATGCTGTAAAATGAAAGCCTTTTAAAATCTTCACTTGGGATGACTATGAATAAGTGAAGTAATGCATGAACCCTGCTAAGAGATAATAAGAGTATTATTTTTATGCACTGCTTTAACTCCATCAGTACAAAATAGTTGCCCACAAAAAGTCAATCAACTATTGTAAATACCTTTTCTTGGCACAAGTATAAATTTTTAGACTACATTTTTCTTAGAAAAAGAAGGTCCATAGCAATATTCCTTCCATTTGTACTAATTCTACATACAACAAAATAAATGTCAGACAATATGAACTCCTTATAGTATCTGGTAGAATTCCATAAATGATACTAATCACAGGAGACATGTAAAAATAAGACAACTGTACAAACATAAAGACTCAACTCCAAATAATATTATTAAAAACAAAATTACTCATAAAAAGCAAATAACACCACAAAAACTGTGCAACTTCTACCAACAAAAAAAGGAAATTTTCTAGACAATTTTAATGAAAATTAAGAAATTTTGTTTAAAATTTAAGTATAAAAAATCAATAAAAAGGAAAGTTCTGGCATTTCATTTGCTTAGTTGATACAATGGTCAAATTAAAAACAATTTAAAAACGAAAACTGAAAGCTAATAAAAAAATACTATTAACTCCTTCAATGTCAATCCAAGCAGTAACTCTTGCTTTGCATACAATCTTCATAATATCAGCCCAAGAACATACTCAGGCTTGCACAATCTTTATTTTAAAGAACAATGCTGACAGCTATTATGCTGAAGTATGACATTGAAAGAGTTAATCCTGTAAATCTCACAAGGCACTATTTTTTGTATTACATTGCGGCATGCATCCCAAGTTAATTATACTACATGATTTAATAAACATTACAAGTTTTTAACATAGAGGTGATACCGATACGGCTAGAAATTTTATGAAACCTTTAACGTCTAATATCCCGTGCAGTAATGGATCTAAATTGCTTCGTTTTAAAAACGGTTGTTTAGCATTATTTCCCTTGCTGCGAGGTTTCGAACCAATTAATTGCGCTAAGCAAGGGTTGTCTCTATATCAAAGCTTAAGAGGAGTCATAATCACCAGTAATACAGGCAAGGATTGCCATTTCTTCGATTTTGACCTGGGGTCTCTGGGTTTACCGTAAGAAATTCAATGCTCCTCACTTGAGTTTATGAAAAATTAATCAATGCCTATATCAGATGGGTATTTTCTCCGACTGGAAACATTTGTACGAATGTACATAATCTATAAAGAATAACTTAGTGAGAATGGAGCTTATTATTATTATGGATTTGAAAAACAACTGCAATAATTTGGCAAAATATATAGCCGAACCAAATGTAAATAAAAATTCCCGGATATTTTCTAAATTTAACAAAAATATCCATGGAGATTTAAGGAATGTATGTTGTAGCCAAATAAAAATTAATAAACAATAAAAAGAATAAGTTACAGACTTACAATTGGGCTTGCGAGTTAATTTAAAAAAATTGAGGTTCCAATTTTAATAATAAAAATGCTTTTATAGAAAAGTTTTCCTAAAATTCTCTGGTCGGAGATTTCGTCCGAGGTAGCTAAACTGTTCATTTAAAATAATTTATTATTATTGAGATTTGTTTTGAGGTGGCAACCCTATAATCTTGGGAGTCTAATGCACAAACATTGAAATGTAACGAAGAACTGGAAAAATATCAAGACTAAAAATGATGCGTATTCTAAAAATGTAATACAAATACCACATATGTTAACGGGTGCTCAAATAACATGCAATCTAGTAATTGATTATCCGCTAAGTGTAGAGCTAAGGGTGGACTCAAGCTATCAAGTTATTTCTTAAAATAGTACCACTTACGTTTGCATGTCCGGTAGTTCCTTCGTGCTGCATAAATTCCACAACAAAATGCAACATAACAATGGATTAAAGCCACAAAATATCTTAGAGTAAGCCATTATCATCTGTGTTAATCATTTGATGTCTGTGTGAAAAGGAAGAGAAAATTACCACTAAATGGAAAAAACATATCACTAAAAAACGATATATCAAAAAACTATAGCATGTTGATATTCTATAGTACCTTAAACAGATAATATATAGAATTTGTAAATTAATGCTTTTTTCTTTGTTATTTACTACGTTTCAGTTGAACTGAAGCCTCCTAGATGGCAGTGTTTCTAGAATAGTTCGTATTTTTGACACTAGGTTCCAAGTTCGCCAACACCTAAAATTAAAGATATACATCATATCATACCACCTAAAACTTTAAGAAAGCAATATCGTATCTTATGATTATCTCTTTCTCTTTTCCGTTGATTTCCCCTCTAGGCCTCTATCTCTATTCCTGCTCTTTTTTCGGATTTTGAGATGGTAACATTTTCATTTAAAGATGATAATGACCAGATATATAGTTGTTGGTGTTTTGATGTTAACTTACTACAAAATAGACTTTAAAATGATTATTAAAAAGTTTTTGTCATTGTCAGCGTGATTATTAATTTGGCGTTAAACTGTTTGTTGCATTTACAGATAAAATGTCTCCAGAGAAGTGCATGCTTAGCGAAATAAATTATTACCACGAACAGGTTATATGAACAGATTAAAAACATACTATAATTTGTTATTTTATATTTGAGAGAAGACTGACTACCTCTGACGGCATTTTTGTAGGGGCAGCACTATAGCAGTCTTGCCGCGTATCTGCATCTATGTGTCGTGAAATTGGCAGCATTTTGCCTTTATTTCAGGGGACAAATTTATACGCAATAAACAATAACCCTCCGTGTCTATTTTAACAGCATTAACTGCCTAGTTATTCTTCATACGTTGAAGTTCGGGGGCCACCAACGAGCGTTTAAAGGGCCGTGCATGCCCCCAGGATCATTTTGTGCAGCCCTCAGTCCTTATGGCAAAATTAGGTTAAGGAATGATTACTTGAATGAGTACTTTTAACGATAATGAAAAAATATGGCATCTTGTATCTGTAACATCTTATATCGAAATTAACCATATCGTCATTTAGAACAAGAAATTTGAATTTATCAGTTCTTTTGTATTAATTTTATTTAGTTGACAGGATATGTACAGTGTACTACCTTCACATTTGTGAGTCATACTAAATAGTATCACAATTTCCACAATTATTAACTAGTCCCCTCCAACACCAAAAATGACCAAATCTATTTGGGATTAGATCTTCAGACCATTTCTGTAGTAGTTTGAATAACTTTCTTTTATACACCTGTAAGAAATTGTTCATGAAATTTCTCGGTCCTTTTTGTGTTATCTTTATTTTTTCTCATTAGGTTGATATTTTTAGTATATTGACATTTCGTTTTGTTACATTGAACCTCAACTTTCTTGCTCCATGATAAGTAAATGAGGATGCATTTTTAATTAATGTACATTAATATACTTCTTTTCAGATGTGCGGCCTTTACCACAAATTGTATTATCATATGTGAGGCAAGTGCCACAAATAGGATAGTATGATGTGGCTCACTTATAGAGGTTGGAGAACAATGTTGAAATGCATTTGCAAGTTCAACTATTTTAAGACAAGAATTTTTCATCGATCTTTTTTCTTTGCCAACTTTGTTTATTATTTCTCTCAAGCTTTTAAAGAGTTATTCCCTCATCTGTGTGAATTTATTTCAATTAAAAATATTTAGTGGTGTCTTTTCTCAGAGAAAGTTTAATAATGTTGACTGTAATTAATGGCTGGACCAATTGAGAAAAATGGATTCAATTGGAGAGCAGATGTAACCTGCCTATGGCACATTTGTCATTTTTGGTGCCCAAACTTATTTTGTTGGCACACCAATAGTTTGAAAAATTTATAATATGTATTTTTATTGTATTTTTGTGATTTACTATTATATTACTAGTTTAATTCATTTTTTGTAACAATAAGTATGCTTCAGCTATGTGATTTTATATCCACAACACAATTGCACAATTTGTCACTCAGAAAATGCTTGGCCATATTTGTTTTAGGTTATAAGACAAGAAGACTGATCTCTCGAAGTTATAATTTTTCCATTGGATTTATGGGAAATGCAAATATGTGGTCACCTTTAATGACACCTTGATTAAAATTAGCGTTATCTCAAAACCAAAAATATTTATGGCACTTTTTATTAATTAAAATATTGTCTTTCAAACTCTCAGTAAATTGAATTAAATATAAAAACGGTATTTTCTTTAATATTATACTTGATTTTAAATTATAGCAGTGTTCGAGATCACTTTGTTTTTTACATTCTTCCAAAAGTGCAGATTTCAATGGCATTTTAGCAGTTTTGTTAATTATATTTCATTTTACCTGTATTGGTTTAATAAATGTCAAATCCACAGGCTATCTAGATAAGAATAGATTATAATTTTTTCTACAATAATATTTCCTAGCCGCCAATACCTTGCTTGATTATGGAGATGAACTTATACTCATAGTGATCGATTTCAATTTGCATTCAGATATCAAACTACAGCAGTGGTAGGTCATATTTGTCTGTAAAAAGCATTATTGTAACAAGTTTGAGACAATGATGAGTGTAGTTCAGCTATAAACTCCGAATGAAAAAGTCGTTGAGTGCTCTCAAGTTACTACATAAATATTATGTCAAGGTAAATTGTGTAAAAATGAATAATCACATTTATAAAAATAGTATTATTAATAGAAAATCTCTTGTTTTTATATGACTTGCCAATGTATATTGCTAGAATATTTTTCAGCCATAGTGGTGCTATTCATCGTAGCCCTTAATTAGTCCCATGGGATCAATATGACCCCAAGCAAGGTTTTTCTGTCAAAAACTATTTCAGTTTGCACTCAGGCATTGAGCTACAGCAGGGGTGGAGCATCATCGATTTCATGAGAACATTCCATTTCATAAAATGCTGGATGATGGGCATCACTGATTAATAAGATATTTTTTTGTGTTTTCGGTTAGAAACTGGCTATGAAAGTGTAGGGTTGTGAAATAATTGGTGTTACAAATTGATTTTACTGGTCCTTGTTGGAATATTCAGAATATACACCGGTCCATGAGAAATTTTTGGTTGAGAACTGCTGTTCTAAACCAATGAGTGAAGAATATAACCTCACTTTATAACATTGGTCTAATGGGAAAATGTGCCTCGACTTACTTTTCAGGAACCAATTGTGTTGTAAGTGCGAGGACTGCCTGTACAATAAAACCTTCCTAGGAAGACCACCTATGGTTCCCTGTAAATATGGCTGCTTTAAAAGGTGGTTGGAAAAAAGATTGAGAACAGCTGCTCTAAGCCTGTGGTTCTCAATCATTTTTCCATCGTGACACACCTGATGGTCAATGCACGACACACTGCACATAATAATCCACTAAACTAAAAAAAAAGCAGGAGTCGTGTAATGAGGAATTGTTTTCATTTTAAAAATTCTGCAAGTGAGAGAGAAAGAGACAAAAATTCTGCTTAACAAAATTTACTTTATTTTTTACTAGTTGTTACTAAAATTTTTGGCGACACACCTCTGTATTTACTGTATTTTGTCGCAATAGGACTCATTTCTGTGATTTCCTATGGCCCACTTGCTACCAGCTGTCAGTAGCAGAATCCTGGTATAAGCTTGGTTTTTAATAAAATAGTTTGATGGGATATTGACAAGTGCTATCACGTAACTTTCCAGTGAGTTATTATTTTGTGAACATATAAGGTGTGGTAATACTTGAAAAATTTAAAAGCTTTCTTAAATTAAGTTCTTTCTTTTTACCTATAGGAATGGAAAAAAATCTAAAAGGAAGAGAACTTGAAAGTTCAATGAAATTCTGGCGAAAGATTTTCCTTTTCTGAAAAAGTAAAATAGAAGATATAGTTCATTGCAATAAATGTAATGGTGAGTTTTCTGTCCCCCATGGTGGCAGATATGATATCACAAAACATTTAGCAACAGAAAATCAAAAGAGAGCCTTAAGCAATGCCGCTTCCTGCTCTTAGATGATTTATTCCGAAAAACTAATTTCATTGAAAAGAAAAGACAATGAGCAACAGCAGGACTATTTTCACTCCATGTAATTAACCATAATCAAAGCTTTCAGTCAATAGACTCTACATCCAAAAATTGTTCGAAGAAGTTTTCATGGGCCAGAACATTTGTTGTCGTTTGTTAAAAGTGGGTATTTTAAATATATTATAAACATGCAATATTTATATTGGACGTTCATCATTTCCTGAAATTTAAGGCGAATGAAAGATTAATACATATTTGTTATTTGTGTCAAAGTATTTAGCCAATCGAAGTGGATTTTAACCTGCTTCAAGGGAAAGGCTAAACATCACGCACGGAATAAATTAGTCATTTAAAATATACTTTAAGTTAATTTCCAGAGGTTATTCAGTACAGTGGTAATATAATTCACAGTGATTCATTGGTGTGGATTAGTGGTCAGATGTGGGCCGGTTAAGTAAAATTTTCCTGGATTGGAAAAAATTGCATTTGCCCCTGGGTGATAGGATTTTAGTTTTTTGCCCCCTCTGCAAAATTTTCTGCCGATGCCCTTGCAAACATGGCCCTCCATGATGCATATGGTCTTATTGCTCCATGTTGACCACATATGGCTGATAGGTTTAATGCATATTATGCTGTCCATTACTGGTCAAATAAATCAAGCTATAATTACTGGGATATGCAGGGTTGCTACAATGTATTTATTTCCTTTTACATCCCTTTCTCTCCTGCTATTACTCTGTGTAGCATTCAGTCAGCTTACGTGTTTTCGGGCTAATATTTCACCTTTACGTTAGGAGCCAGCAATCACATGTTTTCAATCCTTCTAGTCAGTTATACTTTCCTTTGTTGGCCAAGGAACACCCAGTTCTCTAGTAACATATCCCTTTCCATCGTATCAGCCGTGTTATAACAGTTTTTCTTTACTTTGACACCCACACTTCACGAAGGAGTCTTGTCGTCGTTTGGAGGAACTAATTTGGAGGGAGGGGAGTTTGACATACCGTATTCACCCGAATCCAAGACGACCCTGAATCTAAGACGACCCCCCATTTTGATGATTCCAAAAGAGAAAAAAGCTCAAATTGACCTTCATGACTACAAAAATTATAAATCTTGTGAAATATTTATTTTCTCTTATACTTTTCTTGAATGTCATTGTCTTTTAACATTTTAAAATCATAAGATCACATCACAAATAGAACCATTCAGGTTTTCAAACAAATTAAATGGTAGCATTCATTTTAAGATAACATTAAAAATAAAGTAAATACATTGAAAGAATACACTCATTTCAGGACAACAAAAAAACATTTCAATCCAAGTGCTGCATAAAATCATTTTATTGTGTTAGTCATCATCACTGTCTATGCAACCTTCACTATTTTCCTCATGCTCACTATCTTTATCACTCTCAACTTCATCATCAGTCTCCCACGTTGCAGGAGAAATGAGGATTGAGTGGAAACAATATGAATCTCGTCAAAAATCTTTGACAATTACTGGCAAAGCGTGTTTGCAAATAGATGTAGGAAGAGATAGTACTCCTTTGGACGTGTACATGATGTTTCCTGACGATGAACTGATAAACCTCATTGTTACCGAAACAAATATATACACCGATGAAAAAATGGCATCTTCTCGTTCAAGAAATGGGTACCTATGGACAGCAAAGAGATGAAAAAGTTTTTTGGACTTCTTCTGTGGGTGGGATTAGCTGGATTGGACAGTATCTCATCGTATTGGTCCACCAAATTTGCAGCCAGAAAAAAGGGGAAGGTCTTCAGATACCTACTGCCCACAGTATCCTAACACACCCCATGTGTCTGGAATGGTTTGGGGAGCATCACAAATACATTTTATGCTTACATGAAATATTATTTATAGTTTTCCTAAAGTGATAATAGTGTTTTATACCAGATGAAAGGCTTCATTAAAAAGGATTGTTCTTTTTTTATAAGTTCATTTTATGTGTAATTATTACCTATGAGTTTTTATTTTTTTGTAATTTCAAATTTCATTTTTCAAACACATACCTATGTTAAATCTCAAAATTGGATGTTTCACATTTAGATGTTTGTATATGTATTAACGGTATTATTTTCAAATATTTGTCTTGTATTTTCAGTGCTTTTGTATAAAAAATAAATCAGTTTTCTCAAAATCAAATATTTCACATTTATGTTTGCATTTTTCATATCTGGTCATACCATGGAAGGCATGGCAATATATTTGCCAGGAGCCACGCTTTATATATGTAATGGAAAATCTCATTTAGCGTCAAACGGATACGTCTGACATGGCTTTCGATAATATAATTGGTGTCAGCCACATATGGCTGACATGGCCTGTACGGAAAATGCCATGTCCGTCATATATGACTGACAAGGCAGTCAAAGTGCTACACTTACGACACTTGACTGTGCTGAAATGATGTTTGACATCTTAAGGCCAACTCAGACAACAATGTTTATGACAAGTGATGACAAACCACGCTATAATGTAATTTAACGTAACTTCAAATCAAAACACATCAAACGTATTCCATAAATGAGGCTATTCTGAAAACCGTCTTTTCCCTTGCTTTCTCCCACTCCACATCAGGGTGAGATCATAGAAACACTCTTTCGCATTCCTCTCTTTCTTGAGATGGCAGTTTTACTTTTCCATTGATGATAGCCTGAAAATCTCTTCCAAACCAATATGGCAGTCTGGCTGTTTGAAACTCATGACATTCATATCTGGTCATTGTAATATGTATGGACGATCATAAACAAGTTCATAAAACCTTTCAGTTACTAAAATAATCACTAAATAACTAATTCAGCATAATGGATGGTTATTATAAGCTATATTAATGAGTCGGTAACCATCATTTGACATAAATAGCCTTTGCAAATTGTAGGAAACACAAGATGCACTGTATACCACTGAACTCTACCAAACTGCATGTTTGAATACCGATGCACTTATGGAATGCTGTTGACAATGACTCATGTTATATCAGATAGAAAAAGCTGTTGTGATGAAATAAATATGCAAATTAAATTGAACTGGTTTCTATTTGGCAGTTCAAAACTTTGAGATTTCAAAACTTTGTGTATTCGAAATTTTGTTATTGCACTGTATTGTCAAACATTCTTTTCTTAATATAGAAATCAGGAAATGTAACATGTTACCAGAGAGCTCTTCAAAACCTTACCAAAAATGTTAAAAGATTTAAGAATAGAATTAGTTTGATAATACAGAATCTTGTAAATTATAACACAGGATGATGAAGTTAAGTATGGTGAGGATCTTTTGAGTCCCTTAACTGCTACAGTAGCCATAAAGGCACATCTTGAACCAAGAAAACTCCCAACTCCATAAAAATAAGGAATAATGGAATTGAATAAGTTCTAAATTACGTATGATAATTTTTTATGGATGAATTAGTTATTTTTGGTATATTGTATAACTATGAGTAATTTTAGTATTTTAATTTGTGTATTAAGTACATTTATGTTCAATATTGTTGCAGTCACGAATATTGTATAACTATTTGTAATTTCAAATTATGTATATACTTTTAAAAAGTTTGTTTAGATTTTACATGTATTTACTTTTTAAAATTTGTTTAGATTTTACATGCCCTTCCTGGTTATGTAAACCCAGTGCTGAGCTGGGGTTGGTTCGCACTGGTTCCCGAGGACCGGTTGTTAAATTTTGATAAAGTTCTGGAACCGTTTGTTAACTCAGTTGGAAAAGCTTTGGGACCACTCTTAAAAATTAAACAGGCCTTCAGAGTCAGATGACACTTTTATTGGTTTATAGACAGTAGCAAGAGAAGAATGGATTACTGAAGGCCTTATTGAAACGATGTAAAAATGAAAAAAGTATAAGAAATCAAAAATACCAGAAGAAGAACAGCAATATAATATTCTTAGGAACGCGATCAATAGAGAAGCTAAGAAGGCTAAAGAAAAATATTTACAGGAGAGATGGAAGGAAGTAGAAGAACTCATGAAAATGGAAAAAAATGAGGCAGCCTATAAAACCGTCAAATTGTTTTTCAATGAGCCTAAACAAAAAAGCACATAAGAAATGCACAGGGACAAATCATTTATGATCATAAAGATGTAGCAAAGAGATGGAAAGAATACATAGAAACACTGTATGAAGGCGAAGAGTTAGACACTTCTATATTGGAGAGAGTAACAGATCTAGATGAGGATGAAAAAGGGGACCTTAAGAGGAGAGTTTGATAAAGCTGTGAAGGATCTCAAAGAGAGGAAAGCTTCAGGTATAGATGAAATTCCGGCTGAACTCATCAAAGCAGCCGGTGTAAAACTAAAGGATTCTTTGTATAAACTGATCTGCGATATTTATGAAACAGGTGAAATGCCCAAAGATTATGAGAAATGCATAGTAGTTCCAATACTGAAGAAAGCTTCCGCAATAAAGTGTGAAGAGTTTCACATCCTAATCTTGATTTCTCACGCATCTAAAATCTTTACATCGATAGTGCCATGCCGTATTGAACAAAAGGTTGAATTAGTACTAAGTGATGACCAGTTCAGCTTTAGGAGGGGAAGAGGGACGAGGGAGGCAATACTGGCTTTGAGAGTGCTTGTAGAAAAGTGTATAAGGAAAGACAAGAAGGTGTGTATTGCTTTCATAGACCTTGAGAAAGCATTTGACAAGGTCAATTGGAGCAAAATGTTTATGGTACTTAAGAACCTGGGTGTGAAATACAGAGACCAAAGAATTATTTGGAAACTGTACAAAAATGAAACAGCAGTTATTAGATGTGGAAATAGCCAAGAGGAAGCCATGATAAAAAAAGGAGTGAGACAAGGATGCAACTTGTCACCTATACTATTTAACGCTTATGTACAAGATATGGTAAGGGACCAGGTCAAGGTAGGAATTACCATAGAAGGTCAAAAAATAGACATGATAAGATTTGCAGATGACATCGCAGTTGTCACTGACAATGAAAAGATATGATGGATATTATAACTAAAATGGAAGTGATACTTAGCAGCCACTATAATCTGGCCCTGAGCAAACTAAAGACCAAGGTGCTAATTTGTGGCAGAGATGTGGAAGAACAGGTCCAGGTAAGACTAAACAACCAAATACTAGAGCAAGTCAAAGAATTCAGATACTTAGGAAGTATAATCACAGAAGACAGAAGAAGCAAGAAAGAAATAATGTTGAGGATCAATCAAGCAAAAAATGCTTTCAATAAAAAGAAGAAACTTTTTCCTCAAACATCATAAGTTTAACAGTAAGGATAAACCTATTAAAACATGTCTGGAGTGTAGCTCTGTACAGGAGTGAAACATGGACTATAGGGGTCACAGAAAGAAAACGATTGGAGGCTTTTGAGGTATGGTGTTACAGACGGATGCTAAAGATAAGTTGGACAGATCGAATTACGAATGAGGTAATCACTAGAGTTGGTGAAGAACGTAGTTTGTGGAAGCACCTGAAGAGGAGGCGGGATGTGATGATTGGTCACATTCTACGACATGACGGGCTCCTCAAGAACATAGTTGAGGGAAAAGTAGAAGGGAAAAACCACAGAGGAAGAGAGAGACCTGCATACAAAAAACAAATTATGAGTGATGTAAACTGTAAAACCTGTGTTGAAATGAAGAGGAAGGCTGAGAACAGACAAACATGGAAAATTTGCTGCAAACCAATCTCAGGATTGATAACCAGAAGAGAAGAGAGATGGCTAATATAATTTAATCAATAGAAGGACATAATGTGAAAAATGTTCATAACATCACTTGAATAAATAATAAATTTATGTATAGAGCAGGGATCTTGAACTCCCAGCGTTGCACGGGCCACATTCCAAAACATTGCTCTTCATAGTCGTCACGTTTCCTAGTTTCTTCATTATCACCTTCCACAGACCCTGATAAAACCGCTACTGCATATTCCTGTCCATCAACAATAGTGAAATTTAGCTCTATCAAGTGACATTTGCTTCACCACTCCCCTATTTATGTCAACGAATTTTGCTTATCGACCGAAATCCTTGAATTTTGTGAGTTCTGGATCACATTTTATCAGCATGTTTCCATGAATACGATTCTTGCCGATCTCAGCTCAAGCATAGTCTAATGCAGTGGTTCCTTTTGCCTGTAGCATCCCACCTATCACCTTTTCAAGAAACCCTGGTCCCACCATTATATGAAGAAAAACTTCACTTTTTGTAATAAATGTATTTCTACGTTTATAAGCACATAAGTAGTACACCCTTCCCTCTCCAACCGCGGGTTTATTAACCGCGGCCCTCGACTATACGTGGTCTACATATTGAGTCCCACCCTTCCCAACCGCGGACATTTCCCTTGCCTATCCACGGTTCGGACCAAGAAAACTTTTAAATACCTCACATCTTATGACTTTGTTGTCATCTTAACTCACTCACAAAGACTTTGTTGTTGTTTTAACTTGCTCACTGTTACTTTTTTGCCGTACTGACGCGATTACATATCCTTGTCGCACGCCACAAGTTACTGCATTCAACACGAAAATCCCACGCATCGTATGACTTTGTTGTCATCTGCACTCACTCACAAAGGCTGTGTTGTTGTTCTAACTTGCTTGCTATTACTTTGTTGCCATAATGTACGATTATGCTTTTCGCCTACCACAAGTCTCTACATTCCACACGAGGCAATCAGTTGTGTATTATTCACATCAGCATACGCATGCTTTTCACGCACCGCAAGTCCACATGTTTAGTTGTGTATTATTCATATCAGCATACTAAATAAATTAAATGTTTCATATTATTCTGAATTTGTGCGTAATAATATTTGTTTAAATGCAAAAAACGCCGGGTAAGATTAGAAGACCGTAGTAAATTATATAAAATGATGTGATGTACGTCGTAGTATGCACATAATTTCTCCGTTACCTATGGGGCGTTTGTAATCCTTCAGTCGGTAATTGTTTTACTCCATAGTTTGGGTTATACATAGTGTGATACGTTTGAAGAAATTCTTAAAAATAGAATTCATTCTGGGGCAGAATATGTAGTTCCGAACAGCAGAATGCAGCGGAAAGCTATTTCTCGCATTTAGTATCACAAGTAGCACATAGATGGCGGTAATTGTTTTTCGTCACATTTTTCATCTACAGGAGTTTCGACTATTCCAAACCAGAGAGCTCGTAAGGAAAAAACAGCATTCGTAATATTTATATAATGTATTTAAGTGAGAAATACGCGAGTAATGTAAGTGATCAATAATATATGGTATAGTAATACGAACCGTGGAACCTAACCCCCAATTTCCAATATACTTAAGTATTTACCAACCGCGGTACTTTTCAGGAACGTAACCCCCACGGTTGGCGAGGGAAGGGTGTACATTAATAATTGGTACACACAAAGGAGAAGGTCAGAATAAAAGATTTACTTGGTAATTCCACAAAAATTTATTCATTTATTAAAAAAATTAATTTCTGTGGCATTACCAAGTATATCTTTTTTATTTTGACAATATGAAGAAATTCCATCAAGTTACGCCTGAGACTGTTAACTATATAAAGGAGAAGGTGCTAGAAAGTCTAACCAATTGGGGTGCCAAAATGTCTTCAGCCAGCTCTGGTCCCACCGGTTGAGAAATACTGGTCTAGTGCACATATGACTTTTTCTGCTCGTCTATGCTTAAGCAATTGATTTCTGATCCGATTTTATACATAATACTTTATGGCATGCAATAATGAAATGAAAAGAAAGCTATACGGAATAAAAAATGCTTATCTCCTATTTGGTTAAGATTTTTAATTTAATGTTTTGTGTTTTGCTCATCTAATAAGATTCTTTCAATTAAGTTTTTTATTAAATTTCTTGAACGATGTTATTAATATTGCTTTTTTACTTTTTTGTTTACTTAATGATAACTTTATTTTGTAATGGAAACCAGTTTGCCACCTTTCTTTTTAACCTAAATTTAATTAATAAAGCAATGCACAACATTTGCATACAACTTTTGTGCTTGTCAAATATTTCTGACCCCCCCTTGAGAGAATCCTTTGTGTGGCGCTGTCTTATTGTCTTTCAAAAAGAAAAAAGTTTACACATGAGAGAACCTGTTGTTAAAATTTTTGATAGCTCTCATATTGTGAGAGAACCGGTTGTTAAAATTTTGGCAACTCACCTCTGTGTAAACCTCAACTTACGTAAACCCACACTAAATCACTTAAAAAAATTTTAGTTATGCAGAAAGTTTATGTTAGCTATTTGCATAAGCGAGCAGGAACTACATACGTGCGCAGAGGAAGAATGCAAGGCATGGGTTGTAATGCGATGTTCTTAGTGTGTTCTACTGCTCATGCATACTTCCGTGATCTCTTAATGTGTGTTTTGCTTTTGCGTAAATTAACGCAAGTTTTGCCCTTGCAATCATGGCTGATAAGTGTCGCATTGAGAATAAAAGCACTAATTTACATGCCTCTGTTTTAACGATTACTGGTACTGTACTGATGCAGTAAATTATATTTTAAACACATAGCATCCATAGTAATTTTCGACTTACACAAATTTCAAGTTGCGGAAGGGGTGCCGGAATGCATTCCTTATGTAACCCGGGGAGTGCTTGTATTTGTCAATGTTGATACATTGTAGATGATTTTTACATGCATTCTTCACTAATAAAACATTGAAGTAAAATAATGCAGATATATATGTACTGTGATTGTTTTAATGGGTTGATGCATCCTACGATGTCTTTAGTTATGCTCCATCTTTAACATGTTAAGAGATATTTTTGTATTCTAACACAGTCAATAAATATAAATGTATGAGGTGCGACCCAAAAGTTCCTGGACTGGCTCAAAAATTAATGAAAGCTTATCTTAATTACAGACCATTGTTGTCTCTTTCAAAGTAGTCTCCTTGTGAGTTAAGACAAAGAGTCCAGCATTTCTACCATAGCTGGAAGTCTTCCTTCGAGATGGCGTTCAGTGCTGCCTGCAGTTCGGTCTGGAACTTGAAAACATCTTCAAATCTCCATCCTTTGAGCTGCGATTTCATCTTAGGGAATAAGAAAAATCATTCAGAGCCAGGACTGGAGAGTACGCAGGGTGGGAGACCACAGCCATGTTGTTCTTGGTGATAAATTGTTACACAGACAGGGGCATTGTTGTGATGAATCAACCAGTCCTTAGTGTGCCACTTTTCTGGTCGCTTTCAGCCTACATTTTTTCTTAATTGCCTAAGGACCTGTATGTAAAACTGTTGATTGACTGTTTGGTCTGCAAGAACGAATTCGTTGTGCACAATCCCTTAGCAATCAAAGAAAACAATCAACATGGTCTTGATATTATAGTGGACCTGCCTGGACTTCTTTGGATGTGGTGATGACCGACATTTCCACTGAGAGGACTACTGCTTGGTTTCGGGATTGTATCCATAAACCCAACTTTCATCTCCCGTTATTATCTTTGACAAGAAGTTTGTGTCATTTCTGACATGTTCTTGAAGACGTTTCTGAGATTCTGCAATGGCAGAAATGCTGGACTTGGTGTCTTAACTCACAAGGGGACAACTTAGAAGGAGACAACAATGATTTGTAATTAAGATAAGCCTACATCCAATTTTTGAGCCAGTCTGGGAAATTTTGGATCGCGCATCATATATTTCTAATAATGTACTGTTTTACTTTTTGTAATAATAGTTATTTTAAACTTTGTTTCAACTGGAGAAAGGCTATTTCATTTGTGTTGTTAACTTTTCTATTTGGTTTTGTAAATATCTTATTCGATAATGAAAACAAATAATATATGATTACAATATGTTGTTTTGCACTTTTGTAGAAAGGATGCTTTATTTACTTATATTTCATTCTGAAATTGTGTAGGATTTCTGGTTTTTGCGTCTGCAGCAGTTTTACATGTGACTATTTGGAAGTTCAATAGTTATGATAACATTAAAATAAATGTACATATCTCATTGAATGAAGAATTTTATTAGTCTTTGTATTCAATTAAGACTATATTTCTTGGGCATTTGGTAATGGTTGTGGCATAATCTATGCCAGATAGATTCTATCTCTTTAATAAAGAGGTATGGCATTTGTTGATTAAACAAGAATTTACAGACTATTTATATGGCAGTGAATAATTAACATATGCCATATCTCTTTTTTAATGAGATTCATGATCATATACAATAAAAATGAAAAAAAAACTTTTAAAAATCATACTCTTTTTATAAAGCACACTGAAAAATATAAAATAAATTTTTGGGTTCAAGAAAATATCTGGATTTTAAGGAAAATTTTCATTGTATATTATCATAAATGTCTTTAAAAAAGAGGTATGGCATATGTTGATTAAATGATTCACTACAATATAAATAGTCTGTAAATTCTTAGGATCATTTTGTTATTTGGGCTAAACGATTTGAAAAATTTAGATTTTAGCAATAATTTTATTAATTTGTGTGTGAAAGGGGATTTGATCTTTTTTGTTCCTACAGTCTTGATATATTTGGTTCAGTGTGCCATGAACTTCGAAATAACCCAAAAGTGTGCCATGAAATTTAAAAGATTGCGGAGTACTCGTTTAGATAATTTATGTTCCAAAGCAAAATTCATAATGTATAGGATGCTATAAGATTTTAAATGTGTAGTGCAGCTTGCCACATGTAGAGTCAGTAGTCGATAGTGTGAGCTATGGCCTTGGAGACTGGCGAAGAAAGAGAAAAAGGGGGAGCAATACTTAGGAAAGAAAAGACGTTTACCGATGACATTGTGTCCTGGCCACAATGTTGTTAATAATTATTGTCCATTGTTATGCATGGATCCCCTGAAAGCGTGGGTCCCTAAGAGTGCACCTTTTGCACCCTGTGAGAAATCTTCCATTTTCCCTGATATATAAGGGTTCTTACTTATTTTTTAGCAATAATTTATGGTTGACTAAGGCTTTTGTAAAGCGATAGAAGATACCCAGTGCTTTTTGTTTTTTGTTAAGGGAATGTTAGACTTTGTATCTTAAACTGGCTACACTATAAAAGGAGGTATCCTTGTATACTGAAGAGTGTTTTGTTCCCTAGTTTCTTTAGTGTTGTTTCTAGTTATTTTTTGCCTATTAGTCTATGGGCCATGGTGTGATGTTATTTGATTGTGATTTGGCATTTGGTTGTTTATAGTGAGAAGGTTGTTTTATTTTTCTGGTTGGAGTTTGGCAGAAGTGTCTGTGGGAGAGATTAGATAGTTCTTGTGAATTGGTAATTAGGTTGTTATATTTTATTTGTAAATTTTTAGTGCAAGATTCACTTGGTGGAAATTGTGTATTTAATCTACTAACTTCATCTTTCATTAATCTATGTTCTGTTACACAATATATATTGTTTTTTTGTTAAGTTTTATTTCTAATTCATCTTGTTCGTTTCCATTGAATTGCATGTTTATCTGGTGTCATCTGGTCTTTGGTTTTAAAAATCGAAACCTGCAATCTCATTTGTACTCTAAATGGCTTTTTGGCTGTTGGCAACTTCATTTGTCAAGTGTGGTTGATGTATATTCAAGAAGTTCACCTTATTATAAAATTTCTTTATTATCCGAATAATAATATTTCATTTTGATGCCATGGAAAATTTGATGATGGCAGCCAAATTCACAAGTACTCTGTGAAACACAGGAAACTGCAAGAGATTTTAGTATTCTGATATCAGTTAAATATTTTGCAGTATCATATAATTGAAAAAATTAAAAATATTATTCCATGTTACAATTTCTCCATAAATTTTTATAAACAATTTTACTCAAAAACATTAACTTGTCTTTTTTAAATTACTCCATTCAATTTTATTATAGCTTTATGGGCAACAATCAGGCATGAATTCTGAGAATAAAGTATCTGATGACCCAAAGGATATATTTTGAGCCTTTATACTTTAGATTGTAGATACTGTAATATTGCTGATTACAGTTCAATTCATATATTTTGAGCCTTTATACTTTAGATTGTAGATACTGTAATATTGCTGATTACAGTTCAATTCAAGCAGCTGAATGAACAGAACAAGTTGTGGAATTTTTATATGATACATAAATGCACATAGGAGAATGAGGGGAAAGAGTCCACACTTAACAAAATATAATTTAAAATTTACATTCTGATTAATGTAAACATTTTTATTTATCATGAAATATTTTCATAAACATGTCTGTTACAGCACAGATTTTTCGTATTGCTACAAATTGTAAGGAATAATCACAATTTAAAAAAAATCAACATAAGAAACAATAGTAAACTTGCCCCGCATGCGGGGCAAATGTCTGTGGCATGTGGGGCAAGAGTCCTAACCACAGTTTTCACATAAAATTTTCTCTTACCAGAATAGGATGTGCATGGCTCCTCCCACCATGCCTTGCATGTCTAGCACTTGATCCAATCAATTTTTGGTGGCTCTGAGTAGACTATTCTACAACCACCACAATAGTGTTCACTCTTCCCTGAAAGGTTTATTCCTTGTTTTATGCTCACAAGCTGCCAATTAGCACCACAACCCTTGTTTATAGATTTGGTCACATTAGGGTATTTAAGCTGTTTAGTGTATAGAGAACTGGTAAGAATTTCTGAGCTCTTTTTGTTCTTATGCCACATCTGGATATATGAATCTTTTGGATATGGTCTAATGCTCATGGGTGAAACGAGACTTTTGAGGTGTGGAAGGTGAATCAACATTATTTGAAGTGGAAATTGTAGGTCCATAAACATTACATGATGAATGATATTCTTTGCCATCCACGCTAATATCTTTAATTCCTGAATTTTCTCCCATTAGTTCAGTTTTGCCATTTTCTTGGTTAGGAATTGGCCGGTCTGTAACTAATGATGGTAGAAAATCAACCTCACCAAACACATCTGGATCAAGAGGCCAAATGCCACATGCCTGGAACCTCTTGACCGCATTTCCAACACTATCAGCTTTTTCATAGGCTTTCCCAAACAGCGCTGCTACTTGAAACTGGGTTATTCCTCTGCCGGGATCAGACAAAATCCATTTGTCACACTCTGAAGAAGAAAAAGATTTGAATGTACCAAAGAATGTTTTGTCGAGGGGCTGAGCTTGTGTGAGCTGTGAGGAGGCAAAGACAAAAGGTGGATGGAATTGGTCATACAAAAATCTATTGCAGCAATGAAAAAATGCGAAGCTTGGTTGTCTAGGATGAGCAAGACTGGGTCCTCTACAGAGGGTTTTGCTTTTTCCTAGAGATACTTCAACTAGTCAATGAAAAGCTCCAAAGTGGTGAAACTGGAATCACTTGTTAGCAAAAATTAAGGCCAGAGGAACATAATTCCCCGAAGCAGACATGCAGCACATAACAGTGATTGTCTGGACTTCTTCACCAGATGCAACTTTGTTTACACATTTTTTTCCTTTAAAACTCTCATTTAGACTATTTGGCATCTAAGTTAAGTAAAGTTCTCCTTCAACTGAAGATTCTTAGACTTAGTACCAGTATTAATATTCTGAGGTGTGTTTATTTTTCAAAATTTCATTCATGTTTGTCCTATGGTATCGTTTTTTGGGGGTTGCTTCAAATAGTATTTCAATTTTCAGATTGCAAAATAGAGCAATTCGAACTATTTTGAAATTGAACTCCCGTGAATCTTGCAGGGGTCATTTTCAGGACCTTGGTATCTTGCCTCTACCAGCGTTACATATTTATGAATTAATTTTGTATGTAAAAAAGAATATTAGCTTATCCATACAAATAAAATTGTAACCTCTGTCTGTACATTTGTTTTTTTGTTGGGGTTTTACTTTTTTTGTGTGTTTTGCATCACAAGAAGACGTTTGAACTGGTTTGCACAATTGTTGTCTGTCTGTCTGTTTGTTTGTTTGTTTGTTTGTTTGTTTGTTTGTTACCGCATCACGCAAAAACGGCTGGTCGAATTTTTATAAAACTTGCAGCGTATCTTTAGACTGGTCCAGCTTAAAATATAGGCTATGTGGTGTGTCTCAAAAAAAATTTTAAGTGGGGGTTTGGGGGGGGTATCAATTTGGTTTTTCGATGATAACTTTCAAGTAAATTAACTTAGGAAGTTCAAATTTGATATTTGTCACTTTCAATACATGTATACGGTCAAGTTTGTAGATGAGCAAAATCAGACCAAGGGGAGGGGGGCACCCGTAAAAGAAATCATAAATAAACGCATTACAAAATATGAACTACAACAAATGATAAACAAATTTCCAAAATAATAGTTGAAGTTTTCTTCTTTTATGTACGCAACCTAACTACAAATAGATAAGTTTGTGGGTTACCATCTTTTTGCCTCACACCCCTCAATTATTGTAATTGCTGAGCTATCCTGAAAATTAAGCAATATTGCTTCAAGGTATCATTTACATTTACATTTAGCATTTCTGGATTTAATACCTATCTACTATATATTTATAAAAGTTTGTTTGTTTGTGCATCTATACATTTCCACACTGTTAAAGTTAGAGTAATCAAACTTTCAACAGATACTTTCTTCATAAATAGAAAGGGCGTATGCCGCTTTTTAATCCCAAATGTTTTATATAGGAAATTGTAAAAAAAGCAAAATAACTTGGTATGATAATGCTAATGGCAACCCATTATCTGTCGGCTCCTTTATGCACGCCCACAATCAACTGATTCCAACCAAATTTAGTTTATTAGTATTTGTATCTCCACTTCATTCAAAATGGCGGTCGATTTAAACATTAGACTACGCGTATTTTCCCAAGTCCTACTATTGATATGAATCAAATTTGGTACGATTGTGGAGGGCTCCCAGAAATAATTCATACGTGGTTTTCGTTTCTATCTGCCCGTCTTATTCAAAACGGCGGCCGAGTGAATTCTTAAATACCATGTATAATCTAGAATTCCAATCGGATTTGAATCAAATTTCCCTGGGCAACGCCGGGAATTTCTGCCAGTTAATTGTTGGTAACATAAGAATATCTTTTCAAGTTTATTTTACACATAATCCCGGAAACAATTTGAATGGCTTTATTAAAATACAGACGAAGTGGCGTTAACATAAACTATTTAGCTTTAATTTTAATGAAAACGTAACATTATGAATCGATTTTATTAAGATATTATCGTGTGATTCTATTACTCGTTTTAGATAAACTCATTCACCTCATTTGATTTCTCTAATTTCCCGTTCATCTCTGTTCTTACAATAAAAGATCCTACTAATTTAACAAAAATAGCCAAATCTATACTTCATACACTAATGAATAACTTCTGTGACTTTTAAAACAATTTTCCGAAAGCATAAATTGAAATTAGTATATTGAAGCAGAATAACCAACTTTAAATGTTAATGTTACTTGACTTTAGTTATGGATCAATAAATTTTACAAGTGCATTGCAGAAACTTCAATGAGATATCTACGCGAAAATCACGAAATTTTCCATACTTGAACAATAATTACATGGGCGGTTCAATAAGTAATAAACCTGAATAGTTAGTTATTTCAGGAGACATTCATTTTTTGTTACATGTTCCTTATCAAAATAACATCTATGGAGTGCAATTCATTTATACCAGAATAAATTTCATAATTGAAAGATCTGATGGAAACCAATTTCTGGAATGATGTTTCCAAATCTCTTGCAGAGGTTTAAGGTAGTTCATGACAGAAATACAATAGGAGTTGCTGAGATTCAATTAAAAATAGAAAAACACCTTGAACCAAGGCGAAAGTTGTACTTATTTGATAAGACTCATTTCGTTAGTTTAAAATCTAACTTAAATGAGGCTTACCCGAGTTTCTGTTAAATGGAGTGTATTTTAAAATGCGAGAGGGCATAAGTAAGTGTGCACTTAGCGAATACAAACGAGATAGCAATGAACTTCGTTGGTTCATCTAGAAAGTGTGGAGCACCGTTAAAGTATTTTGACCGAATTTTCGGATCGCAAAGGAGGGACATTTTCGAACATTTATGGACTGCAAGGAGACACATTACAGTAGCGTATTTATCGTGCATTTATTTAATTTAAACAAAGCGGGAGGAGCAATGAAAAGGAGGGGCTGTCCCTCCAAATTAAAGGCAATTAACCACCTTACCTTAGGCGGCAAATTTCACGGTCGATTAAATAAAAAAATACATTTTCTAATGTGCAGAAAGGAATGTTTTAACATAAGTTTAGATCAGTGCTACGCAACCGGTGTGTCGCGGCACATTACTTCGCCGCGACAAAGCACTCGGTGTGCCGCGGTAAATTTGTAATTATAGGTATGGGAAAAATAATATTATATTCTTCTAATGCTAAGACCACGGAAACTAAATAACTCTTACGGTACGACTTCTTAGGCTGTTGCCGCTACTTGAAACCGAAACCAAGTTGCTTCGTAATCGGAGATTTGGAATTTTTATCATGGGATTATTTCGTAATCCGGGCTAAACGATTTGAAAAATTTAGAATTTAGCAATCATTTTATTTATTTATGTGTGAAAGGCGATTTTATCTTTGTTCCTACAGGGTGGTAAAAATGTCATACAGCCTCGATAAATTTGGTTCGGTGTGCCGCGAAGCTCATGATAACCCGAAAATGTGCCTTGAAAATTAAAAGGTTGCGGAGCACCGATATAGTGGATGTGTTGATTGGACGGCATGCCTAGCGTCGCAACTGCTTTAAGAGATAATTCTTTTTTTAGCGCTTTTTTTTAATCGCTTATATTTTCAATTTTTCCTTCCGCCTGCGCGCAGAATTACGAAGCAACGAGAAATCTGGGAAACTACAATTTTTAGGATGGTTTTGTTGGTAATAGATATTAACCTTATTGATTTTGAGTTCCGTTCGTCCGTCTGTTTGATTTTTAGCAGGATTTTATAAAACCCCTCATGAAATATCTATACTTACTATGGTTAAGTTTTCTTTTGTTTATGTTGCTCCAACAATAAAAGCGAAACGTAAATACATTCAATTTACTTTCGAAAAAGGATTAAAATATTACTGCAATTCTTAATGTAGTGAGGTGTTATAAATAACTATTGATTGATTTTGTGCTTTAGGTTTTGTTTGCATTGCTAAGTTTCTAATGAAAGTACAATGTTACATTATAATGACGCCATTTAATCGCTAAATCTGAAGCTTGTTGAATCGTGAATATACGTTAAATTTTTTGTATTGCGAAGAAATTAATAATTTTATTTATTTAATTACAGTGCTACATGTATGTTTGTTAGAGTCAGTGAAAATACTTGGACAATTGTATTTTTTGTTGCGACTGCCTCTTAGGATTCTAAAAAAGGCTCTTTTGGAATCCACTTTTTGCTGTTATTTTTTAACTTGTTGGAAATTACTATCATAAAATCATCTCCCAATTTTACGTATTTTCGCTCAGGGCTACATTGGTTACATCGATCGTACTCAGGGGCCCAACAGAGGGGGGAAACCGGATATTTGTCTCCTCCCACACAGGATCACAGTCTCAATAAAAGCATGGACATACGAATGTATGTTTACGATCTCGATGATAGAACATATCCATACCAGGAATATGTAAAGGTCAGACTCGGTTCGGAGGCCGGTTATTGATTTTTAATAAAGAAACGCCTCTAGCTTATTTGAATTACGCCAAAGCTAAATCGTATGTTTGCCTGTCAGCTAACTCCTCCCACACTATTTGACCTATCTCCACCAGACTTGGCATGGTGACTCCTACGGTAGGGAACATTGGTGCACTGCACCCTCTGCCATCCACCAATAAAGTGACTTGCAAGGTATTATGTAGATGTACGGTCCACAGAGGGAAGGAAACATCTACCAGATTCCCTACAAAAAAGTTATTTGAATTTTTCATCTGTATTTATCTAACAGAGGGTTATGTGCCATCTACTGTTGAATTAAACATCAGTTACTTCCCTTAAACACTTTGGGATTCACGGCGGCCACCGATTGAGCCGAAAATTGGTAGTTTTTAAAAATTCCTTTCGAATTGAAGGGCAATCAGGCACTACTATTTCTTCGAAGCATCAGGGTTCAAGTATAGGTACATTTTTCCTTCCTTTACGGGATTTGCGTGTGGTGCAGTCTTGAGAAATTCTCGAGTTTTCATCTATGAATATTATTTGATTGCTATCTCACAGATCATATAAGAATCAGGGAGAGAAAAATTTTTTTATAGCGCCCACCAAAAAATATTCGTGTCAACCGATGTAGAGAAATAGATAATGGCATGTTTGTCACGTTCTTCAATTTCTATCTCCGAAACCTCAAGTTGTAATTATGTACCCCGCTGAATTTTTATCGCAAATGTTGTACTATCTTCGAATAAGTGTTCTAATCGGTACTTCAATGATCATATAAGAGTTTGTCATGCAAAAAGTAATTGAGTTTACCCGTACAAAGGTTACTTCAGCTAGTTATTTATAAAATTCCAGGCTTCTCTGGATCATTATCTCGAGGACCTTTATGACGCAGTAATTCCGAAGTTGCGTTTGTGTAACAAAGTATACGTGTCTCGATGTTATTCAAATAAATACAATAATTTTTACTTTTAGGAACTACAAGGATTTATTTTGATTGGATTGCTGTCCAGTTTCGAACTACGATACAACTTCATATTTTTTCCTTTAAGTCAGCAGATGAAGTGAGGTATATAGATAACCCCGTCGACAAATGTTCTCAAATGAAGTGGTGGTGACAACAACGATGATGCAGAAAGTCCAACAACACCGATGAGGACACAAGTCCAACAACGACGATGAGGAAATCGAGCGATGTCGATGAAGAGTGCTTTTGATTGGACAACGATATCGACGACTGCCTCACTTTAAGGCCTATACCTATTTAGGTCGCCAATCAACCAACCTAAGAACCAATTATTTTGACTCATATTGAATTGGTATAACGTAAACACACTTCATCGACATTGTTGGTTTTTTCATCGACATCGTGGGTTTTTGTTTTTAATCGTCGTTGTCACCACCACTTCGGTTGTGACAATTTGTTGATGGGAATATTTACCTCACTTCATCTGCTGGCTTAAAAGAAAAAACAGAGACTAACATTGTTCTCAGCTAGCAAAAGCTCAACCTCTTATTTTCACATAACTTCATAATCAGGCAACAAAACGAAATGTGTAGTTCCAAAAAAGCAAGTCTTGCGGCATATTTTCATAACATCGTGATCCTGGATCATCGCAAGGTTACTGCTCATTCGGCAATATAAACGTATAAGTTAGCTATTGAGGCGTAGCTTTATGGAATTGCATTTTAATAAAATCAGAAACAACACAACGTTCTGGGTTGTTTCGGATTTTATATACACGTATTTTAGCAACAGCTTCGATAGAAGTCTGTTAACCCAAGGTTTTTATGAATGACCCATTTCGTATCTATTGGACGAATATAAAACTAATTTAGAGAGACCTCAGTTCCATGTTTTGTCAGGTTTCGTAAATTGATTGATTGCAAAACTTAAATGGAAGTGAGGCAGAAAAAAATGTGCTGTCTGTTGACAGCCTTTAAAATTAGGCGACGTACGATTGGGCATCAGGTGTTTGAAGGTGGTCGGATTTACGGAGGCTACATTTTTGTGAAACTGTATCTTAGGATGAGGAAATTTGGGCATCTGATTTTCAGGAGCTGTATTTTTAGACACCAGTTTTAACAGGCGGTGAATTTTTAATATTGCCTTTTCCTATGCTAGATTTTAAGCATCCAGCCTAACTCTATCCTAACTTTAACCCTAACCCGATCCACTTGTAATTGTGTTCCGCGTAAATATTTGCAATGAAAAGCATGCATGCGTAAAAAATTTCAGCGGTCTAAATAAATTGGGTTGATATATTGGACCACTTTCAAAACTTCTCGCGTCCTGTCGTCCAGTGCTCAATTCCTCGGGACCCAATTGTCTTGCTCCCCGCTTCAAACCATTTTCTTAAATATACGATATGACGGAATATTTTTCGTACTTTCTACAAGGCGGGTCAAAAAAAATGTACCAGATTTCAAAATGAAATTAAAGGATAACAATAGATGATAGAGCTGCGTAATAAAGTGGTAAAAAGGTAAATTTTTACTAAATCACCCTTTTTTTCGTAGTTTCAAAATGTCTCAGATAAGTTTAAAACGACAGATATAGCCAATATTAGGCGTGAAATCCTACAGGCTGTAATCAGCAACTGTGCTTCGTCCATTCGCATGTATGCTCAGAATGTTGGAAGACATTTTGAATATCTGTATTGATGAAAATAATTTTGAAAGATCCCTCTATTAATTGGTTTTTGTTTCATGCTCATATCACAGTTCATTGACTTTTTTTAAATTTTGAAATCGGGTACATTATTCTGGCTCACCCTGTGATTCGGTCTCTAACTATTCGTAGCTATTAGTTCATCCATCGTGAAATTGGAGTCAACCTGATTTAACCTCAGTCGCGTGAAAAAGTTACGTATGTGTCGGGAGAATAGGATCTCGTCGTTTATTACCACTTTCATTATAATTTAAATAGTTTTACTAATACCGTATTTGGAATGTTTATAAAATAACATTCTACACCCCTAATGGTGATTTTGAATGGCGAAAGACGGTGAAAAATCGGCCGTCCAATTCTTTTGTTATCGACTGAGGAACACTGCTAGGGGCCATATTAATTCCACGCCACAAATTAAGGCATACGCGGAGAAAGCGGGCATTATTTCTATAAAATGAAATGCGATGACAACACAGTGGTTTATTGTCGGCTGATTATCCACAAAATATAAAGAATAAACTCTTTGCGTTATTACTTTGGCAGCTCAGAACTTTGGAGAATTGGGATTGAGCATGAAGCTATTGAACGAACTCTGAGGAAAATTATGCGTCGTATATTCCAACTTGGACCTGTCATTTCCTATTTCGTCAGACTCATCATAGCCTGAGGACAATTGCCCGTCAAAATGACTAGTATGCATGAATAAAGTATTCAATTAAAATAAAATGTATATAAAATATTTCAAGGATACGGTCCTTTATATATACCAAAAATAAATAAATATGAAATTGAATAAATTGAATTTTCCAGAAAGTAAGAATAGTTTTAGGTTTATTAAAGTTGTGTGGCAGTGAAATATTAGGGATGATTTATTTGTACTAAAAATCTTTTTAATTCGGCAATTTATATCTCTATATCTGCCTTGGGAACACCGATATATTATCAACGAACTGCGGATTATTTATTTATGTTACCGTAGTACTGCTTATCCTTACCGAGGTATTATTTAAACTTTAAAAATAGTGTCGTAATTTCGTGAATATATGGAAAGGTGCAATCCGAATTCATAATCTCACACACAATCATACGCAATTACACGAAACCGACAACAACGCAAATCACCTTAACGACGTAAAAAAAACGGGGAACGTTCGCGTTAAAACAATTTTTTGGACCGATTCGACGTAAATTGATAGCAGGAGGATAAGAATGAAAATTCGTCCTATCGGGCGTTTTTTTTTTGTTTAAAATCTCGAATTCCTACGATGATTTTGTTTTTAGTAATTTTGAAATGCAGATGATTAATCTGCTACACTCATACTCCTGTTAATCAAATAGAGAAAATAAACTCTCCTGGAGACTTGTGAGGGATGGCAACATATTTAAAATATACAAGAGCTAGATTCCAGTGTATTGTGAAAAAAATCTTCGAAATATTATGTACTTTCCGTTCTCCAATTATTCGCGTTAAACCATAATTCGCCACCGGAGGCGCAGCCTTTTATTATATCCGATATATCATAATGCTCTCCGTTTCCATACGCTTAGATAATAATGAATCGCGTTGTAGGGCAACATCTAAAAAAAATTAAATAGCTTAGAAAAACTTTATTTTGAGGGATTACAATTATTATGAACGCGTGATATATTTATTTCTTTGTACCGAAAACCTTTGAAAGGTATTCCTCAGCACTGTAAAATAAACATTTTTACTTTTAACTTAGGTAAAATAATTCTACACAAGAGCGTAAAATTGTTTTTGTTACTTTATAAAATCTGTTTAATTAACGCTTTTAGCTTTGGAATATTTTTTACATGTCTGATTTCATTATTTAAACGGACTGAATTTCCAATTTTTTTACTCTTCTCCTCCTCCAAATGAAATTCTGCGTGCGGTATTGAAGTTGATTACAAATTTGTGTAGGAGTTTTCGGCGTTGAGAATTATCAATTGGAAACACCGTTCACGTCTTAGGGATAAAAACCTTGTTAGTGAAATTCGACTGGCAACAACTAACTTAAAACCTAACGTGGACAAATTTACGACAGAAATTCTGGTACAGAAGTCAATTTAAGAGTTATCGTAACCGTTTTATATCCAAACGTTTTTGTGTCGTTATTTGCCTAGCGGAATAGAAACTTGCTTGAAATTAAATTGTTAGGGATTTATAACACTGTAACGATAATCTATAATGTATTTTTCATTTCATTTGAGATCCGTAAGTCAAAAAACATTGTACCGCAACTAAACCTATTTATCATGTAATCCTTGTTTTTTTAACTGAAACAAAAAGATATAATTTATATAATTTTAGTTTTTTCCCTTTATATTTATTATTAACTTGAAATAAAAATTTCTAGTCTTCATTCCAATCTGCAAAAGGCATTTATAGTGTACTTGGAATATATTTTAACGACTGCAGCCCTACAATATTCCAATCTCAGTAACAGCTGGTGGCCTTGGTTTAAGACTTGGCTCTACGTCTCTCATGCTGTAAAAGTGATGTACTTCTGCTCTATTATACTGGAAGAACAAGTGACAATGTTAAAATTAATTTTTATGAACGATTTTTATATAGATTAAACCTTTACATGCATTTTACATATAATGCAACACACCGTCCGTAATTTCGCTAAATCAGCGTAATATATTAACCGAACTTAAAAGGGACGTTTCTAAATGGTTCATATAATACTGGAAATATCACGCATGCAATTATTGAAAGTTAAAAATTTTATTCGAATTATATTGACCTAAAATTTAGCATGATGTCTCAATTTGAATCACAGCGCCCAAATCTGTATCGATCCAATACCGGTTTCGCCGAGAAGTGGCTCCCGCTGTATTCAGATAAAGGAACGAAGTTTAATATCGAGCCATAACATAGTGCTGCCACTAACCAGTCTCCGCGAACTACATATTAAGCATTCGATTTTGTGGCGGTTATTTTAACGGAGCTGTTCTTCACATACAGTGATATTTCTCATTAATGATCGATCACGAGTACCCTATCATTACTTGATACAAATATTTTAGGCAACTGTAATATATTTGAATTACCTAATGACTTAGTATATTCGCCAAATTGAATTGGACCGCTTACTTACAGAAATTAAAAACTAAATTCCTCAACATTGCTAACAGTTTTTGTTGAGAGTTATTACACACTAAGCTACTTAACACTAGAAACGCCGAGGGGACAAAATTGTCCCCTTTTCGATTTTGATAGTTTGCCAGAGGCGTATTTTCCTGCATAGTACTACGAAACTTCTTGACTTTACACGAGTGTTAGCAATGTACCGTAATTCAAAATTTTAACCCCATAGCTTCATTAGTTTAAAGGCTGCGTTCACTCCACCCTAGAACCGCCGAGGGGACAAAACTGTCCCCTCTTCGGAAATATCATAGACGATGTCCTCTATTGTTCGTGTGGCGACAGAACTGCCTATTATCAGCCTGTATTATATAAAGAGACATTCCGATCATTCTGAAGAACTCTCGAGAGCCTCTACACATTACTCATTTACTGAAAAGTGGAGACACCACACTTGCAGTGTATAAAAGAGGCTAATAATGTGATTATCTTGAGTACAATGCATCCCGACGTGCAAATCGGTTCAAACAACAAGAAGAAGCCGGACACTGTGGTCTGTTATAATAATACCAAGTATGGCGTCGATGTGGTGGAACAAATGGCACGGAAATATTCGGTGAAGGCAAGTTCACGGCGATGGCCTATCCATACATTTTACAATGTACTCGATCTAGCTGCAATCAACGCTTGGATTCTGTACAAAGCAGTGACATGGAAAAAAATATCACGGCGATATTTTTTATTGAGGCTGTTTGAAGAACTCAGTCTGGCATATGTTCAGAGTAGAGCAGTAAACCTCAAAGTTCAAGAAGACCACGAAATGTCCGACGAAGAAGACCTGAAGAAGTATTATTGTAGATGTTTACTCAAGTAACTGTGCGAAATTTGACCAAAATCGTTAGAGCCGTTATTGATAAAATCGAATTGTTGTTAAAGTTGCCTAGAATAAACTAGCCTTATATTAATTTTTTGAGAAATATGAACCATACAGTATTATTGAAGACGTAAACTCAAATAACTGTACGAAATTTGATCAAAATCGTTAGAGCCGTTTTCGAGAAAATCGGATTGTTGTTAAAAATGCGTAGAATAAACTACTCTTAATTATTGATCAATGTCAACCATTTCTACGTATACTCTGCTGAGTATGATAAAATGCCTGTGTACGAGATTTCATTCATTTTCGCTCTGCCGTCTAGACTCCAGCGCCAGTAACAGACAGACGGCATTGCAAAAACCACTTTTTGGATTCATCGACACCTAAAACGTGTATTTCCGTACATAGTTTTAAAAAAGTCTTGTTTTGGAGGACTCTACGCCACACGAAAATATCAGTAAAAGCTATTTATTAGTAGTATTTCAATTATAATCAACAAATATTAGGTTGTCATGTAAACAAATCAAACTTTCACACAGAAATCGAAAAACGATATTACGTTAGAAATTTTCCAATATAAATGCATTGGACTTAATTTTGGCGACAATGGGAGTTGTCATGGTAGCTTGTAGTGGGTATTGTAATAAAACTGATAAAAACACGTATTTTATTGATTCTAAATGCACTTTTATGCTAATTCGATCAGGATTCGGATTCTGTCTTCAATATAAAAAAACTTTGTTCTTTTCTTCGCAGAACCATTGAAGTCTGAAGTTCATACCATGTTTCTAAGTAACTTTAAAATTCAAATGAAAAATAAGCTGCACTCGTCCCAATGAAAAAGGAAAATATTATTTAAAATTAGACAGGTCAATCAAATCGATATAAAAACCTTACTGCACACCCGTATTCATTATTCCGGTTAAAATGATACCTTTCCCTTGTTTCTACACGCTGTAGTTGCTGCACTATAAAATTACATACAAACACTTTATTTTATAGATATATATAGATATATAGAAGTCTGATATTTTGCACTGATTGATATTATTGGTAAATTTATTGCGACATGACTTCTATGCTGTATTCATCTGATTGCGAATTTATTATGCATAATTAAGTGGCATAATCTCAATATCTTTATATTATATAGGTACATAGGGCACTGCATTAAAAATACTTTTAATAATAAGGTTTATAATAGACTAAGCCCTACTTCAGCAAAGGAGATATGCAAACTGGGCACTCAATTGTCCAATTGTTTCTTATATTTCCTTTTCATTTGTTATGTATATTAGTTATGGTATAAGAACAATGAGAAGAAAATAATGATATGCAGGAACAAGGAGATCCAAAAAATGTTGGCTAAATTAATAAAGTAAGAGATACATATTCTTATATCTCGTTTGGCCGAAATTGGGAAAAACATTTTTCCAAAATAAATATAATTTTCATTTTTCATAGACGTACTGTAAAATTTTTACAGTCATAAAGAATGCTATAGTAAAAAAATATAAATTATAGCAGTGTATAAATCATGATAATGGTCATTTTTGATCGAGAACCAAATTAGCAACAATATGAAAGTCACGGACCAAGGTAAAGTCTCTACCTTACATTAACGAATAAAAATGTGCTAAGGTTCTTATCACATTCGTGCTTTCATGATGAGGCAATTTTTATTTTATCTTGTCGTGGTTATCGGGGATTTTGACATGATATGAGTGAGAAAAAACCAAATATTCTATAGATTAAATATATGTAACTACTATTTAGTTTCAATCCAATTAAATTACAAACCTCTCCGGAGCTTTACTGAATCATTTTTGTATACCACATCTGTCCCTAAAAAGGGTTTATGGTTTTGACTGATGAAAGTGTTTTTTAAAGGAAATGCAGTTCTTTTTACTTTCTCATACGAAGTATCGAGAAAGTATTGTTTTCGCGAAAAAATTCGACCTCGAGATTTTTACGGAAATACACGTTTTAGGTGTCGCTGTCTGTTACTGGCTCTGGAGCCTAGACGGTACAGCGAAAATGAGTGAAATATCGTACTTAGGCATTTAATCATACTGAGCAGAGTATACATAGAAATGGTTGACATTGATCAATAATTAAGAGTAGTTTATTCTACCCATTTTTAAAAACAATCCGATTTTCTCAAAAACGGCTCTAACGATTTTGATCAAATTTCGTACAGTTATTTGAGTTTACGTCTTCAATAATACTGTATGGTTCATATTTCTCAAAAAATTAATATAAGGCTAGTTTATTCTAGGCAACTTTAACAACAATTCGATTTTATCAATAACGGCTCTAACGATTTTGGTCAAATTTCGCACAGTTACTTGAGTAAACATCTACAATAATACTACATATTTCATTTTTCTCAATGAATTAATATAAGGCTAGTTTATTCTTGGGCAACTTTAACAAAAATTGGATTTCCTATAAACAGGCTCATACGATTTTCATTTTCTAAAGGTAACTAAACGACGCATTAGTACCATATATGAGAAAGTTTGTACAATGTATGTTGTACCAATTTTTTTAACTGGAGATAATGTATTCTCATTAAATTGCTACTCGCAATAACGTTTTGCATCTCTATGCAAATATATGCCTCGCCACAATTAAATAGTTGGCAAAATGCGGTAAAAAAACTAATGCATAGCCATGATGAGATAAAAGATTATCATGCAAGTGTAGAATCACAAGTGAAAAGGGCCGTAGCTCGATGAGCGTCTGGGCGTGCTCTGAATAATTAATGTGTGCCTTGGACACTTTGTTTTGGCTGAGTACGCACCGAGGGTAGAGTGTATCTCTCACTCCAATGGAATGAGCTGCCCCTGTATTTACAAAACGCGTGATTCTGAATGTTGTAACCTTTTTTTCTTCTCCTCTTCATGCATTAGGGGTTACTGTTCTGTCGCGCTATCCATCATTTACGCATTACTCCTCATCCTCTCTGTTTCGTATGGGCTTGTAAATTTATCTAGCGTCTTTCCATTCACTTTCGTCTTTCCTTGATAACCTATGTATGAGTTGGATCGTCCTTTTGTCTTTTAATGTATGTATGTAACCTAGATTATTAATATTTCATCAAGCTCGTATAGCCAAACCTTTAACTTTTACAGCAATTGTTACTCGTACGCTACCCTTTTTGGACTCTTTCCTTTTGCTAAGAAATAAAAATGTCATTAAATTGTAACAATCTTTCAGTATTGCAGGGTGATCTTTAATTTAAAAATTTAAGCAGCAAACAGCTTTAATGGAATATTTTAATTTAACCGTAGAATTATTGAACGATACTCTGCACCCTAAATGCTTAAACGTAAAGATGATATGGTATTTATTTTCTGTGCATAATATCCTCTTCGTTGCAGATTTTCTTAAAATTACCATAAGCACCTTGTGGCAAAATTAAAGATATTCATTCCCAAGGCACATAATACTGCATTCTATTTATGTATTGGTCATTGTCAATTTATTAAAATGTCTGTTGTATGAATTTGATTCTTTGTATAATTCACACGAAAATGGAAAATTTCTTCTTAGGTTCAATTTGATTAATGCCGTAGTTACTCTATCTGCCTTCGGAATGAAGGCTGTAGGTACTACTATAAAACCATTCGCAAATATTAAAACGGCCATTTAAAAGTAACTCCAATTTAATCTATCCAACGCCAACTTTACTTGCCTATTTAAACTCATGTCCAAGAATCCATACTACTCTAAAAATTATTAACAGCAGTTTTAATCCGTTTTCGCTCAACACCACTGATAATAAATTGATGGAATATTTTGCTACGGAACTACCGCTAAATCGGCTTCTTTCTTTAAAGAATATAAAGTTGATTCTTTCAGCTTAATACATGGTTTTGTCCCGAGTTCCTATCTAGATTGTAAATTTAAATTTTCGAAAAATTAAGACTGCACGACAAGCGATCGATTTTTATGGAAAAATGTGAACCCCCAATTTTGGCATCACTGAGCAATCCCGGTTGATGAAACATTCAACTTTCACCAAGTTATGTTGTAATTAATAACCTTAGCAAATTTGGTTGTTCTAGGTCCCATAGTTTCGGCGTGCATATAGTGACACACAAACTTTCAGAACTATACGAGTAATATATAAGATTATACAGCCTTACATTATGTTGTAGGAAAACTGAATTATACGAAATTCTATATTGCCAGTGAAGACAACGAAATATGAAAGATGCTATTTCAAGTTTTACAACCAAAAGCCCTGACGCACTCATGGCGTCACGTGTCTTCGGTTAATAAAAACCTGTATTGGTCATTTTGAGGAGAGGTAAGAATGTGTAGTGGAAGAATGAATATGAGTCAGAAAAATGCTCATAGGCGTATTGCTTCTCAAATCATGTACATCGACAAAAGTATAAATGTATACGTCTTCTTTTTTTACACTGTGGCTACTCCGTACAATTATTTTCTATGCCGTGAAATTCTTAAAGGAATCGCTCTTCATATCATGTATCTAGTTTCACTTCACCGACATAAAATATCGACTTGGCGATTCCCGAGTCTACCAGTGAGTTTCGACAACAAAATTTGACTTTTAAGATTCAGTGTGTTAAAAAAAGTTTTATCGAATCATATAGACACAAGTCAGCCATTACGTTTTACGAGACGTGACTGATATTTGTTTATTTGGGCGTGTACAATAAGGGAATGATCAAGCAGAGTTTTGATAATTACATCCTGAACTTGAAATCAATTTTGAGTCGCTATAGTCTCATTTTTTTAATTTCTTAGAATTTCAAAAACTCAAGACACTGAATCTAAAAATGTAACACTACTTCATAACGAGATATAAATCTATCATTTATATTAAATGTAATTTATTCCTCATTTAAATACTGTAAATATTACACATACAGCAAAAAGATGTATTAGATTTCACAGGATATCACGTCCGGATATTATTGATATGCAAGGGGGCTCCGCCCCCTTCTCGCTACGCTAACCAACCCCCGTTTTGCTCGATATACATATAGTATTATCATTTTGTAATGAATATGCATGCATTTATCGTTAATTTTCTAAAAGTATTTTACAGAAAATTTCTTTTCCAAGTCCGTAGCCATCTGAAATGTTGACGTTGATGTCTTATAAGGAAGAAAACCTTGAAAAGCCAACGTATTGTAATCCATGACTGAACACTGACTCTGGTAAATATAAACCAGATACGTGGGTGTTTGTGTTAATAAACATTAGAAATGTAGAATATAAGCATTTTACTGACAATAAAGGTAAGATTCTAGTATGCAGACGATCAAAAAATATTCAGTTGCTTTGAAAAATCGTTTTTAATGCTTTCCAGATGCAGTTTCCTAATTAATTATCAGAAACTATTTACGTTGCAATGTATAATGATTGACGTTGTTATAACGGTAATTTCGATTCTTAAACGAAAGTTCGAGGTGAATAACGCTATTCTTTTGCATATTTGATGGCTTAATCGATGATAATTGAATCGGAGGCAACAATAAGAGTAGCCCTGGCAACTTCCGGAAAGAGTACGAAAAAACCACAAATTTACAAAAATAATGCGTATTTGTTAAATATTCCACTGTGTAACATATAAACATCGCAAGAATAACATATAATTCAGTTTTATTCGTCGAATAAAGCAAAAACGAAGAAAATCGATCCATATTTACGTATTTTGATGAATAAAGGTAAAAATCCATGCATTCTGAAAAATCGATAGTGTAGCGTCACGCAGTTATTATATAGAGAGATACAGTCTTTTCTTTTCATTTAAGGCTTTCAAAATATATTTTCAATCGATTTAGATAGTTATCCAGTGCCTATTTCAGAAGGCTTGAGAACAATTATTAGGAAACTAAAGTTGTATTTTTAAAGAATAGGGCGAATGACTAAAACTTATAGCCAGTTATACGCTTTTTGCGAGTGAGTTGGATGGTCCGATTTTCGGGTAAAATATGTATTACAGCCTCATGGAGATGACTGAAACAATCTGCCCATCAAGAAAAGATAAGGCTAATAATACATAGACATTGATTGCTGGATGTAAATAATGGTGAGGAGAAAAGTTCACAGCAAATAAGATTCGATATGGAAAACTCCATACGCCATCTACATACTAAATTTAGCACCTTAATTGAGATTCACACTCTCGAAAATTTCTCGAAGAAAATCCACTAAATAAATTTAAGAGCTATATGACATTTATGTAAACTTCTACCTACGGTGGATGTGACATCATAAAAATAATGAAAACTCTAATTAAAAAATCGCGTCATACGCATTCGTGATCAACCCCTCCGTCCATTGATTTATCGCCTTGATTTATAAGGAGTCGAGGTGAAGCTCACAAAACCCTTCAGGTGTGAGAACTTATGGCAACTCGTATCCCGTACCACCATCTTAATGAGAGGAAGTGTTTTCGGAAGACGCACTCCGGAGACTGGATACGTTATCCTCTTCAAGGTGAGGAAATGGGGGTATGTACGAGGAGACTGCAGTCTCTTGACCTGGGAGGCGAGGTCACAGGAAATTAGGGGACATTATATTTTATAATTAATCAAATATGGTTTAATATTTTAAAGTAAGAGTTGTCACTTGCGTTATTGTTAACCTTATAACCAAATTATACAATGTAATCTGAATCCCGTAATTCGGTAGTGCCATATCATTCACATTAGTGAAGAATGGCAACTATTTACGATAGCTTGCTGCTAAGAGCACTTTTAAGCAAAATGTCCCTAATATTTTGGTTTCCCTTATTTTTTCACTGACGTCATCATCATCGCTGAATTTATGAGAGATCTTTTTATTTAAAGCCTACAAAATTATCTCGGGTTCGTAGCTAGGTCGATATTTTCAAGGCGGTTTTATATTTCGCATTCACTTACTGTTTCAAGTGAAGGAGGAATAATGTTTGCTGAGTGAGGCTGACTCGTCGCGAGAAAGTTTCGAAGCTAGCTAGACCAATAATGGATGCTTAAAAGATTCAAGGTCTGTAAGACCACTGAGTACTTCAGAAATATAACTAAGAAAACCTCAATTTTCCACTTGTGTTCTAAGAACTAGAGAACGTATGATTCCTCTCCATTATATCAGCCCCCATTTTCGTGCTTTTATGATTATATAGAACGGAGCGTCGTTAACACTGTTTTGGTTAACTATCCCCGTTTATTAAACCGGGAGGTCTCTTACTCATTCATTAATATTTTCAATGACGTAACAGTTATGTCAGGCATACGAATATTCGCCTAAGTTGATAATAATAAATGGTACAAATGTTGGAAATACAGAAGCTTAACGTTTAAAAATTGATTTGTTGGGCGAAGTATTTGTTATCGTAATATATTTTAGCTCGTATTCTTTCATTTTAAATGTGTAATGATGAAATTATAAGCTACGAATCATTCCAAATATCTGCAAGTACTGAATTCGTTATTAACTCTAAATAAATATAACCTAGGAATTGTTTACGTCTTTTCAGAATCGAAAACTTAAAATTCTTTATAAACTTAGTAATGTAATTATACGACAAAGTAATTTATTCAATAATTAATTAAACAGAGTATATTTATAAACATGTTAGGTTTCTAATCTGATGATTATTGGCTTATGATATGATAATACTACATTAATAAAAGGGACCGTCGTGACGCTCTCCGATTTCTATAAAATAGGGCCCCCCTGACACTCCCAGGTTTTTGACAAAAAGTCTTCTGAAGTTTTATAGATAAAATTAAAGGACACATAGTACAAAATTTAACTTTTTATCTACAACCTTTTTCTCAGAATCTTAATTTGAAAACTTTGAAGGCTCCTGAGCACTTCTTTGGTAGCGTAATAAATAGGATCATAGATCACTTACACCCTTATTAACCTTATTTTAGTCTTATATCTCTTAACTTTTATTCTTATTTTAATTTAATTGATTGCAATACATCCAGACAGAGCGAAACATAAGCGCGTTTATGATATAAAACGCACTAAAAAGTGATAGTAATTCCGTATGTATATGATGAAAAAATACACTTTCTTGGCGAAGCATCCTTTCTGACACAGTTTGTCTATAATGGATTTTTATCGTATACACCATGTTTATGATAAATATTTGATATTGAGTGAAATTTAAAATTACAAATTAAAGAAGCCATGTGAACTTCATTCAACATGGGTAGGAACCTTCTGAAGTGAATTCATTCTTGACGAAGGTGATTGTTATTCTAATTTTTTCATGCTGGGAATGAAACATCAGTTTTAGTGGAAGCTAATACCAAGAGCGTTTTATCAACAAATTTGGTCTTTGTGTCAAAAATGTTGGGAGTTAAAGCAATGAATCTATCAGTTTACCTTTAGAGGCTTTGCTGCACACAGACAAATTCCCTTTAATGTTCTCCGAGGTGGAAAATTTATTCTTCAGTTTTACACATATTGTAATTAATGTAATACATTTTAAGGTTTCTTCTTTGCACATGGGTTTGACGGATCAGCAAAGTTTAATCTCGGTGGCTCAAACTAATTATGATTATCATAATTGTGATTTTCTACACGGGATGAAGTATTACATAATCCAATATCCAATATTCACATTTCCATTATCTATTCCTAATGCTAAACTCGCCGATTAAGTTAATGTATTATTTATCAAAAATTTCAAGAAGCTAAACCATATTTTACGTTACATACTGCCTTCTCTAAAGAGGAAATAAAAAGTATAGATTACTATTAACTTTATTAATTTAGGTATCACCATATATATTTTATTTGCAATGTAACATAGGTTTTGATTTCTTTAACTTAGAAATATGATAAATTGATGGAACGAATGATCTGAAGATCCTTAGGTGACAGGCATAAGCTGTAATGACGGGAAATGTGGAAACGGGAAAAAATCTTCTATGACAGGGAATCGAACCCGAGTCTTCCACTTACCGGACAGATATTCTACCACTTAACTACCGTAGCAGACAAATTCTCGTGTTTCAGAACGGGAATAGTTTTTAGGGTGTCAGTGTTTAAAATTAACCTTGGCTAATCGCAGTAATTATGTATTAAATCTGTGAATATTAAAAGAAGGCTTCACTGTATTTCAACATAAAATCCATACGCAACTCAAACTTAAAAATTAATACTAATCGGATCATGCATTACTTACTGGAACGATTCCATAGTTAAAAACAGGAAGAATAAAACACCAGGCTATTCACATGAAAACTACCTTAAAAAAACCCGGATTTCCTTACAATGTATCATCATCAGATAAAAAACATAAAACCGTAGATTATATAAAAAGTAAGGATAGGTGGAGGGGGTTCATGTAAAAGGTATTGGCTAGAAGTAGGAGGGAGGATATAGAACGTCTGTTCAGTGGTTAGTGAGAGTGGGGGTGGGAGAGAAATGGGCAGGAGAGGGTAGAATTGAAGGGGTACAACAGGAGCTTGGAAACGATGGTTTTTTCTCTAGTTGTACAAGATTGTACATTGAAACGAAAACCGGGTCGGAAGAATGTATTTTTTGTGTGGATTATACACTTCTATTCTTCCTGTTTTGAATTATCAGAGGTAGTACATACATGAAAGTCATCAGCTAATAACAAAAACTCATTGCAACCGGTGCTTACTGTGCTATAAATGTACAAAAATGCCAAGACAGCTCTTATTTGAATGATTTTTTCGTTAACATTGTCACAATTTTGTGTAAAAGTAATCTTCTTGATGCCATAAATATTCTTTAATATTTATCTCAAAATAATTGATTAATAAAGAATAGTAATGTCTGTATTGTATTTGCATTATTTTCCTGGGAAATTTTGAAAAATAAACTATAAATTTGGAGAAATCAAATTCAGCCTACATTTAAAAATCGAAAATTTTAGAATTAGTTCTTATGTTTATTTGAGATCATAAGATTTAGCTTCTTAAATTTCCAAATACTGTAGTAAATATTTTTAATAAAAATAGAGTGAATTTAAAAACATTTAGTAACTGAAAAAATTATGCAAATTTCCAAAATTTTCAAAGTGCATAAAATATACTTCGTAAAGATATGAAATTGAAAACTAAAATTAATGATTGTATTAAAATCTGCATTTGTCTATTAAATCATTAAAATATCGATTAAAACCTATTAGTTAGTCGTTTAATCTTAATTGTTAATTAAAGAAGGGTAACTAGTCATTCATGTCTCTATCAGGTAAATGTATACGTTCCCTTGCTTTCAGGTATTAAATTTAACTGTCCATCCTTAACCATTTGATTATTCACAAAACGAGTAGGCTTTGCAATTCTTTGTATTAGCGAGCCTCTTCACTTTGGAAGGAACAAATAGTAGAGATGTAGTGAAATTCTTCTTTATAAAAATGCATAGATACACACATGTGCATATATCCATAAATTATAAGTACCATTATGCGCGTTAACATTGCAATATAACCAACGACATAAACGGCCTTTTCCGCGTATCGCAGGCTGCATAATCACCAGGCACGTTCGGGGTTAGATGCAACCCACCTTGATCATCTGTCATTTGAATTGCATAATCATCAGGATATCCGCAGAGAATTCGAATGCATATAGCAGGGATGGCGAACCTTTTTGAAAGAGAGTGTCATATTGAATCATGCGACTTCACAAAAAAAGCTTCGCGTGTCACATCGGTTAGTAATAATAATAATGATCAGAATTGAACTTTATTTAAACCTATATTGTAATAATAATTACTATAATAAAATGTAATACAACTTTAATACAAATGAAATACATTCTTACAAAACAAAAATAATAAAATGGAATATATTCATGAATATAACTGTCAAAAAAATGGATTATTTTTGCTATTTACATGAATATTTTTGTCAGTGTGACAGTTGCTGTTGTCTGGTCGATGCTAAAGCATCAATTCGTGGAGTGTATACTTTGTGGCATTTAATCCTACACATGCACCAGTTAAATCATTGCCAATGCGATTTCTGCTACTATATTTGATAACGTTGTATCCATTAGACGAAATTAATAAAAGCTTTCCAGAAATATTTTCTTTGTATCTTCAATTAAGGAGGAGTACTTTTTCAAAATGTCATTTTTATTTTCCGTGTCGTCAGTGAAAAAAGACAAAGTTGCAATGTGTTTATTAAGAGATGTAAAGTATTTTAATTTTTCAGGTATCAAATCTTTTTCCAATACTTCAAGCTTATTCTCAAAAGCTATAATATGATCGTACATTATTAATACGACCTGACCACATCCTTGAAGTTTAATATGTAGTTCATTAAAATGTTGCACGAAATCGCAAAAAAAGCATTAAGTCATTTAACCAAATCGTATATGTAATAATCCTGCTCTCTTTCCTTGAAAATTAATCTTATTTCGTCTAAGACAGCGGTTCTCAATCTTTTGCATCTTGCGTCTCACCAACCATATTTTCAAAAATACCCGGGTCCCTCCATGATAAAAACAGAACCCCGCATTTTCCAAGAAGTGGATTTTTACGTCAAATACATTTTAGAATTATGTTAGTCATTGACGGGAGTTTTAAGAGCCTTACATATTGCAATAATATTGTTGAGAAAAAGTTTTATAAAAGTTATATTCGCAACTTAGCGTCCCACCATTGGAACGCATCCAACCGATTCAGAAACACTTCTCCAACAACAAATGGCTCAAAACTTGACCGCGACTCAACCAACGGACACTACTGTACATAAGAAAACCTGAACCTCAACTAAAAAGTTTGCAAACTCTCGTTTATTAGGAGCGCTAGCAGTTACAAAACTGACAATTTTTGTAACAACAGAAATCACATTTTCAAATGTCTTTAAATTTTTTTCGCACAGAGTGCTCCCTGATGTATTATGCAATGAAATTGAAGCAAAGGGCGTTGAATTTCTTTTGAAATAAATTGGACAAATCCAAAATGTTTGCAAATCATTCGTGGGACTACATCGGTTTTTACCGAAACAATATTATTTAAGTTGATGCCCATTTGTATGTCTTGTTTTAATTCATTCATAATATTGCGCTCTGTGATTTTCCCCGGAAATATTATTAATTTAACTAATTCCTCCCTCGTTGTATTTTTTAGAAAAGAATCTGACAGTAACAGCAAGTCGCACCTGCGCTGTTAAATCCATACTTTCATCCCAACAGAGTGAAAACATTTCTGCAGGTTTTAAATGCGTTTGTAGTTGATGTGAAACATTTGTTTAAAGACAAAATTTGGTCTTTTAGAGTGTTCCTACTAATAGGCAATTATTTAATACGATCCATCATCAACTCTTTATTGCGAAGCTCATCAAATAGCGAATCTGAACGGACTATGAAAGCTTCTTTCAAGAAATATCAATCATAAAGTGGTTTCGCATGCCGTGCAATACAGTATGATAAACAAAGAAGAACAACTACAATATTATTTTATGGAGGGAACATTGCTTAAAAAAACAGATTTTTCGTGCCATTGTTTCAATAGCAGCATGAAATGTTCCCTTCTTTCTTCACTGGACAATGACAAAAGATTCGTGCGTGTATTTTCAAAATGACGTTTGACGTTATGAATACGCGAAACAATTGATACGTTACAAATAACGCGAAACTCTTTACAATATCGTTCAATAACACCAAATTTAACAATCCATTCTTCGTTCAACAATCTTCCACTTCCACTAGGAACGATGCTACGTTTTTTTTTTCGCTGACATCTCAATATTCACAAAAATAATTTTAGTATATTTGAAATTCCATGCTGAACTGCACATTGCACGGTCACCGTTGGGACCATTTTCGAAAAAAAAGAATGGAACCTCACTGGAGGTCAATTTTTGGGTTTCTCCGCTTACCTCCATCCATTTCCTTATACAGGCTAAATTTTAGAGTTTAGAATTTAAATTTCTCTTCCGTATCAGTCTAAAGTCCTTGGCGTGTCACTTTGTGGCACGCCTGTCAGCGATTTGCCATCCCTGGCATATAATCTGAGCATGGTACCTGGATAAACATTATAATACATGCAAGTTTATTACATGTTTATTGATAAAATTCTCAATATATTTTATTATAGTTAGAACGGCTATTATAAGAAAAAATAATTCTTAGACAAGATGTAACTGCATGTTCTAAAATAGGTTCTCAGTAGTTATTTAGCGTCGATATAGTAACAGACCATTTGCTTATTACATACAGTGACCTTCATGGAAAATAAATTCAGAAATTTGAAATGCTAACCACAAATGGTATTTTAACAAACTTTTTCGGACTGAAATGCTCGAGTTAATATTAACTTATATAATCCGTACATTATGACAGAAAAAATGAAATATACGAAAATATATTCTGACTGGGAAGAAAGGCATTATACGAAGTTTTACAGCAGGAGCACTGAGTCAGTCATGGTGTCACGTGTGTTCGGTTAATACAAACCTCTATTGGTCATTTTGAGGAGCGGTAAGAATGTGTAGTGGAAAAATGAATATGAGTCAGAAAAATGCACATAGGCGTATTGCTTCTCAAATCATGTACATCGACAAAAGTATAAACGTACACGTCTTTTTTTACACTGTGGCTACTCCGTACAATTATTTTCTATGCCGTGAAATTCTTAAAGGAATCGCTCTTCATATCATGTATCTAGTTTCACTTCACCGACATAAAATATCGACTTGGCGATTCCCGAGTCTACCAGTGAGTTTCGACAACAAAATTTGACTTTTAAGATTCAGTGTGTTAAAAAAAGTTTTATCGAATCATATAGACACAAGTCAGCCATTACGTTTTACGAGACGTGACTGATATTTGTTTATTTGGGCGTGTACAATAAGGGAATGATCAAGCAGAGTTTTGATAATTACATCCTGAACTTGAAATCAATTTTGAGTCGCTATAGTCTCATTTTTTTAATTTCTTAGAATTTCAAAAACTCAAGACACTGAATCTAAAAATGTAACACTACTTCATAACGAGATATAAATCTATCATTTATATTAAACATAATTTATTCCTCCTGTAATACTGTAAGTATTACACGTACAGCAAAAAGATTTATTAGATTTCACAGGATATCACATCCCGATATTAAAGTTTGATAAAAGTTTACTTTTCAAAATATATTTTAAATCGATTTAGATATTTATCCAATACCCATTTCATAAGGCTTGTGAGCAATTATTTGGAAACTAAAGCTGTATTTTTAAAGAATAGGGCGAATGACTAAAACTTATAGCCAGTTATACGCTTTTTGCGAGTGAGTTGGATGGTCCGATTTTCGGGTAAAATATGTATTACAGCCTCATGGAGATGACTGAAACAATCTGCCCATCAAGAAAAGATAAGGCTAATAATACATAGACATTGATTGCTGGATGTAAATAATGGTGAGGAGAAAAGTTCACAGCAAATAAGATTCGATATGAAAAACTCCATACGCCATCTACGTACTAAATTTAGCAACTTAATTGAGATTCACACTCTCGAAAATTTCTCGAAGAAAATCCACTAAATAAATTTAAGAGCTATATGAAAGCTGTATAAACGTCTACCTACGATGGATGTGACATCATAAAAATAAGGAAAACTCTTAATTAAAAAATCGCGTCATACGCATTCGCGATCAACCCCTCCGTCCATTGATTTATCGCCTTGATTTATAAGGAGTCGAGGTGAAGCTCACAAAACCCTTCAGGTGTGAGAACTTATGGCAACTCGTATCCCGTACCACCATCTTAATGAGAGGAAGTGTTTTCGGAAGACGCACACCGGAGACTGGATACGTTATCCTCTTCAAGGTGAGGAAATGGGGGTATGTACGAGGAGACTGCAGTCTCTTGACCTGGGAGGCGAGGTCACGAGAACTGAGGCGACAGCGAGAGGGAAAAAATATGGAAGAGAGTGAGAGAGATAATAAAGGAAGAGAATATAGTAAGGGAATAGGAGGAGGCATTATGGGGGGGGGAGGGGGAAGGGGAATTGAGAGTAGATGAATGTGAAGGGTATGAGAGAGGGAGAGAGAGAGAAAGGAAGGGATATCAGGGAGAGCGTTAGGGAAGGTAGGAGCGTGGGGGCCACGGAAGGGTGGGAATTGTCAGCCGGTAGGGAGTCGGATAGGGAGGTACAGTAATTGGAAGAAGTGGAGTGACAAGGCGGTGGAAGCCGTATGATGTAGAGTGCCATTATTCAGACAATATAAGTACGGGGGGCAACATTATGAGTAGGGGAGAGAGAGAAAGAAAGAAGGATTGAGGGAAAGGATATGTATCTCCGCAAGAAAGGAAGGCAAGGTTTTTTTTGGGCATATGTGGAGCGTGTGAAAGTGAAGAAACTTAGAGATTGCTTCTACGGAAGGAGAAGTGAATAATGTTATACGTTGGACTTAATTAAAATAGTGCATATTCAATACAACAATTTGGAAATGCGGTGTTTGTGGAAAGAGTAAATATTTCACACAAACTAATATGTGTGTTTGTGTGTGTATCCAAACTATGCAATTTAAGAGAGAAGTGGCACTCAAAGTCTTATATAGAGTGGAATTAATTCCTGTTACGTCAAAGGTGAAATGAGGATGGAAATAGATGGAAGCTTGTGGGTCAGCAAACGTTAAATCTTGATGCATCACGAGAAAGCCTTAATGATGAATTCCAGAGTTCCCAGCGCCTTCTCGCATCGGAGTTTCCGTGTAAAGCAAAGTGACCACAACTCCCCACACCAGGCCTTGCATATCCTTCACGCACCAAACCTTCGACCAAGAGCTCGCCAAAATGTGTGAACCGACATTCTTCCTTGATACTTTTTATCCACCTTTCATCCGTTTACATTCTCAGCTTAAAGGAGAACCTGATGTGTGCATCGAATGAAACAGAAAGCTTTTATATAGAATATTTATTATTAGAACAAATTTTTAACTCACTTCATAGTAGATGATATAGGTGAAATGCTCCTTCGTGACCAAAATGTATCGGTTAAATTATATTATTAATAATATTAATTAATTGTATGTAATTGTAATTATATAAAATACATATAAATTTCTTGAATGGATTTTATTTGTAAATTCTTTATCAGTCTGATGAAGGAAAATTTGAATATTCGCCCTTAATGTTAGCAGCTTCGAAGCGTGTCACTTCGAATTAATACATTTATCTTTATAACTAGTGGCACTTGCTTTCCGCCATTATCCCTCTTCTACTCGTTCGTTTCTTACTATCACCGTCTCTCCTCCACATACTTTCCTTCCGCTTTACTCTCCAAATTTTCTCCCTCTTGCCATTCCATAGCATCACCCTCAAGCGTACTCAATCTTCTTCAAATCTTTCCTTTCCCCGCCTCCTTCGTTTCCCTCCCTCCTCCTTGCTCAATCCTGCCACGTCCCCCTCCCTCTCTCCATCCCTCCCGTCACTCTTCCTCCCTTCCACTATACCCTCTAGGCATTTTGAGAGTCATCCTAAAATAGATCCGCCCCACTTCCGAGGAAGAGGACAGTAATTTTCCTCCAGGTCTGAGCTGCACAGGGGGCTCTTTTAATTAAGAGAGCTCAAGTTATTTGAACTATTTTAAATTTGTTAGAGCCAAATACATACTTATATATCATTAACCATCGACAAAGTGTTATTATCCTTGGTGCTCAAGGTAACCGTTGGAATTCCAGTCTGATATGACATTCATAATATAAAATTAGATATAAAAATTCTCCCAATTACTATTACACAAGTACAATTACACATAAACTTAAACGTGATGGTGCGGAACTAAGATGGTTCAACCAGAAAGTTAGATGCGCTCTTAGACGGCAAAGAAGACTTCATGCTCGCTTAAATAGTAATTCTGCTAAGGTCACGGAGGGACAGAGGTCAATGATGCGGCATCAATACAGGGAAGCGAGGTCAAGAGCTAGAGTAACAATGCGAGAAGCTTTTAGTGATTACGAAAGGAATGTTCTGCATAATAATTTGAAAGAAAATCCGAAATCATTTTGGTTGTACGTTAGGGAGGTTCAAGATAGAACGGAGGCAGGTGATGTAGTTCACGATGGCGCGGAAAAAGCGAAGTTGCTAAATGAACACTTTCAGAAAGAGTTTACTTCGGAGAGCAACGAATTTGAGGAACCAGCTTTGAATGATGAGGGAAATTCGATGGAGGATTTCATATTCTCTGAAAAAGGTATCGCGCACCAACTAGAGTCGATTAAGCAAAATAAGTCACCCGAGCCGGAGGGCATACCCGCGCGAGTGTTAAAAGAGTTAGCCTCCGTAATCGCACCTTATTTGAAATTAGCATACGTTACGCCCATCCACAAAGGCGGTGATAAAAAGAACCCCGAAAATTATAGACCGATTTCCTTGACGTCATTATCGTGTAAGATCCTGGAGCATATAATCGTTAACTCTGTTCTGCGCTATTTAGATGGTCGTTCTTCGCTAAGTAATAGCCAACACAGGTTTCGGAAAGGTAGGTCATGTGAAACGCAGCTCGCCCTGTTCGTAAATGATTTGTTGCAATGCGGAGAGAAAAAAACTCAGGTTTACGCCGTTTTCATAGACTTTAAAAAGGCGTTTGATAAAGTACCCCATAAGAAATTAATAGAAAAACTAGGAAATTACGGCATAAACCCGAATATCGTGATTTGGTAGTCATCGACGGGAAATCTTCCTACCCAGTTAAAGTCACATAAGGAATTGTCATAGGCCCACTACTATTTCTTATGCATATAAACGATATCTGCTCTGTAGTTCGCTGCAAAATCAGTCTTTTTGCAGATGACACCGTCTTATATAAGGAAATAAAGAGCCAGAATGACCAAAAATCGCTCCAGGAAGACTTAAACGCCCTTTCAGCATGGTGTCAAGATTGGCAAATCGAAATTAATCACGGAAAATGATCCCTTTTGAGTTTCTGGAAGGGCAACAACAATGAATTAGACTCGGAGTACAGAATTGATAGACTGAATATCCAATCTGCGGAATACGTTAAATAAAAATAAAAATTTCAATATTTCCCATACAAAAAGTTAAATAATGACGAAAAGAGAAGGATTAAGCTTTAATTCTGGATAATAACATATATATTTATATGAACTTTTATAAATACGTTCTATTTTATCAAGTAGTGTTTTGCTTTATTATGAAACAATATAAACTACGATATGAAACCATTAATTTATTTGTACTTTTATTGTTAATGCAAAATGTTTTTGATTACCATTTAGCCGACATTGTTAATAAAATTTGATCTATGCAATCGCGAAGACAACAAAAACTAGGAAGTTCATTCTTCATTATACACACGATATTTACAATAAAATGAACTACCAAATATTTGAATTCACTAACTGCTTATAAAACGAAGCAAAAAATCGGGGTCTTCAGATTAATCCGTACTTGAATTGGTTCTACTGCATTATCTGTCCGTATTATCTCCGAATTATTAAAATAACGAAAAGCTGGATGCAATATTTTCTGTGTGCAAAAGAAAAAACTCACAACAATAATTAATTAATGTTTGCGAGAAAAAGCTAAAATACAACTTTTAAATATAAAACAGTAACTGCATGATAACCAAAAAAAATTGCAAATATTAATAAAATTCAGAAAAAGGAATTAAAATACTATGCGATTTCCAATGACCAAAGTTTATGCTGTACATCTTAATTATAATACCATATTAAAGAAGATATTACGAGAAATAAGGAATAGGATTCAATATTTAAGATACCAAGGAGAAACAAAGTGGAAACTTCCGTTCTCCTAAAATTACACCTATTACTTAATTACAATCGTATTTGCGTCGCTATATGTCTTCAGATAACCTTACTCTTGTCTTCAACCTCAAATTTAGGCGAAACGGTAACCCTATTTCATTCTCCTTGCAATATCCTGGTGCAATACCCTGTCCTCTCCGTATATACATCCTTTCCATCCGACAATGAATATCCATTCTGCCTTTTCTCCTATCGTATCTCCAGATATTTCAAACCTCTTTACAGAATCCACTCAGCACGATGTCTCCTAAACCTCTCTCACTTCTCTCCTTCCTTTTCTTCCCGACTACCACCCCTAATTCTGGTTTTATGCTTCGATTCACCCCACCCCCTCTTGTTCACCCTTTCCATCCATCATCTCTGCGCTCTTCTTCGTCTCCCTTTTCTTTCTCCTTTAAAACCGTACTTTTCATTTATTTTCCCCTCGGAATCCCCTTCTTCCTCATCTCCTACCCCACTATGGATTTCATTAACTTCATTTATCTTCTTAAACTTCTCCTTTATTCAGACTTATGACACATTTAATGGCCTCCTTACTCCTAAAGTGCTATTAACCGAGGATAATCTGAGCTGATAATTGAATTATGACGCCACATTTGGCTTAATCAAATGTACGAAGAGGGTTAAAAAAAGAAGACATATTTGGAGCTTTTTAACTTGGTTTGCTCGTATTTGCGCGTCTGTTCAGAAAAACTGCTTGAGATAGGTATGTGAAATTTAATGTACGCTAAGTTCCTCTTGTTTTGAGTTTTGTGCCGTTAAAGCAAGGTTCTTCTATAAAAAGCAAAAACCATAAAAAATAAAGCAGGAATGAAGGTATTTAATATAAACCGTAGAAACTTTTCATCCCACTCGCCGTGGAAACATTTTTTAAAGTAACGATATAAATTTGTTTCGGAAAATATTAAGAACAATATTCATTTTAAAGATAAGTTAATTTTCCCCAAATTTATAGTAAACTTTTAATCGAGCAAAGAAAAATGAAACTATTACGTTGTCGAAACCTATCCCACTCAAATTAACGTTTATTTCTTAGGTATTAAAGTAATTACGCTACTTACTGTTATTTAAAATTATAGTTTAAGTTTTAACGAGAAAAACTATATTAAACTAATCAAATTTTATTAAAACAAAAAGTCAGATAATATTGATTAAGGGCCGGTTATGAAAATTTCCGGTTATTTAGAAAGGAAACATTAATTTATCTGAAAATTCTTAACAAATATTTGCATATATTTCTTCATTCACCAATCAATAACTATTTTATCCAAATATTTCAACATTAGTCTCCAAAGACTCGGGAACATCATTCGTTTTTATTGCAATAATATGCTCTAAGTCTCAAAATATTTTCGTAAGAAAAATTGTATCATTTATAAATTATCATTAAAAATGTTAGTGCAAATAACGCTGATAAGTGTTTAAAACAATTAATACATTTCTATAGGCAGGTTACTCTCCTCCTTTTTGTTTCCCGATTACGTAAACCCATTTACAAAATGTCGTATTTTCCTGTGAAACGATTGGCAGGAGTCACACGTCGCACCTTCTTCTTAAGCAAAATCTCTACACACTTCCATTCCCTATTTTCCCACCAGGGTTCCTTTTATTCACCCTTCTCTCAATATGTCAAAATCTTATCCCTAACCACCTCCTTTCCCCATTCTTCAGCTCACCACATTTCCAACCCTTACCTCACCTACCACTCTCCCGATCCCCGCTTCCACATACACCAATCAATTGGATGTCACATTCACCTCTCTTTTGCTCTGTTAACAATCCCCGCTCTTCTTCACCTTTCAATCTTTCACCTCCATAAACCGCAGCCCTTTAATTTGTAACCTTTGAAGGTTAGTTAGAGAGGAAAATGGTGGCGGTTATTTTTTATTCATCCGTAACCAATGCTTTATTCATTTATCTTTGCGGTCTATTAAAGCATCAAAGACATTATATTCGCTGTTATATATCTGATAAAGTTGCAAAATGGAGTAATAATTTTCTAGCCGGTTTCACAGTCATGCCTCTCAACTTATAAAATAGATTTGCGCATTTTCTAATTTGTCGGCTATCTGAAGTTAGTAAGTCGTGAAAAAACGTGCACTTTGATTCTTACGTTTAACACATCATTTTTTAGTATACCATAAAGCAGTTTAAATTGTTATATTGCCATTAAAATGTATTTTTAGTGATTCATATACGTAATATGTTGTTTATAGGAGCTTAGGAGATCAATAATATAATCAGGACTGTCAATCAGAGTTTACGTTTTATATATGCATGCAATTTCACTAGTTTTCTGAAAACATAGTTAATATTTATTTATATATGAAATCTAAATAATGATTACCCATTTGATAAATATATATATACCCTCCTACACCTTTAGGAAAGAATATAAAACTATGATAGATTAAACACGTAAAAATTGCAGCGAAAAAAGATAACGGGGATTTGGAAGATCAGAGTTTAATGAGGATAATGTTTAATAAATTAGGTAGCTGTAATTTCCACAAAATGTGGGATTGAGGATGACTAATTGATTGATTTTAGATCGGTAATTCTTTTTCGAACCAATGAAACGTGAATAAACATTTCATAAGACAGCTCATTCTTCCAGATTTCAAAAGGATATATAAAAAGATATGTATAGAGAGAAACATTTACTGCACAAAACCAGGCACTCAATGTTCTACTTAGATATAAGAAGAGAACAGAAAAGATAATTGGAAGAGACGATAATATCTGCATGTTTAATACGTCCGTATTAAACGCAATTACATGACAGCGTACATGCACCTGCATTTTAAAAATCACTTGGAAAAAAGACAGAAACGAAGAAATGGCAAAAGCTTAAGTCTAAGTTTCAACTATCCAGGACAATTATATTGGACTGAGTTTGAGGATTACCTGCACAATGATTTTTAAAGCGTTTAATTAAAAAGTTGACTCCTTCCGTATCTTCATTATTACTGTAGCTATGAGTAAAAAGTTACAAGAAATATAATTATGCATAAATACTTGAAATTAAGGAACACAAAAATAAAGTTTCGAAAACAGATTTAAAGCTGAATATCTGTGTGTATGAGGGCCAGAATATTCAACAATAAGGCATCATGCAAAGAAATTTAGAAATAAACGTCTCCTTAAAGAAATGTAAGCGGTTAAGTCATATAAATTTATAAATATAAGATTTAAAATTAGCATGTATTTGGTAAGAGCCATTACTTGTGTTCTTTAACCAATCTGAGTGAACTATTTCTACGATAAAGCAATTGATTTTTTAAATTATGCTAAAAAATTAACAGTGAAAATGTTCGGAATTTGCCTTTCGAAATTTTTCCTATGTTGAAAAATTAATTAAAAATTTTGATGTGTCCAGCACATAACTTTATCCTCAAGAGTAACTAGCGGCGTTTACACTAGTGAATAATTTTTAAATACCGAATAATTTTCAAAATGAAAAATGCTTTGAATAACTTTTCACATTGAAAATACTATAGGAAAACAAAAAAATTAATTTGTTGCTGTGGATAGAAAAAAATGATGCACGGTTAAAATTACCGTTGGCGGCATTGGCATCACTCAATATTTATAAGAAATTTTTTTTACAAAATACGACGTGCTGCAGTGAGTCCACTAAGTTTGTACATTTCAATGTGTAATCCACTACCTACAATCCTACATAAACATTTGTAGTATTGATCTCAATAAATCATTCTACTTTATAGACTTATTTACATTATATAAATAACAAATAAATTACTATTCTCCCATGTGGTGGCGGTCCATCAAAAATTGGTTCGCGGCGAATTATTTCGCGATCGCAGTAATTAATCTATATCTTTAGTATATGAGAAAGTAAGAAGAAAGATGCACACTTCATCCGTGCCTACATACGAAGCATAAGTGGTCTTTACGTTTTAATTAATCGTGTTAAACAGCTAACCACACAACTTTTCTGAGAATCCTTTCTGCATGGGAAAGTATATTATTTGGATTTATATGAACCAATTATATCATTTTCTTGTTGCCATTTGCCCAAAAAGTCTTTAGTACCGAAATTCATAAAAATCCACACAGTGGCAGACAGACGGACGGGGTCTGACCATAAAGCATTCATTTTAGTTCGTTTTCAAAAATGTAAAAAAAAAACAGCTAATGTTATCGCTTTTTCTCCCCTCATTTTTATTAGACATTCAGCTTTTTCGTTTTAAGATATAAACGAAAAATTATTTCTTGGTAGGGTAAGTAATAATAAATTATTACGATTCGAATTTTACGAATACTGTATTAGTTTGAATTTATACCGTTAGAGGGCGATAAATTTGAAAAGCGAGTCAACTTTAAACAAATATTTTGAACAATGCAATAATGCTATAAATGTGACACTTAGGTGGTAGGGCGTAGAGATTGTTTAATAAGTGATACTTTGAAAACTACGGAATTAAGTATATTCCAACAAAGTTTTACAGAGGTTTTAGAACAAGGTTTATTTTAGTCGAAAACGAGTATTCCATATTAGCCAGAGACGACTGAACATTCTTTTTTTTCTTCGTTTACAAACACGTATAAATGAAAATCCACGTACAATAAATATCTATAATGCTCATCGTTCTATTTTATGCAATACATTCCTCCACCTTTTCGGCTGCTTACAAATCTAATCAGAGCTCTCCTTCAAAAGCTATTCTGAAACACGGAAAAAAGAACGCCCTCCGAACCCATTGTTACCAACCTTCTCCCTCTCAAGTCACTCACCCTCCCCGTTATCCTCCCACGGCCAATTCTCCCTTTCCTGCTTTTTCTCTCCTCTTATCTTGCTTCATTTTCTTTCACGCCCCAATATCCACACACACTTCCTCTCCCATTACCCAAGCCCTCGCACTTCCTCCTCCTACCCTTCCTCCAGATTTCTCTATCTCTTTTTTTCCCTTTTTTGGTTCTCCCGCTCCTCCTCCCGCTACAAATAAATTCAATCTGAGGAAAACAAGTCGAAAACAAATTTTCATCGACCGCATTTTATTATGAATATTTAAAAAAAATACATGCCCACGCACGATTGTGCTAGTCATTTAAACATACTGAAACGATAGTTCAATTTTTCGTCACACGCTTGTCTATCAGTGCCGAAAAGAAAATGTTCTTCAAATATTTTAATGTCTCTAGGTGTCACACAGTTTCTTATTTTTTCAACTTGATTTTTAAGTGCTCATTTTGTAAATTCGTTTTTAGTCATGAAACGCGCTGGACAATTCTCGATAGAACTTATAGTCAGGTTTGTCTAATAAAAAAATATTCTTTATTAATTAGTGTCTTTTTCACAATCTATGCCTCTGAGGAATATATTAACACTTTAATTTCTGCCTTTATGCCATTGATACCGCATCTTGCTTAAATATATGAAAACCACGACAAATATTTTTTTTAAATAAAACATTTTCTTCGAACATAATGGATATAAGAAATCCAGAGTGATGGAATCATTAATGAATACCGCAAAGGTAAAGGCAGCACAGTCGAGTGTACACCGATTCATCCCAATCCTCTCCCCTCTTCAATTCCATTTGTGTCCTCTAAGCTCCCTTCTCCGCCTCCCATCTCCCTCCCATTTCCTCTCCTCTCTCTGACCCTGTTCTCCTTCTCCTCACTCTCCTCCCCCTACTGCCCCCCGAGTCCACCTACTTACCCATCTTTCCAAATCCATAATGTATTCCTCATGCCCAATCTCTTTCCGCCCTTTCTCCCGCTCCCATCCTTTCTTCGGTTATTTACTTAAGAAATATGATGCAGTTCCATTGGACGTTTTGACTTATTGACGCAGTTTTAACGAAAAATGGACTGCTCGATTTACTTAAGCTAAAGATTAGGAAGTACACACAATAAAAGCTAGGGCGGATCCAGGTTTCAGGCTCGGTGGGGGAGGAGGGGTAATGAAAGATGAAAAAATAAACTATTTCAATGGATATTCAAAAGCGTACGGATTCGAATTTATACAAAGAAAATAGATAAATACAATATATATATATATATATATTTACAACAAAATAAATACAGTAAAAGATAACATTTTTTATTAAAATTTTCGGTGTCCTGTTATTACCCTCTTTAACACTGGGTCTGGAGGTGGAATCGGTAATTTATTTGTGTTTATTGTTAAGAATAAGAGCGATGACTAGAAAGGAAAAAAACAAACTACAGAACGACTTAACTATTACACTACAAATTTTCTAAGTATGCCTATAAATTCTCGATATTTTACGGCGCTTCGCTTAATAACGACCCGCTCGTGCAGTCAAGTTATTTGTCTGTGTTTGCACCTGCAATAAAATGAAATCTCGGGCAATGAAAAGATGAATCCAATATGAAGATATTATAGTGGCTCGTACACGCCAACTGTTTTTGCCTCCAGAATTGTTCTAAATGGTCGGTGATTCAAAATTTCAAGCTCGATCAAGAAGGTGAGAATAATCACATTTTTGCAGCTGTTTCCAAATCGTTCATTCGATATGTTCAATATTAGAAAGAGGGAATTATAGAATAAAAGCTAATGGAGTGTACGAAGCAAATTCCAACACTTTAAAAAAGTAAAATACAGAACTTGAAACTCAGTTCTAACTAACTAGAGAATCCTTCAGCTGATGGAATTTCATTGCAGAGAAAAAACAGTAAATCTTTCTTGAGCATCTTGCCTTAATTCCACATTACAGAAACGTTACATGGTGACCATGGGTTCGGCGCGGCACATCATCATCGCCTGGTATATCTCTTTCACCTTTTAAAACTTGATAGTGAAAAGGTATGCAAAATGGTTTTTCCAAAAAGGCAGGAAGCATTAGGATAGGATTTTAGTACAGCAGCCGTGTGGATAGAAGTATGAATGTAATAAAGCAGATAGATGAATTATTCCCGAATGCTTGTGGTGTAATGCAATGCTCTCAGAGAATTAGGCCGTGCCAGATGTAGAGAAAATTTGAAAATATGGATCCTGAGGGATCTCCATATAATGATACAAAATGTAGACTGTAGTGATATGGGAAGCTACTAACACGTACAGAGATACCATAATTTATTAAGTGTACATACTGTAGATATTATATATATATGTATATGTGTGTGTATATATATATATATATATATATATATATATATATATATATATATATATATATACACATACACACACACACATATACACATACATACATACACACAGACACACAGAAACACATATACACTCCTCATAACCAGATGGAACAACTATGCAAACGTATTCAACAATAGCTTTTATTCACAACCAGCTTTCGTTTCAGTGGCTATGAAATTATTTGAGGTATCGTATAAAAAGTGGTTCTCTTTATTTACTATAATTAATGACGAGTCAATTTCAAATGCTTGGTCTTCACCATATTAATTTCAATCGGGCAGAATGCTTAAATTTACGTAAGTTCGTGCATCGGAAATGTGTCAAACTGTTCGATAGTTCGGTAAATTTATTTATAATGTAGAAAAAAACCCTATTTGAAGTTGCTCAAAATGCATCACATCGAGGTTTTACTACAACATTTCCAGTATCTTATGAACGGAGAAAAGCTTGACTGAAGAACAGCGGAGAGAGGATCGAATTATCAGGTCGTTCATTACGAAACAATATTCTCTCTATGTACTCAAGAGTGCATTACGAAACAATATTCTCTCTATGTACTCAAGAGTGTACAACAAAAGCCGTACCTATCTCCAAAAATATAATTCAGGTGGAAAATTTGTTAACTTTGAAAAGGAAATTCGAGAGAGTTATATTTTTTATCCTATATAATAAATGAAAACGAATAGAATGCGCCGTATCTAAGTGGTAATCCATAATTAACACTTAATAGAAAGACTTTTCAACGTGGATTGTACGAGAATTGACACACATTAAGAAATCGCTTTAATTTCTATTCGAGCGTAGACTAAATTATAGAAGCTAGGAATCTGTATGCGGGTATGCCTCTCTAACAAGCAGTGCCAGATTTCGTCAAGATTAGCTGCAAAATTCTGAAAAAAATCACGAAATCGAAAATATTTTTTAAATAGAGATCGTCCTTAAAAAATCATGATCGATCAAAGGCGCCGGCGGCCATGTTCACTCACGCAATTTCCCCCCCTTTTTTACTTTCTCATACGAAGTATCAAGAAAGTATTGTTTTCGCGAAAAAATTCGACCTCAAGATTTTTACGGAAATACACGTATTAGGTGTCGCTGAAACCGAAAAAGTGGTTTTCGCAATGCCGTCTCTCTGTCTGTCTGTTACTGGCTCTGGAGCCTAGACGGTAGAACGAAAATGAATGAAATCTCGTACTTAGGCATTTTATCATACTGAGCAGAGTATACATAGAAATGGTTGACATTGATCAAGAGTAGTTTATTCTACGCATTTTTAACAACAATCCGATTTTCTCGAAAACGGGTATAACGATTTTGGTCAAATTTCGTACAGTTACTTGAGTATACATCTACAATAATACTACGTATTTTATTTTTCTCAATGAATGAATATAAGGCTAGTTTATTCTTGGGCAACTTTAACAAAAATTGGATTTTCTAAAAACAGGCTAATACGATTTTCATTTTCTAAAGATAACTAAACGATGCATTAGTACCCATATATGAGAAAGTTTGTACAATATATGTTGTACCGATTTTTTTTGTCATTCCACGTGATTTCCTTCGGTCGCACGGCCGCAATAAATATCCCCCGAGCAACCGCTATCGCTAGCGTCCTTTCACGGGATTCACGTTAAGATTAATCGAGTTATTATCTTCATCATTATAAACCTATTAACGGATCATCATTTTGTTTCATCATTCGCTTGACGAAATTAGTCGGCGACGCTCGAGGCAATGAGAAATTCCGCACATATTTTCCGAGCTCAAAAATTTTGTGACATAAATCGGGCTAAAGAATAGGAAAAAATTCCCGAATAAATATCGAACCTCAAGCGTACGCCGAGGTAAACGAATTATTAATGCTGGATAACCGGTTAAACGGCCTCTGAGTTGGAGTCGTTACGTAGGAGGATTTTTGAACCTTCGCTGGTGTAATATTATGCGAGATACCGGAAATCCTTTTCTCCTAGTATACGTCTGCAAACTGTCGCATACGAAATTTTCCAGTAAAAATGAATTTTGGTCTCGCTGTATTGCGGAATACGCTAACCACTAAAAATGCATCCCCTATATTTAGGAACTGTGCTTTTTTCAGATAAAAAGGTAACGTTACTCAGATTTGACGGAGTAATAGGGTGAAGGAAATGATAGAAAACGACTTTTAAATGAAAATGTTTTTTAAACGCCTTTAGGAAAATGACAGTAGGAAGGAATATAGTAAAATCAAACGTACTAAAATAGCTAATTTTACGAGAAGCTCCAATTTATGAATCATATATTCATTTTATTTTTAAGAAAATATTTTTGAAAATTTTTACATTCCTTTTAGTGAAATATCTTTTAAGAGACGTCTGCTAAAGAGGCGGCGTAGATTAACATACCTTTTTAATAAAAACAAAACATGTATTTAGACTTTTCATTAAGTTCGTAGCGTGAAAACGAAAAAAAAAATCAATGAGACCCCAGGTAATGATCGCTTTCCAGGAACCCCGAAACGGATCATTTTATTTTTTAACTACCGATTTTTTATTTAAAAAGGGATTCCTGCGCCGTATACCGTCGCGTAACGCCAGAAGAAGACCCTTTTTTAGGAGAAAAACATTCTCGAGACCCTTTAAGATACGAACGAGCTACACGAAACACGCGTGCCGTTTTAAAAACGTCGAGATTTTCCTTTATAAATCGATCCATCAAGCTGTTTTTCTCCTCCACCCTAAATTCCTGAAATATCTACATGTATGTTTATGCCGCCATCTTCAAACACATCCATAACTCGCTATAAACGATTGGGTGCACTGTACAAGAGCCGGGATAATGGCGCTTTTGGAGGTAGGTTCATCAGGCGCCGTAGGAAGCTTGAGAGGCCCTTTGGGAAATCAATAAGAGGTTGGGAGAGGCTGGCGAGTAAGGGGGGGGGGGGAGAGGGAAAAGACAGTTTGGGATAGGGAGGAGTGGTGAAATGATAGTGTCTGAGGGAAGGGGGCACGCGTGAGGGGAGGGGGGATAGTGGAGGATCAAGAGGAAGCATTTTGGGGGGAGGGAGAATTGAAAGGAGAGGGGGGGATTGAAAGGAGAGAGGTAGGAATGGAATTGGAAGTGTCGAGATGTCTCCCACCCCCCTTTACAAATGCACCCCTTTTCGGCTTGATGATAACGGAACGTTACGCGACACCGGTCACTCAAGCATAACGCCTTAAGCTGACAAGAGGGAAGATAGTTCGGAAGAAGGGTATATTATCCCTTTCCGAACAAGACCTCCCCCCCCACCCCCCTACCACTTTCCCCCTACGATCCAAAGTTTTTTGGGTTTCGGACCATTGGCTATCCCCTTCCTCCGATACGGAAGCGAAGGAGGAAAATTTTTTCCTCTTTTTTTTGCGCGAGATGGGAATAGAAGGAAGGTAAAAAAAAGGACGAAAGGAGGAAAGGCTGAAAGCGATCTTATGGATGGTATCGGTTTTGATGCGATCGACGTTAGATATCGGTAGGAAACGGATCGGTAAGGGGGAGATGTGAAGGAAGGGATGGGGGTGGGGTAGACGGGAGGATGGCAGAAAATCGGTCCGATGCGGGATCTAGGGAAGTGATCGGTTGGAGGGTGTCGCAGGAAGAGGGATGAATGAAAGACGCTCGGTTCGGAGGGGTTTAGGCCGAAGGCCAAGGAAGGGGTAAAAAAAAGGGGCGCGAAAAAGGGAAGTTTTATTCGGGGGGTTTTGTTTGGAGTCTGGTAAGTCGGCGTGAAATCACACCGCTCTAGTCTTCCCCTCTCCTATTTTCCCCACCTTCCCACCCTTTACCCTCTTCCTTCCCCCCCATTTTATCCCTCCGCCTTCCACGCGACTCTAAAATATGTCACTCAACGGGAGTTACGAGAGAGCAATAAAAGGAATTCATGACGCGGAAGTCCGAAAGATTTTTCCCTTGAAAGCGCATTGGTTCAATTTTAGTAGGGAGGGATTTTTGAGGGGCGGAATAAATTTTTGAAAAAGCTCGAGTTAATTAGAAATGTGGGGGCGGGGGGAAATAAAACGCTCCGAAGAGAAGCTTCCATTCTAGCCGTCCAAAAATGAAAATATCAAACTGCCTACGAAGATATTAATTAACCTTCAACATCGTCATATCTGCGCAGTCAAATGCGAAACAAAAAACTTCGGGAGGAAGAAATTATTCCTGTCTCATTTATTTCCCGGAGTAAGTTCTATTGTTTCGTAGATATTGAACGAGAAAGGGCCACAAAGAATTTTTGATTAAATGCCCTTTATAAACGAAACAAACGGTTGGATTTCACCTTAAGTAGCTGGCTCTTGAAAAATAATATCCAATTGGATCGAGATTGGTTCGGAAAATGAGACGGAAAACTACTCGAGGATTATCGAGTGAGTTCAATCAATTGAAAAAGTAGTTTGAAGGGAGATGCCAATCTGATTGATAGGAGGATCTTGAGATGTTGGCTCTTGGAATACTATTTCGAGAGAATAGAAACACTCAAGAAAAACCTTCTGGGAATCCTTAACAGACCATCATTTTCAAACGGTAATACCCTTGAAAACATTTAGATAATATATAGTTAAGTGTAAAAAATGTTTTAAAACCAAAAATTGGCAACAGATCAAAGTGAAACTTTAGATATATTATTAGAAGAGATAATTATATTGTTACTTTTTAGAGAGTATGATGTGAAATACGAGTTATATGATGTGAAGAGAGGATCACCACTTAAATGAACACATCTACATTTATATTGGAAATCCAATGCTTGGGATTTGTTTAATTAATCAACTTTGAGTTTGGTATGGCAGCTGATTTAGACGCAGTGCGGGATAACATGTGGAAAAGGTATAACGTGCTACAATAAAATTGAAAGCATAATAAACAGAACAAGAATTTCAATCTTTCTTATTTGCCCACAAACAATTCAATACAAAAGTAAAAATTAGAAGAATTTCCGAATAATCCTACTGAAAAGGTCATCAATTAGACTGAGCGCTTCTTAGGAGCTTTGGTAAATATTATAGACGGTTAATTTGTTGTAAGAAGCGAGTTGTTCCTAATGAGGGTAATTTCTCCGCCATCTTCTGTAAACCTATCGAAAGTTAAACATGAATTAGTAAACATCGTTTGGTCGAACTCGTGACGAGAGATAAAAGTACATTTTCAACGCACTGACTCGACGCTTACAGATTTAGTGAATTTCCTTCTTTCATCTTATCCAACGTTATTCGATTCCACGCTATTTTGCCGTCGAATATCCCCCGAAAAAGATTTCGGATCCGTGCGTCCGAGCAAAAAACCCCTTTTAATCATATTGGTTATCATGCCCATCTTAACCCAACGATCGGACTTCCCTCATTCTACTTGTTGCTTGATTGGCGATGTGAGGGTGAACAAGTGTCTGCCGCGTGCAGCAGAGTTGCTTCGCCAAGAGACTGTTAGGAACTGGTCGTCTGCCAAAACCTTCTTCTCCCTTCCCTCCCCCCAGTCTCCCACCTGATTCCGCAATCCCTCCCTCCGTTCCACCCCGCCTCCCACCGCGCGTGCGCAATCGACCCCGTCGAATCTGCTTAAACTCGCGTCCGTCTCTATCCCATGCAGTGTTCTCTCGCCCCCTGTGCCACCATGGCCGCAGACGCCACGTGAGTAGTGAGTGATAACACGACGTGTGTTAGTTTACTATTGGATCTCCGAGGGTGATGAGGGGCGATGGCTGGCTCGATCCGAGTCTTGACGTTGTGGATAGTGGGAGTCGCGTTCGCTTTCGCGGCGACTGAGGATCCGAGGGCCGTTTCGGGGGAAGCGGTAATCCCGGCGTCTACTCGAGCGGTCGCCTCAACCGTCTTTACCTCGTCGGCCAGTTCACCTGTGACGGTAGCTACTTCGGTAATAACATCACCGAAAACGAACCCGGCGCCGAAGACTCCGACGACGAGTCCGGCTACGCATCCGACAGCGACTCCGGTTACGACTCCGGCGACGACACCGACGGTCAGTCAGACTACGACTCCGGCGGCGAAGAGTGGGCCGGATGCGAGTGAGACGCCCGGGTTAGCGGAGACGACGGCGGCGGCGGAGGTCGCGGTTTCGGCGTCGTCCTCCGCCGAGGTCTCGTGTCCCGAGCGATGCGAGTGCCGTACTCTGGAGAACGACGTTATAGGAAGGATGGCTAAAACGGTTACCTGCCCGCCTGGTGCTGCATCCGAACTTCCCTTCTGCCTCAGCCCGAGCGTCGAGGTATTAAGGTTCCGCAACAACAGCATACGACGCGTAGATTTCTTCGCGCTCAAACGAGTTCCTGGCCTATTAGTCCTCGACTTGGCAGCGAATGGTATTAACGAACTCGTCGGTTCCGGAAAAAGGCTTCCTAGACTTTCTTACCTTGATTTGAGCATCAACAACTTACACATAATCCAACCGTATGCTTTCAGGGATTTTCCGGATCTCGAGAATTTGAATTTATCTTGGAATGGTCTTCACACTATTTCTCCTTCAGGGCTGATACTTCCTAATCTTAAGGTTTTAGACTTGAGCCATAACCGGCTATCGATTCTCAAAGAGCATTATTTTATCGATACTCCTCTTCTGAAAACTGTTTACCTCTCTAATAACGTTTTATCTAGGATTCCTGGTTTCGTGTTTGGTCGTAATTTGCACACTCTTATACTGGCTCGGAATCATATAATTCGTTTAGAAGAAAACGCCTTGGAAGGTATAAATATTACAGGAAAATTGGATTTATCTTCGAATTCATTGAGGCGTATACCTAACGCTGCTCTTAAGAGATCGGGACGAGTTGATCACCTCTTATTAGACAATAACCTTTTCCATGTTCTGGGTGCTGGTTCAGTAGTAGGGTTGAACGTGCGAAAGCTAAGCATATCGCGGCAGAAAAGTTTGCATTTGGTCCATCGCGGAGCTCTCTCTAACCTAGATGAAGTGGAGGAAATACTCATCCGAGACAATCCAATGCTCTCTTACGTGCATCCAGAAGCTGTTGTAAACACTCCGCGTTTGAAAGTTCTTGACCTGTCGAGCAACCGATTGTTCACGATAGAGGAAGGAATTGTGAAGCAGAAAATGGTAGCAATGCGAGAACTGAGGGTCGGAAACAACAGTTTCCCCTGTCACTGCAGCTTAAAATGGGTTCAGGAAAGACTGATAGCTGGGCCGACAAAGGCAACTCCCGATGATTTGTTCATATCTTCCATCGAGCCAGTTCAAGATGAATCCTGTAAGGTTGTATCGAAAGAAAATAAGACATTGCCTGATAACTGCAAACACGACTTAAGCATTTTCTGCATGGAGAAGAACGGAACTCAAGTAGAGCTTACCAGTCTTCCACCGATGCCGGAAACCTGTAGTCCATACATAATTCCGCTTTATCCTTCCGTTTATCACGACGTCCTTGGCAGTAATGTTTCCTTTCACTGCCGTGCTCTGGGATCTCCAGACATTAAGATACATTGGTTTTCAAAAAGTGGAGCGAGACTTTTCAACAATGAATGTGCTGGTCGACTCTGCGTTAGAGAGCACACGCTAACTATTCACTACTTGCACCACGAGGACGGCGGAGCTTACACTTGCGTAGCCAAGAATTCCGTAGGTGCAGATGCTAGGGCTGTTAGACTTTTGGTCAAAGACGTTAACGTCCAGCTATTCCCACTGACCGTTACTTCAACATTCGTCACTCTCGCTTGGAACATGTCAAACGCAATCTCGAGCAGTTATATGCTGAGGTACGAGCCAGTCGGTGGGGATCCGAATGCAAACCATAGATCTGTAACATTCAACGTAGGTTTGAAGCTTCATTCTTATACTGTTCATGGCCTTCAGCCTCACTCCACATATGACTTTTCGCTATGCATCAAGAGGGAAGATTATCTTATTCAAATGTCATCCATCAGGGTCACCACGAAAGGCGAAAGCTTTCTCCTCACCCTTGGAATTGAGAGAAGCTACTTGAGTGTTATACTTGTTGGGGTAGGATTAGGAGCGGTACTGGCTAGCTGTGCTGGGTTTTGCGCCCTTAGATGTTGGAGACAAAGGTTGAAGAAGACCCACGAAGCGGAGATACGCAAAAGCGATTCGCTTTCGGGACGTTCCATACTACAGTCCTCTTCTACTCACTCAGACATGGCATTCATTACCTACATCAATCTCACCGATGACAGCCTCTTCTCTGAGCATACCGAAAGCCATTTGGGTTATGCCTAAACCTTAAATCGACTGACTGCTCCAGATCGTCCCACATAAGCCCTCCATTCCATAGGCCCCAGCAACTTTTAAAAAATATTCTACATTTCCAAACTGAACCGGCCCAGTAATTAAGTAAGTATACATTAATCGTATACTAATTGGTTACTCCGTTGATTTATGCACGATGAAAATGTGTACCGCACAATATTGCACTTCATATCCCGAAGATTTGATACTTCTGTAGTGCTTGTTTACGTTTCTCTAGTCAGGATCAATCATAGGTATTGTTTAATTCCTCCGGGCTGAAAGAGAGAGTTTCAAGGATGCTGATATAGAATTTGTACTGAAAATTAAAAATTTAGGACGATGAAGTGGAGAAATATAATATATTAATTGATAAAAAGCCTTGAGTATTTAGTACTAGTCAATATTGTGATATAATATGTTTCATATCTGTAGAGTATTTTGTTAATTCATTATACACAGATTTGGATATTTCTAGAGTTTTCAGTCGTTGAGTATTTGAAACTCATGTTGTGAGCGTCAAGTACAGAATGGGATTGATAAAAGGTCACACGCCGCTTTAAAAGAATTATTTTGATTTATAGAGTTTAAATGCAAAGCACATCAATATGATGCTGTTTTTTCTTTTCCCTGCAATTATTTCTATTTGAAATTATAAAGACCGTCATGCTCAGTGCATTTCAGGTATATCAAAACTTCTTATCTATGAAACGACCAATTCAAATTATATGATTATTCATAGAAATCCCATTTTGTAGAAAAGAATAAAATTTCTCAGAAATAAAATTTAGGTTAGAAGGAATGTTGTTGAGAAAGGATCTATACTACCGAATTTTGTTTAAGTTATTAACCTATACAGTTTTCCATAATAGCCCATACTTATACTCGGTGAAGGACCAATTATATTTCGAGAAATGTCTGTTTGTACCCTATAATTTTTATAGGGTTTTGTAACGGAGAGTTTCATAGAGTTTCAAAAAAGAAAAGGATTCTTACTAACAATGATCATAGAGTTTTGAATCTTTTAATCATTTATATCAAGAAATTAGTAATTGATCTTATCGATTATATAAGTTTTAACCTGAGAGAAAATGTGGGGAAAACCAACTCTTTAACTCAGAATCCTTTGATGTTAAGCAGTGTGTGTTTAAACTGTTAGAGTAGTGCATAATCTATTTCTATACTATATGCTTGATATTATTGATCGTAATGGACAGTGATTGTTCTTAATTTTGTAGTAAATGCATTTAATCCTATATGATATATGGTGATTTAATTGTTAAACTTGGGAGCATCGACTCCCTATTAAGATATTCGAGTATTTTTTAACTGTCCGTTACAAAATTTGTTGAGGGTTTATTGACTTAGATTACGTTATGATTGGTTGTTGATTTACAGTTTGTTCATGAGAGCAATTTGTAGTAATTTCGTGGCATTACTAAGAACTTTGTTAATTTGGGTCTCACCTTTGTTGGACTATTCAAGATATTAACCGAAAATCATATTTTGAAAAAATAAATAAATGTTCAATTCTTAGCCCATAACAATGGGTTAATCAAGGCACATCAGGGTGTAATTTTTAACGTACATGACTGAATTATCAAGCTGTTGTGTCTCTGTATTATGTTAATTCATTGCTGTCTGTTACAAACATATTTTCCGTGTCAAGGCTAACTCTATTCTGTTCCAATGTGATTCTGTGGTTTGTAAGTATAGTGTGTATCAGCCATGCATTAAAGGGGCCTATTGGTTCGTGGTAATGTCACCATGGATTACAAACATAGGTTATGAATATATTTTTGTTACATATTTTCCAATGGATTGGAAGAGGGGGGGAATGGGGGCTTTATTACATTTCTTCGCGGATTAAACCTGCAAATTACATTCAATTTTTAGGGATCTCGGTACATCTATTTGCCGTTATATGATATAGCATTGTAACGAGATGTACCAGCGTACTATTTAGAATCTTAATCATCCGTCCGTTAAAGAATATAAAAGGCCTCGGTGTCGCTGAAAAAAATCAACCTTTGCGTGAAGGGATGGGGTACATCTACGTAGGGCGTAATTCAATTGCCGTATCCGCCCGAATCTTTCAATACCTGGGCGGTATCTACGGCGCATCTTTGCATTGGTAACCCAGATGACATATCACATAACATGGCCAATCTTTAAGTAGAGCGTTGTTTTATGTATTTACACGCTTAATATGTTGTCGCTTTCCCGTTTGCTGGAAACGGTAAAAAATAATATGGAAGACTTGACACCGTCGTCCTAATAAGTGGAAATGGAAATCATTGCTGTTAATTATTTGTATGCATCAAGCATCTCCAGACTGGGCCTCGTTGTATTTTAATGTTGCTTTATTAATAGGTGCTGCTTATGTTGTAACATTGGAGTGATGTCATAACCCAAAAAAAATGTCACTGCATTAAAAGATCAGTAACAAAAAATTTTGATATGGAAAACGTTAAAAAAAGAAATATTCTAAAACAATCTGTAGTGGGCTCCCGGAATGGGATTATTTGTGATACTATACAAGTATAAGTGGAATAAAAAGATCTCTTTTGATTTCTTTGTTGTTTATTTTCCTATTTAACCTCCTTCATTCTTGTTTTTATCTTCCGTGAAGTGTGCGTGGAAATTTCAAAACATAGCGACTAAAAATGTATGTATTATCAATCTATTGCAATAAATGCATTATTTACCCAAAAATTATTATATTTATCAAGTATTTGAGTGACGGAATTTTTCTGTAATTGTGAAAATATTTAATCGTTTTTTTTATACTTATAATATGCCTGTTTTGTTAGATTGTATTGCATCATTTACCCTTTTAACATGTCGTAGGTATAATATCATTTAAAAATAATATATATTTAGAAATCGATATAAATATTTGAATCCCTCGATACCGTACATACGCAGAATTCAAACTTCGACGAAAGATGCATTCACTTTCCGATGAAACTAACGATTAAAATGTTTTTGATCGACACATCTGTACATCACACAGCATTTAAGGCGGAGTATAGCGTAAAAGTTTAATTAATACTGCTTTACTTCTGCCTACATATCACAACACAAGCGTCGTATTGGAAATCTAACCCAATAACAAATTTGGTTGGGTGGACTCCAATTTGAATTTCATCAACAATTCAAGAATTAGCATTCACATATCATAAAATTGAAAAATTACCTACATCGGGCATTTTGAATAACCACAAAAATGTTATAACAAATGTAATAATTACGAGCAGATTCCGTATAAAATTCGCATCAATTTTTATATGTTAACCTATTTGTTAATCTATTTGTTACATTTACATGTAAACCATCCTAAATAAAATCATCGGTATTATTACGTTTGAGCTTAAAATCTTCATAAAAGTACGCGTTAGTAGGGTGAATTTATATTTGATATTTATATTTTACTCATATTGAAACTCATCAATACTGCTAGATAAAAATAGATTTGAACAATATTGGTAAGATTGTCAATCTTTTGACTTATATTCATGTTTAGAATACATACCGATCACATGAGGGCTAGCAAAAAATTTTGGTTGATGAATACATTGTATATTGTATTATTTTAAGATGTTCGTTGTTCAAGTATTTACACCGTATACGTTATTAAAAAATTATTATCCGTAGAATATAGAAGTATGTAATCGACATGAAATCCACAGGTCTCTATCATTTGGCTGTAAATCATGAGGAGTCAAGGGAGGAAAGTGATTTATATATTCAGACAGGTCCAGAAATTTACTATGAATTTACTGCTGAGAATCAAATGCAAATATATTAGGTAATTAGTTTTTGACGATACGAAAACGTATATTTGGAGAGAGAAAAGTACAAATCACAAAAAAATTACATCTTTGATAGACATACGTACAGGCTTTGATTGACAACATTAACCAAATGCGTAGAATTCCTTTTAAAAAGGAGAAGCAATGTATTTTATATTAAATAAAAGTGTTTATTCAAAGGAATATATTAATCAAATACATAAATTATATCAATGTCTAATACGTTGCATGTATTTAATAACACGAAGTTCATTTAAAATATTTGTTACTCTATCTTCAGAATTCTCAAATACGTGGTATTTGTAATTTTAATGTAAAAGAATTATTTGAGAATACCTCGAAATTTAGGTGATGAATTAAAACCAGGCTTGATTATGTTCCAAAACTGTAGCGTGGTAAGTAAAAACTCTCTTTAGTTTAAAAATCGCATATCCCTCCAGATACAAAACTAAAATGTTGTTGAAATATACAGTTGGCTGCGACTGGGAAGAACAACAGTATACATTTATATTTATAGTGAAGAATAGCTTGTTTAATCCTTAAAAGGTCACGTGCGGTCATACTGACCGCGTTGGAAAATCAGGAAAAAATATCCAAATTACCAATAGCTATTATTATTTTCTTTAACTCTTAAGCACATTTCGTTCTTACCATAATTTTCTGTTAATATAGCTACATCAATCCATTTGTAAATGGAAGCAAAGATTTACAACAGAATGCTGCGTTTTATGTTAAATGAAAATATGCATTAAATGAATGGAAAATCAACTATAAGAATTGAGATGTAAAATATATTTCTTGAATTTTATTGAGCTTAGCCTTCATCATCTTGTGCTTCCTCATCTTGCATTTCGGACAGGTCGACGTATGAAGTAATCGCACGCTCTCTGCAAATATATTTTGAGCAAATTATGCAAATGGTTTTGGTATTCCTGTTTTCTTTCCGGAAAATAAAAATAACATCTTTCTGGTCCATCGTTCTTCCTTAGAAATTTGTGCGCATCGCCTAATGGAGCGATCACACTTGCAAAGAATATTATTATAGCAAAGAAAAACAAAACATAGTCGATGGTTTTGAGAATGTCATGAGTGTCCAATGACATAATTTTTTTTCGGTTTGGTTTAAATTAAACTATAACTGAAATATGTTTCCTTAATTATAACCTAGGAAAAAGAAACAATGTATTGATCCACATACACAATTTTAATACTGCCGGTTTTGTATGGAATCGTTCCACAAAGTAAGGATAACTACTATTAATTTCCTATGTTTACCTTATTTTAACTCCTGATTTATTTAAATACCAAAACTGTGTATTGTGGCTGATAAAACCACGGCCGAGTTCTATTACAAATTAAATTATAACGCATTTAATTTCCGGGAGCATGATATAGGAGCGCCCGCCTACCGAGTAAATGAACGCAGCATATAAATCAACAAGAAGAATATTTATGCGGCAATTTCATAATGGTTAATCAAAAATATGTAGTGCGTAAAAATTAATGACAGCTAAAAATCTTCTAATTGGAATAAATGGGAATGCATATCATAGGCGCATTTTTAACGAACTGATAACGCAGTTATTGCAGTTAAGTTTTAACTCCGTTAAATTGTATCAAAGAGTAATCGAGTAAACGAAGAAATAAACGACTGTCCAAATAAAAATGAAATATAACAGTTTGAACAAGCAAAGCAAAGCAAAATAAATCGACTATCCAGAATGGGCATAGGAGAGGTAAGAAGAATAAAAAAATCAACAGTCTTAGATATACGTAGTTCTTATCTGTTTTTAGTTAATAGGAGGCTGGGAAATTAATATTTTAAGCTCATCTGACATGTCATGTTTCCAACTTCGGACATTGCGGTTAGGATATCTCGAAAGTCTCAACGTAATCGAAGGTTAGTCCATAGCAAATGACTACCATTAGTCCGTGCTTCAAGGACAAATTTCCATCGTAAGACAAATACGGCTAGATAGAAGTAATTTGATGTTACCACTTATTTTTCGAGTGTACTGTCTTTCTGATCTGCAATGTATAAATACTGAATAATCGATTTCTTATATTTCATTTTGAAAAATATTTTTTAATTCCTCAAATAATTGAAAATATAACTAGTTACACGTAATTAACGGAAAATTATTGTAACATGAGACCCAAGGAGGCTAATGAGTTCGTTATCATCTAGGATAAATGGATTATTTCGGATTTTTCAATCATTTCAGTACAATTAGCTACGTAAATTGCAAATATTTGCAAAAATATTAACATTCTATCAAAAGGTAGCAAATATTCTAATCAAACGCCTAAATAATAGGTCTAATAGTACTATTTATAAGGCTCTTAAGACATTCTCCAACATTAGTGGAATAGGTACGTTCGCAGAATTCGATCGTGTAGGAAATGAGATTAACAGGACAAAATCGTAGCGTTAAATTAGCTGTCTAAATGCAAATGCTTAAACTATTTATAGTAAAATTATAGTGTATTAACTTACAGCAAGAATAGAAACGATATAAAACATTTCAAAAGTTATATTTGACTACTAAAATTATTTTTGCTGAGCTATGAAAACATTTCCAGGAACAACTATTTTCTGAGGCTTCACTGTAGACAGATGTAGATGCTATAACATGCTCCGGAACATCTGAGCAGTGAGGTACTTAAGTACGGCGACACCGTAAATGAAATACTTTAGCGATAGCGGTACGAGAGTAAACAGCGAAGCCTGAGATGTTTACAGTCTGAAAATCCTTTTACGAGGAGAGAAGAATACGTGAGAGTGCATCACTACAGCTTTACTCCGTCAGAAATGACCTTTGCTTATTTTTCTAAATAAACAGATCTCAAATTTCACCTTAACATTTCCTTCGCCACTCCATCACACGCACGCGCGCGCACGCACGCACGCACAAACGCGCAGAGCTAAATCCAGCTTTTACGTAGCGCCGCATTCCCGGAAATCCCGGTTTTACGGAATGGATAACATAGATGGTAGAATTTGAATCGCGCTTCCTATAGTTTTAAGAAGAAGCAACTATTGAAGTTTTTTTTAGTGAAAATGGGTCTTAATAAAAAAGCAGGTATGAAACTGAGATACATAAGGCAAGTGAATCCAGATTTGGACAACATAGTGTTTGAATGGCGTTTCCACATAAAGTACCACTACTTTGAAAAATATATATTGTTTCAGGTAACAGGAAATTAGAACGAACTTTTCACCTTATCCGCCTTTATAAAAAAACTGCAAAAAAAACTTGTTTGACAATTAATTTACTTTTTGGTAACCTTCACAAATTCATACTTTTTAGTTTTAAGTGCTTTGCTTCTGCTAAAGACTTTCTTGTTTTACTTATGGGGTCGTTTCTGACCCCATGATATTTATGATGTTTTGAGACTAGTGCTCACGAGATTTCGAGGAAATTTGCTCTTATAGTCACTTACGCAAATTAGTGGAGCACTTCAATATTGACGGAATCTTACAATTGAAACAAATTACACATTTTAATAGTGAAATACGGATATATTTGCTTAAGCTCAGTAAAATCATTTTATTCGAAATGACGATCGTGAAAGATTTACTTAATTGAATCTTCTCTATTAATATGATAAATAAGAGCCTTATAATAAGAAAACGTTATTGTACTAAGCCTTTGTATGAACGAATAGAGCTCATCAGAAGTGGTCTATTTAAGAGCCGCCCGTGAGTTAAAATACTTTGATCGGTATACTATGAAAATTGTTAATGTTCATCAATAGTTCTTAACATCTAGCAATAGAATATATTCCAACAATCGTAATTAAAATTATGTTGTGATACTTAATGAGGTAGTTGACATATGATAATAGGCTTGTAAAATGAATCAGAATAACCGACAGTTGGACATTTATAAGAGAGAGTATATAATGGATGGATGATTCTATGGTTGAACTATTCTCTCATAAGGTACTCATGGAAAATTTTCAAATTATTACCTTAGATCAGTGGTGCGCAATCTGTGGCCCGCAGCCTTTTTTCAAGTGGCCCTCGGACCCTCTCTCTCTTCTTTTTCTCTCTATAGTTGAAGTGAAGGTTGTTTTTTAAGGAAAGGCGTGGCAGAGGAAGAGGATCGTTAAAATAGAAGTTGCTCGGGTTGAATGTATTAAATATCGATGCAGGAAGTAAAGACAAAGACATTGTAACTTGAAGACAGCAGCCTCTGTCTTTCGCGCAATAAATCCGAGCCTAGGATGGGTCATAGGGAGCGCACATGTGTGCAGGGCCATATCTTTCCTCAGGCTACAGAATGCATGGGCATGGTCCTGCGCGTGGGAGTAAAGGGTGGGTTTAAAGAGGCTTCAGGGCTATTTTCTCTATTTCTTCTCGTCAGTTTTCTCGGAACCGTTCTAGTGTTCATTAGCAATGATTGGGTGCTGCATTACTGTGCAATTTCGTTGTGGGGTTTTCTGGACTACTGTGTTATTATTTAGTGTCAAATTCTCACTTTCAATTCATGCTTCAGTATTAATAGTAATTTAATTAATTTAGTTTATTTAACCCTTAAAATGAGTTTGAGCAAACCAGTGAATTTAATAGTGAGTGAGAGGAAGAATTTCTTTTACCGAGAGAGTAGAAGGGACAGCTGTGTGTCTTGTGTGTTCTAGTACAATTAAAAATATAAAATATATGATCTTAAAAGGCATTATGAAAAAAAACATAGAAACCATATTGAAGGACAAAAGTTAACATGTAGTACAAAATATATAGGTAATAAAATTGTATCAATAAACAGCAAAAATTTTTCAAAAAGCAGGACGATGTATGCTCATCTATGCCTGAAGCATCTTATTAAATAACGTTTTTGTAGCTAAAAAAGAAGACTTTTTCAGCTGTTGATGAGTTAATCAAACCCAACCTTGAAATCGTCGCTAAACGTTGTTGGTGTGGTTAATTTGAGATCCTGTACGGGTGTTTTGAGTGCGTCTGTATGTGACTGGTTGTCTGTAGGTCTCTGTCGTCACTGAAAGGTGCATAAACCTACAGACGAAGTGTGTTAGTTCCTGTACGAGTGCTTGAGCGACTGTGTGAGTGCATGTGTGAGTGACATCAGGTCCCTGACTCGGCGTAAAATCCCCTAAACCTGTAAGTTTTTAGTTTTTGGTTTCCTTCTTTTCCTTCCTTGTGGGTCTCGAATTATCTTGTTTTACGGTTTAGGAGTTTGATTTTTTTAAATCACTATCTTGCCGTAGTCTCCACTTATCTTTATTTACGTCGCTAGACGGTTTGGCGATACAACAACTGGAAAGAAAATGAACGATATCTCGCTGTCAAGAGAAACCATCACAAGGCGGGTTGACGAGATTGCATACGATGTCTGCAGCCAAATCAAAAATCATGGATTGGAGTGCGCATACTTTTCTATCGCAGTGGACGAATCCATGGACATTTTTGACACCCCACAAATATGTGTTTTTATTAGTTAATGATAAATTCCAAGTCAACTTCTTAGTCTTGATTCACTTCATGGAACAATAAAAGGTAATGATTTGTTTGAAAAATTAAAATCATGTTTAGAAAGGATGAGCCTTGATTGCAAAAAGCTTGAGAGTTTTTGTACCGATGCTGCACCAGATATGGTGGGCAAAAAGAATGGGTGCACAGCTTTACTTGCAATTTTTTTAATCGGGCCTTATTAACATATCATTGCATCATACAGCAAGAATCCTTGTGTGGAAAAAGTTTTAAAATGTGCGACGTCATGCTCACTGTGGTAAAGTACGTGAATAATATTAGAGCAAAAGGATTGCATCATCGCCAATTTAAGGAGTATACAAATCAAATTATATTAAACAGTAAAACGCCCTTATTTAATAGTACAAGCAGTTATAAAGTGTAAATAATTATATTATATTTTTGTAGATTACGTGGCACTTTGCAGATTCAGTTGTGCCCGCGATGAAGAAAGGTTGCACTCCACTGCCTTAGAGAAAAATAAAGATTATTTAGAAAAAATAAATCTTTCATCCAAGTATTTTTATTAGGTAGCATTTTGTTATGGGTAGAAATCAAATATTACCGAGATAATTATCCCATTCCGGTTCATTAAAAAAAAACTTTCCAAAACGTGGCCCCAGCGCGATATTTACACTCCCAGAGAAGAGGAATGTCACAAACTGTGATGAAAACCCTATAGCATTCGGGCTTATATTATCGGTAATAATAAAGGCGAGAGCTAGATGGGAAGGAACATTTGAGAGGCTTCGCAGACGTGCAGATCTGTGCGGTCGTGTGTCCTACATGTGTTCAGGACGGAGCGCTACGACTTGTATGATCAAGGCTCAGATTAAAACCGCTCTCAACCTCTTCCTCAACACTGATGACTCTAATGTAAGTGAGACGTAACATTTGTCTCTTCTGCGGATTTACGCATCACAAGTCATTATCTTCAGATCATCGCCTTGCCGGTTTTCTCTTTTCTGGCGTACGCTTGACTCAAGAACCTACTAAACAAACCAATCCCTTTAATTTTCCCATTCCCAAACTTCACCGTGTTTGTATTCTTCACTTCCTCACATATTATTTGCCGGGATATTGAAGGTGACTGAGGAGGGGGATACTAGAAGGAGACGCTGTGGAAAGGGGCGAGAGGAGAAATCGCTAGAAGAAAGGAAGGAAGTAGAAGACAAAGGAAATGAAGGGATGATGTACAAAGCAAAAGGCATCCCTAAAGAGGTATAAATATTTATTTGTGCACTAATGATTTACTGCCACCTCATCAAAGCGGTTTTCAGCTGCTCGAATAATAAACATCGTCGTAATGACGTCATTTTCCGAGGCAGTTTTAATAGCTTGGCCATTTATAGCGACCATTAAACTTCGAAAGATGACTAGAATTTATTCTGCGAAATTAAATTCATCGATTCGATCGATCAGTGTTTTGATGCATGCAAAAAAGGATGATTTTCGATGTTATACGTTTAATTTGATTAACAATGAAACATTAATAACAAGGAGTTATGTAACTTCAGCCGAGCAAATGATAATGTCTTATACTTGAATGAGAAATATTATATCAAGAGGAGATTGAGTTGTTCTGCTTATTGCTGCTGATGTGACTGCCTTTTAGAGGCAGACATCAACTTCGTGAACCCCTATAATCATTTTTAAAAAAGTTAGGAAAAAGGCTATAAATCAGTGTCGAATTACCGACAGTAAATTTGAGTCACTGCTGATTACGGCTGCTAAGAAGCAGAAAAGCGCAGATTTTTCCAGCCATTTTATTGCCAATGAACAACTTAGTTTATTGACTGGATTTCAGAAATAAGAGGAACTCGAGTATCATCTGTTGATCAGAACATTACTTTGTTATAACAGACGATCAGATAACAACTACAAGATATAGACGAAATAATAAAAATAACTGGACAATTCTACTGCGCTAAATCAAAATTAATTAAAAACTTTTATATTTTACAAGTTAAAGCAGACACGTAAAGCCCTGTTTTTAACATACGCTAAATCAACGGTAGTCCCACATCTTTTGTGTTTAGGTTCTCAAAATAAATCGACTGAAAACGTCGTATTACTAATGTTTCTTCTCCAATCAACTATCTCAGAGTGGTTGAAGGGTGCAACCGGTATCTTTTAAAGAAGCAATTTGAACCCTGCTACATTCAACGAAATTAGATGGATTGGTCGTAAATTCGATCAAATTAAAAGATGCATAATACAACTCGTCTGGAAAATGTGGCCTTTTAACGTAAAAGTCTACATTAACATCACAACATAAGCAATGGACACGGTTCTTCGTAAACTTGGCCGCTCTCCGATGAGGTGAAGAAATCTCTTAAGCTGGGGGACATAATAATCCCCGAATGGAAAGCAGGAGATACTAATTAAAGATAAACGTTGGCCGTTTTCTATGTAACGTCTTTTCAGTGAGTTCAAACTACAATAAGGTCAAAGTAAAATTGTTTGTGGCGTATTTGGTCTCGGCAAATTATATAGGAAAGGGAATGGCGTCAGAAGGGTGTCCTCAGTTTATTTTTAAAGTGGAACAAATAATTCATTACTCCGCTTTAAAATATGTAATATAAAATGTGTCTGACAGATCTTAAATTGTAATTAATATACAGAAAACTGAATTTTTTATACACTACATTCGCATAATAGAAAGGCCGAAAATGATTATTTTCCTGTAAAACGAATTTTTCCACTTTTAGGCAAAGGTGCTGCTGCGTCATCATACAATACACATTAAAAAACGAATATTTAAATTAATTGCGTACGACGTAATATACGCTAGGGCGCTAGAATTAGAAGATAAGAAGACTCATATTAGATATACTATATATTTAATACACAACATCAAAGGTCAAGGGTATATCAGGAATGGAAAAAACTTGAATATAATTATTAGTGATAAGTATTGTGACAAGTTTCAGAGTACAAATACCGTGGAAGCATCATAACAAAAGATACAATGCACCGTCGAAAGAATGCCTAGAATAGCAAAAGCAAAAGCCGATTTCAAAAGGAAGAAACTTCTGCTAATGGGGAAAATAAAAAACGATATACGTAAGAAATTGATGCAATGACAGGCACAGAATATCAATCTGTATAGAGTAGAAAGATAGAAAAAATATACGAAATGTTTGGCTCTTCAAAGTGGGGATGGGGGAAGCATGCTGAGAATAAAATGGACATATAGGATAGAAAAGGATGAAATGTTATTAGGAATATGAGAAAAGCAAATACGAGTAGGAGTAGAGATCGTGAGGAAGAGGATTACCATAATTAAGGAAATGTTAAAGGGAAAATTGAAAGGAATAAAAAGTAAGAGAAAGGAAAAGGTTTCGGCTGATAGAGGACTTGAAAGAGAAAGAGAGCTGCCAAGAAATGAAGTACGCGGAAAGCAGGAGTGTGTGAAGGGTCAAGGTTAATCAATAACACGGACAATTACCTATGATGGTGATGAGCCAAGGCAGTGGTGGGCAACATTTTCTACATGGCTGGCCGCATTGATGGTTGCAAATATAAAGTTGCCGATGCTTTGGCGAACCAGATTAGAGTTTAAACTGCACGTTGCCTAGAGATTTAATAAACCAAATCAAAATTACGTTTTTAGGGTTTGCATTTCAATTTTCAAGTTTTGTAGCCGAACTGTGCATCAGATTCTTCCATCCCTTCAGGTAATTAGAGACACTTAAGTTTATCGAATAGAATCCAGGAATAAGGTGAACTCGATTATTCTTTTTTGGGTTAAGCATTAACTTGTTATTACTCGAGAAAATATTGCGATTGAGGCATTGAAAGACTAAATTAGCAGAAAAAAATGGAATCGCTGTAAAATATAGAACTGAAATTGATACTCTACCATTTTACAAGTCTCCAAATATTACAAAATCTAAACCTCCTACACATAATAAAGATTCGGAGGAATTATCCTTTTTGACAGTATATTAGAGTAGGATTCTCAAGCATGCGAGCGTCATTCGGTCTGCGCGGATTATTTACGAAGTAAGCTACTATGATTCGGATCAAACCCAAAACTTATTTTATAAAGTATTTCATTCGAATATTAATAAATAATCTACGAAATGGACTATATATGTATTAAATCAACATTTATAAAATAACCCCACTCTATGGCTCATTCTTATATATTAAAACCGTAAACACTTGGGTTATAGTTAAATGTTATTCTCGCTGCGAGCGTTTTCTTTGCCATAGTCCGAGGAACCTAAATTGCGACTCCAAATCTGTAATAAACATATCGAGTAGTATTAATAGCGCACCACAGGTTGGTGGAGGTCACTACCGTTAATGGAGGAGGATAGTAAATCCCCGAATATGAGGCGGTGCGAGGAATGGAAAAACCTGTTAGGTGGATTACGGTCCACAGATTTTATAAATGCGAAACGAGGATTTGGTGCAGTGCCTTTATACGACCGACGCACCGATGACAATGTGAGATCCCTGTATTACAGGATAGAATGGCTCTTGCCAGAACTCTACAATTCATTTCTATCTTATGATGATCAATAATAGGTAGTAATTGATGATTCATTTTTGAACTATAAACGTAGTACATATCAATGTATATAACTGTTTTGATCGTTGGAAAAATAAAGTTTTACTATCGTAAGACCCAATTTAAATTATTTCCTTGTAAATAAAGTATTTTTAGGTGTAACAATTTGGGAACACATCGAAAATGTCACAAGTTTTAGGTGATTTGATAGATAATTAATCAAGGATAAGGTAAAATTTCATAATAATTTTTACAGGGTCATTAAAATGACTTGATTCTGTTTTTAGTCTTTTATAGCTGCGTTTTAACATAGAGAATAACTCCGCAAGAAATTTAAGAAGGGTTAACCTTTCCTCGTACAATATTACTGAAAGTTATATTTGATTTGGTAAATCGCACGCCAAAATTCACAGCATACTATAATTCAGTATTAAAAGTTACACTTATTATTTTTAACCTTAGATGAATTAAGAAATTACCTCTTCTTTCAAGAAGAACAAATATGCCGTCGTGTAATAAAATGTATAAGACAGGAAAGCAGCACAGTAGAAATACAAAGTGGGTGAAATGAGAACTAAGACTCCCTTTAGAAGAAATGTCCTCATTTCTTATTCTGCTGTTACAACGTTCTTCTTTTTATAACAGAGAAACTCCATCTTTTAGCAAACTGCAAATTCTTTTGTGCGCCAGTTTTCATATAATTTTTTTCTCGGACCTTGCGTAAAGCCTCCTACCTGTCTGTGAAATTGATCCCAATTGAGCACATAGTAAACCCAACTAATGGCGTATTTGCAATCGAGGTTCCTTTCAAAAGAATTATTCATTGTCTGCGAAAATATTAGGATGCCGATAAGTATTCCAATAATGGAAGTAAATAGCTGTTGTTGTAGGTACGGTCTCCGATAAAGTAGCAGAATAACGAGATGGGACGAGGTCTTAACCAAACGAGGTCAGAAGACTTTTGTAGTGCCATATTTCTTGCGTATGTCTAATTAAGACATTTGATATAGCGAATCAGTCGCAAACATTATTTTACATTTTCTATGCCATTGCAATAGGCATTGCATAAGACGTGATTATACCGGGTTTCGAAAAGTTTTTGCTGCTAAATTAATAATATATTGATTAATAATAATTAAAGGCAAAGCAGCTTTAAACTATCGATAATATTCACGTATTATGAGGAATATTAATCCATTACAATGTAAAAAGTACGATCGACCAAATATTGAAGTATGCGCATATGCACTTATCTCAGCAAATATTGTCTCAGAGAAGTTCAGATTATACGAACCAAAATTTTTACTCAAACAGTCTAAAACAACATTTCAAATGCTGAAAAGGGCTTAATCAATATTTAGTTCCCGAGAAATTTCTAAAGAATAAGTTTCAAAAGTTCAGACGCATCACACCGTAGTAGATATAATAAAAATATTACTTCCGCATAGATAAAATATATATTTAAAATATTTATCATAATTCTAATGTGTACGTATTAAGGTACTTCACAAGTTTTATTGTCGGGTCATATAAAACCCCTTAGAGCAGTTCTCTGCAACCTTTTTAATTATATGGCACACTTTCGAGTACAATCTAACTTCGAGGCACACCGAACAAAATGTGCGACAGTGTTGAGCATTTTTTTACACTGTATCCGACAAAAATGAAAGAAAATAATCGCTTGTCCTACGTAGACGAAGAAATATTTATAAAATGTATATCGATATACGTGTATTCTACAATTTAAAAAATACTTATTCCGAAATACGAAATAAATCGATGATATATAGTGTCAATTTTCTATTTACGAAGCAACTTGGTTACGGTTTCAAGCACCTGAAACCTCGTAAGAAATCCTAACATGAAAGTATCGCTCTTTATGAGAAATCCGTTTCTGTGGTATCAGCTGAAGAATAATAAAACAGCATTTTTCCATTCCCTATAATTGCGCCCAATGTACTGTAGCACATCAAGTTCTTTGTCGCGGCGCAGCAGTGTGTCGCGGCACACCGGTCTCCTTAAGGGACCATTGTTTGAGGGTTCCTTATTAAAATCTAATTAGTTCACGTATAAATATATGAGAGAATAAATTTAATAACATGGTCTTTCACTTTGTGATGAAGGAAGAAAACGTGAAAATAACATAATAAAGACATAATTTTCTGAGAAGTACTTTGTAATGATCGACTCTTCTGAACCTATCCATAATTAAAACCAACGGAAACCACTTTTGCTTCAAGTTCGACGAAAGGAACGTACAGAAATCATGCTGAACTGTTACACGGAAATTAGCGGAAAATTTGACCAAATAGTTCAGTAGAGACGATGTTTTAATTACAAAATAGCTTATAAAAAAATGCACGCTCGCCTTACAAAACCAGAGTGAGGTTAAAACGGTGAAAATGGCAATTTTCAGTTTGTTCTCGAATTACAAGCGCGCAAAAGAAATTTCTCGGCCGCTGACAGCTAAGACAAAGGGCTCACTTCATCTTAGCGCGGCTTTTGGAAGCAGAATCCAGCGCTTTCGTTCCATTTTTCCTTTCCTTTCGTGCTACCAGTATTAAAATATTAGAAGATGCTATATTTTACGTTATGTATATGAGAATAGTTTTTTTGGTCAACTGAACCAATGAAGCTGTATTACGCATGATATTAATCTTATTAAGAATAATCACACGCTCAAAACCATGTATCATTATTAAGCTACCATGCGGACTTACATACGGTAAATATTTAAATAGCAAGTGCTCGGCATACATGTGTATTAATGTGATAGATTATAAATGCTTTCTATGTTATCTACTCATTTTCTAATAAGTTTGAAATATTACTGGTGAGTGATTTCTAGAAGCTCATTAATGGGAATAGCTTCATCTATCATAGACATCTGAAATATATTTCCCGTGTACTTCTCGATATGCAAAATAACTAAACCCGCAGTGCTTTTTCCTTGGCCTCAAATGGGGTATAATACTTTGATATCGATCAAATATACCGAGAGGAGTTCAAATCAACAAATAAGCAAACAAGCAGACAAACGCTGACGCGCATGGATTTTATACAGATAGATGTACATATTTCATTTTTCTAAGAGCAAATGTACGATCCGAAATATTACCGTCTGTCAAACAATGATAAATTTCATGTGTAGGCTTCCATAACCTTTAAACTAAAAATGTACTCAACTTTTAATGCAATCTCAAGAATTGAAAGAAATTCAAGATTTGCTTCTGGGTAAGGTCTTTCAAACTACGTTAAATACATAAATTAACGCTGTCGAATATTTGGAAATTAAAAAGCTTATGTCTATAATAGTCCTCGCTACATACACTTTTTTCATTCGGTTTGTTAATTGTTTGCAGCTACATCCGAAGTCCACGCGGCTAAAACAGTCCATAAAGCTCTTTGTTTAATTGGGCGCTTCTTATCTAGTGGAACCAAATCCAGAATTCATTTTAAATGTCAATAATCTGCTTTTCATACACATCTGGTCGACCGATACTTCCATTACTTTTTCGATGGTATCTCAAAGCCCACGCACGAGTCCGCCGTTTAATTCGTTTATCTTTTTACACTCGCAAAAAACGAATCCAATTTTAAGCCAATTACAACGATGTTTAACTATAGAATTCGTTACATACATTTTGAAGGCCACTTCTATCTCCAAAAATTGGTTGGGTATGTAATATAGGTATTTCATCGTTCGTGGTTTTTATTTAACCAACTAATGATTACTTGGATTTTGCAGTTGAAAAACACACATAGTTTACCCAAAGAATTTATGGATATAGTTGGTCACTAAAACATTTATTTGATGCAATCCATAAGTTGATTTTTCAGAGTTTTTAACGCAAAAATAATAGGAATTTGGAAACGTATTAATTTGGAAATTTGAAACAAATATTCAACCGATCGTAATAATTGCCGTTCTGGTTTAAAACTATAGATTCTAAACAGAACAAAATATTAGCGACCTCATAGCATTACCATGTTACTTTCGAATTTTGTAAAAGAAGCATTTCATGCATAAATCTGCTGCATTTACAAATAGCTTTTTGAAATATGAAGTAAATCCGATAAAAGACTCCTGTCAGATTGCGTAGATGTGTAAATCACCCATTTTCTATCGCTTTGGCTTTATTTTTTAAATAAGATGTTCCGCTGGAAAATACGCATTTTACTGAAACACTGCTTTTTATGCAACTACTATGTCATTCATATTTATTTTTAAATTAGGTAAGAGCATATAAAGAGATTATTTTTGCCATAGTTTTTCATATTACAACAAACTAAATGGCCTCTGATTCTGCTATTTTTGGCAGAAAACCTTATTCATGATCAATAAAGTACATACAAAATTTAAACCAAATGGATTCTGATGTGACCTTATTAAAGTTATTTTTTTACTAGTTAGGCATTCATTCTTATAAAGTGTTCTATTATAACGGATCTGATTCAAACACATCCTTAAAGGGATTGCTTTCATTCGTACAGTGAGTTATGTTGGATTCGAGCAGTATAAGTTTTTCGGGCTTATAAGGGATAGCACCAGAATGAAGAGTATGGATTTCTCTATTTGATAATTTAGGAGAATGTATATTGTCCATAGTTTCTCTTCTATCACAGTAGGATTTTCAAGATAATGGGTAAGCCCTATAAAAAGCCTTAATGTGTGATTTTAACTACAATAGGTCTTTGTGAAATAAATTCAGCATAGGAATAATTTAGTTCGGAACAAACAAAAATTTTTCTTCCAATTGCAGTCTCTTAAACGCGATTGGATCATCATATTTCGTAAGTCGCTTTGTTCAATTTATATTAGGAATTCAATGAAAGTCTACAAGCAGGAAATGCGATGTTAACCTATCTTATGAGAAATGGGAATAGAATCGGACTTATTGATCTATGCTAGATCTTTATTCTTGGACTAATTCACATCATCGTATTAAGTTGCATACACATTATGGCGCGAAATTAAATGACTGTGGAATAAATCGAAAGATAATCGAGTGGATCAGGGACTTTCTTAATGAGCGTGAACAAATAGTAGTTATAGATGGATTTAAATCAGATTCAGTCAGCGTAGCCTCAGGCGTTCCACAGGGAAGTGTAATCGGCCCCCTACTATTCCTTTTATACATAAACGACTTAGATAAGGTTATTAAAAGTAAAATCAAGTTATTCGCGGATGATACAGTAGTTTACAGAGAGATTAACAGTCCTAATGATCAATTATTACTTTCTGACGACTTAAATGCAATTCTCGAGTGGTGTAAAGAGTGGCAGTTAGAATTGAACTTAGGAAAGTGTTCCTTTATGAGTTTCTGGGGAAACAAAAACATTGACACGACGAATTACACTGTTGAAGGCGTCCAGCTAAAACTAGCCGATTCCGTCAAATACTTAGGCGTTACTTTAACAAGCAACCTCTCGTGGGATATGCACATACGAAATATATGCGGGAAGGCTAAACAGAAACTAGGATTCATCAAACGCATAGTAGGTAAAAGTGAGGAAAAAGTCAAAGAGACATGTTACTTCTCGTTAGTAAGACCGCTATTAGAGTACGCGTCGAGCATATGGGATCCGTACGTGAAAGGATCAATCTCAGAATTAGAAAGAGTGCAGCGAAAAGCCGCTAGATTCGTCAAAAATTGTTACGATAGAAACAATAGTGTTACAGCCTTGATACAGGACATAGGATGGGAATCACTAGCCGAGCGCCGATCACGCTCTAGGTTAAAACTTCTCGAAAGATTTAGAACGCATATATTCTCCAGCGATGTCGAAGAAATAATAAGAGCGCCAAATTATATTGGTAGAACGGACCATCCTCGTAAAATAAGAGAGATAGCCTGTAGGACTGAGAGGTATAAAGGCTCGTTTTTCCCTAGAACGATAGCTGAGCAGAACAGAAGTTACGAAAGGAAATCAGCCGACGTAGAGTGATACTATACATTATTATGCGCTTTACCTTGGTGCTATTGCACCCCCTGCCACACACCATTGCGGTGGCTTGCAGGGTGAACTATAGATAGATAGATAGATAGATATTTTCTCCTAGGTGATATAAATATAGTTTGACTATCTTATGCACCATTTTGCAATTTAGGCATCTTCCTTATTAACTTACTTTATTACTTCCTTACTCGTGTTTTCGATTTTACGAAGCATGTTCTCCACCCATTAATGCCTTTCTCACTCTGATTTCCAAACAAGAAACAAAATTTGCTCCATCAACTATTTTAGTTTCCATCATGTAACCTTTCTCTTCGTGATGGCGAACATTCGCATGCGAACTCTTGCTCGTCCTTTTCCGCGGTGATTTTCGCTTCTGGAAAAACATTCCTATCTATTACCTATTCCATTGCTAAAGTTACTCAACGCATTTTGTAATCTCTAATGAATAAACTCCTGTCTAATGTTTCACATTATATTGTATTCCATTACTCTCTGTAGTTCTATCCTAGTTCAAATTTAGTTGATTTCAACAGCAATTGAACACAATTTTCAGTAATTAAGTCATCTGAAAACTGCGTATGAAATATTTCATATCCTTTAAAAATCCAGAGTTTTATTTTTACGATGCATAACTGAAACACCCTTATTTTCTATTATAATTTAATTCGCTGACCTAGTTTAGTAGAGCATTGTTGAGCTCGTATTATTGCTAAAAAACAAAAAATCACTCATAAAAGTCACGTCTTATCTCAGGTATCTACCGGTGAATGCCACTGATAACGGCTGCCTGTTATTCTAACTGCTCATACGGTTTTCACAACTTTTTTATGGTAATTAGGACTGCCTGAAATAGGTACATATTTTCCAGTTTCAATTGTGCTTATTTTTGCACTGACATGGTTGGTAATGAGAGTAAAAAATTTGATTCGAAAATCGATGACAGCCGTTTGAAGTACTTCTCGAGTTTCGCTTTAGTAATCTCCTTTGATACCATTTGTTTGCTTAATTTAAATCTCATTCGTGAGGAATTTGAGCTTCTGGCAAAAATATAAATTAAAGCTGTAACAATTGCCATCCACGTAATTTGCTTAAACGATATTTCTTGAAAAGTTACGATTTACCAAGTCCACTCTTTTGTTTAAAGACTTGTTTTAATTAAGTCGCGCAAATAATATTACCAATAGACGACTTACAGTAAGCCTACTCTTTCCTTTAAAAATTTCAATTATTTTTCTTTTCCTATTAGTTCTTTGCCTCATCCATTATCAAAGTAATCATCCTGCTCTCGAAATATATCTGATTATTTAAGTAAAAAGTTTTACCGCTTCTTTTGCTCAATTTTTCGCAATTTTACCCATCACTCCACCGAACAAGCAGGCTTTCTTTATTTCTTGGAATACTGCCTTGACCTTTTCCTCGCCGATATCGTATCTTCTCTTTATCCTTTATCACATTATCATTTTTCTTTAGTCAGCCACTGCTGGTATATTTTTTAAAACACGTTTTAATATTCAGCTTAGATATTAGTCAAGATTTACAGAAGTATTTCATCCTTCGTTTGATTTTACCGATGATAAGCTCTCGCTCCATAATTTTGACTTTGATATCTAATTAAACTCACTTTATCAATTTTATACGATTGCGGTACACTTGTCAGACGTTTTACGCGTGAATGATATTCTTTAATAGTTTTTTTTTTACAATTAGGAGTAAATATCACAGATAATCCAAACTTCACTGTTAAATTTTCTCCCATATGAAATTTGGATTATTTATTCGCTACAATGCGTTTTTTACTTTCTTCATATACGCAGTGTAGAGAAAGTAATGTTTTCATGAAAAAATTCTAATTCGAGATTTTAACGGAAATGCACGTTTTGAGGTTCCCTGAACACGTTTTGACCGTGTTCTCTGTGTGTCCGTGTGTCTGTATGTCAATATGTGTGTGACAGAAATTTTTTGGGTGCTGTAACTCAAAAACTATTCATCAGATCAGCATGAAATTCTATATTTGTGATTTTATATATATTCTTAAGATTTGAAAAGATTTAGATAACAATCAGTCATCCGGAAGTAGCGGTTTACTCCTGTCAAATTTTACTTTTAAATATTTCGCTTAAAACTGAATTTTTGTTAACATTATATATATACACACAGGCACACACACACACACATATTGTAGATATTATTTTTTTCTACAACTCTTGTTTGAAATAAATTTTCATATGAGGAGTATTTCAAGAGATATTCAATTTTCTTCAAAATTGACGGTTAGTGGGCAGCGTGCGCGCGTGGTAGTGAAAACAATTGAATCGCTAGCGCTGAAGCATGTAAGTTGAACTATTCCTATCGCCGTATTTATTTGGTTTAGTTGACAACTTACGAATGGAGAGAGTCGCGTGTTGGACACATGAATTTATTATATTAATAATCCAAAGTAGTTTTTAAAAATATTTATATATTATACGATTACCTTTCTGTGACCATATCTGCACGCCATGTATCTCTTTGGGAGTATTTAATAAACAAGAAAAAAGGAAATTTCTTCAAAGATTAAACTCTACTATACATTTTATAAATAGAGGGATGGGTTCATGTCTCAGATCTGGGGTCAAGTTTTGGAAATCTACCTGATCTTCTCCTTCGACCCTCATTAGAGAGGATTAGCGTCCCTCACTCGGAATCGAGTCCCGGCTCCTAGCTCGGTGTAGTCTACCCTAACAGCGGGTGGTGAAATTACCGATCTATCATTGCAAAATTGCAATACTTTTTGCAAATAAGACGATTGAAAGTTACATCATTGCATTTCGGTTAAAATGCTGATTATTGGCGTTTTTTAAACGAAATTCTACGATACATATCAACGGAGTTAGGAAACGAGCGAGGTAGATGGTGAGGGAGGAAGGAAACTGAAGGGAGAGTGAGAGGTACTAACATAAGTGCTTTGACTTGCCTTAAGCTTTTTAGGAGGGAAATTTGAAATCGGCATTGCCTTTCCGAATTACAACACGTATGTACAGCGACTCTGTCCTTTCAGCTGTCCCTTTCAAATAGTATACAGAGCCCATAAAATATTAAACATAAAGTAACGACGATGAAAATGATTGTTTTCATGGTCATTGGTCTATGTTACATGATTTTCTCGGAATTTCAAATTTTCTTCCTTGGAATAAATAGGAACACGGTCTGATAAACGTTTCTGTTGCGCTTTTCTAAGATGATAAAGTACAGCTTCAGGAGATGCGAAATGAAAAAAGTCTCATATGCGCAAAATGTGACAGTTTTGCACCAGACATAATTCAAGTGATTCGGTAAAGGCACAGATATACGCTGAAAATATTACTGCAGTTTTCTTTGGATCACCATATCGCTTTGAAATGAAAAAATTTGAGTGCTTTTATAAGAAATCAAAAATTAATAATTTCAGACTTAGAAAAGCGCAACAGAAACGTTTATCAGACCGTGTTCCTATTTATTCCAAGGAAGAAAATTTGAAATTCCGAGAAAATCATGTAACATAGACCAATGACCATGAAAACAATCATTTTCATCGTCGTTACTTTATGTTTAATATTTTATGGGCTCTGTATACTATTTGAAAGGGACAGCTGAAAGGACAGAGTCGCTGTACATACGTGTTGTAATTCGGAAAGGCAATGCCGATTTCAAATTTCCCTCCTAAAGAGCTTAAGGCAAGTCAAAGCACTTATGTTGGTACCTCTCACTCTCCCTTCAGTTTCCTTCCTCCCTCACCATCTTCCTCGCTCGTTTCCTAACTCCGTTGATATATATCGTAGAATTTCGTTTAAAAAACGCCAATAATCAGCATTTTCACCGAAATGCAATGATGTAACTTTCAATCGTCTTATTTGCAAAACGTATTGCAATTTTGCAATGATAGATCGGTAATTTCACCACCCGCTGTTAGGGTAGACTACACCGAGCTAGGGGCCGGGACTCGATTCCGAGTGAGGGACGCTAACCCTCTCTAATGAGGGTCGAAAGAGAAGAGCAGGTAGTCTTCCAAAACATGGCCTCGGATCTGAGACATGAACCGAGGGATGTTCATCTTTAATAGGGCAATCTGTATAATAGCATATCGTAGGAGTCCCTAACATTTTTCCGACAGCGAGCGAGTTACACTTAAAATTAAAGTCATCCGGCGGGCTACATGATATGACATACCGAGGAAACCCGTCAAAATATAATTTAATTATTACAAATTAAAGAACGAACTTGTTGTATATTACGTAGCTTAACTCTAGAGCCACAGAACACTACGAGAAGACACTCTTTATTTTTCCGGCGATAGACCTAGCCTGGAACGTTTGCGGTCCCGATTGTGAGCCACATGAAATTGATGCGCGAGCCACATGTAGCAAGCTACTCGTTAGCGTTGGGGCACCACCGGCGGCATAAGATACATTTACTTTTACATCAATACCCTGCAAGCCGCTAGAAGCGTTTGGCAGGGGGTGTCACAACACCAAGTGAAGTCTAGCTAATTCCTCTGTTGGATTGTCTTATCGCGTCTGGGAAAAAGGATCGGTAGTATTTCTCTGTTATAGCGGTAATTTCGACATATTTTCTCCTGCACTGTGATCTAACATTACGTTCACTAACACCGATGGGGACGACTATGCCGCGTACGTCTTCAACGAATTCGGAACTTTCAAATTTTTCAAATAGTTTCCTTTTGTATTCAATTCTTCTACTCTTCAACGTCTGCCATTTCAGATCCCTCAATAACTGTGATACACTCGCATCATACCGATATTCTCCTTTTACAAATCTAGCCGCTCTACGCTGAACCATTTCGAGCTCTCTAGTTAGGCCCTCCTCGAAAGGGTCCCAGACGGCGCAACAGTATTCCACGATGGGTCGTATTAGGGAAAAGTATGCGATTTCCTTCACATTCGAGGGGCATCCCCGCAGGACTCTAGAGGAAAGCCCTTGAATTCTGTTTGCCGATGCTATAACGGTTTTGATATGCTCTCTACTAGACAAATTGCTACTGAGAATTACTCCTAGGTATTTGTAGCTATTGACGTATTTTAGCTTTAGTTCAGATATTTGGTAAGGGTAACGGTTGAAATTCGTGGAGCGCGTGAAGTTCATTGCGGCGCATTTCTTTATATTCAGGTCGAGTTGCCAATCTTTACACCATTTCGTAATAGCCTGAAGGTCCTTTTGCAAATTCTCCTGATCGTGTATTGTGTTGATTTCTCCATACACAAGTGTGTCATCCGCGAAGAGTCTAACTTTACACTTTATATTATCCGCTAAATCATTTATATATATCAAGAATAACAGAGGTCCGATTACACTTCCCTGAGGCACGCCGGAAGTCACTTTGACGACGTCTGATGCAACTCCATCGAGGACTACTCTCTGGGTTCTATCGGAAAGAAACGAGGCGATCCAATTTACAATTTTCTCGTTAATTGAATAAGCCCTTAATTTTTGCACTATTTTTAAGTGAGAAACGGTGTCGAAGGCTTTCCTAAAGTCTAAAAATACTGCATCAACTCCTATTCCTTTATCCGTTGCTTTCACAATATCTTGTGTGAGTAGAGCTAACTGAGTCTCGCATGACCTGCCTCTCCGGAAACCATGCTGGCTACTGTTAAGCGCTTCTTTGCTTTCGAGAAATCGCATTATTGAGCTACCGATAATGTGCTCAAAAACCTTACAGAAGATTGACGTCAACGATATAGGGCGGTAGTTTTCCACTTTTAATTTACTTCCCGTTTTATGTATTGGTGTAACGTGGGCTGTTTCCCCGTGTGTAAATGCTATGCACGCTGTTCATGATTGAAAATTGCGATGACAGTTATCGAGGGTTGAGAGTGGATTTTATGGTGAAAAATAGTGATAAAAGATTAAGGTCGTCTTCTTGCCTCGAGTTTAATCCATGATAGTTTGGCAAAGGAGCATGAGACATGGTCGCTTTTTTTGAGGTCGCATATAAATCTTATGCAGGCGTTATGGGTGCGTTGAAGTTTTGTAGAATGTTCTTCAGTGAGGTCTTGGTAAGCAACGTCACAGTAGTCGAAGTGGGGTATGAGAAGTGCAGAGACTAGACGTTTCTTAGACAAAAAGTTTCTTAGAGGAAGAGTAAACTAGTGGCACGTGAAAAAATTCTGACGGTTCACAGTACTTTATTGGCACGCGACTCAAAAATAATTTGCCATCCCTGGCGTAGGTGGAAAGCTTCTAATTAACCTCTAGAATTTCTGACACACGACACGTGTCGATTGTTTAAAAATCATGCAATAATTGGAGCTGCTGATATTATCATTTGCGATGAAGAGCCTATGATGCCCATTACTATCCTTAAAATGGTTTAATGCGCGATAAAAGACTTGACGGGCAATGAGCGTCTTTTTGGTGGTAAGTTTGTTGCACTGGGTGGTGATTATAGAGCTACCATTCTATCAAGGCACTTCAAGGACAAATACTGGCAACATGTCAAAAAACCAGAGTTTCTACAATATTGATTCTGTAATTAATGGATATGACCATAAACAGCACGTTCGGTTATCTGCTGAATTTCCAAATATCTTATATCCTCAAGGACTCCCCTCTCTTGCATTAAACTTGAAAATTGATGCTATTGTCTTGCCGTTGCGAAATCTATCAATAGAAATTGGACTTTGCAATGGAAAAGGGATGATTGTAAGGAATTTTACTCATAACGTTGTACAAGCAGGTGAAATGGAAAAGGTGTGAAATTGTAACCAAGAGTAACATTTAACACCTCATGAGAATAGTGTTCCATTCAATCTTTGTAGACGTCATTTACCTATCAAGTCAGCGTATGCTACGAAAATAAGGACAAATATTTGAACTGGTGGTTTTCTTGTTTTTGTCACCTGTATTTACAAACAGAGGGTTGTATGTTGTCTGTTTACGAGTACATTCGCCAAGTTTTCTAAACAAATATGATCGAATGACCGAGGCAAGGGAGAGCGCAAGTTGGCATCGATATTTATATAATATGGTTTACAGTGAGGTGGCACAATGAACTCAACTAATCCCACTTGCTGCAAATCCGTCAACACTCCTCCTACATTAGAAATGAAATTTTACGGCGGTCTAAAGTTTCGGAAATTGCAACACGGAAAGAGAAATTATTCGACGTGCAAGCGTGTGATAAAGCACCACGAAGGCTGATTGCGTAAATAAAAACTTCCTTTTGACCTTATCACCCTCATCGCGAACCAGAATACATTGCTAAACTGACGAAAGGTTTCAGTAATTTTAAAAATCCTCCGGGATATGAAAGCGGAAGATTTCCATTCAATTTATTTCAATATAGGGTTAATTGGGAGTGGGACGATATGAATACGGCGATGATAAATGAATCATGCCAAAAGATACCAATTTAAAACGCCTCTGAGTATATATTGGATACTTCAACCCACAACAAATGGGTAATGGAGCTGTCTGGCCTTAACGCCAAAGCAGAACTCTTATTTTTTTCCCCCCTTCAGCGCAGAGAGAGAGAGAAATAGGAAGTAGATGAAAGAGAAAGAGAAGGAGAAACGGATGGAGGAGACGGAAAAGGGCAAGCGATAGAGGCGAGAGAGTGAGAAGTAGAGAGGGAGAAATAGAGGGGAGGGGAAAGGGAGCGAGGGGAAGGGAGTAGGAGAAAGTGAGAGGGAAAGAGCGGGATGGGGGGGGGAGAGAGAGGGAGATAGAAAATAAAGGCATATAACGAAAAAAAAAGAGGAAGTTGGATCAGATGGGTAAGGTGGGGGGAAAAAACGACACGGAATAGAAGGCTACAGGAAAAGATAAGAAGCGTAAGTTTCGAACGGGTTAGGAAGCACTGAAGGTGAACGTCGAAGGGAAGACACAGGAAGGGGTGTCAATATTATAGAGATAAAGTGAAGGAAGGGTTAGAGATGGTGTATTTGAAGGATGTAGGGAGTAAGGGTGGCGGGGGAGGGTTGTGGGGAGGGCAGAGGTGGAGGGAATGTTGGAGAAAAGAGGAAAAAAGATGAAATAGAAGCGAAAAGAGGTATGCGGAGAAGGCGGAACGACAAGGGGGAAGGGTTTGGGAGAGTGAAGAGGACAGAAGGATAAAGATGAAGATAAGAGGAAGGAAAAGAAGAATGGAAGAGGAGGAGAGGGGAGAGGGGGGAGGGAAGAAGGAAAGAGGAGGATTGGGAATATGGGGGAGGGGAAAAAGGTTCGGTTTTTCCTTCACACGGCCTCGATTCCATTGATCGGCTCTAATATAAACAACGCACCGTCGGTAATACATGGCTATGAACTAATTTATACGGTTATAGCGTGAATATTTAAGTAGCTATTAATTCATTGCCATCCGTTTTAACTTATCGGCAGACAATGGACGAGAGAGATCAGCCGAGATGCGTACGGATAAGGGAGGGTTTAAGTTGAATAGAAGCGGAGGAGAGAGAGAGAGAGAGAGGAAGGAAGTGGGATGTGATGGAGAGGATAATTCGTGAGTAGTTTACTGCTACGTAAATACGTAATACATGCTTCGCCATAAGGTATAAATGAATAAAAACCCGATAATTTGGAGATGTGCTGAATTCGAAATTCCGATAGTTATTTGTAAAAAAATTAACTGAGCAAATATATTGATCTTCAATGAAATGAAAATTTTTGATTAAAGGAATTGAGAAATGTACACCGTTAAAGCATGTATTTGCGTATACACAAATATAAAAGTTATATACTGGATTATAAGGTAAACCAGGTAAACCATTTGATTCTATGGTATACTTCCTGTATTTTCTAAGATTTACTGCTATTGGAAAGGTTATACTGATGCAACATGTGCAGAATGCTAACGAAAAAGTAGTTGGAAAACGATACGTTTTTGAAGCGAATATGACGTGAATATGAAATGGAGTGAAAGGTTACAGGATACGTGTATCTCATTTAAACTTTCACGCGATAGGGCAAGAATGCGAGTGTTATACTTGCTATATGAATCTGTTCCCGTCGCGTAAGGTGGAGAAATCGAAGGGAAATATTTTTTCGTCCTCAAATACGTTATACGGAAAATTTTTGGCGAAACAAACTATGCAAATTATTATTCACCAAAAAAAAGATAAGTGCCATTTAAACAGTTAATTAGCTCAAATGTTTTGCTATTTACGATTTCATTCGCAGATGTGCCATAAATTTCAGTTAAACCATCTGTTATTAGCATTATTAACAATGTCGAAAAATCATTAAATTTAAAAATATTTTTTACCCGGTAATCATATCTAATATAAATAACCTTCGTTTACCTAAATCTTTTTACTTTCTCCATACGTAGTAATGCGAAAGTATTGTATTCATGAAAAAAATCGACTTCGAGATTTCAACGGAAATACATGTTTTGAGGTCCCTAGAACACGTTTAGACTATTTTCCGAATGATGTCTGTGTGTGTGTGTATGTTATTGTGGGCGCTCTAACTCAAAAAGTACATGCCATATCGTTACCAAACTTCATATATAACACTTTAACATGAGCACAAAGAACTGATTAGTTTTTGGATAATAACGGATAAACGAAAGTCGAGGTTTATTCGAAACCCGATTCGGTTTTTGCGATATTTCTCCGTTAAAACATCATTATTGTATATACAATTCTATACGAATTTTATAGAGAATGTAATTTCCTACAACTTTCATTTGAAACAATTTTCTATAGGAGTTATTGTTTAGGAGTTATTTATAAATAACCGGTTTTTCGGTTTCCGTTAAATATCTCCTTAAAAACATCGTTATTGGTAATCTTCGTAAGGACCAAAGTTGTAGAGAATAATATTTCTTCCAAGTTTTGTTTGAAACTAATTTTCGTAGAACCATCCATTTCGGATATATTTCGCTTTATCTTAATACCAGTATACAGCGCCAACACCATGTAGCGGTGAATTCTGTAAACATTCAAAATATACGTAATTTACGGCAATAAGGACGACTGTATTCTTTTACGATACGAAATAATAATTTTGCCTCATAATGCTATTCATAATAATTTAAATATATGGAGAATATTGAGAAAGTCATGTGTTGGCCACATCAGATTTTCTTATTATAAGTTTTATAATTAATAAAACAGCCAAATTTCCATTACAGATCGATGAAAAAGAAAGGGATACAAAAAATCGAAAGACAATTCCGTTTTCTCATTATCGAATCGGTCGCTGTTTAAAAATTGAACATACCCATCGAAAATTGCACACCACACGAAATCAAATTTATCTCAACAAATACGTGGATTTTGTCCACCATACGCAAAATTCGAAATATATTTTTTATTGTATCCGACATCACGTACTAAAGAGTACGCCAACATAAAGCTGCATACAACATTTCTGGTGACCAGTGAAGCTTAAGGTGGTTCCACCGTGACTGAAGGGTTTTAGGAGAAGGAAAATACTTTTTTATTAATTTTACGAACATGTGCAAAAAAATTACTTCAACTTTTCTAGTAGATAGAATATTAAATTTATTTGTGAATGTATTAACAAACAATATAATATTAATTACGTGTAATTATTGGTTAGCATAATAATTTTCGCAAAGACTGAATTTTGACTCATATTTCTCCAAGCCATGATGACAAAAAAATTAGTTTTTCTTAAAAATAAATGATTCCATAAGTGTAATTAACTATATAAATATAAAATATTGTTATTACATATCTATTTTTAGTTTGAAAATATGTATTTTCTTTTATAATAAAAGTATAGCAGCAGGCGAAATCCTTAAATTTGGCAACATCATATACAAAGATTGTATACAGCATCAACTTCCGGTTTCCGTGAGCGTCAGTAGTGGTTACTAGCGTTGGGAGTTTACTGCGATTACTGTGTTTACTGTATCTTGTTCTTTGAGCAATATATAGTAATTTCTGCGTGAGGATTGTGTTTTTCCCCGTTCCCTGTGCATTTTACGGCATTGGGGTTTTTATTTTCTTTTTAATTTTTATAGTGATTTCTGTTTTCGTATACGTGTAGAAAATGTCGCGATACACTCGTTCGAAGTCAGGCAAGTTCATGAAGAAGAGCGCAAAAGAGAAGCTTGATAAAGCTTTGGCATCTAAACGAGAGAAGTTGAAGGATACTTCGTCAGCGCCTAACGTTTGCAGTGGTAGACGCATAGTCGAAGTAAATCACTTGGCACAAGAGCTATGGTGTTCCTTATGTGATATTCCTCTATCATTAAGGGATATAGAAGAGGAGCAGAGGAAAGGCTTAATTTCTGTGTTGAAGATACAGTGTCGGTCCTGCCAGGCGATGAAATTAATTTCTACTGGGAAACGAAGTTTGGTGGAGGAGACCAACGCATACGATACTAACATCAAAGCTTCTATTGGTAAGTGACGTGATATATATTCAATTTAAAACTTATACATGTACATCGTAATATATTATTTCCAGTTGTTTAAATTTATACACATGAAGAAAATATATGTAAGTTTTTAAGATATTAATGTACTCATACTAACTTCATGCTAATATTATTTCTAAAATATAGGTTTGCTTGATGCTGGAATAGGTCCGTATCAATTCCATACTCTGCTCTCTGCTCTAAATATACCTACTGCATCGGAAGGGCTATGGAAAAGGCATGAAAGACTTGTAGGTCCTATGATGGAGGAATTGGCTGAAGAGAGCTGCAAGGAAGCTGTAGCTTTGGAGAGATCTCTTACATTATCATCTCCAATGTAAGTTCGGAAATAGTAAATAATAATGAAATTATACGGTATAGTTTGTATAGTATAGTATAGTAATTATGATGGTGTATTTGGATTTACAATGACTTGTATGAAAAATTGTAAGATGTATTTCTTTCATTGGTGAAGAAATGTATATCTGATTCATTCATTCATTACAGCTCAAGGATTAATACTCCTGGGGAATCTTCATTGAATGAGTTGAGGACATCAACTCCTTTGGTTGGGATTGCTGCCTCATATGATATGGGGTGGCAAAAAAGAGGGAATGGAAGATCATATGATAGTATGACTGGTATGTATTTCCTAAGTAATTCCTTCATTTTGTTTATTTAGTTGCATTTGAATTGCACCTGTCTTCAGTATATTACAACTTTTGAATTTATATGTTATTTATACCATAGGTCATGCTTCTTTGATAGGTTTGAAATCAAAAAAGATTTTGAACTATGGAGTTAGGTCTAAGACCTGTAGAAGGTGTAATGCCGGCAATTCCAAAAAGAACCATGACTGCCGCAAGAACTTCAGTGGGAGTGCTAAATCCATGGAGTCTGATTTAGCAGTAGAGTTGGTAAATGCACCAACATTAACAGAGTCTAATGTTCAATTGGCTGTCCTTATTGGTGATGATGACAGCTCAACAATGTCAGCATTAAAAAAATCATGCAATTCAGACATTGAGAAATGGTCTGATATAAATCATGCGAAGAAGAGCTTGGTAAGAATGCTGTATGGTTTGCAAAAATCTCACAAAGAGATAAATTCAAATGTAATTGCTTACCTGAAACGTTGTTTCAGTTATGCTCTTGAGCAGAACAGGTAAGATATTGAGAGAACAAAACTGGCAATATTAAATATAGTTCATCATGCATTTGATGAACATGGTAACTGTGGGTCCTGGTGTAAGTTTCTCTTTAATAGCGAAACACAAACATAAGGGCTTACCAGGAGGCAAAGGTCTAAAGGGAGAAGATCTAAAACTATCACTGGTGAATGTTTTTAAAAAATTTTCATTAATTGCTGATAAGTTAGCTCCATGTGGGTCAAGCCAGAAGAATGAATCCTTCAATGCTATGGTTGCTGCTAAAGCTCCTAAATCGAGACATTATGGAGGTTCTGAATCACTTGGGCTGAGAGTGGCTGCAGCTGTGAACCAAAAGAATTTAGGGGTGACATACTTGGCCAAATTACATGACAAAATGGGTTTATCTCCAGGAAGCCATGGTCAGAAACAAAGGAAGAGAATAGTGTTAAAACGTATGCAGAAAAGTATAAATAATGCAAAGTTATGCATGAAAAGGAGGCGTTTATTTTTGAAAAAGGAAAAAGCAAAGGTAAACAGTACTAATGAAGGCAAAGAAGGTATGGCATATGAATCAGGCATGGGACTAATGTCAAGTTTTTCAGTGCCCATGAAATCCTCTATTCCTAGGAGCTCGAAATTTGTTTACCTTGATACTGAAACTTCAGGGTTATAGTGTAAGATATGCTTTACTTTGTGTTTCAATAGGAGAGTGGTTAGAGAAGGGAGGTAGCAAATTAAATAGAAAAAATAAACAAAGTAAAGAATATAAAGGATGTGGAATATAAAAAGTAAATATACCTAATTGAAATAGGGGTATGGAATTGGGCAGAGTTGAAATTGACGAAATGTAGATAGGGTTAAAGAGAAATTAAAAGAATGGAGAATAATTAATTAAATAAAGGAAATAAATTACAAATATTATAAAAGTGATAAAATGATTACAAATTAAAGGGAGATTAAATTTTTACCATTTTCTTTATTGATATTTTGAGTTTCATTTCGAACATTGTTCAAGAACTAATTTGTTATGTTATGGGTAAGTTCTGCCTCCTTCTCATTTTATAACACTTAAAACAAAATGAACAATAATAATGTTTTGTAATTAGTGTCTAAATGAAAACTAATACATGCGAAGCAGATAACTAGCTCTCTAACAATTTCTAATGCTTTCCTTTTCGTATAAACGAGAATTTCTACATGCGACGTATATGTCACGTTAGACAGAAAGAGATTAAAATTAAAACTTTTATTTCGTTTTTGAAATTTATGAGTATCACGATAGTGAAGATAAGTTCTTCAAGAAACTCGTTATTAAGCAGCAAAAGTACATTTAGCAGACTAAAATTCTAGCCGGAAATATTGCTACAGCATAGTTGCCAAATTTATTTGAGCAAAGGCGCCATTTTAAGCAAATGGCGAGAATTTTGAAATAAACTGAATTTCAGGCAATGATATCTCAAAAACGAGTTCGGGTAGAAGCGTGTATTTTTCCATAAAACAAATTAAATAGCACTGATTATTTTAATGAAGTACTTTTAAAGGCGGCGTTGGATTCCCTTCCCCCTCAAATAAATATTTTTATACTTGTCGGTGAGGAACTACTCATAAGGGGCCATGTTAAATATGTCATTTTTAAGGACGATTTACAGAAAATTTAGCTCGGTAAGATCAGGTTTTTTTAATGCAATGGATAAACTGAGCGTCCAGGAATGCATAACGTGATTTTCAAAATTTTCTTGGATAATTGACTTTATGGAGAAACCACCTTAAAGAGCTCTCGGAAACCACTCCAAGTGATTGAGTCATCCGCCGGTAGTGCTACAACGCTACCTGAGAGAGGGGAAGTCTAGAGGGCAGCGAACACTCCCTGTGTCCCTCCGATTGTCTCTTAAAATAAGTATGGCACAGAGAGAGAGAGATAGGAGGTCAACCACGGAACCCTTCCCTCTTACCCGTTGCGTATTGCTGCAGCTTAAGTGTTCCGTTTCATTTAATAGGAATACGCGACCACAATAATACCAACAATGATAACCCAAGAGATGTTTTGACTTACTAATGAAAATGTTTTCGCAAATGTCTCATACTTCTACACAGGGGTATGTTACTGAAGAATTGAAAGCATGTTTCTAATCTAATCAAAAGCTTCGTGAGCTTCAACTCCTGTTTTTTATTTTAAAAACAAATGATATACAATAGTCAACTTTTATTCATGCTTACGCAATAAATAGCTCTCACTAAATAAAACAATCTTCCTGTGTTATATGGATAATTTTATAACTGAACTCAAAGTTTGCTGTGAAATAATGTAAATGTTTAAGTATCTTGAAACTCACTGGATTATCATAAAAATACAGTTGGAAAACGAGTTATATAAAAATCAGGGGTGAATGAAGGTTATTAGAAACCGAGGATAAATAACTAACTTATAAAGCTGAAACATAATAATTCCTCAATTAGCAGGATTAAACAAAAATTTATTGCTTCAAAAAGTCGAGTAAAAAGAACTTTCTAACTTCTAAATAGAGTAAAAATCAAAGCTAGGAAAACAAAGAAGACTTGAATAACTACAGACCGATCAGTATACTCCCAACAGTCTACAAAATATTCACCAAAATACTCACTATGCGCCTTCAAAACCATCTTGATTCTGCCCAACCCAGAGAGCAAGCTGGATTTCGCAGTGGGTATAGCACGATGGACCACATCCAAGTCGTGAGAGAGGTAATCAGACGCACTAACGAGTATGAATTACCTCTATGTATGTGTTTTATCGACTACGAGAAAGCATTCGACTCTGTCCGAACTTCGTCGGTGTTACATGCACTAAAGAAACAAGGAGTAGAAGAAACGTACATAATCTTTATCAAGAATATCTACGAAAATGCGACAACATCTGTCCAGCTGCATGAAGAGACGAGTGCCTTTAAGGCCGAAAAGGGAGTGAGAGAAGGAGATACTATGTCCCCTAAGTTATTTACAGCAGCTCTAGAGGAAGTATTCAAAACGCTAGACTGGGAGGAAAAAGGCATAAAGGTAAATGAAGAATATCTGAATCACCTGCGCTTTGCAGATGACATCATACTGTTCGCAGGGAGCCCAGAAGAGCTCCGTAGAAGAACTGAAGAGCTTGAGCAAGCAAGCCGAGAAGCTGGACTTAAGATGAATCTGAATAAAACAAAGGTTATGTACAACTCCTTCACAAATTCTGAGAAGATACATATCAACGGAGCAGAACTCGGAGAAGTAACCAGCCTTGTTTACTTAGGTCAACTCATCACTACTAATGGTTCGCTTCTTGGAGAAATGAACCGGAGAGTGAAGATGGCATGGAGTGCTTTTGGCAAGAATGCGAACATCTTTAAATCAAATATTCCAGTCTTCCTAAAAAGGAGACTGTATGACCAATGTGTTCTGCTTGTTCTGACATATGGTTGTGAAACATGGACCATGAATGCCAGAATGATACAGCGCCTGCAAACAACACAGAGGGGCATGGAGAGATGCATGTTAGGGATCACCCGAAGAGACCGCAAGAGGAACGACTGGGTAAGAAACAAGACTGGAGTCTGTGACGTGTTAGAAGAGTGAAGGTGCTAAAATGGCAGTGGGCGGGCCACATTGCTAGAAGAAATGACCAGCGTTGGACGTCCAGTGTCATCGAATGGATCCCAAGAAACATCAAGAGACCAAAAAGAAGACCGAAAGACAGGTGGGACAGAGAGATTGTTAGGTTCTTGGGGCAAACTTGGAGGTGGGAGGCAGTTGACAGGGAAAACTGGAAGAGTCTGGGGGAGGCCTTCATCCGTCAGTGGACTGAAAAAGGCTGATTATGATGATGATGATGAAGATGATGATGATGATGATATATGTATATATATATATGCTGACGAAGGGATCATCCCGAAAGCTCCAATAACTTCTACAAATGTGTCTCTCCAACACTCCAGCGGCTCTCCTTCCGGTAAGTGCTCACTGGGTTTCCTTCAACACCTAGTTGCCCTAAATATCTTCATTTACCTTTCCTCTTCCGTAAGTTTATATGTGTATGTGTGTGTGTGAGTGAGTGAGTGAGTGCGTGCTTGCGTGCGTGTGTGTGTTAAGAAAATTCAGTTTTAAGCGATATATTTCAGAAAAACTAAAATTTGTGAGGGGTAAACCGCGACTTTCGGCTTACCGGTAGTTATCAAAATGTTTTCAAATCTTACGAATATATATAAAATCACAAATATAGAATTCCATGCTGATCTGATGAATAGATTTGTGTTAGAGCGCCCGCAAAATTTGTCACACACATAAACAATACTTTCTCTATACTACGTATATGGAGAAAGTAAAAATAAATTATCGTGTTTCAACATCAAAATGAACTTTTCCTCGAGGGAATATTTTAAAACGGATATTGCTTTTTAGATTATTGCGAGTTTTTATGTTTTTAAAATATACAAATCAAATAAATTCACATGTACTATAACGATATCGTGGTAATTGACAAAATATATTGCATGAATGCATCGAATCTAAAAATATCCCAGATTATTTTTGGATCAATATATTTTATTCTCGGTCTGACGAACTTCAAATAAAATTTAAATCATTATTTTCCGACTTTTAAACGTACAAAGGTATGTACCGCACCACATTCAAGAAACGGAAGATGTTTTTTTCGAAAGTGTAGTTGAATGAATGACATTCAGACGTCTGAATTGAATTTCGGCATTTCATTCCACTTCATTTTCTCTATCCACGGATTGAAAGGACGGAGAAAGAGGCACCTCGAGTGTCACACTCCAGTAAGTGACGCTGGGTGACTTCTGTTACGAAGATTGCAAAACGTTCCAGCAGCTGCTACACGATAAAACGCAGACGGGTACTGATGACCCGAATGTAACATGTATTGACTTTCAAAAATTGAGGCTGAAACCTCGGGTTTCATCCAATGTTTCATCGGAAAAATAAACGAATGTTAAATATTAGGACAAACAGATTTAACTGTGCACCGTAATCAATACTAGTCATACAAATAAGAACTGAAATAGATAATTCTTGATTGCATAACTGAGAATATGTTTTCGTTTAGATGGAATAAATGAATATATGATGTATTTCAATGATGTTGAGGAGCCAAATAAATTACGGAGAAGAAGTCTTTCGCTACAAATGTCTAAAAATATATAAATAAATACGGACATAGTTATTAAAACATATTATTGTTAGCCACATTCCTATACTTGTATATATGTCTGGCTCAGTAAAGTGACGTATACAACCATCAAATTTAAATAAATTTAAATAGAAAGCTTAAGGAATCATAAAGTAAAAATGAACACATGCTTACTGGCATGAATTTTTTAAAAAATCTCAACCACGACGACAGCAGATGCAGCATTAAGCAAAATAGGATGGTGAAAATTATCTTTCCTGTTTTAAAATATTATTAAATAATTGATAGAAAATATATTTAAATAGATTTTCTCATTACAACCAGCAAGACTTTTGCTCTATATGATTCAACCTTTTGAAGAAATCTTACGAAGTGATAAATAGGTGTGCGTGTGTATGTACTCACACGTAAAAATCCAACGATTTACAGAGGAAAAACGCTGTATCAACTTTCGCCATATTACTACAACAAAACGTTGAAATAGAAAAAAATCTTTTGAATCACCGTGGCTATAATTGATAAAAACCTCACGGACGGAACATCGCGTGACAAGTTATACGGTTCATACTACATTTCCGAATCCTCCCCTCGAAAATTCTAGGGGAATCTTTTTCGTACAATACACCCCGAAAGAAAAAAAATATCCTCCATTTCTATTCGAGCGCACAAAATTCATCGCTTGAACGCTGTCCATTATCGTCATTCGCCTCTTGCCCCCAAGAAACGCATAAATTTCTAAGCCTCTGCCATTCGTACACGTTCACTCAAACACACAAAACACACGCACGTGCTCTCTCTCTCATCGGCTATTTACCAAAAACCTTGCAGGTCAATCAGTGTAACGCAGGTTGTGGCGGCAGCACCAATTTCCCCATCCGGGACCGTTAGCGCGGAAGAGGGCCACGCCCGTCTTGGAGGGTGCACGCCCAACCTTCCTCCTGGGTATACGCCCATCCTTGCGGGAAAAAAAGGGAAACTGAATGGTGGGTAGGAGGGGGAGAAAACGGGGAAGAATACAAGAATAATAGGGGTTGAGGGAGACGGAGTTCCAGGGTATGGGGTTTTAGGATGGAGCATTGAACGTCATCGGATTGGAAAGGTGAATCACGGAAGGGTCCCTCTCTTCCTCTCTCTCTGCGTGTCCAATTGTCCCGAGCCTTTGGCCGGAAGAGTCCCCGTGACTTGGCAAACTATTCTGTTCCTTCGGCTGAGTTATTCAACTTCCTGTTACCGAGGTTAGTGAGAAAGAGAGAGAGAGAGGGAGAGAGGGGGGGGGGGGGGGCTGGAGTGAATGGGGGAGGAGATATAAGGAGAGAGGGAGAGAATAAACGAAGGATGTGAAGAAAGGAAGGAAATAGGGAAAGAGCTTTCGTCGACTAAGAATGAATTAGAGTAAGGTTGCGTGGAGATGCTTTAGGAGAGGGGTGCATTTAATTCTGAACCTGGCTAAGGAGATTAACTCCCGAATTTCCTCTATAATCAATAATCTTTGCTTTTAATCTTAATGACCACTAAATAGGACCGCAGGATATGACGCTTTTAATATTTATTGATTTTTTCTTTTTTTTCGGATTGAAATTTTGGGGGATTAAATGTGAAAATATATAAATTCCATTACCGTTACGATATTAACCTCTCGAACTTGTTGGAATTATTTATTCTGCGTTCGGTTACATTGTAGTGTCGTGTACTTTGCATACATTGTATTTTAACGGATGAAGGCCTCCTCCAGACTTTTCCAGTTTTCCCTGTCAGCTGCCTCTCTCCTCCAAGATGCCCCAAGAACTTAACAAGCTCATATATATATATATGGGGCAACTAGGTGTTGAAGGAAACCCAGTGAGCACTTGCCGGAAGGGGAGCCGCTGGGGTGTTGGAGAGACACATTTATAGAAGTTATCGGAGCTTTCGGGATGATCCCTTCGTCCGCACAACTCTCTTGTGCTGACGAAGGGATCATCCCGAAAGCTATAACCTCTACAAATGTGTCTCTCCAACACCCCAGCGGCTCTCCTTCCGGTAAGTGCTCACTGGGATTCCTTCAACACCTAGTTGCCTTAAATATCCTCATTTACCTTTCCTCTTCCGTAGTATATATATATATATATATATATATATATATATTTATTTATTTTTTCTTAATTTATTTATTTAAGATTTCAAAATTTCAAATTACTTCGCCATATCGGACGTCATACAGAAGCAAGATTTTTTTTCTCCTCACAACCAAACCGAATACCGAAAACCCATTACAGACTTCGTAAATGCCTCAACGACATGCTTTTATCGACTTATTAGTCAGAGTTTCCAAGTATACATGTGTCATCAATATCTGTGTCAAATAAAATATTTCACGTCATAGTTCAAACAAAGGGCACAAAATACGGGAAAATCGTTAGACCTCTGACACTTGTATCATATGAATCTGAACATCAATCACATTCATATTCGATTGCCGTTGTATTACCTACAACCCGTGAACACAGTCGATTTGACGATACAATTCAATTAAGCCATTATTCATGCATCTTCCATCTGTTATGCTTTGATAGTCAGAGACCGTTTGCCCTTTTCCACCCTTTGATTCCCGTGAACGGAACAACGAAACCGCTCGACCACCGGATTTCCAAGCGTCCTTCATTGTTCTAGTCACAACCAATCATTTTGATGGAACAAAAATCTGGTGGAAGTAACAGGCAAAATTCGAATAGGGTCATAGCTTATTCGCCGGGTGTTATTGCTGCCCCAATTGTTCCGTTTTTCGAGCTAATAAACCTATTCTCGAAAAAGGGAATTATTTTGAAAACTATTACTTAAATTGGCCACACATGATTATCTCCGAATTCGAATAACAACGATTGAGTGACATTTAAAATAATATTTATTTATTCCGGATAAAGAACATGAAAATACAGGATTCGTGATCTACCAGAATAAAGTATCAGAATCAGGAGATAAATTAAAAGTATGGCAATTATCCAATATTCCATACGTGGTCCTAATGATAAAGACATCAAAAAATGAGTTGATATACAGATTACCCGTACCAAATATCTGAACTAAAGCTAAAATACGTCAATAGCTACAAATACCTAGGAGTAATTCTCAGTAGCAATTTGTCTAGTAGAGAGCATATCAAAACCGTTATAGCATCGGCAAACAGAATTCAAGGGCTTTCCTCTAGAGTCCTGCGGGGATGCCCCTCGAATGTGAAGGAAATCGCATACTTTTCCCTAATACGACCCATCGTGGAATACTGTTGCGCCGTCTGGGACCCTTTCGAGGAGGGCCTAACTAGAGAGCTCGAAATGGTTCAGCGTAGAGCGGCTAGATTTGTAAAAGGAGAATATCGGTATGATGCGAGTGTATCAGAGTTATTGAGGGATCTGAAATGGCAGACGTTGAAGAGTAGAAGAATTGAATACAAGAGGAAACTATTTGAAAAATTTGAAAGTTCCGAATTCGTTGAAGACGTACGCGGCATAGTCGTCGCCATCGGTGTTAGTGAACGTAATGTTAGATCACAGTGCAGGAGAAAATATGTCGAAATTACCGCTATAACAGAGAAATACTACCGATCCTTTTTCCCAGACGCGATAAGACATTCCAACAGAGGAATTAGCTAGACTGCACTTGATGTTGTGACACCCCCTGCCAAACGCTTCTAGCGGCTTGCAGGGTATTGATGTAAATGTAAATAACGCAAGGCAGTAAGTCTTTAAAACAAAAATTCTGACTCGAAGCAAAAGGTTACTCGTCGCAGAATAATTCGCCCGGGAAAACTCAAGGGGAACATCGAATGAGCGATAGAAACGTGCAAGAAGTAGTGTTAAGCAACGGATGTTATTAGAAACTTTTCATTCACATCCTAAATCGGAAAACACTGTTATGAAGATAAATACTTTAGATCGATTGTAGGACATAGTATTTATCTATTAACTGGGAATCTTTCTTTCCTTAGTCCAGGGGTTCCCAACCTAGTGCTCGCGAGCATCACTATGCTCTTTGGAAGCCTGATGGTGCTCTTTGACAGCCTAATTTTTCTCTTCTACGGTGCTTAATATCCCATTTATTGGGACCAATAAATTAATTTTCTCGGTTGATTTCTTTCTAAACGTATTGAAGACCATTTAGAATAACTTTGATGTTGGTTTGATTTTATTCATCACCATTACTACTCAAGGGGAAGTGTAGTGGTCATATTTTTTGTTATTCTAGGAAACAAATTTGTGCTCGTTTGATATTCTAGAATACAACTTGATGCCCGCCACATCGAAAAGGTTGGAAATCCCTGCCTTTGTCTGTAGCAGGATAATAATAGAAGACTGAAAATATATATATGCGAGAACCGTTAGAAATATTTACTCCACTATCCGTATTTTTGATGGCTTGCATGGTTAGGCCTATGTGCCGAATCAATCGAAGGTCTACCAAATAATATATGAGAGTGTGAAAGATGTGAAGCAAATCTCAAATATAAGTCACAAGACCAAGCGATCTTGACGTTTACTTCACTTTCCTAAATGGATAAAAAAGAACGCAACATTTTGTGGTTGCGCTAATTAAGTTTAATGTATTCCAACTTTCATTTGTTGGTTACTTGCCCGAAAAAAATTCACCTAAGAATACCCTAGACAACGCGAGGTAGTTAACTACTTTCGGTAATTACAGAGGCAGACTAATGTTTAATAAAAGAGTAGAGAGCCCAATCAAAAGTTATGCAGATGGGATATATAAAGTGGAACACGAGTAGTTGTCTAGCTTATGTAAGAGCAGAAATTGTTTTCGTGATTATGGTCAGACGTGCGCCAGGAAGTTAGTTGGTTAGTTAGTTAGTTAGTTTTACCTGTAGTTACATGTTGGCTGACGCGCCAAAGGATACTCATCATCGTCATAGCGTCGTCTCGGATAAGGACGAAATTTAGCTGACGTCGTTAAATTTCCGTATCAGAATGTTTTATGGCCATCCTTTCAACGTTGATGTCACGGATGTACATCCTTTCCGTTAAAACGACAAAATCGACACCCTTATCTTTTTAATCGGCGGTCGAAACTTCTTTCAACCAAGGTCCATTATAAGATTAAGAAGAGCGTTTTACGCGGACGGCTTAATAATAAAAAACGTTAAATATTTCCGTTCGAGCTAGATATAACATTAATAGTTTTACGCAAATTTCTAAACGAGACGAAATTAAAAGTCTTACGTCGTTACTCTTCTTCCCCACCTTGCTCGTAGAAACGTGCTATTTGTGGTAACACGTTCACATATAACTATAGCTTTAATTCATTTTAAAAAATGCAAACTGCCAAAAACATTAAGTTCAACACACCGTTCCCTTGTAACTACTCAGGCGCCACTCCCTCGACTCCCCCCCCCGTAGAACACCACGCCCTCTCTTTCCACTGCAGTTCCATTCGCCACGCCACACCCCACCCCGTCCCATCGGCTTCATTCCTTTAACCCTTCCTACCAGACATCTCTCGCGACTCCTTTTTCCACGCTCTCCCCAAACTCCCCTCACGCCTCCCCCCCCCTTCCCCCAAACTCCCCACACGCCTCCCCCCTTCCCCCAAACTCCCCACACGCCTCCCTCCCCTCCCCCAACCGCCCCTCTGTGTAAGCCCAAAATGCATTCATCTCCTCATTCCCAAATGTACACTACTCTCTGGAAACACGCACTCTCCGTCTCCCTCTTCCTTTCACTCCCTTGCCATCCATCCAGTATGATGCCCTCTTAGTCTCTCCCTCACTCCCTCTCTCCGACCTCTCTAACCTCATGCTTTCCCACCCGACTTCTCCGCATCCCATCCTACGCATCCTCTTCATCTCAGCATCCCTTTTTTCCTCCTTTTCCCTCACTCTCACTCCCTCTCTCTCCATTTCTCTCTCCCCCTCTCTCTCTCCCGCCCCCTCTCTCTCCCTCTCCGCTCCAGACCCTTCTCCCTTCACTAACATCTTCCTTCTACACCGAGAGCCTTTTTTTTAAAAAAAATGCTTTCTCTCCCTTTCTCGTTAGGAGTTTATTTAATTCCTTATTATATTTTTATTTATGTATCTTATTTATGTATTCTTGCGCGTTTCCTATCCAATTTCGTAAAAATATATTAATAATAATTTGAAGTTTAAAATTAATTACAAAACGCCCGCTTAGTTAGCAAACTAACTACGAGATGTTTTTTTCTCTCTGAAAGTTGTTCGAATGGTTTAAAAAATAGTGCGAGAGGAATTCCGTTCAAGTTGTATATCGTACGTGGAGTTACTAATACATCAATAACCTAGCACGTAATTTTTCATAGATCGTAAGTTCGATCCTTTTTTAAAAAATAAATCCCCTCGAAATTGAAATGTTGAAGGATATAAACGAGGAAAAGTAAGCGAGCCGGATTAATTGCGCTTCTGATTCTCTTTTCATTTCATGCAATCGCGAAAACTAAAAAAAAACAAAAACAAATAAATTCGCGTCTTTTAAATTTTCTACGAAGGAACGAGTTTCGTACGGATCGTCGGACGTAAACGGGAATCGTGTATATCTCTTTGCGTTTGTCTTCGGTCTTATCCCTTTTCCTCTTCGTTCTTTACTCCTCAAAAGCATCCGGCATCCCCTCTTTCACGTCCCCCATGTTTTCGTCTCTCTCTCTCTCTCAGCCCTTCCCGTCTTACCCTAATCCTACATCATGTAAACCACCCAGTAAGGGTGGGACGTTAAGCCGTTTGACCCTCGCTATCTTTAGAAAGGGAGTGTCTAATTCCGGTGGCTAGGTTTCTCAAACCTCCTACTCATTTCTCTGACCTCCCCAAAACCTCCCCTCTTTTCCCACACTGCCCACATTCCCAAGTTTGAGGTTAAATGAACCGTAGGGGGAGCCTAACTAAGGAACATGAAATACCAAGATTGCCTCCTCACCACGAACAATCTCATCTATAGGTTTCTCGGCTAGGGATCTCAGGAGGGATGAGATTGAGCGGTGAAACTGGCGCCTTTGGACTCATTAACAATTAAGTTTAAAACCTAATAGCTAGAGCTCTATTCTCTCGCTAATTAATGAATTTGGGATAATATGGCTATGCGCCATGCGTTTAAAACGAGGTTTTGTGCATAAAAATCAATTATTGAGTTAGTTAGTTAGTTAATGGAAATTATTATGTAATATTTTCCGCCTATCAAATACATAATGCATACATATCACTATTCAAACGACATAAACTTAAATATCAAACGCGAAAATGACTATATATGTGACTAAAGATTATTTTAACTTACCAACGAGGAAAAAATCTGCATGATTAATAACAAATTAGAACGGAGTTAATGTATTAACATAAAAAGGCGTTGCCACGTTTTTATTCGTTCTTAAAAGAAAATAAACGCCTTTAAACAAAAGAGATAAATCCATTGCAGAAGTGGTTTCGTCGTTTTTTTTGTTTTAGCTAACTTAACGTTCATGCGTAAAGTGACAGGTTTTGATTTTTAACGTTTTCCTTTGAGTGGCCGAAGCAGCTGCTGCTTTCCTCGGGATAACTCTCCTCCATTCTGTCCCATGCGGCAAAAACTTCCGTAACACCATTCATCCTGTGAGATTCAATGATGTCACACGCATATTCACGCCACAAATTCTGAACGCCTGAAGTTGGACCTTATGTAAATGACAGTTTCCTTCCACGAATTCAGCCTTATAACTTTATAGTGCTAAACTATTCCTTCAAAAAAGATAAACGCTTAATCTGGGCAGAAAGGAGCAAAAAAATTAAACGTGCCCCGTTTATATCACGAAGATTTTATTTCTCTTCTCGAAGATATTTTACCACCAGAGACAAATGAAACTGACTATGCTGTGTTTAGTTAAATAATGAAAACGATTCATATTTAAAGGAAAATCATTTTACGATTCACAGAGCCATATTTTACATGTAAGGAAAATATTGTTGTCTTTAAATTCCGAATTGAGTGATTATTTGACGAAGAATTAGTCGCACGTCACAGCGCACTTTTAGATGATGAGACCAGAAAGTTGACTTATAAATTGTAAATCGAAAAATAACCAACTACATTACTAAAAAGCGGCCTCCTGACGCTTCCCGATTTCTCCGAAAAAAAGGCCCATGGCACTCAGGATTTTTTAAAAAATTCCCTCACTGCAATAGATGGCATTAAAGGACACAAAAATTCTGAATTGTTCAACTTTCTATTTATAACCATCTGCTCAGAATCTTAATTTGAAAATTTTGAAGGCTCACCCTTAGGCTCCCTATTTCTCCAAAGAATTTCTTTGGCAGCGTAATAAATGACATCATAGATCACATGAACCCTGCAAATTCCAGTCTTATTTCTCTTACCGTTTACTTGCTATTTTAATTTAATCGATTGCACATACAGTCAGACTGAGCGAAAACATACGTATTAAAACGCGATAAAAACTTCCACTTTAAAAATCTACTGGGTGAAATATATAAACAATAAAAAATAAATATTATCTTCCGATAATTTATTTTTTAACAGACGAAACATTTCTAAAAACAATTCATCACTCGATCGCGCGCACTTAACTAAAACTCAACTCTTGTGTCACTTGGTTATCCTATTCAATAGCATCACTCGCAGTGATCCTACGCGGTTTCTCCTCCTCGCTCCCTCTATCTCTGTCCTTTCCCGCTCTCATACACATATTCAAATAAAACCGGCACAGACGTTAAAATTTTGTCGCATTCACGAAGTTTGTACAATGTGACCGGTAAATACATCCTCGACGTCCATATTTTCGAGTGGAACGAGGGGGGAGAGAGAAGAAGAGAGATTTGAGGGAGAGGAGGTTCGGAGCGTAGGAAAGGGTGGGAAGAAGGTGGGGACGAGGGAAAAGGGCAAGCGGAGGGCGGAGGTTGTGGAGGCAAGGATGTGGGGATGGGGATGGGGGGGGGGGCAAAGATGGGTCAGGATTTTCGAGGGCTGAGTCGGGAGAGGTAATCCGCAACTGACCTGAGGCATCACTTTTTTATCACAGAAAACTACTAAAAAACAAGGACGCGAGTCAGCGAAAAATGTATGCAATCTGATTGGAAGGAGGTTATACGGTTTGCGCGGTAGGGAGTGATGTATATACTCAGCTGACACCGGCTGGACGGGTGAAGCGGCGCGGAAGGAGTGCAGGAGGGAGATTGGGGTGGAGATTTTGAGGGGAGGGGAACTTGAGGGCCAAGGGTGAGGGGGGAGTAGATTTTTGGACGTGGAGGAGCGTGTTACTCTCAGAGAGGGAGAGGCAGGAAGCATGAGCACACCGCGGGGAGAGCGGGAATGCGGTGGGCGTGCGGTTTGAGGACGGCGGAGGACGGTATAGAGAGGGCCGAGGGAGGAATAGAAGGCGTGGAAGAAGGGAGGGAGAGGAGTCGAGATGAGGGCGGATTCTGAGCGAGGGGACGAGTGGAGACACTCCGGGATAGCGTGCAGCTCTCTCCTTTTGGTACTCGTGGGTGGGAGGATGCCATCCGTGGACTCGGATCTTAGCGACCTTCTGGAAGTCCGTCTTTCCCTCGAGCACATCTCCTCCCCTACGTCGCCACCGCCGGTGGTAGATTTAAAAGAATACTCACCCTGAAGCCGATCGCGGTGAAATGATGCCCCTCAGGCCTTCATCCAGCTCCTGTAAATCCACTCCCCCCCCCTCCCTTACCACCACCACCCCCCGCCCTTCGAGCGCCCACGCCGCATCTTTTTTTTATTTTTCGACGCCATCCTTATCCTCTCCAACGCTCTGCCTCTTTTACTCTCTACCTCCCTCTATCCTCGAAAAAAAACAGCTTCATTAGTGCGGACGGCGGAATGAGGCAATGAATACTAAGGATGATTACCGGACGTAACAAGGTGACGAGTGGCACTTTAACTAAGTCCTTTAAATGGCGGTTCTCTCTCTTTCTGTCTCTCTCCCTTTCACTGGCATTCTCTCTCCCTCTGCGCGTGCGTGCACTTACTCCGTCCTACATCTTCCTCCTTGTATTCCCTCCGACCTTCATTGTTCTAATTCTTTTTCGGTCTCCTTCGGCTCTTCGTGTTCCTCACGTGACCTAGTATCACCGCCCTAATCACGTAGCTCTCACTTGTCCTATAAGCCACTAATCCCTGCTCTTGCTTCCTTTTTTTCCTCTGTAACCATCCAGCGTCCATCCTACAGCTCTTGCTATGTTTTTCCTTTCCCCCTTCCTTTTTTCGTGTTATCCCCTCTACGCTATGCCCTCTGCAGACACTACTTTTCCACACACTCCTCGCTCACTCCCTCAAGCTCTTCTCTCACCCCTCTATATCACTCCACTCTCTCCCTCTTCCCCTCACTCTCCTCCCTCACACCCCTCCCTCACTCTCCTCCCTCCCACACCTCCCTCACACTCCTCCCTCACACTCCTCCCTCACACCCCTCCCTCACTCTCCTCCCTCACTCTCCTCCCTCACACTCCTCCCTCACACCCCTCCCTCACTTTCCTCCCTTACTATCCTCCCTCACACCCCTCCCTCACACCCCTCCCTCACACTCCTCCCTCACACTCCTCCCTCACACTCCTCCCTCACACTCCTCCCTCACACTCCTCCCTCACACTCCTCCCTCACTCTCCTCCCTCACACCCCTCCCTCCCTTTCCCCCCTCACACTCCTCCCTCACACCCCTCCCTCACTATCCTCCCTCACACCCCTCCCTCACTCTCCTCCCTCACACTCCTACCGCACTCTCCTCCCTCACTCCTCTCCCTACTACCTCTCTCACTCTCCCCTCCCTCTCTCCCCCTCTCTCCCCCCTCTCTCCCCTCCCTCTCTCCCCTCCCTCTCTCCCCTCCCTCACTCCCCCTCTCACTTCCCTCCTTCAGTCCCCTCTACCTCACTCCTTTCTCTCACTCCCTCCCTCTTTCCCCTCACTCGCTCGCCTCCCTCATCTCCTCACTCATACTCATGCCCTAACCCCCTCCTACCCTCCAATTCACTACCTCATTCACCTCAATAACCTCGAGTGCTCCAGTGGTTTCAAGACTTTCGCGCTGGTTAGACTTTTGTGCGTCTTTATGGAAGGGCAGATTTAGCATAAGTTTCGAAGGACGAATTTCGGCCATTTTTAAAACGATAAAATATTTCATTGCGGCTGAATTCGAGTTTAAAAATTTCCGTCTTTCCCATCTTTCTTCCTCTTTCTATCTCTCACACTTCTAATTCCCTCAACCTATCCTTCTCTCCCTCATTTCCTATCCCTCTATGTCAGGGGTCCCCAAACTTTTTATTGAAAGGGCCACATTAGGCTTTATTGTGTACGACAGCGCGGGCCACTTAAGGCTTTTCAAATGACTGATCGGGCCGTGTGAAAACTTCAAAGAGCAAGTTTCAACCGCCCAACTTCACCGTTAAAAGTTATTTCGAGCGGGGGGAGGGGGGGGGGAAGTTTCATGTATTTACCTAAAAAACGAGTTGGCGATCGAATGATACTTGACGAAAATTGCTGTTGGTGAATACACAAAACTTGAAGAAAAATATGAGGTAAGGCAGGCGGGCCGGATTAAATCACTGCGCGGGCCGTAGTTTGGGGACCTCTGCTCTATGTTATAGTGGATGGGGATAGGCTGGAGCAGGTAGAATGTTTTACTTATTTAGTTAGTATTCTGTAAAATGACGGAAGAAGTACAAAACAGATCAGGAAAAGGATATAAAGTGAAAAAGGGACATTTAAGAGATAACGGGAGCTGTTGACAGGCAGCTTGAGTAAAGAGATTAAAAAGAGGTTAGTGAAAACCCTGAAATGGAGTGTAGCATTATATGGGTGCGAGCCATGGACAATGAGAAAAGATGTGAGGAGAGCGTAGATTAGTGAAAATCAGCTGAACAGAGAGGAAAACCAATTAGGAAGTTTTGAATATAGCATGGGAAGAGAGAAACTTAATCAGAGTAATAATGGGTAGACAGAAGAAATGGGTGGGTCAAAATTTGAAAGAAAACGGTTTACTGAAAGACGTCATAGAAGGAAGAATGATAGGAATGAGGTAGGAAGAGAATAAGTACACTAGATTCGTTAAAAGAAGGAATGGAATATCAGAATGTTAAGATATCCAGGATTTGGTGTTGTGTACCTAAATCCTACCGGAAGGTAGAATTATTTTGTATTGTATTACTAACAAAATTCTTCACTCCCTCCACCCATCCCTCCCATTTCCCTTCTACTCTACCTTCCTCATTCACTCCCACCTTTCCTCTCACTATCCCTCTTTGCGAAATAATCGTCGAAATCAAACTTTGACTTTTCGAGTTATTAGCGTTAACATAATTTGCCACCAGAGGCGAGACCGTTGCTTTTCCCGAAAAATTATACAAGGTTACTATCAACATAATAGTTTACATACAGACTGACTTAAAATATTAGACCTAGGGGAAATTAAACTAAAAACTAAGCATATATATATATATATATATATATATACGGGTAATATAATGCAAAAGGGAATGTCTATTTAATATATTTAATATATTTTATGTAATAAAAAGACGAAAGATAAATTGATAAAAACATCCTCTTCCGCTCTATTCCTCTCCATCTCCCACAATCTCTCCATCCGTTTCCCCTCCCATCCCATCTAACTTCCTCATTCCTTCCCTCTGTTCTCCTTACTAGTCTACTTACATCACTCCCTATCCCTCACCTTTCCTCAATCCATACTTCTATTCATATGTCTCTCTGTCTCTTCCTAACACTCCCTCCCTCCCTAACAATTTCTCTCTCTCTCTCTACCCCTCCCTCTCTTTCTAATAAAGAAACCTTTCTCACTACCCTCTCCCTTCATGCCCTCTGCTGCTCTGCATCCCGCCTTCCGTCAGGCTCTCTCAATTCCGCCTCCCCATTTCTCAACCCTGACCACTCAGATTCCCGCTCTCTCTCAATCCATCCTTCAACTCTTAATCAACCCACAACTCCACCCTCCCTCTGTCCCTCTACATTCAGCTCTTCCTATCTCTCACACTTTCTAATTTCCTCTGCCTATCCTTCTCTCCCTCCTTTCCTCTCCCTATATGGCTAACAAGATCCATCCCTCCTTCCACCCATTCCCCCCATTTCCCTTCTGCTCTACCTTCCTCATTCACTCCCACTTTTAATCATACCTACCGAAATAATCGCCGAAATCTTACTTCGACTTTTCGAGTTATTAGCGTTAAACTAATTTGCCACCAGAGGCGAGACCGTCGCTATTCTCGAAAAATTATACGAGTGGACTAACTATATAATAGTTTACATAAATATTGACTTCAAATATTAAGACTAGAAGAAATTAAACTTAATACGGGTAATATATTGCAGAAGAGAATGCCTATTTAATGGATTCTATGTAATAAAAAAGAGGAAAGGTAAACTCATTAAAAAATCATCTTCCGTTCTCTTCCCCTCCATCTCTCTCAATATTAGCTTCCCTTTCTCTTCCCATTTTTCTTCCTCTTTCCTTCACTCCGGCCTGGGTAGAAGGGTGGTTAGAGTATCTGCCACCGAATACTAAGGTCGCGGGTTCGTATCCCGCCGAGGGCATGGATGTTTGTGTTCGTCGTAATGGGTTCTATGTAAGAGTGGACTATATAGTCTAAATATCGCCCTTGAAAATAAAGTCGAATTATTATTATTTTTCTCCCTCCTAGTCAACGTACACCGATCCAAATCTCTTACCTTCCCTCGATCCATCCTATTTATTAAACTCTCTCTGTTTCTTCCTAACTCTCACAGTCTCCCACACTATCTCTCTCTCTCTCTCTGTCCATCCCTCCTTTTCTTAAAAAGAAATCTCTCTCTCCCAGCTCTATCCTGCTGTACATTCCGTCTTCTCTCAGTCTCTCTCCATCTCAATATTTCATCTCCATATTTCGCACCCCTAACCACTCAGATTTCTCTCAATTCATCCTTCAATTCTCTATTAATCCATTCCTCAACTCTCCCTCATTCTCTCTCTCTCTACATTCAGCTCTTCCTTTATCACTTTCCAATTCCCTCAACCTATCCTTCTCTCTAACCTTTCTTCTACCTCTATGACTAACAACATTAATCACTTCCTCGGCACATCCCTCACATTTCCCTTCTACTCGACCTTTCTGACTCACTCCCACCCTTCCTATCACTATCCATCTTTGCGAAATAATCGTCGAAGTCTTACTTCGACATTTCGAGCTATTAACGTCAGCATAATTTTCCACCAGAGGCGCGACCGTCGCTGTTCCCCAAACAAATATACGGGGTATTACTATCTGCATCAGGGGTCTCAAACCGTTGAGCACCCAATATCTACTAATTATTTGTAAAATTACCCCGGATCGACCCAGCGTGGTGAGCCTTGATACGAGAAATACTGTTGAGCAGGGAGTGAAGGGAGGGGGAGGTGGAGGGAGGAATCCCCGGAAATTTCTCCCAAACTTTAAGAGTCGTCGAAACCAGCTTCGTAACATCAAATGTCCTGCTTAACACGTCAATCCAATTTAATCGCAAACAACTATTTGTTCGTGTTAAACAAGCTCGAACAAATTAATATTCGAGTTTTCATTCTGTACAAGAGAATATTTTAGCGTTAATAAAATTGATGAAAATGTATCCAATAGGATAATTCAATGTATTACTAAGACGTGTCTCGCAAGCAGCGGGAACTGATATCTATATATATATCTGTATTATTTGATTTATGCAGTCCAATTGCTCTTAATTTTGGGACGATTATAAAATCACCTACATAGATCGATAATAAAATTCCAACTGAAAGTTCAAAATTTATATCGGCTCATCATTTATCACTCGATTCAGTAAAAAGTAATAGCGTTTAGGATATATTGAGCGATCGACTTTAAAAGGGTCAAAGATCGACCGGTCGAACGAGATCGACTGGTTGGAGAACCCTGATCAATATTATATTTTACATATAGTTTGACTTATACCATTATGACTAGGGGAACTTACACTAAAAGCTAAGCAAACATGCGGGTAATATATTGCAAAAGCGAATGGCTATTTAGTGGATTTTATGCAATTACAACATGAAAGACGAAGGGTAAACTCATAAAACATTGTCCTCTTCCGCTCTATCTCCCTCAATCTCTCCTTCCCTTTCTCCTCCCATCTTTCTTCCCCATTCACTCCATCCGTTCTCTCCTAGACTATGTACACCGCTCCCTATCTCTCATCTTTCTTCAATCCATACTTCTATTCATCTGGCACTTTCTGTTTATAACTCTCAATCCCTCCCTATAAATAAATAAATAAATATATATATAAATACTACAGAAGAGGAAAGGTAAGTAAGGATATTTAGAGCAACTAGGTGTTGAAGGAAACCCAGTGAACACTTACCGGAAGTAGAGCCGCTGGGGTGTTGGACACATTTGTAGAAGTTAGAGCTTTCGGGATGATCCCTTCGTCAGCACAAGAGAGACACAACTCTACAAATGTGTCTCTCCAACACCCCAGCGGCTCTACTTCCGGTAAGTGTTCACTGGGTTTCCTTCAACACCTAGTTGCCCTATATATATATATATATATATATATATATATATATATATCCCTCTCTCCCTTCTGATAAATGAATCTCACTCGCTACCGTCCCTCTCCTCGCACTATCCTGCTCTGCATTCCGCTTTCCGTCAGGCTCTCTCCATCTCAGTATTCCCTCTTCCCATTTCACACCCCTTACCATTAAGATCCCCGCTCTTTCTCAATCAATCCATCCCTCCACCCTCTCTCTCCCTCTCTACATTCAGCTCTTCCTATCTCTCACACATTATAATTACCTCAGCCTACACTTCTCTCCCTCCTTTCCCATCACTCTATAACTAACAACATTCATTACTCCCTCCACCCATCCCTCCCATTTCCCTTCTACTCTACCTTATTCACTCTCTCCCACCCTTTCTCTCACTAAACCTCTTTGCCAAATAATCGTCGAAATCTTATTTCGACCTTTCGAGTTATTAGCATTAACAAAATTTGACACCAGAGGCGCGACCGTCGCTTTTCTTTTAAAAAATATACAAGCTTACTATCTATATAACAGTTAACATACAGACTGACTTAAAATTTTATGACTAGGGGAAATATTACTAAACCTAATCATATATGCGGGTAATATATTGCAGAAGATACTGCCTATTTAATGGATTTTTATTTAATTAAAAAAAACAAACGAGGAAAAGTAAACTCAAAACATTATCCTCTCCCGCTCTCTTCCCCTCCAACTCCCTCAATATCTCCTTTCCTTTCCCCTCCCATCTTTCATCCTCCTCTTTCCCTCCCTCCGTTCTCCCTCCTATTATATGTATACAATTCCAAATCTATTACATTCCCTTAATCCAGGGGTCCCCAAACTACGGCCCGCGGAGTGATTTAATCCGGCCGGCCAGCCTTACCCAACCCCCCCCCCCCCCCCCCTCGAAATAATTTGTAACTGTGAAACTTCCCGATGACCCCCCCCCCCCTGGCCCGCGCTGTCGTACATAAAGCCTAATGTGGCCCTTTCAATAAAATATTTGGGGACCCCTGCCTTAATCCATCCTTCTGTTCATTAGGGTCTCTCTGTTTCTTCTTAACTCTCACAGTCTCTCCATTTTCTGATGAAGAAACCTCTCTCGCCACCCTCTCCCTTCCTTGTCTCTGCTGCTCTGAATTCCGCCTTCCGTCAGGCTCTCTCCATCTCAGTATTCCCTCTCCTTATTTCGAACCCTGACCATTCTGATTCCCACACTCTCTCAGTCTATCCTTTAACATTAACTGAATCCATCCCTCCAACCTCTCTCTCTCTCTACTTTTAGCTCTTCCTAATTTTCACACTTTCTAATTCCCTCAGCCGATTCTTCTATGACTAACAACACCACCCATTCCTCCCATTTCCCAGCTACGCCACCTTATTCACACTCTCCCAACCTTTCTCTCACTATCCCTCGTTGCGAAATATTCGCCGAAATATAACTTCGACCTTCCGAGTTAGTAGCGTCAAAAGAATTAGCCACTAGAGGCGCGCCCGTCGCTTTCACCAAAAAAATATACGAGGTAATACTATCTACATAATACTTAACATATAGATTGTCTTAAAATATTATGACTAGAGCAAATTAAACTAAAAAGTAACCATATATATATATATATATTTAATGGATTTTATATAATAAAAACAAAGGACAAAAGAAACTCATAAAACATCTCTTCCTCTCTCTTCCCCCCCATCTCTTTCAATCTCTCCTTTGTTTTCCCCTCTCATCTTTCTTCCCCTTTCCCTCCCTTCGTTCTCCCTTCTAGTCTACGTACACCGCTCCCTATTTTTCTCCTTCCCTCAATAAATCCTTCTCTTCATCTGGTTCTCCCTGTTTCCTCCTAACTCTCACTCCCTCCCTTTCTGATAAAGAAATCTCCCTCGATACCTCCTCTATCACCTTTCTCTCCTTCTCTACATCCCGCCTTCCTTCATACTCTATCAATCTCACTATTCCCACACTCCCTTTCGGACTCCTTACCACAAAAATTCTCACTTTCTTTCAATCCATTCTTCAACTCTTAATCAATCTATTCCTCAACTCTCCCTCTTTCTCTCTCTCTCCCTTTCTCTCTACATTCAGCTCTTCCTATATCTCACACTTTCTAATTCCGTCAACCTATCCTTCTCTCCCTCCTTTACTCTCCACCTATGACTAAAAATATTCATCCCTCCCTCCTCCCATCCCTCCCATTTCCCTTCTACTCTGCTTTCCTCACTCACTCCCATCTTTCCTCTCACTATCCCTCTTTGCCAAATAATCGTCGAAAACTTACTTCGACTTTTCGAGTTATTAGCGTTAACATAATTCTCCATCAGAGGCCCGACCGTCGTTATTCTCTAAAACATCATAGGGGTTATTACTATCCATATAATAGCTTACATACAGATTTACTTAAAATATTATGACTAGAGGAAATTAATCTAAAATCTAAGCATATATGCGGGTAATATATTGCACAAGTGACTGCCTATTTAACGGATTTTACGTAATAACAAAACAACAGACGAAAGGTTAATTCCTAATTCATTATCCTTTGCCGCTCTCTCCTTTTCCTTCCTCGCTCCCTCCCTATATCCCACTCTCTCTCTCTCCCTCCCTCCCTCCCTCCCTCCCTCCCTCCCTCCCTCCCTCTCTCTCTCTCTCTCTCTACATCCCTCAATATGCTCTCACTTCCTCTCTATGTATGTACATCTCTCGCTCTTCCTTATTCCAATCCTCTAAACCTAAACCTAGCCCATCCTACACTCTTTCGCCTCCCCCTCTGACAACTACCTCCACCCGTCCCTCTTACTCTCACCCTTTCTCCCTCTACCATTCACCCTTCCACTACACCTACCACGTGCCTTACTCTATCTCTCCCGCTCTCCTCCCATCTCACTCTACCACTCTCCCTCTCTCTCGCCCTTCCTATTCTTCTCCCTTTCTCTCTCATCCTCCCTCAATCTTTCCCTCTATCCTTCACCCTAGCGCTCTCTCTCTATCCCACTCTCCCTCACTATCTCCCACCCTCCCGAGCTCCATCCATCTCTCCCTTCGATCTCACTCCATCTCTACCTACATCACCCACTATCTCTCACCCATTATCATTCTCTGCCCCTATCTCTCACCTTATCCATATCACCCTTCTTCCCTCTCTATCTCCCTCCATCACTCCCTCAATCCATCCCTCCTCCCTTCCGCTCTCTCACCTTCAGAAAAAATCGCCGAAAGCCAACTTGAACTTTTCGAGCTATAAGTGCTTACGCAATTCGCCACCATAGGCGCGAGTGTCGGTATTACCCCGAAACAATAAAAATCGGTCGTTATTTCTGTATTTTTTTTACATAAAGGTAGACTAAAAAATTATATCCAGCGGAAATTACATTTTTTTAAATTAGGAATACACGCGAGTGATATCTTGCGTAAGATATTATTTGATGGGTTTTAATGTTAAAAAAAACAAAAGACGAAAAGTAAACTCCCTCCGTCTCCCTCTCTGACTGCCACTCTCTATCCCCCTCTCCCCTACACTCTCCCATTTTCCCTTCTCCCCCAACTCCCACGCTTACTATCCCTCCTCCTACCGCTCTCTTACCAGTTCCCGTTTTGTCTTAAAGATTGTATGTTTTTAAAAATTGTTATCAATAGAAACTACTGAAAAATTATGCATTGGTATGAATGATATGTTGCTTGAGAAACTTGCCTATTTAACGTGATTTGCGCATTTTAACAAGTTAGGGAATTGTACAGCGTATCACAAATTTTCGTGCGATGGAGAAATTGAAACTATACGATATATAATGAATAAGCTTAAACCATACAGCTAAACAACAAGGTTCAATTATTTCACCCTGTCTACTGACATTTGCATATCTACCCGAAGTTTCTGCAATAATAAACGTATTTAACTAATTTTAATACAATGAGTAAATACTGCATAGCGACATATCATAAATTATGCCAGGGAAATGCTAAAGTTATATACACACACACACACACACACACACACACACATATATATATATATAAGCTTAAAGAAAAGGAAAGGTAATAATAAAGGTGGAAACAAGGTGTTGGAGGAAGCCCAGTGGACACCCACCTAGATTGGAGAGCCGCTGGGGGTGCTGAGGACACACGAAAAACACAAAAACAACACAAATATGGAGCTTCCGGGCTGACGCCCTTCTTCAGCGACGGAGAGACATGTAAGGTAAGTGTCCACTGGACTTCCTCCAACACCTTGTTGCCACCTTATATATATATATATATAAAGATTGCACCTAGTAGTTGAGAGGGATAGGAGGGAGCCAGTGGACACTTACATGGTGTTGTGGACGTCCATGGCGATAGAGGAAGGCGTTTGCTTGGAGCTTTCGGGCATCCGCCCTTCTTCGGCACAAGAGTCCATATAACTAAAACTAAGAGTCTCACTGGAGGTAGAGGGGATGGGAAGAGTATGAGGTTCATGGAAAGGAGGCTAGGGTATTTGAGATGGGGGTGTTATCGGAGGTTTAGACCGGGGAAGGAGGATTTCTATTTGGGCCAATTCCCATTGGCGGAGTTGTGGTGCGGGGGGATCTTTTGGGAGACCCCGGATTGCTTTGACCGTAAAGCATCTATTAAAGGGTAGGGAGTGTCTTACCGCATGATCAGTCACTGGAAGGGGACGTTTATGAGCCACACAGTTCCGATGACCGTTCATGCGGATGTTGAGGAGGTGTGGTGGTGAGGCCCACGTAAAACGCCGGGCATTGTGTGCAGTTTAATAAGTATATTATGTTTCTGGAGGTGCATGTTCCGTGGGACGTAATTGGGTAGGTGATGTCTGTTATTTGGCTGGTGAACGAGGAGGAAGTCTCTATGATGGGACAAGTGAGGCACCGTCGTCTATCGCTTGGGAAAAATCCTGCGGAGGGTGGTGTTTGACCTGTGGGGAGTCCTTTGCGCCACAACAAGTCGCTGAGATTCCTAGGTTGACGGAATGATATAATGGGAGGCTTGGGGAAGAGTGTAAGAGTGGTAGATGAGGATGTGAGAATGGGGTGGGCGGCGGCAAGGATGTTTTTCAGGACTTCGTGTAGCCCCGGGTGGAAGGTTATTGAGAGAGTCAGGGGGGGTGTCGCTTTGAGTAGGTGGGTTTGGGTTCGGTGTTTTTCCGGAGGGGGGGAAGAAATGGCGCTGTGTATTTGGTATTGAAATAAATCTGGAGGATAGCCTCGGTGGAGGAATGCCCCCTGAATTTTTGTGCAGTACTCGGATAGCGAAGTGCTATCCGAGCATATACTATATCCTCGGCGGGCGAAGGAATAAGGGAGGGATATTTTGGTGCGGTGTAGGTGGCAGCAACATAAGGGAAACGGATTTATATAGTAAAAGTCGCGATCAGTATCTGTTGCAAAAAATATCACTTTGGATTTCATACGATACCATCGCTTAGGGAAGTTCATAACATTAAGTCGTGCGTTTCGCATTTCACGTGAACGTGCCACTCTCAAAATTGCAGGATTATAGTTGCATTCAATGATCAAAGGGTGAGTCATTAAGGCAGATGCTACGGCCGACCGTATTAGCAAGTCCGTTTGGTGGAAAATGAAAATAAACGTTGGTCGATTATATCGGTGAATGTTCATTTACAGTATCTCTTATCTCGGTTACATTAGAAAAGATTAAAAAGGTAGCTACATGCATCTCCATTAGACCTCTCTGTACAGCGTTACCCTCGCTGTAACGAGTGGTGATTGAAGTAGGCAAAAATTCCAAAAGGCTAAAATCGAATCGTCTATCTAACGGGTATTTAACATCTGGTTCATCTGACTGACTTAATCGTTAACTTACAACCCATCCTATTAAAATATTAAACGTCACAAACTACCAAATTTTGTCATCATTAATGGTCAAAATTCAACTTTTATTCATTATTTAATTAGACTAGGGTTCTAAAAGTTATATCGCACTGGGGATCTATGGGAAATTTCGAAATACGAATTATGAGTCTAAGCATTTCTTTGGAAACTTGAGAATATGACTCATAAGGTAACAATTTTAATAAAAAAACCGTCACACAATTCCTAAACATAAGAAATTTATGGACTTAGTATCTCTTTAATTATTCATGAACCACGCTGTCTATTCCGTCTACCCTCGGTAGAATTAAAGCGATGAGAGGGCTGCATTTTTCAACTAGCTGGCAGAGTGCTTTAGACCCTTGAGTTATATCTATTTTCATATTTTTACATCAAGACCCATTCGTACGCTTTCAGTTAAGAGCGAATCATATATGCAGCTTTATAAAAACTTCTGTTTACTGGATGGAAAATAGGGAGAATGGGGTATTCGATATTCAAGCTGATGTGCTCGATATTCATTTTAAATTGAAATCCTGGTTTTTTGCTTCTATGTTAATGACAAGGTATTAAGGATAAAATATCATGCCAAATTGAGAGGGTAAAGAGTAATAGGGTAAGGAATTTGCCTTATTTTAGAAATTTAAGGACATATAATTTGTGTTATTTAATACATATTTTAACATCATCAGGCTCCTGCACAACAGAGATGGATTTGTAAATTACAAAATATAGATATGGTTTTACCAAAACGTAACGCTTGGTTGCAGTATTTGTTTAACATTCTAAAGCGTATTTTTCGCCAATGTTTTCGAAACCCCCCTGACTTGTATTCTTATTTTATTCCACCTAACGAGAAATTTGAAATATTTAAAGGTCAAATTATATTTTGAATTAAACTGAACTGTGAATTTAAAATATTATACGGTGTAAATCTTATATTTTACAGAGACTATATATATATATATAATTTGGTTACGCACTAAAGATGAATGAAAAGAGAAGATGGGTAAGCACAAAGGGAGATAGGGAGGCTGGGACCCAACAGAAAGATTAACTTGACATTGCTGTCGCTGTCACACGGAGGAGAAACAAATATTTTTAAAAATTACGGCGGTATTTGCGAAATCGGACGAAATAGCAGTTTTCTAATTCAAAGTCATATTTACGTAACTTTTCGTGAAATGCCTCGAGGAAAATAATGCGCAGTTAATAAACTTAAAAACCTTACGTATATCATATGAACGAACCAATGAATGCGAAAAACCTCTCTTTAATCGATCTCTTCCATTAGGAGAACATTAATTTAGCAGCACGTTATTCTGAGTCATGTCCCATATTTTATTCTTCGGGGGACATGATGATGAAAAAATTATCAAATTCGAAGTAAAATTATTCCAAGCAGTTGATATTGCGCCCATTAATACAAAAAATGCGCATATTAATTACCAAATGACTAACCATAATCTTATAAAATTAAAAATTGGGGTTTCCCTACGCAATTTTTATAAACTCGGATTATGTATTAAACTGTTACAATGACGACATTTCAAATGCTTACGTGTCAAGAAAACTATACCTTATAGTTATAATTTTAAATCCTTGCCATAAAACAGCTGATTTATAATTAATTAAGTCTCTTAACTGTATAATTGGCTTCAATAAGAATTTACTTGTGTAATTTAAAAGGTCGCGCAAATATATCTTCGAAACTAATAGTATACGGCAAGTATTTGCGTTGTTAATATAATGCGAATTAAGGGCTTCAAAAAAGTGAAAAACACCAGGTGTCTTGAAAAGCTCGTCTTTAAATAATTTAATGGTACAAATTTTGACAATGAACTGAAAAACTAAGCTTATTGATAGATGATACGAAATATAAATTCAAATTTTAGTGTCTAATCTATACAGTCATTTAAAATTTCGGCAACTTGTTCATTATTGAAATATGAATATTACATTATTTATTTAAAATAAACTCATATAACACATCATATTTTATTATTTCTACTTGCACAATGCCTGTCTCACAATAAAATACTACATCTTAAAATAAAAATACGAAAAAAAACTTAAAACATCTCGTTTAATTAATTGTGAATATAATTTTAATTAGAAGTTAGCGTATAACACGTCCACAGCGTGTGCAACAAATGAAGATGGGCTTATTAAAATAGTTAAATCTTCAATAATATTAATATGTTTACCGAAATTCAAAGATATAAATAATCTAAATTGTTTTATAAAAATTATAAATAAAAGATATTTTCAAATTTATTTATTCTAATGAAAATTTCACACGTGAGTTGTAGCATGTTTACGTTAAAATGATTCCGAATTTAATATAACGCAATCCTAATCCTATACGTTAAGCGTGTAAGTCTTAAACATTTCCTCCGTTTCCAGCGAACATTGTTCAACAAAGCGACGCCATTACCCTATAAACGCACAACCACACAGAAAAACCATTAACATTCTCAGAGCAAGTACGCCACGGTACCACACCATTTCCATTTCGAAAGATTGAGTGCTTTGCTTGTGTGTCTTTCTTAAGACGTACATTTACAAAAGGCGGTAGGCTCAGGCTACCAAAAAAAATCACCGCAATTGGGTCTCACACCCTTAACAGATTAAGTGCAACGGCAGAACTAAAACTTCTACATCACCGATCCAAGGTAAACAGCCAACGATTAAACAAGCAAAAAATATGTTTCATTAATTCAGCTCCCAATGTGGAAAGAAACAATTAAGAAGGCGCTCCAAATGATTAGGAATTGCAGCAAAACTCGTCTCGAGGGAGAAATGAAAAAATATACGTTTCCGTGAACGGATGATGAATTAATTCGCCACAAAGCTAACACTCAGGGATCCCGTCTTTCGGTCTCTTCTTCGTCTCAGCATTCAACTTCGCTCTGGCGCTAAGCTAAGCTAAGCTCCAACTTCATTTTGCTGTATCGCCACTAGATCCCCATCTCATTCCTTAAGCCAAATAGGAGCACAAGCTTCCATGCCTCTATCCCTCCTTCTCACTCTCCCTGTCTATCCCTCCCTCCCCATCCATTCTTCTCTTTCCCCCCCCTCTCCCCCATCTCTCACACCCCTCTCTCACACCCCTCTCCCACATCTCTCACCTCCCCTTCCCCCATCTCTCACTCTCCTCTCCCCTCTTCCTCAATCTCTCCCCTCTAACTTTCCCTCCCTATCTACCCGTACCTCTTTCTCTCTTCATCTCCATCCTCTCTCATCTTCCATCTCTCTTCCAACCTACTCTCCCCCTCTCTTCCATCCTTTCTCTCACACCCCCCTCTCCCTCCCCTTCTTTACTTCACCCTCCCTTCCTCCCCCTCTATTCCTTCCCCTCTCTCACTCCCTCCCTCTTACACCCTCCCTCTCTCTCCCTTCCTCTCTCTCCCTCCCTCTCTCCCCCTCCCTCCATTTTTCTTCCTCCCTTTTCCTCCATCCCTCCTTCTCCCTCCATATTTCCCCATCTATATTTCTCTTTCCCTCGTTTCCCCTCCCTCCATTCTTCTTCCCATATCTTCCTCCCTCTTCCTTCCACATTCCCCTCATTCTTTTTTCATCTCTCTCTTTCCCTTCCTCTCTCGTTCGCTTTCCCTCCCTCCTTCTTCCATCCAGCTCCCTCTCCTCCCCTCTCTCATCCTATCAAACTCCTTTTCCAATTCTCCCTCTCTCCCTTCCTCTCTCATCCCCTCCATCTAACCCCCTCCCTATCTCTCCCACTCTGCATATCTCCTTCCCTCTCTTTTTCACTCTGTCATCTTCTCTCACTTTAGAGCGCCCACTCTCCTCTACCCCGTTTTATCTCATAATCCTCCGCTCCCTCTCTTCTGCTTAAAGTGTCAAAAGGGAAAAATTTCATTCAGAATTCGCTCAACGATGGCATGAGGCGTTATCAGTCAAACGATCTCTCGTTTCACTCTCTCTCGCTCTCTCTCTCTCTGTCTCCTCTCTCTCACAGACAGACACTGCATTTCTTTCCATCCATTCTCCCTCTATCTTCCCCTTGAAAAAAAAACCCTTCCATCAGTCGCTTCCCCAATTTATATCTCTTCCTCTTCCTCTTTTACACTCCCGTCTACCACCTCTTACGCGCTCTCTTCTCCAAACTATCCCATTTTTCCTCCCCCCCCTCCCCCAAGCACCCTTGACTCCACCGGTGGTGTGGATTTCAAAGATGGACTCCCTCTCCCTCCCAACCTTACGCCCTCCCTCGCTTTCGTCCCCGATATCACATCCCTACCCATCAATTGTACTACCTACGGGGCTCATCTGACACTAGGAGCTAATGGAAACTCAAGGGCCGCGACAAAACTTTCGGAATGAAAACCGAATTGTATTCCTACCAATCCCGTCTCATCCTCCTTACTCCCTTTCCTCCCACCCTCCTCCTCATCCTCTTCTCCATACATTTTAAATGGCGCCCACCCATCCGCCCATCCCACCCGTCTCTCTCTCTCTCTGGGAAGATCGAATGTAGCGATTGCGTATTGTCTATTAGTCTGCTTGAATGGGGAGCTTGACGTCGGGAATCCGACGCTGCTCGTTCTATCCGTCGAGATGTTGGCGGCGCCAGGGGCGAGTTGTGATTGCAGCGCCACCAAAAAGCGCGGCTCAGGATGAAGAGGAAGAGATAGCAGAAGAGGACGTGAAGCAACGAAAACGGGGAGAAGAAAAAAATGGGGGATGAGTGGTAGAATGGGGAGAAGAGGGAGGGGTAAGAGAGGTCAGGAAGAGCGTGACGGTGGGAGACAAAAAGGGAGGGAAATAGAGTCAGGAAATATGGGGAGATGTAAGGCTGAGGTAATGGAAGAGAAGAGGGAGAGAAATTTGGAGAGGAAGTGTAAGCTCCAAAGAGGTTTACGTAGCGAAGTTAGATCCTATTGGGGTATATAAGCCATGAGAGGAATAAAAGGCGTGTAACATATATTTCGAAATACGTGGAAGATCCGATAAAGTTTTTTACAGGAGAGAAAACACGGAGACGAAGTTTAAGGGCCTTTTCACACAGGGCCACCATGGTCGCGCCACCAATATAGTCAAAGCTACCACATTAGCCACCACAGACGCCACCAAATTCGTCAGTTCCAAAATGGGTGTTGAAGAGGCAGCTGCTGTGTTTTACAAAAAGCAGTGACACGTCTAGAGCTCTAAAGCCTAACGGTAGAGCGAAAATGAATGAAATCTCGTACTTAGGCATTTTATCATACAGAATAGAAGCTATGAAGTAATGGTTGGCATTACACAATAATTAGATGTAGTTTATTCTAGACAATTTTAACAACAATTTGATTTTCTCAAAAACGGCTCCAACAATTGTAATCAAATCGTAAAGTTACTTGAGTTTACGTCTTCAATAATACCAAGCCGCTAATATTTCTCAAAAAACATTATAAGACTAGTTTATTCTTGTGAAACTAATAGCAATTGGATTTCCTAAGAAAAGGCTCATACGATTTTCATCAAATTTCAAGCGCGTAGGAGGTTTTTAAAAATTTGCGATAATTCGCGATTTCGATTCCTCAAAATTGAAAAATTCGTAACTTTTTTATTTTTATTGGATTTGTATAAAAATTTTTGAGGATTTTTGTAGAACATAACATTTATAAACGATGTATTTTACATTATTTTACATTAAGTACACTCTTTACAGGAGAGAAGAGAAATACGAAATAGGTAAATCACCCCAACCAGTTAGCGCGCACCCGAGCTTTCATATATCTTTCAGTATTGCGAAAACTATAAACGGCATTGATATGCAGTCTTTTTCAAAACTATTTCAGCTTTTATTAACATTTCATTTGCTGGATGTACCTACCTAAACCAAATAGAAAAAAAGTTTCTTGCAGGTCAACTTTTTCATGTCTTGACTAAAAATTTGAAATAAATTTTACGTTTCATATATTTTAAAAAGACACTTCCTAAAGCTTATAAAGTTTTGAGTTATACAGTAGTCATTCTTAGTCACTATAGAAGTTATATGCTGAAATTTGTCCTATTTCGTTCAGTAAAAACGGAGATATGGTGTTATACGTATCAGAATGTATGCGTAATAAAAAAATTAGAAAATCTAAAAGATTTTTAAAAGGCATTTGCTTTACTCCATTTACCATGAAATTTATAAGAAAATACAACTTCAATGAATCATCTATATTGAATTTTTTACCAGCATTCACTTCAGACTAACTTCTTTAGAGCGACACGAGAATATTTCTCCTGCGACGACCCGGGCTAACGCAAGCGCTGGCTCTGAAACGCTTCGTTGGTGGCTTCTCATCTGAAAGCGCTGATGCCTTTACATGTAGGTGTCTCGACTGGTCGTGCCACCAATTTGAAGTGGGCCACCACAAAAGTAGTCACGACCAGGGTTACCACCTCTCCGGGTGTGCCCCGAAGTCTCCGGGCGAGAGAAAATATCTCCGGGTCAACATGAATATTTTGGAAATTGGCATTAAAGATTACGATTTATTTTTAACTTCTCTAAGAGAATAAAGATTTCATTCTAGAATGGCTGTGCCATGCAATTAACCTGGTATAAGGTACACAGGGCCGGTCAAAGGGAGGGGGGGGGGGTGGGTTGCAGCAGATGCGAGATATCCGGGGCCCCGAATAAACGTTCGTTTATTAGCCCCAAAATTTAGAGATGTCAGTTATTTATTAAAGAATCGGGCGTAAATTTTGTGCAACCTTTTATTAAAAAATTACAATTTCTCCAAGTTCATAGAGAAAACGGCATTAAATAAACCAGCAAACATTGATCGAAATAATTATAGTTAGTATACCTCGTTTTTTGTTTGCTGTTTTGACATTATGATTATTTTAAATTTTAGGAAGTAATAACCTTTTTATTAAAAATTTTATTCTTTGTCATTTTTGTATCTTTTTCGTGTGTAGGGGGTGGATTAGGGCCCCCAAAATTATTTGTATCCGGGCCACCTTTAATGCTTGGGCGGTCTCGAATATACATGAAAATATTTTTTTTAACAGTAATGCAATACGGTGTATGAAGCAACACAAGCTGCTCTTTGTTCTCCCACATAACATACTTTATGTAACATTGTCAGGTATTATACTTACATTTGCGAAAAATTCAGTGATTACGCGATTTAGGGAGAAAAAATGACGCATTTGTATACTAGATTATACCCCAGGGCAGTTGAGAAATAATCGTCTCCCTGACAATAATCTCGTTATGATGGAATAAAAATTGCAAAATTGCAATCAATGGTTGGCAAACTTGTTGGTGCAGTAAGTTTCATAAAGAAGGCAACATCGACACATTGCCTTATTCATAGACAAACACGTGTTGCCAAACGTATGGATAAAGGTAGTGACGCAATTATTTAAAGCTACTAGTACAAAGTGTTCTTGGTATGAAATAGAAAGGATGAAAATGATTATTGATTGAAATGCACTTGGGAGTCTGTGAATACTGAAAAGGAAGGATGCAGGGAAAAAAGAAGGGACGAAACGAATGGAATCAAAACCTTATCATGGAAGTTACCTTGGAAAGACGTTCCGAAAAAAATGGTTAAAAAATATGGGTTGGAATGAACGAACTTCAAGAGCAAGACGAACAGGGCCGAATTAAGGCATAGGCGAAGTAGAATATGGCCTAGGTCTCCGCGCTTTAAGAGGCCCCGCGAACTCTTGACCGAATTGATAAATTTCGTAGTTTATATTTCCAAAATAAACAAAGATTTGTCATAAACTCTCAAAACGTTAAAGCACATCCGGGAATCTGGTGTTGATCTGTTCCCAAACGTAGAAATAGCTCGATGAATATATCTGACACTGCCAGTAGCAAGCACAGAAGGAGAACGCTCCTTTTCTGTTCTCAAGCGCTTAAAAAATAGGTTACGTTCCAACTTAGACCAAGATTAATTGCGAGCTATCAGTTATAATCATAGAATCTTCTATTTATCGAAATTTAAAATTTGATCAAATAATCGAAAGTTTCGCTAGAAGCAAAGCACGGAAAAGGGCAATGTAACACATAAACCGTGTAATTTTGTTTTGTTTAATAATTATTTACGCACCTAGTTGTATATTTTAAGTTTGTATCTATTTTTTATAATATTAAAAATAAATGTGTTATACAAAATCGTTTTAGTATACATAAATAAAGTTCTCAATTCACCCCTCGCCCCACATTTTTCGGTGCAATGGGGCCCGCACTGAATCCTGGCCTAGGCCCTCGTGAACTTTTAATACGGCTTTGAAGATGAACATCGTCTATTACTAGGTATCATAACAACAAGGACAACTTTCGTTAACAGGAGCAGCTTACGAATTTCTTACCAATTTAAAATTGAAAACGACCTTCAGGATGAATTTCTTAAAAGGATATAAAATTTTCCAATAATAGAGTTCATTAATTTTAAAGAGAAAATCCTCTACACTAAACTACCTAGCAAAGGTTGGTTCAAGAAAGAGTATAATAGCAACAAACTTATTTGAATGAAACTGAAAAATAATTTAACCGTACAACATGAACGATATATAAAATATATATGATAACCAATTCTTCAAACACTGAAAGACGCACACCAATAGACTAATGTTTCCACAACGATGGACGTATTGGAACTAATGCTGACAAACTGCTCTTTTTCGACGTCACCAATGCAAAATGAGAAGAAGGAAATTTTGAAGGAGAAGGGGTTGAAAACAGTTGTGTGAGTATATGTACGTCGCGAGCATAAATAATCTAATTGTAAGTCCGGCTTTGTGATGGTGTCTGTTGACTCGACGATTCCGTATGAGCTGGTTGTAAACATACAGTAGTCCACTTGGAGAGTGTAAAGGGGTGTGAGGCTCAGGTCATGGTATACTATAGTCGTTTCACCAGCTAAAGTCTCTTGGCCAGTTAGCAGCAGGCAATAGGAGACGGTTTGTTTGGGAAGGTAGTGGGGAGGAACCCTGTCTCACTCCTGCTCTCGAAGAGATCATATCGGGATGCGTTGCCATTAGAAATTGCGTAGTATATCAGCTGAAGGCGAAAATCCGCAAGAGCTGGCAACGCGCACCGGTATCTGCTGTCCCGCACGAAAGTTGAGAGGGGCGATGGAAGGGGAAACGTTCGTGATTGGCTACTTGCTCTAAGTAGGCCAAGAGACTTAAGCTGGTGAACCGACTATAGGAGGGAGGGAAGCGGTGTGAGATTCCGCCAGGTTAAGCTACATCTACACGCACACATCACTAGGAGGGAAGGTTGCTGAGGAACATACCTATCCTATGCGACCTCATACAGTAGAATGGGGAAAGCAGGGAGAAAGCAACCTTCCTTCCCTCCTAGTGAAGTGTGCGTGTAGATATAGCTTAACCTGGCATAAACTCACACCGCTTCCCTCCCTCCTAGTATATCATGACCTAACCCTCACACCCCTTCTCACCCTCCAACTGGAATACTATATGTTTACATTCAACTCCTACTGAATCTTCGAGTCAACAGACACCATCGAAAAGTCGAACTTAGATTAACTATGCTCTCGACGTACCCCGTTCTCACACACCCTAACACAGCATAGCAATTAATAAGAAGTAGTGGAAATCAATCCAAAAGATATATATGTATTTTGTCCTCAAACAAGAGCCTCAAACAATAAACCTAAAATATTGAACGTGCCTGAATGAATGCACGTGGAAGCAAAGAGGAATCGCAGGAGGGAGGGTCTTGGAATATCCTGTATCCTCTTCGGACTTTCTAAAGATTTCCTTGCTCTTGGGCACTCTTGTAAATGTCTCCCGCTGGCCAAACTCGGAGACTGCGGCAGGCTATTACGGCGGGGGCGATGCCGAGGTTACTTTGGAAGCATGACCTTTCTTAATCATTTTTCTCCCCCCCTCCAACCTAAGAGAATGCTTCTCTCTTCAGGCCCGCGACTACATTTGGTGCAAGGGGTGCAATTCATCTGAACAGAAACCCTCGGGGGCGGCAATTCACAGAGGGAATCAGCTGGAAATATCAGGGCCGGTGAGAACTGCTTTCATCCGGTCGGCAAAGACCCCCAGCATGCAACACGGCAATAAAATATTGCAAAAAGCCACATCCAGCCATCTGCATTAGATACTATTGTCGGAAGAGGCAATCGGAAATAAAATTTTACCACTCGGAGTAGATCCCGATTATTGCCCCTGAACATTAATTTAAAGTCACATTTTCACATATATTCGCCAGCTGAAAACACTAAACATATTAATGGAAAACCAAATGGAAAAACTAAATTAAGGTATTTTTCAAAAACTTTTTTCAGGAAAATTTGGCGCCCTTGAAAATTCGGCGCCCCAAGCGGACGCTTGGTCTGCTTGTATTGTTAAGTCGGCCCTGATTTCCATTCCATTCCGCAGAGAAAAGCGCTGATATCATTTTTCTTGTGTATTTTAGGGTGGATAGGGAAATAACCCTGCACGACAGGTTTCAGATTTCACATTTAAATCAAAAGGAAAGGATAATTCATGGAATCGATCCCGGAACTCAAATTTTCGTCATAAAAGCTATCCCCATGATCTTGGCCTCTGTAGAAAGTTTCTAACCAACTGTCGTGAAATTTGGTTCATTGGTTAAAAATTTGATAGTGGGGACCGGCAAACAATGACAGAATCATAAACAGTTACAACAAAAAAATCATAATCCTATTTTCATTCTGGAATGGCAAAAACAAAAACAAAGTTGGCCTTTAAAAATCTCCGGATCAAATTAGGATATCTCTGGGTCAGACCAGAGAAATCTCCGGGTCAGAATTGAAAATGTCCCGGTTGGTGAGGTCTTTGAGGTGGCAACCCTAGTCACGACTGATCCTACTGGCCGCGCGGCTAAGGTGCATTTAAAGCAATGTTCCTTGTGGCCCCGTGTGAAAAGGCCCTAAGTCTTGCGAGGAAAATTTTCACACGCATACACAGAACGCGGGTTATTATTTCAATTCTCGGAATCATGTATCTCGAGATATTATTACGGAGATATTCGGCGAATGTTACTATAACGAGTCCAATTAATGGAAATGGGATATTTGGACGCTATTAACATCGTGCATCCTAAAGTTGAAGTATGGATCGTCGCCAGAGGCAACATGTGATGACTCCTCGTTCACACTAGCAAGTTCGTTGTAACGCGTCGCTAGAATAAGCCGTGTACTAATATTACGCGCGCGAAAAAAAAATCGAACGAAGGTGCAGAATTTGAGGCTTTTTCAACCCCTTGCACACTATTCCAAATAATTGGATTCCGAATTCAATACCGTCAAAAAAAAATGCAAGGGATAAATGTCTGCGCAAAAATTCCCCCGCGTTAGATCTGAACCTTGTTTGGCACGTTAAAATTCTACGGCAAAGCCAATCGAGCACGTCAAGCGTGTCGAGCGAGTTTTTATTTTATTTTATTTGCTCGGGAGAACTGAGAAGTAGGAGAAATGCGGGAGGAGGGGGTAAAGGTAAGAGAGGGAAGGGGCGGTGGAGGAAATAAAATGCAAAAAAAAACACGGCGTTTGTTAAAGGTAACTAGAGAGGGTAGAGAGTTGCAGAGGTCAGTGTAAGAAGAAAGAGGAGTGTGGAGGTGAGAGAGAAAGAGAGAGAGAAATAGAGTAAGGTTGGTGCGGGAATTGGATGGGTGGAGAGAATGCGGAGCCGAGAAATAAAGGAGGCATGAACAAGAGAAATGGGGAGGTAAAACGCAGGAGAGAGGAAATAAGGAAGTTTTCGAGTGAAGGGGTGGAAGTTAGGGGGGGAGGGGGGAGGAGACGGCGACGAGGAGGAATAGTATGTTGGGAATAAGGACGAAAGGGGAAACGTTTTTTGAGGAGGGAGAGGGCGTTAAATGGGGTGGGAAGTGGAGAGGAGGGGGGAAAGTAATGGTATGGAGGGAGAGAAACGCTAAGGGGGGAGAATCAGAGAGAAATGGATTTGACGCAAAGGAGGTGGGGAAGGGGGAGACCTAGCGCAATAAGGAGAGGGTGGAGGGAGGGAAAGGTAAGGTTTTCTTTCTCTATCTCTTCTTGGGGAATAGAGTACACTTCACTAATTCAGTAGGTACGGGGGGAAAAATGACGCGTCGCAAAGGTTTATTTCCTTTAATTCGCTTCCTAATTAACTTAAGGCAGCTTAAATACCAAGATTAAAAGATTAAGTCGTAGTATTTTCATTTTCGCGCATGCATGATTGAGAAGAAATATCAATTAATTAAGTGCAACCTTTTTTTTACGGAAGCTATATTTACGCACAAACTAATCACTCTAATGGAATCGGGATTAGAAAAAAATGCAATTTCACTGGCAAACATCGCTAAATATAACCGCGCACGCACGGATATTTGCGATGAACGCGCGTATAAATTTGAGGGTCTACGACGATATGCAAGTATAGTGAAAAAAATCAGTTTTCCGTTAAACAAAAACAATCATTCCCGTGTTTATTTTGCGTCAAAAATAAATACTTCAGTAAAGCGTATCTTTTCAAGGCACACAAAAGAGAGAAAATGATGGAGCAAGAAGGAAGAGTTTTTCGGGTTATTTTTATTTAAATATTCTCCCCAAGAAAATAAACTTTTCATACTCTATTTTCCTTTTATATTCACAATCACCTTACTGCCTGCTCGTTTATATAAAAAAAACCACGTAGAACTCTATCTAAAAAAAAAATGAGCAAGCCATATATAACGAACGATTTCACACCACAAAACTGCTCCTTCCAAAAAAGCGAAGTTGGAAGTCAGCGTTCCTGTCATCAAAGAGCAGTCGAACCGAGTCTGGCGTCAAGGGATAGGAATAAAAATTAATGGATAGTTGAGAGAGTGAGAGAGAGAAATTCGAACGGAGATTGACACGAATAGAAGTGGAAAAAGATACCTCTCCACTCTTCTAATAGACGGAAAACCTCGCGAACACGAGTTACTCTCATACTTTATATTTTTCATCCCACACACACTCAAACCGTGCGAATGTGATGTGCTATGGTAGGGAATCGCCGTAAAAGATCCCCGAAAAATTAAACAGAATTAGTCGGAGGAAGCTCTTCGTAAAATATGCCGAAAATGTTCCGAATGGAAATGATTAATTCACTGGGAGCATATGGAAAAAAATTGTTTCTTTCGTCAAATTAATAGGAATTTAGCTTGAGGCAGGGCATATTAAAAACGAAAATGAAACCAGCATTCACGGTGAAATATATTTAGAAACGATAACCGAGAGCTAAAAAATAATGGGGGTAAATACGTATATTATCCTTAACATGTTAAAAAAAAATCGGTACAACATACAGTGGCTTAGGGACCATGGATCCGATGGATCTTTCGATCCAGGACCCGGAGCTCGAGGGGGCCCGAAGGCCCGTGGTCGACATATACAAAATTTTACCCTTTGTGTCATTTTAAACCGCAAGAGCTGCTAAATACAGTGAAAAGAATCCGAGATCACGAAACTTCTTTCGTTTGTAAGATGAAAGTCACGAAGGTTAAAACATTAGATAAACAAGAGGGCCAGGGAGAGAGGAGTGCAGTTGGTGCAAACAACCGGTGTTCGAACGGAGATTGACACGAATAGAAGTGGAAAAAGATACCTCTCCACTCTTCTAATAGACGGAAAACCTCGCGAACACGAGTTACTCTCATACTTTATATTTTTCATCCCACACACACTCAAACCGTGCGAATGTGATGTGCTATGGTAGGGAATCGCCGTAAAAGATCCCCGAAATTAGAAAACTCCGAAAAATGTCCGGCGGGATATGAACTATCGACCTTGACGTCTTGAAACGTGAAATCTCCCCAACACTCGGCTACGGAGGCAGGTCGTAAGTGTGGAGGATTTGAAGGGGAACGGATAGTCGCGGTAGGCGGGGGGAGTAAGAAGGTGGGAGAGGAGGGGGGGAAGGGGTAGATGTAACGGGCAGCGGGGGAGAGGGGAAGAGAGGGGAAATAAAGGGGGAGGGAAAGAGGCGAGAAGGGTGGAAGCTGTGCGTTATAAAAGGAATCGAGGCATTAGGAGAAAGAGAGAGAGAGAGAGAGAGAGAGTTGAGGAAAACCCCTTCTCCAACGCTCCGAATTACTCCACACCGACGATTCTCCCACTTGAAGGGATCTCGCCGCCGGCCACGTGATCACGCCACCGTCGCCTTCGCACACCTCCCCCTCCCCGCCTCTTCCCTCTCCCTCATCCCCCCTTTATCCGCATCTTCCTCCCCCCCCCCTGCCCAACCCTCGCGACATTGCTCGCGTACGGATCGAGCTTTGTTCGCACACGCGCAGCTTCAAAATTCCTCCCATCTTCCCCACCTTCCCTTCCTTTAACACCTCCATCAGCGCCTCTTCCCTACCCGAAAAAAAAATCCGCTCCCCTCCAACCTCGTTCCATCTCGCTCTCTTTCTTTCACCATTTCACTCCTCTCGTTTCTTTTTTGTTTGTCTCTCCGTAGTTTGGGGGTGGGGGGGAGGGGGAAAGAGGTAAGAGAGGGGGGAGGGAGGGAGGACTGGTAGGGCAGAGCAGTCAGTCACTTGTGCGGCGAGGCGAGATTCATCTTTCTTCCCCCCGCCTCTCTCTCTCTCTCTCGTATCCTCCTTTCTCCCTTATCCTTCCCTCATCTTTCTCCTCTCCTCTTTCTCTCGCCCTCCTCCGGCTGTCATACAGACACGCACATGTGCCTCGAGTGAGCTTAACCGAGTTGGAATGTTTTGTGTGTGTATGGGGGCGTAGGATGGGTAGAGGGAGTCGGTGAGTGTGCGCGCGATTTTGTGTGCGTGCGTGTGTGAATGTGATGTGAGAGCGATGGGATGGGAATGGGCGGAGCGAGAATGATGGAAGAGGAAGGACGTATGGGAGGGGGAGGGGGTGCGATGGAAGGGGCTGCAGTGTGCGAAAGATGGCAGGGAGTGCTTCAGGAGGGGAGTGGGGAGGAAGGAGGGAGGGAGTGGTGAGGAGGTGAGGGCGGACTGGGGAAGGAGGGAGGAGTGAGGATGGTGAGTGGGGAGGGAGGAATGAGTGGGAGGGAAGGAATGGAGAGGGAGAAAAGGAGATAGAGGAGAGGGGAGGAAGGAGTAGGAAGAGCAAATAGGAGGTGGAGGACACGGAGGAGGGGTGATTTTTGGAGGGAGGGAGGAGTGAGGAGGGAGGGGGTGTAGAGAGGAGGGAGGAGTGAGGAGGGAGGGGGTGTAGAGAGGAGGGAGGAGTGGGGAGAGAGGGAGGAGTGGTGAAGGAGAGAGGAGTGGAGGAGGGAGAAGATGGGAGGGGAGGGAGGAGTGAGGAGGGAGTGAGTGGTGGGGAGGAGAGAGAGGAATGAGGACACGGAAGAGGGATGATTTTGGAGGGAGGGAGGATTGAGGAGGGAGGGGGGTGTAGAGAGGGAGGGAGGAGTGGGGAGAGAGGGAGGAGTGGTAAAGGAGAGAGGAGTGGAGGAGTTGGGAGGGGAGGGAGGAATGAGGAGGGAGTGAGTGGTGGGGAGGAGAGGGAGGAATGAGGACGGGAGGGAGGAGTGTGGAGGGGTGGGTTGATGTGGAGAAGATAGTAGAAGGGTTTGGCGGAATAAGGGAGAGGTGAGGCGTGGGTTTTTTTTTTTGAAGGAGCAGAGGTTGGGAAAGAGTGAAAGTGGGTTTCGGTGGGCGTGGGTGTTCGTTTTGAAAGGTAAAAGAACGCTGTTTTCTGAGTTTCTCTCTCTCTCACTCTCTCCGACCTCCGTACACAGACAAGGGTTTCTCATCCTACTCCCCTATTCCCGCGAGATCCGTGGAGTTTTTTTCTGAAAATGAGACACGAGGCGGCTCCGAAGGTCACCTTCTGTTTTTTTTTCCGGCGCAGCTCGAAGTCTTACGTGTGGTCAGTTCACCAGTTGGCTCCGTGCGTAATAGATGCTAAAAAAAAGAGAACTATCTTCCCTCCGGGTCTTTTTATCCGCTAAACAGAATTAGTCGGAGGAAGCTCTTCGTAAAATATGCCGAAAATGTTCCGAATGGAAATGATTAATTCACTGGGAGCATATGGAAAAAAATTGTTTCTTTCGTCAAATTAATAGGAATTTAGCTTGAGGCAGGGCATATTAAAAACGAAAATGAAACCAGCATTCACGGTGAAATATATTTAGAAACGATAACCGAGAGCTAAAAAATAATGGGGGTAAATACGTATATTATCCTTAACATGTTAAAAAAAAATCGGTACAACATACAGTGGCTTAGGGACCATGGATCCGATGGATCTTTCGATCCAGGACCCGGAGCTCGAGGGGGCCCGAAGGCCCGTGGTCGACATATACAAAATTTTACCCTTTGTGTCATTTTAAACCGCAAGAGCTGCTAAATACAGTGAAAAGAATCCGAGATCACGAAACTTCTTTCGTTTGTAAGATGAAAGTCACGAAGGTTAAAACATTAGATAAACAAGAGGGCCAGGGAGAGAGGAGTGCAGTTGGTGCAAACAACCGGTGTTCGAACGGGATGGTCCATTTCTCCTTACTTCCCATATAACAATGGTTACCATACTGTGTGGCGCGAAAGAATTGGCTGATACAATAACACTTTTGTCTTAGTCGTGCGACCTAAGCTGCACGGCTCTCAAATTCCATTCAAGAGGGGCCAGATGCTTTTCTTCCTTGCTTATCCTTAGGCATTAATCATATTCCTACTCTAGTATCGCTGCCTCTCAACGAATCTTCATTTCAGATTAATCCGACTACATCTAAGATGTTTTTGTTTACCTTAAGGCATATTCTCGACTTCCCATAGTACCGCTTTGTGTCAGTTTAATATTTGTTTCAGCTCTTGAGCTCACGTGCTGCATTTCTCATGTACCCTTAAATTTACTTTACTTTGTACGGTTAAGGAGTACTTATTTCTTAATAAATCCATTTCGCCGTAGTCTCCGACTTTCTTTCATTATATACCCTTAACGAATTCGTACCTTCTTTATTGGCTATCTGGCTCCGAGATGTCTGTGTATATAATGAAGTATTTTTTTATTTTTTTCTCACTGGGTTTCCATAGCATCGCACATCACAGTTGAAAATCTGCTCCAGCTCTAGTGAGTTGAAAATCTTTTCGCTCTTGTGCATTGAACACACCTCTCAGTTTTTGTACTTCTAAAAGTAGTTAATAGTGAAGTTTGTTTCAAAGGGTACGGTGAAAGTGAATAACAAGTACTAATATAAAAATACTTAACAAAGTGCTTATTTCATGTGATCTAGAACTCCCTTTAATTTGGTCTGCGCTTAAGATTAAGACAGCGCAGCGCACTGAATTCAAATGGTAAGGCATAGTTTTTATAAAAGTATTATCTAATTAAAGCAAAAATTAATCTCGTGTGTATTCCGCGATCAATAAATCGACAATATTCAGTAATAATATAACCTACATGGCAACTGGTTTTTTATTGATTGATTAAAAGAAACATTTATTCGCTTAAAATTAATGTTTTTCAAATTCTAATTATAGATTGGCCTCGGGAGAATCAATAATCTGCTTTTGTGATGTCAACTGAAGTGCAATAACAATTTAACGTATTTTGAAAATTAATTGATTTCTTCGAATTTGTAATTTAAATCCTGAATAAACATACACTTCAAATGTACAAACATAAAGGTGGGGCAGCTAAGCGAAAGAAAAAGAAAGATTTGTATGACAGCAATGCAAAAAATCCAAATGTAATAATGGCCAATTAAATGATAAGATTATTACATGTTTGCAATATATTTTTATTTATAAAACCTAATTATTAATAAACTTATTTCATTAAAATTTTCTCCTTAAAAAATATATACATTGAAGGAGGGGGGGGGGGGTAAAGAATTCTCGAACTAGGGCCCGACTTCACCTTGCTACGCCACTGAAAACATATATTGTACAAACTTTCTCAGATACTAATGCGTCGTTTATTTAGTTATCTTTGGAAAGTGAAAATCGCATCAGCCGGTTTTTAGACAATCAAATTATTGTTAAAGTCGCCTAGAATAAGGTAGCCTTATATTCATTTTTTGAGATATATGAAATATTTGGAATTATTGAATATGTAAACTCAAGTAACTGTACGAAATATGATCAAAATCGTTAGAGCCGTTTTTGAGAAAATCAAATTGTTGTTAAAAATGCGTAGAATAAACTTTCCTTGATTGTTGCATCTGCTCAGCATGATAAAATGCCTAAGTACGAGATTTCATTCATTTTTGCTCCACTGTTTAGGCTCTAAGCCAGTAACAGACAGACAGACGGCATTACGAAAACCACTTTTTCGGACTCAGGGACACTTAAAACGTATATTTCCGTAAAAATCTCGAGATCGAATTTTTCCGTGATTACAATACTTTCTCATATACGAAGTATATTAAGCAGAATACTTTGTAATGTTTTCCATATGTTTTTCCTAAAAATTAGAACAATTATATCTCATTTACCTTCTAGAAGAATCATATGATTAATCAAATTAAATCTTGTACGCTACATGCAGAAAATACATTTCAAGCTAATTAATCAAATGTATTCCATTTCACAAAATATAGAACACACCGCCTTTCACCACAATGGGAAAAGTGATATTCCCACCCTTTTCATGCTCCGAGAAAACAATATGCATTTAACGTATGGAATTCAGTCATATTACTGCAGGTAGCATTCATTCGGAAAGGCAATACGGATTCAAGACTCGCTCACAAAAAGTATGAACCACGTTTCATTTGTTTTCCACAAAAATCTCCATACATTATACCGTTGGCAGCTGGTAAAAAAACATCGACTATATCACGTTCACAACCGTCGTTTCAGAAAACATGAAGACTGCCAACGAATCATGCCACAAAAAACGAGTTCCGCAGTTTGAAGGTGGCCATTTCTCAGAGGATATCGATGTTCGCTACTTTGCACAACGAATAGACTCCCTTCGCTACGTTTTCTGGACATTAATTACGGCTCTGATTTTAGGACTACGAAATAAATTATTTTTCTCAGTAACAACGGTTCTATATTTGGTTATAGCAACAGATGTACCGGACGTCGCTGTCGTTTAATATTGAGTATTAATAATCAAAAAAAGTATTTAATTTTTTTGTCCTACAATTTAGTCTGTAAAATTCTTCATTTACAGCAAAAATAAAATATAATAAAGATACTACTTTCAGATTCCGTAGGTGAGGTCCAAACAATGTTTTCTAGCAACGCAATTATTTTAACAATACGGCATCGTAAATGGCGGTCTATACATATTTAAAAAAAGTTAAATTAGTAAGTCAATAGTCGAGTAAACCTGTTTAAGATCTCCGTTACCACAAAAAGCTTTACTGAAGTTAAAATGCGACCTTTCTTTTGTTTATACGTTTTATATTTGTTGAGTTGTAAAACTGCATCAGCGAAATGGTCGAAACAGCCATTTTTAGCGTAATAAACTGTCAGATATTCGATATTGCGAAAATTAAGAAATTTGTTGTTTCATTATATTTCAAAGAGAAGGCAGTAATGGATGCAAATTTCAACGGTTTGTGTGTGGGGGGGACAACCCCATTCTATAAATGTTTAAATTTTCGTCTATTTTTTTAAATTTTTAATTAATTTAATTAACCAGCGCAGCATTAAAAAAACTTCGTTTTCTACTGATAATTATGCAGAATTCTTTAAAATATTTTACGAAATGTTGGCAAACACAGAAAAATGAAAAAGGAGTACTAAATTTAGTTTTCAACGTATTCCTTTTTTCTATAAAATGATCGCTTCACACAATTTAATTGGTCTGCTAAATTATTCCGAAAAACATTATTTTGAACTTACCGACTCTCGCTGAAATCCCGAGTGAAGCTGTGTAAGTATGAAATTCAAAACGCCAATTAAAAATTTTTCGGATGAGCTCAAATGGACCTTGCTTTAATTGTATCACTTGACTCAAGAAAACCTACCCATGTTTATTAGCCAAGAAAATTTACTAAGTAAGACAGCTTCAATAACGTGGATAGAGGTAATCGTAAAAATGACTTTTCTAACTAAAGGTGAAATGTAATCCTTATTCTGCTTAGGTTACTATTTGCCATATTATTGCCCTCCGATAAACTTTTTCCTATTCATTCCTACGCATAGGTTTTCATATATTCTCGTTTAATTAAATTACGGTAACTATGAGACGTAAAGCCAAGTAAAAGAGTTGGGAAATTCGATAACTTTTATATTTCAGCAATGTTCTTATTTTATCCACTGAAATATGCATTTTTCTTATCCGTCTTTTATTCTACCTATGGCTTTCATCCAATTAGCCTGTTGTACAAGTGATCGTAAATGAAACAGATATCGCACATAGCCGACGGAATCTAATCGATAATTTGTAGCGGGTGAATTGAATTTTAGTGTTTGGCGTGCCAATGAATTTGATAATAACCCGTTAGCAAATAGTAATCCCGTTCATTTGACAGACAATGTGCATTAGTTAATCATATTTATCCTATTTCATCATCCCACTGTTTAATTATCATGACTTAGTGACTAGCTTAAAATGTAATACGAGCTCGTTTTCATATTAAACGTCAATTCCCGGTACCAAAAGATGAAAAAATACTGCGCGATTACCCTCATTTATATCTCGTCTTCAAACAAAGAAAGTACGATTCTTTTTGTGCAGATCACGTGACAACACACGTGTATTATGGATGACGCGGATCCTTCGTCACAAAATATTATGCCAGTTTATATCATTTGGAATATATATGGTATATATAATATTTGGATGCAGCATAGATCGATGTTTAAGAAAAGGTAGCCACGTTACAGAATGAATAAATATATCCTCGCTGAATGAGGCTCATGTTTAAAATATGTCTAGGGTATACTATGGGGACAGGTGGAACGTTTCTCTAGTTACAAATTCAAATTTCCGGGAATTATGGTGGATAGAAAACTATTTGAGGAATTATAATGTCATCCGTCCTATTCAGGACACGGAAGCAACCTGTACAGTGTTCACAAAGCACGGTGAGGGAAAAAAGTGGAGTTCCCGTCTTATATGACGCTTCTCTTTAAGACCAGGAGATTTCCAAGAGACAAAATCCGTCAGTTTTTTTTATTCTCTATTGTATCTCTCCGGTTCTCTGTCTTTCTCCCCTCTCTCTTTCTCTCCCTCTCTCTTCCGGGGATGACAACAGGAACGAGTGCGTTATCCTACTTTGAGCCGCATTAAGTGCGCCAAACATTCATTCTTCCAGCGAGGAGACAAAATTCTCGCGTGCATGCAGTTTTTTTTATCTAGAAAGGTTCATTTACGCAAAAAAAATTTTTTTCGCGATTTTTACTCAAAAACGCTCCACGCGTGTTCGCTGAAATTCTGTCCCAGGTAGTCGTAATGCATGAATGGGTTCTCTTTTTATTCAGCTGCTGCTTAAGTACCACGTCACTTGATTCACCGGGTTATTGTATATAGTATAATGCTCGTGCTTAATTAATCCCGAAATTAATGGATAATTTTCGAGACAATTAATAATATATTTGGCCTAAATATAAGGGTGAGTGAAATTTTTAATCTGAGGTAAATTTTTATTTTGGAAAATTAGGTTATGTATATACGTCAGCTTAAACATATATAAATGAAACAAGTGTGCAATAAACAATAGCGTACTAATTAAATGTCTCGTATTTTTGAACCAATTAAAATTCTGTTCAAAACAATCTTGCCACCAAAAACCCAACTTTCGGTTACTTAAAACACAGACAAAAATACTTTTAAATAGAAAAATCCAAAAAGATTTTTAAAATGTTACAAGTACAGTCTGATATAAAAAACAAAAATACTGTCTCGGGACATTTTCACCGTAAATTTAAACCGGAAATACAAACACAAAAACATAAAAAGTACAATCCCATTATTAACTTATTTTTGTAGTTTTTTTAAGGTAAACACGATAAGATCTACGTGGGATCTGAAAATGACAAAGCTTTAACTTATGCGAAGATCTTATTTCAGAAAGCGCGGATCGTAATAAAAAAACGTATCTGTTACTAGGTTCCGCGCGTCGTAGGGCGTATGGTAAAAAAAAATTTCCATCCGAGCCGGAACTTTTAATGGGGTACGCGGAACACTCAAGCACTCATCCTTTGGAACGTACTCTTCGTATGGCTCACCTCCTCAAGAGTTTGCCAGTGAATGTTCTCAGTCTCATACTTCAAAGATCTCAGCGGGCTGACGCTATTGTCTCTTTCAACACTTCTCATGCTGCTGCCATCCCAAATATCGAGTGGAGTTGGGATGAGACCATCCTCCCCCTTTTAAAATGATGCTACTGGCTACGCGAGGAATTATTTTTTGAGGGAAAAAGAGAGTAAAGGAGAGAGCGACAGGATTTCGAATGACTCGCGGATCTATAATTTGGCTACGACTAAAAAATATCTTTATATGTTCATTTCGCAAGTTCCGTCGGTGTTCTCTTTTGCGTATATGGAATGGAATTGATTCTGTCGACGAATTGCAAAGTAATCCTTTTGAAATGAGCAAATAGCACGGAAGATTAACTATGGAGATGTTTTAAGCTTTAAAATACTAATTTGCCTTATCTAATGTGAAATATATGGGTACCGATATTCTATAAATGGTTGAAATTTTCAACACAATAATTGAGAAAAACCAAAAAGAGAAAAGTTATTACATAAGCTTGCTTAAAAAATTATAGAACTAAACAAATTCATTTCACGAGGCATTTTTTAGTTAGTTAATGTAACTCAGAAAACGAGTTTAGTATTTAAAGTAGTTATTTTTAAGGAAACATTTCAAACGACTAGGTGTAATGAATGATTCTGAATACCATAATATGATGCCGGTCGTATTGAGGCGGATGATTCTCTATTAACAGCAGGTACAAATACACAGAAACGATAGCGTCTATCACAGACACGGTTATCCGGATGCATTTCGTGAGCTCCGGGCTAATGTAAGCCACCGCTTACTTTGTTATCTTGCAGACGATGGTACCTAGGCTACCCAATTAAGTCTTGCGGAACATTTACCATTAATGAGCTTTAGAGTTCGGGTAGTCTTACTTCCAAGTCAATGAAGTTTCTCTATTTTCTGTTCACTTCAATCAAGAAAGGTAATTTATGACAATGACTTTTTATTTGATGATTTTGTGTCGTTTATTTTCAAAAACATAAGTGATTGCAGTTACATGAGAAATGATAATGTAAAAATAACATCACGCACAGCTGGAGAACCATCAAGGAAAACACAGTTTTATAGATTTCTTTTAAATGTTCAAACGATGAAGGTTAACAAGAATTATAAGATAAAATACACTTTTTTGAATTTCGTTACAGTTAACTATCCAATGTTAATGTTATTTAAATTCGGGCAAAGGATTCGTATTGCCAAAGTTTTTATTGAGTGGTTAGCATTAAATCAAGTGCTCCAGCAATAGGAGTGTTGACATATCATAAATACGACAATGAGCTGTCCACTTTTTCTATGTACTAATTAGAGAATGACGCCAATGGTTGAGAGATATTTATAAATGCGCGAAATTTCGCATTCGAATTAAAAAGTTCATTAGCGTTTTAGAGAAAACTATCTCAATCCAAGGAGTAAAAAAACAGTTACGAGGGCATTATTGTGTACGACAGCCACGAGAGCAACCCATCTGTGAAAGGTAGAAGTTTTAAAGAATCCTTGATTCAAAGTTATAAAGGAGCAAGCATTAATCCTTTCCTATGATTTCTTATGGCTTTAACTACTAACAAGCACGTTAGATATTTGCCGTTGCTGCTTTTGGAAGACATCTTTCGCTGGATAGAGACTTTAGTATCTAATTAATTTCGCAAAAGTAGATTCAAACTTGGATTTCGAAAATAATTACATGGAATACTTTTAACTTCAAGTTGCATTTTGGATACAAACACTTCAGTAAAGGTAATTACGTATTCTTATATAGCATCCTTGATAAAATATGTATTAAAAGCTAATTACAAAATTTAGAAGCATATGTTGCACATATTGTGATTATAATTATGACAAAGCAATTAATATTGAAGATGAAGATTTTCATTTTCAATAGTTATAATACGCTAATGCTAAATTGATAATAATGAAACCATGTCCATTATTGTCATAGGAAAGAAAATTGAAAATTTTAATAACCTTACTTTGTATAATTACTTTATTGTTTGAATTATAAAATGCAAAGCATGAAATAAAATTGATATTTAATGCTAACGAATATTACCGGACCTTCTAAAATTAGTCATAAGGATAATGAAACTTCCTAATCTAAAAATAAGCCATATGCAATAAGCTTACTTCAAATGCGATAGCAAAAAATTAGTGAATAACATGAATGAATGTTACTGAGGTACATTCAATGCCTTTTATTCTCTCTTTTCACAAAGAGAATGGCTTATTATTAAATGTAAAAACGACGCATGTTCTGATAAATGAAATATTTGAAGAATGTAACCATAGTGCCTTTAATTTAATTAATTTTCCAAAATTAATTAAGATAAACTGGGTAAAACAAAAATATTCGAATATTTGTGGATTCCTACCTCCTAAAATTTTATATTTAATTTTCCTAACTGAGCAGTTAATTAATATTGCGCGGAAATATATTCGACATCAACTTGTAATAAAAAATACAAAAAAAAATCACTTCAAAGATTTTTAATTGAGTTGTATAACTAATCCCATTTAAATAAATCTAAAAGAAAACAAAACAAATTGTTCTCTACATTTTACGAACGGATTTATATAGAAAAGGCGTATCGAATTTTCTTCGTTTATATCCTCCTTTTGATGAAACCAATTTTTAGGGATGTAATGACCTTTTTCCGTTCGTCTGTACGTGAAAACCTTTTGTTTTCGACTATTTTCTGATTACGCGGCGATTTCATTCGATTCCAAAACAATGCGCTTTAAAAAAAATAATAACCGGTAATGGTTGGATAAAAAATGGAACTCCATCGATGACGGCTCATTCCACACTTTCTTTGTGATTTCCTATCAATCGAGCTGAGAGAGAGAGGGGAGGGGGGGTTGGGGGAGAGTCAGGGTAAGAGGGAGGGAGGGGGGAGAGAGTCGGGGTAAGAGGGAGGGAGGGGAAAGAGCAGGAAAAAAGAAAAAGGAAAGTGGGTGAAAGAGACGGAGCGGTAAAAATAGAGTGCTTCCTCTCGCTGGATCCGCGTTTAAAAGGTATTGTTTCATCCATTCGCTATTAGTTACGCGGATAACAACGATTCACGCTCGGTAAAGTGTAAAATTAAATATCAAACGAATGTAGTGACGCGGCGGAAAAGGGTAGACGTAAAGCTGTGCATTCTGCTTTTTCAAGAGGTAAATGCAATTACAAAATTCTAATTCCAGCTAAAATTTTGCTGGCGGCATGAATTAAGAAAAGATATTCCAGGGTTAACTGTACTAATTTGTTCGAGTTAATATTTACGGTAACTACTTTTACGGATGCCGCTAATTAATTCCTACGATAAAAATATTTAACGATGGCGATGAAAAATTATGTAAGCGTTATAATTTTATAAAATATTTTTAAAAGTTATGAACATTTCCGGTCCGAATTATATATCAGGTGAAGCCATATTGTGGCTCTTTTATTCTCAAAATGTAGCCCGCGGCTCACATGTGCATGACAACAAGTTGCAATGGAAGACTGCCAATTTCCCAGTCAGGTTATATTATTCACATAAGTATCTGGTAAAAATATTCATAGTTGCTGTGATAATTTTCATAAAAATGAAAATATTGAAATTAGAAAAAACAGGAGGTAAAAGATGATGCACAAATCGATGTCTATAATCGAGTACCTAATGAAAGCAATTGTCAGGACCAAATTATCCTCAAATCAAGAAAACTATTCCACGACGAATTTCAAGTTTTTCCGTGCCACACTCGTGTGAATCGTTGTACTCTATGATTAACTGTAAAATCGAAACATCGCTTATCTCACAATAACCACTTGCAACAAAGACATTTCTTTAGACATATTTAAAAGATATTATCAGCAAAATGAAAACCTAGTTCCAACAGAAATTAGCCAGGATATATACATATATGTATATTATTGTTAAATCAAAGTAACATTTCTGTATAACAAATTACTTGTTCTTGTGTTTCCCAAACTTCCGATGATCATCGTATACCGCTCCTAGATTCAAAAAGCTTGGACACGTCCGTTATACACAGACCCGGCTCAAGACATTTTGGCGCCCCAAGCAGATTTAAATTATGGCACCACATTCATACATAAATTTTGAATTAAAATTCGGTAGTTTAGTAGTTTTATAGGATATAATTATTTTGATGTTTTGTGTAGTTACATGATTAAACGGTTTAATAAAAAACAAGGCTTTATTCACGGAAAAATAAATTTGAAGTGTCACAAAGAAATTATAAATTGTGCGATACTTATTTCAATGAAAATGAGACTGATTGGAACTAATGCATCGATGTATACACAGATGGGACTCATCAATGGTTGGCAAAATTGCTGGTGCAGTAAGTTTCATAAAGAAGGCAACAACGACACATTGCCTTATTCATAGACAAACACGTGTTGCCAAACGTTTGGATAAAGGTAGTGACGGAATTATCTAAAGCTTATGATACAAAGTGTTCTTGGAATGAAATAGAAAGGATGAAAATGATTCTTGATTGAAATGCACTTGGGAGTCTGTGAATACTGCAAAGGAAGGATGCAGGGGAAAAAGAAGCGACGAAACGAATGGAATCAAAACCTTATCATGGAAGTGATCTTGGAAAGACGTTCCTAAAAAAATGATTAAAAGGTTGGAAGGTTTGGTTCGCTGCTCGGTTCGCTGCTCGGTTCGCTGCGCGGTTCGCTGTTCTGTTGCCGGGAAATGCGCATATGTGTTCCTACCTTTAAGCTAAAGCTTTGTACACATATGCGCATTTCCCTGCAACAGAACAGCGAACCGAGCAGCAAACCAAACCTTGCAGAACTCTCGGCACGGTGTTGCAAATCTTTGTTCGCCTCTTTTCCACCAGTATCCATTCGATTTCCGAGTAGACATGACTTCTCTGCAAGTAGATGCTGCAGCTTATACTTTTTATGCATAAATACGCTTCCAAGAAGAAAAGAAAGAAAATTGGTTTCGTTTGATAAATAACTTATGTATCTGTTTCTAAAAATACATACCTTTTCCTGTTCTACGGCTTGTAGAAATTTTTGCTCTTTCCCGCCGGAATGATGATAACAATTTGTCATCTTTTTCCGACATTCATCAGCTGAGAAGCCGACTTCAGTTGCGATCTCCTCCCAAGCATCATTGTTAATTATTTAAATGGTTCTAGTATTTTGCATATTAAAGGTCCTCTTTGCTCCTATAGATTTCAATAAATTTCAACACCGTTTCATTGGGTCACTCCATTTTAATAATACACTCTACAACTGAACGATATACACAGACGAACAACGATGTGTCTTCCTTGTTGGTTATGATAACCGAGCGGAAACACGTCTACTATCGCTTAAAAGTTGCACGCCCGTCCAGACAGGTTGCAACGTTAGCGTGCAACATCCTTTGATCGTTCGTTGAAATACCGAATACACAGTTTGTCGCGCAGAAATGTTGCACGTTCGAGTTCGTGTTCGCGCTCGCCAAAATGTTGCGCTACTTTGCTCGGTTCGTTGTTCTGTTGCACAAGGCTTAAGAGTGAAACGAAGATGTGTCTCTCACGTGTTTACCTGGAGAAGTTCAAAGAGGCAGTAGGGAGAGGGAACAGAAAGGGAAAGGAAAGAAAAAATGTTTAAATAGGTGATTTTCTCGTAGTTTCGGTATTTTCTTGGATTAAAATTAAGTGTTTAAATGAAGCTTTCGTCCCATTCTCGACAAATAGTTATGTATAATACGCATGTGAGATACTGAGTTCCATCATTCTAATTCTTGGCTAGAAACTCTTCTTGTTGTGATTAAAGCAAAAATAACTCGTTCCTCCAAATCTTAGTAAAAAAAATCCTTAGACGTTTTGATGAAATTAGCTTTCTCCCTGCTTTCCCCCATTCTACTGTATGACGTCGGATAGGATAGGGACGTTCCTCAGCAACCATCCTTCTCTCCTAGTGAAGTGCGCGTGTAGATATAGCTTAACCTGGCATAAACTCATACCGCTTCCCTCCCTCCTATATAGTATACCATGACCAGATCCTCACACCCCTTCCCACCCTCCAACTGGACTACAGCGGATATTAACCTCCAACTCGATAATGGAGTATATTTTTCCAGCCATTGAGCCTTTGAAACACCCGATGGAAAATCAACGATTTTATTCATAAAGAAAAAAATTCGGATATCATTTCCAACAGTTTCTTCGCGCCATAATTTCACCTCCCACATGCCTATTGAATTATAAAATGCCTTCACCTCTAGCCGCTTTCCACCGATTCAATCCCTCACAGCTACTCCCGTCGTGATTCCCTCTTACTCCCACGTGACACAGAGCAACGATGAAAAATGTTTCGTCACTCTAAAAGATTGCGAGTGGTGTACTTTCAGTCACATTTTACGATCGCATAAAAGCGATCAATTCAGCCGAGTGCTTTGAGAATACTAATGTATATAGCGTTGGCCATTAAAGCGTTGCCTCGGGGTGTGTGACCTGGTTCCCGAATGCACCCCTCCCCCCACCCTCTCCATCACGAGGAGCACTCCTTTTTACAGCTGTCCAAATACCCACCGTGAATGCACCACTCTTGAGACACCACAGCACCATACCCGGTTCATATTCTTCCTCTTACCCCGCCATTTCCTCCTACTGCCTCGTGACAATATCTCTTTTCTCGCTTCGCCTCCATCCCTCCATCCCTCCCCCTCCCCCCTCCCCCCCCCACGTGACCCCACAAAACCGTCCCATAGCATATGCCGCAATAACGCTTTCCCCACAGTTCCACCCTCCGCGTCATACTCCGCCCATCTCCTGCCCCTCTCTCCCCGCCTCCTAGTCCCATAGCCACTGGCCTCTATCGTTCCCGACTCCTTCGTTCTATGAAGGTGAAACCTTACTAGGGATATATCGGCTAATTGGATGACAGACAATGCTGCGGTTTAAAGCCTAATGACATTAGGATCACCACGTGATTCTCGGATGGATATATATATATATGTATATATTCTTTTGAAGGAAAAATTACTTTTTCCAAGTCCTGAGGTTTTAGATGCCATTCAAAAATAAGGTTTCATGGGGTCCAACGAAGTTTGGCATTATTTCTACGACTACAAAATCGAGATATGACATTGATTCCTCATTTAATATACTCTATAATGCTGCGAGTGGCAGATAGAAGAAATTAAATTGGAAGTTAACTTTTCTTTCTCTTTTCACCTCACCGGATGCTATCTTATCGAACTTTTTAAAGCCAAATATTATTATCCGATTTATTTTCCTGGCTAATTTATAGTCATGAGAAAATACCCGTTGCTACATCACCTGGAACTATAATGCCAAAGTTATACCTACGGTTTCCCGCAGCTTATGTTTGTGTATTTCCAGATATAGAAGAATTACGCAGTTTTCACATGGCAAGTTTATAATATCCACAAGATATATTTAGCAGGTAACATCCAAACCGGAAAATTATAAAATGAAAACTTCCAACTACTATTCCTTTCTGTAGATTTTTGCTCATTTAAACTCCCCTTAAATTGTAATTTTATTTTTAAATTCCTCGCCAAGTAAACGCAAAAATCTATAGCGTCTCAGTTATTAATACAAAATTTTTATCCTAACGGTATTAGAGGTTAATCAATTCCAATTTTACTAAACGTAAACAAGGTGAAGTAATTTGCTCCACTTAGTTGGAGGCAGAAAGATACGTTGACTACATACTCAGCGTTAACATTTACATTTTACGCATGAATACCGCATTAAGGATTTGAGCAATCACCATTCGTAGAATTCGAATCCCCTCTGAGAATATCACTGCAAAGCATTCTCTTATGAACTGCAACGAAAATTTTATATTTTGGAATAACATCACTCTCGTCGTAGATTGCGTAAATGTAAGAATTGATAACATATTATATACTTCAAAATACTAACAGTTGGGTTAGGTATGTGACTTAAATGAATAATTCACTGATATTTTGACATCCTTCGCTTTAAGATGCCAATCATTTTGAGTCATTCGTGATTATTTACTAACTCCATTAGACTTTTTTACTATTGCAGCATAACACTAAAAAGCTCTTTTTGTTCACTCCATAACAAAAAGTCAAGCGGGGAAGGCCTATCGGAGTTGTGGATCTTTTTCTATCTGCTTAAATGGGTATTTTAAAAGGTTTTAGCAAGTCCAAGAAAGAGATTTTTTACTATGAGACCCTTCAACAGTAGAAAGAAAAACGAAGAGACCTAATTCAATTACTCCAACAAAATCGAAGAGTCGATTTTTTAAATAAAACGCCTCGATCCATATACTAATCTCATTATTCCCCTCATAAAGGAATTGCATTATGAATTATAATCTATTTTAATAGTAATTTAAAACATACTTTAGCGAATGAATTTTGATCACCTTTTTACCCATATTTTGTCATCAATAGAGAGTACTTTTACTGTTTTTATTATTCATTTCTCGACTATTTAAATCTCACTGAGTTAAGACTGTTTTTACATCTACGAAGTTTTCGGCCTATAAAAAAACCTAAAATGATAATGATGACCTTATAGCCCTCATTTATTAACCATGGAAAACCCTGTCCGTTTTCTGATAAAGTTTTAAAACGATGATATTGATGTGCTCTAAATAATAACGACTTAGTCATGTATTTGAGAATGTTCGTGTTATAAGTTAACTTTATTCGGAAATGCATCTGCTATTTATGCGCACAAACTTTATGATAATTTCATCACAAGGTATGCATACATTCATGACTCGTAACGCTCTCTTCTGTCTTCGTTATTGCCGATAAGCCATTATACAGCATATTAATATCTCCAGGTCCCGGCACTACGCAATTTTTACTGTTAATGAATCCAAGAATACAGCCGTCGAGTTTTCATTAATGACGGATGGTCATAATTCAGTACAGGAGTTGCTGATTTTGCAGTTATAAGGCTGTGCATACAAATCTTAATTTTATTTTTAATTTAAACGCTGGTTATGAATATAACGAGGAAGTTATGTCGGGTATATTACATGGTATACAGCGTAAGTAGAAAGCGTCAATTATTATTTAATCAATTACATGAATATTTAAGCTTTTGATTTCTATTGAAAGATACTTCAATTACAAATATTTGAAGGCAAATAAGGATTCTGGAAATTATAATTCGGTGGTATTTAATCAGGAGCTTGCACCATCGGGGGCCCGAGAAGACTTTAAAAGAGTACGCGAGCATGACAGAGATAATTTTCTCTGCCACTACAGCGTTAATGCATGACTTCGGCGTGAAAGGTTGTAAAGTTACACCAATGGATAATGTAATAAAATGTTTTATCGACAAAAGGAGCGTTGAATATTAAACATTACCTTTAACATTTTGATGTGCCTCTTCAAGAACGTTACCATTAACACAGTTTTACCTTGGAGAGGTTAAGTAGACTTGATGCGCACAAAAGGTCGCGTACGGACAGTTTGGTCTTTTAGGAAATGCAGATTAAAATAGATTCATTTACATTTTATATTCTTGAGTTAGATGTTATTACACGAGTATATTCGTGCATCTTTAACAAATTCGGTGATAAGTAAAAATGCTCATAGAGCTGAAAGTTTTTAATACCATATTTATAGGGCTTGCTCAACAATTATCTATAACGTTAAAGAAATTAATGGTGTTTAGAATATATGAAAATGAAATATTATGTCGATGAATTTATTCTCGCAGAAATGTATTCCCTTTCTTTATAAAATATATAGGGCGTTATCAAAAAGAAAATTGCACTAATTTCCTCAATAAAGCAACTTAAACAAGAAATTTTTCGTCCCGTGCAACAAAATTAAGCTGCTAATTAATTTAAGGAATTTTTAATCGATATCACGAGAAAGGTTAAATTTATTTAACACCATCCTGAAATTTGCGATTGAATTTCTCATTGATATTTAAGTTGCTCTCATTGTACTATCTCGGATAACTTTTAATTCAATTTTTAATTAGACGAAACCATTTTAGGTACAATATAAAATTTTAAAAATCACATATTGAAGAGTTTATGGAGCTCCTCTAAACAAATATTCACTGCCTTAAATAAAGACGACAATGGATTTCCCAGAAAAAGTATATAAACGAGAGAAAAAATTGATGAGGGAAGTAAAATGGGTTGGCAGCGGTAAGAGCCGTTATATACTTCTAATCTCACGAAATTAATAAACAACGAGAATCCATTTTCAACCTCCATATTCTGCTTTTCCTCTTTTCTTTCTCCATTACCCACTTCTTGTCATTGCGGACCTTAATCTAAGAGCGAAAACCCAAAAACCTCACCGCATTCCCATTATCTTCCTTCCAATTTCACCCGCATCTGGCGTCGAAAATAATCCCATCATTTGGCCGTAATCGGGGAGCTCTTTCTTTCATAAATTAAGCTCTTTTCTCCTTCATCCGCAACATTATTTTACCTCTCCTAAGACAATCAGTTATTTATATTCCCGTAGTATAATGCAGTTTGCTGGCCCCAAAGTCTTCTCTTTTGTTCAGTACAAGAGAAAAGCTATTCAATTTTCTCTCTATTCCCCTTTTCGGTTTTTGTTTCTTTTCTTTCGAATCGAAATTCTTTCATCTCTCCCAAAGGTATTTTTATATCTATAAATAGGTAAAATAGAGCACACGTGGCAATCAGATTAGAAGAAGAACTGTCCGCAAGAACTCCTAACCTCTGTCGAGGAATAGAATAAAAATTGTAATTACTCGTATAATTCCATTACGTTAAGTTTTTAATGAATGCAGCAACGCATCAACAAAATTGTGCATGTTCATAGCTTTGAGCTCATACATCTATAAGTAAAAAGCCCGAAGTACATACTAAAAATTGGAATAATGGAAGTTGAGTGTATACGTGCAAAGATGATGAAAATAACATCGGTAATAAGAGGGGAATTTCAACATAAAAATTTTAAAAGATTAGTGAACATAATAAGAATGCCATTTAAAACGGAATTCGTTCTACAGTTCATTGTTCAATTCCACAATCAATTGGAGATCTTTTTTCTCCAAAAAATATCGGAATTAAAAAAATAAATGAGGTATTATTACAATTAGGGTAGTATTAACGAATAAAATACAATTTATGAAAAATATTGAATTTATTTTTTGTTCTGAATTTACATCATCCTTTTCATTGGAAGTTGAACGCACATTTATAATAAAAATATATTTAATTGGTAATTTATATAATAAGGAATAATCACTCCATATACACCAACTGTCGAAAGAAAAGTGAAGATTTGTTGAGCATTGGTTCAAATAATGAGGAATGTGTGTAAGAGGAAAATATTCAGTAATAATTTTATAGTAATTTTAAGGGCAGATAGTGATGAAGAATATCAAACAGAAAGGTACGAATTGTTTATGTCTTCGCCGCAGGTGTTGTAGGAGATGAAAAAGTTTACAGCGATAATTAAGTCATTCAACGGCTTTAAAAGAGGCAGATTTAGTATAAACCAGCAAATATTAAAGCAGGTAAATTATTAAGAATGACAATGTGATATGTTGTAATCTGCGGACGCTAGTTCCGGAGTGTGTAAAGAGGCCTGAGAAGCAAGATATGATCATCCGACCATTGTTGTTACCAAAACAAAACCCCCATCACCGAATATGATCTTGAGCGGCCGACCGGTTCTCAGGTGCCTGCGTCCAGCCCGGGTCGCCACAAAATAATGATTGGAATATCGAATAAAATAGCTCTAGAGAAATGCAACTCAAAAGAACAAGGAGGTAAAAAATATTAGATTTGCGTAGATTTTCTAAAAAAATTACAATGCAGAGGGTAATTGATGTAGGGAGGACAAGCGAGGTGAACCATATAAGGATGAGACAGTCAGTTCATGTCAGGTGCAAATGACAGGACAAAAACGATCCGGCTGATGAATTTGAGCACCTCAAATCCAAAACTCCGATATCCGGAAATTCCCAAAATCGGCTTTGGACCGCAATCCAAGAGAGGTTCGTGAAATTGCCGCTTTGTTGCCGCGGCGCTGTAACATAGACCAGGTGACACCTGGTGTACTGTGATATATTGTTATTATTTTTATTTTTTACGCTAAAATGTTTTCACTAACGCGTGAAATGTCAAATTCAGATTTTAACAAGTCTAACAGAAAATATGAAACGCTAACAATTATGAATACGATAGAAATTATACATAATTAAGATATAGGAGAGTCAGTGAGTAACTTATGCGACTGTTTATGTTCAGGGTTTCCGAGTAACTATGATACATTTACTGACGAGGAGTAATTCCTTAAGTGTGTATGATATATATTGCCACTACACTAATAAGGAAATTTTGAAGCATAAGATCCTGGAATTACAATCTTAGATAGGATTACTTCCTTGTGATTTAAATAATACAGTAGTAATTATCATGATAAGATACAGTGAACTAAACTAATTGGATACAGTATACGCGTAGTTTCAATCTTTATTTCATTTTCATCGTGAAGATATAAAACATGTAAAAATAAAAATCCGGTGTGGAATCTGCCTTGATAAATCATGGGTTTGATACGCTCGGCTGTATTGTTATAGACGGCGAATACACACACACAAACTCGGACGACAATCACCAGAAGCGACGCTGCCAAAAAAAAGAATCGACGGTGCTGGACTCATGTAGGGTACCCCTAAACCAGTGGTGCACAACATACGGCCCCCGGGCCAAATGCGGCCCGCCGACACATTTTTTGTGGCCCACTCGAAGCAGGGAGTTAGACAGCTAATTCACTCCTTTAATATCAAATTTACAATTAAAATCTGTACGTCAATTATATTCGTATTCGGCACTTCAATGTCGTCACATAAAAATTGCTAGTTAAATTTGTTTGGGTAATTATTAAATCCACAATAGTGTATTTAAATTTTTATTATGGACAAAATTTTCACAGTGCGGCCCGCTTAGGTTTAATCAAGGGCGATTTTGGCCCTTGTCAACTTTTGAGTTGTGCAACACTGTCCTAAACGGTTCTGGTGTCCACTATACTGCCGAGGCAGCGGATGCGGTAGCGCGTAGGGTGTTTGAACACGCTAGGGTTTTTTTTAGGTTAGACGAGGATAAAACCAATAGATCTGTTAGAAAAGAGTCCGCCAGCATTAACCCTAGGGAGTCCAAAAATAGCGGTAGAGTGAGAAGTAGAAAAATAAAATTGTTAGATCAAGTGGCGGGGAATCGAGAACGACAATACCGGTAGAAAACGCAATAAAAATTATTATTATGAACTGCCGAAGCATTCGAAGGAAACAGGCTGATTTTTGCTAATTAGTAAAAAGCCATCGTGCAGACGTTGTATTGGGAACAGAGAGCTGGCTATCGGGCGACATTAATTCTCACGAGATTTTCCCACCAGATTACGTGGTATATCGCAAAGACAGGAGGGAAAGAGTCGGAGGTGGAGTTTTCATCGCCGTCAGAAACAGTATATCAAGCCAATTAGAGGAGTTTAACGTAAGCGAACAATGCGAAATGATATGGTGCTCCCTTCGTACGAGAAATGGTAAAAAAATATTTTTTTGCTCATTTTACCGCCCACCTGACTCAGGAGTCGAGAACATTAGAGAACTCAGTCGTACATTGCAGGTGATAGCTAGGAGAAAGAACGATCCAGTAACCATCCTTGGAGGAGACTTTAATCTTCCATCGATCGATTGGAAATCCGTAACCTATGTTAGTGGTGGAAAAAATAGAGAAGCTTGTCATGAATTAATTGAAGCTTTTACTCTAAACTCGCTAGAGCAAATCGTCAACGAGCCGACGCGATATGAAAACAACGGAAACGGAAATATATTAGATCTGCTAGCCACTACCCACCCACTATCGACTAGAAACCTACAAATCGACGACGGCATAGGTGATCATAAAATAGTAACTGCCGACTTCAAATACACCCCTGCGACAATAGATAAGCCAACGCGACTAGTCTATATCTTTAGTAAAGCAGATCTCCCAGGTGTAAATAATTATGTTACAAACCAAATAGCGACATTTATCAATTTTTCAAATAGTAACAGCATAGATGACTCTTGGATGGAAATTTTGCGAATCATACGCGAAGGGCTTAAAACGTTTGTCCCAACCAAAGCAATTCGTGATCGCAACGACCCGCGGTGGATGAAACCGAAACTCCGCGCCTTGCTCAAGAAACAAAGACGGCATCACGTGCGCATAAAGCACCTTAAACAAGTTGGTAGGGATCACGCGAACGAGTATTTAATATACAGAAATAGTCTTAAATCTGCAAGAGACGAAGCGCGTAAGGAATTTGACGCATACCGACCCACGACACTCTCGGATTCATTCAAAGCGACTCGAAAGAATTTTGGTCGTATGTGCGAGAAATTCGAGGAGGTCAGTCCACAGTACCTCTTCTACGTACAGACAACGGTGAAAGTGTACACGATTCTTTTACTAAGGCTACTATGTTAAGTCGATTCTTCGAAAATTGCTTCACAATCGACAGCGGTGATTTCATTGATTTCTCTACTTGTATAGACTCAAATATGAGCGACATAGAAATATCCGAAAGCGGTATCGTTAAATTACTAAGTCAGGTCCATAAAAGAAAATTGCCAGGTCTGGAAGCCATCCCTGCATTCACTATAAACTCGTTAGAAAACGAATTAGCTCCGTACCTTAAGATCGTATTCACAAAATCTTAATATGAGGGAATAGTTCCTTTGATATGGAAAACAGCTCACGTTACACCAATGCATAAAACGGGAAGTAAATTAAAAATGGAGAACTACCGCCCTATATCATTGACGTCAATCTTCTGTAAGGTTTTTGAGCACATTATCGGTAGCTCAATAATGCGATTTCTCCAAAGCAAAGAAGCGCTTAATAGAAACCAGCATGGTTTCCGGCGAGGCAGGTCATGCGAGACTCAGTTAGCTCTACTCACACATGATATTGTGAAAGCAGCGGATAAAGGAATAGGAGTTGATGCAGTATTTTTAGACTTTAGGAAAGCCTTCGACACCGTTTCTCACGTGGAAATAGTTCAACAATTAAGGGCTTATTCAATTAACGAGAAAATTGTAAATTGGATCGCCTCTTTCCTTTCCGATAGAACCCAGAGAATAGTTCTCGATGGAGTTGCCTCAGACGTCGTCAAAGTGACTTCCTGCGTTGAAGACGTACGCGGCATAGTCGTCCCCATCGGTGTTAGTGAACGTAATGTTAGATCAGAGTGCAGGAGAAAATATGTCGAAACAATCGCTAAAACAGAGAAATGCTACAGATCCTTTCTCCCAGACGATAAGACAGTACAACAGAGGAATTAGTTAAGAGTTCACTTGGTGTTGTGACACCCCCTGCCAAACGCTCTGGCGGCTTGCAAGGTATTGATATAAATGTAACTGTAAAAAGGAAAGGTAGGGACAGCGGTCGTACGCGATGTGGCAACCTCGCTGTTCAATGATAAGCTAGAGCCCTTTTTGAGAGCTCACTCTTAATTTTTATTGCTTTCTAGACCTCAAGGTAGACTTCGCCTAGAACAATACAACAACGTCAAAGGATCGGGCACTTCATGAGTATCATTAAACTCATCTTTTTACTCCGTATATACTGTTCTATAATAGTCTTATATTTCCACAATTTTTTCTCCCGTGCCGTTCCTCTCCATCATGACCTAACCCTCTATTGCTCTCACTGTTTATATTACTGCTAAATTCAATCTCTTTCCCTCTATCTCTCGCCCTTATGTCTTCTTCTCTTTAATCTATTTCCGCATTGCTGAAAGCTCATGGCCTTATGAACGACTTTTCATCCATTTTTAGGCGCGTTTCGCTTACAGCGTCAGCGCCTATTATCGTCGGTCTGTCCGTCCGTCTGTCCGTCCGTCCTCATGGTCGTTCTCGGCTTCTACCGAACGGATTTTCATGAAATTTTATATTAAGGACTTACAATAAAATATAATAAGAAAATCGCAAAAATGAATCACGTACGCCAATCAGGGGTACCACTTTACTGGTGACATAAAATGAAATTTTCATCATATCTCGTAAACTATTGCCCGTATCAAAATATTTTTCAAATAAAAGTTGTATAACTGATAAAGAAGAGTATTTCCTTTCCTATACATTTTTATCGTAGAAGTAGCCGTTATCGATAAAATCAAACAAAAACGTCTTAAATCGAGTTGAACTTAGAAAATTTCTTGCATGGTTACTTCTTCATTGTTGCTAACATAAACAATCTCACAAACAAACGTTTAATTTCCTTACGTGTGCATGCACTATTTTTAAATAGGAAGAAAATGGATTATTTATGATGAAGAAAAGAACTTTAAAACGTTATTTCCCTTACGTACAGTTATATGATTTCTTTCTAACACTCCATTGCACGAAACGCGCCCATTCGTGATACGTTGTACTCTTTCATAACTTGTTTCTGTTATAAGGCGCTCGTGGGGAAAATGAATTATGGAGCGAATACCTCCGGTCCTCCATTCACATTCACACAGAAGTGAGGACTGAAACCTGGTACCGGCATTAGCCTACTATCAAGAAAAGCACCACTGCATAACGCCCCTTCCGGTGGACAACAGATAACCCAGGAAAAACACAGATTGAAAAAAAAAGCTTCCGCCAGAATTCGAACCAAGACCCATTACGCGGAAGGCACTAAAAGCGTCCCAGCCACCATTTCCGCGTATAATGTTAGCTTCACTTAAGTAATTAGGCCCCGAATTACGTTCGAAACGCATTAGCAAACTTTTTTTTACCATCGCTCATCGATGCCGGAAAAAAATTGAAAGAGTTTCGCATCAATTAATCGACTTGGCTTTCTATTTTTGATTGCTTATTTTGTCCCTTTTTTCGGCAGCCCTTCTGTTATTTTCCTCCCTTTTCCGAGAGAGCCGTATCCACACGAAAAATCCATTCCGGGAACCTGATATTAAACGGATATATCTTTAGCGAACCCTCTGTTAAGCATTTATCATAAAATGATGATAAGAACACCGGAAGAGTTAACCCACCATTTGGTAGAAACATAAGTGAAAACGCATGATAAATTACGAAAAGATGGCTATTTTTTTCAATTTTGCGATAATTCTCAGTTAATACCTTTCTGGTTTTACTATATACAAATAGTACTACTCGAACTATCCTTTGTTATGATTTTCCGCGTTAATTCTACCATTCGTTATATATTTTCCTAAGAATAAATACGATATTATTTATATTTATAATTGAACCGGAAAGATACCAAAAGTTCTACTTGGCAATATTAATGCAAAAAACTCAAGTTATGTAACCTATACTAAGAATATACTTTGGGATAGGGCAGAAAAATCTCAAATTTTATTTCATTCATGACTATAACCACAAAATCACCGAAAATAGGAGTCAGTTGTTTTTTTAACTTTCCCGGATGAACGTTCCTTTTTGTCTTAATTTAATTCTATGCTCCTCCCTTTATTGCTCATTGGTTATTACGAATTAAGCTCTCTCTATGATTAAAATAAAATTGTTAGAAGAGGCATCTCCAATAGCCATAAAAAGTTTATAAAAAATACTCCTTTTGGTTACAAAGCATCAGTGATGATTCAACTGTAGTACTTCATATTTATTATAATCTATTATGGGCGAAGAATGACTGTAGGCTGGTAACCGAAATGTGCATCTGTTTTTCATATTCTTTTCATGGCTATTGGAGATACCTATTGCAACAATTTTACATATTAACCAAAACAACATTTTTCCGGCCTTTTCTCTCACAGGAACCTACTAAGAAATTATTTTCCACCAAATGATTGTTTTCCTATCGCTAGTAACATTAGTCTATTGTTCTAAACACAGCCGGGACAAGGGCTAGACGAGCTAGTCACCGACCTACTATCGGTTCCAAAAGTATGTATACCCGAGTTTGAGGCAAAGTAGATTGATAACAGCTCGCCCGATTACAATGTATTTTACACCAAAGCTTAGCTTTTTTCAATCTGCGTTGAACGACCATAAAGTGATATTTTAAAGATTTTTTTATAATTGTGATTTTGAGGTGAGAACAAAAAAATGCCCTTTTTTCGGCCATCAAGACCCGATACCTAATTTTAGTGCCTTATAAAACCTAAACGAATGGTCCGATTCTTAGCGAATGTTAAATAAATATAGAACACACATATCTAAATGAACATGTAAAATTTCAAATCCGTATCTTTGTTTTATGAAGAGCTGTTATTAATTTTGTAAAGTAACTATTTCTCCGCAACCAGAGGTGCGAGAAAGACGCGCGTCATGCCGTCGTCTTTGTCTCAGCGCTGTTAGTATGATCGCCGTATTGTCTTAAATGTAAGTAGCGTTATTTATTTTATGTCGATTTTTATTTGAGTTTCATTTTAAGAAGCAGTTAACGCTGCGGTGGGCGGGTGCGAACGCCTTCCTTGCGTCACTTTCACCGTGGTCGCAGCGCGCGTTGTTGCCATCCTAACAATATGATGTAACGAACAAAAACAATATTATTTTAATGTATTATCCAGATTGCTACTATCGTGCTTTTCTTATGAGGGCTTTGGATATCCATTGGCAGCTTTAAAAATGGGTTTCTATATTTCTGTATTTTTTATATTTTAATTTATGATTATTCATGATTTTTAAAAATTTTTATAATTTTTCCACACACCGAAAGAGGACTGAATGCATTTTAGTAAAGGTGTTAACTCCCCGCATTGCAATCCGGACCACGGACGAGTCCTTCCCATTCGCGAAGTAATGCTGCCAGTTCCCAGTACGGCCAGATCATGACATGACAATAAATAAGAAGAAAAGAATGATGACTGTTCACAAAAGGGGTGAGACAGATTACAATAAAGATTAAAGGTAAATGATACAATGAGCCACTTCCGAGAGGTTGGTGAATTGATGAAAGAAATCGGTACAACATACATTGTACAAACTTTCTCATATACTAATGCGTCGTTTAGTAATCTTTAGAAAATGAATATCGTATGAGCCTGTTTTTAGATGATCGAATTTTTGTTAAAGTTGCCCAAGAATAAACTAGCCTTATATTCATTCATTTAGAAAAATAACATACGTAGTATTATTGTAGATGTATACTCAAGCAACTGTACGAAATTTGATGAAAATCGTTAGAGCCGTAATTGAGAAAATCGAATTATTGTTAAAGTTGCCTAGAATAAACTAGCCTTATATTCATTTGTTGAGAAATATGAACTATACAGTATTATTGTAGACGTAAACTCAAGTAACTGTACGAAATTTGATCAAAATCGTTAGAGCCGTTTTCGAGAAAATCGGATTGTTGTTAAAAATGCGTAGAATAAACTACTCTTAATTATTGATCAATGTCAACCATTTCTACGTATACTGTGCTCAGTATGATAAAATGCCGAAGTACGAGATTTCATTCATTTTCGTCCTACCGTCTAAGCTCCAGAGCCAGTAACAGACAGACAGACGGCATTGCGAAAACTACTTTCTCGGATTCAGCGACACCTAAAACGTGCATTTCCGTAAAAATCACGAGGTCGAATTTTTCCGCGAAAACAATACTTTCTCGATACTTCGTATGAGAAAGTAAAAAACTCCGAGAAAAATCATAAAATACATTATAGTACATAGTATGTAAATTCTTTTTAGTCTTTTTAGATTGGTACTTTCCAGTATTCTGTGACCGCTAAACACTATCATTTGCAAGAGCTGCAATTTTTAAGGACACCTGGATAATTGTGGTCGGTGAATTTTCCGTAAGCCTCGGCGGGCGTCACAGCGAAACTTGGCAGGCGACATGGCGCCCGCGGGCACCGCGTTGGGAAGCCCTTGTTTAAGGCCTGGTAGGAGGCATTCTACTCATCCAGATTTTATCGCACTTTTGCAAAACTAAGAACTCAAAACGACGCCTGTTTAATAGCGTAAGCGAACATATTTTTAGGATGATCGAATATACGTTTAGGTCCATTAAATACGATTCATAGGTACCTCGAAGAAGCTTAAACCGGAACTGGTATTTGTGGGCAATAACCTCAGCTATTTTGAAAGATTGCTCGGGATAAAAGCTACTGATAGCTTTTAATGCGCGTATCTTTTTGATCAGAATATTTGCATCAATGGGATTGCGAAGATGAAAAACAGATCGCTTAATGGATTCCAATTTCCCATTGAAATGTGACACATCTAACTTCGACGAAAATATAAATTTCTACACTACATTATAATTCCCATCCATTGAATAAAGGGATCTAATCCACAGCACCATGATAACGTTTACCAATTAAATGAAGTCATGCAACTACATAATTACACTTTAGGAGAATTTAGATGAAATGACCTCTTACCTTTGATGATTCCAACGGCGTACGAATCTGGCAACTTCTGCTCACAAACACTTTTCCAGTAGGCACTAAGGTCCGCTGATGAGGTCCTAGATTATGAATTTATCCTCAGGAATACAAAAACGGCAAATTTTTAAAAATTACATCTGTTTTTTGAATTCCGCGTTTGATTACAATAACCGGATGATAAGAATAAACAGTGATAATAATAAGGGGCAACTACTTTAGTAGAGTAAGCAGAGAATCAATTCACATCACGTCAATAGTCGATACGCCACATGTGATGAGCGTATTGGACCCCACTGACATAGAGCCACTGTTATACATGACTGTTGAAAGTATAAATTTATTCTTGCTAATGCGCGTCACTCGTTTTCGAAAGTTGGTAATGAGAAGGGGAGGGGGACGAAGGTTGGTAGTGAGAGCTGGATAAGGGGGAAGGTTGGAGGTTCGCCTGAGCAGGCTAATACCTTGGAACGGTCCTGTCCTCGGTAAAAGAGTCAAAAGCACGCACACGCACATATACACACACAGACATCATACCGAAAGTAGGGACCTCAAAACGCCCTCTTAATTATGCCGCGATAGGTGGTCTCCTGGTATACGTAAAGGCTGAACCTGCCTTTCTCCAGGAGCCTCGATTTCCCGGCCCTTTTTGGCCAGAGCTTGTGGAATAGTTCCTATGAACCTCTCGTCGCGTTCCTGAAATGGAATAGGAACATTTTATCTGGTACGTCACCATGGCTGGGGCCCGTTTTCTGGGTTGGTTCTGTTTCAAGCAATCTACCTACTGAAAATCAACCTTCGCACATGCGCCGCGAGCGTTTTTTTTTTTGCCGCCATCTTAGCCCGTCAGTCAAGCTTTGCCTTCATTGACGGACGGCTGTGTTCTTTCTCTATAGTGCCAATAAAGTACACCTTTTTCGGAAGTGACCGATTTTTGTATTCCTGAGGATAAGTTCATAATCTAGGACCTCATCAGCGGACCTTAGTGCCTACTGGAAAAGTGTTTGTGAGCAGAAGTTGCCAGATTCGTACGCCGTTGGAATCATCAAAGGTAAGAGGTCATTTCATCTAAATTCTCCTAAAGTGTAATTATGTAGTTGCATGACTTCATTTAATTGGTAAACGTTATCATGGTGCTGTGGATTAGATCCCTTTATTCAATGGATGGGAATTATAATGTAGTGTAGAAATTTATATTTTCGTCGAAGTTAGATGTGTCACATTTCAATGGGAAATTGGAATCCATTAAGCGATCTGTTTTTCATCTTCGCAATCCCATTGATGCAAATATTCTGATCAAAAAGATACGCGCATTAAAAGCTATCAGTAGCTTTTATCCCGAGCAATCTTTCAAAATAGCTGAGGTTATTGCCCACAAATACCAGTTCCGGTTTAAGCTTCTTCGAGGTACCTATGAATCGTATTTAATGGACCTAAACGTATATTCGATCATCCTAAAAATATGTTCGCTTACGCTATTAAACAGGCGTCGTTTTGAGTTCTTAGTTTTGCAAAAGTGCGATAAAATCTGGATGAGTAGAATGCCTCCTACCAGGCCTTAAACAAGGGCTTCCCAACGCGGTGCCCGCGGGCGCCATGTCGCCTGCCAAGTTTCGCTGTGACGCCCGCCGAGGCTTACGGAAAATTCACCGACCACAATTATCCAGGTGTCCTTAAAAATTGCAGCTCTTGCAAATGATAGTGTTTAGCGGTCACAGAATACTGGAAAGTACCAATCTAAAAAGACTAAAAAGAATTTACATACTATGTACTATAATGTATTTTATGATTTTTCTCGGAGTTTTTTACTTTCTCATACGAAGTATCGAGAAAGTATTGTTTTCGCGGAAAAATTCGACCTCGTGATTTTTACGGAAATGCACGTTTTAGGTGTCGCTGAATCCGAGAAAGTAGTTTTCGCAATGCCGTCTGTCTGTCTGTTACTGGCTCTGGAGCTTAGACGGTAGGACGAAAATGAATGAAATCTCGTACTTCGGCATTTTATCATACTGAGCACAGTATACGTAGAAATGGTTGACATTGATCAATAATTAAGAGTAGTTTATTCTACGCATTTTTAACAACAATCCGATTTTCTCGAAAACGGCTCTAACGATTTTGATCAAATTTCGTACAGTTACTTCAGTTTACGTCTACAATAATACTGTATAGTTCATATTTCTCAACAAATGAATATAAGGCTAGTTTATTCTTGGGCAACTTTAACAAAAATTCGATCATCTAAAAACAGGCTCATACGATTTTCATTTTCTAAAGATTACTAAACGACGCATTAGTATATGAGAAAGTTTGTACAATGTATGTTGTACCGATTTTTTTCATCAATTCACCAACCTCTCGGAAGTGGCTCATTGTATCATTTACCTTTAATCTTTATTGTAATCTGTCTCACCCCTTTTGTGAACAGTCATCATTCTTTTCTTCCTTGTTGATTAAGGAATGTTACTTCATGTTTGCCCTCTAGTCACATTTCTCTGTTCATGGATTTATTAAAAACACCTGTTAGTACTTCTCTTATAAAACTAGTGTAATTCCCGTAGAAATATCAACGAAAGAATTACAGATAGATTGATTATAAATATTTGCATTTAAAATAATTAATAGCACACTATTACCTATGAAATATTTAGTCATATACAACATTGCTAGCCAAGATTCTGTAGTCGTTTAGTAAATGCCTTTGGTTTTCATTTTCGGCTTTAAAATTCTGATATTCTTCTCCCACCTTGTTCTCGTCAATGCTACATATAATTGTCGGTGTGCAAAGACAGGGAAATAATTATATGTAGACATATACAACGTAGGGAAAATAATAGGTAGGTATGATATTTATATTAACAAATAAATGTGCCACTCGAATATTAACAACTACCAAAATTATATTGTGATAGAATACGTTCAGTATTAGCTAACTGACAAAACATATTTTCAAGTGGTCTAATTAAATTTCGCTGTCGGCCATCTTGCGTTCCTTACAGAACGTTTTTATTACAGAGAATATTCGAAAGGTTATATGTTCGTATTATACAGGGAGATTTTTTATTGGAGAACGTTAAAAAATCGCGTCAGACAATCAGCAATGTGGTGCTCATTTTCGACATTTGCAGGGAAGCGTTTTTAAATAACATCAAACAATATTCATAGAAATTTTAGCAATTCTGTCCGTTTTGTATTCTAAGATATAGCGATTTTTTTCAAGGTACTCGGATAAAAAAGTCAGTCCGTATAATCTCGCTACTTTGTAATTTTTACGTTTAATAAAAAATGGTTTTTATTTTCTTCATACGTAGTATGGGAAAAGTACTGTGATCACGAAAATAATCGACTTCGAGATTTCAGCGGAAATACACGTTTTGAGGCCCCTAGAAAACGATTAGACTATTTTCGGAATGATGTCTGTGTGTGTGTGTGGATGGGTGGATGGATGGATGAGATTTTGGGCGACCTAACTCAAAAAGAACTTGTCATATTAATACCAAATTTCATATACAACACGTTAGCATGAGCACAAAGAACGGATTAGTTTTTGGCCAATACCGGTTAACCGGAAGTCGAGGTTTATTCGAAACCCGATTCGGTTTTTGCGATATTTCTCCGTTGAAACATCATTACTTTATATACAACTCTATAAAAACGTTATAGAGAAATAATTTCCTACAACTTTTATTTGAAACAATTTTCCATATCAGTTATTGTTTAGGAATTATTTATAAATAATCGTTGTTTTCGGTTTCCGTCCAATATCTCCTTACAAACGTCGTTATTTGTAATCTTCGTGAGGACCAAAGTTGTAGAGAATAATATTTATTCCAAGTTTTGTTTGAAACTAATTTTCGTAGAACCATCCATTTAGGATATATTTCGCTTTATCTTAATACCAATATACAGCGCCACCACCACGTAGCGGTGAATTCTGTAAACATATTCAAAATATGCCTAATTTACGGCAATAAGGACGACTGTATTCTTTTACGATACGAAATAATACTTTTGCTTTATAATGCTATTCATAATAATTTAAATATCTGTACCCCGAATATGGAGAAAGTCATGTGTTGGCCACATCAGATTTTTTTTCTTTTTATGAACTGAATCTTCCACTACTTCGAACCAAATATTATGCGGTGAGTTGCAGCAACTTATAGGTGGCCATGTTTGAAAGCGAAGGTACATTAGAAATCTTTTTATGTTTTCCCCTCACGTTATATTTATTGTCATGTCATGATCTGGCCGTACTGGGAACTGGCAGCATTACTTCGCGAATGGGAAGGACTCGTCCGTGGTCCGGATTGCAATGCGGGGAGTTAACACCTTTACTAAAATGCATTCAGTCCTCTTTCGGTGTGTGGAAAAATTATAAAAATTTTTAAAAATCATGAATAATCATAAATTAAAATATAAAAAATACAGAAATATAGAAACCCATTTTTAAAGCTGCCAATGGATATCCAAAGCCCTCATAAGAAAAGCACGATAGTAGCAATCTGGATAATACATTAAAATAATATTGTTTTTGTTCGTTACATCATATTGTTAGGATGGCAACAACGCGCGCTGCGACCACGGTGAAAGTGACGCAAGGAAGGCGTTCGCACCCGCCCACCGCAGCGTTAACTGCTTCTTAAAATGAAACTCAAATAAAAATCGACATAAAATAAATAACGCTACTTACATTTAAGACAATACGGCGATCATACTAACAGCGCTGAGACAAAGACGACGGCATGACGCGCGTCTTTCTCGCACCTCTGGTTGCGGAGAAATAGTTACTTTACAAAATTAATAACAGCTCTTCATAAAACAAAGATACGGATTTGAAATTTTACATGTTCATTTAGATATGTGTGTTCTATATTTATTTAACATTCGCTAAGAATCGGACCATTCGTTTAGGTTTTATAAGGCACTAAAATTAGGTATCGGGTCTTGATGGCCGAAAAAAGGGCATTTTTTTGTTCTCACCTCAAAATCACAATTATAAAAAAATCTTTAAAATATCACTTTATGGTCGTTCAACGCAGATTGAAAGAAGCTAAGCTTTGGTGTAAAATACATTGTAATCGGGCGAGCTGTTATCAATCTACTTTGCCTCAAACTCGGGTATACATACATTTGGAACCGATAGTGGGCTCCAGCACCCTTAGGGGCTCAATGGAAATTTTGTCTTTCAAATGTAAACTTTTCTATACTAAAACATATTTTATTTTACTTCTACATTGTTTATAAACTACTGTTTTGAGAGGTAAAATTGTGTACTGAATACATTCATTAAGAGGGGGCGTAATTTTATAACAGTCTAAGAGCGCAAAAATATGTTGTACCGGTTCTGGTTCTCTCTCCATCGCGTTATAGTTCACTGCTTTCTCGTTTAAACTCTCCTCCATCTCATCAAAGACTTTTCATTCACATTACCACATCCTCCGTTTGAATGTAAAAATCAGATCCACGAAGCGTTTCAGTCGGCAACCAAATCTTTCCTCGTTGTCATTTATTTTCTACCAACTCTTACTCTCCACGATCAACTAGGTTCCATATCCTTTACCCTAGTCATCCTAACAATTGGCTTTCCTCTTCTCTTTTAGAAAATTTACAGATCCCCCTCAAGAAACCATTTCCGGCCCATCTCCATCACAGTGGGAACCCCAAACAACGTTCTCTCTCATCACTCCACCGGCCATTAACGATTTCTCGAATCCCATCATGGCCCACGAAAACAGCGGATCCCTTTCTAAACTCAGCCCTTATGCAATTGCATTTAGCTCAGCTGCTCTCCAAATGGGATCCCTTCTAACCCCCCTTATTTTATCTCATTCCTCCCCCTTAGTGAGTCAACTGACTCTGACGGCCAAACTACAATTGACACGTTCGCCGAAATGCTAAAACGTCATGATCCCATCTCAAAAACCACCAAATTCATACTCAGGAACTATCTCCGTTTCCACGGTCTTTTTAAGTCGTCTACATAATAGCCAAATGATCTCCGAGCACATCTGGACGAGATTCGTTCGTTTTATGCTAGTCCGTATAATTGCCATCTCCGAGGCATGCCTTAAACCACCCACACCTTAATGAAATTATTGATTTTCGGCTCAACTTCGCGAATTTTTCCAATACGAACGAGGAAGAAATTAAATGAAATACTTAGTAACAATTTCACTTTATAATAAAATAAAATAAAAACTAAAAACGTAATCACTGCAAAGCACTAAAGAACAGTCAAAAAGAACGGATTGGGAACGAAAACTAAAATAAAATACGCATATGAAATTTTAAATCAGATGTCTCAAGCCTCTTTACGGAAATACCTCAAACAATTATGTATAGGTTAATCTAAAGATGGATATTTGCCAGTTGACGATCTCTCTCGATGTACTGATCATGGAATTCGTTACACCACCAATGGCCATAGCCCATGACTCGAAAACTTCATTCACCGACGATATGCATCGCCGTGCTGAATCGCCTCCGTAGCTAACTAGCTAGCCTTGACTTTGTGAAATTCCATTATACGGGAAAGAAAAGAAAATTTGTCTCAGAATGACTCCGTCTAATTCCAAATTTAAAAAAAATACCAAGGGCTCTGCCCCTACACGCATGGACTCCGTTCTCCGCTGGGAAAGCAGAACCTTATAGAAAAAAACTGATTTCTTTGACTTCGTTATTCTTAATAGCATTGTTCAATATGATCCAAAGACCATTAAAAGTACTAAGCCACTGCGCGTACAGTTAATGAATGTACAGAAACAATTACCATCTCAATTAATTGTTTCCACCGAAGCAGGATGGAGGCTTATAACAATACACGCACTCAATTGATATAAAAAGTTACTTAAAGGAAAATAGAAATATAATAACACGACCACATACAAGGATATAGAAATATAACAACATAATAACGAAGCCACCTTCGCCCACATTCTTTCTCCCTCTATTATTCCTTCCCTCACCCTCCTCCATTCCTTCCCTCTCTCCCTTCATTGCTCCTACCATCTCTTCCTCCCTCTATCTCACTCACTCTATCCCTCTCTCCCTTTCTACTTTCATCTCTCCACCATCTCCCTCCCTCTCTCTTTCTCGCTCTCTCTTTCACCATAACGCTTTTGTTCTCCTTCGCTCTATCCTCCACCCCTCCTTCCCCCCCTCTCTCTCTCTCTCTATTTCGACTTTCTTTTTTTTAGAAGTTTCCGAATTTGTAATTGGGTATCTTACTTGTATTTTTTTTTCATTTGTTTAGTTTTAGGTTTTTTTCTGCTAATATGTTTGTACGTATACATGTACATATAGGTAATCATTATTATTTTTTTCTCCTTTGTAATTATTAACGTAGGGTTAAATGTAAGAAGAGACTATATAGTCTCAATTTCGCCCTCAATAAAGTCGTTTGTCTGTCTGTCTCTCGATCTCTCTCCCTCCCTACCTCCGCCGTACTCCTTCAGAACCTCGTTTTCCCCTTCCAGTCTCCCTTCATCCCTCCCTAAATTTTGCCCGGATACAGACGTTTATCTATCTATCTATCCCTCCCTTATTTTTTAAAGTCATTTTTTAAATGCAAACGTAAATTATCCTACATTTATTTACGCGTTGATCAAATGGAGAATATAAAAGACCCTGGCCCCGAAGTCTTGCTTTTTTCAGACCACTATCAACTACAACCTTATAGGAATGTTAAAGCGAAAGATTCGTCAAAAAATAAAAAAGATGCGAAACATTTTTCGGCGCTTAAGTACCAACATCAGTCCTGATAATGCTGCTAAGCGCGTAGACCTACGTCGAATTTTCAAAGTGGAAATAAACCACATTATTCTAAAATAAATTTTGTTGTCTTTATCGCTCTTCGTTTTTGTTTTTAAAACCTTTCCATAAATATTCAATAAAAGATCTGTCATATTTTACAGATACTATAATATGCTCTAAAACATTACACCTCCCTAAGAAAAGATAATTAGTCAAACTACATTTATGCAATTATACTTATGCGTAACTATCATTCACCGATAAAGAACGTGGCTTCGTGATTGTCATTATTTATCGGCAGCGTCCAAGAACAGGTATGTTCTTTTTTTCTATTTCCTCAATACAGATCCAATCCCAGTAAAGTGGATGCTTTTATTGACATTAATATCTTTATGTCAAAAAATATACAGTTAAAGAGAATCACAATGTGGGCCAGTTCCCCAGGCGTTCTGATTCTCCGCATTTCCAAATTGGAACATTCCCCGCGACAATGCCATCCGCTCACCAACTCTTTCAACTTTTTTCTCGCGAATCACTCCAACAGAACGTAACGTTTTCTATTATTTTTTTAATACATGGAAATTAAGTATTTGTTTATACGCTAAGCCCTTTCAGAATTTCTAGCAATGGCAAAAAATGTTAAGTTTGTTTGGAGCATCGAATAAAAATTTACTTCTATCTGCTGTCTTAAAGAATCGACAAATAAAAAGTAAAATCAATTCGAAAATTTATTTATTACCGAAATACCATAAAAATGCGCGCAACATATGGATTTTTGAAATATTAAATCAACGAAGAATGCTGATAGGGACATTTTACTCTAAATATAATTTATTTGATACAAAAAGAATAACGAGACAGTCGAATTCTTGAATTTAACGCGTATAAACAAATTTCTCCACCATTATAAGCATCTACGTTTGCATGATACCCTGAAATTCACCAAAATGATTGGTGGCAGTGGGTGCAGAGCAAAAAATGTACCTAAAAACTTTCTCTCACAGGTTTGACTCTTCTGTTACGATCTCGTATTATTCTCGGAAAAACGAGCCTCGATAACGTCCTGACCTACAATCAATCTCTCGAATTTTATCGTCATTATCGACTATACCTAAATACTTCGGTGCTTAAACTATTCATAAAATATCTCCCATAATACGTCTAAAAGTGATTTAACGTTTCTTGATCTGCAAAAAAAGTTTCATTAACTGATTAATACGCTCCAATCAATTAAATCGATAACTTCCGTTTTAACGCAACATATTTCATTTTTTATATAAAAGTTATGTTATATTTAACTGATAAATCTCCACTGATTACAAACTTTTCAATCCCCGATTATTTTAGATTTCAGCTTTCATGCTATTTCTTTCTCCTGCATTCAATAAGCACCGACTAATTATCTTCCTCTCCATCACTCTATTGCCTACGAATTCGCCCGATACTCCAACTAAAACAGATTACAGCGAATAATTCCACTACAATTAGATACTTCTGGAATCGTACTGATGTTTTTTATCCTTTTTCCGAGCTTTCAATAAAAACTGTTCGCAAAACGCTTTTCGTAAATTTTTAGATTTACAGTGAAAAGCATTTCATAAAAACATTAATCTTGGATGCCGGTTAATACTCCGCTTTCGGAAAATGAAAATTTTAACGATCGAAATACGAATCGGTGAACTTTTTTAATTAAAATACTATGAAAATCACTGCCGTTTCCTAACGTATTTTTAGTACGCCATCGTAATTAGTCATTAAGAAGCGTCTGCAGCAAGGCTGCTGGAAAACGAAACTGAATTTAGAATTGATTTAGCACCAAAAAATAGAATAATGTAATATTGCTTTTCTTTGTTACCAAAAGTGAACAAACATCAGAGGATAAGAAAATCTCTCGAAGAAAAACAGGTAGCATACGAAAAGCCCATATTTATTAAAAACATATCCAAGTAATGCGCGATGAAGTTTCACGACCGAAAAGGAGCAATCATCGTGAATATTCCGCCTACTCGCTAATAACATTCATCTCCTTCCGGATTTAGATTCTCTAATTTGTTCCCCAACTAGTCGGCACCTAGTCGGCTTTGGCCGGCGTTTACGCCCGCGTCAACTTAAAGCTTTCAGTCTCCGGCGCCATCTCCCGGCAAATCCCCGCACTACCGTATCCTTCAACCATCCACCGCAGCTCGCTTCTCTCCCTCAACTCTCGGATTTCACGCTCAATTCCTTACACAACTTCCTCCATACGCATCTTTTGCAAACCTCTCTCTCGTAATCTCTTTTCGTCTTAGCCATCCTTACTGAAACTCCTACTTTTCCCCTATGCTGCATTCCAACTCTATTCCACCCTAGCTTTCCAATCATCATTCTCCTTCCTGCATAATATCCCGTTTCTAGTACATAAGAATATTTCCTCTATGCCCTAGTTTAATACTTTCGCCAACTTAACCTGAGGAAATAATCACTGATTTGGATTCGTCATTATGTATAACGTTGGAGACGGGCGGTATACAAATTAATTTATGTATTTTATATAGCGCATAAACAGCCTCTTCGGCCTTTAACAATGGCTGTAATGACATTATCAAAGGCGATCACATGAGGTCACGCCCTCGGAAGGATCCGAACCCGCGACTGGTGGCCAGAGAAGCTACCCACCCTGTCACCAAAGCAGTTCGGTTAATAAATGAAATTTATACGCAACAGTTCAAGAATAAACAGCACTCGTCGGGCTTTTATATTTAGCGCATGAACTATAACAAAAACGAGCGCGTATGACTATGTTATCGACGACATTCGAACCCGCGACATCCGAATCGGGAGCCGGACACGCTAGCCACACCTCTACTAAAGCCGATCAAAATAATAAAAATCGAAACATTCAATTTTTGCATAACACTTAAGATATTGACCTGTTAAAAATGAGGTTATATCTACATAAAAAAAACTAATTTAGGATATCAGGTCGCCACCTACGGTCGCTTTTATCTATCCGGACAATTTTTAATCAGGCTCCTAAGTTGTCATCCTTTCCTTCCACACCCCATTCTCTCTCCCCCACATGGCTACCCATCTTCTCGGAACCAACAACGCGATGTCCAACCATCACTATATTAAATCCTTGACCTAATTCCGTTTTCTTCCATTTTCTTCATCATATGGCTCAGACGTTGGAAATTTGCCTTCATATCCCAGTCGCGGGTCCCCATTGCAATCGTCACTCGCCGTTTCATTCCCTCCGAACTCTCCAACTTTCTCGTTTCTTTTCCCCCTTTCTATATTCAACGTTAATATTGCGTGGCATTGGGAATTCTCATTAAAATAATAAGAAGGGGAATTTCTTACCGAATTAAATTTCTCATGAAATGTTATGCGGCGTTCTCATTGCTCCTCAAAACATAAGCATCATTTATTTCGCTAATTAGACCTAACGAGATATTGTTTAATTTCGGCGCCTACAAATCTTTCATTCCCTATTAACCTATCTTTGTCTAAGATCCTAAAGGTTTTGTAAATACCTACTTAGGTAACATAAATAGTTGCGAATTTCTCGCAATGATATCACGTAGCGATTATTTCAAGGGTCGTCGTATATTAAAAAAATTAAATTGGAGGTATTTCATTATTATTAATTAGGAAATGAGGGAATTACAATCACATTAACCAACTAACTTTATTTTACTTTAAGAGTATAAAAGATAAGTTCAATAGGATATTATAGAGCTAGTCTTAAATTAAAAAAATACGCCAAAAACGTTTCCGCTACAAAGAAACCGTCTTCTGAAAGAACTTCATCTAGAATCTACTGCCGGTGAATCACCATTGATGAGGGTTGCTTTGTATCAGCTGGTATTTTTTGGCTATCAGAGAAACGTAATGTGTTAAGAAGGATACGTTAATAATTTTGGAGCTTATAATGTATTATTATAAATTTATTAAAATGTGGGTATCATTACGCACCCTTCTGGTGGGTCTGTATTAATTTGAAATTCACTTCGGCATTCAATTCATGTACCTGCGCTGATTCCACATCTAAAAAAACTGAATGGAGAAATACCGCACCGAATTGAATGATACATCGCGAGAGACGGTTGATGGCACGTTCTTTTTCAAATAAAAAATAATTACTTAAAAAATTAAGCGTAATCCGTAAAAGCGTACCTCGGGTGGGGGATGGGGAGAGAATTTCCCCAAAGAAACTCAGGTTATAATAATTAATGCGTTCCTAGCTTGAAATTTTTAACATGCCGGCATCGACATAGCCTAGTGTTTAAAAGATTCAATTTTTTTTAAATAACAATTTTAAAATTAATTACGCAAGAGGAAAATATTCATCAAACGCGGTGGACCAGATTTTCTGGGTAGCAGTGGGAGAGAATACGTAACTAGTTAGCAGAAAGAGAATAGGGAGGTCTAGGGCTCACACCGCTCGGGGGTAGTAACCATCGATTTTCCAAGTATGCTCTCACCTCACACGACGTAGTCACGACGGTTTAGAGTACCGTATTTACCCCACTATGAGACGAGGTTTTTTTTATTTTTTTCAAATCAAACGTTCGGTGTTATATTCTCGAACAAAGAAATAAATACGGTTACGGCGCTTGTGGCTACTCTAGCATGGTTTACATCACGTTTACCTTTGCGCTATACATTGTGATGACATTTTTAGGGGCGTTTCGCTTCCAGAGTGAGCGCCCATTGTCGTCGGTCTGTCCGTCCGTCCGCATGCTCGTTCTCGGCTTCTACCGAACGGATTTTCATCAAATTTTATATTAAGGGCTTACGATCAAAGATAATAAGAAAGTCGCAAAAGTGAATCACGTAAGCTAATCAGGGGTACCACTTTACCGGTGATAAAAATGAACTTTCCGTCATATCTCGTAAAGTATTGCTCATATTAAAATATTTTTCAAATAAAACTTGTAGAACTAATAAAGAAGAGTATTTCTTTTCCTATACATTTTTATTGTAGGAATAGCCGTTATCAGGAAAATTGAATAAGAAAGTCTTAAATCGAGTTGAACTTACGCTTTTTCCCTTACGTAAAGGTATATAATTTCTTTCTAATACTCCATTGCACGAAACGCGCCCATTTGTGATACGCTGTACACTTTCCTAACTTGTTTTAGAATAGCCAATAAGGAAGTAGATATTTAAGAAGGCAGTAAAGGGCGTTTTTCTTTCACAAATAATTTTAGACATCCGAAAAGATGATCAAACTGAGAAAACGTGCAAAACAAGACAGAAACCTGAAATTATTGGCGAAAAAAGGAATTCTTTGCTTTCGTTTAGAAGAAGTTACCGCGTAAGATAGAAAAACCGACCGCATACGCGGATTAAAAAAATCTTTAAAAAAGCTCAATTTTGTTCAATTTATTTGCTACAGAATCGGATGAATACTATTTTCCCTCAAAGTTAACTTCTTAAAAACGTTGTTTTCTAGGTCGTCTTATAGTCGGGTTAATACGGGAAAAATTTCCAAATAAATGCGGCATCTCACGGTTTCCAAGAAATTAAACGTCGGCTACGAGCGTCCGCAGGTTTACGATATTTTTCTTACAAAGAAATACTTGTACGGCTCCTAAAGATTACCAAGAAATAAAACGACGACTATGAGCGTCCGCGTGGAGAGGGGAAGGAAAAGGAAGACAATGGTGGTAAAGGAATCTCAAAGGCAGGGAAAGAGGGGAGGGAGAAAAAAGGATGTGGAAAAGGGGAGCAATGTGAGTGCAAGAGAGGAGGAATGGGGTTGAGATGGAAGGGCGATAAGAAGGACAGGGGAGCAATGGGGAAATGGGGGGAAAGGGCGTACAAATGGAGGTAAAATGGGACAAGAGCGGAAAGAAGGGGAAAGGGACCCAGGGGGAGGCAAGGGAGCAGATTCTTCCTGGATTATCTGGGACAGCTATAAAAACTGCGCATATTTTTATAGCAATAAAGTAAAGATAATTAGAATTGAAATACACGTTAATAAATATTATTGAAATTGAACGGTTTATGTAGGCAGATTTTATATTTATTAAGGGAGATGGAGTGGGAGGGAGGGAAAGAGTGTGGTAAGAGGAATGAAGAGAGGGAAATAAGGCGGTAAGGAGTGAGAAAGAGGAGTGAGAGACGGGAAGATAGATAGATAGATGGATAATCGTTTTTATTTGGAGGAGAGTAGGACTAGGAAGTCTCTTCTTCCATGTAACCCATAAAGAGGAAACGGGGTCGGGTGCAGTCGCACCCAAGTCCACCTCTGTTTTTTGCCACGCCAGAAATGTTTCTGTGGACGCACATGGCGACGGATGAGATACAAATGCGACAGCTGCCGAAACCTCATTCCGATGAACCTCAACATGGGTAAAGAGTCGACCTCTATTATTAACGCTTTCGGCGTATGACGAGTTCTTTTGAGATTTTGGTCAACTTATTCAGTTCTATATATGGACATCCCAGTCATAATTCGTCAACTTTCTCTACAGAAATGCGTCTTAATCGCGAATGATAAATCCGTGAAAATTTTGCTATAATTGGTTAAGTGGTACCTACCCGATAGAGGGAGTGACCATTAATTCACGTTTTGAAGTAAAACGAAATTTAAACCAAGTGAATCATTTCTGAAAAATGGTGAAATTGGTCTAGCGCAAAAATCGATAAAATAAATATCGGATGATTAACGATTTTCACTGAATAAACAGCGAACTGTAGGTTGATGTACGGCTGAACGAAAGACGTAAAATAAACTGCTAATATCCACAGACGATGCGTGTCAAGTGCTTCTCTTTTTTTTATCGTCCAACGTATTGCGAGAAGACTATCGCCAATCTGAGTACGGCGGGTAATCTGGCGCTTGTGACCCAACAGTGAGTTAACCATGTACGTCTTAAGTGAAAAAAATTCTCGTGATTTTAAAGCGCCGTAGTCACAAAACGTCGTTACTCGAGGTATATACAGCAAAACTTGAATCTGTGCCATTTATTTTTTCAAAACTTACCGTCAGATACGCTTTTTTCGAAGGATAACGCCAATATATTTTAACAAACGAAAAAGATTATTGTAAAATTATGGCGACAGAAATGATTCTACGCCATTTTAATATATATATATATATATATATATATATATATATATATATATACGTTTGTGCGATGACAGATCATTGAGGATTTAATAATCTCCTATTATAACATGACTCAGCCTTACTTAAACTTTTTATTTAGTGGATATCCACGTTGACAAAATTTTCTGTCTTTTAATTTTAATATGAATAACATAAAAAGTACCATGATGCGATATCGATTTAATCGTCATTTTTCTTCATTATCAATTTAAAATAACCGATGAATAATTCTTTAATAAATCACTTTTCTTCAATACCCTACGTAAAATTTCTCTTCTTTTCGCCCTCATCCCATCTTAAGTCCATTGTCTCAACTTTATTCCCAAAGAATTCTCGAAGTTACGTCAAATTTTGTACTTGTATTGGCCGCAATTCTACTTTATTAAGCCTTTATCCTCCTCCATTCTATCTTCCCATTCAGAAGTCCCACGTCTTTGAAATATTAGAATATAATTATATTTTCCTTTTTCTCCAATTAAAATGACTCTCTCTCTCCCCCTCCCCCCGCCCTCTCTCCTCTCTCCTCTCTCTCTCTCTCTCTCTCTCTCTCTCTCTCTCTCTCTCTCTCTCTCTCTCTCTCTCTCTCTCTCTCTCTCTCTCTCTCTCTCTCTCTCTCTCTCTCTCTCTCTCTCTCTCTCTCTCTCTCTCTCTCTCTCTCTCTCTCTCTCTCTCTCTCTCTCTCCCTCTCCCTCTCCCTCCCTCCCTCTCTCCCTCTCCCCCTCTCTCCCTCTCTCCCTCTCTCCCTCTCTCCCTCTCTCTCTCTCTCTCTATTTCATTAATTTTATAATTTTAAATATCTCCATATTTCTAAGGGTTCCTTATGTTTCGTGGTCCATTTTTTATACTGTATAATTTAAGAAATATATTCAATGGCAGTCCCTTCCTTTAAATACGCCGATGGATTAAATCTACTTGCTTTCCCAGTGAGAAAAAAAACTTTAAAACGATTATATTCTTTCATTAAATCTTTCGTGATTTTTAAGAATTCACCAACTGAATTTTATGCCCATGGTGTATTTTTATCCGTCTTCCGTAGTTTAATAAGAAAGAATAAAGGAAACGAATGAGGCAACAAGGCGCTGAAGGGGGTTTAGTGAATCTCTCACATTCCTTTCAACACCGTGTTGCTTCATTGTTTGCATAGACTTTCCATTTACAAAGAGGCTAGTGCACACACGCACACTATTATAAATAGACACACGGCCACCTTTCTCCCCCTTTTGTTAGCTTAAAGTGGTAATTTGATAGAACATTTTCGAGGGTACCAAATCCGTCCAAAAAATTCCACATTCACATAACCGGTAGACAAAATAATTCGGATGCTTGAATCGAAAGCGTATATTTTTTTATATATCTTCTAGAGGTCAGGTTCAAAGAAAACATTTTCCGTGTGACGTCGAACGTTTAACGTTTATATCTTTTATATCCCTCGGCACACCTTTCCTAAGTTTCCGGGACGTTAGAGCGAATTTTCGGGCGATAGCTACCAGAACCGAGGCTAATGCGTGATTCCGCCTCACCTCTTTCCTTCACCGCCTCACGGTTTCTTCTCGCTTCCTCTCTCGCCTCGTTTCCAACCTCCTCCTCTCCGCCACCTCTTGATTAATCCCATCAGGCTCCCTACGCCACTCCCCCCCACCCTCCCCCAAATTCGTTCCTACCCAAAATTCCCTCCTCTCTAAGCATCCCCAGCCTTCGTTACTTAATGCCATAAACTGAGGAAATTGTGCTTCGATAATTTCATAGAAACATTCATTTATGACTCGCTACGAAAAAAGGGAAAACTGTTATAATTCAACCACGTCAAAACTTGATGCGGAGTTAAGTCGTCGGAGAAAAAAATACGGGAGGAAAATCCCCGCACTGCGAAAATGACATCGCTCTAGCGCGTGCAATTACGGAGAGGAATTTTATTTGCCGTGTTTCCCCACGCTTTGTCGAGTCTAATTTCGGAGATAGAAAGAAATTTTTTTTGCGAGTTTCCTTCGATTAACTAGAAAATCGCTGATTCTAGGCGCTCGCATGTAATCATTTTAGGAAATTCCGTCAGAGATAATGAAACATAAAATGCATAAGTTGAAGTACGATACGACATCAGTGTTTATTCCTTGCTTAAAATAATTACCATTTTGTTTGTTATCATTAAAAGAGAATATAGTTGAGTTATTGCTATCCTTGCAAGATATTATTAGAATTATTATTCGTTTATTTTAGTTGAAGAAAATTTAGTAGTGAAACAATTTTTCTTCAACAGTCCCTAAATATATACGCCAAACCGATCATAATAATAATTACAAATTAACCAATTTCTATTCTATACATCTGCCAAAACTGCAATTAACACTTTGCTAATGAAAAGTATATGAAGCCGTTAATGACTTTCTCATGTAAATGGGATAAAATATAGAGTCAGAGTCTATGTTCTACAGAAATTGTTATTATGAAGTACACACACGAATATAAATCGCAGTAAACTTTTATAGGAAGAAAGAGACGATTAATTTTCTTAGGATCCCATTATATGCACATTTTTATTTCACATCACGAAATGTAACTGACAATGATTCCGTTATTCTATTAAAATTTATATTGGTTATCGATATAAAATATTTCCGATATAATAACAAGGAAAATAACCAGAGTCGCAGATTGCATGGTAATTTTCCGCAAAAAAGGGAAACCGGATGAGTAGGCAAAGTCATTTCCCTTGTAAGCGTATATTATTGCAAAAAGTAAAAAAAAACATTTTTCCAATTAATTCCGAAAATTCCTTGTACTCCAGCTGCCGCCATCAATAACGATCCGTATGCATTTGCCTTCGTGCTTGCGGACGCCAAGCGGATGTTACATGCATTTTAATCCTTTTGCTCAGATTTTCGAAAGCCGCTACAACGCTAATACCAAGCCATAAGCGGAGCTCTTGCTCAAGTATGTATTCACGTACAAGGGGCGGTTTTTCCATTCTATTTACATTACCGTTAGCGTTTTAATGCCCTTTTTAACACGAGGAATTTTAATTTATAATGTATGCAGGAAAAGTGCGATTTACATTCGAGAATATTATTATAAAATATTATGTTTTGTTTAGAATTATTTTAAATTATTTATGAGTGTTTGAGTATTTCACGGCAACATTGAAATCATAACTTACTGCCAGCGTGCTTCGGGTACGTACCGTTATTATTTCGGGAACAATTTAAAACATCTAACTTTTATAGTACATTATTCGGTTGAAATATTTTCTATTATATGATAGAAAAGTCACTTTATATGACATTAAGGGCTTTTCAAGTTTTCCTTTCGGATTAATAATAAAATTAAACGCACAATATAATTGGGAAAGAGGTCGCCATGGCACACAAGAAAAGAAAATATTCCTTTTCATCTACGTAAAGAATTAACTTTTAATTATTGCTTCATAGCGTGAAAAAATCTCAAGATTTCCGAGAGACTCTTATTAATATACATTTAGGCATCGTTTCATTCAACCCAGTTAGGACGAATTAAAAATTGCTCTTTCGATCTAAAAAAAAAATTGTCGTTTGTTTTTATACAAAGGCGAAATTAATGGCAGATTTGACGATTCGCATTGATCGATGTGCAAGTTGGCGATAAGTAAATTTCTGTTAAACTGAGGTCTAGGTCAAGAAGATGCCCCAAACAACTTTTACTACTCAAATAACAATATTCGAATAAATAAACAATATTCATATAAGTAAATCTAACTTACATAAGGAAATATAAGATTTATATCATATTGTGAAGACTGCGAGCATAGACATAAAACTTCACACTATATATCGCACCGCCATCTATAATGAAAAACGGGATGCCCTTGAAAATAAAATTTAAACTGAAAATATTGAAGGAAAAAAATATATTGCATAATATGCTAGGAACTCTCCCACTATTCATTTGGAATTGGATACTCGTATAATATTGTCATGAAGCGGTACTAGAAAAGAAATAAAAATGATCTTCGCGGGACATGGTGGAAATAATAAAAACGTGAGAAATATATTAGCTTTCGAATCCATAATGAAGAAGTACAAAAAGGAATATTAACAAGTAGGAGTACGAAGGAGTCTATAGAAAAAATAAAACATTCATATATGTAAAAGGATTCCCTTAAAAGGTATGGCGAATTACTTGTAATATACCCAATAAATGCTGTTGGAATTAATCATGAAACGGTACCCTCAGGGAAAAGATAATAAAGTCGTTTCGATATAGCTGATGAACCAAAAATAAATAAAAAATGATGATAAGGAAAAGGCTTTATGAGCTTTCCAGATGGATGGAATAAAAACATTAGAAAACAATATACAAGTACAAAGAGAGCCGATTTTCAATTCCGTAGGAGAAATAAGCACAAATCCATTCCCACTTTACAAATATCGAACAATAAATATTGGCCCGATACGCGGAATAGAGGAAAAGGCTTGCGAAATTGGTTTCCAGAAGGACCGAGGCAAGGAAGCGAAAGAGTTAAAAATTTAAAAAAGAGCACACAAGACAACAATGTATCCGCCACAATTACTTTATAGAATGGAACCGAAAAGGTTAAGCCTCTGGTAAAATCTTTTCGGTGGAGGATAGTGATTGAATTTTTGAACGTGTATGTGGGCGCACGCGCACGTACGTGTGTGTAAAGCAATGGAGGTCTGAAAGTTACAACGCCAACAAGAGCTGGTAGTCAAAAGTTAATTCCAAATGGCTGGATGATCCCCCATTGTAACATTGCATTAGAAATATAAAACGTCTTCCTAACGCTACTCAATGATTTCACGTAATATGTTCACATAACCAACACGGTTACAACCATGAGGTCCATTGATGGAAGGGAAAAAATTCTCGCAAAGACCTTTTTGGCATAGTTCATTGCACGTTTGCTTAAATTCGATAAGTTACTTTTCTCTTTTGCGAGATAAATATCATAAATATTCGTATGCAGGAAGTCCTCGATTAACGATGTCCCGATTTAAGTCGTTTAGATCTGGCGTGGCTATCATAGTAGAGATCACGTACCAATGTTGGATATACCGTTAAGATATGACGTCGTTTTTGAAATAAAGTATCTGGAATTGTCGAAATTGTGTCGCTCAATTCCCAGAGATCTATCCATAACACAATTTGACCAATAAAAGGCGAGATGTCAAGAAGAGGAATGAAGTGATTCACTAAACCGAAAGTTTATCTCCGAATTAACCGGCCGAACCCTCGGACATTTTACGAGGATATAGTAGGATTTCACTGTATATCATCCTGGTTTACCGTGAATGAGAGTAGACAGTAAGGCTTCATAAAATTAATAATAACAAAATTCTACTATGATCATTGGAATTGCATCCAGAGAGACGCCATTCGAGTGTAAATTCCTCCTCTTCGTTTTTGAGAATATGCATCTCGAACGCCGTAAATTTTATGCAAACTGTCACTGCTTTAGCGAGATTGACAGTGATTGCTGTTCATTAAGAAAGTTTGCTAACAATCATTACGTTCCAATCTTTTACATAAACATATACGTAATTTTTAGTGTATATTGGGCAACTTTCAAAGGATAATATTGACTTCGGTAGGAGTGTATGGGAAAACACTTCTGCAATACTCCATTCTCCATCTCCAGCCAAATATTGCGTGCTCTGTCAAGATCCAGTTACCTCTCGATACAATCTATCCCTATTCAACGCAATTGTCCTCATACGTATGTGTGCGTGTGTTCTTTAAAACGTTGGAACGAGAAAGATTTAAAATGTAAAGTAGGGGAGAGCGCACTTTCGGGTGTTCCCAACTTAATCAATATTACGAATCTTACGCCATTCATTCCGCGAGTGAAAGAGAGAGAGGATAGGGGGAACGGGTGAAGAAAGGGGTTTGAACAAGCTGAGCATCGGCTTAATTAGAAAAGTCTGCGCCGGTCGATGAGGATTTGGTTCCACGTTAAGAGCAAGCTCGAAGATAAACAAGGAATATAATATATTAAAAAATGAAAATCCGCTGTCTGCATTCAAACAGACGTGGTCGAATTATATACACCAGCCCCTCAACATCCGCGAGTTCAGCATTCGCGAGTTCAGGTATTCGCGAGGTAGCCATAAAATTTCATTATTTCAAAAAGGCAACCGATCTCAGGTTATAAAATTAAAATTAGACAGTCAACAATCCCATAAGCTGTGTCAGTGACTATCCAAAATATTACTAATCTTGCGATAAAAGCGCTTAGAATTGTTGTAATCAATAAGGTATTAATTGATGCAAGTAGAATCTAAGTAGGTGGTGTTAACCGTATAAATACTTGAGGACAGTAGATGTTAACCTTTCAAAAATGCAACTCATAACGTCCTACCTACAATAAGCTATAATTCCGAAAATTGGAATCTTTCTGTTACATAGTATGCACTATGTATGTACATACAAAGTTACAAAACCGCGCCACGGAGTCGAACGCTACGCCACCATCATTCCCCACCTCCCGGGCATTTCGCTCAGACTGTGTCGCTCTTACATACTTTTCATCAGCTTTTGGGCTTTGATTTACTTATTACTGTAATTTTTAATTTAATAATTGCGATTTTTACTTAACCATGTTTTCAAAAAGAAAATCATCTGTTAAAAGTGAATCAAGTATAAAGAGATCAAAGAATATATACTATATAATACATACTACGTATTACTACGTTTTCATTTTGTTTTAACGGTTATCTAGTTTTTTCGTAAGTTTATTTTTAGCCTACGAACTTTAATTTTAGGTTTAGTGTTGAGCACAAAGCAGTGTGAATGTTGAATATTAAGTTTGGGTAGTATAATCAGAGCAAAATTCTTATTCGCGAATTTCAACATTCGCGAGGTTATTGGGAACGTATCCCTCGCGAATGTTGAGGGGCTGGTGTATGTGCATCCACACACACACGTACAAATAGGATCATATTTACATATGTACGTGTATGTATATACATATACACGCGCGCGCACGTACGCACACACACACATATATATAATAAAACATATATAAGATACAGTGTCACTTTGTCCCTTTGTCATGTAATGCTTTTTGAAGCTTAACATCTCGCAAACTACTTAACCGAATTTGATGAAATTTTCAGGATAGCATTATGATATAATAACAAAACTTTTTAATGTATTGGTAATATATAAAAGCCTTATTCTGTTCCTTGGTCATTTTGTCACTCCCTCTGTCACGCTCTGGAAAACAGAAATATACCTGGAAAGAGGGGACTAAGGTCAGCTTTTGAAGCACAATAGATACTCGCGGCGAGGGTTTCGAACCTTCGCTCGAATCGAAGGCAACCCTCTCAGCAGAGGTATGATTTCAGGTCAAAGGAGACTGCCTCAATTTTATATCAGAACTAGTGTAATTCCCGTTGAAATATCAAAGGAAGAATTATAGATAGATTATTAATATTTGTATTTAAAATACTTAATATCACACTTTTACATATGAAATATTTCATCATATACACCATTTCTAGTGAATATTCTTTTGTCGTTTAGTAAACGCCTTTGATTTTTATTTTCTGCTATAAAATTCTGATATTCTTCTCCCACCTTGTTCTCGTCAATGCTACATATAATTGACCGTGTGAAATGACATGGATATAATTATATGTATACATATATAACGTAGGGAAAATAATTAAAATTCGTGCACTTACATTATGATTGTTTTAAAATTGTACTCTGTACTTATGAAGAAAGAAAGCTTATCGAATCCTCAACAGTGTTCTCCGTCATTATGTAAATAAAACTCTTTAAAAGATTTAAATTAAAAACTAACTAATAAATCAATCAGCATAATAATTTCTTTGAATACTATCTCAACAAAAACAAATCACCAATTTATTTCAACATTGAAAACTGTTCCCTTGACGATTGAATGGATCATTGTATTGGAGATCCTTATTGACAAAAAATAAACTAATTGTTTATCGTAGAAACCGTTACATAAACATAAAAGTGTTTATTATATAATTCCCGTCGTTTTCGCCGAAAGAAATGTGAAATAACGTTACTATAAAATTAATTTAATGTGTGACGTGCAGTGATCATCGAAACTGAGATGTGGTATCGTGTAATCAGATCAACGACCACTTTACACGAAGATCTACATGAATTTTACAATACTACATAGAGTTATTTCGAGAGCCATTTATTTAACCGATATCAACCAAATTTAATATTAAGAAGTAGAAATATGATCTGTACGTCATTTGCAATTTTGATTCCAATCTAATAATTATAACGACAACTTGTCGCTTATCGTCACGTATTTCTGATAGCATGATTATTTTTTAATATTTCTTCATAGGTAGGTATGATATTTACATTAACAAATAAATGAGCGACTCGAATATTAACAACTACCAAAAATATATTGTGATAGAATGCGTTCAGTATTAGCTAACTGACAAAACATATTTTCAAGTGGTCTAATTAAATTTCGATGTCGGCCATCTTGCGTTCCTTACAGAACAACGTTTTTATTATAGGAATAATCGATCATCCCCGTCATTTCTGACGGGCACTTATACTAGTGTGTGTGTATAGAGAGAGAGAGAGGTGGAATAAAACACGGTGAAAGATGACATTAGTGACTATGTGTGAGAGTGAGGGGAAAGAAAAATTGAGAGGAGAACGATGAATACCGCCGTTCAGTAATTAGTCTATTCATTCTCACTGGTCTCAAAAGAGCCACATCCAATTACTTCGCCTTCAGCCGGTAGGAAGGGAGGAAAGGAGTATGAAAGAAGGGAAAAAATGAACACAGGACTGCGTAACGTGATGCAGATATATCAGAGCGAATCGAAAGAGGTTGTTTGATAGAGTGAAGGCGAGTTGAGTTGGGGTTAGCGTGACATTCCCGAAAGGGAATGAGACTCTACGATAGTTTGGTTCGATAAAATGCGATCGGTCCGTCAAATGCCTAAAGAATTATATTTTTCCAAGCTGAATGCGTTTCCCCTTTAACCTTCTCGAAGGAGAGCTCTAGAATCTCCAAGTCCTCCTAACTCCATGAAAGCATTTTTCTTAAAAACTCCGAGCCCAAAACCACTCCAAACCCACTTAAAACCCTGAAAACCCTCTTTAAGTTCCCGGACTCGGTAACGCTAAGTTCTCTCGACGTTGTTCATTTGTTATAGTTACAGTTTATTGATCAGTTTTTTACATCGCGTTTTAATAACGTAGGGTTTAAGTGGATTACTCTAAAGCGGGATGACTAAACTTAAACGTACAATTGAGAGTAGGAAAAACAAATTGAGAAGAAGAGTTCTCGTAAACTTTTATTGTTGCATAATTAAGCGGAGTAATTTTTAGAGAGATATTCCGGCTATTTAAGAGTTCACTAAATGGTAGAAATTTTAAATCGGGAGAAAAATTCTTCCATGGTCGAGAATCGAACTCGCATCTTCTACTGGCCGTTTAGGTACTATACTACTGAACTATCATGGCATATTATTCCTCCTATTTAAGAATGTGGAATTTGAAATAGGGCTAGGCATCCTGTTGTCTCCCTTCCCCACCAGATGTCCTCCATGAGGTACTACGATGTAAACTCCCTTCTAACTAGCGAGACTGTCTTTAGAACGTAATAGAAACAATGAATAATAGATTACTTTGTGGTTGAAATTAGTTAGGAATTAGATAATTGCGGTGGAATGTCCACCTGGAAAGTTGAAGACCCAGGTTCGATTCTCGGTCATAGTAGAATATTTATCCTGGAATCAAATTTCTTCACATTCCACCTAATTCCCACCTCACAGGATGCTATGACTCATCCTTTCCATCACATCTTTGACAACATTATTTAAAAACCGCTTCCTTGCAGCAATCCGTTTTACGTTATACCTGCGTATAAATCTACGTAGATATCATCGAATTACGAAAGAATGCGATAATATTTTAATACATATATTAGGCAACAGAAAACGAGCAAATTCCGACAAATTTTAATTCATCTACCAAAATTTTTTAACAAACACAATTCGCGCCAGGTAAATTATACTTTTCAAGTTCATGTAAATGTAACGATCTTAGTACCGAAAACATGCTCAAAGAAACTTTTAGCCCCATGCTTTCGATGTTTAGATATTACTATAAAATATGTAAAGCCTTGCTTTTAAACTTCATTACCAGAGAAACCTTAGAAAATGTTTTCACGAAAATAATCTTGTAGCACAAAATGATCACCCGTTGCATTTTAGGGCAGATTAAATTTAATGAGACATATTTGCACACAAACCTCTCCTCTGCCTCTTCTTTTAACGCGCATGCACACAGATACAAGCACATACACACATGCGATCACATACACATAAGTTTCTGTCATTTATTCGGAATCTTTGATATTTCAACCCTCTTATCGCCTCTGTCACCTCAATATGCTTCCACTACCCTTCTTCACCATATTGTCCTTTCATCCCCAAATAATGCCAATATTCATATTACATTCTCTGACCTACGCCCCCGTTCTTCTTTCAATGCCGAATCTCATGCTCTCTTCTCTGTTTTATTCCCCGGTATCCAACTCCTGCTATCTTCTCCATTTCTTGGTATCTTTACTTCCCTTTCAAGTCGTCTATCAGCTGAAAAATTTTCCTAACTCTTTCTCTTATCCATACAGTTTTTCTTCTAACACATATTGAATCATACTCTATTTTCAGGTAATGTCCCATCCAGTTCGCCTTTCCTTTTCTTACAGTCTGTATAATCATTCGCTTTTCTTCTATTCTTATTAGTATTTCCTCTTTTTTTCATCGTATCTGCCCATTTTATCTTCAGAATTCCTCTCCATACCAGCAATTCGAAGCGATCCAAGTATTTTATATTATTTTTGCTGGTATTCCATATCTCTGCTCAAATACATATACAAAAATATAAGGTGGCAACTAGGTGTCGCAGAAAGCCCAGTAGGCACCATTTCAGAGCCACTGGGGTTATCGAAGTGACACACACGAAGAAACGTATGTTGTAAGGTTCTCGTTCAAGACCATTCTTCAACCACGGACCGTAGACAACCCGTACATTTATTTGTATATATGTTTGGAATATATCATCATCACCATCATATATGCGTGAAAAACCACAAAACTCTTCGCCATCGCCCTTTCGAAGTCTCAAAATCTTTAATGCTTTACGATCTATATTTTTCATCAATGACACTCCATTTTAGCCACGTAGTTTCTTTTCGCTCTATATATCTCTTCCCATTTCTACACGTAGACACTTCCTCTTTCCATCATCGACTTTATCCTTTAAGATTCCATTTCACCCGGCCACATCTTAGATAGATTTATCGTTTCCGCCTCTCCGTACAACCTATCCCTTGTTTTTTTTCCCCCACAGCCTCTCTCCTCTTTATCCACATTTCACACGTGCACGTAACCGCGCGTCTATCCTCTCAATCCCACCGATCATAGGAACACCGGTGGGTTAAGTTGATGCAAATCTAAGCGTTTCATACGGCCCTATATTTCGTTCGGAGTTTTAGAAAAAAACGCGGAGAGCTGTGGGGAGAAAGTGAGTCAGTCGTGGGGAGGGAGAGGAGGCGACGGGAATGGAGATAGAAAAGGGAACGAGGCACGAGGAATGTATGTACATCGGGCCGGAAACTTGGAAGGGAAGGGCGCGGTAGGGAAGGGGTGAAAGCTTCGGAAGAAGGGGATGCGAGATTTTGATTGGAGATGAGGTTAACTGTTTGGGGTGGGGGAAGGGGGTGAGAGGGAGGGAGGGAGGGAGGAATCGGGCGGTAGATGCAAGAGGGATGAGCCGTGGAATACTCCTAGGCATGCGAAATTTCAATTTTCCCCATGAGTCGCCCAACAAACTAGTTTGGAATCAAGGTTGATTTCACCGACCCGAATCGCATCCCCCCCGCGATTCCTCCCCAAACCAAACCTAACCTACATGCCAATCCACTTATTCTCTATCTCTCCCCTCCTCCTTATCGCCCCCACCCCTCCACTTCCGCCTCCCGCCTCACCCAACCTCCCCGACGCCACCCCTCGCTTACGCAACCCTCCTCCTTTAAAACCTCGTTTCCGCCGCCCCTCACGGAAAACATCCTCCACCTCTATACACCATGCCTCCTAAAACGCCCGCCGAGCGTCCTCCACCACCCAAACCATTCACCCGCTCCACCCCGCAACATCAATTTCCTTCCACCTCTCTCCCCCTCTTCCCCTTAATCGCTCAATCTGACCCACCCATTTTGCCTCGTCCGCCCCAAATACTTACCGGCGTCACCAACCATAACTGCCTCACCATATTGCATCCTATACTCCTATCCCGTCGATTCCGTCCTCCTTCCAAATTTCCCCTGCCTCCTATATCCCCAAATGAATCCGCTTCCTCTACGTCTTTCGCCGTTTTTTCCTCCTTTCTCACTCTCACCGACCCATCTCTCCGACTCCCAGAGGCAGCCCAAGCCACCTCCGCCGCTCGAAACCTCCTCTTCCCCCACCTCCCGCTACCTTTTTCCCGCCTCCCCCCCCCCCTTCCCCTACCCTTTCGATCGATGACCCCTCGGCGCTCTGTAGCATTTCACTGCATTACTTCTTGATGGCGCAATCTGTATACTCTCTTTTTTTATCATCGTCTTAACGTCACATCGGTCAATCCGAGAGAGCGTACTTCCCGGGTTTTCATCTTTAAAAAAAAAAATTTCCTGCCATCAGCGCCGCTAATTAACAGCCTCTCCCTCTTGCTACATGGGTGAAAGGAGGGGAAATGTGTCGAGAGCGGAAATAATGTCTAAGGATAAGAAGGGTCAAAAATGTCTGGTATGGGGGTCTAGAAAAGGGATGGGCAACTTTATTGAGTGGCGAGCCGCATACACATTTACGTACGCTTCGGCGGGTCGGATTAGAATTTACTAGTGCCTCCAAGGGAAGTATTATGTTATACTGAGAGACGATGTGGTAACACGAAAGTGAAAATTATCTACAAGTAATTTTTAGCGTTAATAATTCACCACATAAGTTATATTGATCATAATATTATTCGCCAAATACAGAATTTTCTATAAAAGATTTCGCGGATCGCCTCTTAAGCATAGATCTTTGAGCCACGTAGAACGATCTAGAAGGCCGTATGCGGCCCGTGGGCCATAGATAGCCCAATCCCGTCTCGGAAGAAAGTATGGCATGAAATCGGAAGAAGGTAAGCCGAGCGAGAGAGATGGAGACACAGGATACGAATGAATATAAATGGGAGGAGCGACCGGTGGAAAAGGGAAGATGGGGAGGAGTCTAGGAGTGAATGAATCCCGGGAATGGGGGGAAAAAGGAGAAAAGGAGTTGGGAGGGAAAAGAGATGGAGTGGAGAAAGGAATGAAGAGTTATAGAGGGGTCCAGAAGGAATGAGGGACGGAATGGTTGGGAGGGAGAGGTGAGAGATGGGCGTCTTGGGGGCATGGAGGTGAAGAGAGGGGGGGGGGGGGGAGAGGGTAAAGGGAATGAGGAGAACGGGTGTCTCGGGTTAGAGTGGACTGTGGATGGGGGAAGTGTTGGCTGAGGTACAAGTGGGTGGTATGGGGATTACTTTCAATGCCCGCTGGAATGCATTCCATCTTTGGCTGAAGGATACCGTTTCATATTCCGTGAAAGGGTTTTTGGAGGTTTAATGAAATTTCCGTCTATCAAGGAGATACGGTTTTCCGCTGCTGTAATATTTATCTCGGAATAAATGCTGCTCTATGCGCTCGGATAAAAAAAATATCCCGCTTGCAGCTTTGAAGGGAATATAACGTTACCGTGTATAAATCACGATGAATTTTGTTCTAAGTTTTCTACAGAGTCTTTTGGATCAAAAGAATTCCATTCATAAAACCCAAGGATATTCAGAGTTAATATTTTAAAATTAAAGAATGTGGAATATTTTTTCAATCGACTATAACGGCAATATCTCATATCTTTAATTAAATAACTTTATCCTGCTGATAGTCATTGATAGAATAAACATAATAAATCGTAGATATTCATTTACTATATCGCTCTGGGTCCCGTATCGCAAAGACACTAACTACTTAAACATTTTCCGTATTTATAACGATTTAAATATTAATAATATGTTTGAAATTTATACTTTAATTAAATTTACTGGAACATTCAGGTGCGAATTTTTTTATTATTTTACGATTATGAAGATGAAAATCGATTCAATGAGTACTAATACCAATCGGATAACAAATTTAAATTTATTTTTAGCATTAAAGTTTTATGCATTCAATTTAATAATTAAATTTCCGAGAGAAAAATATTTACAACTAAAGTTGAATTAATATTCATTTTTGGAATGTCTAGCAATTTCTATAACTATCTAAATATATTGATGAGTAAAGTTTAAAAATAAGAATGGAAAAAACAACATCATGACATTTAACTGACGAATTATGTCTTTCTGATAGCATGAAACAGGTTGAGATTGCTTCGTGGCTTAAATTCACATCTGGTTTCCTAACATTTAGTGACTTTTGGATTGACATAATTGGTGAATTTGACTTTGTATATGCATAATGTAATTATGATCATACCAATCAAAGTAAGCGATAATGTAATCAATAGTGTTCTAAACAAATGAAATTTCATGATACTTCTTGGTGAGAGTATACAATATAATACACTCGGATAGCAGAATCAATCGGTAACATGATTTTCATTCCTGAAAGTCATTTTTTAAAAGTTATCCAGTATAATTAATTAAATTCTTTCGTAATGACAGTAAAATATACGTTAAATGGAGATATTACTGTGTTTCCGCATTTATTTTTCGCTTCGTCTGCATATAATGAGTTAATTATTCACTCAAATTATGGCATTGCTTGGTGCGCTACATTATGCAAACAACTAAAATGGTAAGCTAGATGTATATACACATTTCACCAGACGCCGCAAATAAACCATTTTTCCATGGATCTCGCTTTTCAGGACTACACATGATCCATTATTCCTCTCCAAATATTTTATTATTCATTTCAATTTATTGGAAATGGTTTATAACATTCAATGCAGTAACTGTATGGCGTGCGTTAAATTATGAACGCTTTATTTTATTAATTCACCCTAACAAATTTAAATATCATTATATCCAAATCGACTCACCCAATTTAAACGAAAGTTGGTTAGTTCTAATCTTACAATATCAGAATTATCTACCTTATTCTAAGTCTTAACGGAAATAAAAATAATGCATATAAGATAATTATCAAGTCATCTAAAAATAAAACACGTAAAATGTATTACATAGGCCACATATGCACAGTTACAAAAATGCATTAGATTTCAAATGCAAAGAACCTCGCAGTTGTATTATTACCTCATATAAAAAGACTGTTTTATTCGTTTTGAAATACAAGAACTACGGTGTTTAAAAGACACGTTAATCATACACAAGTTATGTCACACCAAAATGTCGCACTGGATTGTTAATGAGCGAAAACTGAATTTTTTGGCATCCACCCAAGGTATGAATTATTCCAGTCCTTACTTGTTATAGAAAATTTGTTTAACGAGCGCACCAAACATTCCATTCAGCATAACACAAAGGGAGTTTGTGTATATCAACGTTGCTCACGAACGCGTTTCTGTCAGGACGACGGAGAGCATATAGCAATGCCACCTCGCACCGTGGTGCCATAGACGAGAATCATTTTAAAACTACCTTTATATTCAACTCAGACGCATGGATATTGTCCCGTTTCCCAAGTAGGCAAACGCTTTCAGGTATGCATAATCTTGAGAATACAAAATGGTGCGTGTGAATAAAATCGAGGATAAAAGGTTACACGCTATTTTTTTCGTATTTTGTTGTTTTATGTATTTGCTCAAATTGTTTATTATTTCGCATTACTTGGAATTAAGAATTCTAACTTAAAGCACTTGTTAAATATTAAATTCACATATCAAGAAATCCATAAGCTGGCGAAGGTTACGACTCAAAAATTTACCCAAGGTTTTATTGCATAAATAAACTAAGTTCTGTTTTATACTAAAGACTATAGCTGAAAGTACCCGGCGATGCCCGGGTTATGCCAGATGTCTTTGGCGAATAAAATTATGTATTATTGAAGCAATACCAATTACAATTTACACAAATAACCTTGGTTAATAGAGAACAATTCATTAACCATACCAAAATAAAATAACCAAATAACAATTCTCACAATTTATAATTCACTGTGTGGTTCGGCACTATTGACTTCACTGGAAAGTTCACGCGAGGTTAGCCTATCTCATGCGGTGAGTGCTTGTTCTCCTGCTGCGGTTAGGAAGAGAATAAGAGAAAGCGATAACCCGCTCACTGCCTCTAACAGAGTTCCAGGGGAAGAGGGGAGGGGTTCACAGGTGAATCTGGAATTTTGAAGTGGTGAGTCGTGATTGGCGAACATTTGAAGAGGAGTTTTTGGATTTGCGGTTCCCGTCTTAAAGTTCGTTGAGCTGGAAGGGGACTGAGGGAGGACACCCCTTTTAGGGTATATATTTAGACACCCAGAAAAGTCCGCGGCATCTCAGCTGAGGGGCGATTAGTTCGGGCTTGGTTTCTCTCGGCGGGCTTTCCCTCGGGATTGGGGACAAAGTCCCGAGGGCAGGGAAAAATGTCACATTATATGATAATACAATCATTTCACCTTTTGCGCATTTTTTACCCAAGGATGAAGGCATTATAAATTAGAAAAATATGTTTTAATATTTATTTCAAAGCTTGCTTGTAAACAATATTCTTTGTTTTTCCTTCATTAGCATAAATAAACAAATTTTTGCTTGATCCAACACGTGTACATGCAACATAGAGTTGGCCCTGAGAAAAAAATTGATTTTCCAGCCACCTTTAAACACTGGCCTTGAGCTTTGTTGATTGTCATAACATATGATAATCGTACTGGAAACTGAAGGCGACGAAATTCAATTGGTATATCTGTTGGAATTACTGGAATCCTGGGGATGAAAATTTCCTCTCCCTTTGCATATCCTGTCAGAATTGTTGCTTCTGTAACCATTTGGCATTAGTTTGTGTATAGAAAGCCTGGTTCCATTACACTACTTAGGTGGATCTATGTTCCTCAACAGAATAATAGGAGCTCAGGTCGAAATATCGTTTCTTCCATGTTATCTTATGAGGAATAGAAATCATTCTCGGGAACCGAACCCGGGTCGATTTTGAAATTTTTTTCCCGTAAACGGCTTCTACTTTAAGAACCGAACATTCCTACCTAATGTCAATCTTCTAGCTACTCGGAAAGTTTGTTAAAAATAGCATTACATAGTTCCGATTTCCCACCGACGACGACGAAGTCAATTTTATATAATAGATTAGATACCCCAAAGCTCGTATAATACACCAAAACCATTACTATATTTGAAGGAATCCAGATAAATTGTAATGCAATTCATTATCCGGCAGATTTCACCTGCCGAAAAAAAATGGCAAACAAGACCTCGGCGAATAGAAGATGGAATATTTATGTTACCACAATGGATATTCCACAGTCGTTCAATAAAAACATGGAGGTCATAAATAAGGAGATTACATTATCATACGTTCGTTTTATAGTCCATATGATTTCGGACTACAACCGCCGAAACTCAAGGGATTAGAGTCAGCCAAATAAGCATTGTAGTAGTATACTTGATGATGCATGGATAAATTGAACCCGCTATCAATCGATTGCGATAACCTTTGTTAAGAACTGTGAGCTAAAGGTCGAAAAGCTTCGCAGTCGCTCGCTGGAATGGTCTATATTAGCTCTCCGCAAGAGGTTGTAAGACATATTAAAGTATGGAGAACGCTTTAAAATTGCATAGAATACACAAATATGAGCATTTCAATTTTAAATTAGTAGCAGAGGGAGTAATATGCTATCAAAAAACAATGTTATGCGCATGTAATATTACAGAATTCGGAAGCCATTCACCTCGGTAGGGATGCAACCGATATCCCGATGTCTCGGAAGTATAGGTACTTCTTTTTGATATTTCGATATTTTTTATCGATATCTATAGATCGATCATTCAGAAATATCGATATTTCATAAGCAGTATCGAATCTGATGAACTAAACTGTGGAGTGAAGCAAGAAGAGCGTACCTAACGTATTTGCTGCAAAAAACAGGTATTTGTTTCGTCCGGCAAAAAAGTGCGGGCTTTTGATACGATATTTCTTCCTCCATTTCCTTTTGTATAAAAGGTCAAGTAAAACATAACTGTTTTTTCAGGACAGGACAGGTCTATACATTTTCACTAAGCGCAACTTGCTTTTCGTTTTTGTTTTTGTTTTGTGGGTCTGGTGAATGGAATAAGAAAAGAAATATTGAATTTTCATTTGTCCACACAAGAAGCTATCATGACGTCACTTCTAAGAAGTATGTTGTGGTCTTCTTTAAAAAAAAAATACCCTGAATTTGCGTCTTGCAAAATTTGGCTTTAAGTCATTAAGGTCTCTGGAACTATGACAAATCTTTCAAAAATTTTAATATTACAATATAATTTGTTTTATTTTCAACAGAATTTATCTTAATATAACAAAATTTGTATCACTTCTACTTATGGTGGACAGACATCCCCTTTTAAGGGGAAATGTCCTCTTTTAAAATAACAAATGTTACCCTCCTTTTTTAAAAATACTCCATCTTTTATCTTCAATTTTTATTTCAATCGATTGGATTTGCATTATTATTCTGCTTTTTAATTTATTTATTCACTCGGAGATGATTAACCTTTTACACTATCAACCGCTTCTATTAGCCTGTTTCTGTGCACAGGAAAATGCCTTTATGTTAACAAAAAATATAATTTTATATTATCCTGTTCCACACTGCAAATTATAGTGGAAATTGTTTTCAACAAAGTTGGAATAAAATTAGAGTAATTTGGATGATGTTAATTCAGCAAAAAGATTCTAAACACCTTAGCAATTAGATAATTCAAAGCTATGCCGCGTAAATTTAAGTAAATATCACCAATATTTAATTCAAGCTTTTTCATATTTGGAGAGGATAAGATTAAACTTCGTAAAATCTACAATATTTTTAATATCACAACCGTCATTGCTAAACGTTTCCATAAATAAACTTAGTGAAATCATTTGTGATGATAATATTGATGTATATTTTTAGTTAACATTTATATTAGGAGTATTTACCAAATCTTCCGCTGCACACAACTTACAAAGCAGTTGAGCTTTTTATTAGGGGAGTATGGAAGATTTCAATTTATGATGGAGGACTTATTTTCGTTCCCTAGTTTGCCTGTTTGCAAAGTAATTCGAAGGAAAGGCTTCCTATTAATACCTAGAGAGTATTCCACGAAGTTTGGGCTGACTCAGTATGTACAAAATTGTAGAATATCACAAAGTCATCTGCAGTAGGTACTACTTATAAACCGCATGACGTATAAAGGTTAAAATATTTATTAATCCGTTATTTTTTAAATCAGGTTTCAGACTTTTTCTGTTTTTCTTCGTTGTACTTTGCAATCTTAAAAGATTAAATTAACAGAAATAAAATTATAAATAAAGAACTGAGTAAGTCTGAAATCAAAATAATAAGGACCGGTCTTAAAGTTTAAAAAGATTAATCCATAGAATTATATAAAAGATTAATGAATAAATCAAAATTTTACATGAACTTCGCTTTCAGGTGCGTTATTGACCACGATATGCACACGTATTGGAGTATATAATGTCACAATTTAGTAACTTTTTCGAAAAGAGAAATAATTTACAATAAACACACTAATGAATAATTTATTTTCAATTCTAAAGTTGAGTAATTTTCACATGTTGCAGTACACAAAATCAGCCAAACTGCGAAAATATTCGAATATATTTCATTACTGGCAGAAGGGCCCGTTGAATTTCAACGGATTTAGTGAATCTAAAACTTCGACCGTGTAACATGTGAACATCGCAAGAATAACATAGTACACAGTCCAATAAAGCAAAAATAAAAACTAACAATGAATGAAGGAAGAAAATCCTGCACCGTGAAAAATCGAAAATTACGTGTAAACTACGGGACAGTACTTATTGAATTAAGCTCTCCCCCCCCAAAATTTTTTATCGTCATATAGCTTCTGTTACCCGCAAAATAAAATTATAAACCTATGCGAAGTTTCGTGAAGATTTCTTCAAAACGAAAACTGTAAGTAAAACCAGCAGGAACACAATAATCAACAGAAAATGGATGAACAAAGGAACCAACGAAATTAATTAATTTAATGAAAGACAAAAAAGTAAATAGAGAACGTTTAAGAATCACAGAGTGAATATTATCCTCCGAATATTAGCTCGATTCTCTCATCCATGAGTTCTATTACGAGAAAATTGTTTCTGTCAACAATACTTTGGAAACAATGAAACTATTTATCCAATCACAATTTGTGGAAAATCTAGGTCTAATTATTTAAGTTACCTAGCTAGTTTTAAAAACAGCTTGCTTTGCATAACTCTACGCCACACGAAAATGTCATTAAAAACTATTTATTAATAATATTTCAATTAAAATCAATAAATATTTGGTAGCCATTTAAACAAAGCGAAATTCCACACAGAAATTGAAAAATGATTTTACGTTAAAAATTTTCTCATATAAATGTATTGGGCTCACAACTTCGGCGACAATGTGAGTTGTCATGGTAGCTTATAATTGATATTGTCATAAAACTGATAAAAATCACGTATTTTTCTGTTTCTAAACGCATTTTTACGCTAATTCGATCAGGATTCGGATTCTGTTTTCAATACAACTAAACTCTGTTCATTCCTTCATAGAACCATCCAAGTCTCAAGTTCGTACCATGTTCCTAAGTAATTTTAAAATTCAAATGAAAAATAAGCTGCACTCATCCCTATGTATTTCAATTGGAGAAAATGAAAAAAGAAAATTTTTAAAATTAGAACCGTCTATCAAATCAATATAAAAACGTGACTAAACCACTATAACTCTTTATTCCGGTTAAAATGATACCTTCCTCTTGTTTCTACGTGCTGTAGTTGCTGCGCTATAAAAACATACATCCAAACACTTTTCTTTATAGATATGTATACAATACTCGATTTGTTACAATGTTGATAAGATTGCTCAGCAATGTTGAAATACTTAAAACGCTTGGGAAATATTTCAGCGAACAGAGTAAATATAATGAACCTTCCTTCCCCGAAATTAATGATTAAAACGGTATCAAATGTATGTCTTATTGAAAAGAGTCCTCATATAGGAGTTAAATGTTTACAATGAAATGAATACTAGAAGAAAGAACAGCGTTAAATTAGGAAGGAAATATTCTTAATCAATTTTGAGGAAGAATATTTTGTATATATTTTATATTTCAGAATCGCAATTAAAAGCGTTCTTCGAAAAGCCTTTTTTATCGGTGGAGGTAAGAAATTATTTTGGAATAACAAAAGGATACCCCAAAATATTCATAGATGCGTTAAATAGAGGAGTGGTAGCATATCCATTATTCAAATGTTGCGTTCTGGAAATTTCGGATTAATTCAGGAACCGAAAGGTAGACCTAACTAAACAGAACCTATAGAGAGCGATTGCCAAAGAGCAGATGGTCGAAAACGTAGTCAAACAACGTGAGGTGACGTTTTAATTTCAACACGATATGTCGAATAAGAATCCTTTTCAATCAAACATGATCCTAAGTCAAGAGGCATTAGAGCGGGAATATTTTAACAATCACAAACTGATTCGAAAGCCAATTTTAAGTCGTTGATACCAATTCACTTAAGAAATTAATAATACTCAGTGACTGTTGAAATAGCATATGCATCTCATGAAAGCGTAGAATGAATAATGTCTCATACTGTGGGCTGTAAAAATGCGTATAATTATAGAGTTAGAAGGCGAAGGAAATAAATGAGTAAGCTCCCGACCAATTCTATGGAACTCCATTTAAAGTATTTGGTTAAACCTGCAAAATCGCCGTGTGTCGCTAGTCAAAGAATACCGTTTTAGACATTAATTGTATTCGTATTATCCAGTAGATATCGGGAAATATCACTAACGTAACTTTTATAGTAAGGAAAAGGTAGTGATAATGGTGGCGACAAGGTGTTGTAGGAAACTCACAAAAAGATGATTGCAACTAGTAGTTGAGAGGGATAGGAGGGAGCCAGTGGACACTTACATGGTGTTGTGGACGTCCATGGCGATAGAGGAATGCTTTTGCTTGGAGCTTTCGGGCAACCGCCCTTCTTCGACACAAGAGTAAATACTGTATGTGACTCTATTATATGCAATATGAACCCTAAAAGTTTTTCATCGTCTACCATTAAAATAAGTGTGACTGTGTGTGTGTGTATGTATATATACGATATATATACACACACACACACTTATTTTTATAATAGACGTTGAAAAACATTTAGGTTTCATGCTGCGTATAATATAGGATCACCTACAGTAAAATCACGACATTACGTGTGTCTCATTTAAAACCTCGACGCATCACGGAATTTGCATATTCACTGGGTCCTATGAGAGGCACGTAAGAAGCTAGTTTCCATTCGCATACTGCTTGTCAGGTACTGAGAGAAGATATATAGAGCATTGCTAACTTCTGAAACAAGAAACTGCTCGAAGCGGCACGTACTAAAAAAGGAGGATACTTCAGAAATTAGAGGATAAATACCTGTTATCACATAAATAGCAAAGGAAAGATAACATTTACAAACTTCCGGAATTAATTTGGGCCGAAAATCGATACAAACAACTTGCATTAAGGACATTTCCATATAAATCAAGTACAGAGAGGCTTTTTTTGATGAAAGCTCCCTCATCAAGCAGACAATGCATGAGTAAATATAAAGATGGTGCGTCGAGATGTTGATCATTTCTCACCGCTAATAATCGGTGCTATTTCACAATGCCATGTAGGTGTAAACAGAGTTGACACACGATCGTGATTGCATCGAGTGTGCGCTTACGAAATACAATAGACGGGACGACTGATTTATTGAATTTGTTGAAGCAATTTCCGCGACAGCTCTTTCGAGAATAAAGAAACAACGCATAAACATTGAAATCACGAAATTCTTCATATTATTATAATTGATTTAGGTATAATATTTTCCTTAATGAAATTTAATGTCACTAAATAACCATAAATCTAGGTGTTTTTATAGTACTCATAATATAAAATATATCAAAACTAATATTATGCCATAAAATGTTCAATCATCTATAGAGATTCGAAGTAACTCAAAGAGAAACACGAAGCTCGAGACATTAATTCATTAAGGATCTAATTACCAAAGGGCCGTAAAACTTTTAGATAACCAATCTGTGAGAAAATACACACAACGGTATTAGCTCGAATGCCTCAGTAGCTACGGAAACAATTAATCACGGACTTTTTATCGGATCGGATTTATTTCTTGCGTGCAGGTGGTTAGGTAAGACGGGGCTCATTTCGTAGGGAGGGTGGACCCTCTCCGGGGGTTATAGAGGCAAGAAGTGTGCAAGGCGGAAACGTTGGACGTAGGTGTGCGTGAATTAGGCAAAACCTAAATATACGACGGAGGTGGAGATGAAAAGTAGGGAGGCGGAACGGTTACAGGAGGCTGGAAACAGATAGAGGCGAGAGATGGTTTGAGAGAGTGGGAGAAATGAGTGTGTGAAACGAACGAGGTTGGGGTGAAGGCGACGGTGGAGGGGAGGGGAGGGGAGGGGGGAGGCGTGGGAGTGGATATGGAAAGAGTAGGGTGAGGCATGAGTTAGGAGGGCGTGCCCATTTCATCCGAGGCCGCATTCACTCCATTATTCACGCAGAGGTGTGGAGAGACTTGTGCGAGAAAACGTTGGGCGAATGAGGAATCCATACGCGCCTAACTACTAGGAGGGAGAGGAGGAGAAGTTGGGGGGGGGGAAGAGGAGGAAGGGAGAGAGGGAGGGAGGGAGAGTGGGAGAAGTTGGAGAGAACAGAGGGTGAGGAAAAGAGGTGTTAGTCTGCGCCGTCGTTTAGCGTATCGCACTGCGGGTGGACGAACTAAGCGGCTGCAGTGTTGGTGATGGGAGAGGCAGTTGCCGTTAGCCATATCGACAGAATGACGAAGATGAATTACCGGGTGGGAGGGGAAGGGGTGAGGGTAACAGCTATGTCTGTCTGACAAAATCCCCATCTCTCCTCGCTCTACCGACTATATTCTCCCTCTCTCTCTCTCTTTCTGTTCCATTCGGACCATCCTCCGCCTACGCGAACAATCACCATCCCCGTTCTCCTACCCCTCCTCCTTCCGTTCATCTCCCACGATCACATCATCCGATACACGGCCATCCTCCTCCCACATGCGTGGAGCCGTTGAGTTTTTCGTATAATAATTCACTTTTAAGGGGGAGAGAGAGAGAGAAAGGGTGAAAAGCGTGCGGGATGAGATTCTAACGAACCTTCCCCGACGCATTTGTCGTTCTCTCGACCGCGTGGAATAAAAAAATTCCTAAATCGTGTTTTGGGTACCGTTTGAGAGAGAGAGGGGGAGCCAAGCAGAAACACTGGGGGGCGCATAATCGTTTGGAATTCTGCGTTTTACCTCCCGAGTCGAGATACAAATACGATATAAGTGCCGTAGAAAGGCGATAAATGTTATTTTATCCTAACATTTTTGCAGGGAATTGCAAAGGTGACAACAAGAGGATTCAAGAATAACTTAGCGAGCACATAAAATATTCATCCTAATGCATGCACGTGCACAGATGAATATATATACGCGCGCACTTTTATACAGAAAATAAACGCTAATTAATGAAAATATATGGATAAAATGAAACGGTATTACTCAGAGAAGCCGTAACGATGTCAAATGAAAATAAAACAAATAAGAGAAGAATAATATTCCGATAAAAATATTAAAGGTTAGTTTTTCATATGGCTAATGAGTATTTTTTTATAAATATGCTTTTCGGACCATCCTTTTGCATGTATGTGTATGTATGTGTGCGTGTTTATGTGCTGACTAAGGGGTCATCCCGAAAGCTCCAACAACGTCTACAAATGTGTCTGTCGGACACCCCAGCGGCTCTCCTTCTGGCAAGTGCTCACTGGGTCTCCTTCAAAACCTAGTTGCGTTAAATATCTCTATTTACATTTCCTCTTCCACAAGTATATACACCTAATTATATACATATGTGTATATATATATATATGTACATATATATCGTGGGTGTACTGACCAAGTCAAAATTTTACGTTTTTCGTTTTTATGATCAAGTCCTTCGTCTATGATATATCTATTACCAGAAAAAACGACCAAGTCAAATAAAGTTAAGAAAATAACATTTTATTAATTTTAATTGACTCGGCCGTTTTTTCTTGTAATAGATATATCATAGACGAAGGACTTGATCATAAAAACCGAAAATCGTAAAATTTCGACTTGGTCAGTTTTCGCAGTACACCCACGATATATATAAGATATTTTGGGTAACTAGGTGTTGATCGAAACCCAGTGAGCATTTACCAGAAGGAGCGGTTTCCTTCAACACCTACTTGCCATACACACACACGCACGCACACGCATCCACCCACACACGCACGCGCACACACACACACATAATTGGTGGAGACTTCGGCAATATTCTTATTAGATTCCTGCATTTCCCTAAGTAATAGCTCCACTAGACTACTCTCATCACGCGGTTTGCCCGCGCCTTCCCCTTCACTCGTGACTTTCTCGGCCATTTCAACTATGTCTTCTAACGGCTCCTCCACTGCCGTAGTGTATAAAATTCCGTTATTTAAATCGTCATCCGAACTTGTTTGCTTGTCGACGTGGTATTTGTCATAGAAATCGGGGCGACGTGCCATTTCAATTTACAATCTACAAAACACGTAAGAAGCAGAGATTTTTCCGTACATGAAATTAACGCACTTATCAACCGAGTTGAACCCAACTCCACATATTAAATAAACAACTTAATAGCTAAATAATATTTAAACTTAATGTTTACACAACTCTGTCAAACATTCCCTTTCCTCGAGCGGTCCCTGTCCGGGCGCCAAATGTCGCTTTACGTATGCGATTCAATACAACTTAATTTCATGGGATCCGCCACAGAAGCGAGGGAATGAAACACATCGAGTTGTTTTTCTTTTGCCAAAATTAACTTATAATTCATTATTACAAATAGGACTGAATAATTCAAATAGTACAAAAAAAAATTTTCTCCCCAAAGAATTAATACAAAAACGGGATTCCCAGATCGTAAACTATTTTTAAGTCAATCTCACAGAAACGTTTTAAACAAACAGGTGTCGCGCCGGTCTTTCAAGAACGTCCGTACACTACGGTGGACTTTGTCGACGGCCTTCAGAGATGACTCACTGGCAGAACCGGGCAGCGCTGACGGCTGCGAATCGGTGGGCCTTTAGACCCTGAAGGACGAGTGTTGCTTATTCTCGTGCTTGTGCCGATGCTTGTCTCCACGTCTTGGGTCAGCTTCTGGTTGCCTGCCTCTCTTTGGGATGTTTCTGCTTTCTGACTTCCGCCTTCTGACCAACGACTGCTTGACTAACGATTGACTGCCCAACTTCCACTTCGAGAGTTCTCGCTCCTTGTCATTGTGGGACCTTGTGACTTCGACTACCAGCGCTAGTAGGCTTCTTACAAGGAGAGGCACCCAAGTGTAAGTGGCGGATCACGACCAAACTTCACAGGATGAAAGAAAACGAAAAATAATTAGACACGTATTTTCGGAAAGGCGTCTAACGAGCCCGCGTTTTCGAGATATTTGCAATTGAAAATTGAAAAACAAGTGGCTCTTCCTCTAATACCATGACGAGCGACCCCATAATAACAGGTGCCAGTAGCCTAGTGATAAAGTGTCGGGATACGGAAATTGTGTCGCGGGTTCGTTCCTCGACATCGCCGATTTTTTTTTCTTCTCCAATCATTGTTTTATGACTTTAGTTTTATGTAAGTTGTCCAAATTACATCATTAATAATTTTCTTTCTTTTTTCAGGCCAGTAATTTAATTTTAAATCCATTCCAATGCATTTTTTACGACATACTCGGATTATATAGATACTTGATAAATATATACAACATTTTCTACGCACACCCTCCTCGATATTTCCACTGTAGAGTTGCATAGTTTACGTGCCGAATAAGGAGCACTTTATGCCACGTTCCCACGGTTTCTCGAGTCCTTTCGGTGCATCCTGGCGGTGGGCCCTACCGGGTGGGGTCGCTTCTCGCTCGCTCTCCTAGGGATGGTTTAGGGAACCGTAATTTATTCATATGTAATGGTTATACCGCCATTAGTCCGTCGCCATTGCCTCATTAGTTGCAATTGGCCGGGAACGAGAACAAGAACGGGAAGGTGAACGGCAGCAAACGGTAACGGTAGCGACCCTATCGGTGCACAATAGAACGCGACACGTTCACGTTTACGCCTCAGATTGTCATTTCGTCTACAGAAACAATATGTGGGGGTTCGATCGCTACTGCCGTTAATTATCCGCAGTTAATTAATTAATTAATGAACAGCAACGATAACAGTATAACAAGATAACAAAGTAACGATAGCAAATAATACATTTTAACGAAAACAATGGCGGCGCGCATGTATACGTTTAAAATTTATTTAATTTAATTTCTTCACGCCGTTCTCGTTCCCAGGCAATTGTGCATATGCCTTTAGTCACATGTGGTCGCCTGTTGTCGGCTGCACGCCGTGAAGTGGGGAACATTGGTTTTTTCAAGCGCTTTGCGGGTTCTCTGACCGACAATGCAGGCGCCGTGTAAGACGGAGGCCGCTACCTAATCCATCCCTAGCACAGCGAGCGAGAAGCGACCCCACCCGGTAGGGCCCACCGCCAGGATGCACCGAAAGGACTCGAGAAACCGTGGGAACGTGGCATAAAGTGCTCCTTATTCGGCACGTAAACTATGCAACTCTACAGTGGAAATATCGAGGAGGGTGTGCGTAGAAAATGTTGTATATATTTATCAAATATCTATATAATCCGAGTATGTCGTAAAAAATGCATTGGAATGGATTTAAAATTAAATTACTGGCCTGAAAAAAGAAAGAAAATTATTAATGATGTAATTTGGACAACTTACATAAAACTAAAGTCATAAAACAATGATTGGAGAAGAAAAAAAAATCGGCGATGTCGAGGAACGAACCCGCGACACAATTTCCGTATCCCGACACTTTATCACTAGCCTACCGGCACCTGCTGTTATGGGTCGCTCGTCATGGTATTAGAGGAAAAGCCACTTGTTTTTCAATTTTCAATTGCAAATATCTCGAAAACGCGGGCTCGTTAGACGCCTTTCCGAAAATACGTGTCTAATTATTTTTCGTTTTCTTTCATCCTGTGAAGTTTGGTCGTGATCCGCCACTTACACTTGGGTGCCTCTCCTTGTTAGTCTAAATCACAAAGCACGGGAGGAGATAAACCCGGTGCCGGCATTAGCCTACTCTTAACGAGAAACACCAAGGGGACCAACAGCTTTACGTCCCTTCCGAAGGACGGAGCGCTGATTCGCGTGTTCTCCTCTAAACACGCAAATAGGGGGCCGCTAAACCTCTGAAAAAACCCTACTTTCGCAGGATTCGTACCCGGATCGCACCGGGTATGCTCCGCGTATCTGGCCAACGCCCTCGCCACTAAGCCACAGCACCCCCGTTCTCTCTCCTGCACACATGAATCCCTTTTTTATACCCCTTTTCTCTTCCCACAATGCAATTGGGCCCCCAGACTGCATTACGGGAGTTGTCTGCTAGGACGACTGGGGCGTCATCTTTACGACGCTCCAGTCAGCGGGTGATTTAAAATACGTTATTCTTTACTAGGGCTCATAACTCAAAGTATGTAATGTTACTATATATATAAGATATTTTGGGCAACTAGGTGTTGATCGAAACCCAGTGAGCATTTACCAGAAGGACACCTACTTGCCAGATATATATATATATATATACACATATATAATTGGTGGAGACTTCAATCTTCCGTTAATTAATTGGGATAATTTATGTTACGAGCCAGGTGGTTATGATAGAGAAGTGTCAGAAGTACTCATTAAAGCTTTCTCCGACAACTCCTTTGAGCAGTTAGTTAGCCGACAAGACTTAATAATGTGTTAGATGTTTTTGCGACGAACATTCCGGATCGTGTCCTTAAGTTAACAACGGAAGAAGGTAATAGCGAACATAAGTCGATAAATGCTCAGATAAACACTACACTATTAAAGAATATAAAAGCAGCGAGGTCTATATATTTGTTGAACAATGCAAATTATGACGATTTTCGCAGAGAATTAAGGGAAAACTTTTCATATTTTGTGAGACGTATGTACCAAGGGCTAAGGCGTTGAAAATATTTGGAAGATCTTGGTTGATTCGGTAATGACAGGTATAGATAAATACATTCCTCGCAAGGTAAACCGCGAAAGGAATGAGCCGTGATGGTTCAACCAACGAGTTCGTAGAGTGCTAAAATTACTAAGGAAATGCCACGCTAGATTGAAAACGATATTCGTCAATCAGGCGGATGAAGATGTAGCGCTCAGTAAATACACAGAAGCGAGATCTAACGAAGCGAGTACAAGTGAAAAACTTCAGGAGAAAATTTGAAGGATAACCCAAAGGCGTCCTTCCTATGTCAGGAAGGCAAGAGGGGAAGGCTCCGCCATTCCAACGCTGCGTTCTAGAAATGGAGACGTAATAACGAAACCTAGAGAGAAGGCTAATTTACTGAGTAGAATATTCGGAATAGTATTCACAATCGAAAGAGAAGTGTGGGAAATGGAATTAGAACCAAGCACCGGCAAAATTATGGATAGCATCACGGTTACGATGGAGAACGTGGCTAAGCAACTCAAGTGTTTAAAAGCGAACATATCTCCAGGTCCAGAAGGCATACCTTTCAGAGTAATAAAGGAATTGACAAAGGGGCCATATTATAATATTATTTTCGAGAAAACTCTTATAGAGGGGGTTTTACCGAGAGACTGGTAGGTCGGATATGTCACACCTGTTTTCAAGGGTGGAGATAGGGATAACCAAGAGATTTACCGACCTATCTCGCTGACATATATAGCGTGTAAAGTTTTAGAGCATATTATATTTAGCTCAATGATGCGTCATCTAGATAGACATAATTTATTAGATAACAATCAACATGGTTTTAGAAAAGGCAAGTCGTATGAGACCGAATTAGCGCTCTTCGCACAAGATATTTTACATTCCGGTGAAGCAAATACGCAGGTATGTTTTTAGATTTTAGAAAAGCTTTTGACAAAGTTCCTCATCAAAAGCTTATTCTAAAGTTTAAATTGTACGGGATTAACGAGACAGTTGTTAGATGGGTGGAAACGTTTCTCCGTGATCGATATCAGATGGTAGTAATCGATGGGCATCGTTCAGACCCAGTGAATGTCACTTCCGGCGTTCCACAGGGAAGTGTCTTAGGCCCCCTACTTTCTCTAATATATAGCCAAAATAGCCCTTCAAAATTGGAATTTCGACAGTATTGGATTTTTTCCTTCGGTTGTGACCAAAAACCTATAATCCTACCAAATTTCAAGTTTCTAGCTCATATGGAAATGCCCCAAAATTTTGTATCCTCTTATATATATATATATATATATATATATATATATATATATATATATATATATATATATATATATATATATATATATATATATAAACGCTTCTTACACATGATATATCATGATCACAGCAAAATTGTAAGCAGTAGTTGTAGATTATTCGCAGAGGAAAATAGAACAATTCGTAACGTAGAAGATGTTCACATCCTCTAATGGGATTTACATTCCATTTCGGAAGTTAGGATTTAATCTTGATAAATGCTCCTTATTTAGTTTTTCGCAGGGTAGACAGCAATGAGTTACCAATAGTGAGTATTTTCTCATAAAAACGGTGAAAAACCTGAAATATCTTGGAATCGTATTAACGAGCGATTTATATTGGAAGGAGCATATTCGACGGATTCGTAAAAGGCTAGGATTTGTCCGTAGAATATTAGGGGTATATGATGAAAAGACCCGTGAGGTTTGTTATTTCTCCCTAGTTAGACCTCTAAATAAGTATGCGTGTAGCATATGGGACCCTTATGAGGAGTTAGAAAAAACTCTACGAAAGGGAGCACGTTTCGTGAAACGTAGATATGGTAGGCAAGTAAGTGTCACAAGCCTAATAGAAGAGCTTGGATGGGAGTCCATGGAGGAACGTCGAGAAAAGTCTAGGCATCGACTAATGCAGAGATTTAGATCGGAAGACTTTAATGATAAATTATCAGATGAAATTAAGGGCCCAACTTACGTAGAACGCCACGACCACACTGACAAGATTCGGGAAATTGATTGTAGGACTGATAGATACAAGGGATCCTTCTTCCCTAAGACGATAATAGAGCACAACAGGAGAATAATATAATAGGCCGGAGATAATCTCCCCCTGCCACACACTAATTGCCGTGACTTGCGGGGTATTTATTAAGATATTTATTTATTTGAATGTATACATATATATATACACATATCCAAGTGCATTTTATTTAGTTTCAGTATTAATGATATCATAGCACGTCTCATCAACTGGTGGATCGTCACCAAAAATCAAAGGGACGATTCAATATACTCCTAATAATGAATGTACTGTCGAAAAAAGAATCATACGGATCAATGAATTAACTAATATTTTTTCCTACAGACAATCGCTTCTAATTAAGCTCACTCAGAATTGGCAAGCGGGGAATCACTTGCCCACCAGCTAAACCAAGAAGGATAGCCTTTATCCTCACCATTTCAATTTCCTTTGGGCCTCCAACAATAGTATATCAAACCTCTCCCCCACCCACCCATCCCCGTTTCATGCCCTCTCCTCCACCCTTCTCCCCCCCCCCCTCTCTCTCTCTCTTTCCCGCAAATAACCCCGCACCACACGTGGCCAAACGATATCTTACCAAGCCAGGCCACCTTCCTCACACCTCTCTCATTCCTCATTCCGCCTCCACCTACACGAATCCTAACCTCCCCTTATCCCCATCCCCTGAAGCTTCACTTCTCCAAAACCTTCGAACCCACTTTACACCCTCCCATTATCCTAAAACCTTACATCACCACCCACCGGCACCACCGTACGCCTCCGACGCCCGTACCACTCCATTTACTCACTCTTTTAGTTTCTTCCGCGCCATTCTTTCCCTCCTCCCACCCTGTCCATTCCTCTCCCTCATCATTCCTAACCACTCTTTCAATTTCACTTACTCTCTCGTCCTCTTCAGCTTTTCCCGCCGTTGCTTTTTCCGATCCACTCATCCGAAGCTTATATTCTGGATTTCTCTTTCCTCTACGATGCCATATGCTAACTTTGTTACCCTTCTGTGTAGTGCGCTGTTTTCCTCGCTATCTCACGATCTTATCCATATTTCTCATGCTGTTAGTAATGCTGGCGTTTATGTTGCTAGTTGTTAATTACCGTAATGATTTTGGTAAGATTCTGTTGGAAATGAAATGACTACAGACAAAAATATTCATAATGAATGCAGGCATATGAGTTAATAATAATACAAACCTAACGAAAGGGTTTGAGAGCTACAAAAAATTAAAAGGCCTTCATTGATAGCGTAGCGGTACTTCACTTCCAACTCCGCCGTTAGGAATATTCATTTTCAAGTAAGGTAATTAATGAAAATATTATATTTCTTCTTTATTACTAGTGATACTTTTGTAGAAAATGTTTGGAAAGTTTTTTTGGACAGAAGTCTATTCGCTTACGCCCAAACTACGAGTAAACATTTCACAACGATCGTTTTTACTCCCGTTGTCTAATCCTGCGCTCATGGTCATTTCTTCCAATAAAATCCGGTCCATTAATCCTCATGCGTGAATCAACACTTTCCCGATTCTCCTTTCTCGCCTTATACATTGCATCCAATCCCTATTACCTTTTATTTTACAATAATTCCCAACCAAATATTTCTTCCTTTTATTTACCCGATATCTCTTCCTAAAATAAATATTAGCATCTATATGAAACACTCCTTTTTCCATGCAAAACTGATTTGTGTGTTCCGTTTGAAGCACAGACTGTCTTGAAACATTTCCATTTATTATGTTTTTTATCATGGAAGTTCCGTATATTATTTGTGTATGGCAAAAGTTCCCAACTTTTTGCATCCTCGACCCCCCTATTAGACAGCTGACCTTACCGCGACCTCTTTATCTTCATCTATCTATCAATAAATATGAAATGTAACACTAATTTTAATATATTACAAATATTTATTATATTTGCAAAATGGTTAATGATTGCTCTAAATATACCCATGCAGTAAATCAATTAATTTATTTGTATCTAATTTAGTTCAAATCTAAAGTCCTACTCATAAATTGGGAAGTTAGTACAGCCATATACACATATATATTCATATACATATATATATATATATATATATATATATATATATATACATATTGGATAAACTGTTAAAGGTTCCTAAACCTTTAGTTGGTAAACATTAAATATTTTACTGTCGACATTTCTTCTGTTCAGCTCCATGCGCTCGGATAATATTTCAGCGTGTCGCGATTTTTTATCTTATAATACATCTCCAGCTATTACGATCTTGCAAAAGAAAAAATCGACATTATCTGAATTCAGTAGATTTTTACAAATGTAATTGCATTACGGACTCGGGACTCTTGCACGAGTGTGTAGCAACTACTCTCCTGAAAATGTTTCCCAACGTCAACTTTCTTTGTTTGAGTAGTGAAACAGATAAGGTGTCCCAAAATTAATATACCAAAACCTCAATTTGAATAACATTCAAAGCGTTTAATTAAGATAAAAGCAAAATTAAAACTAAAGTATCTTCTGAAGGCCTCTAAGTTTTAATAATACTACGATTATTATTACTACTCACAGTATTTATTATTGTTTTTCATGTCGACATTATTGTTGTCATTGCCACCTTTTTTGAAGAGAAAACTGTGGCAGGCAATATGTACCCAAGCATGCTGCAACTACAAAATACTCCCGGCGTGTTACGAGCTATTTTCCAGCCGGCCGCACTTTCCACAAAATGTTCGAGGATTTTTAAAGAGCACCTTTCCTGACCTTGGGTTGATAGAGGAGGGCCTACAAAATTTTCCGTTCCTTCTCCCGGTTTAATCCCTTTGAACTTTCATCTTTGAGGCTTTTCAAATGTCAACCATCACAAACAAGAGATCCGGATAAACTAAAACTTTGAATCTGTTATGCTCACTTATGCATTCTCACTGCTGTGTTAGAAAACATGTTTTCAGACTCCGAAGGCAGATTTAGACTGATTATAACTTACGGGGAAATGCATGTATAAAGTTAGTATCTCAATTAAATAAAACGTAAAAGCCTTCATATGATATTTTATTTTTCATTTACTTGTTATCTCTAATAATAAAAAATATTCAATTTCCTTTTTGGTATATTCATCGTAGGACACACTGTATAGCCCCAACCTTGCGTAGATGTTAACTTTCGCAGATTATTTGACACCATATGAAAGTACGGAGCTGAAATCTTTTGAAAATATAACACTACAATCAACTTCTTCTAAGTTTTTCTACAACATGGTATTGTCCCAGCAACAGAGTTTTCACGGTATCACTTTTTTAACTATGCCTCCTTTTGGATAACTAATTTTCCATTCCCAAGATATTTCTAAGGAAATCAGCATAGTACCACTGATATACGTGATGTATATTATTATATCTCAAAGACACGGTTACATTTTTAAGTCCTTTTCCAGGTAGTTATTTAATACTGAATCTCATATAAGACTAACCTAACGAAGTATCGCTAAGCACGACCTCAGAGCTTCAATCGTGTTATTTCAGAGTAACTGTTTTATTAAAATTATTCCAGAAATAATAGCATTCCGAGCATTAAGTTCATTAATATTTCGTCTTCGTCTATAGTTATTTGTTCCTGTCTTTATTTATTATAACTTTCTTTATATTATTTGTTCTCTCCTCTTATGCTCACGAAATTTATTTAAATTTCATGTAACTAAAATGCTCAGAAGATATTTTTCCTCTGCCAATATTTTTATTTTACCAAATCGTTCATCAATATCTAACGCAATAACGCGGAAAATTACACTACTCGCTATCGTTATCTTTCACCGCCTTTCTTGTACTTGGTTAATTTATATCTACTGGCTCGCTCATATTTTTCCTTTCTCACACTATCATTCTCCAACTGTATTATAGTGGCGTAATCTAACTTGAGCTCGTACAACCAAAAAAATTAACTTGGGGAGCTCTCAAAAAGGTCTCCAGCCAATTACTGAATAGCAATGTAGCCATATCGTGCACAAAAGCTTATTCCACCTTTCACATTGGTCCATTCTTCCGTGATTGCAACATGGCCCCCACTCCTCTATCATACGTCAAAGATCTAGTTAAGAATTAGCCTATTACACTTTCACGATTTTTACTAATCAAATTTCATCACTCCTTTATCTCCATTTAATATAAAAGCTTAAGCGATCTTACCGAAACCGAGAGTGACGTAATCTCCAAAAACAAAAGAAACCCAAAGGCTTTCTAAAAATTTTAATGCCATAATTATACATTCATTGTCACACTTTAACAAAAAATGATCATCGCATCTACAAATCAAGAAATAAAGACGCTATGATAATCTCTCGACTTCATCCACTAAATCTTAATAATTCACGTAGTATATAAATACAACTGTTATATTTAGATAATGGAAATTTTTAATTTTGACGACAAAGAAATTTTAAATAGCATAAATTCTCTGGAATTTTCCTAATGTTATACCTGAATTTCTTTATTGGTAGTTATCGTAACTTTTATAAAATGCCGCCATTATTTAATTAGATTAATACAGTCGCATTTTATAAAATTATTCTCATCGACGTTTTAAACAAACGAAATTGACGCCAAAAGAATTAACTACTATAAATTGTTTTTTTTCAAAAGCACCGACAGCGATAACTCCAGTTGTAAATGATATAATACTTTCAGTCGTTCGTCGCATCTTTTTGGAATATTATTTTACTTGGAAGGTTAGACCGTGTGTAAAAGCAGTCTCTTCAGTGCATGCATATGCTGGACTTGGCTAAGGCAAAGGGGACTCGCTGATGTAAAGGTCAACTCGTTAGAGCGATAGCCTCAGACAATGAATGTGTGATGGAAATAAACCTTTAAAATGAAGGTCACTTTGAATTCCCTATTTGGGTATTCATGACAGTGCTCCATGAAATTACCTTCCACTATCCAATTGAAACTGTGAGATAAGATTCATGCATAAACTGGTTTGTTTGATTTATAACAGTTTGGCATTCATTTCAAGATCAAATAGTCGCCGACGCCAATGGAAACGACCTTTATTTTACCCTAGACGAGAAATTTTTATTGAAATGAAAGAGACAACGAGGTGAATTCAAAATGTTTTATCAGGTGGACATAAAAATACACTTCATTCACGATCATTACAAAACTACATATAACTGTATAACGTTTTCATCTCATTTCTTCGAGTGCTCTGTGCCATTGGAAGTCGCATTTTTAATATCGTTTATAATAACGAAATTGAATATTCAGCAGATATAATTTTCTCGTTGACTTCGTTTCTAAACACTATGTGTGTAAGACTAATTTTTTATAACGACTGTTACAAATCTATTCATAAATATTCTCATTTACTCATTTTCCCTTAGAAATAAGTAATTCGAAGTAATTGACAAGCTGTATCTCTCTTGGTGAGACGTAGTTAGTCAAATCGATTTCGAATGAGCTTTCAGAGCACACCTTGACACATTGTAATTTAAACGTACGACTCATCGATTTGGACCGCAACATATTAAACGATAACTCCATTTGCGAAACAGATAATAAAGATTATTTTTCCTGTGAAAATACGTCGCTCGGAATTGCGCGTTCGCCTTTTCCATATGGATTCGAGTAAATTAAACCAGGAGGACATCCACGTGCATCCTAACACCTCCAATCCTTTTACCCAGAGCAATTGATTCAGGCGGAACGTTACAATTGCCGTGGATTACGTCACGGACACCTGATTTGATAACGGAAAGAGCGAATGGCCATCCCTGGCTCGTTGCACTTTCACAAGATCAGCGACTGAGAAAAGAGACGTTCCATATGTGTTGTCGGAATATGAATCGCGCAGAAAGAGGGCAAGAGAGAGCGGTTTGGGAGATCATATCGCTCATTTGCGAGGAGAGTGACACAAGTCAAAAAATCGTCTTTTTGCAGGAGAAGAGTTCGAAAATTTCGCTTTAGTGTAGGAGTGGGGAATGAGACGACGACACTTCTGCTCTCCTGCGTCTAATGGTAGAGTCACGCTTGTGTCACTCTTTTCGATAAAAAATATACCATTTTTCGAGCGAGTTTCCCCCGTAATCTCAAAAATGACGATTTTTGACTTGCGTCACTCTTCTCGCAAATGAGCGATAAGACGTCACCGGGTCAAGTTTACATATCGGCATCCCCCTCTTTTTTATACCTCCGTATCTGCTGAACGTGGGCCGATATCCGCGTGGTCCGCTGCCTCCGCACTCTTTTTCCCAGCCTCCCGCTCTCCTTTGCCTCTCTATTATTAAGACAAAGCTAACACGCCGACCCATCGTACGGAAGAGGTGGGGGAAACAGAGAGTGGGAGGTGGGGAGAGGAGTTTTGAGTGTGCCGCTTACACTATTGTCCTCCTCCTCGCATTTAGAGACGAAAAAATAATTCAAATTCGCCGTGGGAAACACCAAAACATTATACTACCTCTGACGGGAGAGGGAGAGAGAGGGAGGGGGAGGGAGAGAGAGAGAAAAAAAAGAGGAAGGGAGTTAAAGCTATGCCTGTCTCCGTGAATATTTCAAAGCGTCGAGTATTGCAGTTCGTAATTATTTTATTCCCTTGCGGCGCCCTACCAAAGCCGTGTTACCTGCATTGCGACTCTCTCTATCTCTTTCTCTCTCTCTCTCTCTCTCTCTCTCTCTCTCTCTCTCTCTCTCTCTCTCTCTCTCTCTCTCTCTCTCTCTCTCTCTCACACACACACTCTCTCTCTCTCTTCCTCTCTTCTGGCTGGAGGAGCGAGTGAAATGGGTCTGGGGTTAAGTAAGGCGGCGGAGGCAGTATCCGCGACGCGGGGCAGCGCAGTGCTCGCGACGACGGGATGCCCCCCGGTGTGTTAGCGGCCTCTGTAAGGCCTTACTCAACCCGGACTCTCTCTCTCTCTCCCTTCTACACTCTCGCCTGATTCCCTTACTTGGGTCGCTTTCGAATCGACGACGCTTACGACGCCGAAAGGTAGTAGGCAAATAGGTCGCAATGCGGCGCGAGTCGCGCTTCCGTCATCGGGCGGCGGTATGTAAAAATAAAAAAATTAAAAACCTCGAGGTTAGAGCTAGTCGGAAGGAAACTTTTTTTCCGTTCCATTTGTCCAGCAATCGAACGCAAACGGTGTTTACACGGTGCAGGGACTTACGAAGTTCCGAGTAGGAACGAGCCCCCTCGATCGTTAAGTCAAGCAAACAAGTTCCGTTATTGCGATGGTAGCAGATGGTACCGTGAATGGTCGAGGGGGATGGAAAAAGAGAGAGAGAGAGAGAACCGTGGGGGAAGGATAAAGGGGGAGAGAAGGTTGTGGAAGAATGAGATGAAGGTAGGACGGATATGAGATAGGGAGGGAGGTATGAAAAAGAGGCTAAGGGAGGCTGCGGAGGAGATGAGGGAGGCGGGAAGGGGCGGAAGATGGAATAATTGTGGAGGTTGGGGTTGGTAGGGAGGGGAAATCAAAGGAAGAAATAGAGCTGAGTGGGGGGGGGGGAAGATGATGGTAAGAGGAATGAGAGGGAAAGGGAGAGGGGAGGAAATTGGAGTGGGGGATGTGAAGGGGAGTGGATATGGGGGAAGGAAATTTCGAGGAATGGGGAGTAGGGCGAGAGGAAAAAGACGGGGAGATAAGAGGAGAGAGGATGCGGAAGTTACTGGAGGAGTAGGAGAGTGGAGGGAGGGAGAAAAGGGGGTGAGAAGAAAGACGTGGAGATGGGATTGGGAGGGATGAAGAGATGAGGAAGAAAGGCAAGAGGAATGATAGATATATGGGATGAAAAGCTGAAAATAAAAGCATGGAAAGAGGGATTGCTTTTACGAAGTTCTATACTGATTCATGTGTGGGTCGAGGAATGTTATGAGATATTTCTTCGCTCCGTTGGAAGAAAAATGCAATCCTTAAGTTTCGATTAAATTTTGTGTTTAACCAGTCAGTCAAAGATACTATTTATTACCATGATATTTTAAATAATTTTCGTTCTGATAAATTCAACATTGTGCCGTTATAAATTCTCGACGTGTTTTTTTATTCACGTAAACGTTTTATTCGATATTTCACAATGATTATTCAGTGAGATTTTGAAATTTAATTATATCTGTAGACATGGGCCTAACTACGAATTTGGGGGCCCTATGCTAGTAAATATTTTGGGGCCAAAATCTATGTTATAAAATCATTATAAAGTTATTTTTGTATTAATTTTATTTTTGATTTTTTTTCGACATTTTAATTATGAAAATTTCGCTATCAACTCATAGATATTCATTTTTCATGTTCTGCATTATTTACTGAAAGAAGAGATATATACTTTAATAAACCTCTGGGCATACAAATACGTAGGTAGCTTTTTATTAGCTTTATAATTTGAAAATGATCTTTTATGTCATGGAAATGCCAAACGTATCATCAAAGCTGCACGTCAATTCTATAGATTGATGCTATTCTGTATTTATTCATTATTAAACCAAGTAGTTTCTTGATGTACATACATTTTTAAATCTCATCTTTCAGAAAAAAGTTGGTCGATAGCGAGAGAAGTTCATCACAAAGGCCTTAGTAAATAACTTTCGTATAAATTGTTGTGAATATTCTTTGATTTCTTGTTCATTCAGTTTATTGTGTCTTTTAAGCAAAAGGCTATGTTCCACGTATTACGTAGGCCTGCTATCCCCCAAATTACGCCCCTGCTTTTATGAGTATTCTATTGGGTGTACCCAAACCGTTTTGGAGAAAGTATTACAGAATATATGTTTATTGTTTCTCCAATCAGCTTTAGGTCCGAATAAATTGCAGTGTGCAGTAATTAATGATTTCATTCTCAGTCATAAATTAAAATTACTCTGTTTGTATGAGCACAAAAAAGTGTATCGTTCGACCGCCGCATAATTTTCGTTACAAGGGAATTCGCTGGAGAATTATCGAGCTCCTCTTAGAGCTGAAAACGAATTCAAGAATAACTCCAAAAACTGAAAAATTAAATACTTATTTATCTCCAAGAGGTTCTTTTTTAGAATCTACTTTCGGTGAATTACCGCTGAAGACGGCTGAACTGTAGTCGAAATGTGCACCTGGTTTTCCATAACTTAGTTTTCGATTTTTTACACTTGTGTTAATCGTGAACTAAAACGAAAAAAAACGTTCAACATTGTAACACCATCATTACCTATGAATTAGTCACTACGAATACCAAAAATAATTTAACCCATTAAGTTAATAATGAAAAACATCCGTGATACTACACGCTATCAAACTACATTTTGCGAGGAGATGAGTATAGACCCCAGGGATCTCCAACCAGTCGATCGCGATCGACTTGTCGATCATTGGCCCTTATAAAGCCGAACTGAGCCTTGTCTCAGCGCTAATACTTTTTATTACATCAAGTGAGAAATGCTGAGACGATGTAGATTTACAACTTAAAGTTGGAACTTTCTTATCGAGTTATGCAGGTGATTTTATAAATGTTCAAAAATTAAGAGCAAGTGCGTTGCATAAATCAAATAATACAGATATCTCTCGATATCTGTTCTCGCAGCGAGACACGAGCTTATCGATGTTTATCGACCCTGAGTATGCTTAAATTTAGTTATTCCTCGATCCGTGGTGTTCAAATCGCGAGGTACTGCAAAAGGCAAAAGTTTGTCGCTAACTGTGACGTTATGTGTAACTTGATTAATTAACTAAAGTTTACCAATATTAACTAATTCGGGTTATATTTTGGTCGATTTCTTCCTTCTGTATATTTATTTACTAGCATTTTTCTTCAATTTCTTCTAATAGTTTACAACTTAGTAACACAGAATTATCCTTGCAGATAAAATTTTAATTAATTTTATTTAGACTAAGATATTCCCTTGTGCAGAAAGAATAAAAAATCTTTTGCGACCAAATTGGATCGGCGTGTAAAGAAGGACATTTCGGGTTATGACACTGGTTTCGATATCTCTTAAAGTACAGTATTTCTCGTAACAAGGCCCACTCCGCTGGGTCGATCCTCGGTAAATATACAAATGAATAGTGGATATTTGGTGCTGAAAGGTTGGTGACCCCTGGTAAGACTAAACCCGGAGTGATGTACCAACACCCAAATTAACGACATGATTAAGAATATGCGTCTATCTAAATATCATTTTGGCGGACGTTAAAAGAAAGGATGGGGAAATTAAATATTAACACCCCCCTCTTCTCCTGCGGACATATAATAAATGGTACATTAGTGCATATGTTCATCTATGTAAGGGGAATTTGAATAAGTGCACCTCTTACATTTTCATCAATCAACGGTTTCATTGCTTCTATTGTTCAATTTCTCAAATTTAAAATTTTCTAAGCATACATATAACGCCTCTCTATCGTATAACACACAATTTATAACATTTTTTCAGTTTCTAATTAAAAACAAAATTTTACGGTATTGAGATGGTCAGATTTTCGTGAATTATGTGTTCAAAATTATGTTTAAATACCAATTCCTTTTCATCTATAGCTAAGGTAGCATGCGCGTACCCTTCAAGCACGATAACCGTTTTCGTATCGCTTTATTAAAAAAATCGAGTCACCCAAAATTAAAGCAGTATAAACAAACAAAAATGGTATTTACCCGTTTTTTTTTAAATTCTTTATCCTTATCTCCAAAATTTTTGCAATTCACATAGATGAATGACCCTCCTGTTTATGCTTTCGACATTCATCCCTTTTATTTCTCCTCAAACATACATCATCCCCCTTTTTGGACCTCGCACTATGATAAATTATTGAATTTTACAACGCCCTCGCATGAAAATGCAAAGCATATTTTATTCCCTGAGAGAGATAGAGAGAGAGAGAGAGGAGGGAGGAGGGAATTTTTGAAACTATATTTTTTTATCCCGCAAAATCCCCTCTCTCGGCCACGACCTTGGAGGGTTATGCGTGGGTTTAATGGGCGAAAGGGCCAAGAGAGGCTGACGGTTAAGTTAAAAGGGTAGAAGGATGGAAGTAGCGTAATGCTCCCTAGGAAAAGGAGGGGTTGAAGAGTCTGGAAGCGAGAGGAGAGGAGGGGAGGGGAGGAAAGAGAGAGAGAGAGGGTGTGGTTGATGGGTTGAAGGAGGAAGATAAAGGGAAGGAGAAAGAGAGGGATAAATGAAGAAAAGAGGTAGAACGGGATTCCAGGGCAAAAAAAGATATCGAGGTAGGTGGGGGGGGATAAGAGGGGTCGAGGGGTCGGGAATGAAGAGAGGGGAGGAAAAAATAGGTGGATAAGGGTCAGAATCCTTTGGGATGGCCAGGCTGACGTCGGTCAGGTGGAGTTTGAGGGGAAAGGGGGCGTGGAGACGGAAAGGGAGGAGACGCGTAAGGATACAGACTGTAAGAAGAGTAGGGACGGGGGTCAAAGAGAATGGGAGGGTTGTGTTTCTATAGTAGAGAAGGAACCAAATTGGGAACTAAGGAAAGGGAATGGGAAGGGACGGGAGAAGTGTCACCGAGGCGCTGGGTTGTAGGGCAAAATCTGGGAAGGGTCCGAAGGGAAGGTAAAAGAGGCAAGGGTAAGGATGTGTGTGTGTGTGTGTGTTATAGAGAGAGAGAGAAAGATAGGGGAGTATGAGAGAGCGGTCCGCTGCGGTTGCAACGTATGGAGGCTTCCTGCTGACGAGGCTTATCTAAAGGCGAAAAATACATCGTCGGCTCAGAGCTGTGCCTTACGGCTCATGGAGCCACGCAAAGGCATGGATTCTCGACATATCCACGAAGCATTGAACTTTCTAATGCGGATTTCTCTGCCTAAAGGAGATGTGCCTTGGAAGGAGACATTTTAATACGTGCGGAAAAAAATTGAACGGAGGAATGGTAACGGGCGAAATTGAATCGGATGCGATTTTTTTTGTTCGTTTCTTACGACGTCTGTGTCGACGCGGAAATTAGCGGTCGACCATTCGAATTCGATTAGATCTAATTTTTTTTTCACGAAAATATTTATGCTATCATAATAGGCGCATCATCCTCTTTGTAGAGGGTTTTCCTTTTGTAGCACTTGTCTTATGGTATGTTACAATGAGGAATTGATTTATAAGTCTTTAGTAATAAAAAACACGGCAAATATTTTAAATTAAATGATATTGCAGAGATACACGAAAAAGAAAATAGAAAATAAGGAATAAAGTCAATACTATAATTTTTACGAATAATTACATTTTAATACAAACGTACTCGATAAACCTTATATAATGGTGACTAATTCTTTTTAGTTCACAAGGAGAATTTGCTGACACTATAAGTATGTAAATATAAAAAGTTATGTTGCACTAAAGCATTTCAGTGGATAACATATATCTTAATTTTGTGATTCATAAACTACGATTATTTTAGAAACTCGAAGGCGGCGATTTATAAGTATTTTTTATTTAAGGAAATCGAATAATTATGTTTGGGCTATTGAGATAGAAATTAATGCTTTATTTATATGGAGACCATTCTGATGTGTATTATGCTTAATATAACATTTGATTAAACAAAATCAGGTTGATAAATGAGGAATGATTTCCTCAGAGTCATTCCTGTTGCTGCGTGGGTGTCAGGTCATAACCACAAACTCACCCACTCATCCATTAAAATATCCACTTCCATAACGCTCTATGCTACTTGAAGTTTAAAGGTTGCTGAGGTGGATCTATTAAAATGTTTATATTTAAACATTTCCTGAGCCAATGCAATTTTATTTTTAACAATTGCATTTCATCGAATAACAGTAGCTGTACATATTCTCTTACAACTTTTATTTTATGCCATTCATATAATAACCATTTAATATAAGCGTATAAAACCTTTAAATGCTAACAAAATACCGTATCAAATGCTCCTAAAAATATTTAACGGGTGGAATATAATCGACCAACTTCTCAAGTGCCCGATATAAACGTTCTTTCTACCATTCCCCGGCCGGATGAGTCTTTAGGCCAAAAGTTGCTGACTGAAAGCATCGACTTTTTTTCTTTGTTTCCATCGATAAAAATTCCGATGTAAGGTTTCGTCGTTATTAAAAAAAATAAAATATTGAGCCACTGGGCCATTAATTGGATCACGCCGACAAAAGTAAGCGCATAATTTTCCACGCGTTAATTAATGGTCGCGACCTTTGAAATCCGTGATGTAGAAATGAGGATTGACGCAACGCGAACACATTTGAGCATTCCACGCCCTATCGCCTGCGAGGGTTGGTGAGCCCTGGATGGCTTTCGGCAACGAATTGACGAGTGAGAGAGAGAGAGGGAGGGAGAGAGACGGAGAGAGAGATTACGCTACCCAGAATGCAGAACTAAACATCCGAGCGAAATGCTTAATTTTTTCCCCGCAATCTCTTATTCAAGTTTTAATCGAATCGCTGGATCAACAGTTTAAATTAATTGGCGACGCATCCGGCCGAGGGGGATATTCTGTGGGGGAGCAGGAGGCGGGAGAATGGTAGGCAAGTGGGGGAAAGGCTTAGAGATCCGTCCAAAAAGAAAATGAAATTCACTTTGACGAAAAATAACGTGTGCTGTATTTACACGGCCAGTAGGTCACCTCGCATCCCTTAACCGCAAACATCCGTGACGCACATTAAAGGGGAGACGTTAGTCTCGGTCTACGTAAGAAAACTATTTCCAGCCCCTTCGGCATCTTCTTTGCTCCACGACTCCTCGTTCCTTTTGTCTCCTCTTTCGCGGTAACTCCATTAGGGACCATAAATGTTCGCCGGCTGTTTCCTTCGGGTCAACTGTGAGAGTTTACCGTAACCCAATCACTAGGGAGACCGCAAAATGGCCACTCGACTTCCCGCAGAGGGCAATCAAACCTCATAACCATCAAAGGAAATTTGTACTCCTTGCCGTTAATGCTGCGGTCTCGGGGATACGACCTTGTCACCCATGTTGCTCCGTTGCCGCAAAAGGGGAATACCAATCCATTTCTCATCATGTGGAGGAAATTTCCAATTTCGTCTACCCCCCCCCCCCCCCACCACTCTCCCCCCCACCACTCTCCCCCCCACCACTCTCCCCCCTCCTACGACGTTTTGTCGGCACTTCAGAGCTCCGATCCGAGGGAAATTATTGTTCACACCGGTCTTGTTTAGCGGCACGAGCCGATGGAAAATGATTCGAGTCCGGAAAAAAATTAATCGTTTTTTATGACGATCGAGAATTTTGTGATGTCGTGGCGTAATCGGAAGTGTGCAGTCTATTGAACCGAAAAAAGAACGACTACACGTGCATTTATTTTATAACTACGAATCGTCCTAAATATAGAATCGATTTGAAGGGCTAAATATTTTTTCCCGTGAATTAGTATGCCGATTTGCTAATTTTTTTATATTTTTTACATTACTTGCCTCGATGAATTTACTGCGTCAGAAGCAATTCTACATTCTATACAACGTCCTCTAATTAAATTTGAGCAACGTAACGAGAAATTAAATGAATCAAACGGAAATTAAAATATCACATTGCAAACATTTTATACCATGTGTCGTTACACAAAAAATTGCCAACTCATCATAAATATTAACAGTCTAGCTAAAACTAACTAAATTAAATCGATAGATTAATTAATCCAGAACATGTTAAATTTATGCGACGTGAAGGACGTAATGAACGTCCTTATACCATGCATAGATCGATTAATCTTACCTGTGACAAATGAAAGTGGGCTAGTAAATCCATCCTAATATGTTAACGTTGAAAAGATCTCGTCCCTACAATGGCCAAAGGACGGGTTTTTACCCACAGAAGATGTTCCCAATACATCCATTTAATGCCAAGCATATATTATACATTAAAATGGCTCAAAATCCCACGTTCCACTTTTTCTAGACCCTCGATCGACCGCATTTTTATCAAACACCGCCTCCCCTTCACCATCCACAAGAACATCGTTTTACTTTTAAATTCGTCCACTGCTGCATTGCGGAGCCACTGATGAATTAATTATGATCGAAGTGCAGTGACATGTGGAGTATATGACGGAATTTTCTAAAAAAAAAATACTCGGAATACGCTTCATAAACTATATTTTACTAGTGTCCTCGCCAAATCACAGGACGAAGGTCTTTTAATTTTTAAGTAAAAAACGCAGAATCCACATCCTTCATGTTTTGTCAAAGGATGATTATTTACGCTGGTATCATGTTGCAGACCTGACCTTTTCGCCGCCATAATGTCCAATTTTTCGCACAAAAAGCATTTTAACTCTTGGCGCGTCAACATAATTTACCAATTATAAAACACAGTCTATTGTTACTTCAAGGATTGCATGTGTATCATAGGGAAAACATACATACGGCAACAAAAATAACGCTCAGAAGTTATTCCGCGACAGGGTCCAATTTTTACACATACAAAAGCTTTTTTCCTAGGAGTTATTTTTGTTCAAACTTTAAGAAGAGAACTATCGCGTTTCCAATATTTCATAAGTAAACTTTAAACCACAAAATGTATGTCAACCCAACAAAGAGAAAATATTTTGGCTCCATCATTTTACCTGAACATTCCTGAATCCTTTTATCTAGTTCTAATGGTATCGGGATATGGTATCGCTGTTGGTCTTCCTAAGGGGTTTTTCTCTTGGCAGATTTTCAAGAGCGTACATCCATTAAACCTTATAAAGTGTTCAGTGTGATTGACGGAACGTCAAGCGAAAAAGGTGACGTACGGAATCTTCCTATACCACTCATAAAATGAACGATAATATATCCTTCAAGCTACGACAGCCACGTTTCTGCCATCATAACTTCGTCATAAACTTTCGGGACGCAATTCTCGATTCTGAATGGACATAAATAACCAAGCTGTTTTTATCGTGCCCTTTACAATGAAAGAGTATGTGGTTTATTATGTGGTGTTTTGAAAATAAAAGTCAAGGGTGCGTTATAAAATTGAATGATATGCAGAATTGTTTAAGGCATTATAAAATAGTACGAGTCATAATAATGCTCCAAAGCACCTGCAGTTGTTATTATCCCGTAAAATATGATTAAATATTCTGATTTGTTGTTTAACTTAATCAACGATAAAAACGAGTTTTCCATAAAAATTCGTATGTAGCTATACTGCAAATATCATGGTACATATATATTACCCAAACAAAAAGTAAATTAGTATTTGATATTAAAAATACTCATTGATATAATTTGAATTTATCCTTAATTCGAAGCGTGAATTCTTATATATGATGCACAATTCACTATATTTAATTAATTATGACTTTTGTGCTTTCATAATAAATTCAATCGATATTTATCACGTTACATTATTATGATATATATATATATATACACAGACACACACTACTTTGATGGATAATTTCTCAATCCAAATACTTCAATGAATTTCTGGGAAAATCTACAGATATCTATAAGGAAAAGTGTTTGTATGTATGTATGTTTTTTATAGCTCAGCAACTACAACACGTAGAAATAATAGGAAGGTATTATTTTCACCGGAATAAAGATTCATAGCGCTTTAGTAACGTTTTTATACTGATTTGATTGACGTTTCTAATTTAATTTTAAAATTAATTAGAAACGGTACGAACTTGAGACTTAGATGGTTCTATGAAGGAAAGAACAAAGTTTAGTTGTATTGAAGAGAGAATCCGAATCCTGATCGAATTAGCGTAAAATTGCGTTTTGAAACAGAAAAATACGTGATTTTATCAGTTTTATGACAATATCAATTATAAGCTACCATGACAACTCACATTGTCGCCGAAGTTGAGAGCCCAATGCATTTATATGGGAAAATTTTTAACGTAAAATCATTTTTCAATTTCTGTGTGGAATTTTGCTTTGTTTACATGGCAACCAAATATTTGTTGATTTTAATTGAAATATTATTAATAAATAGTTTTTAATGACATTTTTGTGTGACGTAGAGTTATTCAAAGCAAGCTGTTTTTAAAACTAGCTAGGTAACTTAAATAATTAAACGTAGATTTTCCACAACCTGTGATTGGATAAATAGTTTCATTGTTTCCAAAGAATTGTTGACAGAAACAATTTTCTCGTAATAGAACTCATGGATGAGAGAATCGAGCTAATATTCGGAAGATAATATTCACTCTGTGATTCTTAAACGTTCTCTATTTACTTTTTTTCTTTCATTAAATTAATTAATTTCGTTGGTTCCTTTGTTCATCCATTTTCTGTTGATTATTGTGTTCCTGTTGGTTTTACTTACAGTTTTCGTTTTGAAGATATCGTCACGAAATTTCGCATAGGTATATAATTTTAACCTGCGGGTAACAGAAGCTATATGACGATAAAAAATTTGGTGGTGGGGGTGCTTAATTCTATAATTAAGTTGAAACGTAATTTTCTATCACGGTGCAAGATTTTCTTCCTTCACTCATCTAAATTGGTAAATACGGAGTCGGTTTTTTCATTTTTGCTTTATTCGTCGGTTAAAACTGTGTACTATCTTATTCTTACGATGTTTACATGTTACGAAATCGAAGTTTTAGATTCACTAAATCTGTTTAAATTCAACGGGCACTTCTGCTAGTATTTGATAAATTAAGTGTTAATTTTAAAAAATTACGAGATAAAATGTTGATTACAACTCATTTAGGAATTAGCACTGTAATCGTTAATGCGTAAGATAAAAGTTACCACAAAAAATTCTTCCAACTTTTAACGAAGTATTTCAATAACTCATTCGATACTGTACCATAAAAAATGCATGCAAAACAAGGGCCTGTAGTTGTAGTTTTGCTCATTAAAAATGGGTTATTTTACGCAATAACGAAATATAACAAATGACTATTAATCAAAGGGTAGTTGCTACGTACCTTATACCGCCGTTATAAAAAGCGAATTTAATATGCAGATATTTTAAGGAAATAATAAATACGTCCGTGGAAAATACGAATTACTTGTTTTCTGTTTTTTAAGTTACTAATATTGATTTGCATGGGCTTGTAAGTCTGTGGAGGTGTATTTAAATTAAATATTTATATAGAAAAAAATTGAAACACTTATTACCACCCCAAATTATCCATATGCCTTTAGTTAGAAACATTACCAACAGAAATCCACAAAATCATCCACCTGTATTTCCCTAAAGTTAAAATCGCAGAATATTTTACATACTAATATCCTTCGTTGCCATTTTGGGAAAACATTTTTCGGAGTTCTCAGCTTATATCTACCCGTTGGTCACAATTAATCGAGATAAATGAGCTGCTAACAAGTACCACTCTCTGGAAACCGTTTGAATAATCAGACCGTTCAAAAAGATAAAAATCCACCAATTCATTTTAGTTAAGAACGCGCATTTATGGTAATCTAATAAGGACGTAGCCGCGTTGTAACTCATTCCTGATTTAAAAAGATATGTTAACATTTTTCAAATATTCTTCCACCTCCTCGACTTTTTTAACTAAAAAATTAACACTTGTCGAGGAATACAAAACTGAGTCGATAAACGGTATAGTTCCCTTTCTGTAATGTTGCTAAAGATAGGCACAACTGTCTATGGAATATCAGAAATTCCGACAAATCATGGACAGATGATAAAATGCTCGCCCGTTTAATATATAAGCAAAAACGTAGAAAAAAGGTGAACAATGCATGTCAATTAGTTGAGCTTCATATTAGTATTGAATGCTATAAAAATACCAAGAGATAAGCATCTCAAAATCGTTTTTTGATTTCTTCGAAGTAACAATACCTATACGACGCTAGGCAAGCTTCGGTTATCGAGATTTTGTTATGACGAACCTTGAAAATCGCCCCCAAAACTCGGTTTAAAATAAAATAAATTCAAATTAAATATGAACAGCGCGTCATCAAAAAGCTTCGTTTATTACAATACAGTGTACTTCTTTTATTATTGCCACGTTATAAAATCTGCTATAATTAAAATTCGCAGTAAAATTTTTTCAAGGGACGCACCTAACATTATATAACTTGGGCTTATAAAGAAAATCTCCACTCGCTTTACGACATTACACTCGTTTTCGAGGAACAAAACCTGTCGCTAAGCGAGGTATAACTGTATACATAGTTGTGCTCATGAATTAAAAAGCAACACTCAAGATAGAGAAAACGGAATACACGTCAATTTGACTTGTCGCACACCGAAAGTTTCCATTCGAACGCAAACTAGATCGGCTAAAGGAATTTAACCTCTTACTCAGAAATGGAAATGGTTTATAATATTTACTCAAGGTTTTCAAACTCACAGTATTCCTTAAGATGTAAAATTCATCTCCAAACTCTCTTTAAAATTCTAAATAATTTTTTTATTATCTACATAAGAGAAAGAGGACATCTTATTCCGTGTATTTCGTAATTAATGTTGTAATTATCAATTACTTTTACTTCAAATTAGTCGTCATTCATATGGCCAAATATTTTTCATTTTGATAAGAACATCGTCCAGAGATAAAAATATAAAATCGACAAAAAAGTGTGCACAAATACTTATAATAGTGCAAATTACGTTAAATAATTAAACGCAGGAAATTTTCCATAAGCCAAAACACATTTCTGAAAATTATCTGCGTAATGAATTTATGCAGGCCTATTCCCACTTGTTACGATTTGAAGAAAAATCTTCAAAATTTTCAATACCGATGTGAATAAAGATAATATAATGTCATAATAAAAATTATGAAGTATTAGAAAAATGTTGCGTAAAAAAATGAGTAGCAAAATTGTCTATGAAGTAGAAGTAGTAAAATATGCAATCGAAGGGAGAAAAAGGAAAAAATAGAGGAAGAAGAAGGATTCGGCTATTAGACGAATTGAAGCGGAAATATATTTACCGGGAAATGTACAAGGATGCCTAAGACATGAACAAGGAGTCGTCTGCGTTCCGAATATTGATGACGGTAATGATCACCAGTAACTTACAATTCCAAACCAAATTAGTATTTCTATTATATGTCCTAAACCACTTCACTAAAGCTTCTTGATAAATGATACTAAGAGTTGAAATTTTAGTTCTCTACTCATGTAGTACAAAGACCATTTTGATTGAAAACGTGATAGAATGGATATAGTGTTTCATAAAGAAAATTATAAATGCAGTTATCGCGTTTATTGTGTTGAAACGACTGAAAATAACTACATTGTCGTTGTCATATTGTGAATAAACGTGAATGCGAGTGTTGAAATAAATGTCATAAACGCGTAAGTATACATTACATTCTATGTATTTTCTAAAACATTTCCATATACTACAGAAGAATTTTATTTTAGGAATGTTCACTACTGGTATGTTTAAAATATAACTAAGTAGATATAAAAAGATGTTTTCCTGTTCAATCACACAATTCAAAGTGTTTTTCGAATTATCCAAAACCACAAACCAAAAATCCATAAGCTCTAAATATAAAATCGATAAACTAGCGTTAAGTAGTGATAAAATTATTGCCCAGCCAGAAAAGAGAATTTACGCAGACATTATTCTCGTTTCCCAGATTAAAAGCAAGCCAAGATTCTCTACTTTAATTCCATGGCTAAAAAAAGTATTTCCTCTTGTATTCTTTTCCCACAGCAGACGCTTACTTAAAAGGGAACATGGAGTACTCCGGGAATTTTCGGTTCGCAAAATGAGCAACGTGAGGTATTACAGAGCTCACGAATAAATAGTGGCGGTTTTTCCAGCGCTATTGACCCGAGGGTTGGTGACCTCGCCTACAAAAACTTGAGCGTGAAAAGGTGGGTAAAACGTTGTAAAACTTAAGGATAAGAGCTGAGGATGAAACAAAAATGCGATTGAAAAGGCCGTTTGAGCATGGAACTACGTCTCAAAATAAAATAATTCTAAAAATATAAATATTTCTCCGGGAATCTTATCCACGTCAGCAGGACGCTTCGTACGATTTGTTTCACCCAAGTGTCCTCCGAGTTAGTATAACTATGACGATGCATTTTGTATAAGTTTAAGAACGTCTGAGCGTATTTGTTGCATGATTACTCAAAAGGAGGTGTGATTTTATCCAGGCAAAATTTTAAACATTAGACTTTTGGTCCGCAAATATTTCTAAAATTTAATACTTATATATTTAATATTTATATATTAAATTTTAATCCGGCTTATTTTATTGATAGTTCCAATAATTTTTCTCCATAATATTTATTAAATGATATAGATTGTATGAAATTTTTATTGTGTATGTTTTCAATGATTGTTATATAAAGGATTTCTGCAAATAAGTAAATTGAATTCAAAAATCCTCTAGTACTGACGAAAAATAAATATGGTTAACTTAATTATCGGATCGATCAATTGACTAATTTTTCGAACGGCTCATCTAGAAGAGTTCAATCAAATCATGTTTTATCGCTGTTAATTCAACTCAAAGGTAATTTTATAATTCCTCAAGCACTTTTATGTCCATATTTTGCTTAACTAAATGCAATTCGTAGTGATTTCGGTGTACTTTTGTCAGTACATGTCACAACTTTATTAGTTCTTCCGTTCATAAATGCTGAAACATTAGGTTCGTCATCCATAATTGTAGATAGGTATAACTATTATGAGGTTGATAGCTTTCAGAAATCGCCCGATAAAATTCTCAAAATTGAAATTTATATCAAACCTCAAGGCCTTTTGAACTGAGAAAGTAAAACAAAACTTTTTCAAACTCTGCAACGAAACTCCCCCCCCCCCCCCTCCCCCTTCGATTTCCAATTTGCGTTTCACGTCTTCCTGTCCGATAAGATATTGAAATACATTTTTCAATTCGCACCAACACAAATCGCGGAGAGGAAAATACTCTCTTCCCGCCATTCCTTAGAATTTCCCTTCTTTTTATCGAGAATTCATTTGCCTGGGTCATACCCAATTACTCAGATCCGTCATAACGAATTCATGTGTTTGAGATGTTAGTGGAGTGAGAGAGGGAGAGGCAGAGGGGGAGAGGGGGAGGGGGAGAGGGAGGGGGAGAGGGAGGGGGAGAGAGGGAGAGGAGAGAGGGGGAGAGAGGGGGGAGAAAGAGGGGGAGAAAGAGGGGGAGAAAGAGGGGGAGAAAGAGGGGGAGAAAGAGGGGGAGAGAGGGGGGGAGAGAGAGGGGAGAGAGAGGGGGAGAGAGAGAGAGCGAGAGAGAGAGAGATCTGCCACTCCCATGAATTCTTGGCAGGATCCGTGAGTAGCGGATGGGCTGTCAGAAAACCTTGTCTTCCCAAATCCGATGATTCCGCCTCAACAGACCCACGCCGCTAAATCCCCTAGCCCTCACTAGGAATAATACAAAAACAGATAGATGAACGTTTTTATTGCGGGGAAATGCAGAATATCCGACCTTTCGTTGATTAAATATAGCGTGGAAAGAAAAAATAGAAGGGCGTTCGTGGAGGGGTGGGGAAATGGAAGACAAATGACCTGAGTGGAGAAAACCATTACAATAAGCATAAATTAAATGTCTTAAACAGTAAAATTTGCAAAGGAAAAAAATGTCGAAATTTGAATACGAAAAAAATGACAGGAAATGAATGAACTTATAAATTAAATTTCGCGAAAGTTTAAGAGCGATGGCGGAGAAAAACATTAAACTGCTCGTGCAACAGGATTCTATGAGTAACCTTTAGAGGAATGTGAGAATTTCTCTTCACTTTGTGATGTTAAGCTCGGTGTCGGAAGCGAAGGGTGTAATTTATGTTAAGAACATTTGAAAGCTGAGACGGATTAGGATAAATTTAGCGTTACATGAGAATGCTATATACCTATGTCAACATTCTGCGACAATGAATGATTTATTGTACATATCTTTTCTTTAGCGGAGGAGAGGGCTTCATAGCTTATGCCAAAGTATGTGCGCGAGAGAAAATCTCATCTGCGAATACAGATTCGCGCTTCAATTTTTTTCCACGCCTCGTTTTAGTAGGAGGGCAATGCGATTCCCTGTGGGACGTGAAATAAATCACCTTTTAGGAAAACCGAGGAAATGTTGTGGAATGTTAATAAAGATGAGCGTACCTAAAAACATCTGAAGCGTAATTCTGCCTATAGATCATTCGTGAAAAACTAATCAAAAACAAAAGTAATAGTAATCCTAAAAATAATCCGTTAAAAGTAAGTTTTACACCTAAATAAACAAGTATAAGTTAAAAACACCCTGAAAGTAATTTAAAGATCAAATTAATCAATTAACAGACATCGTGTATTTATAAACTAATGAGGGCAATTTCATCGGGATATTTTCCTTGCGAATTCTAAAAAAAAGTACCAATGAGGTATTAAATTCATTTTCTTTATTTTGACTCTCCGCATCAGCTTTGAATGGCAAACAATAAAACAGAGGCGTAAAAATTATTCGTAAGACACACTGCGTGAAAAAATAGATTTTACGACATCACCAGACCATTTCTCCGGAAAAAATATTCCTCATCAACACTTATGTGGGAAAACCGATAATTAAAAAAAAATCAAGATGCCATTCCTGTAGACCGGGCAAGAGAAATTTTTCACTAAGGGACGTCAAAGGCAAAAATTTCCCCCGGATTCATTCGTCCTCCGTAACTTTATCTGAAAAAAAACAAAAAAAAGGTTTTATTAGCAGCATAGCTAAAGTCTCATGAAAACGGCTCCCGTCGAACGAAAATCACGTCATATCTTCAGTGAAAGGGTTGCTAATGAACTCAAACTCTCCTGACTGACGATTCCAGACTTTTTATCCGCGGGAACATATTCCAACGTTTCTCACCCCACTAGCATTCTTCCACTCCTCCATTTCCATTATTCCCAGTAAATTTACTTCCTGTCCCATTTAAAACTTTTCACTCTTTCCTTCTAGAAAGGGAATATCGAAAGACGTGTCCTCTACGTTGAAGGGAGAGATGGAGAAGATGATGGAGGGAGAGAGAGAGAGAGAGGAATGGGGAAAGGGGAAGAGGGGGAGAAAGAGGGTGAGGGAAAGGAAGACAGAGGAAGGGAGAGAAAATATAGGAAGGGAAAGGTGAGGGAGAGAGGGTGAGAAACTGGAGGAGAGAGATGAGGACGGGGAGAAAGAGTAGGTGAGAGAGAAGAATTATGAGGAAGAGAGGGAACAAGAAAAGGAGGGAGAGGGGAAAGAGTGAGAGAGAGAGAGAGAGAAAAGAGAGGGATAGATAGATAGATATAGATAGATGGATGACTTTATTTTCAGGGCGAAATTGAGACCATAAGGTCCCCTCTTCCAGTTAACCCTACGTTATTGATTACTGAATAATAACATGAATAAATGTATATAAATAAGAGAGAGAGAGGATAGAGAAGACAAATAGCGCAGGAGAAAGAAAGCAGAGAGGAGACAGAGGTAGAGAGAGGGGAGAGGTAAAAGGAGAGAGGGAGTTGTAGAGAAAGAGGGAAGGGAGAGAGAGGGGGAAGAGGGAGGTAGGGAACGAGAGGAGAGATGAGGGGAAGAGGGGTTGAGGGGAAGAGGGAAAGAGGGCGAGGGATGAGAGAGAGGAGGAAGTGAAGAAACGGGTAGAAATGGATAAAGAGAGAGTGAGGGATAATAATAATAACCACCTAAACTATAAGAGTATATTAAGTGAGGAACAGAAAGGATGCAGGAAACGGTGCCAAGGATGTAAAGAACAAATAATAATAATAGACTCTGCGATAACACACCAAGCCAAAACACACAAAAAGAATCTATACTGCGCATATATCGATTATCAAAAAGCGTTTGACAGTGTACCTCATTCCTGGCTACTACATATCCTAGAGATTTATAAAGTCGACCAAAATTTCTAAGTAAAATAATGGCATCGTGGAGAACGCGAATCCAATTGCCAACATCCACAAACATTCTCAAAAGCAAAGAAATTGAAATTGCCAGAGGAATCTTTCAGGGAGAATCACTAAGTGCTTTATGGTTCTGCATCGCACTTAACCCACTTTCCAACCTGTTAAATCGATCAAAATACGGTTATAAAATCAACAGCAACCGACAGAATAGCTTTAAAATCAATCACCTTTTATACATGGATGACCTAAAACTCTATGCAGCCAATAATCAACATCTCAAATCAGAACTAAACTTAATAGAAACATTCAGTAACGACATCAATATGAATTTTGGTATCAGCAAATGTAGAAAATGACACATCGAAAAAAAAATACCACTGAAACATGGAGGATACACAGTCAACACCACCGAGCAACAAATAGCAGGCATGACAGAAGGAGAACAATATAAATATATAGGCTTTTTACAAACACCCATAATAGACCACACCATAATAAAACAGCAAATACGAACGAAATATAAATCACGCCTAGAAGAAATCCTAAAAACTGAACTAAACGGAAAGAACAAAATAAGCGCAATAAACACGTATGCCATTCCAATATTAACGTACTCTTTTGGTATCATTAAATGGACAGAAACAGAACTAAATGCACTCAATACAGTAACCAGGGTAACATGTAGCAGGTTTCGCATTCACCACGAACATCAGCTTTAGAAAGATTCAGCTTATCAAGGAAGGAAGGAGGACGTGGATGCATAGACATCCCGAATCTGCATCATAAACAAATACAGAACCTAAGGAAGTACTTCCACACAAGACAGGACAGCGAACTGCATAAAGCTATAACCACATTTCTTCTTTCACACCATTAAAACTCAAAAACCAGCAATATGAACCTATTAACCACATAACAACAGATGCCCAAAAAATTGAAACCTGGAAAAATAAAACACTCCATGGTAAACACCCATACCAACTATCACAAGTGCACATAGATAAAGAAGGATCGAATAAATGGCTAGCCAATGGACAATTATTTTCAGAGACCGAGGGTTTTAACATTGCTATACAGGACCAAGTCATCAAAACTAGGAACTATCTGAAATACATAATAAAAGATCCAACAATATCAGATGATAAATGTAGAAAATGCAAAAGCTAGACTGAGACAATAGAGCACATAACAAGTGGATGCAGCATATTGGCCCCGAATGAATATACTTATAAACACAACAATGTTTGCAAACAAATACACCTAGCAATAAGTAATAAACATAACCTAATAGAAAATAGCAGTACCCCATAGTACCAATATAACCCGGAAACCATACTCGAAAGTGAAAGCATCAAATTATACTGGAACACAGAGATAATAACTGATAGAAGAGTACCTACCCCACAATAAACCAGACATTACACTGATAAAGAAGAAAGACAAAATAACATACCTAATAGACATAGCAATTCCAAATACACCAAATTAAGAAAAGAAATGCAGTGAGATAATACAAAATACACAATACTAGCAGAAGAAATCAGGGAAATTTGGAGTTAAGATAGAGTTATCATCGTACCCATAATACTGGTGTTATTCCAGGGAACCTGCACAGAAGTATTACGTTGCTGGGGCTAGACAGCAAGCTCTATATTAATCTGCAGAAGTCGGTTATAATAAACACCACATCAATAGTGAGGCAGTTCCTCAATAATAACATCTAGTTATGTCAAAAATACAAGGCAGTAATAGTGCTTATACAGCTTGAGACATCTCCGCTGTATGAGCTTGAATCCGGGAAGCCCCGAGGTTGAAAAAGATAATTATAATAATAATTCGTCATTACTTGTAGGCGAGATCTAGTGTACCGAGTCTATACTTACATCTAACCCGGAATGATAAATACAAACAATGATAAGGAGGAAGAAGCGATATGTATGGAGAGGGAGAGAAAAGGAAGGAGAGAAATAGATGGGAAGAGAGGGTAGAGAGAAATAGATGGGGTGAGAGAGGGGAGAATGAGGGTAGTCGAATGTGGATGAGAGGGAGCGAGAGAAATGAATGGAGACGGAATTAGATGGGGAGAGGGAGGAGAGAGGGGGGGGAGAGGGAGGAGAGAGGGGGGGGGAGCGAGGGAAGGAAAGGAGAAAGAGAGGGGAGAAGGGGAGGGGGAAAGGTGGGAGTTGGGGAGAGAAAAGGGAAAGTTGGAGGGGAGTGGAGAAAGGGGAAAAAGTGGAGAAAGGGGAGACAGGAATAGTACAAGGGGAAAGTAGGCGGAGAGAATCATAGGAACGGCGAACCAGAGGAAGGGAAATAGAGAGAGAGAGGGAGAGAGATACGTGAATAGAGAGCGGAGTGAACTGGAAAGAGAGAGAGAGAGAGGAGGGAGAGTGAGACATACACAGAGAGAAGGAAAATCGGAATCCATCTCGAAGAAATCATCTTCCCCACCATCTCTCTCTCTCTCTCTCTACCTTTAGAACTCGTGCTTCGGGAGACATGACGAGGGAAGGATTACGGATTTAACGCTTGGCCGCTTGAAAACCGTTTTCTGGATTTTCTACCCGCAGAGAAGACATGGATCAGTAAAATGAAATTTCATCAGTAGAAGAAGAGAGAAAGAGAGAGATAGGGAGGGAGTGAGAGATAATAAGCTACATACAACGGACGCCATGTGGATGGACGGGTAGATCGCTAAAAAAGAAAATAAACCCCCTTTCTCAACCCGAGACGTCTATTCTCCCATTCCGTGAATGACGACGTGGTCGTCGAAAAGAGGAGAAAAAAATATATAAAGCTCGAGTCGGGAAGGGAGAGTGTGCGGGCGGGGAGAGAGAGAGAGAAGAAGAAGAAGAAGAAGAAAAGATGGCAGAGTTGGGAGGGTGCGAACAAGGAAGAAGAAGCGATAAGGTTTGGAGGTTGGGCGAGGAGTTTGAAGGAAAGGGTCGACCCGTCCAAACCTATATCTAGGGCCGCTCGCAGCTAAGGGAGGGTGGAGGGGGGAGCGAAAGGGAGACAGACAGAGAGAGAGAGAGAGGGAGAGAAAGAGAAGAAGAGTGCAATCTCCGCCAGCAGGTTTATCGAGAAAACTTCTCCTTCCTCCGCCGTTTTCGGATCGGCGCTCCACACCCTCCTAACACGGGCGACACCCACCACCCTTCCCTCTTCTCCCCCTCCTCCTAACTGTATCTTTTCTCACTTCCTTCGCAATCTTTTTCCCTTTGATGAGATTGGAGCAAGTCGTTCTAATTAGTCCAAGAGTGTGCAATGCCCTCACCGAACCGTTCCTTTCTCTTCTTCCCTCTCTTTCAAACTCTCGCGACATTTTCTCCCATACGTCTCGCCTCAGCAGTCTCTCTCTCTCTCTCTTCTCTGACAGAATTTTTCGACGCGATTATGCGACTCTAGTGTTTAAAGGCTGAAAGTTGTGGGCTCGTGAAATTTTCCACCCCATTCCTCTCCCCTCTCCTTCCCTTTCCTCACCCCCTCCCCCCCACTTACTCCCGCGCCTTGTCTTTATATCAATATTCTCCTCTCACGCTTTCCCTTCCACCCCACGTCTGTATGTTCCACTTCCTCCCATAAGACGACTTTCTTTCCTACTTTTCTCCTGTGTCGCTTGCGCGTGTTTATTCGCGAGCAAGGTGCCATTCGGAGAGTCGGAATCGACCCTTAAATCTTAGTACCGGAAGTGTTAAGACGCTCTACCGAACCCTACCATCCGCGTACAGAGAGGTCGATAGGGGAATATTTCAGTCATGTATGCGAGAAACTGCCAGCGGGAAAGAATAATTGATTAATTCGAAAGGATTTGATAATATATGCAAAAAAAGAAGAGGCCCAATTAAGTTTTTCCAAAGTCTAAAAAATTGACGCTAATGGTGCCGATTGGGATAGAATTGTTTACTCGTTTACTAATGAGGTTTTTAATTTTTTTAAAGATGAGAAAATTATTACGTTTAGTCAACAATTTGGCTATAATTTTTATTTTTATTCTTATTTAATCTTTCATTCTCAGGACTCGACTGGAGGGAGTATTTTTTATATATTTTAATGTATGGCGCAGTTTCAATACTATCTCATTAACACAGGAAGAATTCTCGAGTGCTACAGATTATTTGTTAACTACGTAGAAGGAATATTGTTACACTCATTACACTTTAAGTTGAAAGCGTCATTATATGAAATTCAACCTACAAACAAATAAGGTCTTATTTTCTACCTATCCTTGCCTTATAATTTGGCTACGAAATTCGACAAGTCAAGGAATTCTAAAATGATTTAGCTATTTAATATTAATGATTAGGTGGAAGAGTTCCTGTTTAACCTTTAAATTATTATTATTTAGTAAGGGTGATTTAAGTTTATCATTTTAGGAAGAATTCCATTCCTATTGGAGTTTCTCGCTTTTGAGAAAATATTTTCGAGAAGAATGAGAAGCAAAAACTAGCGTCACAGGCTAATTAAGTTTCTTCCTCGTATTATTTTTTCCAATGAAAATAGATTCATTTCTTAAACACCTTGGCGTAGGTTCCATTTCCGAGCCAAATTAAACAGGGATACGTCCTTAAATTTTTAAAAAATACGAAGGTTATGTTATATTTTTAAGTCAATTAGTGGAAGACGATTTTATTACCGTTCAGAAACGAGTTTTCGGACAATTCTCTCCGCACTATATTTGTAATCGTTTTACTTGAAAATGTTTTGTTCCCAAAAATTATCTACGAAGTTTAATAAAGAAAAGCGGCCATATTATTTTAGCTAGGTTGGGAAAAACTCGGTAATTACAAAAAGACCTTTCAAATAGCACGTAATTATATTCCCTCGCATTGCATAATTTTCCGACTCCGCGAGTAAATTTAGGAGATTTTTGGCATCAAGCGCCTCATAATAGAAATGAGAAAAATGTAGCTTACGTTAACCGTTGATGGGTTAATAAGGTGACCTAGATTCGACGTACGAGTCTTTGAATGCAACGATAGTTAGGTAACGCGGCAAATTTTTTTTAACCGCTGTAGATTTTCATTTTGGGTTTTTTTGCGTCACCTCAATTAAATATTTGAAAAAAAATGTGGGATGGAGACGCTGACTCGTAAATTTTCACTGAATTTCTAACACGTTCTAACAACTTTAGCAGAAAATTCGGAATATTATCATCGAGCCGTTTGATTTCCGTTTCGTATCATTTTTTGTCGTTTTTCAATTTTTATCCTTTAATTTAAGCCATTCCACACGACGGATTTTGAGTTCTTCGACCAAACGTTAATATCACACCATCTATTGAGGTAGTTCTCTAAGGCAAGAGCCGGAAACCTTAGCTACATGGAAAGCCACATTCGTAATTGACAGTTTTTCAAGTTTACAAGTTGCCAGTGCTTTAGCTGTCACTAGAAGCATTAAAATCGGAAACTACGTAGGGATTCTGTCGTAACATACAAGTATTAACAGTTTATTTGCTCTAAAACTTCAGCAGAAACGCTTTTGTTATGATGATTTTTATTTGTTAATATGATATTGCCTGTGTTTTTATCATAGATTTACTGGACGCGTGTTATTCTATAGCAAGCCGCATACTGGTCGCGGGCCGTAGATTACCGACTCCTGCTTCAAACAGAATGCTACCGAGTGGAGAAACCAAGTTACACCATAACATTTTTCGTGCTACATCAATCTGTTTATTACTGTATTTTTTTTGTTATTTTGACAAATTATTAAGAAAATGTACCTCCAGAGAATGAATAAATATCGAAGAATTCGCAACTTTAAAAATAACAGTATTTAGAAGCAAAATAAATAAATTTTCATGCAGATAACTTTGTAAAAGAAATAAGTATAAAAATTTGTAATGATATGAATTGGTTATTTATTCATTTATTACAGATATTAATTCATTGTGGACGGATTTTGCATCTTCTACGCGGTGCATTTTGCAGTAGTGGCACATCCCTGACTTACTATCCTATCCTCTTCTTCACTTAAACATCACCTTCCCTTATGCATTTTTGAACATTTTTCTTGTCTCTTCTGTTTTCTCGAATTTTCTATACTTGAACTCCTATGGTTCCCATAGGAAGTTAAATGTGAGAGTGAAGACCAATTGGACTTTTATCCATGTTATGAAAATGAGGCCTTAGTGGTAAATTGAAATGCTTAAGGAGTGTTTAAACCTCCTGTGATCAACAATTTGCTATGTTCGATATTTTTTCACCCAAGTAATGAATACTTTTAATGAAGTTTCAGTAGTTCTAAAATAGGGAAACGGCGAATATTTCGTTTTCCTCGTACGAGATATTTTGCAGTCATTTTTTTCCCTATGCATCAGCTCCTCTTTAGCTTCTTTGGCGTGGTATATAAACTATGGTTATTGTTCTGAATTATCTGAGATTTCTTAATCTAGATGCTGATTAGGATGAAGGATGACTGTCTTATACTTACTGGGCACAAACGACACCAAAGGCATATTCTCTTTGATCATATGGAAAATAATAATAGGCTAAAATACTAAGTAAAAGCATAAATTACAGTCGAAAACTGTACGACACCTTGATAATCGCACTAATTACATTTCACATAGCTGGGAAAATAGTCCCTAATAATTCCAATGGGGGTTACTCAACTGCTCTATAAACAGTTTCTAAAACTTTCACGCTTATAGAGCTTCTTCTGAATCTCGTTAATATAATTCCATTCCGAGCATTCTATAGAAAAAATACACGAAGAACCGGAAATTGTAAAAATATAATTGTTGCTGTTATTAAAATAATATCCCATAGGGTGACTTAGTTATCCTCTACTTGGTAGTCTGAGGTTTAGACATCCATCGCTCGACACGACAGGACATGTTCCTCTACTAGGGCTGGACGTAGAAAGAGATTTATCTGGTCCCCTTTCGTCTTGGATCCATAACAGAATAAGGGTGATTGATATGTTAGTTTTGGACACTAAAAGTGTGGTCTCCCTATCACTCAACAGAGATCAAGAGGTTAATGGTATGGGAGAGAGAAGTAAACGAGCGAGAGGTAAATATTTTGGATGGGGAAAAAAAACTTTTGCAGTTGGAACGATCACCTCAGAAAAAAATGAAAATATTTTGACTTGCCGCTTGACCACCGTTAGATATATCCGAATCAAGCTAGTTAATCATCATTTTGGAAATAAAACTAATTAATAGGAATTATGAATGTCCTGTCTTATTAAACTGCTATGATACCAGGTTCTTTGCCGGTTTTTGTATTTTAAAGACGCAAGTTGCTTACTCGACAAAAATGTAATATAATTAAGAATTTTCGGTGTTTTAACATGGAAAAATTCAATATCCAGGATTAGATTAGGATTAATTATTTCACGCATACAATGAAGCACGGCACTTCATTTCATTTGGCGATTCATTTGCTGTCCTCTCTATTCATGCTCTCATTTTAATTTTAACTTACCTAACCTCGAGTTATAAGAAATAAACTTTCGATAAGATTATCCATATTTTTAACGTACGCAATAATTTTGATGACTTTTTTCTCTAGTACACCGCTCCGTTAAAAGAACACAATTTCTCTGATTTATTTTAAAACGCAAACGACAGTAGGAGAAAATAATAAAGTGTAAAAGATGTTGACGAAAACATAATTCGTTATAAAGTTTGAGGAAATCTGTGCTTTTATTAAACGAATCGCTTGAAAGAACGTTGCTTAAAAACACGGCAATCTCTTTTTAAACTAAAATATTATGCTACATATCGGAGTCTTCAGAAGCGTAAGATAACTACGAAGCAAATTGGTAATTGAATAAGGCTAGGTATTGCTTGCCACAGAATTACTTCAATAAATTTGGTCGGAGAGGAGTAATCCATTGAGATGTTCCGCTTTGCAGTATATATAGTCGAAAATCAATCACTCCTGCATTACGTGTTCTCTTTAATTATCCATTATCCGATTCTCAGAATTAAAATATGTGAGTCACGATATTGTCGCAATAAACAGTTAATCACTTTCAAATTATCTCAAACACTTTAAAGTGGAGTTTAAACACGACATATAGTTTAATTTTGAGGGGGTTTAATTTAAATATTGATTTGACAGGTTTATAAACGCGCTTGTGGCAGTTAAAAGTAATTTATAAAGAAAAACACGACATGATAAATATAATATTGCCGTTAAATAACTTCCTTATATTAAAAAATAAATCGTAAAATAATCATCGACAGGAAGGTTTTTACGCGATACGTTCCAATGTAACACACGGAATTTCTGAGAGAGAAATTATTTGAGTTTCCTTAACATTAACCTTCAATTTCCTTTGACTAACGGTGTTAAGTAAATGGTGTGCAAATGTAAGAAAACAAGTAATGAGAATGTCCTCGCGATTTTTCTCCTCGATGTAGCCATACGAATGAGAGTAATTCCACTCTCTGCATGAGGTTGCCATTAGCTTTGGAAGGTAATGAGTAAAACTCCTCGAGGTCATTAATATCAGCGAGCGGTGGAGATGCAGCACTCGGCAAATATACCGCGTCAGTCTTATTCTTGGACAGCCCGGAAAGGGAGATATCTGCCAAGGGAAAGAAGGAAAGGGCGTGGAAAGAGCTCTTTCTTATAGACATAACGTAGCAGCGGTGGACCATGTAATGGAAGGTTGACAGACGGAGCCACATTGTGGAGGGCTCGACATAATGCAATTAGCCGCCTGGCGAAAATCGAATTCCCTTGTTTGTAAGGAGTGTGGTGAGCTTGAATTTAAGGCGCCTGGTAGAGTGACGACAGGGCGAGACTGGAGGTGGCAGATGGGAGGAGAAAAGGATGAGTGAGAGAAGAGAAAGGATGAGACGGAAGAGAAGGAAGAAAGAGGGAAGGAGAGATAGAGAGGGATGGAAAAAAGATAAGGAAGAGGGAAGGAAGGGGGTGGAGAGAGGGATAAGGGATGGATAGGAAAGGAAAGAGAGGGAGGGTAGAAGGTGGAGAGAGGGAGGAGGGAAGAAGGTCGAGGGAGAGGTGAGGGAAGAAGAGGGAGGGAAGGAATGGGAGGTATGGAGAGGGAGAGTTGGAGAGAGAGAGGGAAGGGGGGGACTGGAAGAAGATGGAGAGGGGGATGAGGGATGGATAGGGAGGGAAGGAGTTGGAGAAAGGGTGGGGGAAGTAGGGGGAGAGAATAAGTCGGAGGGAGGGAGGTGAGACTGAGTGGGAGGAAATGATAGGGAGGGATGGAGAGGGAGGGAAAGAAATGGAGGAAAGAAGGTTGATAGAGGGAGGAAGAATGGGGAGGGAGGTAAAGAGTGGGAAGGAAGGAGAGGGAGGGACGGAGAGGGAGGGATGGAGAGGGAGGGATGGATATGGAGGGATGGGGAGGGAGGGAAGGGGAGCGGATGGAGGAAAGAGGACGGATGGAAATGGAAAGGAGGGATACATAGAGATGGGGTGATGGTGAGATGAGGGCTGGGAGAGGAAAGCTAAGAGAGGGAGGCTCGGAGATGGAGTCAGGGAAAGAGAGGCAGAGGGACGGAGAGGGAGACGGGGTGAGCTAGGCAGAGGGAGGGAACTGAAAAGAGAGATGGATGTGTATATGCAGAAAGTTGGAGAGGGAGGAGATGATTTGGGAGAGAGGGAGGTAGGATGCATTAAGAGAAGGAACGAGAGTTGTAAGGAGCGAGAGAGGGGAAGGAGAGGTAAGGAGTGACAGAGTGGGAGATAGAAATATAGATAATCGTCTTTATTTGGTCAAAATTGAGACTATACAGCCTCTTATTCCATCTAAACTATTGAGGGAGAGGTAAGGGGAGAGGGGGAGAGGGAGAGAGAGAGAAAAGGAGTGGGAGAATGAGGGAAGGAGTGAGAGAGATGATGAGGAAGAGGTGAAAAGAGGTAGAGTGAGAGGAAAGAAAAGTGGAATGGAGGGAGAAGGTGGTGAGGAGGAAAATTTGGGAAGGCGTTGGAGAGAAAAAATTGCAAAATTAGGGGTTTGGCAGAAAGAAATGAGTCGAGGAAATGATGCGGTGACGATGAAAAGGGAAAAAAGGAAAGGGTGGAGAAAAACCCTTGACTGGAGGATATAAAAGCTTTTGGGGAAGAAAAACCGTCGAAGCTGTATTTAAACCAATTTTAAGACGAAAGCCACTCCTTCCTACACAAAAAAAACGGATTTACGGGTGTAAAAAAGCGTAATATTTACATAACGTGGTTAAACATAAGAAGAGTTTTCACAATATGAGAATATGCTCCAAACGTTTTAAAATCATTATATATTTACAACATAAACAGTTAATAATACTATTACGGCGCCAAAACACATTGATAAAGACCAAATCTCCAATAAAGAAACAAACCGGACTAATTTGGGCCTAATACTAAAGCAGCACTCTGGACGGAAAAAAGTGGCCAATCCTGAATGCAATATGGCTGAGGAAGGAGAAGAATATTGTTTTTTAATATTCCAAAGCTCTACTCCAGTGAGTGAGGCGGGAGTAAAAGAAAAAATAACGACATAAGGAAGCGGGCGAATGAACACTTAAAAGATTAAAAACGCAAAAAATAACACAAAATAAAACGCGTAAAAATTCGACCAGCCGAAACAATATATACACTCGTATATATCGTATTAATTCGAAGCCACGCTTGAAAAAATACGAGGCCGTGAATTTGCATTACGTTTTGTAAAAATGATAATTCGCGCGACACTTAGGGGGAAAAGGCGAAGGAAAATTCGAGGAGTATTTTTTTTTTGAAACCGTACCGAAGCGTGTGCGAGAGAAAGAGAGGTAGTCGGGGGGAGGGAGGGGAAGACAAAGGGGAAAAAGGCTGAGGAGGGGGAGGGGGAGGGGGACGAAGGGGAGGACGCGTGACACGAGGATGGAAAAGGGAAAGAAAACGGAGAAGGCGGAGAAACGCGTTACAGCTTTTGCGATCGGGCGAGAGACTTCTCGAAACAATACCTCGGTAAACATTTTAAGGTAAGGACGGGAAAATCTTGAAGTGAATTAAACGAAGAAAAAAAGGCATTCTGCGTGTTTATATGAAGTCGTCAGGTAAATTTGAAACGAGTTTTTTTTTAATAAGCACAACAATCTTAAAATAACGAGCCGTCATCGGCGTCGATTGATTAAAATTAGCGAGCTACGAAAACATCGCTCCGAGGAAGAAGGAAGTTATGGATCTTTTCCTCCTACGCAAACCGGCAGGGATATCATCCAATTAAATGAAGATAACAATAGATTCAAGTGGAAAATAAGTTCCTCAAGGAACCCATCCCCTATGCTCTAACAACGGAAATCCAACACGAATCCTACATAAACGTAATGCTAACCAAGCCAGAGAAACTGTTCTTTTACTTACTGATAAATCGCTTATACATTATATTATATTATTATTTAAGAAAGCGAGAAATAGAAGAGAGAGGCGTGATGTAGGGCGAGGAGGAATGCGAATCGGATGGGGAAAGGGGAGGAGGGAGGCGGGTCGAGTCGAGAGGCGAGGGAGGAGAGAGAGAGAGAGAGAGAGAGAGAGAAGGTGAGGGGGAGGGAGAGGGGGAAATCAAAGCCGGGCCGGCGTGAGGCGTGTGCACTCGGTTCCCCCGAACAGGGCCCCGCGCTTTATTAGGGGCCCCGCGCAAGGGTAAATTCTCATGTGTTGTGATTTAGACAATTTTTTTATTACATATTAATATTATTACACAATAATATTTTTTAAATTAAGTTTAATAACTGTTTTTCATTTAAAAAATTGCAATTGTTCTTCAAAAATCGTCATTTTTTTGTGCCACCGGGTATATATACGTAGATAAATAGGCTCCGCTCACCATCGAACTAGGCCCAGCAAATAATCACGCCGACCCTGAAGACTGGAGGCTGGAGACGAAGGTTGAAGGCGAGGGGGAATGCGAAGAGGACGGCGAGGAGGAAGGTGAGAGGTAGAGGCGAGGGGTGAAGGCGATGCGGAAGGCGATGGGGAAGGCGAGGGGGATGGCGAGGGGGATGGCGAGTGGGAAGACGAGTGGGAAGGCGCGGAGGAAGGCGAGCGGGAAGGCGAGGGGGAAGGCGAGGAAGGAATGCCAGGGTGGAAGACGAAGGGGATACGTGAGGGATGGTGGCGTGGGGAGAAGGCGAAAGGGGAAGGAGGGCGATAAGGCAAGTCGGGAGGCGAGGAGGAAGTCGAATCTTTCGGCAAGATGGAAAGTTGCGTAGGTGCGAATTCCTCCCCCGTTCGTTTGACTTTCTCCTTAATATCTTATCCATTCCTCCGTTCTCTTCCTAATAATTTCGGTGCCATTTCGTCCTATTACTCGGCCGGTAGCGTATATTTAAGGGTCCGCCCAAGATCCGAGGAAAGGAAGCGCTTTTTTTTGTCCTCGCGGATAGGCACTTAAAAATTTTATCCGAGGCGCAGACTTCCTCCTCCCACGCCATTTTCTCCTCATACTCTCCACAACAGGTTGTGAATGGTCTTAGTTTGGGGGAGTTTAGGTGGTTGAATGAAGTTATTTATAGGCATCCGCTCCCCCTTTAGTCAACCGTACTTCCACTGAATCACATACATACTCCAACCACACGTCCCAAAACTTTCGGAATGCTTTCTTCTTCTCCTCCTACCACTCGCCTTTATTCTCTCTCCCATCTTTCTTATGGCACAAGGCGAGGAAAACTCACCTACACCACACCTCCCTACGAGTTCTCGTGTCCCCTCTATTCACACCGAATACTTTTATCCACACGGGTGAAATAGTGGAGAAACCGTCTTTCTGTTTTTGGGGAGGCTGAGTTCGGATCCGTGGGGAAGTTTTATTTTTATAGAGCACAAAAGGAGTTAAGATTTACCCGACACTCTTGCGTATGGAATTACAGCAAGACGATTGGGAGATTGGTTTATAAAAACTAACTTGGGATTCCGAGAGACCACTGGACGGAGTTGGATGGTATTGGTTTAAAATGTCTACTTTGATTCATTTGTATTTCATTGCGCTAGTTAAGGAACAAATTAAAATGCATGTTTTTTTTAACGAGTGTCTTATAAAATATTAGTGCTAGAAATGGAACTTAGATTAAAATTTTAACGCGAAATTCGATTATTTGCTAATCCATTAAAAATAAATCAATCGTTTGCATCGATATAAACATTGATTCGTGTAATGCGTCATAAATTAAAAGATCTTTTTAAAACGAAATTTAGGCTATAACAGTTAAATCAATCTTTTGTACCGATGAATATATAAATATTCTTTTTCTAACATGTAATACCTCTGTTTATAAACTCGGACTTACTGTAGCAGAATAACTGAGAATTTACTAAAAAAATCTTTTCTAAAAGGATCAAAATTAATAAAATTTTACTTAACTACAAAAAAGTAAATTTCAGAAAAGGTCTTTCAACGAATGTTTGATAAGATTTCATTTCCGAATCGAGCAATTCGTTTAGAAAGAGACACGTGGAAGATTTAATTCGCTATTGCAAATATACTTTAACCTTGTAAGATGATTTCGTGCTTCGTTCACTGAAGACCTACTCAAGCGATATTCCGTCATAGGGAGCAGTTCCATCAAGCGATTTTATAATCTCATCACTCCCTCTCTATGCCATGTATATGACCTTTCGAATTTGAAGTGATAATAGGTAGAGGCAGTGTGAATGATTTTTCCATATAATTCTGTATATTAAATCTGAATCTTGCAAATCGCTTATAGAATTCTATTAGTTGATCACGATAAGGAATGTAACGCGAGTACAGTATCGAAGAATTCTCGTGGGTTAGACTTGGTGCTCACAAAAGGTGAATCACATTGGTTGCAAATTCGGCTATACATTTATCTTTCAACGGTCTGTGTGTGTTGTCTGGCGAATCATCCTCTTGGGATTGAGAAGATAAAATTTTAACATAGGGAAAAGAATCGTTTCGCTAATTGCATAGTTAAGTGTCAGTTAATTAAGGCAACAGGTCGTACTATAAAAGGCAACGGTAACGAAACTATTACGCTCTCCCAACAGCGGAATATCATTCAGTTATTTTTAATCGGATATAAATTTTGAAGAATCGAATTCTAAATCCTGTTTTTTAATTAGTTAAAAACATTAACTATTTGGAAATGTCTTGAATGAAAATGTGTACCAACATTTATAGCAGAGCGACACTTAGATCTTTTTTAATAGGATATAAATTTTGAAGAGACGATTTCTAAATTCCTTTGTTTATTTAATTAAATAATATTCAATTATTTGTAAGGAATTGAATGAAAATTTATACTTAAACGCCTACCACAGCTTCTGTTAATTCAGGAATATCCCAAATTTTTAAATAACTCGTTAAAACGCGACTCGCAAAAATTACTCGCCGTTTTATGCGAGCAGACCCCTCGGTTATGACAAAAAATGCCACGATCGCCATAATACAAATCACCCCTTCTATCGCAGTGGTTGAACGTAAGGGAGGGATATTTTGCCTTAACTTTTTCCTCGTCGGTTGAGCTCCGCCCACAGTCCCTTTCTCCTTCCACATCTTCATCCACGCTCCATCTCCCTCGTTCCCACCCAAACCTACTCTGCTCATCCCTCATCCCGTCCCACACCCCCTGCCATTCCTTCCACCTCCCCCTTTCCCCCAATATTCCATCCTCTCTCCTCCAATTTCTCACCTTCCCGACCGCTTCCACGCAAGGATCCACCTCTCTCAATCTCCCTCGCACCGTCCTATTCCCCCCCCCCCCCCCCCAGTGCGTTTCCCGCGGGATGTAGTCCCTTAAGGGGGCAAAAAGGAGTACACGCTGGCTATCTACAAAGTCTTCAGGGTTCTCTCGACCATTTATTCCTGGAAAAGTGACGAAGACGAGCAAGGGAGGGGGAGAGGGGGGGGGAGAGAGAGAGAAGAAAAAACACTAATAACGGAACTGGAATTTTCTCCTTCTTCCGACGTCCTTTTTTTATGAGGTTAGGGTTCGGATAAATCCCTCGTCTCGTCTCACTTTCTGCAGGAAAGCAATTTCTTGCCTCCTCTCTTCCTCTCTCTCGAAGAAGAAGAAGAAGAAAAAAAAGGCTGTTAAAAAAAACAAAATAAATATGAAAAAAAATTAATCCGAGACGTAGGAGAGTGCCGTTAAAGTGCGCGATGTTCTTCTTTTTCGAGTCAGTTTCCGTATTGATTGAGCAGAACGAGCCGAATCTTCGCATACTGTATAAAACCACGCTCTCTTGTGGTTTTTTCTTTTTCCCTTAATCTCCTAGCGGTTATATGGTTTTTAATAACTTTTATATTAAGTTTCCAACTATATTTATGTATATCTGTATATATACTATACACATATACGTATATAGGAGTGTTTTCATCCATATTGTGACACTATTAAAAAGCGACAATAATGTTCTTAGAAAACCTTTGGGATCCGATTCGAGTAACCTTGGCTTTTGGATTAGACACTTTACACAATACGTCAACTCGCCTCCTCACAATATGCGAAAATATAGAGCTATTTAGTTTTACAAAGCGGAATATTTTCTTGCAAGCATATTCAATGTGGTTTTAAAATAAGATAGACTTGAGCTACCACCTCTAGATTTGTAATATTCTACGGAAAGAAGAGTATTATTTTTTCATAATATAAAAGTTATCTATGAAAAAATTTACTTTGTTATAACCATTCCTTGTTTTTAGATATGAAGGCGAACAGTGGAGCGACGTCGCCGTAAAGGAGGAGGTTATGCTACTCGTCCCGACAGCTAAGGCAGCGTGGGAAAGGATAAAGGGGCGGAAAGCACGTATTTCAGTGTCTCTGGAGAGTTTTGTGGATAAGAGTGGACTCTCTACACGACCATTTGTTATAGCTACCTGCCTCTAGACTCCCGAGAGACCTCTCGCGGCTGAGATAGGGAAAAATCTAACTCATCCCTACCCCATCCCTACTCCCTAAATTTAATTAAAGAGTGGAGTTTTTGCGATAGACCTACGCAGAATGCTTCGAGAAAATGGCAAGGACTCTCTTTACCGCCTAGTTCTTTTGAAATAAAAAGAATTAGACTGTAGAGTTACAGCATTTGGAAGGTTTGGTATTTTCTAGGGATAAATTGAATAGTCGACTGTTACGTTGCTCATATATATGAGGCAATGTAACTTATAGTAAACAAATTGCATTTTTATTTACAACCTTTATAAGACCTTTTGATAATGTATTAATTTTTCCACAAGTAATTTTTTTGGAAAAGAAGAAAAGTTTTTAAAAAATGTTTAACGAATAAAATTGTCCTGTGTTTGTAGAAACAATTTTACATAAATATATCAACGCGAAAGGAGTTACTTCGAGAATGAGGGTTCACATTCCGATTCCGATTGCCTAATAGAACTTCACAGTCCAACGAAAAGTGTTCAGCATGAGCTGGTTTTATTCTTGAGCTTGGCGTCTGTCATGGAGTAACCTTTCAAATGGTGAGCGGTGAGCCTGAGGATTCATTTTTAGAAAGTAACGTAAGCGCAAAAATAACTGAAAAATAAAATTCTATATTGGTTCATAAGTTAATATTTCTTGTAAAATTTTCTCAAATATGATTATTAGAGCGGAGTGAACTTTTACCTGGATGCATTGCAGCATTCACAGTTCTTTTTATTAAATCGATTGCAAAATTAGACATTTATTGTAAATTCTTGTTTTTATAGACCATAATTTATTATATTATTATATATTATACTTGGAAATTTATAATTTATTTTTATTATTTAAAAATAAACTTAAATTACGAATAAAAATTTTCACGAGTGTGCCTAAAATTTTTTGTTACTAGTTCAATATATCGCATGGAAAACAGATAAACAGAAGAAGAAAGAAACCAATACATTGCACTACATAATATCACCAAATTTAGATGCAAAATTTCCATATTGTGAAATTTGTCATCTCAATATACTGCGATTATGTTCACAGATGTATGTCCTATAAGTGCCGGACTTTTATTTATAATTAAGGATAACTTGTGATTTCACACACGGTTATTTATTTCATTTTGAAATACTTCATATGCTTTCAGTGAATACATATCTCCTAACCAGTTGCCGCTCGAGGAAGGCTTCACAAGTTGGTTCATATGTATATTGCTCAAATAAGAGAATTAATCAAAACAAATGACACGAACTAATTTATGAGAAATGTCAGTCTCCAGTCTATTTACTCGCCATTTAAACAAATTGATCGTACAAGCAGACCCAGACATACCCTGAGGAGACGTCCCATGAAAACGCAACATAACACGAAAAGATATATTTCGACCATATTTTTAGCATGAAAAAAATTACGTACACGAGCATTATTATTATAATTATATAATGAAAAATAGCTCAGAGAAAAAGTGTCCAGATAAAAGAGCTGGCCAAGCTGCAGCAAAACCAAACATTTGAATAATTGATTACGATGCTAAGTATTCGATGAAATATTGCGAATAAAAATAATATTTGTTATGAAATCCTTATATGAAGCTTTAAATTGATTTTCACTTACTAATAGATTATTTTATAATTAAGATTATTTAAGAAATTAAGTTTCCTCTGTTGTGTATGTGCTGTTGTGGATCCGAGCAAAAATATAAAGAAAATGTATCAATAATCTGTGTCCTTTTACTAATATTCGCACTCTCCTCGTGTTAAAATAATAATAATTTTAATAAGTCTGGAATGAGTATATGGCTTACCTAATTTGGAAATAAATTAAAGATTTCTTGAAAAAATTAAGCAAACAGCTACATTAGCCCGAATAAGAATCACTGTAATAGTTGAAAGAATTTAATATTTAAAGAGTGAGAAAAATGATTTTTCAATTCGAGAATTAAGATTTCAAAAATATTTACAGCCTTACGAACGAAAAATAAATCAAAACATTTTTGCAAAAGCGTAACAAAAATATTTTTGAAACTAAACACCCTTAGCATTTTAATTATAAATGAGCGGAGAAGGAGTGCTGTGGCATTTATAGAACCGCGTAGCATTCAACATGGCTGCGCTTTTACACATACTTGAATGTTACTTGAGTAGGATTTGCGAGGGGCACCTGAACAACTTCAGAGGAAAGTTGTGGTTCTCCAAGAAACGCACTAACCTCTTCTCCGCGATTTAATCCCACAGCAGACAGCTGGGTTAATGAGGAAGGCTTGTGAACTCAAGGGCCTGTTCTCAGAGAAATTTTACACATATCTCATGGATGAGAAAAACACACTGCTGAATTACAACGTTGCTACAAACAGAGGACGTGATGGCTTTATTTCTTATTCACTAAATTAAATGGCGTATCCAAGACGCAAGGATTTAAACTTTTCATTCAAGACCTTGCGAGTTACATGGATAATTTATTGCTAATCTGATTATTAAGCATATGAATTTCTAGGAATCCGGATGTACTTACACTCACAACGGATAAATATTTCTAATCCGTAAATATAGGGGGGCATAGGCGTTTCAAATTATAGAATTTTCCATATCAAATGACGGTACTACTGCTTTAAACACTAAGACATAATTTTGTTCTTAACGTAAGGATATAAGTCAAATGAGTCATTGGAATTTATAATATAATATCAAAATGGATATAAAAATAAAAAGAATAATAATAATAATCATTTATTTAACAAAAACAGGTTTCCCCAATTACATGGGTTGTAATACATTTTCTATGACAAGCACAAACAACAATGCCCTCGGCAGGATTCGAACCCGCGACCGTTGCAGTGGGAGTTAGACAGGCTAACCACCCATCTACCCCTCTACCTTGCCATGCCTTAAGGTCTCCATTAAATTCAGTTAAGTTCAATTTGGGTATCGCGATGCCCGATATCCCTGACCCGGTCACAATGTTAGGAGAAACTGACGCACTTTTATTTGACCCCGATCCCTCCAAAAGAAGCATAATTGCCAATACCGCCTTAATGTTATAGTAACTAGATTCAAACTGGATAATCTTAGATTGAAAAACTTCGGCTTGGTCATCATTTTGTTTCTTATAATTCAACAAGATTTTCGCAGGAATTTCTTGATAGCGATCAAACATTTGATCCAATCCTTCCGACATTACCTGCAATAACGCCGCATCTTTCTTGTTAGCCGGATCCCTTTCGACCCGACTTGCCACCTCCTCGATACGAATAATTTTCTGGAAATTAACTCCTCCTTTTCTAATAATTCTTCGATCGTAGGCATGCTTAACAAACGAAAATACAACAAATGCCACTTTACTTTACAAAGTAACAAATTCTCAGCGAAAAGATATGGAGGAAAGCCGACAAACTTTAACGAAGACGAAATTCATTTAACGACAAATTTTCATAAAACCCATAGGCCATCCGGCCCGAAGGACCAAATTGTTTGCGATTTGCACGAGAACGAAGTGGACTGTAATATAATTTTATTTCTATGCGAGAGACACTAAGACGGGAACCCAAACCCGAGACAATAATCCACCACTCACCTCTTCTCTTGGGTCCTTTGCCTTCAGTATTAGGGAACTTTCGGCTCCTCCTTGTCGATCCGCACTCCTCCTGTATCCACGACGCATATATTACGACAGTCCAAGGAAATAGTATATCGCGCGTATTCAATCCTTTGGACTGTCGTAATATATGCGTGAGAGCGCGAGAGATCGTTGTCGGGGTTTTATGAAGGCACTGTGTCTCGGTGGAAGTGGGTCGAAGGTTGTCGTCGTGGACGGAGAGTTGTCGGAGAAGTCTGTCGAAGGTTGTCGTCGTGGACGGAGAGTTGTTGGAGAAGTCTGTCGAAGGTTGTCGTCGTTGGATACCGGAGGAGTGCGGATCGACAAGGAGGAGCCGAAAGTTCCCTAATACTGAAGGCAAAGGACCCAAGAGAAGAGGTGAGTGGTGGATTATTGTCCCGGGTTTGGGTTCCCGTCTCAGTGTCTCTCGCATAGAATTAAAATTATATTACAGTCCACTTCGTTCTCGTGCAAATCGCAAACAATTTGGTCCTTCGGGCCGGATGGCCTATGGGTTTTATGAAAATTTGTCGTTAAATGAATTTCGTCTTCGTTAAAGTTTGTCGGCTTTCCTCCATATCTTTTCGCTGAGAATTTGTTACTTTGTAAAGTAAAGTGGCATTTGTTGTATTTTCGTTTGGTAAGCATGCGAGATAGATAAAAATACTGAAATTGCTCCGCTTCCAAAGTGAAGAGGTAATAACACCTTACTCAAGTTAAGCTACTTCGGTTTTGTTGGCTGGTGAAATATCTTCGGCACTGCTTGAAAGCAAATTTGGAGTATAAACTGAAGGCATATCTCAGTTCTTCATCGGAGGGGATTGAAGCTACTGGGATGTCCATGCTACCAGCAGATAGTTGCTCATCACTGTTTTTTTTGTTAATTTCTTGAGTAAATCTTGTGACTTTGCCTGCCTCATGTATATAAGTTTTACTCTGATGAGCTTATCCCGTAGCATGTAGATAATCATTTTTTCTTGCTCTGAAATAAAACTAAGATACCCCGTCCTTTTATCAATTCGGAGGATAAATGAATGCGTCAATTAGATCGAGATCCTCATCGTCATTACACATCTTCTTCATCCGTGTCTTCCTTATACACCATTTAAATAGTTATAACATTAGTTGATTCGTAACAGGCGCATCTTGATACATATTCCAGAGCTTCAACTTTCAATTGCTGGGTCGCTTCCACCATTTCAGGCTTGGACATATCATTGGCATCGTAATTCACGTTCAATCTTCTTAACCCGAGACATTTTCCCTCTTTTAAATTCTGCTTCTTGGTCAAAATTGTCCTTAGGCTTACAAATTCAATTTGAGCATTTTAATCAGAGTTCCGGAGTAAGATATGGGCATTATAAATCAAGGAAATGGGTTAAGCTGCTTCTGACAAAGGTTGTTGGGGCTAATTCCTTCGTTGATCTAAGAGAAGTTGAATATATACTCTAGTCTACTTACAGTGAAGCAGGTATTTGGATTAGGAATTATTAATGACAGAGAAGAAGCTTACAAAACTAACGAAGAATCTGCTTTAAGAATGATTCCGCATCAGCTGAGAATATTTTGTTTGATAATTTATAACTGAAACCGCATTCGATATATGAGTTACATTCAAGGATAATTTAAGGGAAGACTTTCTTAATGGACAACAGTGCTAAAGTAAAACATTAAAATAATACATGGTAAATTTCGATATAATGCATGTAAATCTGCAGTGGCGTAGCGTACTAATCTCGAACCAGTGCAATGAACTGGGGCCCCCCAGCCAAGGGGGGCCCTGGAGCAAAGAAGCATTTCAGAAAATAATTTTTATTTTGACATATTAACTTTTTAACCTCACTATTTTCTGTGAATTATTTTTAACCATTCCAATTCGTAAGTCGGAATCCCCGACATCGTATATTTTCCGTTTCATTTGTTTTCAATTCTCGCAATGTTTCTGGCGAAAACCATTAATATAATTTAAACGTATTAGATACCACCAAATTATATTGAACGCAGCATAGTATTGATCTTATCAATGGATAACAAGTTGGTTTCCCTTTGAAGAGTTATTTTTTTAATAAACAAGAAACATATGACGCACCAAAACGAACTTCGCACTGGAGCCCCCAAAAAGTTTTCAACGTCACTGCAAAGCTGCTTGGACCTCTCCCATTTGATGGCCTATAAGCATTTCAAGGTAATTGTAAAAAAAACTGCACATCTTAAATTTAGTTTGGAGATACTAGTCGATCAAATTGTTGGGAAATTTCTAAATTTGAGAAATATTAATTTTTATGAGGATTTTACCTATGCATTGTCCTGCTTCTATTCCCTGTAAGAGAAACGTGAGAGTCAATGAAGGAAATTGTAAAATTTCATTTTTACGACAAATTAAACTTGAGGTACGAACTCGGGAATTTTATACGTTTGCACCTGTATCAAGCTCAATTTGGTCCTCACAATAAAGGAATATTATATTCGGAGATAGCTATAAAATGGTTTTTAATTTAAAGAAACGCAACGTACAAAACGGAAATTTTAAATAGCGTGACAACTTCGTAATTTTTCATCTCATTTAATATGAAGTAACAAAAACCCTCTTCTCAAACTTTAATCATCAGCAGCTACGAGTTCGTTTTTGCACGTGTGATTACGCGTACACTAGTATACGCGAATTTTCAGATAGGTATACATACATATATGTAGAATTGCATAATATTAGATAAATATATCCTTGATTAAATTGTTGCAATTTGTCTTTTTATGGATGGGCGGTGGAACGAATTGTGTGGTGGTCTTCCGCGTAACGGGCCTGGATTCGAATCCGCGGGAGGCCGGTATTATAAACCGAGGCTTGCCCCTACCCATCTTACGTGTTATGATAAGAGCACGTAAGTACAGAACTCCGTCCTTCGGAAGGGACGTTAAGCAGTGTGCCTCCTTTATGCATTTTGCAAAAGTAAGATAACGCTAGACCGCGTTACCTTCCTCCCTTCAGTGTGAATGTGTGTGTGCCTGAGTAAGAATTGGTCCTCCTGGCTGGCGGTTGTTCAATGGATTAGTACACCATTCTCATAAAAGTGTGCTGTAGCAAATGGTCGTAATCCGTGAAGTGAAGACGAGGATGGTGGTTTATTTCCTTTGATCTCCACTATTACTTAATCTTCAAATTGCTCTGAATTAATTTTTATTCGAACCCGAAATCAATGGAGAAAATTATGCTAGCGCTATTAAAAAATATACTTAACAAAATAAATGTTTACACTTAATATAGCACATCGTTACGTATTTGTACCCCTAAATAAAATAAATCATCAGCAATTATTTTATCGAGTGCACACCGAAAATGGATTTTTTCAAACAGTTCAACAGTTCAAGTGGACAAACAATGTAAAACTTTCTTATCCAATCAAAGCGTTGGATTATTTGTAAGTTCTACGCGCTATCGCATGGTGCATGTATTATTTTTTCTTACTAAGTCATCTATTTCTGCTTCCAAAACATCCACCACACTGAAGTGTTTGATCTATCAAAAGAACAATAAAACGATCGGCCTTCGAGTATAATTTAATTTAAAAGATTCGAATATGAATTCAATACGCGAGTAATGTTTCCAATTTCCTCCTAAGTAAGTAATATCTTTTTTAATGTATTCAGCGGATATTTCGGCCGAAACCCTTAAAACAGTGAGTGAGTTCATTCCTTTTTAAATAATTTTTATGGTTAATTTCTTTTTTTGTTGAAAATCATAATTTAAAAGTACTACATCAGCTACGTTTGTGTTCTGTCTTATGTTGAATGTGACAATAATTTAATCACTCAACATATTTTCACTGCCATAAATAAAATATATAATATTTTTCATTCTTTAAATCATGGGTCCCGCGGGCCGCATGCGTTTTGTGTGGTCCACGAAGCAGTGATGAAAAAGAGATCCGTAAAACTTAAACCCATCTTTTTTTAATCGAAATCATGATAATAAAGCATTTAACACTGAAATGTTAATCCTAAATACTGTAATTCAGAATTAATTTCCACTTTTATGATACCTTATAATCTCTTAGTAACTTCAATTTAAACTAATCGGGACCGTCAAAGCATTGGTAACTTCCAATACGGTCCCCCGAAGGATTTGCCACCACAAATGCGGAAAAGGTTCCCCACTCTTGCTTTAAATCATCAAAGAGTTTAACAAGCCTTGAAGGTAAATAGAAATTATGAAAACAACACGATATGGAAATAACATCGATAAATATTGGCTTATGACAATTTTACACGAAGCATTCTTTGCACTTAATTTCTAAGAAATTGATTTAAAAACACACCTGAATTTTTTCGGCGAAACATAAAAAACTGTAACAACCCTTGAAATTAAGATAGTGGCACGATAAGGAAATAACATCGATAAATATTATCCTGTTGCGACATTTTCACGAAAAGTACTATTTGAACTTCATTCCCATTACATCGATTTAATAACACACCTGGAAATTTTCTCAAAAATCGTTAAATTTCATCCGACATGATAGCGAACGATGTTTTTTTTAAGGAAAAATAGATCGTTTCCCGAGTAAATTGTCAAACTTGGTATTTCATCTCTAAAGGGAGTTTTATTTTTCGCTCGGCCTAACCCAATTCCCCGTCGGTATTTTCCTCCTATTTTTCTACATTTTTTAGTCAGAGCAGGCGGTCGATGAGACTAGCCTTTGTCTCGTTCAAACCCCTCGCCACTCCCCATCCTCTTTTCCCCTCAGCTTCTTGAGTGGCTCCCACTGTTGCGCCGAGTCCTCTTCCCCTCCCCCTCCCCCTCCCCCTCCTCTCGCCGACACATCCATCCGACCTTCATGTGCACGCCAACGAAGACTAGGGAAAATACTCGGGATTCGGAAAGATTAAAAAAAATAGTTACCTCGGGGACTCTAAAATTTCACTCAAGTTCTGCCGTATCCGCGCAGTGTAAATCTCATAATGCGGCGATCTCATTACGACTCATTCGTGAGATAAAGCCGCGCGTATATATTTTTTTCGTTATTTTTCGCGATTTCTTCGTAACAAGCGAACGGGGTAATACGCATTAAAATGTGGATCATAGCCTTCGTGAGATGAAAAAAAATGGGTCGGAATAAAAGGTAGAGTTCATTTTCGTGCTTCGTATACTTCGTAGGGCAGCGTATGTTCAAAACGTGGCCGTTTTCTGCATATTTTCTGGATATCATGGCAGAATGAGCGAGGGTATTTCAACTCTCCAAATATTTTATGAGGATGAAATGACGGTCCTCCATGTTCTCAACTCGTCGCGATGATCTTCGGCGAGTTAATAAATACAGAGTATATCACTAGCGCTCTATATCGCCAAGACTGAGGCTAATGTTAATTATACACTCAGGCGAGTTTTATAAGAAATAAACCGAAAATTTTTGGGATGACTTTAATGACTTAGCCTGGAAAAGGCTAGATTGCAAAGTGAAATTTATTATGTACTTCGTCATTTGCATTAATGAAATATTTTCAAAAAATGTTACCATTAAAATTAAAATGTGATCGATTTGAATGAACGTTATTGCAACCGATTAACGCTAAATATAACATTTCTCCGATAAGTACAACAGCGTTGTGCAATTTTAAAATATTATTTTCGGCGTGAAAGACACGAAAGACATGACGAGGCGGGCCAATTTAAAAAAGTATGCAACTAATTAAACTCAATGACATATTAATTCCATAGACAGGTAAAAACGTTATTGTATGAGTAAAATCCACGTTGGAAAAATAATTATTAATTGATTATAATTGATCCGTCGGGCGAATTTTATGCACGACGTTTATCCAGTTTCCATTTCATCGTTAAAGAAATACGAAAAAAGCGCAATCAAGCGGCGATTCATCATTTTTGTAAATTAAAATTTCCATTAAGGCCTCCATTGAGAAAAGTTCAAATTGAAATATTAAAAACCTCGAGCTCCGGCAAAATGGCAGCCCTTCTTCTTTATTCGTTTTCAATATAATAAAGCATTCACTTCTGAATTCCTCCGAAAGAGGTCATCGATTAGTAGCTTCCGAAACTCGTCGATTCGAGAGAAAAAGGGGAGAAATCCACTCGATATTATGTTGTTTTTTCTCAAGTTTTTCTAGTCGTCACAAAATGAGGAAATTCCGCGAAATTCGGGGATTCGCAGTTTTATTTAAAAGACGCCACTCGAAAAAAATAACGTTTATTTTTAAGCATGTATTATTAGCGAGAGGGAGATATTCCTACGATGGACGTGTCTCCTAGAAAAGGTCAAGGAGATAGTATTTGTGACGCGACGGACGTTTGACCTTCGAGTCTTCCGCGGAGCACGACCTTCCCATCCCCCTCCGCCCTAAAGTGTATGAGGACACGACCGTAGGCGAAGCGATGGGGCGGATGGGGTGTGGAGGATGCGGTGAATCGGACGGAGGTCCCACGAAAGAGGCGGGTCGTAAGGAACGTTAGAAGTATTGTCTGCGGTGGTGGCAGATGAGACGAAAAGGGGGGCGGGGTAGAGGCGTAGTGGGGGGCGGGTGTGGGGTGGGTGGAATGGAGAGGGAGACAGAAAACGGGGTTTGGGCAGGGAGGAGTTAACGTAGGAAGATGATAGGAGGGAGCTAGACGAGAGGGGCAAAGTGAGTGGTGTCGGGAGAGGGACGAGAGGGTTGGCGAGGATATGCCCCAAGGGAGCTGTGGCTCACTTTGAGAGCGGATCCTCATCCGCTGGTGTCCTTTCCCGAGTTTTCCTCCGACGTCCCAAAGGCGCCCTCTCGGGGAAGAGAGAGATCAAAGCGGAGGTGGAGAAAGAGTGTGAGGGGGGAGTGAAAGAGAGAGAGAGATCCTACAGACAGCGGAGGACCAACAAACCAAACCACTCTCGCCTCCTCCTACTCCACCAAAACGAAGGAAGGGAGGGAACCTTGCACCCACGCACATCCCCACCTCCGACATCCTCCAACCCTTCCCACTCATTCTCGCAACAAGAAGCCTTGCCGCGCGTGTGTATATGTATGTATTCCCACGGACAGACGAGAGGGACAAGATAGAGAGAGAGAGAGGGAAACGCGCAATGGCTACTGAAAGTCATATTTCAGCAGCGATACAGTCGGGATGCGATAATGGTCGAGCTCGTAAATCATTCCGCGGAGGGAGAGAGGGATGGAGAGGAAGGAAGGTGGGTAGGAAGGGATGTAGGCTGCGTATCCCATTGAATCCCAATATTCATTTGAAACCACGTCACACTAAATCTGTAAGTTATGCGAGACAATGGATAATGTTCAATTTCCTGAAAACTTGGTCCTCAGGCGCCTCCTACCTCCCGTTATCCACTCTCTTTCTCTATCTCTCTAACCCTCTCCACCCCTGCCTCCCCCTTTCTGTCCCTCCCTCTCTCCATTAAACCCTCCCTCCCTCTCTCTCTCGCTCGCTCTCTTTCACGGCGGCGAAGGCATGAGCTCTTCCATCTCTGAGACGACAATGGAAAGGAAGAATTTATGGTTCGCGCCGAAATGTGTTTACAAAGGGATGTTGAGACACCTGCGACACCCTGGGACGAGAAACTCTCCGCTAAGGACGAATCTCAACGTCCTTAATAGGAAAATAGGAGTTTGCGATGGTGAATGGATTGGGTGGTGGAGGGGAGGACGGACAGAAAAGATTGAAAACATTTTTGGCAAGATTAAGGGATTTTGGGCTTATTATTTTCGGTTAGTAATGACGGAGGCGTGGTGTCTTTCTCCGTTAACGTATTCTCTTAATGATGCAGATGGCGAATCTTTCCGAGTTCGTGGGCCACAGCCCCTAATGAAAAGGGATAAAATTATTTTACTTGCGAAATCTCATCCATAATTAATCCTCGAGGTATTTAATCGATCAGCCAATTAAGTAATTTAATCAATAAAAATTCCTCAGTGCAATTTCAAGCGCTGCATTATGAAGGACAGCAGCTTGAAAAAGATGAATTATTGCAGTTTTGTGATGCAAGTTAAGCTGAACAGACGTTATCTCTCAGCTCTTAGTTCTAAGGAAATCGTAGTTGTAGCGATTAGTTCTGGATCATAAAACGTTCCTAAAACGAAAAAATAAACTAAAAAATATCATAATTCCTAATTTCAGTTAATGTCGTTATCAGCCCGTTTGTGCACGCTTATAAATCCAAATTTGTTACCTACGAATTGCAAGTCTTGTAAATGCGATTGGCTATATACATATTTTCATTAATCATGGAATAAAGACGGCATGCATATATAAAAGGGTGAATTTGACATGGTGGTTAAGGATAGGTTTGGTAGAGAATAATGAGGCTTGGCCAGATTACAATAGTCCAGGTATTGTAGATCACCTAGGAAGGATTATTTGTGAATGCTAAAATCTGAGATATGGAAAATATTTCATATTATTTTAATTAAAACATTGCATGGTGATGACACTGCTACCTTTTGAATATTTGATCAGTATGATGATAAAATATTTTTAAATAAAAAAATGAAAACTTCTACGCTTGATACGTTAAACAAGAACCAAAGCGAAGGCCAGAGTATTTCCAATGGAATCTGTCATGCAATAATAATTACATTGTTAATGATAAAAATTAATGCGCTTAAATTTCTTTAAGACATCGATGTCTAAACTTACTAAAACGCTAATAATATTTTGTTGTCTGAAAATGACAGCGTATGAAAAAGCCTAATACATAAGATTATTTCATAGACTACGTTAAATTTTAAGCAAATAATTTGGGAAAATAGTAACCGATGCCAGCTGAAGAATATTTCCTAGAAATCTGTGCGTATTATCAACATGGAGCATTTCTCCAGGAAATCCCTGGTCAGTTATTATTAATGTGCTTCTAGGTCGATAATTTATGTTTAGTTAGCTTCAGGAATAGTAAAATGATGTAATATTTATAAGCCTCCAATTCCCTAAAGTACTAAACATGTCAAGCGTGTAAGTTGAAAAAACTTATGAATCAGGATGTTCGCTGCAGGGGAAGGAAAAGGAGTAACTCCCAGATAAATGACGCCATGAGATGAGACTGAGTAATGTCTGCTGCAGCGGTATTCCACCGTTTTGGATGAAGTTTCTCTTTCATCATTCTGAAACATCAAGGGCTACTTGAATATATTAAAGATAATGTTCTTAACCCTATCTCTTATTTAACGTTAAAAATTTTTATGACGGTACTCGTAATTTGGCCTTCACAAACTTTTGTTCTGAAAGCATGCATTAATGCTGAAGGAAAAAAGCATTATTTTTCGCCTATCTCGTAAAAACATCACTTACTCGTACGAGTACGCGTACCCGCGGGGCGAATACTGCTCGTCTACAGCACGCCGGGCCGAGGTGTAAAATGACATAAGCAAAATAAGCAAAAATTATCGTACGATTAAGCATTATCACTTCGCTTGCTATCTATTGGTCAAAGTGACAACTCAGACGGAAATCCGTATTTCCCGCTATCGTCCCTACCGTCAGAGCACACCATCAACGTTATGACTATGAAGTATTTCAATTTCTTGCTGCCAAATGCAGGGCTGTCGATTCTGGACAACCAATCAAAACGCTCCCAGATCCACCGGCAGAGTCAACGACGCCAAATAGATTTTTGGAAATTTTGAACTTTCACAGTTTAACTTCTGGATGAGATACGAAATGATTATGGTCTAATAACCATCTACGAGCCATAAGCTTTCAATCAATGCAACATTCATTCCGATCCGATCATTCGTTCGAGAGTTCTGAGGTAACCAAAATGGTCTACACCAATATATATATATATACAGGGTGTAACAAAACTCTACCGACAAATTTCGCAGGTGAACTCGTCACACCTAAACAAGAAAAGAAGTCTATATTAACTTTTGTCCTATCTCACATAGTTTCCCCGTGAGGGCGCTCTACACGAGATACGTGACTGACGAATATGCATTGGCCGAACAGCGAGGTTTGATTCAGTAGGGTAGTTGAGTTGTATCTGTGCAAGCACGCTGGCTGCCTGTGTTTACAATGGACAAGTATTCTTTCGAAGAAATGGCCGATATGCAGTTTTCCATTAATGTGTGGTGTGGCATACTCAGCGACAGCCTCATAGGACCGCATGTCTTGCCTGGATGGATAACAGGGCAACTTTATCGGGATTTCCTGGAGCAGACACTGCCTGAATTACTGGAGGACGTACCACTCCAAATCTGCAGTAGAAAGTGGTTTTTGCACGATGATGCACCTGCACATTTTAGCTTGGTGGCATGTGAGCACATGGATGCTGAGCGGTGGATAGGTTAAGGAGGCCTTGTTTCATATTTACCGCAATCACCAGACCTGAACCCTTTGGATTAATTTCTCAAGAGCCATTTAAATATCCTTTTATACGAGATCCCGGTTGAAAAAGAAGCCCAACTTCTGCCTCGCATTCAAGTTTGGTGCTACCCAAACCCCGGGATGTTTGAACATGTTCGCCAATCAATGATGCGTCATTGTGCTCGGTGTAAAGAGGTGGATGGGCGACACTTTGAACAGCTGCTATAAACCCAAAAATAAAATTAATATAAAAAATGTAACAAAATCCCGTTTTACGTGCCTTTTTCAAAGCACCACGAAGAAGCTATGTGACATAGGACGAAAGTTCACATAGACTTTTTTCTTGTTTTGGTGCGAGAAGTTAACCTGTGAAATTTGTCGGTAGAGTTTTGTTACATCCTATATATATATATATATATATATATATATATATATATATATATATATATATATATATATATCGGACGAACGCATATTAAAGATTTTATAATAAAAACCGTGGAATTTAAAAATGCGGTTGGTCAAATATTTTCCCATCCTGGCGTTTTCCAAAAACGACATCACTATAAGCAGACCTCTTCTCTCTATTCTAAGAAAAATTTTAACAAAATTCTAACGTACTTCCGTTCGACTTAAACTTGAAATTAGGCACAAACATAGGTCTTAGTGCACAATTAACAGTAAAGTTCCGAAACCCAAAAATGTTTGGGTTTAAGTACCTCACAAAAAAAGAAATTCCAAAACAACCGGTTATTCGTTTCTAAATCCAGAACCGTTAGTCCTAGAGTATTGCGGTTTTTTTTAATTAAGGAAAAGCGTAAAAAATGTAAATTTTGCTTTTCTTACTAAGCGGCTGTATCTTTAATACATTTTTAGATATTTAATCCGTATTTAAAATATGAAAGGGTGCTATATAAATATTCATAGAAACTAGACAATTCAAGTTACTTGAGAAAAATTAGGCATTTGCTCTCCACTGTATATATTCTATCGAATAAAAGGAATCCCGTTCAAATTGAAAAACTGATTGTTGAGATATAAGGTGAGGAGTGGGAAAAGTGCCCGCACGTAAAATGACCGAGTTTTTTGCTACTATTTTGTTCCGTGCGAAGAAAAATTGGGTCTCTTAAATTAAGTGGGTTGGTAGAATGTTGGGTTGGAAGAAGGCTTTCAGAAAAATGGTTGGGTTGGTTGGAAGAAAGTTTTCAGAAAAATGGTTGAGTTGGTTAGAAGAAGGTTTTCAGAAAAATACCTTTCAAATATATATATATATATACACATAAATCGTGTTGACTTTTCATGAACGTAAAACACAAGATGATAAATCCAGCTTTTTGTACTTCGATCCCATGAAAAACACATCTGAAAGTTCGTAGAAGGATTAAAATTCGAAAAGTCCATTTTGCGAAAACTTTTCAGAAAATACTACAAATAACGCCATTTATTTGCATTACTTGTTGCATATTTTCTGCGCTGATAAACCAAATTCCTGATCCTTCAACGCTACCAGAAAACCTTGTATAATACGGCAATGCGAATATCGCCAGTGGACACTTAAGTACATTATCTCCGGTCACAACCACGTCTCAAATATAACTGAGTTAAATAGCGGAAAAGTCTCACGAAACTACTAAAGTCACGAAATTTCTCCTTTCCTTCTGGAAAGCATGGTATGCCGAACAAAGTCCTGCGAGATGAATGGGAAAGGTCCCTAACACCTTTATGAAATGTGGTAAAACTGGTCTCGTGGAAAGATGTATTGTAGTCGCGTGATTATCTCATTAGGTTTTTTCTAGAAATTAAGAAGGAATTCTTTTATTAAATGGCAAGTATCAAAATAGATGTTAAGCGGATAATCTTTAATAAGTATGCAGCAAACGTACCTCGCAAAATTCAAACAAGCGTTAAAACATATCGGATATCATGACAGTTTTTGCTGTACAAGTTTATTGGAAAACTCACTTGACGTTTACCAGCATATATAATTAAAGTTAACCTAGGACTGACCATCAAATTTCCAGAATGGAACGTGTGTCAGCAAAGCCGAATTGGATTGGAGTGTGCTAAGAATTGAGCGCTGGGAATAGAAAGAAATAATTGATTTGGCAATTTACTGGTCAAATAGAGACTATCAGTCAAGTAGCCTTTGTCGAGGAGATTCTCTCGTAGAAAATAATGAGTGGGTGAGAAAGCTGAAAATAGTGATAAGCGATCCACTAAGGACTTAAATTGATGAAAGGGCTTCGAAATTGATGGCCTATCTATCTCGATTCTTACTGTACCCCTAAATACTAACAAAATATTGAAATACCGCAAAACATACCATATATTTGCTTCACTCTGCTATTCCATAGAAAAAATAATGATTTTTCTTTGCAAACATTTTGTCGTAAGACGATAAATTCTATCTCACGAATCCACCAATCGTACAATAAATTGATGCATGTCCGTAACTAGCATTCATTGCTTTGTAACGACAGACTTCCTCCTCGATATACTCAAGAAATACTCGTTGGCAAATAAAAAAATAACTGGGAAAGACGTCGGAAAGAAAAAGAAACATAGATGTGAACGCGGCGCTAGGAACACGCTTCACCTGAGCAGATAATAGGTAATGGCACCTACGAGAAACTCCCAGATAGACGACATCGAGGCTCACCTTTCGATTCGATCGTACGTAACGCTCGGTGCGTTCGACGCCTTAGGATAAAGGATACTTCAGAAAACGATAAAGATAGAAAGAGTTCCACTTCACGTTCAAGCGAACTACGGGAGTGGAAGTAAAGCCCGACGTCTCTTTCTTTCGAGACGAAAATGCTTCCTTTTACAGAAATAGTTAGCCTCGAGAGAACCCAAACATGGAAAAAAAAAGTCAAACGGTAGCCGCCCTGGCGTATATAACAAGGAGAGGTCTGGGAGAAGTCCTCGTTAGAAGTTAAGAGAATTTAATTTTAACGAGGCTTATTTCATGGTATTAGCCCACGGAATCATCGCAGGAAACACCAAGTTTTTTGAGCTCGTGTAAGATTGCAGCAGAACTGCAGCGTAAATGTGTTCGTTTATTATCATTGAATAAATAAACCTGGATTAATCAGTATCCTGAAAATGCTCGACTTTTCCTACTTTAATAAAAATTATTTTTGTAGTCTTTATTGATGGATTATTCCTACTGTTTTTATTCTGCACTATTGTTTTTGAACTTTTCAGTACAAAGCGAGAGGCTATAGCATTATTCTCTCTGCTTGTAGTGAATGATTTTACGAATTTCTCAGACTCCTCCGCAGTTTTGCAGTTCAACATCATCCTTTTCAGACAAAGTTTGCGAACGATGGGAAAATATTAAGATAAAGTATCAAGACGACTTTTTGGTCGGATGTTTCGATTTTAAAATGCACTCCCCGATAAATTTACAGATTTGAACCCGTAACGGTGATATTCGTTGAATTTTATAAAGAATTAGAAAATCTCTTATGGCATACATAAAAAAGCAATACCTATATTTTTCGCGAGGGCGGATCACCTGTATCAACCACCACCACCTATTAAGTCTCGGTTGGGTCACCGCTCTCTCCGGATGACGGCCTGCGGGGAACGCTGCTTTTAACCCTCACCCCTCCAACATAACCGTCATCTTCATCAATCAAAATTAGAACATTAAAAACGACGTGATCTCTTTTCGGGATATTACACGCGTTTTTACTCTTTATGCCTCTTATCATTTATTATTATTCATTTCAAGGCTGGAAGGAAATACGCTAAAATCAGCTTCCTGTCTTTTCTAATGTTAGATCGAAGCCTACACGAAAAGAATATTTTTAAGAGAAGGGTGGGTCGTAGTATTACTATTAATATTTTATATACATTTAAATTTAAATATTAAATTTTAGTATTATTCAGGATATAAAAAACACGTTTTGGCATCTTTTACCGATGTTTATATTCAAACACATTTTTCGTCTTGGCTATGTCGTCTTTTATGATTACATTAATATTTTTACTAATTTAAGGTATACTACAAAGATATATTAGTGAACTGCTTTAAGTTTAACGAAGTGTGAAATTTGTCTTTATTAATTAATCTTCTTAAATTTCTCTTATAATGGGTGGTGAGTTATAGTAGAGCATACATGAAGATTTGGGATATAAATAGTGCGAAATCGATTAAATTTAGAATTTCACTTACTATTGTAGTTAATACAGCTATTTTTAGCATTAAGATGACGAATAAACTCCCCTGGCCTATTTCTCTTTTTCGTAAACTTGTTATCGCGCATCGGTAAATCGAAAATTCAATATTTCCTTGGTATCATATTTATTTCCTTGTTTGGATGTCTTCGTTGTTTGGATCCCAGGATAAACGATCTTCAACAGTGCTTATATTTTGTTTAATAATCAATTCTTCAATGAAATATCATTACACTGATACTATAATAGTAATAATCTTTTTGCAACAGTTTGCAGCCTTCTGAAAAACTCCATTTTTATTTACACATAACTAATAAAATTCGACGACCTAGCTCACTTTTTTCCTGTTGACCAAAGAAGAAAAACAAATTTACGATCCGTGCATCAAAATAACTATTTCCCGGTATGGTTTAGCGGAAGATTTGGAACAGTGTGAGTCGATTTCTATATGTTCACGATAATGGTGTCGGCGATGTTTTCCAGGAACGTATCCCTCACGGATGGTGAGATTCTACTAAGTACTAGTTTGGCGGGGAGGGTAGGATAGTGGAATGGGTCGCGTCTAGGTGATGCAGGAAATCCAGTGGACAGTCACAGTTGTCTTTTCTCCGCGGATGAAGAAGGATTGGGCCGGGAAAGCTTCTAATCACACACATCTTCGTGTGCGTCTCTCATATAACCACAGTGGCTCTCCAACTACGGTGAGTGTCTACTAGGATTCTTACAGTATCTACTTGCCATCTATATCTCGCTTTACCTCTTCTCTTCATATGAATTAATATATTGTTGGCAGAAGTTGTTTTCTTTCTTTAGCTGATGACGGTTATCACCCAAAAGCTCCCGACTTAAATCTCTCTATTTCTTTCTCCGACACACCAGCGGTTCTCCTATCGGTTGGTGTCCACTAATCTTCACATATAGTTGCTACCCATACGAATATATGTTGGCAATTACTGGTAGAAATTGTTTGAATGGATCCATTGGACAGTTACTTGGTGGGGTGGACGTCCACGGCGACGGAGTCTCTTCTACCCAAGGGCGGATGCCCGACAGCTTCAAAAACAAGTCTTCATCTTGCTCCGTGGAAGTAAGTGTCCGCTGGCTACCTTATACCCCTTTAAACTACCAACTTATACATTTCCTCTTATTTCCTTATAGTAATATACGTTATTTTTATACTGTATTGGGTCGATTATAAGTCGGAAACTTTAAATAATCTAAGTACGACTTGTTTTCACCTCTCAACCAATATATTTTAACTCCCATAGCGAATATTTTTGTAGCGATAAGAGCGGAAGTATTTCTTGAGTCTTTATGCAGACGATGTTTGCTTTGCATAGTAGAAAATTATTGCAATCACTCACGAGCTCTCTACATATCAAATATCGATAGGAGATCGAATCCTTTAATGATGGGATAATCACGTGAATTCGAGGGAATTTCTCTGCGTATTGGCTATCGCAGTTTTATGTGGTGTGGTTTCAGTATCTACAACTGTAAATTACATATTCCATTGGTAATGGGAGAACAGGTTGAGTGAAGGTCAATTCTGTGTAAAGAAACGAGACTTAGTTGTGAGGCGAACTTTGAAATCAGTGTTACGAAGTACCCGGAAGAAAGTAGAAACGGGGAAGGGGCTAGGAATTATGGTGTATAACAGGAGTTTCCAGAGAATGGACCGCGGATTTTCGGGGTTTAGGACAGTTCGGCGACGGACTATTCGGCACCGGACAGTTCGGCGCCAGGCGTGTTCCGCACGGCACAATTCCAATATATTTCGGAGAGAATGGCGTCATGACAATATTATTAAGTTAACGAATCTATTACGTAGAAATAAAAATGACTGTATTTAAAGGGAAATAGATTTAAATTCTTTAAAAATATAATCATTTTTATTTATACAGTATTGGGTAGATGAAATCAAGTCAGCTAATCTAACTTAACAGTAATATTTGTATTAAATTACCATTAGTATAATTAATTAATTGTGCAAGTCATTATGCATATCATCCGGTGATTTTTCGTCGTATAATTTTTATCGCGTAATTTTTCTCACGAAAGTTAATTTAAATCTATTTTCCTTTAAATATAATCATTTTTATTTCTACGTAATAGATTCGGTAACTTAATAGTTGCAATATTAATATTATCATGACGCCATTCCCTCCAAAATATATTGGAATTGTGCCGTGCGGAACACGGCTGCTGCCGAAATGTCCGGTGCCGAATAATACCATTGCCGAATGGCCCCGTCGCCGAACCGGTCGTACCGAACTGTCCCTTCCCGGGATTTTCGTTGGACCGCGAATCTTTCAAATAGGAGACACTAGTTATATTAAAACTAGTATAAGTGCCCGTCAAAAATGAGTGGGATGATCGATTATTCTGGAATAAAATTGAGGCAGTCTTCTTTGACCTGAAATCATACCTCCTGCTGAGAGGGTTGCCTTCGATCCGAGCGAAGGTTCGAAACCCTCACCGCGAGTATCTACTGTGCTTCATAAGCTGACCTTAATCTCCTCTTGCCAGATATATTTCTGTTTTTCAGAGCGTGACAGAGAGAGTGACAAAATGACAAAGGGACAGAATAAGGCTTTGTATATTACCGATACATTAAAAATTTTTAAAAAAATATATCTTAATGCTAACCTGAAAATTTCATCACATTCGGTTCAGTCCTTTGAGAGATATAAATCTTCAAAAAGCAGTACATGACAAAGGGACGAAGTGACACTGTCTTTTAATATATGTTTTATTATTATGATGTTGCATGGTTAATCAAAACTAAACAATGGGATCTTTTATATAAGACAGTACTACATTCAAAAAATTAATTTGAAATGCAGATTATCCCAAAATTCTTTATTCTCACCCGTGATAATGAATAAGGCAAAGTTTTAATTGGCCAAAACAATTTATATCTTTTCTGGGCCGTAGCATAAATAGTGTGAAAGCCGCTGTATTAGAAGAACCGAATGTTCGTCTTTAGTATGACAATAGCAGTGACGAAGAGAGTAATTGGAGTGAAAGTGATGAAGAATGTTGATCGACGCTCATATGGTAGATGCTAGTATGAAGGTACTTCTCTTCATTGGTAAGTGTCCAACTTAATTAGTAGTACAAGAAATATCTAATGTAATAATAAAAATATTCATAGTTTCATGATAAAGAGAATAAATCGCTATAATTTACGTAGTATTGGTATACAATGTTTGATGTAAAATATAAGGTGAGGTTTGTTTTTCAATGTAACCCAATTCCGACAAGATTTCCTCGATTTAACATACGAATAACTTGCCCTCCGAATGCGAAAAAAATTTCTCCCACACAACAGTTAAATCGGGATTTCAATCTATGTGTGTGTGTGTGTGTGTGTGTATGCTTGTGTGTGTATATATAATTTGTACAATTTAAGACTTTATGATTGATATTCCATAAAAAATATTCGCTTCGTCCAAAAGTAACTATTTTAAAGCACACGGAAATGAATCATAACACTTCAATTTCGTAAAGGGAGGACTAGGCCCACGTCATAAAATCGAAGCGGTGGTTGGAGAGAGATTGGGTGAAAAACGACGGAGTGGGTAAGCGGATGCGAGAAATGATTGCCCTATCAAGTCCCGAACGGGTGTAGGAAAAGGGAAAGATGATCAGATTCAGGAGGAACCGCATGGGAATAAAAGTTGTCCATAAGCGGAAAAAAATCAGCCAATAGGACGAGAAATAATTGCAAACCAAACGAAATATATAGTTGGAATATAATAAAACGAAGCGAAATATTCTGTTACGTTAAATAAACATTGTCTTTATGTGCAAAATATTTAGACTTTCTTCTATATTGAATAATATAATAATGATGCAATTTGATAGTAAAATAATTTTATTCGTTCTCGAGATGATGTCAAAGTTGTGTTATTCTAAATGATTTCATAAACGGTTATTTCTTTTAATTCACTCGGAATAACTACTTCTGGATTAGTTAGGAAAGTGATATTATCCTAGAATTTAAGATTTGGGAATAACTTGGAAACAGGAGAATAAGTTAGCCATTACCGGGAATGTAACCCGGGTCTTCCACTTGATGGACGGATATTTTACCACTGAACTAGAGTAGCAGACTAATTCTGCACTTTCAGAACGGGGATTTTCTTCCTTTCTCCTGTCCCAAAATTTTCTCTACCTTAAAACTTACGGCTGTCAACAAAATGACATTCGGATCAATTCTTTCCTTCGATTTTGGTATTTTAATTTATCAGGATGTCGAAAAAAGTTTTATCCTTGCACTTTCCAAAAAATACTGTTCCTTGTGCGTCAAATTTAAAGATCGATCGATCGATTACTTATTAAAATTAATTCCAGGAATAATTAAGAAATTTTAAACCATGACATGAAAAGACATAAATGATGTCGACGAGTTAGTTTTAATCATCGTATTATTTTATTCCGAATGCTTAGATCGTAAATCCAGGTCTTATTTTAACTGTCTGCGTAATACAGAACATAAAATTTTGTATATATAGTTTAAACCAGTGTAGCAAACCGGACCGAACCGCTGAACCGAACCGCAGTCATTTTGCTGAACCGCGAACCGAACCGAAACCTTAATCCTTTGATTTACTGAACCGAGAACCGAACCAGAAATTTTTTTCAGAAATGGTTTGGTTCGGTTCAAGAAATAAATTTGAAAATCTGCCAACCTTCATTAGAAAATTTTAATGACATATATGGGTATTGTTTTACATATGTAATTCATACAGATTTATGACGGTCTATTTGTATCCATACAATTTTTGTTAAACTCACCATACAATCAAGTATTCTTTATAATAAAAACGTTGTTCTGTAAGGAACGCAAGATGGCGAAATGTAGTTCTCATTCTGCCCGATAGGTCGGTGCCACATGTACGTCAAAAACTTACCTTTCTTTCGGCGAAAACGATGGGAATATATAATAAACACTTATATTTGTTGATGTAACGGTTTCTACGATAAACAATTAGTTTATTTTTTGTCAATAAGGATATCCAATACAATGATCCATTCAATCGTCAAGAGAACAGTTTACAATGTTGAAATAAATTGGTGATTTGTTTTTGTTCCGACAGTATTCAAAGAAATTACTCCGCTGATTGATTAATTAGTTAGTTTTTAATTTAAATCTTTTAAAGAGTTTTATTTACATAACGGCGGAGAACATTACTGAGGATTCGAGTAAGCTTTCTTTCTTCGTAAGTACAGAGTACAATTATAAATCAATCATAACGTTAAGTGCATGAAATTTAATTATTTTCCCTGCGTTATATATGTATACATAGGCATAAATATACCCTGTCTTCTCACACCGACAATTATATGTAGCATTGACGAGAACAAGGTGGGAGAAGAATATCAGGATTTTTATAGCCGAAAATAAAAACCAAAGGCATTTACTAAACGACAACAGAATATTCACTAGAAATGTAATATATGACGAAATATTTCATATGTAATAGTGTGCTATTAATTATTTTAAATACAAATATTAGTAATCAATCTATCTATAATTCTTCCGTTGATATTTCAACGGGAATTACACTAGTAAAGAAATAAGTTACTGCGACAACGTCTCGCACTCGACCCACAAATCTTCTTGTGTGAAACTGGTTGGGCTTTATAAGTTTGAGAAAAGGGACAACCTACCCTTTCCTCCTCCGATCCCTGCTGTTAGGGTCTCAGTCATTGTCCTACGCCGGGAATCAAGCGATCAGAAAACGCCGCAAGCCACTCTCACAGCAGGGAGCAACAAAGCATTGCTTCTTATACTACCTACCCTTCTTACGGTCTATTTCCACTCTTCTAATTAGTGATACCGCGGCCAAGGGCCTCGCTACCGAGCTTCTTTCGTTCACCACCTACTCTCTGATCCTTTTCCACGAAAAATGCTTAACTTATTTTCCAAAGCGATTTTCTTGATAATCTTATATTTTAAAAACCGAATGTTTGTAAAAAAAAAAAAGGTTGCGCACTCCCTCTATTTTGATTTCTATCAAAAGAGAAAAGCTAAGATTTTCAAACTTGATGGAATTCGACTTTTGTGATGCTAAGACGCTTGCTGATTTTAAGGTCGTTTAGTATAGATTTAGCTATATCGATAACGGAGTTGCACTTATCGGAAATTTATTGGCTCAAGATTAAAAATGTTGTGACAATATTGGAATCTGTAAATATATATCAAGTGAATTACTGCAGGGTAAACAGCTGACTCTGACCGACTTCTATATTGTCTTAATGAAATTCAAGCTTGAGGTGTCCAAAATGGAAAATGAATTTTCTCCCATTTTATATAAGGCATTAGTAGATCATGAAAACAATTTAATGGACAACGGTCCTTTACTTGTATGTATTTGAGTCCAAGATTTCAAATTTTGCTTGATTACAATAGAAAGCAAAAAGCTAAAAAACATTTGTTCTATTTTTCAGCATATAACAAAATTGCGTTCTGGTGGAAGTTGTTTTAAATAGTGATTCTGTAATTTCACCTAGAGTTTCTGATGATGTGATGTTAGATGAAGTAAAAAAGTTGATATTGGAGAAAGAAAAAGAAAAAAAAGCTGAGTTCCAATGTAGCATCAAATTTACCATTTGACTTAATGTCCGAATTGGACAAATTTGATAACATTGAAAGGCTTCCAATAAAATCTAACATCTTGGCTTATTGGAATGGTAAAAAATTCAGCCACCCAATTCTTTAAAATTTGACCAACGTGGTATTCGCTGTTCCTTCCACTGAAGCAAGCGTTGATAGATGTTTTTCGACATTTAAACTTATTTTGACAGATACGAGAAATGCTCTGAAACCCATATTATTGGAAGACATTTTATTTTTGAAATAAATAATTAGTTGCTATTGTCATATTTAACAAATTCTTATTTCTTAATTTTTTCTTGTGATTTTTCCTGTTTCTTTATATTAAATGTTTGTGTTACTTATGAAAGCATGGTATTGATCTGGGATCCGTGGTACATCAGTTCTTAAATTCCTTTTTGTTATTTTTTGATTTTTGTCTTTAAGTTATTTCCATTTGCCAATTGTAGAAAAGTAAGTTTTAATTCACTAATGGAGATCATGATTTTCCTGTTTTGGTGGTGATTTTGTGTTATTTATCATTAAAGTATATTTGTTACAACATACGAAAGGTCATTATATAAGTAATATTTCCTATTTTTGGTATTGTAATGATTTAAGACTGAAATATTTGTTACACTAAAAAATGGATACTAAATATGTAATACGATTAATAGATAAGACAAATAATATATAATATTTCAAATTATGTATGTCGTCGTATGGAACCGCGAACCGAACCACTCCTAAATTTGAAATGGTTTTCAGCACTGGTTTAAACAGAACATTTGATTATATGAGATGTTCTATCATCATAAAACTGTAATTTTCTTCCCTCATATACAAATAAATAATTAAATCATAAAACAATAATTTTTAAACATGCAAAATAAAGTCACAAACCCCGATATAATTGCAAGGAAATTACTGAAAAATTACATAAAGTTTCGCGACTGAGAATATGAGAGTCGCAGCATAAGTAGTCTGGGTTGTGCAATATGCATCGGCAAACGGTATCCGATAGTTTAGTCAGCAGGCTCAAATGCAGAAACGATGGACAACTTAACATTGCAACTACATTTCCCATCGTTAAATATTCACAAATACGTATTTTATTTCTTTTCGTACATATTATATATGTTTCAAGCGTATTTAAATATTCCACCCGAGGAAATTCGTGTACGTTCACATCACAATCCTAACCTATTTAAAAATGGAACATTATGTCACGAATCGTTTCCTGTCAGTTGCATACGATCTTTTTATGTTAAATATTCAGGACGAATTGTGTCTGTCAGACGTCGACTGATTTTAAATATTGTATGAAGTTCCCCTGCTAATAAAAAGAGAAGCATGATAAAGATTTTACCTCTATATTTTTTGTCATAAATTTGCCCTTCTTACAAAGTCAAAAATTCATTCTTAACAATTTTTTTAGACAAAATACTCGTTACGTTGACATATGACCTTAGATCAATGAAAAAAACCGACTCTAAATATAATGCAAAACCAATATTTCCATAATTCCCTTAACAGCAGTGGGAAAAAATCATTTCGGAATATATTACCTTTTCCTTTTGACGTTTCTCTCAAAGAATTCGTTATCTTTGAGTAGAATAAATAAGTAGCTGGTGAATCCAACAATATGTTTTCAAATCTTGAGATAGGGAAAAAATGAGAATGAAAACATCTTCGATGATGTATGTGGGTTGGCTTAACTCGGAGAAACCTGAGATATTACAGAGAGATCGTGAAGCCACACGGGACTCCATCATAAACCTGAAATATTTCACGTATATGTGCTTATCTAAATGTTCCTTCCCCTTTAACCGACGCTTTTTTACGAATCGGGATCCATTCTGGACTGCGTAATTATAAAAATATCAAGTCAAAGTTCTGAATATCCGAAAAATAATTCGAAAGAAACATGAGATATTCTTTCTCTAATTTGAAATTTATATTCTTATTATAATCAATATTTACGCATACCACATTTACCACACTATAAGAGGAGTTTTTCCGTTTTTTTCCTTCAATTAAAGCTAGGGGTCCTTTTATATAGTCAAAAATAGTAACAGTGATTATAGCTAGTCTAGCACGCTTTAAATCACATTTATATTTGCATTGCATAATGCGATGACAATTATTAGAGATTAAATAAAAAGAATTCCAATGGTGTTTTATGTTTGCTTCAGAATGCCTCATAAAACATCTTCGTCCTCGAAACTGGCCCCTTTACACCGGTCATACATCTATGGTCATCTAAGTGTTACTTCGACACCCCCTGCGGCTCTCTAAACTGGTGTGTCCACTGAGTTTCCTCCAACACTTTGTTACCACCTTCATCACCATATTTCCTTTTCGTTAATCATATATATATATATATATATTCATCCTCAGCCTTTTTCAATCCACTGACGGATGAAGGCCTCCCCCAGACTCTTCCAGTTTTCCCTGTCAACTGCCTCTCCACTCCATTTTGCCCCAAGAACTTAACAAGCTCTCTGTCCCACCAGTCTTTCGGTCTTATTTTCGATCTCTTGATGTTTCTTGGAATACATTCGATGATACTGGACGTCCAACGCTGGTCATTTCTTCTAGCAATGTGGCCCGCCCACTGCCATTTTAGCACCTTCACTCTTCTAATCACGTCACAGACTCCAGTCTTGTTTCTTACCCAGTCGTTCCTCTTGCGGTCTCTTCGGGTGATCCCTAACATGCATCTCTCCATGCCCCCCTGTGTTGTTTGCAGGCGCTGTATCATTCTGGCATTCATGGTCCATGTTTCACAACCATATGTCAGAACAAGCAGAACACATTGGTCATACAGTCTCCTTTTTAGGAAGACTGGAATATTTGATTTAAAGATGTTCGCATTCTTGCCAAAAGCACTCCATGCCATCTTCACTCTCCGGTTCATTTCTCCAAGAAGCGAACCATCAGTAGTGATGAGTTGATCAAAGTAAACATGCTCCTCTGTGTTGTTTGCAGGCGCTGTATCATTCTGGCATTCGTGTTCCATGTTTCACAACCACATGTCAGAACCGGCAGAACACATTGGTCATACAGTCTCCTTTTTAGAAAGACTGGAATATTTGATTTAAAGATATTTGCATTCTTGCCAAAAGCACTCCATGCCATCTTCACTCTCCGGTTGATTTCTCCAAGAAGCGAACCATCAGTAGTGATGAGTTGACCAAAGTAAACATAGCTGGTTAATATATATATATATATACATATATGACGTTCATACAATATTGAATAGAAGCGTCCTTCGACCACTTTAACTTGAAGTAAATTGTAAGCTTATAAAGTACGTAAAATTGAGTCAACACGACACACGTTCCCAAAGTAAAAGGGTAAAAAACTCCGCCGTCGCAAAAATTCCGAATAACGCGTTCATCTTTTTATTAAATGAGGAAACGCCTGAAATGTACTTAAGCCTCGCATAAAACGCGACCCATACGAGGCGAAAAATCGTCGAGAAATCTCCCGAATGACTCGCAAATGAGATTTGTTTCCGTGCGAAACGCGGGCGCCCGAAAACAGCAACATCCCTGACGCTCATTTCCTTTCTCCGGAGAAAGCGAACGACGGAAGGAGGAGGTTAAAAAAAACACAACGAACGACATCCGGGTCGCAACCTCTACACGGGAAATTCGCGATCGTCTATCAATTTCTTTTTCCGCCGACTTCCTACTACCTGCGAGAGGGAAATAAAAATGGGACAAAAAAAATTCCACCTGTGCTCCGTGAAATATGGGGAGGTAGCTGAGGCGACGCATCCTCCATCTCTCTCCCCCCCTCCCCTCCCCTCCCCTCCCCTCCCCCTCCCCTCCCCCTCCCCCGCGAAACACTCGAGATTTTTTTTACTCCGTCTTTCTCTCTTCCTCTCCGACGCCGTCCAAATCGTTGCGCGTCAGTTTCAGCCCTTCCTCGTTTCCCGCCTCGCCTCTCTCCTAACTGTTTCCTTCTCCCGTTTCCTTCTGCCCCTTCCTCCTCTGCCTTCCCGCTGCCTCCGTGGATGGAGGGAAAAAAATTCCCCTCGCCCACATCTCCTCCTCACCCACTCTACACACATACGCACACGGATACACGATCCGCATCCGTCTGAGAGATTCGGGATATGGCGCCGCGAAGCGACCAGATCGATCAAGTGTAGATCATCGGTTTGGAATGAAAGTCAAGGGAGAAATGAGGTCGTTGCTAATGCCTCCCTCACCTCCCCCCGCCCCTATTCCTCTCCCTCTTCCTGTACAACCTCTTCCCTCCTCATTCCTCCCACCCTTCGTTCGATCACAGGTGGGAAAGGAAGTTAAGCTCCCGTGATGAACCTAAATGCAGGAAGGGGAAGAGACATTTTGGCTGAAGAGGGAGAGGAAGAGAGAGGTAGGAATGGGTAAAAGGGAAATATTCCACCGTAGTTCAAATACAAGAAATCACTCGGAAGGAATTCCGAACGAATCTTTAAAATTCCTTCGCAACCCAGAATTCGTCTGTTTCGGCGTATATTTCTATAAAAGAAAAAAATGCTTGGAGGGAGAAATATATTCGGGTTCGGAGCGGAAAGCATAGAAATTCCGAGTCGCGAAAGGGAAATTAGGTTTTTTAAATAACCTAGATTATTTACCGTGTTTACCGTGACAGAAAACGTGAAAATTACGCGAAATTGTATGCGACGTAGAAATGCTATTTTAATAAACGGAGTAATTATACCATCCGATGATAAAGACTTGAATTGACGTTAAGATTTTAGCTACAAAAAGTATGGGTATTGTGTACTTTTGATACGAAAGGAATTCAAGAAATAAAATCGTAGAAATGATAAAGTTGATTCTTTTATGCGAAATAAGATCAATTATAGCACTTGCGCATTACAATGAGGATGAAACCGATTCCTACAGTAATTCACTTGTATAAATTGATTACGAAATTGCCGAATAACAACATAGGCTGAGTAACCAAAGGTTGATATGTAATAGATTCAAGAGTATAGTTATGCTGGTTTTCTACATAATTATGGTTTCCGAGACCTTGTATGTTTCAACGATTCTTTTCAGGTCGTAAATAAAAAAGGTTTTAATCGTTAAACGACCTTTCCAAACAATTTATGATTGATATAATCGATACATTTGTATTTAAAAGATTTGATAAATTGAGAAGACATTGTAAACAACATAATGTTGTTTATATTGACAGTATTTTTGTCAACTTTCACTTCAACCGATGATAATTACAACGCATTTTACTGCAGCATGAATAAATCATCTTGTTGGACGATAATTGTGAAAAAGTTTCGTCATATAATAAATACAATATCCTACTTAATATATTCGTTAAGCTCTTGACTAGCATTCTTAAATATTCGTATTAATTATTTTTACGATTATTAAATCGAACAGAAAAAAAGTCACGTTCCGTGATAAATTTTAAGACGCAACAAAAAAAGAAATTTATTCCTTTGTGCCCGCAAGGTAACAAACAGGAGGCTCCTATTTTAATAAGAACGTCAAATCTGACATTTGATTTCCCATTCTTCATGTTAAATTCGATCACGCTCACGGGGTTGGAGGGGCTATCACGTCCTAACGCATCGTTTTTTTTATTTACGTTCCGATGACCTTTCCCGCCGCCGACCCGATAGGGGATATTCCCTCCTGCACACGCTGAAAAACCCGCGTGCTCCCTCCCTCCCTCCCTCTCTCTCTCCCCCCTCTATCCCCCCCTCTCTCCCCCCCTCCCCCCCTCTCTCTCTCTCTGTCACACACACATCGACTCGCTCTTTCACACCATGGAAGGGGAACAAAAACTGTTAACGCTCTTGCGGAATCCACTAGTGGACCGGTCACACACAGCCCGAAATCCCTTCCTAAGGACGGGATTCTGTTAAATGTTCGACCTTGTTACAGAGAGAAATTTCCGAGCAGGGATTGGTCCTGTGCGTAAAACTATAAGGTCAGTTCGACGAATCCGCTCTTTGAGGAAATAAAGAGACGATTTTTTTCCTGAATAACGAGCCGATGCACAGGGTGACCTGGTAAAGGACTTATCCTCTTCACACCGAGCAATAATATCAACGGACGGGTAACCTTGGCGACGGCTATAACTGCTCGATACGCACACTCACACGCATATACACATCCACACATATATCCTCACATGTATCCCCATGCATACATTAATACTCGCTCACTCTACCTCTTTTTTACTCTTTTTTCCTCTCTATTTCTCTCCAACTCTCTCTCTCTCGCTCTCTTTGACACACGATCCCACATACGCATCCACCCTGTCACACAAACACCCACCCGCACACGCGTGAAAGGTGGGAGTAACCCGCTGATGGCATTTGCCTACTATTGCGAAATACGCCTGGGGTTCACACCCGGATTAGCTTACCTCCGTAGGATGGGGTGTTGGGAGTTGCGTATCACCCTCACAAACACAAACCCGAGGAAAGGGGGGGAGGGGGGAGGGCGTGGTGGAAATCCGCAACCGCTGGGCGAGGAGGAGAGCACAGATCCCAAACCACTCTCCCATCGATTTCCTTTAAAAAAAATTTTTCGCAAAAATCGTGAGATAGGATTAAATTTTACGTTTCTTTTTAACAACGGGGAAAGATCTAAAGATGACGTATTCCTGCGCGATTCTTAAATAAATTAATGAGTGTAACAGACGGCTCTCTCATTTTAATACCTATTTTCCGTGGCAATCGTGTATATGTCCCGAAGGCCAAACTCACAATTCATGGGTATTGGATCGACAGTAAGACTTAGAGTTCAATTAGCTAAGTGACTGAACAACAGCCAGTGCTAAATTGGCTCTTCTTCTATCCCATCACTACAGAGACATCAATCCTACGAAAACAGGACGAAAATGTCAAGTGACCTGGAAAGTTCAGGAAGTCATTCGTCATAATATTTACGAAGACATTTCACATACGGCATTTAAGCTTTCATCGCCATTAATAATAGCCTTAAGAAAAATCTACTTTTTATTCTATAAATCTTTAAGGGGGACTAATAATCTCCATGAAAAGTACAAGCAACGATGGGAAACAAGAATAATACAATTTAAAGAACATATGTTTAGAGTAACAAGGTTTAAAAACCTACCTAATCCAGAAAACTAAATATTCGGAGTGTGTGTATGAAAAACACAAAAGGGAAGCATGTGCGTGTTTGTGCTTATGCGTTCATTGAAAAAGATTATAATTAATGTACTGTACTATTATCAACGGGAGTGAGGAATGAAGTAACAGAATTAAGCACTTGATTATAACAGCAACGATATTTTGTAAAGAAATTTGAATAGTTCGAAACATTTTAAATCCTCCTTTAGCACTATTTTCCTAATTTCTCAACTGTTTTCCGTATAGGGTAAAAACAGGTGAATTGTATGCCGTGAATTAACTTAGGTCCGACTTTTAAACTGGGAAGCAGTTTTAATGGTTTAGTTTAGCCATAAATTTTCTAAGAGTGGCGAAATCAATCTTCTACACCTATACAAATTCAATATCTGACTTTAAGATCTTTTCCATTAGTCAACAGAAAATTCCCCATTCTCTCTTTGCACTCATGAAGTACTTTATTCTTCGATTGTTTTATCTTCTCACGACAAAATTCCTAATAAGTAATTGCTTTCAGTAATAATGGAAAAAGTATTTATTCGAAACGAATACAAATTAAATTCATTTGCCAATATATACACATTAACGGATGTAATTTATAAATGTTTTGCCGTGATCCTATTAACGATGAATATTAAAATGTAGGGATATAAATTTATAAATATAAATTCTGCCGTACATTTTCCTTCATAAATTAAAAAGAATTTTAAGCTTCGTCAGGATTCATCTAGATAAAAAATTAGATATCAACTTGTTTGTAGTATTTGATAAATACATTGTATAAATACAGATAATACTCTCATTGAATTAATCTCATTTTTATAATAATTACCTCAGTTTCAACGCCCTGTGATAGGTAAATGCGTATAAATACACTCTAAATCGAGAACGTTATAAGCGATAATTGCACAGTTTCTTCAAAATAGAAAGAAATATAAGAAAAACATATTTTTTAAAAATTCGCAATTATAATTTGCTTACCAATCGGGAATTAATTGGTCGAATACTAGCTTTAAATTGACTGCGGGCGAATCCGTTACTCCATTGCATTAGGATGAACATAAAAAAACTCCATGCCGCTTGCTGGTCGGAGGTAAATAGCCAGATCCTTTGAGGGCGCAAGGACAATAAGGGAATGGAATCGAAATCCGGCATTAAATTCTACCGGGAAATCAATTGAAACAGGAAAGCTGTAAAGAGGATTGTTGAGTGCTCCGTCGAAGGCCATATATCAACGAAATTAATAGGGAAACATGGAAATAATGAATCGAAACGCACGAAACCAACTATCACGAGCTTAGATTCTCAAGATAACACGAGTATGCACTATAAAGATAGAAGGATTAATTAGCACCACACGGATAAGCAAATCTACCACAAGGAGTTAAATTCAGAGGTGGAGGAGAATGCGTTCATCAAATGAATTCGCGCCGGAGTGGGAATACTAGAATACCTTAGGGAATGGAATTTCAGAGGGAATATAAATGAAATTAATAGATTTTGCGAAATTTAGGGATGAGCGAGGTAAAACGAAATGAATCTTGGGGACATCTGAAGCGAGTTCAACATATTTTACATACAACGAGGAAACTTATGAAATGGAATGATAGAGTTACTTCGAATAAAGTGGTACCTTCGCGAATTGATAAACATAGCTACATTTTGGGGCCATTTCATGATGACAATTTGGTTGATAAGCGATAAGCCGGTAATAAATACCTGGACAGAAAAGTATGATCCTTTAACAGATCTTTGGGTGAAACCTTATGTGGATAAACTGGACTGAGGGTGGAAAAACTATGGGTGAAAAGACATGGGTGAAAGATCTTTGGATGAAACTTCTCGTGGGTGAAGTGTCTGTGGGTGAAGTGTCTGTGGGTGAAACGTCCCGTGGTTGAAGTACCTTGGGGGAAACGACATGGAACCGTTATGGTGAATACGGTGAATGAACCACGATCTACAACTCCAATTCATTGATGGTCTGTTGGCAAACGCTCATTTCCTTCTTCGCGGCGGATCAAACGTGCTCAGTAAAATAGAGAAGAGTCTTTGTTTAGTTGTGAACATAGTGGATCTCCCAAAACATTAGAATAGTATTCTCCGTTTACTCCTTTATCCCTTGGTGACCATTATTGGCCCCAATTTCCTCAACGAAAACAAGTTGCATGACTTTTCCGGCATTATGCATTACCTCTTTCAACTACATTCATAACTGTATCAACCATTCCCCTCTTCTTTCTTTATCTCCAAAATCCAACCGTTTAACATACTCCATCTAATTACATACTTTGTTTCATTGTTATCATTCCTCTTAGAGTGAATTTGTCAATGGTCGCAACTCTTCTCCACATAACTTTCGTCCCCACAGTAACTGATTCCTATCCAACTCAACCATTCCCCTCATATCATCACCTCTCAAGTGCTATTTGCCTATATTAACAGAACTCCCAAATTTTATAGTTACCTGATGATGAAGTAATAGCGAAACAGGTAATATCTCATACATTTCTGTGGAAATTGTGTACTTATATATTTTTAATGACAATGGTTTTCCAAAACGTTAGAACTGATTTTGGTGGATATAATATTTACGTTACTACACGTAAGAATCGCGTTACTTTTTCTATCATAATCCATGGTCATTATCATTCATACTTTTTAAAAATCAATTCCATCGGTAAGACACCATTGAATGAGTCCTTTGTTACCAAAGAGCGAATCTAACTTTTCATAATCTTGTCAATTCTATTGAAGATACCAGATATAAGTTTTTATATTTCAAATTTTGATAGAAAAGAGCTTGTTTCCAATCATGTTTTCGGCTATAATTCGAAATCGAAAATTCTATGGTGAAAAAATATCCAGTTATTTCTTCTGGACTGGGTCTTTTTCGGATTATTTTTTATTAATAGCTTTATACCGCTTAAATAACACGTACATTAAAAAATCGGTACAACATACATTGTACAAACTTTCTCATATATGGGTACTAATGCATCGCTTAGTTATCTTTAGAAAATGAAAATCGTATGAGCCTGTTTTTAGAAAATCCAATTGTTGTTAAAGTTGCCTAGAATAAACTAACCTTATATTCATTTTTTGAGAAATATGAACTACACAGTATTATTGAAGACGTAAACTCAAGTAACTGTACGAAATTTGATCAAAATCGTTAGAGCCGTTTTCGAGAAAATCGGATTGATGTTAAAAATGCGTGGAATAAACTACTGTTAATTATTGATCAATGTCAACTATTTCTATGTATACTCTGCTCAGTATGATAAAATGCGTAAGTACGAGATTTCATTCATTTTCGTTCTACCGTCTAGGCTCCAGATCCAGTAACAGCCAGACAGACATACGGCATTGCGAAAACCACTTTTTCGGATTCAGCGACACATAAAAGGTGTATTTCCGTAAAAATCTCGAGGTCGAATTTTTTCGCGAAAACAATACTTTCTCGATACTTCGTATGAGAAAGTAAAATGAATGTGTACAATCTATCCGATAAAATCCTTACCAAAATTCACGCTAACAGGTCTGCTACGGTGGTAATAATAAAGACCTATGAAGTACAGAATAAATTTAACAACATCAATTCTTGTGAATTGGAGACGAAAAAACCGAGTTGCGTTATAGACTACAATCAGGAATACACGTGATGTGAAGAAGAAACTCGAAACAGTATGTATTACGTGGAGTCCATTGTCATTAGAAGGAAATATAAATTAAGATGAGTGGATTTCAAGGGAGGTTAATCACTGCAACGCTTCAAACATCGTATGGTTTAGATTAAAACATGTTAATATATTTGAGTCATTTAATGATCTCCCCTCTAAAGCACAATGCCTACAGTAGAAGAAAATTATTTCATTTAAATTTCGGTTTCTCTATGCATCAAGCATGGAAAACTGTAACAATTTCGTTGATATTCAATAAGATGAAACATATATTGGCGATTTGGAATAAACTTTCGTTCATTTAGTCCTTTGCTGTGCAGCCCAGGATGGATCTAAAAAGCGTGTACCATAGTATTTGTGGCTCAAAGACTCTCCAGCACCCTAGTATCAAAATTCTGAAAGTTATTATTCAGCAATTTTGTACATACATCACATTTAACTGGAAGCAAATAGTAATATATATTCGTGGACTTCAAGTAGGAATATTGGAAATACCATATGAAAAAAGATTTCGCTAATAGTGTCTTCGATCACGTATCATGATATCTAGCTCACAACGGAATTAAGACTGATGTGCAAGATACCATAGGACGTGATGTACACATTAAAAATCTTCACTAACCTCGCATCAAATTCCTGATAGAAGGAATTGGTCAAGGAAAATTAATTTCCATCCATGATCAACCGTGCTGTGAAGTTCGCCTACAACATGTCCGACCAAAGTGAAAGAGAAACTCACCAACCAGCACTGGGCCGGCGTGTTGTGTTATGATTCAAAACGCCGTATGATCTACAACCTTAAAATCAACCCTCATTTTCGGAGGCTCGGTTGCTCCTAATCGTGGCAGCGGTAAGGAACGAAGCTGCCGCCTTCGAAAATACCATATGATAGGTGTTTTGGCTAATAGTGTCTTCGATCACGTTTCATGATATCTAACTCACAACGGAAATAAGGCGAATGAGTTGTGGTACCAGAAGACGTGATGGATGACATTAAAATCTTCACTGTCCTCGCATCAAATATCTGAATGACGAAATTGGTCATGAGAAATTAATTTCCACCCATGATCGACATGAATCACTTGCAATTATTTATGTATATAACACTGGAATATTCAACTATGTTGTGAACTTCGTCCATAACATCTCCTACCAAAGTGATAGAGGAACTAATCAACCACCACTGGGCCGGCGTGGTGTTTTATGGCTCAACACACACTATTATCTACAACCTTAAAATCAATCCTCATTTTCGGAGGCTCGGTTGCACCTAACCGTTTCAGCGTAAAGGAACAAGGCAGCAGACTTCGAAAATACTATATGAAAGAAGTTTCGGCTAGTAGTGTCTTCGATCACGTCTCATGATATCTAGCTCATAACAGAAATAAGAAGAATGAGTTGTTGTACGATAAGACGTGATGGATGACATTAAAAATCTTCAATATTCTCGCATAAAATATCTGAAAGAAGACATTGGCCTGGGGAAATTAATTTCCACCCATGATTCATATGTATCACTTGCTATTGTATAAGTACTAGAGTAATATCCGTCAATAATATTGAGGATGAAAATTTCGACAAAAAAGTGTTTCTAGCATCAACCATTTTTTAAAATTTTTATCACACAAAAATAATATCACAAAAAGGGCTTTATCCCTATAACAATTCTTGCAGTACGACATTTCTGGTAAATGTTCTCTCATTATGGAATAATGTTCCTTGGTTGTCATCATCGACTATGAAGATCTTTAATGCATGCTCATCTCTCGTTCTGGACCCAATTTTAAGTGTGAAGCTACTCAGTTATGCCAAGAACAATCTAACTACCAAATCTGAGCTTGATGGATTCACTTCGTATCGAGTTATTGCGAAAATGCTTCAAAAATCACTGTTCAGAAAGAACTCTTACTATGGCAGCTAACTGATCCTCTTCTGCGATCAAGCGCAATTTTCCAGGTACAGCTAAATCTTGTGAGGAATGCTTATGCAGAAAATTTCAGCTCAGTCGGTACAAACCTCTGCCCAGGAGACATAAATTTCCATACAAAACATGTCCCCTCTTCATCTCTTATAGCAGTTCGAGATGGAGCCATTGACCAATATTTTTCGTGGTTCTAAATTTAGAATGTTTGACGAATCCTAAATAGCATAGAACTTGAAAATCCATAACGTAGCTCCAGAGATATAAGCATGTAAAAAGCGTTACGTACAGATACACAGAGTAACTAACTTAGCTTTTTCTATTATGAGATATAAAACTGTCAGAATCAACCGTGCTGTGCTGCTCGTCCACAACATCTCCTACCAAATTGAATGAGGAAATCACCAACCAGCACTGGGCCGGCGTGTTGTGTTATGATTCAAAACACCCTATGATACAACCTTCAAATCAACGCTCATTTTCGAAGGCTTGGTTGCTCCTAACCGTGGCAGCGTAAAGGAACAAGGCAGCAGACTTCGAAAATACCGTATGAAAGGTGATTTTGCTAATAGTGTCTTCGATCACGTCTCATGATATCCTGCTCACAACGGAAATAAGACGCTTGAGCCAGGTACCATAGGACGTGATGGAGGACATTAAAAAGCTACACTGTCCTCGCAACAAATATCTGAGAGAAGAAATTAGTCACGGGAAATTAATTTCCACCCATGATTTAGATGTATCACTTGCAATTATATATGTATCCATTACTTGAATATTCATTGATGTTGTGAACTTCGTCTACAACATCTCCGACCAAAGTGATAGAGGAACTAATCAACCAGCAATGGGCCGGCATGGTGTCTTATGGCTCAAAACACCCTATGATCTACAAACTTAAAATCATTCCTTATTTTCGGAGGCTGGTGTGCTCCTAATCGAGGAAGCGGTAAGGAATGAAGCAGCCGTCTTCGAAAATACCATATGAAAGGTGATTTGGTTAATAGTGTCCTCCATCACGTCTCATGTTATATAGCTCACAACGGAAATAAGACGTATGAGTTTTTGTACCATAAGACGTGATGGATGACATTAAAAATCTTCACTATCCTCTCATCCAATATCTGAAAGAAGAAAACTGGTCATGGAAAATTAATTTACACCCATGATTTACATGTATCACTTGCAATTACATATGTATATAACACTGGCAGATTCGACCGTGCTGTGAAGTTCGTCTACAACATCTCCGGCCAAAGCGAAAGAGGAACTCACCAACCAGCACTGGGCCGGCGTGGTGTTTAATGGCTCAAAACACCTTTTGATCAGCAACCTTACAATAATCCCTCATTTTCGGGGGTCGGGCTGCTACTAATTGTGGCAGCGGTAAGGAACGAAGCATCCGTCGTGGGTGGAGATCACACGAAAATAAATTTTGTTTAAACTACTTCGACGGACCACTGCTTGATAATGCTGTTATAGTTATGAGGTGTGCGTTGATATTTTTTTCAATTTTGGATGTGTTACTTTTCAGCCATAAATCGAAGTCGAACATTCTGCAGCAATCAAAAGAAAATTATTTCTTCTGGACTGGATTTTTAGTGTGCAATTTAGAATGAATAGCGTTAGACTATTCATATTATATATATATATATATATATAGTTTTATATATTATGTAATCTTGAAACATAAAAGGAAAATTTGTACTAAATTATTCGAAAATGAAAAGAAATATGCATTAAACAAATAAAAAATTATTAAAAATGTCTCGCCCATTTAACTCTTTTATCTAGCGCAAGACGGATACAAAGAAATGTAAACGTGATAAGACAGGACCTCATACGTGGCATAAAACATCTTAATTATCCTCTGAAAGAATAGGTTTATCAAGGAAAATGTTCTTAGTAAATAACTTGCAGGTGTCACATGAATTAGGAAAATTTTAGAGTAAATTTTAGAAGTTTAAGCAACAAGATTGGATGAAACGTAATGAGATACGGAATACAGATTCGTTTAATAAATAATTTGGTATTTAGCGCAATACTGAACTAAAAGGCGTAAGCATAGTACTGAAGGACTTCATAAATGGCAAAAAAATCATAAATAGCCTCCTCAAATTTATGAAGAAGGGTGGATGAAGAATCAGTAAACCGATATGGATTAAATTATGGCTTAGTCTATTTGTATCTAGTCCCTCACTGAACTAAACCCCATGATGTTCCCAACTTAAGACATCATGAACGCCATAAAAAACGTCAGTGTACTAAGGCATACATTCTGAAGAAGAGCATATGAAGCCTTAGTAATGTGATGTGGAATAAAGTGCCATTCATTTAGTCTTACGGACTAGAACATTACGGAACAAAAATATGTGAGCTACGTATCTTCGGACTTCGTGTATGGCATATAAATCCTAAATATCCTCACATCGAATTTCTGAAGAATATAGAATGTAGCATATAAAAGGCGATTTGAAAAAAGTGTCGTTTATTTAATCTCGTGTAATGTAGGTCACTTCAGAACTAAATACCGTGAGCTTAGCGTCATGGGACTCATAAATGGCATAAAAATCCTTCGTGCATTGTAATTCTACATTGAGGCATATTGAAACATTCCAGATTCGATTTAAAATCGCGTGCCCTTCATTGGGTTCCAGCTTACCATAGGACTCCATGAATGCCATAATAATCCACAGTATATTATAATTCTAAATAGTGTATATTTTAGGTATAGTGAACCATAAGAGAGTCGATTTGCTATGAAGTGCCCTTCATTGGATACCAGCTTACCTAACTCACCACGCAAATAAGAAGCGTGAGCTTCGTAATATATGTGATTTCCTGATTGTCATAGAAAATCTTCGAGTGAAGAGTTAATGGAGGCTATTTAGAATAAAGTGTCGTTCAAATGAATATCTTTCACACGACGAACCTAAAGCGCGTGAGAATTGTCCCAAAACACATTATGTATGGCACAAAAAATCATCGGGATACTCATAACGAACTTCTGAAGAAAAGTGAATGAAACATATGCATCCCTATTTGGGATAAAATGACGTTCACTTGGTCTTATTCTACCTAGTTCACTACGGACCTAAATCGCGTGAGCTTTGTAACATAGGATATCATCGACGACATACAGAACCTCAAGTAACCTCATATCGAACACCTGAAAGACAGTGGATGGAGCGTTTGAAAGGCGATTTAGAATAAGGGTACTTTATTTAGTCTTATGGTATTTAGGTCAAAACGAAACAAAAACGCGTTATCTTCATATCTTAAGCCTTCATGGTTGTCATAAATAAGCTGCAGGATATTCACAAAGAACTTGTGAAGTAAAGTGGATGGAACGTTGGAAAGACGATTTGGAATAAAGTGTCGTTCATGAATCCTGTAGTATGTATCCCACTACGAAAATAAAACGAGTGAGTTACGCACCATAGGATTTCATGACTGGCATAAAAATCTACAGTACATTGTAATTCTATATTGCATATTTTTTCGGTAATTAGGAAAGTTGACTTGGAATCAAGTGTTCTTCATTGGGTTTAATTAAAGTGTTATATATGTATATACAGTAGTAGACGGCAAGATTTTTTAAAATTTAGCATTTTTACAATTTCGAATTTTTTCCAGTGATTTTGTCCAGAAGCATGTAACCGTGAAAATGTTTAAATCTATAGCTCATATAGAAGCCCCTTATAATTTTAATCCTCGTATGGGACAATAATGGGGCAAAACAGCCCCTAAAATTTCGAATTTGTACTATATTGAATTTTTTTCCTACTGTGGCAAAAAAAGAACTTTATTGCTGTTAAATTTCAAATTTGTAACTCATTAAGAAATGTCTTAAAATATCTCTCTCTTATGGGGCAGAAATGGGTAAAATACCGCCTAAAAATAGGAATATTTACAATATCTGAATTGTCCTTCGGATGTGACGAAATTCCTATATTCATGCCAAATTTTAAATCTCTAGCTCATATAGAGCTGCCTCATATTTTTTGTTATCGTAGGGGCAATAACAGGGAAAAACAGACACAAAAATCATATTATACCAATATGGGATTTCTTTCATTAGCCGTAGTTTAATATTAATGGCATTATAATATAAGCCTCTGACTCCCATTAAAACCTTACCCATATGAACGCATTCAGCTCGTTGCCATGGTAGCCGATTTTTGCGACCAAGAAAATTACCACTTTTTCATATGAAAACTAAAATGTTAAGCTAATTGTATTCGGATTTTAATTCTGTCTTCAAAAATAAGAAACTACAATTTCTATACTATGCGATAGTTTGTCCCGCGTTCGAATATTGAAGGGAAATAATTTTAAAATACAAATATAAAAACCTCTACACCGTTTTAGGTGTTTCTTTTTGGGCTAAAATAGGGCAAAAAGAGGCAAAAATAGCCCCTGAAAGTTAGACTTCCGACAGTTATTGGATTTTTTCTTCAGGTCGTGACTAAACCCATAACCCTGCCAAATACGTAACCTATAATTCTACCAAATTTCAAGGTTCTAGCACATCTGGAAGTGCCTCATAATTTCGTATTCTCATATATATATATATATATATATATATATATATATATATATATATATATATATATATAATATACGATATATATACCATGTGTAAGAAGCGTCTATATGTAATAGATATGGCAATTTGGAATAAAGCGTCATTCATGAGTTCTGTAGTATGTATCCCACTACGAAAATAAAACGAGTGAGGTACGTACCGTAGGACTTCATGAATGCCATAATAATAAACAGTATATTATTATTCTAAATAGTGTATGTTTTCGGAATATTGATCCATAAAAAAGTCGATTAGTTATGAAGTGCCCTTCATTGGGTCCCAGCGTACCTTACTCAACACGCAAATAAGAAGCGTGAGCTTCGTAATATATGGGATTTCCTGAATGTCACAGAAAATCTTCCATGTATTCACATCGAAACTTCGAGTGAAGAGTTAATGGAGCATAATGGAGGCTATTTGGAATAAAGTGTCGTTCATTTAGTCTTTTAGTATATGGCACACGACGAAACTAAAGCGAGTGAGAATTGTCCCAAAAGACTTTATGTATGACACAAAAAATCATCGGGATACTCATAACGAACTTCTGAAGAAAAGTGAATGAAACATATGCATGCCTATTTGGGATAAAATGTCGTTCACTTGGTCTTATTCTACCTATCTCACTACGGACCTAAATCGCGTGAGCTTTGTAACATAGGATATCATCGACGACATACAAAACCTTAAGTAACCTCACATCGAATACCTGAAGGACAGTGGATGGGGCGTTTGAAGGGCGATTTGGTCTTATGGTATTTAGGTCACTAGGAAACAAAAACGCGTTATCTTCGTATCCTAAACATCATGGTTGGCATAAATAAGATACAGGATATTCACATCGAACTTGTGAAGTAAAGTGGATGGAGCGTTGGAAAGGCGATTTGGAATAAAGTGTCGTTCATGAATCCTGTAGTATGTATCCCACTGCGAAAATGAAATGAGTGAGCTACGCACCATAGGACTTCATGAATGGCATAAAAATCTACAGTACATTAATTCTATATTGCATATTTTTTCGGCATATAAAGAAGTTGACCTGGATCAAGTGCTCTTCATTAGGTTTAAATAAAGTGTTATACACACACACACACACACACACACTAGGTAGACGGTGATATGGTTTTGGACAAACCGATTGGGAAAAATTCGAAATTGAAAAATGCTTGCCGAATGCAAGGACCGTCTACTATACTACGTACCAAACTTAATGATCGCTGACATGGCGTCCTAATATGAGGGCGTACCCTTCGTCAACTAATCAGAGGCATCCGGCGTTGCCGCTTGTTTGGTTTCTGCTCAGGGATCCTTTTTAGTTGCGTAGCAGATTTTGGTTGAGGCAGTAGGGTTTATTGCGTGAGATATGTCTGAGCGAAAATCTGTGAGACGTGTTCTTCAGAGTTCCGCGCGGAATTTAGTTTTAAGTGTACGAAATTACTTCGAGAGGGAGAAAAGTAATGGTGGATCGTTACTTGCTATTTCGAAGGTTGTAAAAAGATCAGCTGCTGCCCTTAACTTGGGAACGGCTAAGTCAGAAGAATAACCAACGAGAAGTATTCTCAGGAAAACCGTAGAAGAACACACAAAGAAAGTTATCGAGGAGGCTTGGATTAAAGAAGGAATATTGGAAGAGGGAATTCTAGAAATTATAATAGCATTGACCTCAAGTTCGGATTCGAATACCAGCAGTGATGTCAATATTAGCGAAGATAACGTTGGACTGGAAGAATTAGGAGTTTCACCTTTGTAGAAGGTAACTATAAAAATATTAAAAATTATTTATATTTGTTTCATTCTGTTTAAATACTAAGGAAGGTAGGTATTGATTGAATAATTACTCTTTGTTTAAAAAATTAAGTGTAAAATTAGATAATTACTAATATGCTGTATTGTTTTGCCATTTACTCATACAAATATCTCTCTTTTTTTGAACAGCTTCAATTGAACACTGCCAATCAGTCAACAATTTGTCTCCTGATTTAAATATATCTTAATGTTTTAATAGGTAAGAAGGTGAGGTGAATGATGAGTTATAATTTCCTCTTGACTTCTTATTAACAAGTTAAATTTTAAGTTTATGCCAAGTTGATCAGTTCCTCCATGGTGCCGTTGCCCAAATTTCCAGCTGCTAATTAATTTCCACAAGGTAAGTATATTGGAGTATTACATTACCAAACTATTGTATGAGTGTTTTGAAATTCATTATGCTATTCCTCTCTTTTTTGCAGAGCCAGTTAATTTCAACCAATGTTCATACTTAAGTTTGATTATAACTATTAATTCATAAGTTAAAAGTTAAGGCAATGCTAATAATAAAAATAATCTGTAATGATATAACTAAAACCTTCATCAATTAATTAAGACATATTAATTAATTTTATATGGTGAAAAACCTTTCATTTTTTAAAAAATTTTCACTCTTTCCTGCAAGAAATGTATATGATTCTGTTACATTCCTAAGTTATCTCTTAGGTGCAGTTTTTAATTCTTCCATGGCTTGCTGTAATCCCTACACTTCAAATGTGCAACAATTTATTTGCATGTATCAGTGCCTACTTAAAATCCCTGTAGTGTGTGTTCATCCATCTATCCCACAGTGCTTTTACTCCCATTTTTAGTGCTATAGTCTTGCCATTTCACGCTCAAATCGTGTGTGCTCCACCTTATTGGATATTCTTTATAATGGTTTACTTATTCAGTGCCATTTCTACCAAATGTGGTTCTCCCTATTATCCTTATTAAAGTGTAAATTGTAATTTATTTGTATAGGGTCAGTGTCTGCTTGAAATTCCTGAAGTGTGAATGTGTTTTTCCCTCTATCCCACAGAGCTTTTCCCTTTTTGTGCTATAGTTTTTATATTTCATGCTCAAAGCATGTAAGTGCTTCTTCTTCTTTATAAGGACTTAGCTTATTAAAGTTTAAATTGCAATATATTTGTATAGTGGCAGGTTAGTGCCTGTGTGTACATGAAAGTGATGGATTTAAATTACTTTAAGGCAAGTGAAGATAAGTGATTATTTCAAAGGTATTTTTGTCTTAACTTTTCTCATTATTATGCATTTCCACTTTATTACTTACTGTTCATGCGTAGTATATAATTCCATTTCTGTTTATTTTATATCCTAAAATTGCTTCTCTTATTTTTACTTCATCTATTTACAAATGACCTAAATTTTATATGTAGCTACTCTATTTTTAATTCACTGTCTCTCTACCTATAATTATATTTCAATAGTGACATTGACGTGGCTATGATTAATCTAATGTCATGTTTTTTCAGGCAGTTATATTACTTTCTTCTTTTTATGAAATTCAGCAATAATAATATGCTGACAAAAACGGTTATTTTATTCTAGTGTTGATCTTACTATTTATGTGCACAATTTAATCGTGTTTATTGTTATGTTTTCTAATCACTGCTTCTTTTACAGCACTCTATATCTTAGTTTACCTCAGTAGGTTTCGCAGTTTTTTCACATCCCTCTTCTTGTGGCCGTTTTTCTGCAAATGGGGTTTTTGCCTTACTGGTTTTTCCCTGTAAAAATGTTCAATTTCTTTGCAGTTTTAAATATATTAAGTAATTTTACTACTTTGAATTTCTTTATTATTCCCATATTCATTAAAACGTTTACTCTGAATCACAGTGTATATAATATGTAATGGTTTCTTGTCTTTGGAATAAGTAAAAGTACCTACCCAATGAGAAGCGTTATTTTTATTCTGTTATCCAATCATGATTTCCTAATAATATAATAATTATTAACTTATGTGTTTGCTTTAATTTGTGTAATGTATTTGTTATATTATAATATTAGCAACAATAGAAGTAAGAAAATACTCGAAATGTTATTCTTCTGTAATCCAACTGCTACCTTTAAGAATATTTTGCTCTACTTCTTGATGTGATCTATTAACTATTTGCAATTATATAGAGTTGATTGTTAACAATAAAAATAAATAGATGAAATTAAATATTGCGTATTTATTCCTACTCCGCACCCTCTTCCCTTTCATGATGCATATTGGACTACTTGGTTTTTTTTAAATTAATAGTTCAATAAGATTTTGACCTAAACTTTTAGAATGCTGCATCTTTACAGTCTATGACTAAAATTTCTGTATTTTCGGCAATACGAGATAGGATAAGGAAAATATGGCAGTATTTTCATCTGGCTGAAATGTTAGGAGATGGTTCTACGCAGTTCTACCGTTATATACTTAACAGCTGCTTGAAAGAAGAAGCAAATAACTGTGTGAAAGGAACATATGTTGTGGTCATACGTGGTCCCTTAGAAATCCCACACCATTCTTTTCCCTCGTCCTTCCCTCGTGTTTATTATACTACCTGCTCCGACCTTTGCCATTCGCACACCAAATAGTCTCATCTTCCTGCTTACTTTTTCTACGCATTCTCAAAAATGTAAAATATAACATCCTTTTCTCTTATTTGTCATTTAAGCAGAGAATATTCGATATTGTTTAAATGACAATCATATAAAATAGGTACACTATAACGTGGAAAATAATTTATATCTACTTATGAAAGATAAAGTAGGAAGTAATATATTCGTAGTTACTAAGATAATATTACCAAACGTAAATACTCGTAATTTCATTTTATGTAGCTTTAAATGTTAAAGTTTTCAACAGTTTCATAATTTCGTTTACTCAAGTTCGCCTGTCGCTCCTGTATCTGACCCCACTCCTACAAAGTCTCTTATCCATCCAGCGTCTCTCCCACTTGCGAAGCACTATAATTGGTCCACGTTTGTGGACTGATTCGGCAACAAGGTTCCCTTTCCACACATTTTAACCCCGCCTCCCAGCGATCATTAAGTTTGGTACAGACCATAGTGTAATATGAAGTTGAATTTCTGGGTGGGTGGGTGAAGTAATTATTTGGTACTTCCCGGCAAGCTAGAGACAAAATTTGAAATGTTGATTAAGTTTGGTACACAATTAACAAAAAACTACGAAATTGTAAAAATTCTCAATTTTAAGATTTTGCTCCATAAGAAGAAAAATTATAAGGCACTTCTGGATGAGTTACATACTTGAAATTTCGCAGAATATTAGTAATACCTGAAGGAAAAAATCCGAAATTGTACTGATTCCTTTAACCTTAGCCTTTAATTACAGGACTTCAATCTTAAACTTAAAGAACTCTAAGAAGAACTGCAGAAGATTAAGCAAGTTTATTCCATTTTTATGCACATCTATTGGAGGCAGTCGCTTCGTATATGATAGCATATCGTGTGCATTAATGACCATGGTAACTTTTATACTTTAGAGCTCAAGTGAGGTAAGAAAAAAATGAGTACTACTCATTGAGTAGGCCTATATTAACACGTTTGGACATCTTTTTTTATTACAGGGGAACTGACACGACGAACAAGAGTTTTATTTATATTTATATAATTTGGTTTTGCTAAGATATCATGAGTTAAATGCATCAACTCCATGTAGCAGAAGACGTCAGACAGCAAAAGCTTCAGAAAATAAGATCTGGGATCATGGAGGAAGGATATTTTTCCAGATTTGATGAGTCTGGAATGTGACAGAAGGTGAGAATAATTAAAGGGAAGCGTAAGAGAGTTGAAAGAAGGAAGAAGTGGATGACAGCCAATTAAAAAGTCATGAGGAGAACTTGGTGCGATGGGATACGTCAGATGGACTCCGAGGCAACGAGAGTGTATACGCCGCCGCGCTGGATATTTCGAGACGTAATTTAAAATATCTACCACCTTTATCGGGTGATTTGTATTCGCTTATCAATTCCGATTCATCTTTTTATTTCACCCAAAGGATCGCTTTTTTATCATCGTCGTCGCATTCCATATGACTCCGATGATTACGCAACTAGGAAGTGCGGTTCGACGAATATAAGGGAAATTGTGGATTTCCAGAATGTAAAATTAAATATTTCTGGTCACATCCCCAGGCACCTATCCACTCATTCTATCTCTATTCTCTCTCCCTCTGAATATCCTTTAAAAAAATCTCAGGTTTTTAAAATTATTTTTCCCTCTCGCCGCCTGTCACGCGATTTTAATATTTCATTTTTCACCCTATTTATCACGACTTTGCCGATTTGAAACGCCCCTCTTCTCTGAAATTTTGCTCTTTTTAAATTCGCTTCAGCGACGTGCTTGTTCTCCCTCTCCCTCTCTCTCTCTCTCTTTATGTCTACCATGACATTTTCATTCTGCCTTCTACTCTCTCTCTCCCTCTCTATCTATCAAAACTTTTCTCTCTTCTTTCTCCGCGTACTAATCTCTAGTGCAATAAATTCGCTTCCTTTCCGTTACTAGATATAAGTTTTGCGAAACTGTGCATTTATTCCTGTAGCGAATTTCGTATAGTATTGAATCAGGAAAACATTCGAATAAAAAATAGGGGTTAATTTATGATTAAATACTAAATTATTATCTTATTATGTTTTTATGCACATCGGAGGCATTAACTTCATTTATGATGGTATATCATGTGTATTAACGACCTTGGTAAATTTTATGCGTCATATTACATAGTATATGGACCCACGTATTGCTTTTATTATGAGTTTGCCTTTCATATGTGTGATTACTCCACCGTCGTAAATAAAACTAGGAAAATCGTATATTTTGATATTTTACAAACAAATGAGCTATATATTTTGAAGTATCATCGAACATCCGTCGCTCGCACTCTTAGAGCCCAAAAGTGCTAGGATCATACAGAGGTAAGTAACCGTGGATCTGAATGCGTGATAAAGATACACAAGACGTAGGTTTAAATTAAACTCTCGGTATGGATTATGCCGTACGCTTCCCATCTCTCATCTCCGCTATTCCATCGTCCTGAATAATACTAGAGGCTGTAGAAGGACTTTAAAGCCCAAATAATCAATCATTCATCCTCAAACTTTCCTCAATTCCCTGTCCCTACAACCTTAGCCGCTTCCTCCCCCTCTCTCTCGCTCTCTTTCTCTGACTTGATCCCTCCCTATCTTCCCTCTGTCCCCACTTTCCCTCACTCACTCTCGAGTTTCCTTCTTTCCCCTCGCTTTCTGTTTGCAGTCTGATTCTCCTTCTCTTCGCCATTCCACCTCAAAAACTCTCCCCCCTCTATCTCTCTGAGAACTCCGCCAAATTCTAAATGAGAGTTTCTGAGAAATTTTGGAGACCGCAGCATTAGTACCTCTGTTACATGATAACCGCTTAATTCGTTGAAACGGAAATCGGAGTAATTCTCCTCCTCGCCTTCCCGCTCCTCCGTCCACCATCGATATATCTCTCATTTCCTATCTACGCCCTTCCTCCCATCATCCCTTCGGCATTCCTCTTCCAGTCCACATTCTCCGTATCCTTCAATTCGCGTTAGCGACTCCGCCCTCTTTGCTATTTTTTTTACCTACAGTGTCATCCTTCGCTTAACGGCGTTAATGGTTTCCGAGAAAAAGCGTCGTTATGCAAAATGTCGCTATTGGAATGTTAAAATCCCATAGGAACAATGTTATCGTGGAACCTTCCTAAAAAGTGGCGCATTAATATAAGGTCAAAAATCAAAAAATTATAGAAAATGGTTAGCGATTTTCTCTGTAAAGATGTCGGAATGCGAGGAACCGAAGTGTGAAGTACGACTGAATGCAAGACTTAAAACGGACTCGAGTCGGGATTGTGTAAACTGAGCTCTGACAACCAATAAAAACTAGGAAGGGCTAAAGTAACCCACTAAGGAGCAACGTTGCCAAATCGTGCATATCCACTTCCTCCGAAATTCACTTCGGTCCCTTTTAGTGTGTGATTAGGCTATGTGACCTCTCTCCTACTTTATATAGGAGCTCAAGTAAGATTTCGCCCACTATACTAACGCCAAAACGGATCCCTTTAAAATATTTTTTATTGCCCGACACGAGGCAGGAATACCATCGCCAAGCAGATTACCGCGGCTGACACGAGCGGTTACTGTTTCCAGCGTCGTAACCGCGAATAAACCACGTCGCAACCGCGAACAGGGATCATAACGTTACACCGTCCCAACCGTGAAACGTTGATCGAGGCGCGGCATTATCCACCCGACTTACCTATCCAACTTTGGACCTCTGCTCACTTTCTCTTCAGAGCGACTTAAACAGGAACATCGGTCTTTTTTCTTCCCCTCCTCCATCTTGCTCCTTTTCCGCCCACTCAATCTATCCCATTTTTCTTCCCCCTCACTTTGTCTCAATCTTCCTCGTCGAAATTAATTCCCCGCCTCTTCCCTCTCTTTTCTCCCGCTCCGACCGCATCCCCCCTTCCCTCTCCCTCTCCCCCCCCCCCCAACTCTCCACCTCCCTTCTTTTCCCTGTCTCAATCCCAGAATTGATCTCGCTCCATTTCCAATCAATTTTTCATCTCCCCCAAAAATCCTCTCCCCCTTTTTCTCCCCTTATCCTCCCAAACAACGAAATCCCCTCAACCTCTCACTCTGACGACAGTAAATTTTTTATTCCCATCTGTATTTTTACCGTCTCTTCTCTTCCCATCTATTGTCGCTTATTTCGTTCTCCTTCTATCCTCCTATCCCCGTTTCTTTTCGCGCAGAAAAAATACATTTTCCCTCTCCTCCGTTTCGTAACATCCCTTTCACTTAATCCGTGATATTTTTCTCGTCGAATTTTATCTTCGTACCTATAAAAGAGGACCGGTTAGTTTGAAGCAGGATAGAGGATAAAGGATATTCTTAGAATGTGATGTTACACGAAGGAGCCTCTATTTGATCTCCGATATTAAACGTCCGCGTCGGCTGGGAAAAAAATCGCGCGCGAATTCTCCTCCCGATAAATCAGCTCGGAGGTTTGTTTGTGGAAACCATTTGGATATGATCCACGCGTTAAAAAAAATCCGAAAACTTTGTGGGAGGAAAATGAAATAAAAAAGACATTTCGTTGAATTCTTTGTTGCCGGAATAAATTTCCGAAATTAAATTATCGGCATTCGGAAAATACATTCGCCGGATCGAGTTTCCATGATTTTCCTTATCATGAGATTTTCGAAAGTTTTTCTCTGGTTCAAACCGATTTTAATATTTAAAAAATAAACTATACAGTAAAAATTAGATTGTTCGAAGTAATTGGGGACGAACCTGATTCTTGTTATTGGTATGACACTATAACCATACGATAATGTAATCGAACGGTGTATGATGTACCTACATAATTATATTTTATATTTTACAATATATATCGACGCACCTATAGTGGTCATAAACAAGGAACAAATTCGTAACGTATTATTCATAAAAACAATCGAGTTTCCTATAAAATAAACTTGAGCGGATTTTCTGATGATAAACCTCGAAGTAGTTTAAGAAAATGATGTTAGGATAATTAACATTCGGATACTCAACGAATTATGCGATATTATCTCGGTAAGAAGAATAAAATGAGGATTATTGGACGATACTTATATTTTTATAAATAAACTAATAAATTGATATTTATAATAAATAAATCTAAATTTAGAAGTTGTAGATCTTATGTTTGGATGCATAATGATTTACGATTCCGGCATAGTTACAGATTTCTGAAAAACCAGCGTAAAATTTCCCTATTAATTTTCCAACATGATCTAAAGTATCGCAAAGTTTATTCCAAAGAATATGGGGCGACGTTCTTTTCATGTATAAACAGCCATAATTTGCAATTCTGCCACTCTTTCGCTTACTTTCCACATAGCAGCAAATATTGCAAATATCAGGTCTTCTCCCATGACTTAACGTAGCCAATCGATCACCTACCTGACTCAACGCTTCCTCGCGAGAAGCATGGCAAAGTCAAACGTATCAATTCTTTCCGTTTTCACACGAACTAGTCTATGGCAATACACACATTTTCGTGTGATAAAACATTAGCTATCATTAGCTAATTCAAAACTCTATTTGATGTTTTTCACGACAAATATTGGAAGCTTATTAGAGCCCTTTGACCAGGATACAATAAAAAATCTAAAATGTAAACATCTGAAATTTTTGTTGTTGAAATACTTGATTAGTATTGAATCAAAAGAGATGTTTAGACCCGTTAGACTTTTGGATTCCTTTCACTTGCTATCTAGAGATCGGTTACAGCGAAAATAATTGTAAACTATTTTCGTCATACTGGGTTTCTCTTCCACTAGCAACCATGGAGAAAATGAAGACAAACCGAAATTGGCTATGCCTAAGGATACATTTATCGAATGTGGTTTATGCAGTATCTTCGGGCGTGTGTCCTCTATATTTTGTTTGTAGACGGAAATTACATTGCAGCGGATGACAATATTGCCACTGCTGGTATTGTTAGATTTAGTGTAATAGGAGAAAGTGTTGATGACGGTAACGGCGAAGTGTTATCCACACCACGTGCTGCGGATATCCTTGGAATTCTTAAGTGTTCGGCGTTTATTGGGAGCTCAATCATATGGAAAAAATATGCACGAAATGGTGGATGTTTTGCAACAATTTGTGTAACAGAAAATTGTCAACCGTAAAAATATTACGCATTTTTTATCAAAAGGTAGACTAGAACTGTCATAATGATCTCGGTGTTAAATAAATTAGTATTTATGTAATTATAGAAAGATAATGTCGTTAGCATTATATGGTCAATAAATTAATTTAGTGTATTTAATTGGTGTAATCGATTCTTTTGCTTATTAAATCCCATTATTGATATTTATCATGAATTTTCCTACGAGCTTACTTTCATATGTTAGAAATTAAAATTTTACCATCAAAACTGTTAGTATAAAATTCGGTTAACATGAAACGTTTGAAACGACCCCCCACATTTCGTGTTAACTGGTTTCCACTGTATATTTGTTAGGCTTGGAAGTTTCCGAATTTTATGTTTCTCAAAAAGCGATAACTTATATCAAGGTTTATTTTATCTAAAAATGAACGACGAATATCGACGTTTATTTTAATACATTTTATCATATTTCTCCAGAAATTTTTTATGCATTGTTGTCCTATTTAAATTTTACTAAAAGTGTATATATACTTCATGTATGCCGGACTGTTTGTTCTATAAATTTTGGTAAATGTGTTGGTGTTGACTTAGTCCACCAATGCGAAACAGCGAATGTTTCGGAATAAATCAGAAAGTAAATTTCAATCGTAAAATGGCCCTTCTATTTCACGAAAGCATGACCTTTCAAAAATAAAATTAATGTTATGTGAATATAATGTAGAAAGAGATGTATATATGAATACTTTGAAGAAAAATCTTACTTTGTTGAGTATCAAACGATGACGAATGAAGAAAAATTCCCAGAGTATGAAAAAGGAACGATACTCCTTCGACAGCAATGCGAAAGAAACTAAGCAGTAGACTCTCCCAAAAATATAAATATTACGATAGCGTTTCTGTGAAAACATTATATGGATATCAGACGATCGGCATTAATTTTTCAGTTTGGAAAAACCTTTCTATTCGCATCTTTGAGAAGATCGGCAGATATTGTCACAGGGACGTACCCTGGGTTTTCGGTAAGTGGAGTATGGTGGCAGATCATATCGTGAAATCGACCAAGTGCGTGAGAGGTCGAGGGTAAAGACAGATTGCAATAAACCGATCATATTTTTTGGTCCCGCAAAATTGCCTTTGGATCCCTCAGTATGCATCCTTAAGACTTAGGAGACTTTAGAAAGAAAACTGTAGGGAATTCCGAATGAAGTTCGACCGTCTTCTATGACATACCGATTTTCTCTTCCATTTTTAGTCTTTGGTGATACAATGTATAAAGTTTGACTCTGTTTAACCAAGTTTAAAAATAACTACGCATAAGTTAAAAGAAAATGTGCCGGTGATAAATCGACAATTATCAACGAAAATTCATATCGTCGATTTTAAAGTGACTGCGAATTCGATATTTATCGATTGAAATCGAATTCTACCAAGTCTACCTATATGTTAATTTTGTAGCGTATCTTGATGCGTGCGTGTATATTACAGCGGTGTGGAAGTGGTAGATTCGGAATAGGTGAGAACCTGCAACTTGGCAGACATGTAGATATAAACGTCAAAGCATCAGGAAAACCTGAAAACCTTGGATGGGTATAGAAGATACCTATCATGAACGAAAAATGAAAACCACTTAAATCCCTTCCAAAATCATAGCGCGAATTAATTGCCTGTAAAAAGTAATGTTATTTAGCCCTTTTCTTATCTTCGTTCACCGTTAAATCCGAATTACAAGTCATTTTCATTTAGAGACAGAATAGCTAAAGTAGACTGCTGTTCAACGAGATAAGTTAGATTTCGGCCTTCACTCCTACAATTTGCTGTAACACTATTCCCCGCAACATCCATCTTACTTCTGTATGTAACTGTAACTTGTCATATTTATCTCCCGTTTCATCACATAAATACCTCACATTAAAAACCGTTTATGTTTCCCCATTGGTTTTCGAAACTAGTCTTTTTAATAGTTCATGAGTTTCTTCAGTGTTAAAATTGTTATATTTTCGACTGATCTATGTGCTGTTCTAGAGGTTTATCCATACTATCTCAAACGAAATAAATAAATCGTCCCATACTATAGTCTTTAAAACTATTACATTTTGATTTCAAATTCTTACATTTGAAATTCAACTTTTTAACATTGAAATTCGACCATTTATATATACACACATACATATATATACACACACATATATATTTAGGGCAACTAGCTGTTGAAGGAAACCCGGTGAGCACTTACCAGAAGGAGAGCCGCGGGACGCCCCAGCGGCTCTCCTTCTGGTAAGTGTTCACTGGGTTTCCTTCTACACCTAGTTGCCCTAAATATCCTTATTTACCTTTTCCTCTTCCGCAAGTGTGTGTGTGTGTGTATATATATACAAACCTCTACAAATGTGTCTCTCCAACACCCCAGCGGCTCTACTTCCGGTAAGTGTTCACTGGGTTTCCTTCTACACCTAGTTGCCCTAAATATCCTTATTTACCTTTTCCTCTTCCGCAAGTGTGTGTGTGTGTGTATATATATACAAACCTCTACAAATGTGTCTCTCCAACACCCCAGCGGCTCTACTTCCGGTAAGTGTTCACTGGGTTTCCTTCAACACCTAGTTGCCCTTACTTACCTTTCCTCTTCCTTAGTATTTATATATATATATATATATATATATATATATATATATATATATATATATATATATATATATATATATTACAAAATCACTTAATATAAAAATATGTATTATTAAAAGTGAAAGTTAACGTATTAATTAGTTAGAGAGCTAATATTGGTTAAACAAGGTTATTTGGACTTTTTATAACTTAAATTGAAGAAAGTGATAGATCATCACTGAATTATTTACACGAATGGGTTTCTCCTAACACTATCTTACAAGACCCGAGCAATGAATGCTTCTGCCTTCCTAATACATAAAAGATTTTACTTGAAAATTACTGCGAGAAACGCGTTATTACACAACTTCATTTTTAAATAGTGAATACACGCAACAGTGAGTTTCATCTATATGAAATAATGACTAATTCATAATATTTATGATGCAAACAATTAGAGAAGCTGCTGCTCCTCACACAGTAGTGGAAACAATAGCGTATCAAATTTGAAATCAATTTTCGCGATCCATCGAATATATTTAGCGACGAGCGAAGGGCCGCAGCCCACATTTTTCGTTGGAATATCTGAATGGAGAGATTCTGAATATTTATTTTACGCAGTTGATAATAATTACCTCAAATTCCTGTTGTTTCAGGAAAGAATGAATTTTGATGGATATTCATCAAAAATTCAATAATCGAAGAATTCTTGAAATTCCATTTCAGCGTGATGTTATTCTTCACTTTTCAAAGAGAATGTACCATTTATTTTTGCTCGAAATTTTATTGATTTTCCATTATATCATAAGTAAAATCGGCAGCAGAGATAAATCGTCACTTCATAGCAATCGCCGAGGTAGTTTGATTCATTACCAAATTAAAGCGTTTTAACCACTCGGACTTAAATTGCAGCCGGGCTTCTGTGACACTTTTATTAGAGTTACGATATACATTAATAAGCTTTTTTGACAATGAGGAAAGAAAAATTTTTCAGCCATATTCCGATAAATACTTTTAACTCAAAAAATGCTTTAACACTTGTTGATACCCATTCCGCTACTGGCTAAGGATAAATTTTGTGTTACGCTTTATCAATATAGGCAGCATAGGAGTGCGAATGCAATTCTGAAATCTATATCATAGAAAGAGAATAACGATTTCTTTAGCGCCGTATATGTTTACACGATAGTGAAACATGCGTATCCCGTAAAAATAATATATTACAGTAGAAACTCATAAATACAGCAATAAAAAATGCGGCACTTTTGAAAATTTTTATCGCATCTCGGATGGACTGATATTTTACTGCAATTAAAACCTACCCAAGTGCCTGCTGACTGTTTAAAATTTATATGTTGGATATTTGCTGTACTGGGAAATACGATGGCCAGACTTACCGAAAATTCCGAGAGTGTCGGATTTTTACATTACGTTCCGGAAGTAATCTTCAAATCATCAATTGATCCCGAATTTCTCATATCTGCTATATTAAATGTCATTGTCACTACTTGCAAACTTCGTAGTCTTATGCAATACATGCAAAGTAATTCTGCCTTCCGGTAGGTTTTAGGCACACACCACCAAATCCTGGATATTCAAAGCCTTTCTCTTAAAATTCTTATATCCAATTCCTTCTTTTAACGAATCTAATATACCTATCCTCTTCCTACCTCTTTGCCTCTTTCCTAACATTCTTCCTTATATGACTTATTTCAGTAAACCGTTTTATTTCAAAATTTCACCCACCCATTTCTCCTGACTACCCCTTAATACACTGATTAAGTTCCCCTCCTCCCTTACTATGTTCAAAACTTCCTCATTCGTTTCCTCTCTGTCCAACTGATTTTCTCATCTACGCCATACCCACATCTCAAACGCCTCTAATCTCCTCACATCTTCTTTTCTCACTGTCTATGTCTTGCACCCATATAATGCTACACTTAATAGCAGAGTTTTTACTAACCTCTTTTTAATCTCTTTATAGAATCTGCCCGCCAACAGCTCTCGTCGTATCGTAAATGCCTCTTTTGCTCTTGCTATCCTTGCCCTGATCTCTTTCGTACTTCTTTCGACATTTGACAGAATAATACTCAAATAAGTAAAATAATTCTACCTGACCAGCCTTTCCCCATCCACTGTAACACTGACCTGGGCATTCTCAATCTTGAAAAATCTCATAACATTCGTTTTCCTTGTAATAATTTTCATCCCTAATGCGTTTGCCTTTTCATTTAGAGAACCAACTAGCATCTGAAGGCCGCTTTCAGAATTATTCACCAATGCTTTGTCCTCTGCATATCGAACGGATTTAACCAGGCTCCTTCCCGCTTTTATCCCTGTTTCTATATCTTTCCACGCCTCCCTTATCATTTTCTCCGCATAAATGTTAAACAATACTGGTAAGAGGGCTGCCCTGCCTCACCCCTCTCCCTAGCGTACTCCAATCCGATTCTCCCTCTGCTACCCTTTCCAGGTTCATATAGCCATTTCTGATTAAACGTCTATCTCTCCAATCAACTCCTCAACACCTTCGTCAGCTTAGGCCATAAAAGTATATCAAAGGCCTTTTTGACATCTACAAAGCATGTGAATACATCCTGGTTGCACTCAATTTCTCTTTCTCATCACCGCTATTGCATCTCTGGTGCCACAACCTTTTCGAAACCCGAACTGATCTACACCTATATAGCTATTGGCTTTTGCTTCTAGCCTCCTGTTCAATATTCTGAGAAAACTTAAGCTGCATGCGAAATTAAGTTGATTGTTCTATAATCCTGACATTCGTTTGTTTTATTCTTTTTCTTCAAGGTTATCAAAACAGATCTACTTAAATCCTTTGGCCATTCCCCCCTCTTCATATATCTTACGGCACAATTTATAAAAACTCTCTTTTCCTAGCTATTTGACATTTTGACATATTTATCAACTCCTACTGCTTTCTTTGACTTCGTATCTCTGAGAGCCTTTTAAATCTCACCATTCATTATTCCTCCCTCTCTATCTCAATAGATTCTGTCTTCAAATCTTTAGCATATAACTTTTCAATATACTCTTTCCAACTATTCCTCACATCCTCTGTCTCGTATAACACTTTGCCGTTTTTATCTATAATTGTGGCCAGCGTATTTCTTTTCTTGTTTCCCATTAACTCCTTCACTTTTCGGTACAATAAGTCTACTCTGCCTTGTCTCTGCAGCTTCTCCATGTTCTCACATTGTTCATTCCACTGTGACTCCCTCCTTTTCACGAATGGCATAAATACTTTCAAAACTTAGAAAATTTCGTAAGTAAATATATCATTTGTAATTATTATATGATCGTAAATAAACTTAAAGCTAATTCTTTCAGTACGTGAAAGGCACTTCTATTAGGTAAACCATACCCCGAAACAACAATAAAATACGTGTGAATTTCACAAAAATCGTTCAAAACAAACATAAATCAACAGATGTCTATTGATGTGATTTTATTTCTCACCCAAAACCTTGTAATTTTTTAACTAACCCGTTGAATAAACGAAAAATCTCTCTAAACGAAAAATGATATTATTCACCACGAGAATTTTTCGTAAAATATTTGTAAATTGCATAGCTTAATATGAGTAGAATAGTCACCAACTATCCTCGGGGAGGTGCACTAAGTGTAATTAATAACGTGGAAGGAGAGAAATTTAGCTACGATAACATCAATCAAAAGATATTTTCGAGCAATTTATATTCTTATATGAATTGCCTGGGTGACATCAGTTTAAGTGACGGAAAAAATAAACCTAGGACGCAAGAGCATATTCCTCCTAGTGCCATTCCCGGGGCCTTTTCCTCCTTCAACTATCAAATTCCTCTGTGGAAAGGAATTCCTCGCTGTGAATCCTTCGGAGAAATGAAATTGATAAACCCTACCGTTGCGTGGAGGTCCATTCCATATGGGGATATGGGAGTGACCAAGGGTTTGGAGGGGTCGGCCGAAGGATAGAAAGGGACAGGGGGAGGGAGGCGAGGGTTCAGTTTGATGAAGGTTGTAGTCGAGGCTCGGAGGGTTGAGGAAAAGGGACAGATAGAAGCTAGTCTACTGAAGTATGAAGGTCGCAGCGGAAAAGGGCACATGATTGAATGTTTTGGAAGATCAAAATTGTATGAAGTTTGCTTTCTTTTAAATTGTTTCGTACAAATATCTGATCGGAGTATTTCATAAATTATAATGCGTAAACGATAGCAATAATTGGTGAAGCAAAGATTCTATACAGATCGTTAATAGGTAAACGTATGTAGAAATACAAATATTTGCATACACACATGCATATGTAATTCGATGGATTATTCTAGTATGAAAAAGTGAATACAAATTCAAGTTTTACAAGAAACTATTAGTGGTGTTTTACGTAAATCGGACACAAAGCGCACCAGAGCCCAAACGAAGACAGCGAAATGAAAAAAACAGAAATAGTTTCATTCCTATGAACATCGAGGAATGAGCAAAGATCTATGGAGCAGATTCGAGTAATATGAGATGTTCGTGGAAGATATACAAGCACTAAGGAAGGAAAAAGCAACTCCATCTGAAAGTGAATGTAAAGAAATAGAAACAAGTGCCACTGAAAAAGTGACGAAGCGAAATAATCCATTTTTAAACAAAAAGAAAAATATGATTTTCAAGATTTTTGTCTCGAAAATTGATCCGAAAATTAGGGCTGCCCCGTAACTATACGTAAAATATATAAACTAATACTTTCCTCTCATATTTACGGACTTTTACGATAAGAATTTTCTCTAAAGACATCATAGCGTCAAGCATACCGTCTCTAAAGAAAAAAATCACACTGGATTTAACTTATCCAATTACTAAACCACTATTAGGACATTCTCAATATAAACAGAAGCGAAACTATTTCAAAGGGAATTAAGTACGCTTAACGTACCCTCCTAAAAGAGCCAAAAGAAAAGGGAAAAAAGAGAAAATAAGTGGTTATAAAATGGCATTCCACTGAGAAAATTAGACTAACTTGTTAAAAAATTGTTTGTCTTTATTACAGGCAAATTATAGAAAAAATGGATGTAAGATGACGGTTGCAAAACCAAAAAGGATGAGAGAAGAAGAAGTTTAGAAAATTATGTGAGATGATGATTAAATATACAAACTGGGTCAAAAGAGAAGCGGAGCTGTGTTAAAGATTAGATTACGGTGAGCGAGGAAGATGAACTGAAGTCCTAGAGAGGAAAAGGGCACTGTAAATAATTATTCATATATGAAACTAAGTCTACAAATAGAAGAGCAAGGCCTGTTATTAGTTAATTCAACGTTAAATATAATTATTAAAGAGAAAAGAAAAATAATTTGACAAAGACATTCAAATACCACCAGAAAATAATTATTCAGAAACTATGAATTATATATATATATGTACTAGTAGACGGTACTTGCATTTTGCAAGCATTACAGCCTATTCTGTATGGGGTAAAAATAAAACCTAAAATTTGAACTATTAAGAATTTCAGATTTTTTCCATTGCTTGTGACAAAAAATCAATAATCGTACCAATTTTCAAGCTTCTAGCTTATCTGAAAGTCTCGGCAGCGATTTACGTGATTTTCGTATGGGGCAATAATGAGGCAAGGATAGCCACTAAAAATTGAAAATTGAAGAGTTTCAGATTTTTTCCATTGGCTGTGACAAAAAAACCTATAATAGTACCAAATTTAAAACCTCTAGCTCATATGTAAATGCCTTATAATTTTTATCGTCGTATGGGGCAATAATGGGACAAAAAGAACCCATAAAATTAAAATTTCATCATTTTAAGAATTTTTCCCATCGGTTGTGATAAAAACCCTACCCTCGTGCGAATTTTTAAGCTTCTAGATCAGTGGTCTTCAAGGTGGGCGATAGCGCCCACCAGTGGGCGTTTTTGGATTTTTGGTGGGCGTTAAAGAACTCATCAAATGCTATTATAATTTTTAGACTGAAAAATAAAATTCTATAAAAAAGCTTAATGATACGCACACATATTCTGTACAACTATTTTATGTACAACTATTACAGTTCGTTTGTCGTTAACTATAGTATCATATCATACTATACTATAGCCGGTTCACTAGCTAAAGTCTCTTGGCCTTGAAGACGCCAGTTAGCAGCAGCCAATAGGATACGGTTTGTTTTGGAAGGTAGTGGGGAGGAACCCAGTCTCACTCCTGCTCTCGAGGCGTTGCCATTTCTACCGCCGTCCAAAGTCCGGATCAAAAAGAAGGATAGGAAGTATTTTATTTAGAAATTGCGTAGTATATCAGCTGAAGGCGAAAATCCGCGCACCGGTATATGCTCACCCGCACAAAAGTTAAGAGGGGCGATGGAAGGGGAAACGTTCGTGATTGACTACTTGCTCTAAGTAGGCCAAGAGATTTCAGCTAGTGAACAGACTATAGCGACAATGTATCCATGCTGCGGTAAAATCGAAAGGCCCATGAGGGTGGTCGGAATCTCTCGCAGAAACAGCGAAGCATTTAAATTTAATTTTATCAAACATATAAAATCATAAATTTTTAAGTAATGTTACTACCACTGAGACCGTATTCGGTAATCTCATCTAACGACAATCCCACTAGTATTAGGATTACCATACGTCCGGATTTTCTTAAAATTTACCGAAATTTTAGCCAATAAAACTTTTTTTTCTGGTTATGCCCATCAAAATCTTAACACTATAGACTTGAGCAATTAGATACCTTGTTTTTTTTTTAAAATTATACTACAGTTTAGGTTTAAAATTAAATTTGTCCGGGTTTTATTATCAGAATATGGTAGTCCTAACTAGTATGTACCATTTAGGAAAGAAAGTATGATCGAATTTTTCACCAGCTATGCCAAGATAATGATGAGCAGTTTGTTCGCTTGTTGTTACATACTGAAGTTCGTTGGCCCTCGAAAGGGAACTGTTTGACACGTTTTGTAGAATTATACGGTAGCGTGTTGTCATTTTACCTTAATGGAAACAAAATTGACATTTGCAATAATTTAAAGTCGGTGAAAAAGGATGCTCTTTACTTGGCTGGAATATTCTAAAAAAATAATTAATTTAACTTACGACTTCAAGGAAAGCAAGTGACACTCATTGATTGCAAAAATGTTATTTCGGTATTCATTGACAAATTGGATTTATTAAAAAAACATCCTGCAAAAAGAATTTTACCAGTTTCCGGAACTACACAACATCAAAGATGACCTTACAGCCGAAGACAGACAAGTTTGCAGATCACCTTTCTGTCATTAAAATTGATATGATGACTTGTTTTCGCGATGTCATAGACTTGAAAGTGGATGCCTGGATGCTGACTCCATTCATCACATATGTGTGAGATGTGGTTATTGAATACCAAGAGGAGAGAATAATTAATTCATGATGATGAGTGTAAAGCCAATTTCAACCAAGGTGGATATGTACAACTTTGGCAGAACAAGAAAATGCCCTCTCTGTATCTACGCTTGTGGAAGAAAATACCGTTGCTCTTGTTAGCTTTCCCAGCTTCATATCTAGTCGAGAAGGGGTTCAGTGAAATCGAAAATCTCCTGTCCAAAAAAAGAAACCGCTTACAAATAACAGAAAGGGGAGATCTTAGAATGACCCTTACAGACTTGAAGCCAGATATTGATTCCCTGGTTTGTAGGCAGCAAGCACAAAGTACGCATTGGAATGTTTGCCAAATGCTTATTTTAACATTGTTTACGGATTAATAAACATAATTAAATTTGATGTCTTTTATTAAAAACTTTATTGTTAAGTTCATATGGTAGGTGGCGTAGTGAAGTGGGGCAGGGGGGTGCAGGGTGCAGGTGCCCGGGCGCCGAGTTTAGGGGGGTCGCAAAAATATCAAATTAGCACCCGTCGGATTGAGGTGCGATTTGCACCCCCCCCCCCCCTTCCCCCTTCCCCCTTTGTAAATCGCTTTGCTACTGCGGGCGCAAAATTATTCCTTGTCCCGGGCGCCAGAAACCCTCACAACGGCACTGGGTGGGCGGTGAACTTCTTTCAAAGGACAACATATGGTAAAAGTGGGCGGTGACCCAAAAAAGGTTGAAGACCACTGTTCTAGATCAACTGAAAGTTTCTGTGCAGGTTTACGTGCCGTTCGTAAGGAGCATTAATGGGGCAAAAATATCCCCTAGAAATTTAATTTCAACAACTTCGGATTTTTCCCATTGGCTGTGACAAAAAACCTATAATCAAACATTAATTCATACATTAGTATTATATGTGAGATATGACCATGATAAAAGAAGCTGTGGGAAGATTAGAGGATTTTGAGATGTGAATAAGACAGACAGGAAAGATTAGTTTGACTGTGGGTAAAACGAATTCAGTTTTTAATACATTTGGTGAAGATTCGAGCTTAATTAGAGCAATAAGGGAGAGACAAGAAATCGATGAGTCAAATTTTGAAGCGACGGTCTGTTGAAAGAAGTCATAGAAGGAAGGATGCTACAAGAGTGGAGGAGAAGAGAGGAAATGGAAGAGAGGAGGAGGAGGGAGAAGAGGAAAAGAGGAAGAGAAGAGGTGTGGGAACAGAGGAAGAGAGGAAGAAAAAAGAATAACAAATTTAATAAAAGAATGGGGTAAGAAAAGATGAAAAGGCTTTGGACGAGATAATTTGGTCGTGATGCCATAAAACCTAACAAAAGATGGAAAACATATGAAGGCGACTATTTAAATTACTTCCATAACTATTGTTTGCTTCCGCACGCCGCCAATTCTTTTGCAGACTCTTCGCATTATTTGAAGACGCTGTACTATTGAAGTATTCGTGTTCCATGTTTTACACCAATAAGTTAGAATGGGCAGGACACAATGGTCTTTTAATTTTCCTTTGAGGGAGACCCAGAGTTTTTCTTTCCCTGAGTATATTTGCATTTCATATTAATGCACACTATGCAATCTTCACTCTCCTACCGATATCAACATAAAGGAGATTAATAAATAATGATGAGTTAACGAAAATAAACAAAGCTTGTGACTTCCTCGAGTTCTGCTCCATTGATGTAGTGGATTTTATAAATATTCGTTTTAAGGTAAGATTTTCAGCTTGGATCTCAGAGTTCTTCGCTTATTTTACGGAGTTTCCTTGGCTTTCTGTAAACAGTAAGATGTAAGACTCAAATGGTCTCCATTTATCTTTATACATTTTCTTCCAATTACAGAGTTTCCAACACCTCCTCTGTTATTTATTTGTCCTCTCTCCGTGACTGAATATAGGTCTTCACCGAAAAATTTACCACCATACGTTTCTTCATGTCTTTCCGACACCCTTAGCTGGTCCCCATACGGTAAGAGTTCACTGGATTTATTACGCCCATACCTTATATACTTTATACACTCGTCTCCATTACAATAACTCGCTCGCGCGTTCTTTCCTCAAACTTGTTTCACTATTTACACCTTATAGGTCATAGAGTATCGACAACAAATAACTCACACCTAGACATAAAGTTTGCAAGGTTATTAATGTCGGCAAGGGCAGAGGAATCTCGCCCGGAACGACATATGCTGTAACGAGAGGCAGTACCGCTCGTTAACCAAGGTAGTCTCAGGTATATACTTTATCACATTTTATTTTACGAGCGCTCTTATGTTTTCGCTTTGCTTGTCTGTCTGACCGTCTGTGCAATAAATGAAATCAAAATAGAAAATAAACGGTAAGAGATATAACACTGAAACCTATGGTCTATGATGCCATTTATTACGCTATCAAAGAGACCGCGGATGCTTTCAAAATTTTGAAATTAGGATTCTGAGCAAATTATTTTAGATATAAAGTTATTTAAAAAAAATTAACTGTGGATTAAATTACTTTATACAATACTAGCGGAAGGGCCCGTTGAATTTCAACGGATTTAGTGCATCTAAAACTTCGACCGTGTAACGTGTAAACATCGCAAGGCTCAATCAAATTGGTTTAAACTACTACACCACTTAACTCTCTATTCCAGTTAAAATGCCACATTCCTCTTGTTTCTACCTGCTGTAGTTGCTGAGTTGTAGAATAACATACATACATACCAACACTTTGCTTTATAGATATCTATAGATACTTACATTTTTAACATGAATAATTTTAAGTTTACAATTCTAAACAAACTCCAATAAATAAAACGAGCTTTTTCATATTGCGTCATCAAATGAAGCTTTCCATTTTTTAACTTTCTTCTTTTTCAAGTTTGTGTTTGGTATAGGATCAAGTCCACAAGAGAGCTTACAATTAGGTATAGAGTTATGTTTCGTATAGAATCCTATGCGCTCAAATATTAAAAGTTTAGTACGTGTTCGTTAAATCAAAAATATCCGGAAATTTGAAATCGCTTATTTTCAAACGCGTAGTTCCATTTAAATATCGTGAAAAGCACGATAACACGGATCTAACGAGCACTTTCTTCCCGTAGAGAATGGCTTATTTCCGTTCGCTATAGAACGAAAGACCTTGTTAATGACGATGACTTATGATCCATTTTTCAATCGATCCGTATATCGGCTGAGGTAATTCCCCTTTGAAGCCATGGTTTTATAAACTGGTATCAAGGCCCATGGGCCAGAGCTATTCCTTCGACGCGAATTAAGGTATTTTCCATATTATAAATTATCAAAATCTCTCTATCTCTGGAAAACCTTAAGAAGAGGCAAAGGGGAACAGTAATATATTCAAGAAGTGGCTCGGATGAAATGGAATTTGAAAAGAATGGATGGTAGGGTAGGATCAAGAAAATGAAATTTTTTTGGGTAGCAATATTTCAAAAAGGGAGTAAATCATGCCTTTAATGACTAACGTATTGGAGAATTGAACTGAATTTATTATTCTCAAAACCGGCACCTATAGCTTTCTGTTATCAGCATCAAAGTGACAATTTAGTTATATTGTGTCTCTATTTCTATCCATATATATGGAATTGTTTAAATCTTCATTTAAAAATAATCACTATAATAAACGTCATCCAATTATTACACAAATTAAATAAATGATACAATGAAATGTTTCCTTTTCGAATTATTTGTGAATATTGATGCAGTAAACTGTTTCGAAAAGCTCTACTCAATAATATCTTCCCAAATATTTTAATTAATAAAATCATTCGCAACTGCAAATAAAAAGAGTTTAAGAAGATTTTCATAAGTTTAAGAAATGCGAATTTCAACAAGGAATCCATTCAAGCGAAAAGGTTTTTATGAGGTGATTATGCCATCTGAAATACCTTCAGTTACTCGAAGAAACGATTCTGATTCTCCTATGCAGAGGAAATATTCCGAAACAGATGCCAAAATGATTCAACGCGAATGCGCGCGGGGAAGAGAATGACGAGGTCATGCATAGAAAATGTAAAATATGACAATAAGGGAAAGGATACAAAATGGCGGAAGGAATTTGCAACTAGAAGATGGAGGTTCGATTCTAGGTCTTCGGTAAGAAACTCCAGAAAAGCCCTTTTGATTCCGTCCTTGATCATTGGACTGGAATCGATGGTTGCGTAGAACAGAGCGAGGTGGGAGATCGGTCTCAACACCCCATTAAAGGGACGCCGTTTTATCTCGTTCCCTCGTCCAAGAGTGGCCAGAGCCTAAGGCGCTCATACATAATTTGGTTCAATCAGAGACGAGGCCGCCTTGAGGGAAGAGAGCGCTTCAACGCGAGGGGTACGTAGCCTTAATGATAATTCATTTTTAAATTGCCTAACGCTAGGAAACAACCTCGATGGCCAACTTGGTCGTGGAGAAGAGATTATATTACGGGTGAAATCTCCCCCCTTCCTCCCTAAAATCTCTGGATAACACAATGCCATTGTTAAGGATGAGCACTACAATGTTTCGGATTTGAATTCCTGCGGCTCCGTGATATAACAGGTTACACGTCTCTCTTTAAAGTTATGTCTTAATTTAGATCTGTCCTATTTCGTTTCATTTGAATATTCAGATACCTATCTCATGATTACCTCTTTCGTTCATATTAATTACAACACAAACCCGCATACATAAATGAACAGCATAGATTTTCAGTCCACCTATTATAAGTCACTCAATGTATCTGAATATATATCATACTTCTTTGCGTACTGCAAATTTAGCTTTGATAAGAAACTCTTAACATGTAACTTCTAATTAAGATATTTTGTAGCTTTTTTAAACAAATATATTAGTCACAGATCTAAATAAGTCGCTTCTTTGAAATTAAAATATTGGAATAAATATTTATAGTTTTGATAAAGAGATTATTTATCAGTATCCTTCGATGTGGGTCAGCTTAATTCCACGGAAGCGATAGGAAATTTCCTCCGAATTCTTCGTTGTTTTCTTGCAAAATCACGCTACGAATTTATTCCACTTGAATGCGTACATTCTTATGAACTTAATCAAAAGGATAAGCAGTGACCTTTGTTTCTCTCGTAATTTTAACTCGATCAAAAGAGTCTGATCAAAAACATTCCAAGTTCAATAAACGAAATCAAGAGATTCCTCTATTTAGCAATTCGTTTTGTTCATGAAAATTTTGAATTAAACTATTAACATTTTGCAAAGTTTAAAAATGGTGACTATGTTTTAATATTAAACCCAATACCACACACTAGTTCTTCTATTTTCTGATATAGTAAAAGCGCTCGAAAATCTAATTAGAATAACAGATCAAATTATTTAAATCCCTTTTTTACTAGATTTACAAAAATCAGGCCAACGTAAACGAATTACATTTATTTGGACAATAATTACGGTTTTGCATGCATTTACGAGGCCTTCTATTTACAAGATAATGAAAATTGTGGTGCGCGAACTTGTTTGCATGTTAAATTCCATTAAGAACCTAGGAAGCTTGGCATACAGGCAGGCTAAGCTAATAGCAACACTCGGAGCGAGTTCCTCTGCGCCTTTATTAAACTTCATCCATTCTCTCTTGAATAGTCCTGATTTTATATAAACACATCCCATTTCTGAGTTTTTTCAAGTTAATGCAAATGAGAAAATAAGTTACAAGCGGGCGCAGAAAATATATGATTTTTGTCTTAAATTTTCCCTTAAACGCCGGAACTATTTTTGAATAAATAAAATAAACGAGATTTATCGTTCAACAGAATCAATTCTTACGGAGAATCCTCGCACGGTTTTCTCCCGTTCCCTGATAATAAATGCGCGACAACATTGATTTTTAGCTATTAAAAGCGCGCAATTTTATTCTCGCGGCGTGTGTGCTTTTACCCTAATCACATCGCCGGCCAACGATGTGGAAGAGAAAGAACTTTGGCTTATAATTATTTTACGGCGGTCCAGTAGCAGGACTGGGATTTAGACTGCGTGATGTCTCGGATTCCAAAATGGAGGAGGGCACCGTTAGGAAGGTTAACTCTTAAATCTATTTCCATGCATGATTAGCATTCCTCGAGCAATGTTCGTGATTTATCTTTTTTTTAAAATTTATTTAAGAACCTCCCATAAGGTCACCTTCATAATTTTTACGGACGAAACAAATCCCCGCAGCGGTTAAACATGAGGGGAAATCCTTAATTATAACGAACTAATCGTTTCGGATAAATGTGTCAACCGTTAAAAAAAATAGCAGGCTGGAACGCGGAACGAAAAAAATATATATAAAAAAAGCATCGATCAACCGAAAAAAAAATAACCTCCTCCAGTTATAAATGTAACTCCTTTCTGTAAAATGCAAGCCATGCCTTTATAGTTGGTAATACGAATGTAAATATTTGAGCACGGAGAGGTTTTTGGGTTTTGAGGCCGGCGGCAGAGAGTGAAAGAGAGAGAGAGAGAGAAGAGGGAGGAGAAATGCGGGCGGGTAGCTGGACATGCTTTGAGAGGTCGCCTAAAAGGGAGGAAATGAGGGGGATAAAGAGAGAGAGGGAGATAGAGAGACCGGAGGGAGTGGTGGTCAAGGGGGAGGGAGGAGGAGGGAGGTCTGGCGAGGGAGAGATTGCGGCCCGAGCACTGTTGAAATGGTCGCAGATAGAGAACCGGACCGGAGGAACGAGACGAGACATTGGACGCAGAGAGAGAGAGAGAGAGGGAGGGAGGGGAAGGCAGCGGAGGGTATGGCCATAGTGGAATGGAGGAAGGTAATCATTCGGAGGCCTCCCGACAACTCCCCGATTAGCCCCACTCTTAGCCCAGGTCACGCTCCCGATCGGGGTCTAGATGAGTCGGTATTTCGCGGAGCCAGTGCTCTCTTCCTCCCTTCCTCTCGCTTTCTCTCTCTCCACCTACCTCTCTCTCTACCTACCTCTCTCGCTATCTACCTCTCTCGTAGGCAAGGATTTATCGGAGGCGATGCAGAAAGTCTGCTCTGCGTGTTAAGGCCGAACTGAAAAGGGAGAGGGTGACGGAAAGAGGGAAGGAGAGGGAGAGATAAAGAAAAGGAGAAAAGAGAGAGAGATAGAAAAGAGAAGGAGCGTGTGCGTCCATAATGATGGTGTGGGAGGCGTGGAGGGTAGGTTCCTTTCAAATAAAGGATGGCGAGGGTTGGGCAGCGGCGCTGCAGAAAGGAAAACAAATCCCTCGAAAAAGAGGATGAGAAGAGAAGGTAGCGGTAGAGGGGGGAGGGTGAGGAGGTGAGAAGAAATGGGGGTAAATGGACTAAGAGGAAAGGGAAAGAAGTAGGGAGGTCCGAGGGAAAAGAGAGGTACGGGAGGGAGAGATTTTGAGATGGGAGGGTGAATGGGAGCGAATGTAGGAGGGAAGCAGAGAGAGAAAGGGAGGAAGGAGGGAGGGAGATAGAGGGAAGGAGAGATAGACAGGGAGAGAGAGAGGGATGGAGGGAGGGGGAGGTACGGGAGGGGGAGATTTTGGGAGGCAGCGTAGGAGGGAATCAGAGAAAGAAAGGAACGGAGGGAGATGGAAAGAGGGAGTGAGATAGGGAGGGAGAGATTATATCAGATTAAATATTGTCTTTATTTGGGGCGTGACTGAGATTAGGTGGTCCTATTTCCTCATATCCACTCGTCATTATATAAATATAATATTACATACTAGAAATAATAATGATACAATACTGTAAAAATATATGAGGGAGTGAGAGACGGAGGGGGAGAGGGAGGGAGAGAGGGAGGGATAGGGTGGGATCGAGAGGAAGGTAGGAGGGTGGATATTTGGGAAGAGGGAATGGGAGGCAACGTAGGAGGGGAGAAAGAAATTGAGGGAGGAAAAGAGAGTGTGAGGGAGAGAGGGAGGGAGAAAAGGGAGAAAGGGTGGGAAAGAGTGGGAGGAAGAGGGAGATAAGGAGTGTTTAGTTAGAAGGAGGGAGGGATAGAGAGGGAGATAAGGAGAGAGATTTAGTTAGAGGGAGAAATAGAGAGGGAAGGACAGAGAGGGAGGGAGAGATGGGAAGAAATGGAGAGGGATGGAGCGAGAGATCGAGTAAGGGAAGGAACGGAGAGGGAGAAAAGGTAAAGGGAGTGTGGAGCAGAGACAGATAGAGGGTATTGAGAGGTATGAGGATTGAGGGGAGGACGGAGGAGAAATGTGAGGTAGGGGCGAAGAAAGTAAAGGAGGCGGAGGTGCGTGTGCCCGTGTGGAAACAGTTATTCACTCCCCCATGGTGTTGAGAAAAATGTGCGGAGAAACATTTTTTCAAGAATCCTGAGTTGGTGAAAAAAAGATTTGCCGTTTCTTTTTTAATTTAATTTACGAGCCCAAATGTGATCAAACATTAAAGTACACCAAGATGACGTGGAAAAATCTCTTTCTGTCGACAACCGAAGAGGAAAAGTCATCATTTTAGAAATTGAAAAACCACGCCATTCAGTATTATATATTCTTAGCTTAATAATAAAATATTTCAGAATGCTCTCCAGCTGAAAATTTTATTAGATTATCATCCACAGTGTCAGCCCGCACCCTGTCTGTGGATCTTATTGTTATACATGTGTATTTTATTAGGTTTTAGCAACTCGTTATGTATCACTAATTTGTTGAATGTACACGATCGCTTACGATGCATCACAGAATCATTAGGCTACTTAAATTCTTAGACCTTTGAAATCATAGTATTGGAATGGATAGGAAGTAATTAGGATAATTATAAGCCTGGAATGAATATCTATACCATATATGTACAGGGCGAATGTCAGGAAATATTAAGCTCAACAGGCGAATGAGAAATAGATGTTTATAAATCGAAAAAATGTTATTCCTTTTATATTAAACTTTTAGAAATTAGTCTGCAATGTTACTGTTAAATTATAAGCCGAGTTCCGTCTACGCTTAATACAAGAGTTCGATTCCAGAGGCGTAAATTTCTCCATTTAAATAACTCGAGATGATTTAAAATCCGGTGCGTGGACCTTAATTTGTTAACATTAAAAATATCTTGTAGTTAAGAATTTGCACAATTATGTGCTTAAAGGTTTTAAAATTAATTTTTTGATTCTGATATTTTCAACTTTAGTCAAAATTGCCCAAAAATTACGTTTTAATACGATCTATTCACATTTTTATACATTTAAATGATATATCATTATGAAAACGCATTTTCTAAATTCTATTGTAGGCTTTATCCTAATTTTAATTTCCATTTTATGCCCTTAATTTATTAGCGGGGCAATTGACTATCGTTAACAATTTCGTTTTTATTTTTTTGCTTACAAACAAATAAGTGGTTCATAGATAATCATTATTTCAATTGTTAAAAGTGTATTTTTTTCACTTACTCTTATAGAATACATTGATAAAGGAAAAGAAAGAAGGTATTGTAGAGAAATTATGAAGGCAGATTAAGGAACATAAGGAAAAAATAAAATCGACGTAGAGGAAATAGAGAAAGGAGATCAATACAGACAGTTGAAGAAAGAAAGAGAGAGAGATAGAGAGAGAGAGAAGGAATAGACGAAATGAGAAACCAAAGAATAAATAAATAAATGAAAGAAGGAATTGTTCAACTTTTCACAGACATAATACCAACACCTTCATACATCGATCGGCGAAAGGAAAGAGAAATATATTGCAGAAAACTTAGGAGAAGGAGAGTAACGCAAGAAACAGAAGGAATATAGTCACGTAACAGAAATAGAGGAGATGCCTCTATTCCTCGAATCACCTCCGCGTCAACTCCTGTTCAAATAAGGCCAGCATTCGTAATAACAACAACAATCAAGGCCAGGCTAAACAAAGTTCCCATCTATTTGGAAGTAAACTTTATCTCTTCTGGTCAACTATATGTCGAATTGTCAAGAGTAGCTTCAAAGGTCAACTTAAAGATTTTCATAAAATAAATGATGGAAAGTTCAAGACCAACATCGTCGAATGCAAAGACTTGGAAATTGTGTCCTAGAGGGTGGTGGGACTTGAATTAATTAGTTAATGGTGTCTATGGTGCCAAAGGGATGGAAAAGGGAGGACGGTGAAAGCATGTTCGTCTATAATTGCATTGTAATTATTTCAATTATATCAATTCTATTCTATAGAATGTTGTTACAAACTCACTCCTTCATAGCTCCCTTCAACTAATAAAGTTACTACTTGACTATAAAGTATCTTACTAAAGTGGATGGTTTCATGCCTTCTCCGGTTGTTTTCCTGTAGCTAGGCCCCTGAGAAATTGGAAGTAAACGTTAGAATATGAATGAAAAGCTTACTTTGATTACTTACAATTTCATTATAAAGCTAAAAATGTCGATAGCTTCGGTTTTCTTCACATTCAAATAGCGCCGGTTTTACGGATATTTTCCCGTTTTTCAATGCGAGATGTATAAAAGACTATTTTAAGATTAATCTCTTATGTATAATGTGGTAAACGTATTCATGCACATTTTTATTCAAACGTAACCTTATTTTTGTTAGAGCAACAAAATATATTAAAAAATTCATTCATGTGACTTTGAAGAAAAAGTCGTTTTTTTTTAAATAAGATTTAACCAAACAAAAATATGCAATAAAAATAATTTTTCCTTTTAAAATTTCATGTTTAACAGGCTCGTTAATTTTGTTTGCGAAATGTTTTATGTGTTACAATTCTTCAGTGAACTGCAAAGTACAAATTGAACTGTGATAAATAAATTTCGTAGAAATATCTCTCGATTTAATTGGTTTAACATTTGCTAAAAATGCTTGGTGAATGTAAAGATCTAATGATATTGATTCTAAGTTAACCTAATTAACAGAATATGTGTAATAGGATAAAAATAATGTTCATGGGTTAATAATGAACGCGATAGTTATATTATATATTTTGTTTTAATAATATTTTTTTGTTTTTGATATAAATGCGCATTAGTGTTTCTCTTTTAGAACTTTTAATGAAAATACTTTTATTATAAATGCTATAATGATTTTTAATTTGATCCAATGTGGTCATAAGTTTTGCTGAGCTAAATTTAAATATGTACATGTGAAATAAATAAAAACTAGCAATTGACGAAACTTATCGCTCACGACATAGGGTAATAATGTTATTATTGGTTGATGTTGTTTGATTCTAGATTTGCTACAATCCTTATGTTAGAAACAAAATTTTCTGGTAATGAGCATTCTTATGAATACATTTATTTCCAGTCGTCAGTCGAATGTAATTTAAAAGTGTATGCATGCTCCAAATAGGCAATGTTCAGAAAGAGACCAGGACTGGAATAAATTACGCAGTTAAAGTTTTTAACGTAGTTTGATGGAATACATAGCTATTTAGGATTTTACAATTCACCGCTTTAATGAGATTCCAAATGTATGCGTTTTTTTGGAAGAGCAGTTTTAAGCTGACAAAAATGAGGAATCGGTCGAGGTCTGACATAATTTCGAATAAGCACGTAAAACTCCACAATTCGAATAACATGATTACGCATGCGTTTTTATAGCCTGAAATAAAAGTTGCTCTATATTTTCCCTGTAGGTACGTATATCTCACTCCAATTTTCGTTCACTGCATTACATTCAGCAAGCTTTGGAAATAAAACTCTCCCTCTCTTAAACAAGAATTGATCATAAATTGTTTACGTTTATACTCTTATATTCATATGCGAACATTTCAATTATGCTTCATCAGCCTTTTAGTGATCGATATAAGAATGCCAAAAGGACACGAATTTATTCGAGTCATGAGAAATAATCGTACCACATGAGTGAGAGGGGGGGAGGCGGATAAACGCAGCATTTTCTCAAAACCATCTCCGCCTCATTAAAATCTCTCCATAGAGAGAGATAAGCTACAGCTTTGGGTTTTACAAAATAAAAACGAAAGAAATTCACGATTCAATCTGGACGACAAAACGAAACTTTTTTTAATACATACGATTTGTACGCAATGAGATCAGTCCCCACAAAAGACCTCTTTTCCACGAATATCATTTTTGTTAACTTTATATCCACACTCGGCGGCAATCCCGAGAATGCAATCACTTTTTCAAACAACGCTACAGCGGAGGTAAAAAAATTAATTTTTCGCACAGAGACGACCACCTTTGGAAATAAAAATAATCCCAGCACGAGGTAAAATAAAAGACACCGAGAAAAACGTAATAAGGAAAGAGGAGGAAGTGAAATTGACTGGATTTCGAATGAACAAGCCCCGCGGAGCTCAACTCGTGTATTTAAAGATATAACTAGATCAGGCGGCAGGATTTGATTGCGTGATAAATACGCCGAGTTGGGAGGTAAAATTGCGGGGAGAGAGAAAGAAATATAGTGAGGGAGAGAGAAAGAGAGAGAGAGAGAGGGCGTGTCTTGAAGGATACAAGGAAACAAATGTTAAAAAGAAGGACAAAAGGTTTTTTTTGGAAGGGAGAGAGAGGAGAGGGTGAGGACAAGGGAGAACGAGGGAGCGAGCACTGGTGCCCAGAGGGAGAAATGAGAGAGTGATGGAAGGTTGGAAAGCAGGTAGTGGGGTGAGAAGAAAGAGAGGGAGATAGTAATGAAAACGATGGCGGAGGTGAAGGGAACAGGAAAGGGGAGGGGGAAAGGAGGGATGGTACGGGAGGGAGGAGGTGGAAAGAGGATTCTGTGGGAGAATGCTCGTTAGCAAAGACACAAGAGAAGTAGGAAGGGAAGATCGAGAATTAGGGAAAGTCTGGAAGGAAGGAGGAGTGGGAGAGGATGCTGGAAGGTAGATTTAGGTTGGGAGAGGAATGATAGATGGGAGAAGATGAAAGAAATAAAGAGGGATGCTTCGGCGGTTGAAAGAAGCAGTAGTGCAAGGAGATAAGGGGAAAAGGGGGGAAGAGGATACAGTGAGAAAAAAAGAGTGATGAATCGGTCGCTTTATTGCTGTTACATAAGAGCTAATGGCCAAACCCGAGCGTAAAAATACATGTAATGGCATGTTGTGCGAACAGAAACATTTGTTCTACATCAGTAATAAAAATTTGTCTGTGAATTACGAGGGAGGATTTCCTGTCTGGTGGTTTTCGATGGTTTTCAAGTTGAAGCTTGTGCTATATAATCTATTGTGATTTTTAACCGAAATATGAATCAGGAGAGTGATATTAACATATATTAGGAAATGAGGCGGCCCAAAGTTTAGGTTTAATAGACAGTGCTTGCCGGCGGAGAGAGAATTTATTTGTATTATTTTGTGCAGAAGACAAAGAATGAGTAAAGCACAAAAGATATCCCAATGAATTCGGTCACTGTCTTGAAGGCACTATGTCTTTACTTAATTAATTCCAAGTATTAATAAATTTAATGAAAGAATTACCATGAATCCAGGATTTAAATTTTCCGAGCCCCTTAACGAAAGATGTTAACGAATGAAATGAAACAACGGAATACACCAATGTAATTATGCAGAATTTTATCTAATCAAATTATACGAAAATGTTTTAGTATTAAACAGCGCCATCTATGCACAAGCTGAGATTATTTTAGTTAATTTATGCAAATTTTTAACGGCTGAAACAGTTCAAAAGATACTTTTACATGATCTGGGACGAAAATTAAACACGATAACACAAGCGAAAGAAACAACACAAGGGAAGATACATCAATATTTGACTTTAAATTTACTGTTATTATATCAACTTCCGGCTTAATAAATTTTCTATTAAAGCAAGAGGTATTATGGGTTGAAGTAAGATAGCTATATAAACGTCTTTATTAGGGATAGATTAAGATTTCAGAGTCACTTATTCCTTCTAACCCAGTTATGAAAGTAAAATACCTGGACATAAATTAATACTCTCGTTTTGATATTTTTTCGAAACTAATACTATCATTTTAATATTTTTCTGCAACTGACGAAGTTTGTATTCCAAATTGCTGAAATTTATATACTTGAGATTTGTAATCATTTTGCTTGATGGGATGTGTACGTGTTAACAAATGCATAAAAAATATAGAGTATGGTAAATACCGAAGAATCTCTTATGCAGGCATCCTAGGTGTGTGTGTGTGTGTGTGTGAGTGTGTGTGAGTGTGTGAGTGTGAGAGTGTGAGAGTGTGAGAGTGTGAGAGTGTGAGAGTGTGAGTGTGTGAGTGTGTGAGTGTGAGTGTGTGAGAGTGTGAGAGTGTGAGTGTGTGAGTGTGTGAGTGTGTGTGAGTGAGTGTGTGAGTGTGAGAGTGTGAGAGTGTGTGAGTGTGTGAGTGTGAGTGTGTGAGAGTGTGTGAGTGTGAGAGTGTGAGAGTGTGTGTCTGTGCGTGTGCGTGTGAGTGTGCGTGTGTGTGAGTGTGTGAGTGTGTGTGTGTGTGTGTGTGAGAGAGAGTGTGTGAGTGTGTGAGTGTGAGAGTGTGTGTCTGTGCCTGTGCGTGTGAGTGTGCGAGTGTGCGAGTGTGCGCGCGTGTGTGCGTGTGTGCGTGTGTGCGTGCGTGCGCGTGCGCGCGTGTGCGTGTGTGTGTCGTTAATACCCGGACAATAATAAAAAATCTAATTAAAACAAAAACTAACTAATGCATTATACGTCCTGATTCTATATGGTTAAAGACTTTCTTCCTGTACTTATTACCTCATATTTCGAGTTTATCATAACTATAACTTGAAGATGCTCCTATTTGTTTGTAAAATCACAGCGATAATTCAATAAACAATAGAATTTAACATCACAAATAAAGAACTTCCTATATATAAACATTGTGGATACATTTATAATGTTCTCCTCTTGCGCTATATATCGTACTCGCTAAGGGCGATTTGGTGAGTGGATCTTAAAATCCAGCTGATACATCTATAACGCTTGAAATTGGACACTACTCCAGCTTTGCAGCAAAGAACGCTCAAAGAGCGCTTTGATCTTGGCGTTGCAATGTAATCCCTCCGCCCTCTTTGTATGCGAGGTACATAAAAGCTCTTACTCGGGGATTCTTACCTGAATTTAGAGCACAAAATCAAAGCTCACACAATAGTATCCAGAAAGTTAAAACGTTTTCTATTTTTAGTCAAAGAAGCTTTTGAAATGGTGAGAGACGGTATACTTTCCTTCTTTACAAACAAAGATTTGGTATTTGGATCCTAATTGCCCATCATTAATTACAGTTCAAATAATATCGTTTTAAAAATTATCAATCGGGATTGCTCTCTCGAGATATTATATTATGCTATGCTACGCTATTCTATGCTACGCTACGTTGCGCTGTGCTATGATGTGCTATGCTATGCAATTCTATGCTACGCTACGCTATGTTATGTTGTGATATGTTGTGCTGTGCTGTGCTATGCTATGCTAAGTTATTTTATATTACTTACATAATATTCTTCCGATAAAACATCTTTGAAATTAAAAGAATTCCAATCAAATCAATACATCTTTAATTGTGCAACTAAGTAACATATACTACGCGACATATATCAAATTCGACGGCGTTAATTTCATAATATTTTTGCATTTTATAATACTCGAGATTTGAAAAGGCCGGGAAAACCCCATATCCATCCCGAGAACAAACAAAACACCCCGAAAACCAGTCTAGCCGAAGTCCACATTCCGATTTAAATTTTGGATAAATGTAATTGAAATGTATAAGTAATAAATATACGTAACGTACAGAAGGCAAAGGCTGGCTGAAAAAAATCAGGACTTTATTTGGACAACTACCGTGATTAATAGACGTAGAAAGGATGAAGGGGATAAGGCCGGATAGCGAGGGAGAATGCAGGGAGAAAAAGAGGAGAAAGAAATGGGATGGGGTAGGAAATGTGCACGGAATAAAGAGATAAAAGGAAAAGCAGATGGAGAAAGGGAGTAGAATTTGATGCGGCCATAAGCCCCCCTCCCCCCCTCCTCACTTCACCTCAGAATAACTTCCCCTCCCCCCTTAATGCTGCACCCCCTTAAAACCTCTTCCCCCAATTCCATCCATTCCCTTCCAACTGGTCCAACTCCCCCCTCCCCTCCCCTCCCCCCTTACCCGCAACCGCCAACGGCCATGCCACTTCCATGTCCAGCCCGCCGTCTCCTCCCTCCTCCCCGGCCCAAAAATATCTCCTTCCTCCCCCCTCCCACAGACTCACCTATCGTACCCGATCCCCATCCCGGAGTTTTCGGGATGAAAGGAAAGAGTATTGAACTCACTATATTTCAAATACAATGAAAAACATGGCAGGAGAGAGGGAAAACAATGATAGAAGCTTGCGCGGATTACGAGTGTCCAATTGTGAGGAACTTAAATTGCTTCCACTTTTGTGAGTTACATCAGATGGATGAATATAGCCGTCTAATATAAATCATGAGAAAAACAAAAAAGAAAGAAAAGAATTGAGTGTTCCAAATATTACCAGACGACAGGCTTTGTGCAGAAAGATTCGGCGTTAAAAATTCCTAATTACGTCGCTCGGTTTAAAAATAGCCTTTCTGTATTTTACCAACCAATCAAGTCTTTGCTATAACGTGTGTCCATAGAAACACGAAGAGTTTTATAATCCTTTTGGTGATGTTCTTTTATATATATCTGACGCCAATATACGTAAATACACATATTGATTATCCTTGTGTGAAATGGGTTTTAAAACAGTACCAAACAACATTACAAAACTATTATTATTTAACCCATACAAAACCGTGAAATATTTTGGGCTCGTAGTTCTAACGCAAATAACCATTTATATTTAGGTCCGTTTGATGAAGAGAAGTTCGTTTAAACATAATAATTTTCCCATCGATGTCTGAGATTCGTTTCATTCAAAAAATGATTCGCCATGACGCTCTTCATGATAGCATATATTTTGAATTTGCGATATAAAAATAAACCAGTCAACACCCAGTTCTCAACTTTATCAGTTCAACCAAATATTGATGAAATGTATATATTTATTGAAATGCGTATTCTGATAAATTAACTTATTTATTTATTTATTTAAAAATCGTCGATACAATTTAGTCGTATGACTAAGTGTAACAAGAACTAATTTAACCTAAATACTTCACACACACACATATACGTTATTTATAATACACCCACTAAATCTATAATACATATAAGAATAACTACCTGAAGTGAGGATTTTCGCGGTTTCATGGTAGGCCTTCACGGCTACCGAAGTCCTCACCGTACATCACCCTACCAAGCAATCCCCTACTTCTCTAACACTAAGGCAAAATACATTTCTAAATACCTTCCCGTAACACCAATATATACTTTATATTAATTCATATAGATACACTTGTTTCCTACAATCTATTATTATTATTATTATTAATTGTGCATAGTCAATTTAATTCTTCGTTTGAAGCACTTAGCGTCTTTAGGTAAGGGCTTAAAGAGTTCTTCAGGTAACTTATTCCATTCGCTGACCCCCCCTGTTAGGAACGAATACTTTGCAATATTTGTCTTCTGCGGCCTAAGTTTAATTTTACATTCATGACTATTTTTTCCTCAAAAATTTGTTATCTCTAATCGACTTCTTAAGTCTTCCCAAGCCGCACTATTACTATTTGTTTGATACATAGCGCCTAATCTGTTAATTCGCCTCCTCTTTTCTAATGTTTTCCAACCCAACGATTTTAACATTTCTGTAACACTGCCTTCCTTCTTAACCCTACCTATAACTTATCTAGCAGCTTTTCTCTGAACTTTCTCTATTTTCCCTATTTCTTCTAAATGGTACGGGTACCATACGTTTGTTGCATATTCCAGAATTGGTCTTACTATAGTTTTGTACGCATTTTCCTTCGCTGCCCTGATACTTCCTTTAAGATTACGCATCACATAATGCAGGGTACTGTGTGCTTTCCTATGATACTGTCGATATGCCTACCCCACGCTAGATCTTTTGCTAAGTGTACATAGCTCGTAACTTCGCTCACGTTTGGATCTTTTGCTTGAGAACGTGACGTGTTTACTTTTGCTTATGTTTACACTCATTTTGTTTATTCTAGTCCAGTTCTCTAATTTCTTGATATCCTCCTGCAAAATTTCTCTTTTTATTTGTCTATATATAATGCAGTCATACACGTATAGGCGCACTCCTGAAATGATGTTTTTCGGGAGATCATTAACTAAAGTACAGGATAATTGTCCAAATATCTAAATGTTCAATGAACATTCTAGGCATCAAGTTAGGAGTCTTATAGTGATACCCCTTGACTTATATTAAAAAATTGATGGGAATTGGAAATAATTTTTCGCAGTTTAACGCTATGAAAAATAATGACGGTTCATGCAAATTTTGTTGGTAAGAGTTTGAATAATGTAAAATAGTTAAGAATGCATGGCTGACCAAAATATATACTTTAACGTGTCTACGGTGAACGGAATTCGAAAAACACTATACGCGACCGTAGGATAAGAGGGATTATGGACAAGTATACGAGATCGTAGGTCTTCGAGGTTTAAATCAATAAATAATTGTTATCACTTGTACTTATTCCACCACTTAGGTAACAGGAAAATTATCAGTTTGAGTTTCATTTCTTTGCAAGACATTAAACAACAAGACAAGTAGAAATGAATAAAACTGGAAATAACATTACACAATGGGTTAAACCGCCTGAAAAACGGCTCAACGAGGACCACGCACAAAACGCTGATCCATCCAGAAAGCGCGCTGAAAAATATTCGGATAAGACGGATTTAAAGCGAACGTTCGCATAAGAAGAAAATAAGTCTAAATTAAACGCATTCTTTGGCGTGCGTTTAGAGAATGTTTTGCTGAAAGAGTTGCCTCTAAACTTTTTCTAAAACATTCCCTGTGACACGTGTTGAACATATTGAAAATCTGTAACACTATTTAAAAACATGAAGGGTTTCTTGATCATATGCTGTTTGTTTCATTGTTCTATCTCTTATAATTTCTGTGTAATACATTTACAAAATGGTTCACGGACTTTTGAATATCCCTGTATATTCAAAAGTCCGTGAACCATTTTGTAAATGTATTACACAGAAATTATAGGAGATAGAACAATGAAACAAACACCATATGATCAAGAAACCCTTCATGTTTTTAAATAGTGTTACAGATTTTCAATATGTTCAACACGTGTCACACGGCAAACATCATCATTTACGAAATGGTTCACGGAATTATGAATAACCCTGTATTTAATTTCATATAAATTCTCCATAGTAAGTCAATTACTAATCCAATATATTTTTAACGGAATTTGCAACAATGCGTTCCATTACTACCATTGTCACGGTTTACTTTGATTTAAATCCTATTATTATTTGCATTTAAATCATTAAGAAGAAAAATGCGACATTTGAATTACACCACCGACTGAGTTTGTAACTAATCGTTAAGGTTTATAGTTGACAAGACTTTTTGCTTTTGAATTAATATAACTTGAAATGTCTAGCTTGAAGAAATTATAAAATCCATATGAACGTGAAAGTAAATTAAAACAGATTGATACGAAGCAAAGAAAAAAACAACTGCCACATTTTTCTATTAAAAGTGTTAGTTTTTTGCGTGCTATACTGGATCAGATCCAAATTTTTACTCCTTTTACGATGGATTTAAAAAAACAAATTCATGTTACCATGTATGAAATCATGAAATCGTCACTTCGAAAATTCAATCATTTTTGAGCACATGGAAAGTAAATGTTTATTGTTCTAAACAAATAGTGTAATTGATATCAACAAAAACTGAACATAACTATTAACAGGAGAGATTTATTGAAAAAATAGAGGCAATCCATACCGTCAAACCCAGTTTCAACAGACTCCAATGCAAATCATTTTGTCGTACTGAGAATTTGCTCAAGAATTCTGCTGAAAACTACATCAAAAGACCAATATTGTTTGAAAAAAGAAAGCTTTCTGACAAATTTTCAAAAAAATAGTTATTTCTACCTTATTAGAAGTATTTATAAACTTAAAATGAATAAAATTAAAAATAACGTATTTATATAAATTGAGGTTTGCAAATTGTATCACTATTAACAAAGGAATTCGGTCAGGGCTTAGTAGGGATTTTTTCGCTGTAGTAAAATATCGTCACGATGGTTAATCGTTGTGACTATATTTGAGTGGATAACATTAGGCGTGGGATTTTGAACGTGTGGACGCATTCCGGCGTATATGCCAGGATTGCTTCACGCATAATGGTAAAGTTAAGCGTACCACCGGCGGCATAAGATTCAGGGGCACGCTCCAATTGCCGAGCAAACGTCGCTTTTCCACGTTAGCGAACTAATTTTTACAAACTTTATCAGTATCATATCATCCGTTATAATTAGCTACTATTTATTTGCCAAATACAGACAAACCTCGATAACTCGAACGTCCATAACTCGATTTTTTTGGTCAGTCGAAATCCGCTTTCATAAACGTTAAAGTTAAGTTCTACAAATCGAAATGTTGATGTAGCTAACTTTTAATGTAATCACTTGTGGTTCGAGTTATCGGGGTTCGATTGTATGAACAATTCCACCTCTTTAAATTTGCGTATCCGTAATTCCAGGACACAATATGATATCCGGAACGCCAAATGAGAGTAAAGCAAATTTTACTTTTATATTTGAAACTTAGTTACAATTAAGACGAAATGTGGAATAGAATTTAGGTACGCAAATTAGAAGCGTGCTTTTGTTGCTATGAGAACTTGAAACTATTCCGATTTAGCACAAAAATTATCCTCGGTTTTGCTGCCCACTGTTTTGGTTATCCGCGGTGAATTTTTTGTGGTATACGATCCGCTAGATATTTTATTATAGATCATTGAAATTATTCAATGATTTCACGGTAGATAACCATGTAATTGACAATGTATAAGCATTCCGTTTAAATTAGCAATATTCACTAAACAAGCAAACAAACAGATGATGCGTCTCTATTTCATAACAAAGCCGAAACTAGTTGACAATGCCAATAGAGAAGACGAGCCTGCTGGTATGAACGATAGAGACACACTAAGGAACATTACACCCTTTACGAATGTTACTCCCGGCGAACAGGAAAACATAGATTTTGGCACATGCAAACGCACTCAATGACATCGACTTTAAAGTGGAATCTATAAAGGAGAGAATCGCAAAAATTTGACAGAGATGCGCTAAAATGTGCAGACCATAAAACATATGCTGGAATATGGGATGAATTGTTAATCAGGATAAATTTTCCACCATAACCGTGAAACAAACCCGGGTCTTCCCCTTTCTGGTCGGATATTCTAACATTGAAATATCCATGCAGACTAATTCTACTGTTTCAGAATGTGGATGTTTTCTTAGTTAGGGCCGAGATAGCAAAGCCATTATCTACCTTCCCCAACAGATGTCCTCCATGAGATACACCTAAGAAAACCCGCTACCACCTCGCTGGTGAGATTGCCTTTACCACTACCGTTACCTTACACTAATTATCAACATAATAATTTTGTGCCAATTTTGCACGAGCAGTTTGCTCCCTTATACTCAGAATCAAAAGAAGCAATTAGAAATTGAAGAGAAGTTGCTCGTAATATATATTCATTGGGTGATTCTTTGGTTATAATAGATCATGCATGAAGATTTTTTTTATTATTTTCGAAAATTTAACGAAATTTTGAATTTATTTAATTTTAGTTGCTTAATCCGGTTTTAGTAGGAATACGAGAATGGTGTATCCTTTGCCTCTTTTTTCTAATTTTTGTCTCAAACATTTGTGATTCTGAGTCTCATTGCATATGTATCTTAGCTGCAATTGAAGAGATGCCGACACGACGTTATACTATTTCAATATTCACTTTAATTTTCAAAACCTCGCTATAGTATCATTGCGATGTGATTTATCTTTTCACAACAGCTCACAGCATTCTGACAATTTTTTTCACTCAACCAATAACAAACCCTAGCCTATCTCATCGTATAGCATTTTGGTTCAGCTAAGTAAACAAAAAACAATGGTGATATCCCGCTTAAAAAACGATCACTTTCTCGTTTACGTCTAATAATGATTAACTGGAATTCCGATATACAGCTCTTTGTAATACTTTACAGCTTATTTGGCCAAGGCACTATTTGATATTTTTATAGTGTTTCTACGTAAAAAAAACTCCATGAAAATAGGCTAAATTGGGTTATATTAAAGCCTGAATAAGGAGCGGAGAAAGTATAGCTGCAAACCGCATGTGTCACACAGCAGTAAATTATTTATCACGTTAAAATGTGTTGAATAAGTGATCCAGTTTAGCTGTTGTTTACATTAAGAGTCAGAATTCTTGAATGATGAATTTTTAATGATGCGCAATTGTGCAAACTTGAAATTCGCTCATAGACATCTCCCAATGACTCCACATTTGAATGGGAAATAAATGACTTAAACAGAATTTGATTTTTCCATTCCGTGCGCCAACTAAATAGCTAGTTAAATTTCTAAAAATCTATCATAATATCTGAGCGCTTTCTCCAAAGGGATTTTTTTTCTATCTCCGTCAGTAGCTAGAAATTTTACGTGATTGATGATGATGACCGATTTTTATGCCATACGAAAGCTGATATAATCTCCAAATTTTTCACTGCCGCATTACATATTATATTCAACATATCGATTCAAAGTATTATCTGGGGTATATGAATGGAATATTCCACGATAAAGGAGCAAGCTCCGCCTTATTCTAACAAATATTTAACCCCGCATAAAATTGGTGTATAACGCAAATGCCGAGAACGACTTTTCGTTTATATAAGACAAAAAAGCAGCCGGATTGGAATGAAAATAATAAATTTTCAACGGAATAGATGACGGTTAGCGCGATGATTGGGGTAAATATGAATTAAATGCAGTGAGGAAGGGTTGTAAAGAGATATGGGGCAGCATTGGGAGGCGTGGAACAAATTAGTTCAAATTAGTTGATTGCCTTAAAGCGGAACCGAGGGAAAGGAAATCGACCGGATATGGAATATTCTATTAAAGCTGTATTTAGCGGAGGAATGGCATATCAACACACTCGTGTAAGCCCAATTAATATTTCATTACGGGGTTAATTGCGGTAATACGAATAATGAACCATCTACGCCTATGCGGCTACGACAATAGACACGAATATAGGTTATTACAGGATGATCAATTATTCGTTTTATGAAATAGGTTTCTTTGGCGAAATCGAAAGAATTTGTATTTATTATTAAAATTTGAATCATGACGTTAAATTTGTGAGGTGAATACAAGAATATAAAACAATAACATCGGTTTTCATGCGTGGCAGCTTTTAAATTCCTGAATTCTATATGAGAGCGTCAATATTTACGTATGCATAACAACTCTGATTTCTGAAACCACTTTAAAGCCTATATCAATTAACGCATGGAAAATTTTTCATTCATATTCCAATTAGCCAGTTTGCTGATCATCCAATACGGAAAGCACATCGTCGATCTTTATCTTAACGAATAAGTTTAATCATAGGAGATAATTAATGGGAAGGTGTGGTCAGGGGTGGCCCGAGTAATTTTGGCGCCCCAGGCGGGATAGCACTAGCGCCCCCCTCCGTAAATGTTTGTTGAGATAATTACGAAGAACATGTCAATTTATTCATCGCTCTGTGAAGATTATAGATAAAGAACAAAACAGAATGAATGCCACAACGATTCCAGCCTGTTCGGCGATATAAATCCGTAGCCAGTATTTATTCACTTGCAAGCAATGCATAGATAGATGGTCGGAATAGCGCCCCCAAGATTTTGGCGCCCCGGGCAGCCGCCCGGTTTGCCGGTACCTCGGGCCGGTCCTGGGTGTGGCTTATATCACAAATATAACGCAATTTTAGGTATAGCGCATACATTTTTAAACGTCAAAATTACAGGACCACCGAGAACCAAATAACCTTCTTGGAATGTACATTTATTAGAATTTTACGAAATTCTCCCACGAGAAAAGAAGAAAATTTTCCTCGAAATGACTGATGCGAGCCACGTTTCGGAAGAGAGAGATATTTTTATAAAAATGAAAGAGAGTGGTTGTTACTTATTTTTTCATTTAAATTTAAATCAGTCGGATTGAAACTAGTAAAATTGTGAAAGTAAATTTCCATTATTGGTACTTATACATGTTGTAGCGTCCCATTAATACTAAAATGATATATGAAAAACATTTGAAATGCTGCAGAGGGCAAAGTTTTAGATACAGGATACAAGTACATTAATTGCAAATTAAAAATTTTTTATTTTCAAAATGCAAACTCTTCACATGCCGAAGAATTTTTCTTCTATTTAATAGTCATCACTATAATAGATAAAAATCATTAAAATATATGAATCCGTTATATAATTTCGGTTAAGCGTATCGTTAAAGACTTTTGTGAAAATATTTACAATACTACTTAAGAAATCTTAAATTATCTCCTCCAGTCATGAACTGAAAATTATAATGATTACTTCTAAGATCTGCATTAGGTTTCTAATGCAATATCTCCATTTTGATTGGCAAACGAGCAATTTGAAACTATTATTTACGTGAGACAAAGAGAAAGACTAAACATACGAACATCCGAACGCGAAACGAACGAAAGTAACCTCAGAGAGGACGCTAAATAATTAATTTGGAAAGAAGGAAGGATTTGAGAAGAGACTTTTTCTTCCATAGACACGTATTTTTTTTAGTTGCCTACTTAAGTTGAACCCTATATATGCATGTTAGAGAAAACTAGTGCGGAAATTATGGAGAGATGTAAAACAAAACTAGACGTATCACAAACATGGCAAGCCTCCGAGGATCTAAAACTAGCTATTTCATGGCTGAGAAGAACACACATCCCGCCAAGTTTATCGCTAGAGGATGTGAGCGATGGATGATATGAGATTCAGCGGTGGTACTATGATAGAGTGGGTAATGGAAGGGAGTGAGAGAGAGGGGGGAGAGGGGGGGGGGGAGAGAGAGAAAGGGAGAGAGGGAGATAGAGGGAGAAAGGGATAGAGAGGAAGAAATAGAGGGAGGGAGAGGAAGAGACAGAGGGAGAGAGAGGGGCAGAAGGAGTAGTGACAGAGAGAGAGGGAGTGAGAGGGAGGGAGTGAGAGAGAGGGAGGGAGTGAGAGAGAGAGGGAGGGAGTGAGAGAGAGAAAGGGAGAGAGAGAGAGGGAGAAAGGGATAGAGAGGAAGAGATAGAAGGAGGGAGAGGAAGAGATAGAGGGAGAGAGAGGGGCAGAAAGAGTAGTGACAGAGAGGGAGTGAGAGAGAGAGAGAGGGAGTGAGAGAGAGAGGGAGTGAGAGAGAGAGGGAGTGTGAGAGAGAGGGAGCGAGAGAGAGAGGGAGTGAGAGAGAGAGGGAGTGAAAGAGAGTGAGAGAGGGAGGGAAAGAGATAGGGGGAGAGAGAAAGGGACGGAACAGGACTCAAGCGAGAATAGATCTACATCTATATATCTAGCGGCGATAGAGACGGATTGTGTGATGGGAAGTTATCGTAGAGGATGAGAAAACACATTACACGGAACCTGCAGAGTGTGTGAGGAAAACAGGAGATGAAGGAAATCAAAATGAGGACGTAGACGGAGAAGGGAAGAGAAAGAACGGGCAGGAAACGCCAAACATAGGTGAGGAAATAAGTAAACGATTATATAGCGCGAGTTTTCTAAGTCCTATTTCGAGAGTGATAATTTCAAATTGCATATTTTTAGTTATCATATGAGCCTATTAATATCCTTAGGAAGACTCAGAACACCTCCACTTTCCTCTCCTTCAAATGAACACAACACCTCTTTTCTTTCCTTCTGCCCACATTATCGCTTTAGCGGGCCATTCGCTCCTTCGGCGTTCACAGAATTCCCCTACATTCCTTTTCATATTGGTTTTGCCGGACATTCCAAAATTCTTCGGAAAATGGAAGGGCCTATAGGGGAAAAAACGATAGAAAGAGGATGGAGAAGAGACTGTATCGATTCTTCAAAGATCAGACATTAAGAGATGAAGAGAAGGAATCGACATTTCCTCGAGAAGGATTGGAATGTGAAACGACTTTTAAAATATGTCAATATTGAGAATCTTTCGAAGACGGAGGAACTACACGCTAAAAAATGACGATTGAAACATCCTTCAATTAGTAAAAGCATACGTCTCTGAGCATTCTGCTATTTTAGTACTACATTTGTTACGAATGTTGTTTCAGAATCGGAAATCTTTATTTTTACACGGCATGGCCGAGCAGGTTAGAAAAGGTGGAGCGAGCTTTCTTGAAATTAAAGAATTCTGTTTCGTTTCATTAAGTTACTAAACAAATTTTCGACGATAGTAAACATTTCAATTTCTAGTGTTACGAAAACCTGTATTTACGGGAATTTACGTGAAAGTATTTGCAAATCGTAACTTAATATTACGGGCGTGCTCCTGAAAAGTTTAACCTTTTAAAATCTAGGTAAACTAGAAAGTATATCTTTGAAAATGGTGTTACGGTATTTTCCCACATACGAGGGAGTGCGGATTCCAAGATATGTAATATCTGGGAAAAATCTACCGATTTGCGTTATAGTTCGTGTTAATGTAATTAGATAGTAAAGCTTCGGTATTGTATTTACAAACATACATTTGGCATATCAAACAGCCTAGATGTAAGACGAATTTTCGGAAATCACTCTAGTATAGAATGAAAATTAATGCCCTATATTGTGTTCTCCACGTGTAATACCAGATTTTTTATGAAAAGAGGTTGATGTCGTATTAGCGCCAAGGGAGCACATAATTCCCACACGGAATTTATTGCGAAACAACTGCTCCTAGCTCATTAGTTATGGGGCATGACTATCAAGTATACTTGAGCGATAAAATTACATATAAGTCCTGCTGCGGAAATATAGGTACGTGCAGCAATCTAGCTAGAAGAGACCCATAATCTGAAAATGAATCGCCGAGCTTAAGTCAGGTCTTTCGTCATATTATAGATTCGATTCATTGCAACTGTCACGATTCATATTGGATAAATCCTATTCGCATTTCGAGTGAAATTAAGTCTCCTAGGTGACACTTCAATGATCATTAATACCGATAGGAATACCGTGTGTCGCTGTGCTCAATCTTTCATAGATGAGGTTTTTGGCGCCGTCTGGCGTAAAGGATTCCAAAGCTAGGATAACCGTTCTTGCCTGCTCCAATGCTTCGAGGACACACAAATGCAAATTACTTGTTATTGGGAAAAATGCTCACCCGCGTGCTTTTAAGGAGGTTAGAATATTTCCCGTTCTCTATCGCGCAAATAAGCGGGCATGGATGACTACAAAAATAACCTTGGACTGGTTTGAGGACCACTTTGTGCCAGAAGTTTGTGCCCATTGTAATTCAAAGGGGCTTGATCCAGGTTGCAAGATACCCTTAGGTCTGGATAACTGTTCTGCACGTCCAGATGCAGAAATTTTGTTGAAAGATAATGTGTTTGCTACTTATCTACCACCAAATTGCACATATTTAATACAGCCGATGGGCCAAGGCATTTAGCGCTCAATGAAGTGTCAATACAGAGAGGGGTTCATGAGGCGTATGCTGATAGCTTTCAATGGTGGTGTGGGAGTAGAAGAATTCAAGAGAAATTTCACCATTAAGGATTCTATTTGGACTATAGCTAAAGCCTGGGATAATGTAACGGAAGATACTTTGAAGCACGGGTGGCACAACTTGTTGCCGGCCATTAATTTTGATGAAAATGAAAGTGAAGGTGCAACAAAACCTGATTTACAAGGCCTACGGATTAGTAAAGAAAAGATACTTGTGTCAGGTTTAATGGAATTTGCCAAAGGCATTTCATGTACTTTTGTAAAGGATTTACAGGAAAAGGATATTGAGCAATGGATGGATGTGGACAATGATGCGCCAGTTGTTCTACAACTAAGTGAACATGGTTTTGAACCCTGACAATGATAAACAGAGTGACAGTGATGATGATAGTGTCGAGACCACTCGTGAAAAAATATCAATAAACAGGTGCATAAAATTATGCGATGAATTAATTGAAGGTCTAAAACAGAAGAGTTTTATATCTGAGCAAGATAGAACGCTGGCGCCCCTAGAAACGTTCATATTACGCCTAATGGGAAATCCGGCCTTGGGCATATCCGCATTTTTGAAGAAAAATACCTAATTCAAAAAACCGGGAAATCCATAAATCCGGCAACGTCTCGGTCCCAAGCGTCCCGGATTTGTGAGAGTGCACTGTGTGTGTGTGCGCGCGTGCGTGCGTGCGTGCGTGCGCGTGCGTGTGTGTGTGTGTGTACTTATATATATGCCCAAATATAACAGGAAAACTTTCCACTTCCTAATTGTTTGCTCATATTCTATTTTCCGTATTTAGAACAAGTAGAACACATTTCATCAATTCAGATATTCTTGCGCAGGAATGTAGTTCAAAGGGTTAAGACACTGGAAACCGTTATTAAAATTTTTCCAATGACATTATTAGAAGACTGCATTTTGTAATGTTACGCACTATCTATAAAAGGTACAAGCCTATACGATTAGGAATCAGCAACTCACTGGCAGAAGGGAATTACAATATCTTATTAAATCAGTTTTCGCTATGATATCCCGCACGCTTATAGACGCATTAACATTTTTCATAGCTTCATCCGATCTTTCCACTGAGATAAAATTATTTCGTTTCACAGAAAACTCTTCTCACTCACATTCAACAATAAAAAACAGGTTTTTATACAGAATAAGAAAAAGTCAATGTTCCCAAAAATTAATTCAAAGCTGTATCAATTTTTTTCTATTTTAACCAGTTAATTAATTTTCCCCTTTTCAAAAAAAAACTGAAAGATTAAAAACGCACCCGGCAAACACTCGGAAATTGAACAGTCTACGGAAAAAAGTGGAGACAAAACTCAAAAATATCCCCGAAGCGAGTGAGATTACGCGTGTGTCCGTGTATGTGTGTGTGTGTGGCTGTGTATGTCGACAAGGTAACAAAATCCGCGAATTAACACAATTCAATATCCAGCTGAAAACTTGGTCGCCCTTCCCTCCACCCACTCCAAAGTTCCGCAATTACTATTAATTAAAACACATTAACAAGCCCGGTTAGGAACACGTTTCTAACACTCCGCTGCAATCGTTTCCAAATGTTGCCAAAGGTAGAGCTGTGAATGGCCTCAAATTGCCCATCTAACTTCACAGCCACACTTTATACTCAAACCCACACCCCTTTCCATTTTACTCCCTCCCCAAATCTCTCCTCCCCAAAACCCTTCCTTTGTTAGCAGCTCGCCTGGATCGTTTAAACGAATGATCTAACTCTCGTATCGCTCATTGTTTCCTCTGCTAAGTGGGAATGGTTCCCCCCTCCGCTACCTCATGTTCTCAGATATACAGCTCTCTCTCTCTCTCTCTCTTTCTCTCTTCCCCTTTTCCCTTCCCCTCCGCTCTCTCTCTCTCTCCCTCTCTCTCTCTCTCCGCCCCTGTCTTTCTTACTCCCTATCTCTTTCTTTCACTCTCACTCACCCCAACTCTTTTTCTTTTCTCTCTCTCGCTCTACTCCACGAATATCGATCAGAGTTCGTCCCCTCTCCATCTTCCTGGTATTCAAAAGAAGGAAAGTTAACGCGTGACCAACTCCCCAAGTGTAATGGATTTCATAGCGGGCATCCACTAAGTATTTGGGCAAAAATAATCCACCGTTTCGCGAGTTATTATCACCAATTAATACTAGAACGAGAGTTCGGTGGGTACTTAGTTTATCTAGAAAATATCTAATACGTGGCGCCGAGTATATACGCTCAAACATCCATTAATAAACAGGAACAAAACGGATGATACATTTCTACGCCTGTGGTTGCCGAACCGGTTGGTGGGATAGATTGTTGAGGGGGGAGCGAAAAATGTAGTAAAATAAGAAAATGAAAGATTTAAATGTTGATTGGTAATTATGGCAATAGTCATTCATCTTGTGAATCGATGGTGATCTGTTAGCAAAAAATGAATGCAGTCAAACGTTGTGCGATACCCATATGTAAAAATATAAAACTCCACTTCCAGGTGGGATAGTAAGGCGAAATTATCTTTGAGTAAGTGCAGCAACTAGAAAAGTTGGGAACCACAGTACTACTAGGGTTATCGACTCGTATTCCTTAAAATAATCTTCATTCATAATGATCTAAGGCTAGAAATATAGTTTCCACAATAATAGAAAATTAATATACGATCAACTAAATAAACGGGGAAATTTATCACGGAAACGTTTTCAAATTTAATCTTTATATCACAGATATTCTTAGTTTCAATGGCCTCCAAAATATATTCTGCATAACCTAGGTGGCCTTCGTTAATAGATCAAGGCATACGTATATTTTTTAAATGTTACATATATCATATTATATATATATATATATATATATATATATATATATATATAAAATATGATATATGGTGTCTCTCTTGTGTTGACGAAGGGATCATCCCGAAAGCTCCAATAACTTCTACAGATGTGTCTCTCCAACACCCCAGCGGCTCTCCTTCCGGTAAGTGCTCACTGGGTTTCCCTCAACACCTAGTTGCCCTAAATATTCTCATTTACCTTTCCTCTTCCGTATGTTTATATATATAACACAAAAAATACAGGAAAACATTTAAATATGATTATTTTCTATGGGTATTCAGTAAACAGAGCGTATGTTTAACGGCATATTTTAAATAAAAATTCTTTTGAGATTTGCAAATACTAACTCTGTAGAGTTTGGAGAAATTTTTTAGGTGAAACAATATAGGTAAATTTGTTTTTCTATTCTAATCACTGTGTATGCATGTTGTAAAAATACCTACCACGAAGCATGAAAAATTAATGAAAATTAAAAGAAGAAAAACAAAATTCTACTTAGGAGAAACTACACATATTTAACCTCTTTCAAATTATTAAATAAAAACAAAATATGGCGTTAAAAATAATAAATGGTCATGTATGCGTCGTGATACCTCGGATGCGTGTAACTGGAATTTTAGATTAATCAAAGCATATATATTTTCATGTTCATCTTAAAACGAAGTTCTGTAATTCCACGTTTCAATGAATCGAACTTGTTCCATTAGCTCCCATTTTCAGAAGGATGCAATACTAAATATCTCTTGATCCAATAATTAACAAAAAAAAAACTTAGAACCGTGATAGAGGAAAGGGAAGAAAAACATAAAAATAAAATTTTGGGAATAATTCAAAATCTGAGACGACCGATGATCACGCAAGACGCTGAGGAATGGAGCTTAACGCTGAGATAAGAAGAAATATTAGGAGCATGTGCATTCTATATCTATATCTATAGTTCACCCTGCAAGCCACCGCAATGGTGTGTGGCAGGGGGTGCAATAGCACCAAGGTAAAGCGCATAATAATGTATAGTATCATTCTACGTCGGCTGATTTCTTTTCGTAACTTCTGTTCTGCTCAGCTATCGTTCTAGGGAAAAACGAGCCTTTATACCTCTCAGTCCTACAGGCTATCTCTCTTATTTTACGAGGATGGTCCGTTCTACTAAGTTGGCGCTCTTATTATTTCTTCGACATCGCTGGAGAATATATGCGTTCTAAATCTTTCGAGAAGTTTTAACCTAGAGCGTGATCGGCGCTCAGCTAGTGATTCCCATCCTAAGTCCTGTATCAAGGCTGTAACACTATTGTTTCTGTCGTAACAATTTTTGACGAATCTAGCGGCTTTTCGCTGCACTCTTTCTAACTCTGAGATTGATCCTTTCACGTACGGATCCCATATGCTCGACGCGTACTCTAATAGCGGTCTTACTAACGAGAAGTAACATGTCTCTTTGACTTTTTCCTCACTTTTACCTACTATGCGTTTGATGAATCCTAGTTTCTGTTTAGCCTTCCCGCATATATTTCGTATGTGCATATCCCACGAGAGGTTGCTTGTTAAAGTAACGCCTAAGTATTTGACGGAATCGGCTAGTTTTAGCTGGACGCCTTCAACAGTGTAATTCGTCGTGTCAATGTTTTTGTTTCCCCAGAATCTCATAAAGGAACACTTTCCTAAGTTCAATTCTAACTGCCACTCTTTACACCACTCGAGAATTGCATTTAAGTCGTCAGAAAGTAATAATTGATCATTAGGACTGTTAATCTCTCTGTAAACTACTGTATCATCCGCGAATAACTTGATTTTACTTTTAATAACCTTATCTAAGTCGTTTATGTATAAAAGGAATAGTAGGGGGCCGATTACACTTCCCTGTGGAACACCTGAGGCTACGCTGACTGAATCTGATTTAAATCCATCTATAACTACTATTTGTTCACGCTCATTAAGAAAGTCCCTGATACACTCGATTATCTCTCGATTTATTCCACAGTCATTTAATTTCTTCACTAACTTACTGTGCGGGACTTTATCGAAAGCCTTCTTGAAGTCGAGGAAAACAGCATCTAACTGAGTCTTACGGTCTCCTGATCTTAGTATATCGTGAACGAACAGAGCAAGCTGTGTTTCACAAGATCTCGTCTTTCTGAAGCCATGCTGATATTTACTTAGCAAGTTCTGACTATCTAAGAAGTCCATCACGGAGCTAGCGATAATGTGCTCGAGAACCTTGCAAGATAGGGAGGTAAGAGAAATTGGCCTGTAATTTTCTCTGTCGTCTTTTTTCCCACCTTTGTGTAACGGCGTTATAAAGGCTAATTTCCATTCCTTAGGTACAGCGCCATGACTAAGTGACTTATTGAAAACTATTTCGAGATAAGGTGCTATTTCCAGTGCTAACTCTTTGAATACTCTAGCTGGTATCTCTTCTGGACCCGGAGATTTATTTGACTTGATATTTTTAAGCTGTTGAGCTATCCCTTTCGCTAATATGACCATATCGTTCATTTTTTCCTTGCCTGGTTCGGGCGCCACGACCTTCGCTCTCACGTCTTCGGTAGTAAATACGCTCTGAAAAAATAAGTTTAACAAATTTCCTTTATCTGTGCTATCGCTAACTACCTCTCCTTGGTCGTTTATTAACGGGGCTACGGTTGGGCGTCGACCTTGAACTTCTCTAACATATGACCAAAAGCATTTGGGATTTTCACTTAGATGTTCACTAAGAGTCTTTTTCTTGAAGTCTGTTAGTGCTTTGCGCATAACCTTTTTGGTCTTAGTCCGACAATCTCTGTACTTAAGTGAAATTGAAATTACTTCCACCGGTGACTTACAGTTATTGATGCGTTTAAATTTCGAGTGAAGCTTTCTTTGGTGTCTGAGGGCGCATCTAACCTGCCGATTATACCACCTTGGTTCCCCATTATCGCTAATAAATTTACTTGGTATATACGTATTAATACCAATTCTAATTTCTGATAGAAATGCTTTCCAAGTTTCCTCAACGTTTTTTGTGCTTGTCGATTTGCTGAAATCGCCGTAATCCTTGATGAGTTTCTCTTTGAAATCCTCAAAGTTAGCATTTTTATACATGTACACTTTTCGCTTAGGCTTGCGATATTTTGCGACAGTTATATCCAAAAGTACTCGAACTGATTGGTGATCACTGATTCCTTCTTCAACAGTTACTTCGGAAACACGCTCGGGGATGTTAACTGCTAGTAAGTCTAATATATTGTTCGCTCTCGTAGGTTTTTTGACTACCTGGATGAGGGAATGTTTATTGAAGATGTCTATTAGCGCTTCGCATGACTCGCGATTCCTACCGGATGGTATGAAGCTACAACTCTGCCAATTTATCGAGGGTAGATTGAAGTCTCCTCCTACTATGATAATGCTTTTACTATTCTTCTTCATTAGTGAATTTATTTGAGCCTCTAGATCGTATATTTCTTCTGCGTTTGAAGCTGGCGGCCTATAATATGCACATACATGAATGTTTCCCAAACCTTCACTGTTTATAGTACACCAAGTGCTTTCAATATTGTTTACAGCAAACTTGACCGGAGAACTTATTAGTGTATTATTCACTGCTATAAACACCCCTCCACCGCTCCTATTTGTCCTATCTCGTCTGTGAATAATATATCGTAAGGGGAAAATTTCACGGTCGTGAATATCCGAGGTTAGCCAACTCTCTGTGCCTATTACTATATCTGCCTCTGTTTGTTCTAGTAAATTCTGAAGTTCCGCAGCCTTATTCCTGATACTCCGGCAATTTAGGGTTAAGATTTTTAGTGTGTCACTTATGTGTCGCTTCGGAATTATTTCAGAGATTTGGAGGGTGCATCCCTCATTTCCAATAGCGGCTTTATTACTGATAGTATTATTATCGCATGTATATTGTGCCCTAAAGCCGACCTACATATTGATCTACGGTCAGAGTTAATAAATTTATTATGATAATTAGCGCAAGTCTTTAATTTCCCCGTATATGACCTGCTCACTAACCTACTCTCTAATCTAAAAAAACTCTACTATGCTCGTATATCCTACCACCTACCCTCTGTGCTGCCTCGGCGGTATAGTGAACTCCCGAGCGGTTAAGGGGTACCTTGCACGATTCGAGAACCGGCCCGAGGTCCACGAAATCTACTCCCATGCCCCCACAGAACTTCCAGAGTCTCCGGTTCAAGCCGATCACTCGACTCCAAACCGTCGAACCCCGGTCGGTCCGCGGGACCATGCTGCATACGGTCAGACGCATGTCGATCCCCATGACCCGCCGGAGTCGGTGTACTTCGGAGCATAGATCCCTGAAGGAATCCAATATCTCCTCAGAACCCCGATCCTGCGCGTCATTGGTGCCCACATGCGCCACTATCCGCAGCTTGGAGCATCCCGTGCCACTTGCCGCCGCCCGAACCGCCTTCGTCACCTGAGGTACTGTTCCGCCTGGAATACACCAGGAGAACACCCGCTCATCACCCTCCCGGCATTGGGCCAGGAATGTGGATAGGATGAGAGGGAAAAATTTTGCGATAACTTGGAAAAGGGCCGAGGATAATAAAAAAAATTACGGTAGAGAATAGTGTCCGAAGGATTAATATGAGAATGTGAACAGTGATAGAGACAGAGAATAATAACCAGTAATATCGCCATTAACTACTATTAATGGCTACATATATATATATATATATATATATATATATATATATATATATATATATATATATATATATATATATGTATATATATACACACACACACACAGTGTGCCACAAAAGTCCGTACTCATAGGTAGTGTAGACCACGGATTTTAAATGATCCCACAGGAAAAAGTCAAATGGTAACAAAAAAAAACCTTATATTCCCTATGAGTACGAACTTTTGGGACACCCTGTATATACTATAGATGTAACGCCTCCGCGAGTTCGGAGCCCCGTTCGGGGGAGATCTGGCAGGGATTCACCAATAAAAGAGCTAGACTTCCGGCAAAAGGTTACTCTTTATTTCTATCCATCGTACATTTCTCACTCGACAACTGCCGACCGACCGTCGTCCACCGACTCCGACTCACAACCCCCGAGTGCCCTCTCACCACCGCGCGTTACCATAATATTCGCGGTGTCCCTTATTGGCGTCCCCACGTGACCGTCCGGATGGCAGAACCTCATTGGATAATAATGACGCCACTAATGTCTAAAGTTCGGTGCATACTCTGCTAGTGGGAGTTGAACAAAGGCTGGTAGGGTGGGTGGGGTGGCTGGGTAAGCATTCCTACCGAGAGCAGGATATGAGGCATGGTAACGTGAGGAGTAACTTCCTGGCGCCGGAATGGAAGGAAGGACAGGGGGGGGATTGCAAAAAGAAAATCATGCGCGTTTGAACCTTTACACACACACACACACATATATATATATATATACACGCTTGTGGAAGATGTAAGGTAAATAGAAATATTTAGGGTTATGTCTCTCTTGTGGTGACGAAGGGATCATCCCGAAAGCGCCGCCAACTGCTACAAATGTGTCTATCCGATACCCCAGCGGCTCCCCTTCTGGTAAGTGCTCATTGGGTTTCCTTCTACACCTAGATGCCATAGTAGTTGATTATTTAGTGCAGGCGTAGAAGCTAGACACACCGTGAACTTTAATGCCAACAACTAATTGAATGATTTTTCTTAATGCAGGCTTAAACTAACAACTAAGTAATTACGGTAATTTAAATTTGAAAAATAAAAAAGCATACTATCCGAAATACAGTGATCACAGATTGGGCGAATGAATCTCCCCAACCTGGAATAAAAATACGCCCGAAAGCGAAATAAGAAATCCTTCTTCTTTAAGAAAATTGCAGAAAGTAATGCGAAACTCGTTATTCACAGAGATCTTGACTTAATATCTATAATGCCTAAGTATTTCAAATACAAGACAGTATATTTACCAATTACTTTTCAATATGTAAAGTTATGATATCAGCCTACAATAATATTTTCACGAAACGTTATCGTCTTATTAACTTTGGTTGGTAATATCACAAACTAAATAACTTTAATGACATTCACTATCATCAGAATATATTAATGAATAAAATAAAATTGGGAAACAGAAGTTAAAAGATGACCGAACATAGGAGGAATGTTTTGTCATTAAAAATAATAATTTATTTCGCTCTCTTGGTAAAATATACATTATACAAGCCAGAGGACAATGCCATGGCATAAACCATAACCCAAATTTAACTCACGTGCATTGCTTTTTCTTTAATGGAAGATGCTAAATGCGTACTTTGCAAAAGATTGTTTGAACCAAATCCCAGCGGACATCCAAACGATCGATTGTACCCCTGGTACATTATTCGACATTAAGTGGAGCAAATGGGAATGCTGCTAAAATACAGTAGAGTCAAAGTATCAGTAAGAGTTGAAAAGTATACATCTTGGTTAACAAGCACCAATGATTTAAAAGGCCCTGTTGCGGAAATTTTCTTAGGATTGCAGGAATTTCTTGAAAAGGTAAATTCCGTCTACTGCAGAGGTTCTCAGATTTTGTGGACATAAGAACAAGTTCCGGATTTAGAAACTGCAGACAGATTCAATTCTATGTATGATAAACTCTCCCTCTATTACTCGATACTTGTATCTCTCTCAACCAATAAAATGTTTCATTCGTCTATTAATCAAATCCAAACTCACTACAGGTCGCTAACGGAAAATTTTGAATCATTTAAATAATCAAAGTGTAGGAGTTTTCTTTTAATTTCTTAATAAAGGAGATAAAATTCAATCCTAGTCTTTTATCACGTGAAAACAAATGTTTATTTTCTTTAAATAAGCAATTCTTACACACAATGGGAATGACATTATTATATAACCTTTAAATTTTGTTGTATTTCACTAAGAAGTGTTTAATCATGTCTAATAATTCATATTATCTATGCAGTTTCGTGAAAATGAATTTGCCTTAAGCCTTACTAAAAATGGTAAAACTGGTGTGTTAACGCTAAATTCTTCTAAAACTAAATAAAAACATTTAATCAATTTCAATGAAAATAAATTACTATCTTGTGGTCTCTAATGTCCTACCTATTATAGTATTCTTGAACTAAACTTGAAGAAATATTGTTCCGTTTCCAAGAAAACTAAATTTCGTTGCCCAACTTCACCTACCTTATCCTTTCTAAAATTACGAAAATAAATTAAACTATATGACTAAATTTATTTAATGTTAATTGGAATTAACAGTATTTTACAGCATTAATACTATAAATGCTGGACATATTATTCAGATTTATGTTAACATACTCCTTTACTTAGAACTAAAGCTTATTTTCAATTAAGGTTCCATGTTTTTGACAACTGTGCTTCAAAATGTATGAAAGCTACGGGAGCGTGTGGGCGATTCTCGATATTGAACTCACAGATTCGAATTCTTCAGTGGGTCTAGACATCGGTGCTTGCCTTTATTACTCTTAGAAAGCTCTTTTTAGTATTATTTATGACCTTATTTGAAATAAATAAAATAAATCAATAACTCAAAGAGAGGTTGAGTCTCGAGCCAAAATGAATGAGCCTAACTTAGCTGGCTAAAACAGTGAATTGAGCCATATTCTTACTAAAGAGAAATAATAGTGGTGAAACGAAAAACTGTGAATGTATATGAAATGAACTATCTGATGTATAAATATAAAATTGTTAGATCAATATACAATTTCGTAAAGATTCGTTAGACGTGAATTGACAAAAATTATTAAACGTGATAGAATATCGCTTAAAATTAATTTTTAAATTTAAGTAAACATACTTTAGCTAGGAGATTATATATTTAATTTAGTATACAGGGTGTTTCAAAAGGTAAGGTCAACCGGTGAGGAGGTGGTAGAGGACATTGATTTGAGCAGAAAACTTAAATAAAGTTTTTCTGAATTCACTACTTTTGATACTTTTTCACTACAAATGATTAGATTAGAAACTGTAAATAAAAGTTTCCTTTATTTGCTACAGTTTGTTAGATAGTGTTTTAAACATTTCAGCAGGAATCTTAATAATAAAAACTCACAAGGGATGGGTCATTCAGTGCTCATTATTGGAGCAAATGCTCGAAATGTCGTCCTCCCTCACGCAAGCATGCCTCAGCGCGGGATCTAATAGAGATTTGCACACTCTCCAACAACATCTGCTGGCCTCTAATTTCTCCTGCAGCGGCGTAAATTCGTTGCAGGAGATCTTCCCTGTTTGCAACCTCCGTGGCGTACACCTTTTCTTTCAGGCAGCCCCATAAAAAGAAATCCAGCGGAGTTAAATCGGGAGACCGTGCCGGCCAAGACACAGGACCTCCTCTCCCGATCCATCGTGTTGGATAGTGTTGATGCAACCACTGATGTACTGGGCGTGTGAAATGTGCCGGTGCACCATCCAGTTGATACCACATGTGCTGACGAATATTTAGAGGTACATCCTCCAGTAATGTATGCAGCGTTCCCTGAAGGAAATTTAGATAATTGGCACCTCCGATCCTGTCTTCCATCACGTATGGACCAATAAGGCTGCTGCCAATAATTCCTGCCCAGACATTTACACTAAATCGGTGCTGGAATGAGGAGGATCGTTTTGCACGAGGATTCTCGTCTGACCATAAATGAAAATTGTGTAGATTCATAACACCACCTCTTGTGAATCCTGCCTCATCAGTCCATAGTACTTGGTTCAGGAAGTGTGGTTCGTCAATAACTTTGCGTAAGAGCCATCGACAGTACTCGCGACGACATCCATGGTCTCTTGGTGTTGACTCATGGACACGACAGAAATGAAAAGGATGTAGACCTTGTCTATGTAAAATATGCCAAACTGACGTTTGAGGAAAGCCTGTTCGATGTGCAATATGTCGAGTACTAATGGAAGGATTTTCGTTAACAATATCAAGAACATCTTCTTCTTGATGCACATTGCGCCTAGGAAGACCAACATGATGTCTTGGTTGTATCACACCTGTATCTCCCAGCCTTCGGTGTACGGCTTCAAACACGCGTCTTTGAGGATGTCTTCGTTGTGGAAATCGTAACCGATATTCCCTCTCAGCGGCTGCAGCATTACCACCACAAAAACCGTAAATGTAATGCATATCACGATATTCCTCGTTGCTAAACATTTCCGTCCGCACTCTACTGTCTCTCTTTGAAACTGAACCATGAACGCTGGCGAGATTCAACCTTGCCGACCTAGGCAAAAAGTGATGAATCATAGCATCCATATTTGACGCTCTACACAGTCAAAATGGTCTAAAGAAGATTTTGTCAGGCAACTGTTCTGCACTGTTCATGTCGCTGTAACTCAGAAACGGTAGTGAATTGAGAAAAACTTTATTTAAGTTTTCTGCTCAAATCAACGTCCTCTACCTCCTCCTCGCTGGTTGACCTTACCTTTTGAAACACCCTGTACATTCGAGGCTTTAAATAAAATCAAAGGAAATGATATTGTCCAAAAACGAATTCTGACCGATGAAAATTTCGGAATCCGACGGAAATGAGGAACACCCAAAATTTGAATAATTGCGCAACCATCACGATTCCCCGTGTTATGGACATCAAAGACATTAGAAGGAAAAAACTGTAACGATGTATTTAGGAAATGTATATCTTCCCTTGATAAAAAAATGCGCTACCTAGTTGGAAAAAATCGTAAGTTTCGAGTAAAACTTACTGTAAATTAAAACGAAAATCCAGCGCACTACCCAATATTATTAACTGTAGTTAGTCTTTTTCTATCCATTATTAAAAGGAATGCTTGTTAAATTTATATTTAAATTCTCAAATGAATTTTATACAACATTCAGCGACTTTAATTCATATTAATAAAGAAAGAACACCTAAATTTAAGGTGCTGCTGTATGCGTGAATAATTGGTACAATTCTGTGCACTGTATTTGTTTTAATACGAGATTGTCCCTTTCATCGATATTTAATTTATTGTGTTAACGTAACCTACCAGATTATCCCTAATTAAATTCAATTTCATTTCAATAATTTATTGTTGAGTTTTAGAAAGAAACACTGAATTTGAAAATTAATGGCATGGTTCGCATTTTATCCTTAATTTATAAATAAATGCGATATACACATACACGCACACTCACACGCACGCACGCGCGCTCGCGCGCACACACACATACATATATATTTCATTTAGATTTTACGGGTAATTAGGGATTATACTTACGTAGTGAAATAACAATGAATTACATTTTTAACTTTCTATTGTCTACTTACGTATTTCGAAAAGGGAAAATATAGGCAAAAACACCCATACATATCTTGAAAACTATATTTTAAAAATAAAAATTGCAATATCACCAAAAAATTATAGGAATAGCTCCTTATTTTTGCCAGAATACTTTAAATCGAATAGTAAAGATCATTTAGTATAAATTCTCAATAAACACTTCACTCTATCTATTGAATTCCTTTATAAAATTATACATTTCAAAGAGAAAATTTTATTTAACAAATTCAAAAAATATATAAATAATAACGTGAGTAATATTTGACCGCATACTGCGGTTAATTGAGGATCAAACCACACATCCCCCAGTTTACAAGACTTTCATTATTAAACATTCATTATCATTAAACCTTTGTTTTTGTTTCAAATCGCTGTCGAAGTCAATAACGGAAAGGATTCGCTCAATGAAAAAGTGAAATGACCCAAGCGAAGCTTATCTTTTTGGAATAAAAGAGCTCTCTGTATGAAATATATATGACAGGAAAATTTTAATGCAATTTCATATATAATAACTGACATTTCATTTGGCACGTCGGGGACGTAATTGTCATAATTTCGAATTTCGTCACACAATGGAAACCTTCTATATATGCAAATGTCTTTCAATACCGTATTCCCCAGAGAACTAAAAACCAATTCACAGTCGGGATTGAACGTTTTGTAATGAATAGATTTTTAAATGTAAAAACTCGTTGAATTTACAAAGAGTTCCAATAGATGTAGCTAAATTCGGCATGCATAACTTGGATTTACAAAATTAACTGCGGAATTCCCCGTTAATATTCAACACAATTCAATCAATAAACATTTTTAAAACGAATCTAAATAAAATAACTGTTTGAAAATCACCTGACCGATTTTTTAATTAAACCATTTCACAAATGGTCTATAGCATCACAAATGGGCTGAGTTTCCATCTCAAAAATTACGTTTAAAGGTGTTCGAATAGAGACGAGATTCTTCTCCTAAAATATTTCAAATTTCAACGGCCGATTCAATTTGAACGAGCGTTGAAACCGTTGGATTTAGACCAGTGGCCAATCCATTGCAAACAACCAGAGCGTGAGCGTGTTATGCTCAATTGCTAAGCAGGAATGGGAGGGGAAATGAAAGGGAGAGAGTGATGTGGAGAAGATAGGAGGCTGTCTGCCCATGCATGGTGATGACAAGGATAGACTTCAATCCCTCATTGATCCTTGGAACCTGTTTTATAACAAAATAGACACGTTACATTGGTGTAGAGTAATATTTCAACCGTTTCAATTCGGTGGGAACACCGCCAAATTCCCAAAATAGCAAATTTAATCCGAAATATCCTACGTAAATACGAGAATTAACGAGTGATTAAACAAGATTCTCCACATGAAGGACGCTTTAATTTTTAATATTCGAATCACAGGCGAACAATATTTTATTTCAAAATACAAGAATACGATTATCTAAATTAGGAGGATTTACTATGGTTCAAGTTCAATAATTTCTTTTGTGCTAAGGAAATTACCATGGAATTAATTGCTCATTTTTTAAAATGGGCAAATGACAAAAACGTTCCACTGCCGATATATTTTTTATTCGAATATTCAGAACTTATTTTAAAAAAAACTAGTAGAACGACAAATTCTGAGAATTCTTTGTTTTATATGAATTTCAAATTTCTTCTGCACTTTTTAAGCTGTGTAGCCTCCAATTATCGTTCCATTATACATCGTTTTCCCTTATGTATCGTTCACTTCGTACAACCCCAACAAAAGCTCTATACAAATACTATAGTTAAATTATATTGCATCCAACGTTTCTTGAATTACTCGGAATTTTTTAGCTCTGTGCTAGAATGTACCTCAATTGATTGTCATTCTCACCACTATTGTTGGATTCCACTTTTAATTATATACTCTCCAATGCCTCCCGTCAATTATTTTTAAATTTAAATTTACACGAATGAGTCAAGGCATATCTAGGAACAGTTAGGAAACAAGTTTTGCTGTTGTTGTTCTCAAGGCTGTCTTTTGGTAGCTGAGAATATTAAGCCGAGTTACCTCTGGAGTGGTAGAAAAAGTGTTAATAGTACGAAAATGTTATCGCCTCAAGCCTATACTTGCAACAACTGAGAAAATCTAAGCGATAGATGGGAATTTCAATAAAAATTAGTTTTCATTTTTGTTTTCATCTCGTTCGCCTTGTTCTATTGTGTGATTCGGTATCAACTTTTTATTATTCCTTGATTCGGTAAATAATTAACATTCTCACATAACGGTTGAAATCAAAATTTAAAATCAATACTTCTCCATACACAATAAAAAGGATAGGGAAATTAATTTCCGAATTTTGGCTACAAAGCAGTCGACGGCAGTGGTGGTTCATCAATTTTATATTTTTTTAAATGAACTCTACTTTTCGAGAAAGTAAAATCGTTCTTCTATGCACATGATAATATCAGTATATAATTAGAGAAAATCCACTGGTTGGAGTTATAGGGAATCCCGCCAGTGTACCATCTTTTTCGAGGATACGGTAAGATATAATATCCGCTTTATTCTGGCCGCACTGGAACACATCAAAAGATTCCAAAGGTCAAAGCGGAGTTTTTATTTTTTTAAGCTCATCTAATAGCCTAAAATGGAATCGAGGTCGGCTCATGGCAGAACTCAGTTTCGCTGCGAAGTAGATAAAATATTTAAATTTCTTCCTCTGTAAGCACTCCACATGCTTCAAACTGGAATCGTCCTTCCAAAAACTCTTATTCCAAGAAAGTCAGTACAATTTACGTCAAATTTAATTAATATGCTATCTGTTGTCGTAATTTTTGTTGACTAATATTTTATCGTATCTTTTGCATATACTGTTTACATATTTACACTCCAGTGCAGAGATTTTCAAGCTTTATGAAGCCGTTGAGCCCTAATTTTCATTTTTAGGAACCCTAAGAGGAGGTGCTTCCAAGATATAAGGCATATATTAATCAGTCTTAATGCGTCACGGAACCTCATCAAGCTTTCATGGAATCAAGTTTGAAACGCATGATTAGACTGCATTCCGAACACACGGGTGACGTATGCGATGCATAACATTTAGGATACGAAGATTACTTGGCTAGTATAATCGAATGTTGCAAATTAAAGAACAACGATCTCTTTTAAACAAAACCATAATTATCACGAAATTACTTGTTCATGACTATATTAATGTTTTCTATAGTCACATGCCGTTAGCGTTTTTCCCAGTATTTTATCTTCAGTGACTATTACGCAGTCTGTTATATTTCAATTTTCATTCACACAGTGTAATTCTACAAGAATGAGGACAATGGAAAATTTGTTTTCCTCGATAGACCATTCCAAAATTTTACGAACTGATATTTGGTTAAAACTTTAGGGTGGAATTTTAGCAAAGTCATAGTATAGAAATTTTTGCGATATCGCTAATTTAAACATTTTCAAAACTACTGCACCATTTTTATTAAGTATAGGGGCATAACTGAGTTAGTAATAAGAAAGATTATTTTTTATTATGCTGAAAATATATTTTCTAACCGTCTATTAATTGTGATAATTTATGTCCTTGACTTATATACACATTCAATGCTAATATTAGTTACATTTGCTACTTATACTCTGCTTAAATGTACATAAAAATTAATAGGAAGAGGGATTAATATAGAGGATGAGGTGAATGGAGGATGGGAATTAAAGCTGAGTTCAAATTACATGTACTATGTTGCATCCCATTTCCAAAATGAAAAAAATATTGGCCACGTGTTCCAGGTCAGAAGTTTCGAAAACAGCGGTAATGCCTTTTTCATACAGATTCAAGATAAAATAAACAGAATTCAAAGGGTTTCTGCTTTTGAATACACTGCTACTTCTCTAGTCTCAATATGTTGGCATTTAAAATACTGCCCGGTATATTTAGACGATCTTTTATAGAATCGCTTTTCAACAAGACACTAATACATTCATATGTAATATATTCATATATTTTATCAATTAAATAAATGAAATTTCAAAGTTTTACTTTCCCGCAGTGTCATGGTTAGGTACTGATTGAAACATGTATCTTGGTGTTAAATAACTAGGCAGAAAATAAAATATACGCATCTAGGATCCTTCTTAAATTTGTTTGTTGCGTATACCCAACGCGTTTCTTTTGAAAATTCCTTGCGTCCTTTGCTCACAATCTGTTTTTTTTCTTCGTCATCTACATCATCATGTACTCTCTTTGCTTTCCTATTCTTTGCTAAACATTAGCCTTTACTCCGTCCACTAGCACGAATAATTTTGTCCTAAACCAATGGCCTTGGCCAAATCCCCAAATGTAGGTTGTATAAAAGTCGTGCTTTAGCCCGATTGTGAAGATTTCTTATTTCAGAAGCGAAAGGTTTTGTCGTGAGCAGACACACTTCTCCATCTGAAGCGCATTTTCTTCACCCATAAAATGGTCTACCGTATTTGAAGTTTTACAGCCTTGTTAGATATTTGTAAAACTAAATAAGAAGAAACATTGTTTTTATAATAACATGAAAAATATTGATGACTTAAATTCCATCGCAGAGAATATTTTATGAAGTTTAAAACAACCACGTAGAGCAATTACAAGTACTGTTCAACAAAAGAAACTTTTACCTACGGCAAAAGCATACATAAACACAAGTCATTAAATAGAAATTATTAATAGTAAAATTAATTTAAGAGTACGAGACAAATAAAGACGCCTTCAAAAGACAGAGAACACTGTCATCGGATGTCAACGTGTAATACCTGAAACAAGTTCCCGAAAATAATAATGTTTTTATTTAACTTTTCCTCTTATAAACAAAGATTGAGTAAAATGTTTTACAATAAAACGAATAAAATCAGAGATAACTGAACGCGAAAATATATTTTACTGTGCGATGCATAATTTTGGATAGTAGAACTTCGAATGAAATTTGTTTGCTACCGTTCCAATAATTTCATTTTGCGCCATCCGGTAACGCAAAGAAGAAGAAATCGTAACAAAACTCAGTATGAAAGAACTCCAAAGGCACATTAATTAGAAAAGGATGATTGGTGTAATTTTCAAATGTTTGATTAAATTACTTTGCAAAAAACTAACGAGTGCGTCTATACATAAAAGTATTTTAAAAGTTATACTGATGCCATGTACAAAGAAATTTTAAACGCGTACGATAAAAATTTATCAGACGTTTTCATATTTTAACACAAGATGTAATCGCTAGTAATATAACCCTCGAATGGATTTACTTTGGAAAATTTCATTTAGCAGTTTATATAAAACTTAATCAAAGTCAACATTAGAATTAATTCATACGACTCGTGTTTTTCTAATTGATGATTACGAATATTTTTTAGATTTTTCGCATGTACATGAATAAATTTTTATTTCACTTAGTCGCAGAGAGTGATTTTGGTCGTAAATGATACCATATACTCTAAGAAACATCTCCAGATTGATTGATTATTTCATTTTGATGTCAAATAGGAATATTGATTTTTCCATTAGCTTTGAAAAATAACTGATAGCGCCTATCCCTCTTGCTGCTTCTCGGTTAATTTCTATTCACCTACCATTATTTTAATCACTTTACAAGAAAATAAGTCACATTCCTACAAGAGTTAACGCCTCTACAAAAATCTTAACAACATATATTACCGCTATTCCGTCAAATTGGATGTTAGAACAGAATAAATCAAGTTGGTTAGTTTGTAATTCTCTTATTTTTTGCATTCCAAGCGCGGAGTAGTTAAAGATATTTCTGTTTGACAAAAACGGTTTTAATAATATACGGAGCGCTTCAAATCGACTAAGTCTATACATGGTATAATTTAAATAGTAGTAATATAATAAAGTAAAATCTTAGTAGTAGTTTACCCTTTTAGCGCATAAAATGCATAAAATGCATAAAATAGATAGTTTTAAACAAATAATGTCCAGCAAACGCACACTTGCAAATAAAATTTACCCAATCAAAGTTGAGGAATATAAGTTATTTTGACTCTGTACATATTCTACTTAGCCTTATTTTACATGAATTTATTCAGTTACTTACACAAATATTTCATAATAAATAATTATTTACTCAGCTAACCTCGAGTCGAGTTTATATTGACAACTTCGATTTTTTTCTTTTGGCACAAAAATACCTTTCCTGAGATTGCGCTCGGATCTGCCAGAATTGTGGGATTGAGTATTATAAAAGGGGATTTTGGTCAAATTCTGATGTTATAACCCGATAGGATAGCGGTCTGCCCGTTAAGAGGCAGGATTAAGATCGTTAAGCACCCTCATCGTTCGGCGATCTGCATACAGAGATATAAATCAACCAGTACGCGACAAAAATCAATCAGATATTGATTTTGAAATACCTGGCGTGGCTAATGCTATTATTTCTTGGTGGGCATTCGTGGAGTACGTATGTCACAAAAACGTAATATTTCCACAAATACGCATTTAGTACATCGAAATATCTTTAAGAGATGGAAAATAAGTCTGTAGGTATGGTAATTTTTCCTATCAAAAGACGTCAACAAACGTCAGAAATACAGTTCTATATTTATGAATAATCATTCAGCGCAAGAAACCGAGAACATTGCCGCATTGAAAAGTGTTTCAATGAAATTTCTATTTACTTTAGAAGAGAAAATTCAACATGAGCGCCAAAGTCATAGGTTATATTTTGTTTCGCTTCCAGAAGGAGGGTTATTTTTCACGAGAAAATATCCGATCGCAAAATTAATTCGAACGAAAAATACGAGATTTTTCGTTGCGCGGGAGAAATTTGCATTCGCATGTGACAGCGCCCTAAACAAAGCAGGCATTCATGCCTCGATGGAGCCGCGTTCATTTCCACTCACGCCTCGCTGAACAATATTTATTCCTTAGCCAAGGAATTCTTTTACAATTTGTTCAAATTTCACAGGTCAGGCAGAAATTACGATGGCCCGGGCAAACGTTCGCTCGAAAATAAAATTTCTAAAAAAATACGAGATTCAGTCACACCTCGAAAAGCCGACGTAATTTACAAAACGATTAGTAAATCGGTCCGAATATAGATAAGTTATTAAAATCAAAATCCCAATCGACATCCTTTTTAGGGGCGTTTCGCTTCCAGCGCGGACGGACGATAATAGGCGCTCACGCTGCAGCGTCCGTCCGCATGTTCGTTCTCGGCTTCTACCGAATGGATTTTCATGAAATTTGATATTAAGGACTTACAATCAAATATAATAAGAAAATCGCAAAAAATGAATCACGTACTCCAATCAGGGGTACCACTTTACCGGTGACAAAAAAGTAAATTTTCTTCATATCTCGTAAAGTATTGCTTATATCAAAATATTTCTCAAATAAAAGTTGGAGAACTATTAAAGGAGAGTATTTCCTTTCCTACACATTTTTATCCTGGGAGTTACCTTTATCTAGAAAATCGAAAAAGAATGTCTTAAACCGAGTTGAACTTAGAAATTATCTTTCATTGTTGCTAATATAAACAATCTTACAAACAAACGTTTAATTTACTTACGTGTGCATGCACTATTTTTAAATAGGAGAAAATGGATTATTTATGATGAAGAAAAGAACTTTAAAACGCAATTTCCCTCACGTTCAGGTATATAATTTCTTCCTAATACTCCACTGCATGAAACGCGCCCATTTGTGATACGTTGCACACATTCCTAACTTGTTTTAAAATCACAAATGAACATCGCAACGATAAAACAGCGTCGAAAATAAACATCGCAACGAACACGCACCGCCTCTATAGAATTCGGAGTAGACTAAACCTCCGATAACCGAAAGAAAACACACGACGTCATTCCAGCCAATAAACATCGCCCTAAACAATAGAAACCCCGCCAGAAGATTCAATCCCGGCGCAGCAATGACCTTAAAGGGTCAGCTCACCCAAAAAAAAACGCACCCAGCGGACAATCTCGGTGACCTTCGCCCTCCCCGTTCCCTCGACGGATTCATCGAAAAACATTGATTTAGCGATATCGATCTCCTGGACCGTAATTAACGTTTAGGAAACCCAACTCCGCCACCTAAACTGCAGTTCTCTGTCGGTCTGAAGGGAGAAGGGGATATCTCTGGGGCCGTGAAAATAGACGGCTCTATGGAAACCGATAGCGGCTAGATAGTGAGGGGAAGAGCTGAGAGAGGAGAGAAGGGGGAAGGAAGCTGAAAGCTCAAAGTAGAGTGATAGAATGGGAGAGGATGGACGGCGCGTGTGTTCCGAGAATCTCCGAAGCCTAGGATGAAAAAAGAGAAGCGGTGAAGATGCAGCGCGCGTGTACGCCAAGATAGATCGATAATCATCTCTCTTATCAGGATAAAAGGAGACCATAATGGTCCCCTATTCCATTAAACCCTAAGAAAGAGTATAGAAAAAAATCTGACTAGAAAAGAAACCCCCCCAATCCCCACCCAACCCCAAATACCCCAATCCTCCCCTTACCCCCCACCCCTACTCCCCTTCCTCGTTTCCCTCCTCCAATTCTATCCCCAACCCCCTCCCCCCTCCCGCGAATTACCCAATCCATCCCTCCCAATTACTCCCCTAAAAATTCCTCCCGTCAACTCCCTCGCCAATCCCCCCCCTCCCCGATTTCCTACCCCCAATCCCCTCAACCAATTCCCCTCTAATTCCCCCAACCCATTCCCCCAAATCCCCCCCAATTCTCCCAACCAATTCCGCCACCTAATTCCCTCCCTTCAACTCCTCCCAAATCTCTCTCAGCTACCCACTCCGATTTTCCTCACCGTATTCCCTTTCCTCAAAATTTCCTCCCTTTATTCCCCCTCAATACTCCCCCTCCCTCCTCAATTCCTTCTCCCCTCCCATACGCCGGATCAACTCGTCGACTCGGCCCCGTCACCCACTCGAATGTTACCGAGCTTCCCGCCCGAGTTTTCGCTCGTTCGAGTGTTCCAGCAGCCGCAGACAGGGTCGGAAAGGGCCCGAGATCACGAATGCACTAGACAGTCTGACTTACTCAGGGACGGCGAGTCGGTCCTTTCGAGTTAGCGTTTTGCTTGCGGTTAGGCGGCGGTGAAACGAGGGCGCGGTAGAAGGGTGCGGCGAAGGAATGGAAGAGGAAACGCGGTCTCGTGCTCTTAAGAGGGTGAGATGGTAGGAAGAAGCTGAGGATTACAGCAGATGACGTCAATATGTCTTTTTTCCGCGAGGATTGGGAGAGTACTTCCCACGCGACGAGTTCGTATACGGCGACTCGTGGAATGCTCAATTTTATCCCCACAAATAGTGTATATCTATATAAATAAAATTGTAAACTCTGTCTGTACATTTGTTTTTTTGTCAGGGTTTTACTTTTTTTGTGTGTTTTGCATCACAAGAAGACATCTGTACCGGTTTGCACAATTCTTGTCTGTCTGCCTGTCTGTTGGTTTGTTACCGCATGACGCAAAAACGGCTGGTCGAATTTTTATGAAACTTGCAGCGTATCTTTAGACTGGTCCAGCTTAAAATATAGGCTATGCGGTGTATCTCAAAAAAACTTTAAGTGGGGGTTTAAGGGTGTCACCGATTTGGTTTATCGACGATAAATCTCGAGTGAATTAACTTAGGAAGTTCAAATTTGATATTTGTCACTTTCAATACAAGTATAAGATCAAGTTTGTAGATGAGGAAAATCAGACCAAGGGGAGGGGGCTTATGGAGGGGGGGCACCCGTAAGAGAATCGCTGATTTCAAGATAACGCTTGACTGATTTCCTGATTTTCCTGATTTACCTGATTTTCCTGAATTTCCTTATTTACCTGATTTACCTGATTTTTATGATTTTCCTGATTTACCTAAATTTCTCAATTTCCTGATTTACCTAATTTTCCCTATTTTCCTTATTAAATTGTTTGAAATAAAAGATGTAGGAAAATCAGGAAATACAGGAAAATCAGGGAGTTAAGGAAAATCAGGAAAAATCAGGAAATTCGGGTAAATAAGGAAAATCAGCAAATTCAAGAAAATCAGCAAATTCAGGGAAATCAGGAAATTCAGCTTAATCAGAAATATCAGGAAATTCAGCTTAATCAGAAAAATCAGGAAATTCAGGAAAATCTGGAAATTCAAGAAAATCGGGAAATTCAGGAAAATCAAAAGAATCAGGAAATTCAGGGAAATCAATAAAATTACTTTCCTGATATCCCTGATTTTCCTGAATTTGCTGATTTTCCTGATTTTCCCGATTTGCCTGAATTGCCTGAATTTCCTGATTTTCCTGAATTTCCTGATTTTCCTGAAATTTCTGATTTTCCTGAATTTCCTGAATTTCCTGATTTTCCTGAAATTTCTGATTTTCCTGAATTTCCTGATTTTCCTGAATTTCCCGTTACTGATTTTCCTGAATTTCCCGTTACTGATTTTCCTGAATTTCCTGATTTTTTCGATTTTCCTTATTTTTCTGAATTTCCTGATTTTCCTGAATTACCTGAATTTCCTGATTTTTGTCATTTTCCTGATTTTCCTGAATTTCATAAATTTTCTTATTTTCCTGAATTTCCTTTTTTTCCTGAATTTCCTGATCTTCCTGAATTTCCTGATTTTTCTGATATTCCTGAATTTCCTGATTTTCATGAATTTCATTATTTTCCTGAATTTCCTCATTTTCCTGAATTTCCTGAAATTCCGGTTTTCTGAATTTCCTGATTTCCCTGATTGACCTGAATTCCTTGATTTTCCTGATTTTCCTGAATTTCGTGATATTTCTGAATTTCCTGAGTTTCCTGATTTACCTGATTTTCCTGATTTTCCTTATTAAATTGTTTGAAATGAAAGATGTAGGAAAATAAGGTAATACAGGAAAATGAGGAAATTCAGGAAAATCAGGGAATTCAGGCAAATCAGGAAAAATCAGGTATTTCAGGGAAATCACGAAAATCAGCAAATTCCGCAAAATCAGGAAATTCAGGAAAATCAGGTAAATCAGGGAAATCAGGAAAATCAGGTACATCAGGAAAATCCGGAAAATCAGGAATATCAGGAAAATCGGGAAATTTAGGAAAATTCAGGAAATTCAGGAAAATCAGGAAATTCTGCAAAAACAGGAAAATCAGGAAATTCAGGAAATTCAGGAAAATCAGGAAAATCAGGAAATTCAGGAAAATCAGGAATTTCAGGAAAATCAGGACATTCAGGAAAATCCGGTAAATCAGGAAAATGAAGAAATTCGGTAAAATCAGGAAATTCAGGAAAATCAGGCAAATCAAGTAAATCAGGAAATTCAGGAAAATCAGAAAATTCAGAAAAACCAGGAATTTCAGCTAAATCAGAAAAATCAGGAAATTCAGGAAAATCAGGTAATTCAGGAAAATCGGGAAATTCAGGAAAATCAGAAAAATCAGGATATTTAGGGAAATCAGTAAAATTACTTTCCTAAATTTCCTGATTTTCCTAAATTTCCTGATTTTCCTAAATTTCCTGATTTTCCTCATTTTCTTGATTTTTCTGATTTTCCTGTATTTCCTGATTTTCCTGAATTTGCTGACTTTCCTGATTTTCCTATTTTTTCCGATTTGCCTGAATTTCCTGATTTTCCTGAACTCTCTGATTATCATGAATTTCCTGATTTTCCTGAATTTCCTTATTTTCCTGATTTTCCTGAATTTCCTGATTTCCCTGATTTTCCTGAATTTCCTGATATTCCTGAATTTCCTGATTCTCCTTAATTTCCTGATTTTCCTGAATTTCCTGATTTTCCTGATTTACCTGAATTTTTTGAATTTCTTGATTTACCTGATTTTCCTCTATTTCTTGATTTTCCTAAATTTACCTATTTTCCTGAAATTCCTGATTTTCCGGAATTTTCTTATTTTCCTGAATTTCCTGATTTTTCTGATTTCCTGATCTTCCTGAAAATCCTGATTTTCCGGTATTTCCGGTATTTTCTGAATTTCCTGATTTTCCTGATTGACCTGAATTCCTTGATTTTCCTGAATTTCCTGATATTCCTGAATTTCATGATATACCTGATTTTCCTTATTAAATTGTTTGAAATGAAAGATGTAGGAAAATCAGGTAATACAGGAAAATGAGGAAATTCAGGAAAATCAGGGAATTCAGGCAAATCAGGAAAAATCAGGTATTTCAGGGAAATCAGGAAAATCAGCAAATTCCGCAAAATCAGGAAATTCAGGAAAATCAGGTAAATCAGGGAAATCAGGAAAATCAGGTACATCAGGAAAATCCGGGAAATCAGGAACATCAGGAAAATCGGGAAATTTAGGAAAATCAGGAAATTCAGGAAAAACGGGAACTTCAGGAAATTATGGAAAATCAGGAAATTCTGCAAAAACAGGAAAACAGGAAATTCAGGAAAATCAGGAAATTCAGGAAAATCAGGAATTTCAGGAAAATCAGGACATTCAGGAAAATCCGGTAAATTAGGAAAATCAAGAAATTCGGTAAAATCAGGAAAATCAGGCAAATCAGGTAAATCAGGAAATTCAGGAAAATCAGCAAATTCAGAAAAACCAGAAAATTCAGCTAAATCAGAAAAATCAGGAAATTTAGGAAAATCAGGAAATTCAGGAAAATAAGGAAAATCTGGAAAATAATTTCCTGAATTTCCTGATTTTCCTGAATTTGCTGATTTTCCTGATTTTCCTGATTTTTCTGAATTACCTGAATTTCCTGATTTCCCTAAATTTGCTGATTTTCCTGATTTACCTGAATTTCCTGATTTTCCTGATTTACCTGAATATCCTGATTTTCCTGTATTTCCTGATTTTCCTAAATTAACTGATTTTCCTGAATTACCGGATTTCCCTGAATTTGCTGATTTTCCTGAAATTCCTGATTTTCCTGAATTTCCTGAATTCCTGATTTTCCTGAATTTCCTGATTTTCCTGAATTTCCTGATTTTCCTGAATTTCCTTATTTTCCTGAATTTCCTGATTTTCGGTTTTTCCTGAATTTCCTAATTTTCGTGTATTACCTAAACGTCTTGATTTTCCTGAATTTCCTGATTATCATGAATTTCCTGATGTTCCTGAATTTCCTGTGTTTTTTGATTTTCCTGAATTTCCTCATTTTTCTGAATTTCCTGATTTTCCTGAATTTCCAGATTTTCCTGAATTTCCTGATTTACCTGATTTACATGAATTTCCTGATTTTCCAGAATTTCCTGATTTTCTTTATTATCTACATCTTATACAGAGTGAGAAAGGTGGGAAAGGAATACTTCGTTATCTGAAATTGGACGGCGGGTAGTGATTAAACTACGCGTATTTTCCCAAGTAGATTTGAATCAAACTTGGTACGATGGTGGAGTGCTCCCCGAAATAATTCATACGTAGTTTTTGTTTCTCTCTGCCCGTTGTATTCAACACGGCGGCCGAGTAAATTCTTAAATACTATGTATGATCTAGAATTCCGATCGGATGTGAAACAAACTTTCCCGGGCAACGCCGGGAATTTCTGCTAGTAAATAAATAAATATGAATGTACATATATGTATGTATGTACAGAAGAATCTCGATGACCATCATTAGTTGGTTCCTAGAAAGCCCGGCGATTACCTAAACGACGATATTCGAAACCGATTTTCCCATTAAAACAATGTCATAGGTGAGTAATTCGTTCAAAAAAACCTTACCCGCATCATATAAAACTGAATTTTTAGGCCTTAGCTTATTGAAAATTTTAGACTGCGTTATTTTCATTCATTCACTTTCTAGTTTTATTTGAAGGGATGTCACATTTCTCGACCTTTTAGCAGAATTGTCACTAGCACTGCGTTTTGGACCATTTTTGTCACTCAATAAGCTATAAAATATTTAAGAAATATGTGGGGAGGTTATGTTAACTATAGACAAATGAATTGACAGTTGTACTGCGAAGGAAAGTTTTGCTGTTTGATTCTTAGATTTGAAGACGAAATTCAAATACTACCTACATGAAATTTTTTCACTAAATGTTCTCCGAGAACAGCCGCAGCGCACCGTTTCGATAGATTAGGGGTGTCTAACCTGCGGCCCGCGGGCCGGATGCGGCACAATACGCAATTTTATGCGTCCCACTGCCAGTATTTCATAGTTTTAAAAACTTTTTCATTTATTTTAATTAACTACCAAATATAATTTTCCATGCAGCAAAATCTGTTAAAATATCTAACGTTAAACTGCGATCTCTTAGTAAATATTTCTCAATTCAACTAAGTTCATTTTAATGCTGTTTTTTATTTTTTTCTCAGTCTTTCCTAAGATTGAATTCCATCATGATTTTTAAGATTGAAATGTTAATCCTAAAAGGCTAATTCTAACTTAATTGCCACACGTATGGTGCCTAAGCATCACTTCCGATTTAACTATAATCCTTTGGCAATTTCCAATGAGGCCCACAGAAGGATTTACTGCAGTAATGTGGCCCACCATGCAGAAAAGGTTGCCCACCACTGCGATAGCAATCTTTCTCTCTCATTTCACAGTACAATCATCATTTTCGTTTCGTTTGCCTGCTTCGTTCAAACATGGCGACGGAGCTTTTTCACTTTGTACCACTTAGGGGCAAACGACGATCGATCGAAACAACGATTATCGATGGGGTCGGTTATCGAGGTCTTACTGTATATATCTCTATCAGTGGCGTACCCAGAGGGAGGGAGGGGGGGGGGTTCCATAGGGTCTCAAGATGTAAGGCAAACGTCAATAAATTAATTAACAGTTCGGAATTAGTTCTGCCACTTTAAAATTCACTTCTATAATCTCCATTTATAATCCCTCGTTTTTAGTTACTAATTATTAATATTAATATAAATCATTTCAGTTTTTTAACATTGTTTCATTTTTGTTACTTAAGAATAGAATTTGAACCCCTCCTCCCCCCTTAGGAAAATTCTGCGTACGCCACTGTTTATATATATGTCCCTCGTTCAAAGCTTGAGATCAATTCCTTTCATTTCCTTCTACCCACACGTTTGTCTTTTCCGCCCCCACAGATTTTATTGCAGGTTAGTTTCCACAAAACTCCTCATCTCTGTCCCTGTCACGACGTATCTAAATGACATCGGAGGCTGTTCTCGACGATACGGAGCAAAACTATTCTCATAGTTTCACGAATAGCGTGATCCAAGTCGATATCAAACGCCTTTGTGTTCTACGCCTACGATTGTCAATATGTGCACGTAGAGGTACGACCTTCAATTATGTTCCTGGATGTCACTCCCTGATCTTGCTCAATATCTCTCGACTGCCTCTCTTCCATCGCAATCTCTCTCTCTCTCTCTACTCCTCTTCCATCCCTCTCTCTCTATTCCCTCTCTTCTCTCCTCCTCCCCTCCGTTCGCCGCACCAGCTTTGTGCGCAGCGAAGTATCACCGGATGGAGCACTACAGAATTGCCCGCAAAATTTCCTAGCATGCGCCACGTGGGCTGAATCAGATTTCTTTCTCAAGAAAATATCCGAGGAGAACGCGAAGCCTATTAGCCTTGCCTATAAAACGGTTAAAATTTGAGACACTAGCTTATTCCCAGGTAAATTCTTGACGTATGCTCTGAAATAAATGGCGAATTTGCATTTTTTCAGAACATACCTCAAGATACGTAATTTATCTTATTCTATCCGTTCTCAATTTTATTCGTAAAAAGGAGCAAGTATATTTAAAATAAAAAATTACATGCTATCATATAAGTAGGTCGTTACGAGAATATAAAGGAAAACACTCAATTGCGCTGTAAGTATGCCGATTGGTCGTGCTTTCCATAAAACCTGAAATACCTCTCTACGTTGAAAGCGTTTAACACGAATAAATTATTTTATAACATCACACTAGTATTTTTTTCCCATTAGCAAGTGTATTTTGAGCGACAAAAACTCTCAATTTAAAACAGCCCGATAGAAATAATTGGGAAGTACCGAAGTCTAAAGTGTGCAATATTTTTGTGCAAAAGGGATGGGGTTGATTTTGAATAAAATGAAGACAAAAAATTCTATGCAAATTTTGGGCAACTTCGTTTCGTCGAATCGTAGCTCATTCAATTAAAGCATACCCACCGTATATTTTAAAACTAAATTTTATCCGTTAATCGAGGCAGATTGGCTCTTTCGGAAGACCTAAATGAAACGGCATTAACAAGAGTCAAAATTTGCATGCATCAATGATGTGACCTTTAAGGTTAAGTATTATAAACACGGGTTTAATAAATCTCAAGTACATCTCTTGTTAAATAGATAATTATTTTTTGTTACTGGAGCAATTCTCTCATGATAGAGAGTAAGGAAATCCACTTTTCTTGTGTCAGCGATAGCTTTTATCAATTGAATAGAAAAAATATCAGAAGGAGATAAATATTTTTCTACTTGAAAATTCAAAATTTCAACGGGTCACGGAAGACTTTAAGTAACGTCATTTTTAACGGCAACTAACCCACACAAAAAATTTCAAGCGTAGAATTTTGAAAAAAATTTCGCTGACATTTAAAGCTGCATATGATTTAACTACATTATATACTGCAGAATATTAACATTCTGGCTTCGCTCGACTGACTAAAATTATCTTTCGAGATCGTTAGCAATAAGCTGCTTTAAATTTTTAAATGTCAACAAGAAAGCTGAAGTTCAACTAAGATCTTCAAACGACATAAAAATCACGTAAAATTAAAAAGAACATCGTTAAACTGGAAAATACTTCAAACGCCCGCATTTATTTTTTTGATCCTATATAACAATATTTCACGAAATATTGGACGTCTAAGTATGTAGATCCAGGAGCAATATATCTGGCATAAGCGCGTGCGTGTTTGTAATTTTAAATTTAAATTAAATGAAACGAAAGAAACTAAACATTTTATTTTTAACCGCCTAGTTCACATACCATAGGCCGTAACTGCCGAAAAGAAAAAAATTCAATAACGCCGCGAAATATCCTTTGACATCAAATCTGTTGGATTTTTATTTATTTATTTATTTAATTTCGCAACGGGTGTAATTAAATTATAAGTAATCGACCCTCATATACTAGCATTTTGGGGGAAATAACTCTCGTATAGAAACTGAACACCGATTATTTTGTAGGCTTATGATAAAACTGCGGGAGCTAAATTTAATTTTCCACGTTCCCCTTCTCTTTCCACCATCTTTGTGACGATGAAGCACTCTAAAAGGATTTTCATCTGAACCAAACATCCGCACCTCAATTCAATTAAGAAGACGCTAGGGTTAGCTATAGTAGTGTGCGCTTAAACAGCGGGAGTCAAAAGGGAAGGGAAGCTCCGAGGGCGATGATAACCTACCGTTCATATATCTGAACTTGAAATACAGGTAAGCTTCTTAGGTGTAGTTCTCAATCATCATCAAAGCAAAGACTCATAAAATGCCATCAAATATGAGCACGATTAAACCTCATTAATTTCTTCGGAAGAAATCCGTCAAATTATGAATCGTATTTGAGTTGCGTACGGGATTTTAAATTCCCCTTTAAAATGTCATCGCCGAACTTTTAAGCCTATTCGTTTCTCGGAAATTATAATACGATACTCGTATTGAATTCTGCTAAAGTTAAAAATACAAGAACGAATTCCATGGAAATTTTGCGTTACAAATGCTCGGTTTCGAAAGGAAAACAATATTTTAATTTCTTTTTTCTTTCTTTATAAGAAGTTACACTACAATATAATACAACTTCAATGTTTAAAAACTTAATTTCATGAAGTTATAAAATTTTTAAGACCTGAATCTACAACCTTAAACCGATGCAGGGCCGCGCCAACACGGGGTGCACGGCACCCGGGGGCCAACTAGTCGGGGACGCCTTCCCATCAAGATATATGTATCTTTGTTTTTGTCATTCATTTAAAAGTTTGCCCCTTCTTCGAAATGCTTTTAAGATAAAGCTGAGCAATTCGCTCTGTTGACAATTGAAAGCCAATATTAAACAAACGTAGCAAAGTTTAACTGTAAATATTATCGATAAATTATTTTTAAATTAGAGGCTGTCCACAATACGAATAAGAACAGATATCTTCGCTAACATTTATGTAGGGGACAGTGGCGGTCTTTTTTTAAGGATTGACTAGTAGCCACTTTGGGGGACGGGAAGGGCGCGCCACGGAATTATTTTGCATCCGGGCGCCAAACACCCTTGGCGCGGCCCTAAACCGATGGCCTGTAATGGTATAATCAATAGAATAAACCAAGCCTCTTTGCATTTCTAGGGATTTAACCCTAGGAATACCAAGCTATATTCTGTCCCTAATACCAATGGTTCCCAAACTTTTTGTAGGCGCGGCACACTTTCAAAGATAAACGCTATTTCGAGGAGACCTAGCCTTTAGAAAAAGTTACTATATTTTTACTTAGGAGGATTACAATCTCTGTAATCCATTTATTAGAATAAAATTATTGCCTTAATTACCAATTAAAACATCCAAAAAATTGATTAGTTTCTTGAACAAATTTTTTCGCGGCACCCCTAAATATCAGCTATAGTAATGTTTTTAGATATTTTAATATAGTAAAAAATATCGTAGAAATATAAATGTGCAATTTTCATAATTAATATGCTATTATATTGCCTTAACCTAATATAAGGCAGAAATATTCACCAAATAACTTTGCTCGTCCTCACTATGCTTGAATACTCAGGTTAATTATTACCATAAGCGTGCAAACTACACTCAAAAGCACAGAAATTAGAACGTTCGTCGGAGCTACGCTCGCAATTAACTTGTAGTGAGAAATTACCAAGCAGTAGTAGTGGAGGAAAAGCAATTTAGTAACCAAGGAGAACTTTGCTAGGTTGGGGGAATATATAGAAGGAAAGGAGGAGAGAAAGGCAGGGCCTCCAAGAAAAATTTGCAATAATTTCGATAAATTAGCCGGCCACAAAGCCATGTATTTTGCCAGAAAAACATTAAGAAGCGTAATTTATTTTACCATTTAAACGTTAAGTAACGCAACACATACACAATGTTTCAACAAAGATGACGGTAACTATAACGCCCAGGCTCTCCCTCCCTCCTTCTCACTCCCTCTCTCCCCCACCCTCTCTCTCTCCCCCCCCTAAATAAAGTCGTTTGTCTATTTGTCCTCACTCCCTCCCTCTGTCTCTCATTCACTCCCTCCCTCTCTCTCTCTCTCATTCTCTCCCTCCCTCCTTCCCACTCCTCTCTCCCTCCTTCCTTCTCACTACCTCCTCCTCACTCACTCTCTCTCCCTCCCTCCTTCTCACTCCCTCTCTCTCCCACCCTCTCACTCCCTCTCCCTCCCCAAATAAAGTCGTTTGTCTATCAGTCCTTCTCATTCCCTCCCTCTCTCCTTCTCACTCCCTATCTCTCCCACCCTCTCTCTCCCTCACTCCTCACTCCCTCTCTCCCTCCCCCTCTCCCTCTCTCACCCTCCCCCCCTCTCTCTCCCTCCCCCTCCCTCTCCTTCCCCTCTTTATTGTTATCTCGAAAAAATTCGACCTCGAGATTTTTATTAAAATATACGTTTTAGGTGTAGCTGAGTACGAAAAAGTGGTTTTCGCAATGCCGTCTGTCTGTTCGCGGCTCTAGAGGCTAAACGGTACAGCGAAAAAGAATGAAATCTCGTACTTAGGCATTTTATTATACAGAATAGAAGCTATGAATAAATGGTTCACTTTGCTCAATACTTAAGGGAAGTTTATTCTACGCATTTTAACAACAATTTGATTTTCTCAAAAACGGCTCTAACGATTTTGATCAAATTTCTTACAGTAACTAGAGCTTACGTCTTCAATAATACCAAATAGTTCATATTTCTCAAAAAATGAATATAAGGCTAGTTTATTCTAGGCATCATTAACAACGTGATTTTATTAAAAACGGCTATAACTATTTTGATGAAATTTCGTGCAGTGACTTGAGTTTACGTCTTCAATAATACTGCATATTTCTCAATGAATGAATATAAGGCTAGTTTATTCTTGGGCAACTTTAATAACAATTGGATTTTCGAAAAACCGGCTGATACAATTTTCATCAAATTTCGTATAGTTATTAAAGTTGATGTTTATAACGATTCTACATAGTTCATATTTTTCAAAAGACAAGTAAACGACGCATTTGTATATGGGAAAGTTTGTACAATGTATGTTGTACCGATTTTTACTTTCTCATACGAAGTATCGAGAAGTATTGTTTTCGCGAAAAAATACGACCTCGAGATTTTTACGGAAATATACGTTTTAGGTGTCGCTGAATCCGAAAAGGTGGTTTTCGCAATGCCGTCTGTCTGTTTGTCTGTTACTGGCGCTGGAGCCTAGACAGTAGAGCGAAAATGAATGAAATCTCGTACTTAGGTTTATCATACCGAGCAGAGTATACATAGAAATGGTTGACATTGATCAATAATTAAGAGTAGTTTATTCTACGCATTTTTAACAACAATCCGATTTTCTCAAAAACGGCTCTAACGATTTTGATCAAATTTCGTACAGTTACTTGGGTATACATCTACAATTATATTACGTATTTCATTTTTCTCAATGAATGAATATAAGGCTAGTTTATTCTTGGGCAACTTGAACAAAAATTGGATTTTCTAAAAACGGGCTAATACGATTTTCATTTTCTAAAGATAACTAAACGACGCATTAGTACCCATATATGAGAAAGTTTGCACAATGTATGTTGTAACGATTTTTTTCATAGCACGCTGCCACTGCAAAATATATTTTTACAAACTAGAAATGTGTATGGAATCGATTGAAAAATATTATTGCTTGCTTATATAAAGGCTATTAACAATTTAATATTTTACCATTTTTTTGGGAATTTTACTTCAATGAAATAGACCAGTGATGGGCAAATGACTGGTCCCCAGAGCGCTCTTTGCTCTGTCCTTGAGAGCGAAGAGCTGCGGAGGGGGAAACTTTTAGACAGTTTTGACGTAAGAATTCTAGGCAGTTCATACGTGGAAAAGGCGGTGCATTTGACAGGTAGTTGTAAGGTGCGCTATCAGTCGCTAGCGCTTCCCTTGCATTCCTGCAGTAGTCGGCAGCCTGCTTCAAGAGGAAATAGTATTGTGTTTCGTGCGCTTCGGAAGCAGAGAATAAGAGCTTTCCAAAGCTGACCTCTCGTGTATGCTTGCTGCAGCAGCATGAACTTGAGAAATATGCTGCAATACTCAGCACACTTCGTAATGAATTTAACAAACGATTCGACGACTGGAATGCATTAGAAACAAATGAAAATCTTCGCGACACCATTTTCAAATTCCCTCGATGCAAGTAATGTCCCAATAGCACTGCAGTGCGAGTTTGTTGATCTTCATTGTGAATGTAAAATGGAGAACAAATATGAGAGAAGAACGAGTTTAGTGAAGTTCTACGAGAACTTTCCAAGGACACGTTTCCCGAACTGCACACGTTAGCGAGCAAAATAATATCTGTGTTTGGCTCAACTTACATTTGCGAACAGCTTTTTTCCCTCATGAAACTAACGAAGTCCAATGTCAGGAACCGAGTCTCAGATCAAAAGTGCGCGATCTATAATCCCGCGAATAAATGATTTGGTGTTACGTAGACGTAATCAAAGTAATGCGAGCACAATGTAATTTCCATCAAAATAAAATTCCATTGTAAAATTTACTTAAGGACTACATGTAAGTTTCTTTCCACTGCGTCACGTCCTAGCCCCTCTCCATATCCTCCCCCTCTCGCTCAACGTTGCTCCCCCTTACGGCCGTGCTCTGAGCGTGCTCTTGCCCATCACTGAAATAGACGAATAAAGAAGTTGTAGATCTCGGTATTCTTTGGTATTCCTTGAGTTAACGTGTCTCGACATTATGATGGTACCTAGTAAAATTTCATTCGAACTTATTTATTACATTAATAAACACATTTAAACTAAATAAATGAAAATAAACGAACCTTTACAATGACATTTACCAGGTGTTACGGCAAGTTGTTTTACACAATAGCAACCGTTTTTACTGGACGATATACAAAGTGCAGTAAATTTTTCCTGGCTCGGCTCAAGTACCTGAGCAAGCACATACCTTGATATTCACGTGGTTTTTACGCGACATTAAATGTAATGTATTTTTCACAAAAATGTTAAATTTGCGCCAGGGCAAATAAATTCTCCTTAAAACATGCGCAAGAGTTTAATTTTTCGTTTTTCAGTTCTCGATTTTTCCTCTCTTTATTCATTTAACGGCCTTTAAATTTTTTAACATAATAATTCACTCAAGCGATCATTAATTTTTAATATTCTGTTTACATTTTCATTGACAATTTAAGCGGGATAGCAGGGTAGTAATATTTGAAATAAAAACTAATCAAGGAATTAAGGGTTGTTATATTTCCTCTGTTCATTGATTTCTCAAGAACGATATGTTAACTCTTAATTAATTTTACTGCCAATTCCGAATGCACATTTAAAAAATATTTTATATTATGTTTAGAAGAAAGCTGGGATTTCAAGCAAAATAACATCAGTATTTAGCTCTATGATAAAACTAGATTAAATTGTTAATGCATTCTTATTCTTTAATACGTCTTTAAGAATGATACTATTAATACTACACGGAGAACTGACTTTTCTCGAGTAAAATCCAGGTAATATAAAAATTTAAAGATAAATATCCCCAGAATTTCTTTCCATTCAAAAGTAAAATATGTACAAACGAGATGACGATGGATCGATGTTCGCAATTAGAGAAGGAAAAGGACGAAACGCGAAAAAATTATATAGATTACACGGTAATTATCTATGAAAAACACGAGAGGTGCATTGGAGAAGCATCATGCACTATAAAAGCCCTCAATGATATCTCTCATTCCGTATTTGAAGCATAATTCACATCCTTGACCCAAATCTCACATGATCCATCGAGGCAAATCAAACTTTGCAAAAGCCTGAAAATTTAATGAGGTTTGTGAATTTCGAGTAAGGTGAATATTTTATTTGATTATATAAAAATATTCTCCAAGATGAAACATTCTTTCTTCTATGATAAATTCAAAATTTGAAATCACAATTTTTATAAATGCTGAACTTCGGCCACCCTCACACACATTTCCACATAAAACTGACGCAAGGATTCGGAAGATAATTGCATGTATGTGAAAGAAACCGTCAAATCGAAAGAGTTATGCAACATTAAAAACAAGAAGCACCCTAAAATTTGTATTTTATGAAAATAAATGTCGGGTGTGTCAGAATGCTTGTATAAGAGATAATTCATAGAAACTGTTAAATATGGCATAAGCACAGGTTATAACAAACGGTAGGACAAATGAAAATCGAATGAGTGCTAAGCAGGCATCATCATTAAGATTATAGGATTAAATACGGGAACAAACTATTCAACTAATACCCTACTTGTGTCTGTTAAAGTTCTTTACGGAATTTGAAAAAAAATATATGTATTTGTGATGTTTTCTTTATATTTCTCCAACAAGAACTTTTTGCCGGAATGCCTGGAATTTCTAACAGCAAGTATAAAAATCTCAAAAAACTTATTATTTCTCAATAATAGGATATATATGCTAAATTGTCGGTTTATTTTAAAAAGTTACGAGTTACATTTACCAGGCAATAAAATTTAACATTTCTAAAAATTCTTCAATTGTTACTCTTATACGTTCATGTTTATTTCCGATCATTGGTCACGAATGGTTGTGCCCATAGGTCACAACTCAAGAACCTAACTACTGCCAACTGAAGTGGCGAAGGTCTTTCCGGCCTTGCGAGTAGCTTTCATCCGCTCGAGGCATCCGTGCATGAGGCGGTTAAAGGTCACATCGAATGAGTGGTCGTGGAAAATCAGCGCCGGAAATGTTAAACTCGCTTTAAAACCAAAATAATAGACATGATTTGCCTCTGTGAAACCGACTCTTAAGTATCGGAAATAACGTCCATAAATCTAATGGCGGTTTTACTAATACAACACGAATGCAATCAGTAAACTTCGACCAAAACAGGATTTTCGAAAGAATGAAACCGATTAATAAATTATTATAAAAATAAAATAAAAAATTGAGTTACCTTCCTTAAAAGCACGTGCCTGCTCTAGACGTTTCTAACGATTTCCAAGTGCAACCATTCTTCCACGAAGGCCAATTCCGACCCAACTCTTGCGAACGACGGAACCAGACTGAGTCAAAAACAAGTGCATTATACTCACTAACCACGCTTCCGCCGCAACAGAAAAAATAGTTACTTCATTATTTTGCAAATATTTCATTGGATAACAATGAAGTAGTTTCAATATTAACGTTTCTTATATAAATTATTTTTAATTCAATTTGCGAAAAAGAGAAGTTACAGAAAATAAAATTCACGGTGGTGGGCGTATCGTTGTGGAACTCTTCCATGACGAACAAATAAAATTACAACATAGTAGTATTTTCCACTGTGAAAAATAATATGATTAAATTTTATTTGATCGGCGTTACAAAGTATAATGAACATATTTTCAATTTCAGTCATGTATTTCACTAGAGGCGCATTCAAAGTCGGTTGCGCTGCGCATAATAGGTCTGTCAGAAGTTTCGCGTAAACAGAGAAAATAAGTGTATAGTACATACCGGTGGTTTTAGGAGTTTGATTGGCGGGATCTCGGTTCATTTCCTCCTGTCCTATTTCATCACTAAGGAAAAACTGCCCAAATCTTACCACTGTATTCCGATACGAGCTCAACCCCTCCGTAAAATGTATCTCCTTGGCAACTACCGCGCACGTTTCCCCCTTCAACAAAAAATCTCGTTCTCAAGTTCCCAAAATATTCTTCCGCCTTCCTCGAAGCAGACGTGACTTCCTATGGGCAAGTGGTCACGACCAAGAAATAAACCCCGTATCTGACCTGTCCCGTGCACGCTTTCTCATATTCCTTCTCCTACACAACCGCAAATATCACTTACCCCATTTTTCTTCGCGGCACCCACAACTGACGTAATATCTCTCTCATTTATTCATTCAACCGCTTCCTAACTCGGGATACCCAAATACCCCTCAGCATTCAAATATATGGTCACCGAAATGGCTTTCCGCCAGAAACCTCCCTTTTCCTGTAGTCTAAAACGAAGATATAATCTTTCCTTTAACTCCTGTTTTGTAGAGGTTAATTCGACCTCTCCCTCACGGTACAATAGTCTCACGGGCATCCTAATTGAGGGGATCTCCACTTTTTTTTTACCGAACCTCTGCCCTCTCTACTACCGAGATATTAACCCCAGATGCTAACTCCACGCCTATATTTACGAAAAAATTCTTAACTCTTGGCCACCGAAATTTCGCCCGGCATCCTATTTTTCCGCTCCAGTTTCGACCCAAAATGCGAAAAATAAAACAGGGCATGCGCATTATTCGATGAGCATGAACTGTTGACGTGAATCTGTGCTCGTCGAATACCTGTATTGTTTTGAGAATTCATGATATACTTTTTTCTCCAACAAATAAAATTCCATTTGTTCCTGTGTAAAATTCCATTAAAAAATTCTACGCAACATGATTGTTGAAAAGCTCACTTCCAGAAATGGATACATAAAAGCATAAATTCAAAATAGAAAGTGCCATATTACAGCAACCCCTCGTTTAACCATTAGTAGGCGCGTAGGGATCTATATGGTATCCAGTTGAATGCTCAATTTTATCCCCACGCAAATGCATAAATAAATATATTTATGTACGTGTATGTATGTATGTTTATATGTCTATCAGTGGCATACGCAGGGGGGGGGGGGGAGGTCCATGACGTCTCGACCCTTCCCCCTCAAGAAGACTAACGTCAATAAAATAATTAGTTCTGCCACTTTAAAATTCATTTCTATAATACCCATTTATAATCTCTCGTATTTTACTTACTAATTATTAATAATGATATAAAAATAATTTCAGCCTTTTAAGTTTCGCTTTTGGTCCTTAAGAATAGATTTTGGAGCGGTCCTGAAAAGGGCGCGCACAGGATTTCACGTATGCGCGTGACATGAGAAAGCTCGTAGCACATACGACGGCTTTCTTTTTTTCCACGGAGTATTGAATTTTCGCGTTTGCCCAACGCAGCCGTTTCCTAGTACGGAAGCACCGCGTAGCGCATGGGATTAATGTATATTAGTGCGAAAACTGTCAGAGACACTACAGAGCACTATATCCCCTGCCGCCCGCCGATACCGTGAATTGCAGCGCAACATGAATATCTAGAGGAGGATAACAACAATTCAAAATTAAACATTCGCCAGATTGGCGATGAATTTCGTCGAACGTCAAATAAAACACGACCCGATCCGAAGGTGACTTTTTCGAGCTTGGTGGTAAAAAAAAATATTTATATCATCCGATAAGTCCCAACGAGTAAATAACTGAAAGGAGAAATTCGCGAGACCAGAATAACCGACGGATAATTTTCTGCCAAAAACTCCGGGAGCATATGTCGGAAGAAATCACGTCGACCTTTTGGGAAAGTTCTTCCTTAATCTGCATCTTTCTCACGTTTTAATAATTGACGGGGGACATTCTCGGGATCCGGGAATCGCTTGGCACTTGAAAAGATTCTCACATCGAACCCACTTTTCATAAATAAATAGAAATTCGACGCGTTAAGGTCGTCGTTGAGTTAGCGGGAGACTCGTAAGAGCTTCCATTTCAACGATTTCCTCTTTGATACAACTATGACGGTTAAAACGAGGTTTTTTTTGGAACATGGAATTTCTCGAGGTGGTGAGTCGAAGGGTAAAAATCTCTTCCTGCAAATGGATTTGACGAGGAGCACGAGAGTATCGTGGATATTGAGATGGAATTTCAGGTCAAGGTGAAGGGCATGAGAGGTAGGTGAGGTGAGAAAATTTACATAAAGGGCTATATGGAAATACCGCTATCCTATTTCACGGCATATAACATTCTGGAAAACGGTCACTCTTTCCTTATTTTAAGTAATTTATCTTCTCTCGAAAAATAATTTTTGCGGTTGGGTATTTATAAATTGAAGGGAAAATTCGGAAATTTTACTGATATAATATGGTTGACACGGTGTCCGATAGGCAGGTTATCAGAGTATAAAATTTTAAATATCTAATCTGAATGTTATTAGCGAAGCTTCTTCTATTATTATATCTTTTAAGAAATATAACTAACAAGTTAATTCCTAAATCATATAATAACTGGGGACGAAATTACTCGGTGGAATTCTATAACAGGAAATAAAAAAGGGTAAAAGTTGTTTGGGCCACTTTTCGTTTAATTCACTACGCCACATGTTTCAGTGACTTCCGTCACCATCATGCGAACAAACTATTAAATTATAGCTGTTACAGAGTAGATTTTTTCTCCTGATGCTGAAACAGAGAAGTAAAACCTGGACCTTAATGTGAACGTTTTTGTGGTATTAAATTCATTCAAGCGGACAATGAAGTTTCCCTCGCATAATTCTGAATTCGTTTTATCTGGGATTTAGTTTAATTTTTCTGACTCTTAAAAAGAATATATAAGAGCCTTTTACATTTCTGCTGGATTAAATAATGAATCAACGAGCTCAGCTTATGACTTGAAACACGATTTTTGAACGTGATTGTTCGTTCCTTCAGCCATGAAAACGTTGAGTAAACCATATGCAGTTTTAATTGTAAAGTTACCGCTTATATCGGTATTTTAGTAAATGATGATTGTAAATTTAACATCAGTACCTTCTAGATTGGTGAAATGTGCTAAATTCATAAGTAATTTTTCATTGAAGTATTACGTGCATTTATTACCCTTAACTTCTCATAGGAGATTACATTTAGTCTTGAAATGTTGTGGCGTCTCTAAACATAAATGTGTACATTTTATTGATTATCTTTATACCTAAAGGTAGAAGAGACTGTGTTATTAAAGTAACAGGATTTGAATAACTCCTAATTCTTTCATAAAAATCATTTGCAAACATTTTCCCTGAGGCTTGCCTTTGAATCAATCCGTTTTAATTGGCTGGGAAATTAACATTATACATCACGGTTAAATGAACAGGCTAAGTAAAAGACTTAATAAAATTATTATTTTCATCAAAGACTATCTTACAGTGTTCACGTTGTAGTTAATTGTACCAAGCGTTATTCAGTAGCAGATACGCCGAAGAGAAATTCGGTAAATAAATGTTGACCAAAAATGTTGGCAAAATAAAAAAGATTTACTTGGTAATTCCACAAAAATGATGATTTTGTGGTATTACCAAGTAAATCTTTTTTATTTCGACAATATGAAGAAATTCCATCAAGTTACGCCTGAGACTGTAAACTTTACCAATTGAGTTATAAAATAAACAAATGCAGCTAGAGTCTCTCGCCCCGTACTGTTACAACTTTTATTCTTTACGTCTCCATCGATGTGTATAACAAGACACTTTTGCATACAACTCTTTAGGTATGTATTGTAAATGTGTGTGTGTGTTTATATATATATATATATATATATATATATATATATATATATAAATTTATCCATGGCTATATTTACTAATACGATGGGTATACTTTCTATATATGTTGGTGAGTTGCATTTCACTTATTAGCAGCATGTAAGCATAGTTTTGTAAGGTTATTGAATTTTCCAGAGACTTCAAAGACTAGAGACGTGAAAGAAGCCTTTTCAAATAATCCACTTGTAGCTGACGTGATTGGAAATCAGTTAAGACACTCGAGGCACGCCCTCAACTCCTCATTTCCATTCGCTCGTCCAAAGTGGATTTATGCGACGAACCGAAGCGCCAAGGAGGGCTGGAGGAAAGGGGTTCATCGGAATTCGTTTGAAAATTCGGACCAACCTGGCTAATACGACGAGTTATGTTTTTTACCGCCAATATTACTACGAATCGCTGGTTTTCATGCAAACTGAGTTTCACTGAATTTGTAGCGCATTAACGCTACGTTTTTTAAAGGATCTTTGTTTTCGTTAAATTTTAATTCTCTTCGAGTAGTATTTATTAACGAGCTGTTTGAGTAGTTAAGAAAGTATTATTATATAGTGAATTGATTTTGTTTATCTAAATGGCCAAGAAAGCTACAATAAATAACAACAATTATGAATTTTTAAGTTGTGATTAACGGTTATGCATAATAAGAGTTTATACATAACGATGGATTATTATTACACAAAGGATTCAGCAGCTATATAAAGCATTGGAGAAAAAATCACGTAAGAACTGTCAGAATAATTGAATAAAATCATGTTTATAAAAGTGATAATTTAATGATGACAAGAAAGATGACCTAGGTCATATTTCTTTTGAATGTAATCGGTACATCAACTAAAAATCAAATTGCAAAATAACTGATATATTTCTTCCTAAACCATAGCCCTCCTTGAATTTGAAAATTAAACTAACCTTGCTGACCATCACTGAACTTTAAGCCTACATACGCGAAAGGGAGGGGAAAACGTTCTATTATGTCAACTCTTCGAGATAAAGCGTTTGTTATCAAGGTAAAAGGTCTAATGAAAGGAAAATAACCGCAGTAATTTTATAAAGAATTTCCATCGTTGCGGTATGAAAAAAGAGGGATATAGTTTTATATTACACCCAACATATAATACCTGCCATTTGACATAAGTAAGCGAGCGCGTAAGCGGTTTGGTGGTCGTTTATTCGCGCGAATTCTTAATAAAAAAAACCTTGATTGCTTAAATCCATCATCCCCGTAACAGCATGAAGTTTAAAAACGTCCCCGACAAAATACTTCTCGGATATCACTTTCCCTCGAACGCATTCTTGGATGAAGCCAATGCTCGAAAAAATGGTTGAGATAAATATTCCCGCAGCACACATGGCACCTGAATTTATGGGGCGGTTAACATCCAACCAAACTGTTTATATCCTATTCATAAAACGTTTTCCTCGTGACGGCAACAATAAAGCAGCGGAACATTTCCGCGCTATTTTTATTTGTCAGTTGAGAAATACTTTCCGTAGCAGCCGCGGTGACAACGAATTTACTATCTCTCCACTCATCTTTAATGCACAAGGAAATTCTCTCTTGCAATCTTATGACAGACCCCGTGAATGGGTAAGTGCTCTGGGGGTAGACATTCAGAGCGGACAAGAATTCAAAGGAAGAGGTAAAATGGGGGGAAAAGAAGCAGGAGGGGATATGAACGCTGGGGAAAGGGAAGTTTAATGGGAAGGAGAGGAGATAAGAAGCTAGTGAAGGAGCGGAGAGAACTGTCGAGGAAAAGCATCAAGAGGGAGAAAACTCGAACAGGTATAAGGGAAAGTGGAGACGGAGGGAGGTGGGAAGAGGGAGGCGAATAAAATGGGAAAGGGAAGGAGAGGAAGAGGAGGGAAAGAGGGAGGGAGGGAGGAAGGAACGGAAAGCGGTGGAAAAGATGGAAACGAGAAAAGAACGGTAGAGCGAGAGGAAAGAAGTGGAAGGAGAAGAGTGTATGAAGGAGAGAAATGGAGGAAAGCGAGGGGAGAATAAAAGATGGGAGTTGGGGACGAGGGAGGGAGGGAAATAGGGGAGTAAGGTGGTGTGGGTTGAAGGAATTATTGAGTGAAATGGGTGAGTGGGCTGAATGGTTGGAAAAGGAGGGAGGGAGGAGGAGTGGGAGGGTGGGGAGGGTTGAAGAGGGGCGTGGAAGAGGGGCGTGGAAGAGGGGCGTGGAAGAGGGGCGTGGAAGAGGGGGTTGAATAGGGGGATGGAAGAGGGGGATGGAAGGGAGGGAAGGGTGTAAGGAGGAGAAAAGGGCGAGGATGTAAGGAGGTAGAATGAGAAAGCCAGGATATGGAGAGAGGAAAAGGGAGGGAGAGTGAGGGTAAGAGGAGAAAGGAGGGATTGTGCGAAGGAAGTTGTACAAGAGCATTAAAAGAGGATGCGGAGAGTGGAGAAATGAATAAAAAGGTAGGGACGAAGAGATGCTGACGGAAAAGGAAAAGGCAGGGGGGGAATGCGGCGTTGGGGATAAAGTTGAGAATGTGAGTCAAGTAAAATAAAAAGTCGGAGCGAACGTGTATAGTAAAGATTAATAAGGTGCAATTGTTAAGGGTATTCTACGATTTTGGCACCGTGGAAGGCGATATTTCTCAGCCGAATGAAAGCGAATAGGGAAATAAAAAATCGCTGAAACATATGTTATACAAAATATCTCGTATCCGTACGCTTCTATTTCATGCAATAATGCCACTGGTTAAGTTGCTGAATGGATAACATGGTGGTTATATATATATAATTACAATGTCTCTTGAAATGTATAGTTTATGTAATATTGTTTGTAACATCAATCGCTATGAATGAGTGCAGTTTGTTTGAAATTCTTCGAGCTATTTTTCATTAAATCGACAATTTTTGAAAACTGACTAAAATAAAACTACCCTCCTTTGTTACGAAATACGCTTCATTTCAAAAACAGGCTTCATACCGATTGATGCCCTTTAAAAGGAGGAATTTTTTTCAGATTCTTTTTAGCCTTTAGAGGCGCGCATAGACGATAGACAATTGACAGACGGAATTTCAAAAAGCAACCTTTCATACTCGTACACCTAAAATGTGACTATCTATCAAAATATTTTTCATGATCACGACATATCCTCTCCATACTTCAGATGTGAAAAATCAAAAAGGTCAAATTTTAATTTATTAATTGTTCGGTCAGATAATACCGATAAACTCAAAATATTTTTGGATTATCACAACAATAAATAAGCAAAAAAATCACCTCAGGATGTTCTTAGGGACAAAGATAATTATACTAAACTAAGTTAAGCTGTTGACTAAACTCGAGTGAACAAGCTTGTAATGCTGGAGATAATGCAATCATCGATTATTGTCTCATTCAATTAGATTCAGAGTTATTTTTAGCATAAAAAAGCAACTGAATATGATTAACTGCGATGCAATACAAATATTCAGTAGTCATAAAACTAACTGACGGTGAGGAAATCGTCCAAACAGCCAAACAGTGTATTTGCATAAATTTTAATTTTACGGCAGTACTCGAATGCTTTAGTTCCGCCAGTCAAAATCCCTATCCTCTATTACTCCGCGAAAATCGACAAACACACGAAGAGTTTTAACGAGACTTTTATTACTCCGCGATACACCGCCTATAAACTATAAATTAAGCCCGAAAACAAGACGGATTCATAGGTCCCAAATACGATCGCTTCTATTATTGGAGAGAGAGAGAGAGAGAGAGAGAGGCGAGGGAAGAAAGGAAGAGGGGAAAAAATAATTTTTTCGAAGGACCTTCGGCTCGACAACGTCCCCCTGTGTAGATCTGTGCTAGGATCGTAAATCACAATAACACGGCGGTCCGAGTAATGACCCACGTAATGACCGAACGAGATTCTTTTTTTTTTTTTTATAATTCAGCCAGAAATATTTCGGCTTTCATTTGTTTTAAAGCAAGTGAAAGGAGAGGCATGAATCCACTCTCTTCACTGCAGAGATGAGTGACGCGTAGGGTGAGGAAAAGGAGAAGGAAAACGAGAGAGAGGGAGGGAGAGATGGAGGAAAAGGAGAGAGATATTGAGAAAGAGGGGGTAGAGAACAGGTGACAAGAGAAATTAAGAAAGGGCAAAAAGGCGATGGCACTAATTAAAAAGAAGGGTAGTAAATGGGCCAAAGGAAGAAAGAAGGTTTTAGTCATGTTTATGGATGGGGACGAAGTAAGGAGAGGTAGCCGGAGAAACGTGGGTGGGTGGGAGGGCAGAAGGAGGGAGGAAGAATATGGGAGAAAAAAAGGGACGGAGAGAATGAGAACCCCCTTCGTGGATGGATATGAGAGAAAGTTAAAGAGATGGACCGGGTACTTTCATTGGATTTTACGCTCCATTAATGCCAGTAGCTAGGGCTAATTATGACTTGTGCACTTGTGAAAGGAGGGAAAATTGATTAATGGCGTCGTAAAAAGTCGATTTGGGGGAGGAGGGGGGGATTCGAACCCGCGACCGAGTGGCGTAAAGCGTAAAGGAAGCCACGAGACGCCTCGGCCACTGATGGCGTCGTAAGGAGGAGTGTGAGAAGGAGAAAATTAAATCAGACGGTAAAGGAAGGAGTGGTGACGGAGGGAACGCTAATGGCGTGAGGCGGAGGGAGGAAAGTGGGTGAAAGAGGAGAGAGTGAGAGAGGGCTGGTTGAAGGGAGATGGAGGAGGATAAAGGGAAGGGCGTGGGAGATAGGTTGAAGGGTGAGATGAAGAAAAGGGAAAAAAACTAGAGAGAAAATCCGGTATCCTATCTAATGAAGCTATGTTCTCCGTGGATGTTGATGACTTGTTAACCGCCGACAGTCCTGCGAAGAAAAAGGATAATTGTTCTCACAAGAATAAACATTCTTCAAAATTCATAGAACGACTTTAATATCTAATTTCCTTCGGCAATAAAAAAAGATTAATTGATTCGCTGGTTTAAAAAAAACACGCCAACATATACGAACATGGGTTTATTTGGAAACTAGTGCTGCCATCTAGAAAGTTACGAGTTGCGTCAGAATAAAAATTTTCTCGTCCCATTATCTGTGGGAGCGTAATACTTTTCAAATTGTATGTTTTCTTTGGATTTACCACCACGTTGGGTTAAAACTTCTTAAATTTTACAGTTGAAACGAGGAGAAAATGCGATGATAAATGTCAAACGATGAAGTAATTCAGAGGATAAAAACATAAATGAAGAATCACTTTGTTACCTGGAAGAAAATGAGTGATATTTTTCTGTTTAGTTTATGATACAAAGCAGTAATTAGCTGAAAATGAAACGTGATTGGATCGATTACTCATGGAGATAGCGTGCAATGATTAAATCATTTTCTGGCTATTCGTGGTGCAAAAAAACTAGCTATAGAAAAATTCGGAATTGGAACAATCGTTTGCATATCATAAGCTATAAATACGTAAACCTGCTTTTAAATACGGGTACTTTATACAGCTAAACAATTGTCCATATCTTAATGTGATTTAATAGCTGAAATTCTTTTGTGGGAATATTACAGACTAATTTTAATTAATTAGGATGGCTAATCGATAACTTAATTACAAGTGTAAGGTTTCATTACCGAAAATGAATGCTCTTGCAAACAAACCCTCGTAGCTGTTGTACTCCTTAAACAGTTATGGCTTTACAGCGCAATACCCAAATATCTATGTCATTGCTACCTAAGTATACCAATTGCCATATCCGCTTTAATTTCACAAAATATCTTAAATGTATTTTATATTGATTTCTAGAATATATATTCGGTTTTTAGCTAACTATTAAATAATTAATCGTTACAGTAGTTCCACTATATAAAGGATAAATTTAATTCGCTGAGCATGAGATTACGAACTTTAAATGTACATCGTGCATTTATTGACTTTCAACTAAAAATTCCGATTCACCTCAAAATATCCAGTATGCTTTTGTTATATCTCTTCATAAACTCTAATGTGTTACATTGTATTCACCCACTTTTTCATATAATCGATTCAGTTTCTCCGCAGCTCATATCGACCGCAAATTGTCGCCGGTATTTTTCATGTAGATTGAAAATTTCCTTCATCAAGGTGCGGATAAAACATTCACGTCTTGGATCATCAGCGACTGATTAAATGAAATTTTAATAATTGGAGAAATTATTTTTCGCTCCCCGCAAAATAAAAATCGAACTCACATTCACCCGAGTAGTCCGGGGTCGCATTTTCATACCAAACGGCCATCATTCCCACGACGTCGAAAGGCAGGTAATTATATTATCTTTTTTATGAAATAATAAAATAAAAGTCGAACTCGCCGAGAGCATTGCAGGTTGCAGTAGAAATCCGTTCGGACCCACATCACCGTCACCCGCCTGCGGCTTTCGTGGCAGCGAACGCTAGACCTGCCAATAAAATCGTTTATAGTCAAGTTTACCGGTCGCTTTTTTCCCCCTCTCTTTATCTCTTTCCCTTCCGTCTCCTTTCTCATTCGTCGGGAAATTCTTTCCCCCTTCCCCTCTGTCTCTCTCCCTAAGCTCCACCTCCAACCTCCACGCGCCCACTTCCGTCTCCACGAGGCATCTCCCACCTCCACGTGCCCCCTTCTCGTAACTACGTGTCTCCCATCAACCCCCACGCCCTCCCCCCCCCCTTTTCCCGCCACACGATCCTTCTCGTTTTCCTACTGCCTCCACGTGCCCCCTGTTGCCTCACCTGCCGTTTTCTGCCCCCCCCCCACCCACCTGCTTTCCCACACTGCCCTACTGCTCCACACACACACTGCGCTCTGGAACTCCTCCCCTTAACCTCCAACCCAACCTCCCACCCAACCTCCCACCCAACCTCCCTCCACCCCCCCCCACAACCCGCCAGTCTTCCATAATCCCTTCCTCCCATCTAGCCTCATAAGCCCTGTTCGGTTAACGTGGGTTTAGTGCGTCTGCTCGTATACTATGGGGTCGCGAATTTGAAACCCAACGGAGACGCGGGTACCTCTATCACCTAGAATCATCTTTCATCGTACATAATCGCCGTTAAATTGTTACGATAAGCTCGGTATTGTTAGAACATAAAACTTGAGAAATAATTATACCCACGCCATCGAAAGAGATCGCAGGTGATGATGACAAACGGACTCGGGTTGATTTAAATGTGTGGTAGATCAAGGGGTGGCGGAACGTTTTGATGTCGTGAAAATATATATGATGGAAGGTATAAATTTGATGATTTATTCGCAAATCGTTATGCATTTATTACGTCAAGAACGGAACGCGGAAAAATTAACGTGCTTGAAAACTTTTCCTGGTCTTGCTGTCTGTATTTACCGTCTTTATCTCTGGGCGAGATTGAGACTGGGCAGTCCCTTATACCATCTAAATCACTGTCAGTTACAATAAATTATAAACTTACAAAAATTTTAGATAAAAAAAATACAAATAAAAAACACGAATGATGAAAAAACACATTAGGCATTCTGCTATATATGTACAAAAACGAGTTAAGTAGATAAAGATAGTTTTTTGGTGTTCTCATCCAAATGTTTCTGACAGTCATGCTGCCATTCACTTCAGCTGGGTGGCAGCTTATTTTTATTTCCATGTTAAGGTGTAATACCATTAGATAAATATAGTTCATTGCCACCAACTTATATAACCAGTGCATTTCATATTCACTCACTCTCAAGATGCGCCTCTTGCTTGATCTACCTATCATTCCCTCTTCATTTGCCATTTCTCCTTAACATAAGAAGATTTTCAAACCTATGTCCTTCTAATGACATTGCTCCTTTATTCTAATATATTCGCACCATAACGTTTTATCGAGATTCTAACATTATGTCAGTTTTCATACAATGGAGAATTACGGTCACGCCTTAATATAGGTCACCCCTACAACAGACATCTGCGATGCCTCCGGCGATGACAAGTCGAATATGATTCCAAATGAAGATCGTATGAACGAACAAAGCAAGATGACCATATATTTATAACTGTGGAATAAACGCTTCTTCTCAGAAATGCACGTCAAACGAGAATACCATCTGACCCGCGTAATTTTTTCCTTCACGATATTTACAGCTGCACTATGCAAGCCGAATACACACAAACATACACACACACACATATACACACACACATACGTACATACACACAATTAAATGTTGGTTTGATTACTAAATTTGAAAGATCCACCGTAAGAACGGTGTACATGGCCAAAACTACAGAGAAATAATAAGGAATAGTAAATATAGTAATAGTAAAAAGCATGAGAGTATATTTTAAAGGTTATTAAATAGTTATTGTTCAGAATATATTTATATATGTCTAATCCACCAGGGTAAAATTTAATTTTAAATAATGGAAATAAACTACTCATGCCTTTGAGCAACGTAACTATTGGTAAATCTCTGATGAAATACAAATTATTCATACGATACGAGTGTCAATTCCATCTCGAGATACATGTGAATTTATAAATAACCGCCGTTCAATTTATATTCAAATTTAAAATTCTGGTTACCCGTCAATTTCGTCATAACATTCTCGCTACGGTTTCGAATCAGTCATGGTCTATATTAAAAATACACATTAATCGGTGCTGCTTTCCATTCGTATTATACATGTGGCATTTCGGATTTCAAATTATTTTAAGTTTTTAAAAATATATTATTTGCATTTTCTCTTGAAAATGATGCTTTTAAGATTAATTTTTGTATTTAAAAAACATTTTCATGAAAATTATTTTTCCATCGTATAGGTTATAAAAGACAATCTTCAAATATGACAGCTTTCACACTTCATATTTTACCTTAAAGAGGAGCTAATATATGAACAATTCGAAACGTTTAAATGACATTCGGAGGATTTTATTACATAGAAACAAATTTTTATGGATGGAAGTCTTTAGTACCTTTACAATTTCATGGAGGAAAAATTAATCTCATCTTTAAAAAAAATCATCTTGAAAATGTCCGCCTGATGCTTATATCTTGGAAAATGGTTAACTTCCACAAAGTAGCATTCCTCTTTCTCTTTTCTCTATAATTTATGGCGCGGTAGGCTTCAGAAAGTCTAGGTTACTGTGCATTTAACGCAACCATGTCTCTTGGATGTCATAAGACTACTTTTTTATTGGAGTTGACATTACCCAGAGAGAAGGAAGGAAAACCCGTTGGCCTCACTTGAAAAAAACACCAAGAACGCACGCTTTCGATGATGTCTAGCATACCCTCTCCTTGACGTCGGAGAATAGACGATTAAAAGAATTGGGATCCGCTACATATAAGTTACGCTAAGCACTTCATCACCGCTCTCCCAATTTCCACGCAACATTCGCAGAACGACGTGCTTCCACACCTTTCTTTCAGTTATACCGATTCTGTTTTAAGGTCATGAACTGAAAAATCATCTTCTCCTTATTCTTCAGCCTATATTATTTCGATGTTGGATTACTCTATCTTTCTCTGTCGTCCCTTATCATTCTTCACCCGTATTCACCTATTTCCCGCCATTTTGATGATCACCTCTTTCCATCTCTTCTTGGACCGTCTGTACGTCCGTTACGCGGCCTGCATTCCAAATCTTTTTTGTTCCAGCGCCCATTATCTCGACGCGTCATTCTGCCTCCCCCCCCCATTCTCATTTGAATTTTGTGATATGATGGATAACATGCCCTTGCATCGTTCTTTCCATTGAACGCTGTGCAACTCGAAGTTTGTTGGCAAGGTTTCATGTCACTGTCCAGCTTTCCGACGCGTGTGATCATGGGCAGTGTACATACATACTTCGTAGACCGTTGTTTTAAGATGTTTGGAAAGCCTTCGGAGGAATTGTTTGAGCTTCCCAAAAGCTGCCGAGCCGTATTCTGTGTTCAACTTTAGCATTTTAAGGTATTTTTCGAAGGTCTTTTGTCCAAGATAAATATACTCGTCTATCTTATCAATGATTTTATTGTCCACAACTAACGATATACCACTCGTTTTTAAATTTGACGAGTATTTTATCTACTTCGTACGAATTTTGAGTAAAATTTCCGATGAACTAATGAGTACTTGTCATCATTTTTAGCATTTTCACATAGTTTTCCGAAAAGAGCACAATTTCGTCTGCATATCGGATGTTTGATAGTTTTTTACCATTTGCTTATTACTTTATTTCTCCACTCCAAGGTTTTTAAACATAGCCTCAAGAGCTCCTGTGAACAACTTGGGGGAAATCGTGTCACTCTGTCTCACAACCCTCACTGTTTTGATTGGATTTCTTTATTAAAACAATTTGACCTTAAAATCGTTTCGTTGTAGAGATCTTTGGTCAGTTGTAAATACTGGCAATTTCTATTTCTCTCTATGACATCAATTACTGCCCATAATTATATAACATTAAATGCCTTTTAGCGGTACATGAATCCCACAATCGATGGTTTGTCGTATTACGCACGATTTTTTTACTATTTCCTTAACCGTTGTAGATACCATTTGATCAAGCCACGCTAAATGAACCAGCTTGTACCGTACAGTCAGCTACTGTTTCATTTACTCCTCCTTCCAGGGCCGGCTTGAGGCAAGTGTCATCGGTGCGACTGCACACGGCCCCGCGCGGTCTGCTTTCACATCGAAACATTACAGACAGGCAGACGCCAAACTGAAACTATAAGCGCATTTATTTTTAGTCGCGCCAAAAAGAATAAAATTAATTCTATTGATTGTACCTGCCGAAATCTCATATTAAATTCTTACGTATTTTAAAATGCAACATTATGATATCTGTAAGTAACTGTTAACCCACAAATTTTGTAATATATAACTTTTGGCCTCTAGCCTTTCCAGATGGAAAGCAGCGAGGATTTCAATGCCAAATCAAGCCTTCGGAGAGACTGCAAGTCGCATCGGAGGTCGTGCGTGGACGCAAGGACTGCTGAGCGTCCAAAGGATTCGCCGATGGAATGAATTTTCCCTAAGGTCAGTAATTAATCGACGCAGATGGCACTCCCACCGATGGACGACGGACGATGCTCCGGCCCCAGCGAAGGGTTGAAGAAAGTTTCTGTTCCACTAACCTTTACTAACTAACGCTTTAACTAACCTCGAGTAGCATTGTTGTAAGGCCGACGGAACAGAACATCTGTATGCGTCAGTCACTTTCGTATTTCGTGTTTTCTAGGCGCGAATTGTTTTCATGTTAGGCTCGTTAGGAAATACTATTTAGCGAAAATTAAACGCATAATTCTGATTTTGTTCTTGTTAGTTATGTTCACCATTTCTCATCCAATGTTTCTTTCGTTTCACACCGCAAGTGGGAGCCCATTTCCAAGATAACTGGATCGCTATGCATAAGGAGAAAGGTACTTATATTTTTATTGATATGTTTTCGTGTATTCTCTACCAGATTTTCTTTACAAAATTAAACGAGTCGTACTGTGTGCTGTTTTCCAGTAATCTTTTAAAGTGGCGGAGCCACGAATGTTCACTACTTTTTCATATACTTGAGGCGGAAGCTTTTCCTATAGTGGACGGTATGCAACCAGGTGAGACTTTGATATGTTTATTTGAATTTTATCTTAATTTATGGAATTTTCGGGATTCCTTCCTTACGGGAGAATGCAAAAAATTAGGACCTCCATAAAAATGAGGACGTATGGTATAGTCCTAACAACTATTATATGTCGAAAACTATTTTTATTTTCTAGATCAGGGTTTCCCAAATTGGGGTACGCGTACCCCTGGGGGTACTTTTAAAGGCGCTAGCGGGTACTTGAGAAATTTTTCGTAATGGCTGATATTATGACACTGGACATTACAAATCAGCTTTGTTCAATTTGATGTTGTTATTGAACAAAGGTGTCCAACACCGTCGCCACTTGCCACCTGTGGCAAATCGTCCATTGATATGTGGCGAATTAATGCTCACAGTCTACTGCAGTGGTTCTCAACCGGGGTGACATGACACCCCAGGGTGATGCGACGGTTATTGAGGGGTGACGCGAATATTTGATAAATTCACAATGTATCATATTCTGACTTATAAACATAATTAAAACCTGGAGAATAAACACTCGTGCTTATTTAAATGCCAGAATTTTATCTGTATGTGGTTAGGGAAAGCCTAATTTATCTTTAAAGGTGATTTGAAGATAATGGAACTGTAAACGGGGTGACGCACAACTGAATGACCAGGCAAAAAAAGGTTGAGAACCAGTGGTCTACTGTCTACTAACTATTTTTTATTAGTTTATTAAATTACATAGTGCTAAATTTGTGTATATTTAACATACAATGGCATTTTCGCAACATAATACAAAATATTATTTTTTTAAATAGGATTTTACACAAATATACGGTTACAGTGTAGCACAATAACGATTCGCACCTTCTCACGCCCGGCTACCGATGCTACGTTCTACACAGCCAACAATAAGACGTCCGATAATAAGGTAACGTCCCCTTGCTTGGCCTGAAACTGCCGCACACATAGTATACATCAGTAGTACATTTTAGCGAATTGTAACATTACTGTGTGTTGTATAAACTATGCTAGAAAATTATGAACTTACGATAAAAAGCGACATAATGCAGAAAGTTCGAAATTTACAGCTAAGTCATCAGACGATTTTTCGTCGGACAAAAGATATGGCGCAAAATATTGAAACCCAACTAGTTAAAGAACTGTGCATCTTTATCCATAGATTTGGATGAGTCAAATGACATTAAGGATACTGCACAACTCGTTCTTTTGGATTCGTCTTGTGTCAGAATATTTCGAAATTCATGAAGAAATTCTCGCACTTTATATCATGCAAAACAGGCACATTCATTTATAAGAGTCATTTATTATATGTAACCTCGTTAGTTTTTAAACAATTCTATTTCTGTAATACTTGTCGCATTCTTCTATAAAGGGGTACTTAAATTGATTGAGTGATTTCAAAGGGGTACGCCGCCAAAAAAGTTTTGGAAACCCTGTTCTAGATCATTCAATTATGTTAATTTTAGATTGTTTTTCTTTTTACTTTTTAGTACACACATTGGCGATTTCACCACAACTAACTTATAATAAATTTCATTAAATTATATTATTCTGCTTTTAGTCAGAGATTTAAAATTTAGCTTTCGCAGATATTGACCTCAAAGAGCTTTAAAATGTTCAGTAATTTTAGTCTCTTTATGTGACTATATTAACATATATCAATGAATGACTGAATATTTATTTTCGTCGTATTATTTATCGTACCCAAGGAATTGCTTAAACGCCGAGTAAATTTCTAGAATATGTGGACAGACGATGATACGGGCTTATAATCCCAGTCGATCATAAGACGTCATACCAAACTAGTGCAAGTGCCAGTTGAATTTCAACGTATTTAGTTAATCTGAGACATCGACCGTTACACGGTAATGTAAACAAGAATGAGATAGTACACAGTTTTAGCCGTCGAATAAAGCAAACGCGAAGAAAATCTGTCCATATTTGGGCATTTTGATGAATGAAGGAAAAAACCTTGCACTCTGAAAAATCGAAAATTACGTGTAAACTTGTGGGGAGATAATTACTGAATTAAGTACCACTCTCCCCAATTTTTATAGCCATATAGCCTATTTTGCCCGTAGGGTAAAATTATATACCTATGCGAAGTTTCGTGAAGGTATCTTCAAAGGTGTGGAAATCAAAATTTGTGGAAAATCTACGTCTAATTATTGAAGTTACGTGAATTTAACACAGAACACAGTCTAAGTAAGAAAAAAACCTGTGGTATTTCTTACGTGTCATTGAAAATTTTTTATTCGTGGTGGGTCCCACGCAAACACTTTGCACCGGGACCTGCGATTTACCTGCTTCTTTCCCCTTGGTTTTGAAATCAGAGTTATCCTTCGCCTAGATCAGGGATGGCGAAGTGGCACGCAAGACGATTTTGGTTGGCACGCCAACGAAAGGCGAAAACCATACAAAGCATTTATCGTACTGATTTAACACCGCAAAAAAATTGCTTTTATTAAGTTAACTATTGTAAACGTTAGTTTTACGGTTAAAATCTTATTTATTGATCTAGAATTTAATTTAGTTGGCACCCAAAAAAAATCAAGGACTTTTTGTGGCACGCGAGGCGGAAAAGATTCGACAATTTCGGTAATATTGGCACGCGGACTATAGAAGGTTCGCCATCACTCTCCTAGATGAACTGCCTTCCTAGGCTAACGAGATCCATCTTCCCGAGCCTTGATTTAGATGGCGGCATATGCTTTTGCCATTGTCCCAGTATTGAGTTATCATGACTTTTTATAGGCTTAGCCCCACTACGAGCTAAACAACCACCTCTTTAGTACTGGCGCTGATTGTCCCATACCGCGAAGATGCTGACCTCTACATCTGGACGTCACTCACCTATCCAGAACCTGGGGACCCGTCCAGTGGTAGTCAGCTATGACACTGAATATTTCTCGAGGCATGTATTGATAACAGAAGCGGATGTGGACCGACAGCCGTCGGGATGGATTTAACATAGAAATATATATTCGTATGTTTTAGCCATCACTTTATGGAATTCCATATAAAATATTTAAAGAGAAAATTTTAAAAAACAAATTTATTGAAATCGCACAAATTCCACCACGAAAACCATCAGGTACCTGATGATGACTTTGTCAATCGAAACATGGTGTCATTTTTATTTTCGTAGTGGAATTTCTACTAAGTCTTTAAATAAATTTGATTTTAAAAATTTTTTCTTTAAATATTCAGCATACAAATATATGAATAACGCGATGGATAGTATTTGTGATGCTTCATTTTTTAGTTTTTATAAAAAATGGTCGCATAGGATGTCCGAAAATAACAATTAATTCTTTCAACGAACTTAACGTTTGCCTGGTAACGATTATAAATATGTAATTCTATCATTCCTATATATTGCTGTGTTTCATTTTATTATGCCGATTCACCTCAATGGGATGATATACGAAAACCAAGAAAATTTCATGATGTAGTTAAGGTGGGAGTCAGAGGCGTCGCTAGGCACTAAAGAGATTGGAAATTTAGTCTCATAGATCTCCATCTCTCTCCCACAGGACTTTGTTAACTGAATATTTACATTATATATTATTATATTTACATTACATCGATACATAAATTTTATTCATTTTACAAGCTAAACGTGAAATAATTTCAAACTATTACAAATACCTTTTCCTCTTTTAAAGTTAACCTTTTGTGTTTCAGTTTTTCGCCTGATTTTAAAGGTAATACGTATAAAGCAACTGCAATTCCTTTATAATAAAACTTATTAACAATTATCACGTTTCAAAGTACGGAATATCACAATACAAAATTAACTATAACCATGTAGGACAACAGAAATTATAATGTAAAAAATTTCTATTCTGATTCGTAAAGAGCCTCAAAGAGATCATAACAGAATTTTAAGAATAATTATAATATATTTATAAAACACATTCGGGGAAAGGATTCCGTGAACAGCACATAGTGACTCAAGTGGTAGAGGAATTGCATTCTGAGAATCTTTGCTCCAAGTACACTTAGATACATCATTCAAACCGGATCGAATGGAAATGTTTCTCAGGAAAGTACAGTAACCAGATTCAAATGCAAATATTACTGACCCAAATAAAAATTATTCGACACACTTTAAAGGAAATGGAAACTTACCACGTGTACAAGATTCGAGTAAATATGGTAGTTAAATACTAAGTAAAGTCTTTTTCGGATCTTAAATTCGCATACAGATCGAAATGATATGATGATTCCCGATTTGCGATCAAAACATTTATTTTCCTCAAACGTACACATTTTCATAAAAATTTTGCGAAACGGTTCAATATATTATATTGACTCCTGTTCGTTATACTGATATACTAAAAATTCTTAAGCCTCTGCAAGTTGGATGCTTGGAAATAAAAAAAGAAATGCCGAAAGAGATCAGTATTCGGTTATTTACAAGTGCAGAAATTGAAACCCTATCTTGCTCCGATAGTTATAAAAAGTTTAGAAAAACAAGATACCCATTTAACCTACATATATACTGTCATCATTGGTTGTTAGCTGATATTCGAACTCTAATAGAACGAACGCATCCGAGAGACAAGATATCGAACGGCGGAAGAATATAAAGAAATCAAAGGACATGCAATTCTCATACGTCTAAGAACGGCTGGATTAGATAAATATAAAGCGAAAATAGAAACGCAATTGAATTACTGCCAACAATATAAAAAATCTTCGAGTTAAGCAAACATTTCCCTTATATCGATTATGAATAAATATTACATGAAACTTCGATCTAGCTTTTTGGTGTTTAAAATGAAGTGAAATTGATAATTTATGGAGCGACCACACACGATAAATTCACATTTATGCATATCTACAAGCAGCTAAGTACAGGAAAGTTTTTTGTTAATTTTAATTTTTGGACAGGTAAATATATCCGTCACACGCTGGAAAATACATAAGCTCTCGCCATCCGCGACTGTTAAGTACCTGTAAAATAAATTTCATATAGCAAAAAAGTGTTGACTCATAAGGCTAAAAATAAGATCAAAAGCATAAATATGTATCTTGATTACAAAATAATATAGCAATGCTCCATAAAAATTTTCAGTAATAAAATGAGCTGCTGAAATATTATCTCGGGCATATTAGACCTTTAAAAACAAGGAAAAAATACGTTGGTGAAGTTGGTCTACCCTGGTCATTTCTTCCTGACCGTTTGCATATTCCTAGATCTTCTTTTTGGCAATAACACCATTTATCTACAAGCAGCTCTTAAACCTATAAACTACCATATATTGCATATTTTTCTTTCTGAATTCCTCTGTAATCACTCCAATATTAGCTAAATCATCTACATTACATACCGATGTAATTATTTTCAGTTTACGATAGAATTGAACAGGATCTAACCTAATTTTTCAGTTACATATAGGTATTCCGACGGAAAATAACAAATAGTATAATCAAAATCGGATATACGTCGAGCGATTTAAGGGTAAATTATTCGGGAGAGGGATGAGGCCCACTCTGCAGTAAAATCTGATAGCGCTGACAATGACGTGATGGGGATGATGACTGTGCGGAAGAGGAGTTAAAAATAAATCATCCCGGGAGAGCGGAGATGCTACGGAGGTTTTAGAAGTGGTGCTGATTGCCAGTGGTGGTCCTGGCTTGTAAGAATAAGTAGTGATCGGCATCTGTTTTGCTATTTCAATAGGTCCTTAATTCTTTCCTTGTTCAGAATTCACGCAGCTCTCTTATCTAATCTATTGATTTATCTTTCTTAAGGAGCCAACTTCAACCTTATCAGAGATTACCCCCGCAAGGGGAAAAAATGTGAACAAAAAAACACGTCGTTGGATCGTAAATAGATATCTTCCTTGTAATAAATAGCCGAGCTCACGTGCCACTTCTGTTTAGAAATCGCGAGAAAGAAAGGTCGATTTCGTCAAAAAAAAGGAACGATGAATAATCGAAATGTTTATAATTTATAGCAGCGGTTCTCAAACTTTTACATTTATGTCCCACAAGCCATTTTGCCAATAAACCCGGGTCCTACCACGATAAAAAACCCACCTTCAAAGAAGTGGTTTTTAGATCAAATTCATTTAATTTTTATGTTAAACATCTCAACTCATGCCGGTTACTTAGATACTGAAAATATTTTACCCCGGATAGCAACACCGCGGATAGCGATGATTTACTACAAGGGTTTTACCGAAGCTTTATATAAAAAAATACCGGAAACCTAACCGAGATGAGGTGCTTGGAGGACGTAAGCCTAATACTTATCTTGGTCTCTCACGGAAACCCGAGGTTCCGCGAAACACGTTGAAAGCCCCGTGATTACTGCGTTCCCTAAGCACACGGGTGCGCTATGTTTAAGGATACACAATCGGCGCCTGCTTGACTATCGACATTGAAAAATATAAAACGACATTTTTCAAACAAAGATGTTTTACGTAACGACTTTTCCGTATGGGAATATTTACTCATATTATCGTTGCACACAATTAAAATTTTTCTTTATGCTTTGGCACTGATAGCTTCGTTCTGCTAGAATAACTCTTTATGGATGAACAAAATTAAGCAAATTATTTTGTAATTTACAATAAATAATGGTCTCATTCCAAAATTATGTTAGGGAGGAATTTAAGCAAGCTTATGGCGCAAAATATATTGTGACACCACTTTTATGAAAACTTAAAATCCCAAAAGGGTAGATAGTTCATGAATATTTAACATATCAGGTAAAATCTTATGCATAGATCAAGTACAAAAACTAATGTATACATGAACATATATCAATACTCTCTCTTAGTATTTTCTATTTCCATTTGTTCATAGATTGATATTTAGGAATCATGCATGCTTTGCTAGAGAAACTTTTTAATGCCATCATATGTGGCAACATTTTTCTTAGTTGTAGTGCAAGAAAATTTACATTTAGTAGCAAAAATAGTAGTATGATCAAATAAGAATAAATAGCCACCCTTTACACATTTTTAAAATATACCCAAAATAACTACATTGTATCAACAAGGGTAAAATAAGTTGAATATTCTGCTATTAAAAAATATGCATCCATATAGCATTCCTGTCCAAATTACTTGTTAGATAATATCAACCAGAAGTACTCAAACACTATAAAAATGAAATAATCAACTACTTAGAATCATGTTTTTCTTTTAAATTGAAAATGAAAGGCCAGAGCTAGGACAACAAGCAGTGGACACCATGACATATTTTTGAGAGAAAACAAAATAGTATGGAAATATTGCTTCTAAAACCAATAGTTTCATGCAGCGTAATTTATCAGTTCTAATGCTCCTTATATTCCGTTGTGTTCCATGTGATATAGATATTGAAGTAGAAACTTAAAACTTTTTAATATACACATACAAAATTACATTGATAAAAAAGTGTCTTAAATTTCAATTTACTTTTTATAATCACACCGAGTCAATAGATTGTAAATTCATACACAAGATATTCCCCACAAAAATTTAATTAGCAATGATAAAAAATTATAACATGTACAAAAATAAATACCAACTTTAGTCGCCAATTAAAAAATGAAAACATCGATTGTAGATTTCGATTTAAAAATTGTTAAAACTAATAAGCCTAGCTATAGCTTCAAAAAAATCAGCGAGCTTCACAATCCCAAAAAGTCAGTAAAAACAGTCAAAGTGGTTTACATCTTTACAAATTGATTATGACAACAAATAGTTCCATTACCTAGCAGCATCTGGCTTTACCACCAATCATAGTCATTTTTATATCCTCTGGCAATATCATATTTCTCCATAAGAAAGATCATAAAAACCTCTACCCTAAGTTAATCCCATTAATAACGGTTGACACAAATGCGAATGGTTTTAAACCTGTGATCTGAATATGAAAAGGAAGAAGGTATCCTCACAACACACGTACAAAGGCAAAAACGCTCCTAATCTGAGCAGTGACAACATAGACCACTAGAAAAGCTAATTAAAATTCTATAATTACTATAATTCATCAAATCATTGGCATTAAGAGATGGGGAGTTGCGAGTTGTTCCATATTCAATAGGATATAACTTAACCATGGTAAAAATTTTAATCACTCAATTACTACTCCGTGAGATATATTTTCATGTTTCCTTCTAAAATAAAAAATGATTTCATGAAAGAATTTGAGAACTTCCAATTGATTTTTTTATCTGGAGCAACCTGAATTCAATTTTGGCTATTTAATTTGCCAAATATTTGTCAGATATGATGTTTCTGGAACCTATCCCTTCAAGAAAGTAATAGCATGAATGAACACAGACACCTAATACACCAGATAGACAGAAAGCTGGTCAAGCTATTCTCGTACATTTCGAACATTTCTAAATCAGACAAAACGTTAAGATGTCAAATTATGGATAACTCTATCTGAAGTTGTGCTTATAATATATCAAAATACTGAAAGAAGTAAAGTAACCATTTGTGAAGAAAACTGATCTTTCCCTACAAGCCAGATTTCAAAAGTTTTTTTTAAATGAAGAATATCATATTAAATCACAGAGGCATTAGATGAAAATTACATTCTAATAAATTCCTTTTGTCAGTGTCTCAGTAGAAATTGACTTAACTTTATGAAAAGTCATTTTTTAAGTGAATAAATATCCTCATTTAATTAAATAACACCTTTGTTATAATTTAGAAAAGGATGGAAAATATCTTCACAACAAAACTGATTTACCATTGGATCATTCCAAAAATCAGTTATCGACCTCAAACTATGGCTGAAATCCAACTGATGATCAGGATAAAACCTAATAGCCACAAAATGGATAGAAATTCATAACGCAAATGAAAATCTGTTTTCCTAACAATTTTGTGGCTAATTGGGATATCCTCATCATCATTTCAATTAGTAGTTTGTTAGTGCAACCACATTTCAATTCAACAGAATGTATCCTTCAGTACTTATGAAAATCTAAGCAATCATTCAAAACAAAACTAGTGAAAGCCCAAAGAGTAAATCTCATGTAATCTGGCACATCTGATCATATGTAGAGAAGATATTGTATCTATAATTAGGCAGCACTAGCATGTTAAAAAAAGAAGTCAGCTTGATTAAATTTGATATGATCAATTGCAAGAGTTTACCACATACTGGCAGTCAATCATTACAATTGACAAAATAATAATACATACATAAAGACTCAAGTATACTTATGTCTCCCAGCTAAAAATTAACCCTTGTTACATAAACAATTACTAAATGGATAAACAAAAAATAAAAGGTCGCTGGAGAACAGGGTCTATGAAGCAGACTGGATATGAGTTAGGGTCTGTGCTGATGTCCTTTTATTGCTGAAGAGAGTATTCCACCAACAGTTATATACAACACCAAGAGCTTCAAGAAAACCTTTGAATTTAGCTAATATTCAAAAGGTTTTTCAAAGAAATGACTCTTAGACACACTTCAAAACAGAAGTCCACTGTATTACTAATATATTCAATACATGTCATACATGTGAAGCTAGCAACTTCATCGAACTTTTAAGAGTATCAGGCAATGTCACCACACCAGGTTCATGTAAAAAGCTTACATATAAACTTCCAAGATTGAAGAACAATACTCTGGAAAATTGCGACAAATCACAGATTGTTCTGGCGCTCCAAAATCAACTTTAGCAATTAAATTAGATTGGCTGAGGGTATACAATACTGAATAAAATAAATTTGTTTTGGCGTGCTTCAGTAATTAATTTCCCACTTTGTATCAACACACTTTTTTATTCTCTACTAATCCCATTAGCTCTTGACTTAGAATTATGTTTATCACAAAGTCTTCACAAGCATACTGTTAATAATGACACTTTTACTTGCACAACATAACTTCTTTGTATAACATATACATTTTTTCTAGTACATCAATTTATTGGAAATGGAAAATGCCATTAATTTTGCATAAAATGCCATAAAATGAATGTAAAAATAGGAAAAAAGTGACTATCACTGAACAGCATATGCCAACATTTCTACAGCCACTGCTAATCCAGTGGCAGTAGTGCAAGCACAATGTACACTTCTAATGCAGAGAAAGTCTATTTCTTCACAATCACAGACCAGAATGCTTTTGACAGGCTTAATGGAACTCAGAGTAAGGACATGGCACTGTGCTGTAAAGGTGGACATGGAAACAATCCACGCATTGGCTGAGCACTTGAATTCCACTGTAGCTATTTGACAAGAGACAAAACACAACACTTTGTTATATCATTAATGCTACACAAAAACAATAAAAATCATACTTAAATGAGTATCAGTATAGTGTACATAAATGTCCATGGAATGGAAAGCCACAATATTTTTCAAGGTACATGGACTGTTATTTTATCCTATCATACAATTGAATAACAAATAAATAGAACATTCAATTTCATTTTGAAAAATTACCATTACTTGCAAGAGTTCATATCAAAATGGAATATATTACCTTGATAGTTACAATGTCACTTCACAACAAGACTGGCTAAGCCTTCAAACCATTACAAATGCCTCTTTTCCACAGAACAAAAATGGATACTGGTCAATCATTGTTTGAACTACATCTTCTAAATGTGGTCGCATCTGCTCAAATCTTCCCATATCACTAAATTCAATTGGCAGTAGTGTTGGCCACCAGCAAATTGCAAGGTTTTTGGAATCCATGCTGTTCAGCTTGCAGTTTTCAGATATCCTATAGGAAAGTTATAATTTTCAAATCATTAAAAATTCAACACCAATTTATATCTCTAAAGTGTTGAAAAATTAACTCATTCCCAATTTAGCGCATTTTCAACTAGCTTTTATAATATAGTAATTGCTCATTAAATAAATATACTGTACACATCGTGCATACTCCTGATTAGCATGTATCCTCCCCATGAGAATATCTGATGATGCAATACAACATATGCAGAATCTAACAGCTCTCCTAAAATGATGTGCAGTATACATGATAGACCAGAGATGGCACTGATATTCTAAACTCTTTATACTAAATGAATCACCCCTAACTTTATCCAATGTTCTCTAGTTGGTGATAATATCACTTGTTGTAGAAGTAATTTGCAAAATGGCAACCTAAAAACCACCAAATATTTATGACTGAAGATATAAAGTTTATGACTCAGCTGTGACCAGCTTGGCTCCCCTGACTAAAAAGGTTGGGGTGTGTAACATTTGTCCAATGCTGCATTAGTATTTCCAAGTATCTCAGCAGGCCACATTTTGTCTCAATAGTTTTGGTGGGCCACATTTAAAGTCTCAGATGGCTCGATGGGCCATGTTGGACTTTAATCCTTAAGAGGTAGCACAGTATTTGTAACGTAAGAGTGATACACAGTCACTTTAATTGCATAGAAAATTTTTTTACACTTTTAAAATATAAAAAAAGTTTCCAAGTAGTTTTAGCAAATGAATTGTTGGTCTGTAAGTACTTCTCATTTCCAACAATGTTACCGAGTATAGCAAGCCAAAATCAAGGCTCATAGTGCCATCCTACCTGGAGCAAGCAGAGGGAGGAGTTACTATATGTAGCCTGTGAAGCAGGTGAAAATGACTTTCAAGCAAGACACAGGGTTGGGTGCCACAAGCACCAAGGGCAGAGCCCTAATTTTTCATATAAATGATCATATCTCTTACATTATCATTGGAAAAATGTTAATATAATGGACATTTCAATAGTGAAGTGTTAATAAATTGTGTTATGATTTTTACTGAAAGACACTTTTTCACTATTAGGGGCCAAAACTATGAGACGACCAAAATTCCTTGCATATAATATTTGTTAATTCCCTTGCCTCTGCATCCTTCTGTTTTCACTTTCTGATTGCTCTTGAAAATGGTAAATACCCTGCTTCTGTTCTCACTTCAATTGAAAAAAACCTTCCTCAGACAGCTATTAAATGGAAAAGTTGGATGGGCACAACTGAGCCATAAATGTTTGTACATTTTGAGTCATAAAACTTATTTTTCAATCCCTAGTTTGTCTGTTTGCAAAGTATTTCAAAGGGAAAACATCATAAAATTAACTAGAGAGCACTGGATGAAGTTTGGAGTGACTCTGTTTATAAAAGAGCGAAGTATTGCTGCATCACCTGTGGTACATCTGTTGTACTACTAAGCCACTAAAAATTAATAGAACACTGACAATTTCTTATGTGATGCTCTAAAAATGCATTGTCCTTTTTCATGATTACATAATTTGGACCCAGCTAATCAGCAGTTCACAATGTACATACACACAGAAATAACAATCTCTTTAATTTTATAATTATGAATAGATTAATTTTCAATTAGCAATTTTTAAAGCAGTACTCACTTCACAAAATGTTGAAAAATGAACTTTAAAACTTCAAAGTGCACTCGGGGCAACTTCTTCAACAGCCCACGCAACGCAAGTAGTCTGCAACTCCGATCTGTTTTCACTACACATTAAAGAAAAAACATCATCTAATCAATAAAACGAGAAAACTTTCAAACACTCACAGATAAGTCACATTGAGTAGCAAATAAAATACAGAAGAAATGTTAAATAAAATACCAAACATCATGCAAGTTCCCCAAATGGCAACTAAAATACTATCCCACTTCAGTGAAAGTGGTATGATTCTTCCAAAGAAATAGCTACACTTTAGAGCATTTAGCTGTCATTTGGGGCCCAGCAGTGACATACAGTTACATTTAGTAGCAAAAAAATAACAAACTTAGTAAAAATTCTAAAGGAATAACACATGAATAAAATGCTTTGAAAATTATTTTCCTGCAAACCAAATCTAGCAATCAGATCATATGCGTTAAACATAAAAATGTCTATTTCTCAATGGTGCCATAGTCGGCACAATTTAAGCCCATATTTACTTACACAAAACAGATCAAAAGAGAAATCAGCATAACGTTATGGTCACACTAAAAAAAACAAATTCATTTGGTAAAAATATAATTTAGATTTAAATTTAACAAGTTTTAAACTTACAAAGGAGAGAGGGGGTTTCAGACAGACAAGTTATTCTAATACTCAAAAAACAATTAAGTTCTACAAAAGATATTGAAAACCATTTCAAAGATAACAGTATCCAAACACTCATTCAGTTTCTTACACTAGACATAGAAAAGGTACAAAAATGGAGACACTTTTATTCACTTTAAAAAAATTTCATAGGAGAGAGGCACAATATTGCCACTTTTTTATTTATTTTTCTTCCCAACTCACAGTTTTTTTAAGAAAAGTTTACATGCTATAAGAAAAAATGGACATTGGAAAATAAAGAGCGAAAGAAAAAGATATCCTAAAACAAACATAAACAATTGAAAGGGGTTAATTATGATCTTCAATATCCCTCAACCCTTACTTCCGCACCTGTATATGAAAAATGTTCCGTTGACGGGTTGAGAGGAGATGCACCTGCTAACCGATTTTGACCTCTCATTCCTTCATAATCATGCGTATTTGTTACTGAAAAAAAGTATACATATTTGTACCCTCTTTGTAACTTTTGAATAAGCAGTTTCCCAAAAAACAATTAAACGTTAATCACTCTTGTTTTTCTTTCTCTGAAACCATTTGAACATTTTAAAATTTGACGAGAGGAACAAATTGATGAGGACCGTTATAAATCCTCCAACATACACAATCCTCTCGAAATTGAATGAAAAAGCTTCAAATTTAAAAGCAAAGTTCATAGAAAATCTCACAAAGGTGGATCACAACTTAGAAAAGCAGATATGTGACAAAAATTTAATGATACATTATATGAGGTTGACTCTTTAAATACATATCAATGCACACACAAAGACAGTAAAGTTTATTCTGCTAATTAAATAATTTAACTTTTGAAAATTTCTCAGAAGTGATAATTATACATTTCCATTTAATTGCAAATTTTTGCTGATATACAAAACACCAAAATTCACAGACTGTGTCAGGGGAACAACCATTGTTATCAAGTATCATGGATTTTGGTAGTAGTGTAAATGAGTTCAGCGTTTCAACTTGTGAGACAGAGAGAGAAATAGAGATAGAGTAAGAGAGGAGTGCTCCAGTGAAGATCAAAGAAGAAATAAACTATGAAATCAAGTTAGCCAAAACAAGAACAATGGCTAAACCAATGCATTGTAACGTATTTTGTATCGGATGATAGACCTAACTGCCATGTCAATTAGTACACCACCTGCAATACTTTACTTTTGGTGAACATATACTTCATATTGTTATGGTAAAGTAATAGATAAATTCGATAAACTCTAATAATAAGTGACTTAGCTGAGTTACTTTCATAGGGTATAATTGTTGAATCACTTGGTAGGAAATCATGAGAAAAACATTATAACCAAATATTACTATTAGATCACTCAGCCCTGGCTATATTAAAGTAGTTAATTGCAGTAATGACAATAGCATGCCTAATTCTTATGGATACTTTTGATAAATATTCATTAAAACACACTTCAATGCTTGTAAAAATAAGCAATATCTAGGGAATGTAAGAAACGACTGACAACTGGTAAAGCACCACATATACCAGTACAATTTTTCACAAATCGAGTAATGATGATGTCAAGCAGGGCAAAAATCTAGACAATGATGGGAAAACCAAAACTGTTGTTGAAAGCATAAATAAAACCAAGTAACATTTTCCAAATCAAAACAAAAGGGTTCAGTAGCATCAAGAAGACATGGAAGATTTAAGAGAAGAGATATTTCGGATGAAAGAGGCAAGATAGGACAGAAATAAGAATTTTACCAAGGGAAAAATTTAAGATTGGGATAATGATATAAAAGAACTAAAACAAAATGCTCATGGATTTTATAAATATGAATTGCTGAACTGGACAATAAATTGTTTTGTATGCTAACATATGATAAATTATATCGATGACTTCCAAGAAATTAATATTTAAGGAGTCTTGATCGAGGTGCAGATTTATGTGAGCATGAAAATCCTGTAGCTAAATTTAAGTTATCTCTAATACCAAAGCATACGAAGGACAGCAAAAATAATTTCTTCCTTAAAACTCATTATTTGCGCACTCCATTCAAACATGTTATGAGACACTTTCATGTGAGCTCAGCTTAAAAATTTACAAATTAACTTATACGTAACAGTAAATCTAAATACAAATCTCAGCAAACATTAAGGCAATTTCCTGCAACATTAAATCCATAAAACGATAATTAAATGACAATGACTTCATTAACTAAATTACATTTTTGCACAAAGCTAAACTTAGAACTTATTGCTTATTAAACTTGTCCTTTAATCTGAGTAAATTTGATTTGTTCAAGCATGAGTTTGAAGTAAAACAGGCAAATTTGACATGTTCAGCACCCCATATGCACAAGTGCATTGTTGTTCCCAGAAAGATACACATGTGCATCAGTGGAAATGAAGGTGCATATAGTGAAACCTCGATCTTTCGTTCTCCTATACATCATTTTTCCAGAAGTATCATTCACTTTATGTAATCCTTACAAAAGCCCCATATAAACAATGTTAAATTATATCACATTCATGGTTCCTTGAAGTATTGTTTTCTCACAATCGTTTGGAATTTCTTGGTCCTGTTCTATAATATACTTTGATTGATCCTCGCTTTATCCTCTTCTTAGGGGTCATTTTAACTATGTTTTCTCTAATGTCCCCTTTATTCTTTTAGATTATAACTTCATATGAATGAATTATAACCTTTCTGAGAACAATTTATACAGAATCTATTGACTTTTCTTAAATCCTAGAAAATAGATTAATCACTTGTCAGACAAGGATGCCAGTAGGAAAATTAGTTATTTTAGGCTTGTCACTTCATGGCCCAAAATGTTACCCAAAGTTATTTTCAAGGTAGCAGAAAAAGAGTGACTAGCACGTTTTCTTTGGTCACTCTAATCCTAGAACTGAAACCTCCGAAAAAGAGTTCCTCCAATAGGTATTAAAAAATTGTGAAAATTAGATGTGCATTTCAGCTACTGTCACACATGATGATTCACATCATCAGATATTATAAAATCCCAAGTTTGTCTGCAAGTCTGCCAGTAACACACATAACACCACTGGCTGCATAAGATCCAGGGGCACTGTGTTACATCCCATTGAACTCTACTTTCAGGATTTACTTGGCCTTACCCATTTTAAATTTTTGGCTGCTAACCATCTACATTGAAGACTTTGGTTCAACTCTAGGAGTTATTTTCTCCATTTGATTAACACATGGATAAATACGTTATATTTTATGGGAAATAACACTAGTATAGTATACTCTAAAAAAGGACTACTTTTCGAGGAAGTGTGAAGTATTTTCTATGCATTAAGTATCAATGATTGTGCAATGAAATTTATGACAATGAAAGAACAGCTTGATTTAAAACAGCTATCTGCAAAAAAAAAACAAATTACAATAAAGATTCTTTTGGGAAGAAATTAAGAAAAGTTGCATGATACAATGCTTTGTTGTTTATTTTTATGAGCAGTAATGTTACTTGAAAATATAGTTAATTTTCAGCATATTCAATTTTGTCAGGTTTTTCACTTTTATATATTTTTTCTGATTTATTTGATTACTTTCTGCAGCCTCTTCAAAAACGACAGAGTGAGGTTTCTCATTTCACAAGCTGACCATTCTATATTAATTTTTGGCCATAAGCTTCCAATTTTTTGATGGAATGGATCTGTCCCTCATTTCCTCCAATACATGTGAATAATTCTCTTACATTTCTTTTGTTATTCATAAAATTTATGACTGCTATATACATAAATTACTAAAATTTAAAGTTTAAATACACAAAATAGAAACTGCAATTCACATAACTTCTCCTACATCCTCCATTTAGTTAATGTTATAACGAAGAGCTACATTCATTTCAATGGCAAAATGCCAATCTATGATTAAATTATGTTTAAATATTAACATTTATTAAAATTAATTCTCCTTAACGAAGAATGATTCTGGTAAGTCTAATGAAATACAATGTTCAGCAGGCAGGATATCACAGATTAGTCAAACAGATACTTTCTTATAGTTTTTATAACAAATAAACCGGAAGAAAATTATATCAGCTAACACAATGAGAAAAATAAAAATAACTTATGAACTTGTACATCACAAAGAGTATATAGAATTTGGTAAGCAGGTAGAATATGTAATTTATAACTTTAAAAATGATGAATGAAGGGTACATCAGTAAGATATATTAACTGTGTCACAGCCATTGATTTGTACTTAAAATACTTTCCAAGTTGAAAAGAAAGCCTTACCCAAAAACAGAAAATCTCAATATTAGTTATTCATTAACATTTCAGTTGATAAAGATTTTGTGATATGCCCAGGAATGAAATTTTACTTTCTCTCAAGCACTTTGGGTACATCTGAACAAATGCTTATGAGCACAGGCTGCAAGATTTAGTTTACACTATTAAGAGGAAAAAATATGTTCTTCTGAGAGCTACATTTGAATAATACAAAGCAAAATATAAATATAAAGTCCCCTCCAAAGAAATTTAATGAAAAAACAAATTATTGTTTTTGGAAATATTCATATCCCAATACTTAAACACTTTCCATCTACAATTCTTTATAAAATATGTATAAGTATACCAACAAAAATAAAACTTATAGAAAAAAATAACTTTCACTTTTCCTTGATAACAATAGTGCATCTCTCAATAATGCGAAACTGTGTAATTAGCCTAGAAGGGCCCAATAATTGTTAACAATTGAAAATTGCACAAATATTTCTTTATGTTAAATAAGAGTTGTGAAAAAATAACTATGAAGAGTAGATCTTAATTTGCAACGGATGTGGGCATTGTTATTGTGAAAACTTAAGAATCAATCTGGGCATATCACTGAAGACCATACAAATGAGTAGTAACTAATAAACATTTATTCAGATGCAGCTTTACACATGAATTATTTTCATAAGCAGTTAATTGTGTATGATTCATAATTACAACTGCCAAAAAATTTACACTAATAAGTTTAGACAATTAACTAAAACGAAAATAAAAATAGCATGCAAGCCATAAATTATACTCAAAATTACGAAAGCCATTCTTTCCGGTGGAAATACTACATGCTTATAATAGTTAACATATTTATAGGTACACAATAAACACTTTTAAGTATATATCCATTATGTATATAACTACAATAAAATAGTGGCTTCAGTAATTTGTTTTCTTGCTCACATAAAAGCCATGAATTTCAGTAATGATGATAAATCACAGAAATAATACAAAATCTGGTAAGCCTAAATTTCAAAATACTCAACATTCATTGCTGTTTTTCCAAATTTCCAATTCTTGCTGAAACAAATTTTTTCTAAATATTAGGAATTGGGTTAAAATTGTCCATTTCAACATGAAATCTCATTTTTCCTCATTTAAAAACAATGTACAGGTGCACTCATAAATTTGGGACATTCAAGGCCAAGTTGTATTTTCTGTTTTTTTAAATTCAGTAAAGTAAACCCTTGCAGTTCACAATTATGATGGTTTGCATTTCATTTATTGCAACCAAACCCTGAAATTCTCGACACAGACTCAAATGGTTTGCAAGACACAATCTAACTTTCAAATGCCTATGCATTGGTGTAAGAATCAGCTTTGACTTCCAGTCACAGAATAATGAATTCTCAAGCATGACCGAAACAAAGAACAAAGGGTAGACTAAGCTTTAATTGTATTAATGGGACAATGGGTTAATTAGCCATGCCTGTTTTTAGCTTTGAATATTTTTCACAAAGGTAATCTCTAAACAAAAAATAGGCTTTGTTCTGCTAGCCCCCAATCTCTTATTCAATTGCCATGTTTCAGAGGAACGTAACCACAAGGGTTTGCTGTATCTTGCTTCCAAAAATAGCTGAATTTTCCATTAGGACCAGTATCCATGTACCAAGGGGCACTGGCATTATAGGGGAGAGATAAGTTTTGTTAATGTATTAGAGAGAATGTACGTAAAAGTGCTAATCTAAGCTATAGTAAAAACTTGTATAAAAGTGGATATATTAGATTAGATTTATATTTCATATTTTATGGTAAATATTGTATAAAGTCATCAGTCGGCAAGGGGAAGGATTTTGTGGCTATGGCTGCATAAGAAAGTAGGCCAAGCATATCTAACAATGTGGAATAATTACAGAATAACACACCCAGTCGGATCTCAAGGTAGAATGTTTATCTTCACTAAGCCAAGTGGCACATTAAGTTACATTTACAATGTGGAAGAAAATAAAAATTACACTACTGGAATCAGATAAGTATAGAATTCACAGTGCAAAGCAAGTGAAGGGGTAAGCTATACAACTTTCCAGTTTTCTGTTAATTATTAGCAAGCTGATTCCATATGTAAAAATAGCCAAATTTCTCAGACCCAGAATTGAAGGAGTGCACCTGTATATTTTCTATGAATAATTTCTTCAGACAATTCTTATAAAGCACCAAAATTTTTGTTCCCTACTTACAATTTCATCACAAAAACTGAATTATATGACATTTAACACCAACAACCTACCAAAAATGCAATATATAACTAAACTGCCATAATTTCCTTAATATGAGATAAATAGAATATTTAAACTAATGAACAATTTTTGCATAAATCTTCAGCATAGATTCTCTACCTCATCACAACTACTTAATTCCCATTATGTAAGGCTTTTCTATTAGATTAAATGATTAGTTAAGTTAATTAATATAGGTACTCTTTACAAGTATCAGAAATAATCTTATTAAACAAGATATTGTATCTCTAGCTTTGGTAAGAATGCTACTCAGATTAAAAACTCTGATTCAAAAGTCTCAGAGGAAATACCTTTACCTAAGAGCAAAATTTCATTTTTCCACAAAGTAATCAAAATTCTCAAAATTGAGAATACTTTTTTAAAATATTTAATTTTATTATACTGCAATTAATATTAAACCTAAAGGCCCAATTTAATGCAAAGATAATTGGTAAAATCACAGATGACTGATTATTTGCATGAAAAAAAGAAACTCGTGAGAATGATACCTAAGTATCAGATTTACCAGAAGTATACAGGATAAAATCACAGCTTATTGGTATATAGTGTAAAATGAAAAATTCATGTGCATGATAGCTCTGAAAGTAAAGATTTTAGAGGAGAATAGAAAGGAGTTTATTTGTAATGACTGTTTGTATGGCAAAAGAAAAAATTTAAGCTAAATGAAGTTTAAAGTTTTTCTTACACTCCTAGCCAATTATTATTAAGTAAGCCTTCACTTCTCATTTGTTAATTTTTTATTTAACACACAGTAAGATGCTGGCGAGAAAAAAGGAAACAGCTACGTTGAGTAAACTGTTTAAGTTGCATCATCAACAAGACAAAGCAATAACTGCATTTATTATTTCACCTAATGACATTTAAGTTTCACAGATTAGTAAAATGTTAGGGCAATTTAGTGGCAACATGAATAAAAGCATTTAAAATATATTGGCTCAAATAATGCTGCAACAAAAATTTATAAATGATCAAATCAATGAGTATCCTATGATCTGAAAATAAAATTTGTTACATTTTCTGGCATCTATGAAAATGTTTTAATCGGATGCATAGTTAGCAGCTAAGTTTTAAATGATCATCAATTAAAGTATCTAGCAGAAGCATGGCATTTCTGATTAACACAACATACCAAGTAGGCATTCTGAAATCTAAATATTGCTCTGCCTCACATATTAGTTATATAGTGTGTCACTAATCTTATGCTTTGATAAAATATACTTCATGAAAATCTTTTATAAAAAATGAATTGCTTAAAATTTTTAGCCATTTTTTATACAGCAAGATATTTGGGATTGTAACTTTAAAAAAGCATTATCATAATGAACCATCAATAATTAATTCTCATCTTAAAGCATCAAAAGTTTTTATCATAATTACCAACTGCAACAATTAAAAAACAATTCATGAGCAGCAACCTAATTCACTTTGAAACCAAATTAACACAGTAATATCACTCCTATTACATTTTATTTTTATGAAAATATTAATATGACTAAATCAAATGCCCAGCAGAATGAGCTGGAGTAAACAATTCTATAAAATGGAAGATAAAGAACTATTTGCAATTTCCATTACAAAAATTTATATCTGAAAAGCAAAATTCTAATTGCTTCTCACAATTGATAAAACACAAAATAATAATAATTCAACGAAATCTTTTGAGTGATTAAAATAATTACTATTTACGTATACAGCAAGAAAATATTAAGACCATGGTCATGTGGTTATTTCAAAACTAAATTATTGGTTAGTGTCTGAAGAGGTTGCAAATAATTAAATAAAAAATCATATTACAGGCTATAAGAAGTGTTGAAAACTAAGCTGTATTAACTCAATTTTCATTTACAATCAAGACTAAAATGTTCCTTTCACTCTGCAATATATCTTTACAAGAGTAAGGTGCTAAAAGTCTGATTTTTTAGCAAGAAAGACTGAGCCCAGTCAAAGAAGTTATCATATTTACTGCTAACAGTTCAGGTTTTTACACAACTAAAATGATGTGAATGTTTGTTCCATAATAAATAACGGTTGTATAAGGCCTACTAGGAAATTGGCGTACAATTTTTTGGAAAAATTATTTTGTTACAGTTTTTGTGTACATCTATGCTCACAGCAAATATGTATTTCTATAACTGCACACTGAACTCTGTAGTGTAGTGTATGACCAGGATTTAATTTAAATCACATAACAGATCAAAAACCAAGCCTAATTATGTTGCATCAGAGAAACTAATAGGGCAGTGAATTATTAGAAAACCAACTTTATCATTTCATTAATTTCATATGTAACTTCATGATGTTATAGTCATATGCTTACTTATATTTGGTAAGTTTTCTTAATGAACAAAATTCTCACAAAATACAATGAACACTTTCACAACATTGTGAAAGGTCATTCCTAGAAAACCTAAACTTAGATATGATAACCCACCATAACTGGTGATTTATTTAATTATAAAAAGTAAGATCTGACCTGATATGTCTTCTAACTCAGCCATAATTTCTTGAGTGAGGAGTGGAGGCAACCTTTTTGAGAAGAAATCCTTCAAAGCAGTTGCAACAGCATTCACTGGTATATCAAGATCATGTATGTTGAAGGAGGGATCTATAGAAAGAACATAAATAACATTACACTAGAAGCACACAGAGCCCCAATTTAGAGGTCAAATAAACCTACTTCAAACTTGTTACACAGGTTGAGGACATGCCTCAATTTTCCACAATGAACATAACATAAACAATGATTACTTCAACAACTAAAGCATTTATTTCAACCCCTTCATTAAAATTCATACGAAGACTTACATACAAACTAAAAGAAACAACCATCGTGATCTTAACACCACTTTCCCAAAAGAATTATGTAACTGGCTAAAAAAATCTTCTAAATATTATAAAATACATAATCATACAACATTTTATTTGATTAACAGCAGCTATGATGGTCGCGTGGCACATGTGTGTCCAAATGGTACCAAATGTATTCCAATTACAGAAAAAGCCACAAATACAGAATCATCGGATTACTTCAAGTATTAGACTGAATGGTAATGAGTATGAGCATCAACATTTTTCTTTTTTGGAATACATGCAAAAAATATTTTTATCCTAGGACAATTATCACATTGTGAGATATAAGTAGGCCTCAACTTTTCTGCTTGAAAATGCATGTTTATGCATATACTGAAGTTGTTCTATCACTTTACAAATGTTTTTAAAAATAAATTTTCATACAAAATTCGGGTCGCATGCAATCAAATCTTTGGAACAAAACACTGATATAAAAATATTCAATTATGTGTTGATTGGGAAATACATGGATAATGCCATGTTAACATGACATGTATTACATTGCAATGTGACTCTCAATTATCTGCGGTCATGACAGAAAGCAAATGCGCAGATAATAAAAAACCATGTATAGTCCAAAAATCATTTAGATATAGCTGTGGCATGCATTTTTGTACTTACATTTTAATATTAGCAAGTCAGACTTTCTCGGAATTTACTGTACTTCTAATGAACAAACAAATCACTGCACTTATAAATTAAGACATCTGTAAATTAAGTAGTCAAAGACCAGGTGGGTGTAAATAAATCATAGAAAATTGTTAAGAAGACTTGCCATTTTTAAGTTTACGTATTCAAGTTTATCTTTAATTCCTCATACCACATGCTTATGCTTATCCACCATTTTCGCAATTATTAGATACGATAAATATCGAACATCTTTACTGAGGTAATCATAAAGAAAGATAGCACAACCACTGTCTTAAGTTCTGACTATACACTCAAATCACTCCACAGAGAAATACAGTAGAAGATCGTTTTTCCGGAATGTTCGGGACCTGGCCTGTTCCAGATAAACGATATTTCCTGATTTTAGATATCTTAACCTTAAAATACCACAATGATTGGAAAAAAACATCTTAGTCTGTGAGTCAATAAATACACTTTCCTTGCTGGGATAGATTTTAGGATGGCATAGTCTAGTTATGTTTTGGGAAAAACGCTTCCTAAATACAATCAAGAAGCATTTCTGTGTAAAATGGGTCAACAAGGTTTTCTAAGATATTTCGACCCCGCTGATTACGAAAATCGCTGTTGCCACCTTGTATTTCTGACCGTTACCCCAGAATTCAAGATGGCGTCCATTCATAAAATCACGCGTTACTGGCTCTTTTCGACCTATGAAGAAGATTTAAGTGTTCGCGTCTATGTTTCCTAGAGCAAAAAACACAACGAAACATGTCCCAGTCATGTTCGATAGCAGGAAATGCCATAAATTTCACGAATATCGCTCTATAGTGCTGTCAAAACAAAAAAAATTGGATTTTCCATAAGTAAGTTTTCCGGCCGTGTGTGTCACGTATTATATTGATTATGACTCATTACGATAGGAAAGGACTGAGAGTTCACGTTCTTCGAGTGCTTACCTAGCGCTGTCAATTATTGGCGTAGGAAGGATTGAATGCAGAGAGTAGTTTCGCTGCAAAATTCTAGTAGACTTAATACCACCCAGGACGTTAAATTCGTTACAACACTTTTCACTGTTTATGTGTAGAGTTGCCATGAACTAATAAGTATTAACAATATAGAGGTAATAGCTCAATCTTCAAAACATTATTTATTATAAAAAGTTCTTATTCCAATGAATCTTTACCATTGATACATTGCGCGCCACACTGGCACATATTGGTGCAAGGTAGTTGGTTTTAAGTGTTCGCGTCTATGTTTTCTAGAGCGAAAAACACAACGAAACATGTCCCAGTCATGTTTCATAGCAGGAAATGGCATAAATTCAATAAATATCGCTCTATAGTGCTGTCAAATAAAAAAAACAGGATTTTTCGTACGTACGTTTTCCAGCCATGTGTGTCACGTACAATTTTGATTACGTCATAGTAATAAATGAATCGGCTGATGCGTCACATACAGGTGGTAGGAATGTGCTGTTGAACGCATCATTACTGTTCATCTACGGACACGTTTAAAACTAGGCGGAAACAGTAGAATGCACGCTTACGTACTATGATAAATACAAAATATAAGTCGGTCGGTCGGTGTGTGATGAAGTAAAGCTAAGCACCAATTGTAAGGATTTTCAGGCCCTTGTATCCTACTTCCAAAGTCATACAGCACAACGTCTCGTTCAGGATTACGCTGAAACCAAATCTGAACATCGTGAAAATTTTGCATTTTGGTGGTCTTACGTACGCATGATTTCCATTTCGCTTATGTTCACAAGAGCAATAAGTGATGGCGATTGGGACCTGCACTTGTGCGCATTAACAAGGATGCTCCCCTTCATAGCGAGGTATGACCACACTAATTATATTAAATCGCTGGCTGTGTTTGTCTCAGAAATGCACCAAATACCGGATGTCGAAGTTAGGTTCAAGGAAGGTGACTTTGCAGTACAAAGATCTCAAAACAAATTTGCGCAGGATAATGCAGACCATGCTGAAGAATGGATTGTGGGTGTTTGCAAGGATACTGAAGGCTTGATAGGAATAACACAAAACAAATCTAGTCGTTAGAGACGGTCACGGTCATTCTATTAGAGAAGTGAAATCTCCCTGAAGACGTACAGAATATATGGGCTGGAAAACAAATTATCACCCACCGCTGAAGCTCCACCCGTCCGACTGAAGAGGGACAACGCAGACGAGGATGTCATTCTCTCTGTAATGACACGATCTAACGTGTGCTCTGGAAATGGATGCTGAATGCAAATACACAATGTGGCCACTAAAGATATTGCCACACGTGCAATAAGCACGTCGCTCTTGAACGCTGAGAAAATGGGGTTGAAGCAAGTGAAATAATTTCTTCAACAAAGATTTGTGGCGTCACCGAAAAGCGGAAAACCACAGATTAGTTTCCACCAAAGTCTCCGAAAAAACAATGCCGTGACATTTGAAGATTTGTACGAAATCAAAACGCAAATTCTTATGGTAAAGTAATGCAGGCTGACAGAAATGTCCTCAAGCGTGTCATAATGGCATTCAACGCAGGCAGATCCATCGATCTTCAACCAATACTAAAGCATGAGTTGCTCCAGGTGCCCATTTCCTTAGTCGAAATGAACGGTGCACTGAAGTCCGGTGATAAAGCCTTCCTCATGAATTTGCTGATAACTGATCTCCTATGTCCACCTTCTCCTGAACGTTTGCCCGATTCCGCTGATTCACATTTCATCATTGACGGGCATGCGATAGTCGTTGCGCTGAGAAAGCCCACAGGCAAATACCTTTGGAGAGTACACTGACATATTTGTTGCACGAGTGTATCAAGTTGAATAAAATTATGGCAGGATCGTAATTTTTGATGAAGGTTTGCACGGAACCAAAATACAAGACCCATACGACGCATCATTGCCAATAGAGACGTTCCGCTTTCCAAAAACTGGGGAAACTTCTTGGCACTCCTTGAAAACAAGTCAGATCATGCTAATTTCCTTTCTATGCAGTTGACTGCACACGCTCGTAGTCGTATTGATCTCGTCGTTGCTGGTGGATTCCAGGATGAGATGAAGGTAGTGCCGAGTAATCCAGCCATAGACGTCTCTCCTCTGATGGCCTCACATGAAGAGGCAGATACCAGGATAGTCTTGCAAGCTGTTCACAGTAATGCTCGTCGAATAGTCGTATCTGCGAGAGACATTGACGTATTTTGTCTTCTGGTGCACCACTTTAGTTGAATGAAATGCTTCGAGTTGTGGATGAAGGCCAGTACGTCAAAGGAGAGGAAATACATTGCTATCCACACTGTTTGTGGAAAATCACCTCTCATCCATAAAGCAAATCTACTTGCTATCCATTCAATAACTGGATGCGCCACCACCTCCTTCTTGGCCACCATTACCAAAGCAGCAGCCTGGAAAATCTATGAGACAAACGCTGATCTGCTCAGCGAGCTGGGAAAAGTACCACTGTCAGAGGATGCCATGTAAGCAACAGAGGAGTTTGTTACACGCTTGTATAAATAAGTTTTCGCCATATTGATTTTTTCTAACATCAAGCACCTACCATAACTTGTAATTGAGTTTATCATTTCCTTTCAAGTTGATCTCAGCATAAAGCAAATGGACTGTGCGAGGCTTACCCTTTTCGGAAAGAAAAGGAAGCCCGACACTGTGCAGTTCCACATTAAACTCAGCCACCTGCAAACCGTTGTGTGGGAAAATGCATATTTCAAGGATCCTGTGTGTCCTGATTCAACGACCTGTGGATACAAATTTGAGGACGACCAATTGGTTCCCATCTTGCAATCTTTGGAACCAATCCCAAAGGCTTGTCTGGATATTGTTCAATGCAGGTGCAAAACCGGGTGTAGTACCAGGCAGTGTAAATGTAGGAAAGGCCAACTACCTTGCACCAATATGTGCCAGTGTGGCGCGCTATGTATCAATGGTAAAGATTCATTGGAATAAGAACTTTTTAAAATAAATAATGTTTTGAAGATTGAGCTATTACCTCTATATTGTTAACACTTATTAGTTCATGGCAACTCTACACATAAACAGTGAAAAGTGTTGTAAAGAATTTAACGTCCTGGGTGGTATTAAGTCTACTAGAATTTTGCAGCGAAACTACTCTCTGCATTCAGTCCTTCCTACGCCAATAATTGACAGCGCTAGGTAAGCACTCGAAGAACGTGAACTCGCAGTCCTTTCCTATCGTAATGAGTCATAATCAATATAATACGTGACACACACAGCCGGAAAACTTACGTATGGAAAATCCTAATTTTTTTGTTTTGACAGCACTATAGAGCGATATTCATGAAATTTATGGCATTTCCTGCTATCGAACATGACTGGGACATGTTTCGTTGTGTTTTTTGCTCTAGGAAACATAGACGTGAACACTTAAATCTTCTTCATAGGTCGAAAAGAGCCAGTAACGCGTGATTTTATGAATGGACGCCATTTTGGACGCCATCTTGAATTCCAGGGTAACGGTCAGAAATACAAGGTGGCAACAGCGATTTTCGTAATCAGCGGGGTCGAAATATCTTAGAAAACCTTGTTGACCCATTTTACACAGAAATGTTCCTTGAAAGTAAATATCGGTTTTAATTGACTAGACTAGGCACACAAAAGCATGAACGTTGACGACATATCTGATATATTAGAAGAATCCGAGGTGGATATTGGAGTATCTAAGGATGAATCAGAAGAGGAGCATATTTCAGAACAGGAATGAAGTTCAAAATAATTAATAGTATGTAAAAATATGCTACTCTTACACTTGATTTATCTAAATAAACATGTCAACTAAATTTATTTTCTTTACGTTTAAATCGTAAATCATATGGATGTAGCACAGTGCTTCACACGCATAGTTATGCCCCATAAGTGGACGTGTATAGTTAAAGGCTAGAGGCAGTGATGGCTTTCAGAACTACCAAACCAAATTGGTCATCAATTAATTAACATTAAATTATGTTAAAAATCAAATATACTTATAAAACATCTTATTAAATGCAAAAAATCAAATGAATCATCTTGTGACGTAAATATCTATACTCATGCACATGGTTAGAAAGCCACTAGAGGCAGTGGTCACTTTCAAAACTAAAATAAATCAGTCATAAATTATTCCGTTGTTTGGATGCTTCTGGTTTTTGGAGTTCTGGATAAACGATCTTCTACTCTATTAAATGGGAGACTTCCCTGTCTCAACACATGCGAACTTCAGGTTGCCATCCAGCATGGTAAATATAACTGAAGTCTGAATATCTCTATTTCAATATTGTCTGTGATGAATCTTTTGGCGAATGCTTCTTTGAAGATAATTTTTTTTTCAGATTTAGATAAACAGTGGATAGGAATGCATTTTGCTTGCAAATTATATCAGAATGCCAAAGGCACATAATTTTTTATCCTTCTCTAAAACCCCTAGCAGCCAAATTTCTCACAATTTAATTTTTACGGACAAAAAGGATTATAGATTATTGCCACAGATAAGCCACATATAGATAATAGGAGTCACCTTTATTAAAACATTTCATTTGATTTCATAGCTATTTATTATGTATATTAATTATTTTAAATCTTAAAAAACAAATATCTGCTAAATGAATTTTAAACACTGAAATAGCTGACTCAATATGGCAATCACCAACAACAGAGGATTAGCTGTATTCAACCACTGTTATACAGAAATCGACAGGGATTCAACGTTTTCATTTTTTATACCATAGTTTTCCCGGAGATTTTTCATCACTTCAAAGGTCTGCTTATACTCTGAGATATATACAGTACAGTCGAGCACCTTTAATCCGGCACCATCAGGATAAGGGCTAAGCCGGATGACAGATTTTTCTGGACCTTTGGTGCTATGTGGTAACTTTTGTTTTTTTAGATTCAATGGTATTTTCAATCAAGTAGCCGATGTTTTAATAACAAATTTCATTAAGTTATCCAATTATTACATATGGATATCAGAAATAATGAAGGATATTATGTTTAGGAATTTTCAAATACATATAAACATTTAACGAAGGTATTGCAAACTGCACATGAAGTGAACATGAAATAAACTTAGAAAAACAATGAATTTCTCTGTTATATGATGCTGCACGTATATAAAGTAGATAGTTAAATACACTTGTGGAAAGTGAAAATAAAAATAATCCTATTTTAATGAAAACGAAAACAGAGTTTGGAATTACGTACATTAAATTGTAGCGTTCAGTTTGTGAACAGCTGATGCATCTCGGCTACTTCTAGGCATGTCGTCAGGCATTACGTCATGGGAGACTGAAGTGGAAGCTTTTAGATTTTGTGTCAGTAGCCTTTGATAACTTTTTAAACATATCTGTTAAACATGCTTGCTTCATGTTTTTTTGTTTTTTCATGGATGAGTTGACTTTACAGCATGTATATGTACATGATTTGTTGCTCACTGATAAAACTATGCTGTCCTAATCCTGCTATGAGCCGAGTTGCGTGACAAATGCAATCAATGGATATTCTTTCTCGAATAACTTCAGCTTCATCATCCTCAGCTTCACTTTAACTTTTGTTGTTGTTTTGCACCATTTCCACTATCTCCTGGTCTGTAAAATGATGCACAACTGGAGTATCTTGGTCAATATCAATCCATTCTTCTACCTTTACAATTTCCATTTTCTTAAACTCAGGGTTATTCATACCTTTTGCATAGTGAAGCAACTCCATTTTTCTTCTGAAATTTGGAACCCTTTGAAATCCACAATTGTGACTTCGTCATCATGAAACCTTAACTTAAACCATGCATTTCTTAAAACGGAGAAAGTGCCAAATTACATCTTTTAGATTGTGTTCTTTCATTATTTCTGTGACCAATTTCCCCGAATTTAAACCAATGAGAAACTGCATCTGTAATTAGATCGACACCGACACCTCAGTGATCTTAATATGCCTTGATCTTGAGGCTGTATTAGAGAAGTGCAGTTTGGAGGTAGAAAAATCACAGACATATTGTCTTTGATCATAAGTTCTGGTTTAGGGTGAGCTGAACAATTATCCAATATGAGTAATATTTTGCATTTAGGGTCTAAACCTATACTGTTACAGTGACGTCAAGATTAGATTATAAAATGATTTTCGAACCAATCCATTATAATTTCACTGGTCATCAAACCACTTAAGCGGATAATTTGTAAAAATTGGATAGTATGTATCAATTCATTTAGTACTCTCAATTATTTTCATTGAATACGTCGAAATTTTACCAATTTCTGGCCGGAGAGGGCATAATTCACCTAAGGAGTAATATGCGGTACCAACATGTTTAAGAACCAATGACATACAAATATTTTTAGATTTCCCAAATTAGTCATTTTTGCGAATACTGCCGGACCACGGGTGTTCCTGGATTATGGATGTCCAGACTATGGATGCTCGATTGTACTCACATGAAATGTAAAACACTCTAACTAAATCGTTATCAGAATAAGTAGTTGAAATAATATTAGTGCAGTAAACCTTCTCTCAACATAGGGGTTATGTTCTAGAAGAACACCATGTTGCGGAAATCTACATTGGGGGAATCAATAAGCCCATGCAGGGCCGGCTTCAGACGGTAAGCAAGGGAGGCAGCCGCCTCAGGGCGCACAGTCAAGGGGGCGGCGGTGCCAAGTCCCTTCCGGGAAATTAAACTCGTGTAGGATTCTGCCTAAGCAGAGCCGTCCCAACAGGGGCAACCGAAGTAGAGGGCGACATAAGACCGCTATTAACCTTTTATCTGCCGAACGGCACTCCGGTGTGCCAGCAAATATGTGAGTCTATCTGCCGAACGGGCCACGTGTGGCACGCTTATTTCCGACGCCGCTCACCGACATCGTTTTCGTCATAGAATCGAGATGGATAGATGAGACAAAATACCAGACACCCCCTCTTTTCCTCCTCCTCTCCTAAAGCCTTAGGTCTTAACCTTCTAATAGTATCGTGAATTTTTTGATCACGTAAACTACTATCGGGGGGTCTAATATGTCCCAATTTTCCAAAATTGAAAAAAATAGAAAATTTTAATTTTGGGTTTTCAATTTATGGTCAGTCATTAGAACAGACACTCGAAAATGTGAGAAAGTTTCATTTATAGAAAAACGAATACAAATGTATACTGCAAAAATGAAAAACTGAAAAATGACTAACAAGGGGAGGCGCACCTCTTCGGGTGACAAATTTCCTTAAAAATTGGTAGGTGGGTAGCCCTCAACTCCACAACCACGAATAACCCCCCCCCCCCCCCCCCCCCCCCTTTGGGCGTATATATCCAGAAAGTTAGCAACAAAATGGATTTATAATTTTCGATTTCGTGGTTAACAAGGTATATACCTATTTTGCAGCAGCGATTCTTGTTGTAGTGGTGGCCCAGCGGTAACGTGGTGACCTGCCATTATGAAGGTCGTGGGTTCGAGCCCAAGGCGAGTGCTATTTTTTTCTGACTTATTATGGTGTGATTTTTTTGTTTATTTTTTCAGCGCCTTTTTTTATAAATGCTGATGTTTCATAAATTTTTAATCCACTTGTGCATAATTTAGTTTTTTTTTTTGGGCCTTTTTTCGAATTTATTTTTTCCTTCTTTTTTTTTGTTTTCATTTTATCCTCTACTGTTTTAACAATACTATTTATTCTGTAGCATTTTCTTCTTTGCAATGACTTGGGTGGAATGAGTCATAAAAACAATGGAAAAAAACATTATCCAAGTATGACTCGTATGTGCTTGTGGGCATTTTACCTGACATGGATGAAAAGATTCAAAATGAATCATAACATTTCTTGATTCACCACCAATTGTCTTCGCATGTTTTTAAACCGATGATTCGATATGCGTGGTATGCATCACGGCTAACCAAAAACAGGGACATTTTTTGCAACGTCAACCAAGTTATATTTCCTGAAGAGGTGATGAAGAGTAAGTGCTTCTGGAGAGAGCAGGTGCTCTCGTTGTAAAAGAAAGTTGTTTCCATTGTTTTTATGATTCATTCCACCCAAGTCATTGCAAAGAAGAAAATGCTACAGAATAAATAGTATTGTTAAAACGGTAGAGGATAAAATGAAAACAAAAAAAAAAGAAGGAAAAAATAAATTCGAAAAAAGGCCCAAAAAAACAAAAAAACGAAATTATGCACAAGTGGATTAAAAATTCATAAAACATCAGCATTTATAAAAAAAAGGCGCTGAAAAAATAAACAAAAAAATCACACCATAATAAGTCAGAAAAAAATAGCACTCACCTTGGGCTCGAACCCACGACCTTCATAATGGCAGGTCACCACGTTACCGCTGGGCCACCACTACAACAAGAATCGCTGCTGCAAAATAGGTATATACCTTGTTAACCACGAAATCGAAAATTATAAATCCATTTTGTTGCTAACTTTCTGGATATATACGCCCAAAGGGGGGGGGGAGGTTATTCGTGGTTGTGGAGTTGAGGGCTACCCACCTACCAATTTTTAAGGAAATCCGTCACCCGAAGAGGTGAGCCTCCCCTTGTAAGAGTTTAGACTTTTTTTTCATGCCCTGAAAATTCTTTTTTTTTCTTCATCCTTCCAGGTTCCTACTGCAATAGAATTAGGAATCTACTGAATAATTTTAAAAAATATTGGTTGTAAACTGTAAAAAATGACGATGTTTTTCAACTATATTCCCACACCCACATTTCAGTTTATTTCACTCGCGTGATCAAAACTCGGTTGTGGCACTTTCTCTTCTTCTTAGGATAGCCTTACAGATTTTGTTAACCTTTCCTGTAACAGTAGCATCTGCAGAAATATCATTTTCGAAGTTAAAAATCCTAAAAAATTACTTACAGCAATAACATGATCGTTTTACTGTTCTATCAATGATGTCCATAAATAGTGATATTATAGAATCCGTGAAATATGAAGACATAATTGATGGGTCAATCCATTAACAAAATAACCCATACAAGGCAATGCATTTCCTTTGGCGATGAATTTTCCGGCGGTTAATTTTTCGTGGAGATTTTTCTGGCGGTGAATTTTTGACATATCATAGTTGATGAATTTTCAACAATAAAATGCCGAAGAATGCATTTTCAATAAAGTACCTATATATGCGCAGTGGAAGACTAGTTTTCATAGATCGGTATTTTAAATTTAAATTCCTGATAATCGTAAAATGAAAATTGTTAGATTGAATTTATCATTTATTTTTACTATGATTATATTCTTGACAGCATTTTGATGTTATATTCTTAATATATATTACTTAAATATATATATTTCCATCAAGTACTTGTATTTATCACGTAAATAAAAATAACCTTCAATATATTTTCTGAGTACAAATTTAAAAAATCCTTATTTAAACTTTACACATCAAATTCCTAGATAACAATGAATTGGTGACCCACAAAGCTTGCAGGGGGGAGGGGGGGGCAATATTTTTCCTGCCTCAGGGCAACCAAATGTCTGAAGCCGGCCCTGAGCCCATGGGATAAATGGTATACGGAACTATAATGCTTACTCAGTAAAATAGTTAAATTTAAGATTAAATAATATGACATTAATCACCATAAAAGTCTACTCACTTCTTTCACTTAAATATTTTTGTGAAATCTTCAGACAAATTGAGGTCCCATACAGAGAAAGTTTTGACGAAAACATGCAAGGTTGTCTCAATAATGAAAGCTAATTTGATGATTAGCAAAATCCATAGGATATTATCAATGTTCACATGACATTTATGATGTAACATTATTACCAACTCAGGTATTTATTATGATTTGCAATATAAAGTACCTGTATGTATATAAAAAATGTATACAGTGCACCAATGTGTTCATTGTATACATTGATGCGAGGTAGGAAAACTATCGTGATTTTTCTGTATTTAATACTTTTTTATAAATTCAATTACTCATTTTTAGAAAAGCAATTTATTTTAATATTTTTTTGTGTAGTAGCTTATGAGTGCTCCAATATTTCTTAATTTGGCACCTATAGCATGGGCCACACTTGTCATAGTCACAATAAGAATCTGTTACGAATCAGATCACGTTTGGAGAAGTTCATTGCATGTTAGTGTACATGCGTACAATCAATGTTTTGGGAAGCCACATTTGAGGAAGTTACTGTAGTTACTAAAAAGTCAGAATAGTTTAAAAGAAAATATTAGGGTTTAGCAGTTATGCAATTGGTCATGGTAACATTTACTATGGTGCCATAAAAAGATCATTTAAATGCAATCGCTATGTACAAAAATAATTTAGTTCAATGTATGCAACAGTATAGCCCTAAGTATCAATTCTCCACACAAAAGCATAAAAATTCACGTTGACCACAAAGATATGCTATACTGTTAATAGTAGTGATGTCAACTCATATAAACAAAAACAATGCTTTTCCTTTCTAGCAGGAAATAATCCACACGATGTACTCACCTTAAAATTCAAATTCATCCCAAGGGTAATAATTATCATGAATCTCATTTAGCCACATTGTGTTCTACGAATAAAATAACAGTAAATGCTTCCTGCAAAAAATTACCTACTGTGATGAATTTTGTAGCAATGGCAATGCTCACCTTCTAACAGCACAGCAGCCACATGCAAGATGACAATCAAAAAAATCATCTTTATTTGTAAGAAGTAAAATCACTGACTTATCCACTAAATGCTGGCAAAAGATGCATAGAATGTCTTGATGCAGAGGAATGTTTGACTTTGTGACTTTAAGGTTACCATGACGTCAGAACAATCATCCATTCATAAGAAAAATGTTCAAAATACTTGAAGAGAATGAAGAAGAAAGGTGATCGAAATACTGAAGGTAACATGAATCACAGGAAGTATAAAAGACGACTTGTACAAGAAATGTTTTAGAAGAACCCATTCTAGTCATTACCACAGTTCAAACAATAAACAAGTTATAGTGAGTACTAATATCCTTTTTTTTACTAACTAGGCCACTTTGATGTGAAATAATGCTGATGAAAGATTTTCTTAATGTATTTAGATTCATACTAAATAAAATGAAGCCATTATGAAGTACTACCTTGACAGCCAAAGAAGACCAAATTTAGGGAAAAGATACCAAAAATGACACCACTCACAACTGAAAAGTACTATGGGAGAAATGTAATGATAAAATGTCTCATATACCGTACACATATAAATACATTACGGATATCCCAATTAAAAGCTTACAAGTGCATATCGTCAATTAAAGTACTAATATTCAGGTTAGTTAGTAAAATAGTAACAAGGAAAAAGAATTTGGACATAGGCCAAGACAGTGGCAGGACTTCAGAAAAAATGGCATACCTCATGGCCATGTTACGTGGAGCAGCTTAACTCTATTTTGAAGCAAACGACATCTCAACACCTGCAAGAAAATTATCACAATTTTTCAGTGTGAAATATAACAATACCTGAAATCCCATTATATGTTCCTTCAAAGGAAGCATTTCAAATTGGAAGTTCTCACAAATAAGCTTTCACAAAACGATGCCACTTCCACAACAGCTTTCAGTAAAAATAAGAAAGTTTTTATGGTAGAAGATGATTATCCAACCATTTCTATTTAGATGATGTGTATTTGCATGGTCTGAGAAACAGAAGGTGCACAAATTAACCAACAAGGAACAAATACAACAGACACTGTTTTCCAATCCCAATTTCAAAGTGCAAAGGGAAATAATAATTAGCAGTAGATTTAGCATAGCCTCTTAGACATTTGTGCATGACTGTGATAGTCAGAGGACAAAGCATACAGCAGATACAGAGAACCATGAATATAGATACGTTGAACCCCAAAGCTAGAAACATCTTCCCTAACATGTGAAAACATTCAACAGGTGCACAAAAAACAAAAATGATTGCAAAAATATTTTGATGGAGGAGGATACTATTTCCACAAAATGAAAATGAAAAATTGCATAATTGCAATGCATAAACCACTACAAGAGATAATTATAGTAGAGAGAAAAGGATGGATGACTTCATTAAATTGCCTTAACAAACATTTCAGCAATCAAAGCATTTAAGATGTTAGCAAGAAATGCATTTTAAGACAATCTTAGCTGAAAGAGAAAATGAAAATAAAGAAGTACCTCTTGAATTCCAGAAAACACGGCCAACAAAAACTGCCTGAGCAATGAGAAATTCTTAATGCTTAAGTGAAAAAGACAAAGTTGGAATCAAGGTTTCCAAAAATGTACAGGAAATCCTCAATGTGCATCGTGGATAAGTTCCCAAAAAAAACACAATATTGAACAAAGCAAGGTAAATCAAGGCAATTTTTCCATAAACTTAATTTCTTAACGTTTTATAACATTATTACAAAACCAAAGCCTTTGATTCCGAAGTCATGCATGGAAGCTGAATTAAGAAGAAAAATAATTTTGTATATCCCCTTTAAAACACTGCATTTACCTTCAGGGGTACACGTATCCCTGGTTGAAAATTCCTGCTCTAACCTTAACTGTTTCTAGTCTCACTTGCCAACTACCATCATACCTCCTTATATCAAAACAACAACAAATCAGATAGATGTAAATCAAGGACTTCCTGCACTTACAACCCACACACAAACCGGACACAATGATAGGCAAAAGCCATCTAAGATTCCTCGAGTCCCTTGAGTGACAGGCAAAAAGTATAATCAAACAAAACAAAAGAAACCAATACAAATGCCAAGATCTCCATATATATACAGAACTTGAATGAATTTAAATAATTTTAATAGCTTATACATGGCACTAGAGAGTTCCGAGTAGGCTTTAAGGATAACTTCCCATTATTTATAGTGACAGAAAACTTTCACTGCACTAATTTTCTGTCGACAATTTCTTTAAATTCTACAGGAAAAAGTCTCATCGATATATCGTTCAAGGATTCCGTGAAAATTGACAAAGCATTGAAACAATCAATTTCATGTCAAAATTCCTTGCAGGATTTTGACATCAATGTTACATTATGAAAATGATAAATTATCATGCCTCACATACTTGTATGAAACCCACAGAAATGAGTAAACATTTAATTAAACAACAAGCTAAGTTGAAACTCTCAATCCATCTTTATGCTCAAGGTCACAAGATTGACATACAAAGGTCTTACAAAAATGAAGGATTTCAGCTCATTCAATGAATGACAATAAAAAAGCTTTAATAGTACAATACTTTCAAAAGCTTATGGCACCTTCCTGCGCAGACTGTGGCGTAGTGTAGGGTAAAGCGGTTGTGGAGAGGGAAGTTGAGGGGGAAGCGAAGCATTGGAACCTGCAGCTTGGCAGGTTGGCCAAACTACTGGATCCAGTTTTAAAAGAGGCGGAAATGTTCTGAACTGTAGCTTATCATGTATATAGTTTGACTTTGCAGTAATTTAACTTTGAAAGATATTTCAAAAAAGAAAACTCCTTAACCGTACAAGGTAAATATCTAGAGAGACAATAAATATTCTATTCGTTTCAAATGAATATTTTCGCGTTCACAGAGAACGGCCTTATTATTGGAACTCAATAAAAGATCAACAAAGTGAACAATAACGAGATATACCAAAAATTCGATAACCAAACAACAAACAGAACAGCGATAATAAAAAGGTGAATCTAATAGCACAGCGGCACGGTTGGCTACTAAGGTACAAGTGAGCTCTCTCATAATTGTAAACACCCTCACCCCTACCAGGTTCGCGTTTCTAAAGTGAACTCTTCCATACCGAAAATCGTCTCCTGTGCAGGTGCCGTAAGCTTCAGAAAGAGCTGTACACATTGCTAATGTAATTAACCTATATAAAATTTAATTTTTTCATCCACAAACACCTCAACTGTTAGAGAATCAAAACCCATGATAAATCATTATGGAGAAAGCTTTTTATTTATTATAAATAGCGCATTCACAGCCCTTATTGACCTTTTATAATGAGCATAATAACAACAAAAAAGCAATCACATTCAACCACACCCTCTGCAGGATTCAGACCTGCGACCCTAGCATTGGGAGTCAGTCATGCTAACCACACCTCTACGAAGGCCAGCATTCTATTTATTTTAGCATAACTCTAAAATAAATGTGTAAGATGAACAAGCATGTACAGGCTTCTCCAAAAGACCTGTACACCTCTTAAACCAATTATAAGAGCATTTGTTCCATTAATACCGCAAACATGCACATCCAGCAAATTCAGCCTCCCAAGCACTAATGATGTACCATTTCTTATCTTTTTCACTAAGCGTGCAGTCTTCATTTCTACAGTGACATTTAATAACAAACTAATCAAAGGAAAAACTTTTAATGTACCACTTTTTATTTTTCAATATTTAAAAAAATATATGACCCAGGTTTTGATTCTTGGCATCATCGTCAGATGAAGATTTTCCTATCATTAGTTCATTATAATGGAATACCACATAGAGCAAGAACGTTGGTTTTAATAGATTAAAGGACGACATCTGAATGAACAAGTAATAATCGCCACCTAAAAAAAGCTGTGAAAATCTGCTTAAATGCAGTTTTAAAAAATTCCTCATAACCAGGCAGGGCTCACAGTGGTAATTTTAATCCTACCCAGCTGTCTTTTGTAGCTGCAGTTTTTCTGAAAGTTTCTTCCTCTTATCCCTACATATACTTTCCTAGAATAATGTTGGGAACCTTTTTCCATCAAAAGTCTTGTTTTATGATGCCATGAGTCAGTCAGTTTTTTGGTTTTGTGGTCAAAATACATGTTATTTCACCTTGGAAATATTACAGTTAATTTATTACAGAAGCTAATAAGTCAACAATGATGTGTTTTTATTTGGAAAGTTTTTAAAAGCATCTTACTTCCAAAGACTTAATTGCTACAGTAGCATTTCATCTTCTGTATTATTCAACATGGCAAATAAAAATGATAGCATCTCCATTATCTCAAATATAGTTCATCATATGAAAATTACTTATAAAACAGAAATAATGTATCTTATTACTAGAATTAAGCATAAAAATTTTTAAAAAACAAAATTTCAACACTGCAGTATCTTGGAATTCTATTTGGGAAAGGTGTATTTATATCCCACATGACCAAACTCATTACAAAATACTGCACAACCACTGCCGGGTGAAAGAAGTTGAAATGTCACTCTTTACTCTAGTAAAAAAAGTAATGGCACAAGAATAAGACAGGATATGCCAAGTAAAAGAGCTAGCAGTGATGTCCCACACTAATTAGTAAGCATATGCACATTATACACTTTGTTAGTTTGACAGCAAAGACCTAATCATATTAGCAGGGAACAAGAATTAAAGTGACATACTAAAAAAAACTCAGTTACATAGGTAATTTTAAATATAAAACATTTCTATAAAGCGATAATAATGAAAAAGAAATCATTAAATGGCATTTACATTAAAATTTTATGACGATTCGGACTTTTTAACGCTAGAACAGCCAAAGCGGTCAATTTGACCACTAGTGATATTTCCTGTGTTGTTTGCAGATGTGCATCAAATGACCTGCAATTTTATGACTTTTCAGAAATAAAACTTCTTCACCTTTACATAATCACTTTTGGACTCTTATAACTTTAGCACCAGACATAAAATACCTAGAATGGCCAGAGCTGTCATTCTTACCGGTAATATGAATATAATATAAAAACAGACAAATCTGGTTTGAAAATCTGGTTTGTAGTTGACGTCAAATCAAAATACCCCCTAAATGTTTTTCTGTATCTTGGAAAAGATGAATCACGACCATTTGATGAAAAACTTTCTGAATATGTTGTGCTTTGCCTGTTTGCACCCTTTTTGGATAAATGTAGGAATGTTAAAACATAATTTTTCACTTCTCTAAAGTTATCCAAAAAACTAAAAGAAGGAAAAACAAGTATAGTGGACACAGTAAACCAAGTTAGAAGGGAAGTTCTAGCATTAGTAAAGAGTGCATGCACCAAGCTCTAGAGTACGAGCGTCTGCAAGAGCAGTGATGACTTTACACTAACAGTTTATCGGGGTAGAGTAAATAAAAACATGATCATCATAAGCACATTGCACCCATCTGTAGACATTGGGCAGGATAGAATGAAACTTCCAGAAACAGTAGTTTTATAACTCTACAAAATGAGTTGATGTTTTAGACCAAATTCGTGCCTCTACACAGCGAAAGCAGCATCACGGCATTGGCCAGTGCATGCTTTCTATAATATATTAGATTAGGCAGCAATGAATGACTGACGTTATTCAGAGAAATAACTCAAAAGAAGAGATTTCTTCCTTCAGGAGACTGAAGAGCTAAGAGAGATTTATATGAAATAGACCAAGAGATCCAACCTTTCAGCAGCAGCAGCTCCTCGGGATGATAGCGATGTAAGAGATGATGGGAATTCTAGAGGCTAAAGTGGTAGTGAAAGATGAAAAGAATTTCTAGGTATAATGGAATCAAATCGGTGCATGTTTGCGTTATGTAAAAATATAGTTTGTAGAAAATATATAGCAAAAATTGTAACAATGTTTTTGTGTGGACTGCTCCAAATCTAAAAAGTTATAAATAATGACAAAATTAGGTTTGTATAGAGTATTTATGTAATTCCTAATTCAGTAAAAGTGATATGTTAATTTGAAAATATTCTGTTGCTTATATCGTTGCTGTTTGTAAGAGCGGACATTTTGACTGCTGTGGCCGTTCTAGGGGGTATGAGTCTCTGGCCATTCTAGTGTTAAATTATTTTCAAGAAAAAGCTCAAAACCTTCATAGTATCTCAGCTAATACTTTAAAAGTTCATATTTCACCTAAAAAAGCTTTAAATACACATTTTTATAATTTAAAAAAATTTATGTACATGCCCACGGTAAAATTTTATAAGCCACCTTCAAATGATTTGGTTGATATTTGATACATGAAGCTACTTTTTAATTGAAATTTTTAAAGCCAACAGTAAACAGCAATCATTAAGCCATCAAACTGAAATCAATTTTACTTTTACTGAAACTTACCAGTATCCATCTTCCTCTTAAACGAAACAATGCTCAAAACCATAACCCAAGAGATTAAATACTTACAGAATGGATAACATGCAATCTTACCTTCATCAAACTTCTGAAATAAAAGTTCAACATGAGCTCTATTTCCTGGAACACGATATATCCCTTCAGAGTCCAGCCCTTCTTCCTCTATGAACCTCACACATTTCTCCAGCAACAGCGGAATTGAATTGTCCTCGGACTGAACAAAGTCTTCCAGAGTTAGCGGCTGTGGCACAGTCGCACTTTTCACTTTTTGCTTTTGCTTCTTCTTCTCTCTCTCCTTCTCTTTCTCGGCTAATCTCTTCAATTTCTCTTCCTTCAATCTCCTCTTCTCCTGCTTTTCATCTTCCTTGGCCTTTTGCTTTTCTTTCCGGCGAGTTGTTTTGTCTCCATCTTTAATCTTTGGTACCACACCAAACTACCAAAAAAATGCATTTCGTGTCAAAAAACATGCCTCTTCTACTTATAAATACGATCAACTTTACCTTTTAAATACTTCTATCTTCCAAACTCAAGTAAAAGGGAGTTTACACAAAACTTGCATTGACCATTCTTACTCATGAACTAAAGGTAAAACATACCAGGTTCATTTTTTGTTATGGCAAACTTTATAAAAATATCAGCGAGATTACATGCCGAGTCAAATATTGCAATGACTGCATTAATCACCAATGTTAAAGAATGGTTACAATCGCAATTTTGACATCACTCATAATGGTTGCATTAAGTTATTTAAAATGAGGCTGAATAAAAAATTCATATTTTTTTCCATTTTTTCAGACAGAAATTAAAAATTGGTTATAAAAATTGTTGGCAATAAATACAAAACTAGCATACTGAATTATTAAGCTACTTTCTGGCACAAAAATAAACCATGTACTTATACAAATATGAAAGCATAAAAATTGTGGTCGAAAATAAAGCAAAATACTAATATCTAAATAACATCCTTGAAATGGCTAGGTCAATTTCAAACTAATTTTGCGACAAAATTTCTAACAAAAAAATTAAAAGAACATTTAAAAATACAAACCATAGGTGAGTTTACATCTCTAGGTGATGAGACATCAAGACTGGATTCATCATCATGGACCACACCATATGATGCATCCATTATCAGTTTGGCTAGAGAAAGAAAAGAAAAATGAAACTGTCATAATTCATCATAGACTTTTTAAAATGATAAACCATAGGCCTTAGGCAGAAACCAATCAACACAAAAATTACAAAGTTATAACAGACATATGTCAATGTCTTCCAAAATATTTTTAAATATCAATCAAAATAAAGCTGGTAACAAAAGGTTTACCATTCAGTGAAAAAAATGCAATGAAAACTGGATTTATACTTACAAATAAATCAGTTGCGAACATCAGGCTGTGAAAGAATATACAGGTGACTCCCAAGTTTCGACCATTCGAGATTCGACAAATTCGATATTTCGATCCCGCCGATCGAATTGGGAACTACTTTATGCAGAGTAATTGGTTCCGACCAACCACACGAGGTTTAATTTTAGTGTAGACATTTTTATATCTGCTCTAATTGTTTGAATTTATGCTGATTTCACTCTTTTTCCTGTTAATCTTTTATTTAAATTTATTTATTTTATTGATTTATTTATAAATTTATCACTTGACGTGGCATCTAAAAGGAAATGTAATAGTGATAATGTAAGTGAATCAAATAAAAGAGTGCATAAGACTCATAGTTATGAATTGAAATTAGAAATTTTAGAGCATGTTGAGAAAGGTGAAAGCCATACTGAAATCACACAATTGTTGGGAATGTGTCGTTCAACTATTAGCACTTATGTGAAACAGAAGGAGAAAATTCTAGATGTGATAAATTCACGTAATTTGATAACAACAATAAACAGTCCTAGGTGCAGTGTTGTGATTCCTAAAATGGAAAAACTTTCAAAACTTTGGGTAGATGATCAGTCAGAAACACATTCCTATTAGTGAGACAATGATTAGAGCAAAGGCTAAGGATCTCTATGATGATTAGTTATTTTGTGCTTTTTAATAACTTTTATATTAATTTTGCTGTGATAAATAGTTGTATGTATAGATGTATGCAGGTATGTTATACAGCTCGTCGTTTGTAACAAACGACTCGCGCGATCCGGACCAGGCCATCTGCAGAGCATATTGCATACATCTATCTTTGAAGTTCAAAACACAAATTAATTTTTTCCTTTTTAGTGCAAAAAATAAGTTATACATTTAAAATATTTATTATATAATTTATTCATAATTTAATATTGTTGTATTAAAATATTAGTAATGTTATTTTATCTTTATAGAACGTGAGGGGAGACTTTTTTCCAAGATGCGGGAATGTATCCCCCGATTATAACATGCAAGTATATGGAAAAACGGGGTTCGATATTTGACAATTCGAGATTTGACCACGTTTTCAGGAATGCAACCCCGTCAAAACTCGGGAGTCGCCTGTATACCAAAACATAAAATGTATACATGCCTTGCTTTCAAAATGATTACCAATGATCTAATATTGTTCATAATAATTAAGACTGAAAATAAAGGCATAAATTTACATAAAAATTTCGGTAAAAAATCACAGTAATACAGAATTAAAAACAATTTCAAACACTATCGAGCTAAATAACTATAAGGCTGAAAAATAGACAACAACAAATGCAAAAATAATGGGTTACACTAGTTTGATTAATATTAATTAATATTCTTGTCATTCTAAGCATATTAAGAGCCAAAAATATCTACTTGTAAAGGAAGAGAATTAACAGTAAAATAAATAAACATTTCCAAACGAAAAGGATAATACAAGAAACTTCAAAAATTCATATTACTTAAATCCCATGTTAAAATCTCTAATGATGCTTCAATCCATACACATGTATACAACCAACGACTATTACTTTCAGGTATTTTATCAGCAAAGCCTATGTGCCAAATCTGAAACAAATCATATTCTACACATTTCTAAGATCTGATAAATGTTCAAATACAGTTTATTATAAACTTTCAGGCAACAAAACAAACAAAAACAGACAACACTAATTCGACAAAAAAATACTATACAAGTTCCATTGTCCCCATAGTGACAGTTCAGCAGGAACGTACTGTATTTACCTGAATATAAATGAACCCCAAATATAAGATGACTTCCCTAATATATCTTTCTATTTCCAAAACAATAATATCCAAACAAATGCTGGTTTAAGAAGTATTGTCCCTATATAATTAACACACTTTGCTTGTTCTGTCAATCTTTTACATCTTATGATCACTTGGTAATCGCAAATAGTTATTTCACAGTGCCTTGAAGTAAAAACAATGACTTCAGCAGTTATTTTACACTACACGTACGGTTTTGCATGTTAACATAGAAGTACCTAATCTTATATTTAGATAAATGCAATCATATGAAACTATTATCCGCAAGCAAGCTGCACGCATCTATCATTCTTGTTTTCCAAAAGATAAAGAGTTAAATGAAACCTACATATTTCCAGACAACATTTCTAAAACAATTTTCACACTATAAGTTTGATTCCTTATAAAAATATTTTATATGAAATATAGTTATGGAACAGATACAACTCAACATACTACTTATAATTTAACCTTTATCATACGGATTTAAATGCCCGCTGTGGGAATTTAAGTGTACATATGGTTGATAAAGGTAAAATTTACAAAGTAACCTTACAATTGAGTAAATCGATGTCTCATAAAACAAAATTTAGACTAACATTTCCGAAAAGTTTCTGTTAGAATTAACTCAATTTACTGAACAGTTACAACACAAAAACTGTGACTTTTATTTTCTCATCAGGGTGTTATTCGTTCTTTGAGAGATAAAATGTCTTTCAAACAATATTCTCTGTCGAGTCAAATTTGACATCACTATAGTAAGACAAATAAATAATTGAATATTTAATTATCAATTTCTTACTTTAAACAAAATGTAGTCATTAGTATGCACTAATAATATGAAATCTATCATCCATGCTAAGCTGTTCACCTTTGAAGGCCATAAAACTTGGCTTTAATTAATTTAATACCGTAAAGACCTGCATATAAGATGTATATGTATTCTAGAAATGTGTGGCAAATATTTTATCATTTAAGGGTAAAACTGATGAGTGATTATTGAATGTCTTTGTAATATGAGAAAAAATTAACCGAAATTTACACACTTTGTAAACTCTCAACAGGGGATCCGCACGTTATTTCTTGGGGATTTTTTAGTTCAGCAGAACATGTTAATTTTTATCTATAAATTGTTGGATCTCGCCCATGGCTCTGATTAATAATTCAAAGTGAAAAAATGAAATCACGTATGAAAAATATATTAACTTTTTATGGCGAGTGGGTCCACAGAAACTTTGAGACTTCATAGGGGATCCACAGTTCCAGAAAGATTGAGAAACACTGGTAAAAGCAATAGACTAGATGGCAGTGTAAATTACGTACTATGGCAGGATGGCAATAAAAACATCACAACGACCATGACAATAGAATATAATCCTTCAAAAACAAATGAAGATTTCAACCATTACAAGAATGTCATTGAGGAGTTTCTTGCTTTTTAATGTGATCTTTTAAATTTAATTTGTTTTCATGATATTTAAATAAATTTTATCTAACGTAGACATCTAAGCAATTAACAAATTCTGTTCTTTGATTTTTGTTTCTCACCAAAGACGTCACTGAGGAAAACGAGAAATATTATGTACCCATGTATAGGATGCACCCCATTTCTATGCCAAAGTTTTTTTTGAAAAAGTGCGTCCTATATTCAGGTCTTTACGGTAAATTTCTTCTATTGCTGTCAGTTACAAATCAGTTCATCCTTGATAAAACTATATATACTATACATATTGATGTTATTACATTTATTTTATGAAATGTGCAGATTTTATCCAACAAAAATATTCCAGAGGCAAAGCAAAATGGTAATTATAAATATTTATCAATTATCAAAGCCAAAACTTTTTTCAAATTTTAATTCGCTCAACACTCCTAAAAATAAAGTCCATAAAAATAAACATACACAACAGATTTTAATCATGAATATAATAAACTAGAAACAATCAAATAGAAGAAAAATTCCACAGAATACATACAACACAAAATAACTTGGTGCAGAGAATGAATTTGACCTCTCTCCAATTCCCCCAAACAGCCTTACTGACAGAAAATAAAATAAAATTTCACTAATACAGACATTTAGAAAATTATAATATGCTTAACAATTCATGTGTAACCTCCCAGTAATCACATGAGATCGATTTTTTAAAATATATTCCAAGTCGTCGAATATCTTAACACAAAAGTAACCCATTGAAATCACAGCCTTACAATAAAGTCATTATCAACACCTACAAAAAGACAAATTGAGAAAATTTGTTATAAGCATAATAAAAATTATGAAGATCGTGATTGTAGAAAATAGCAATAAGCAATACTCCAAGATAAAACACATTCCTGTGAAGAATTAAAGAAATAACAATTTTGGAAAAATATGTATATTTGTGATAGTTCCAGATGTCCTCAGTAATTATTACTTTTCCCTTTACTGGGTTGACCCGCACCAAACATATTTTTTTTATATACTTCTACACAGGAAACTTTTTTTTGCATGCACATATATCCCTCAAATTTCTAAAAATTATTTGGGATACAAATATTTTAGGGATTCTTCCACAACAAATTATCGAGCAAAACCTCATCTACTTACATTGACCATCACCCTCAAACACCGAAAAGCACTTTTCACAATTCCACATTCCAACTACAAGATTTCTGACAAGTAATAACATATATATCAGACTCAGTAATATTCATTTTTATCTTACCGCTTATACTTTACAACTAGGTCAATAATAATTAAACTGTATCAATGCAAAAGGTTTAGTAAATAGCAACAGTAAAACTAAAAGTATCTTAGATAGTAGTTTAGATATGGGTATTTCAATTGAACCTAATGGGTTTCTTCATGTAACATCAAATCAGATTATATAACATTATATTAATGCCCTTACAAACTTGAAATGGTACATCTTAATTTAAGCACAGAAAAGAAGTATTACACTGGTAACGATCAAGATACTGTCATAATGTAGTCTGTAGTTTAATGGTAACTTAGTGATTTTTATGCCCAAGATAAAACGAAGATAAAGTTCAACTTCATGAGTCTTTAAAGTAGAATTCATGAAGAACAATTCCAATCCTCATAAACACTCAACAAATTGATTTACTTTCTGGCTTATCAAATCTATATAACAACAAGCATACAAAACAACCTGAAAAATATAATCCAGGTAAAATGAGTGTAACGTTTTCATTACTTCTTTGGTCATATTTTTCACTGTAAGTTAGAGTAAAACAAGTGATCATTATGATTAAGTTGCCAAGACATAAGTGATACAGGTACTTCCAATAGCCATAAAACAGTTGAGTCAAAAACATCTGCTAGTGAATTAACACTGAGGATAGGTGCTTCATAGTTGAAAATCAAACATTACTGAATAGTTTTATGGCTTTAGGAATGAAACATAGATAATCTACAAACTGTCATGTATACCTCAAAAAGATAGATCAGGTATAGACTATACGAATTCAAAATACATACATAGATCAGAATAGATTTAGACAATTTGATCATTACTATATGAAATCATGGTTCCCAATGAAATATTCAAATGAACTGTAGTGTTCAAGAAAAATAGCATACTGAAAGTCATTATTGGTTCTGGAACTCTTTGAAAAAGCGTACTCTTTCTTAACTTCCTTGGAAAATAAAAAAAAACTAAATAGAACTGTTAGTAGAAGCGCAGCAGTGTGCTAAGGATTTCGTTTGGTCATTTTCAGCACATATAATGCCTGCAACACATAAATATTTCAAGTATAGGCAGTTCTTTACTTACAATGTGCCAACTTTTGATGTTCTGGACTTACTACTCTTGTCTAACATTACTAAATACAAATATGTGGCATGATATTTGGGATAAACCCATTGACCTAATCGCACTGATAAACAGATCAGCTTTCTGCAGTTATAACTGATTAAATGCAACCCATTCTCCACTTTCAAAACTACATATATAGGAATCATAAATTAGATATAATACTTATCTTATGCATTTATTTCAAATTGACTAATAATAATCTTCCAGTGTTTTTTCATCCAAACGTGAAATTTGAAAGTCTGCCTACATATGTTAATATTATACCATACAGTCAAAAAATTCATTTTATACACATAAAAACTCAGCTGGCTCAAGTGCACATTAGCTACATACATTCTTTAGAGCAATAAGCTTAAGGTATTATATAAAGCTTTTTGGACATACTAGGTTAGTAATATATACAAAATTATTATTTATCCTAGCAATATAGTAAACATTCATCACAAAAGTCACTCAAAATGACAATGTTTCATCAATCATTCATGCTGATATACAAAAGCAGTAATGATGTAACAATGTGAAGAAAATATTTCCAATAGAAAATAAGAGGAAGAAACAATATTAAATATAACTGAAGTTTGTCAAATATGCTACTGAAAATATTACAATTTCAAGAAACATGAATTTTGACTACCTCAACACTAGAAAATTTTCATTTAATATTGCTAGATTTTTCAATCTGCCTGAGAAAAAGATCAGAGATATTTTCCCATTACATATAGAATATAAAGCAAAAATGCTGAGACTACACTTTATATTGAACCAGGGAGAACATTAAATGTCTTTCGAATAAAAATGGCAAACAAGAAATACTGCCATTTCTGAATCGTTCAGAGGCGAAATGTTGAACAACAAAAATTGTTTAAAAGTTAGTATTTTAGTATACTATTTAGTAGCATACCATTGGCATTCAATTAATTAACCATTAAAGCTTGTAGTGAAATTATTCTCTCTTAAAGATGCTAAAATGAATTCTTTGGGAATAGTTATTTAATTTATCACCATTTAATTACAACATGTATATGATCATCCCATCATACAAAATTCATTCAAGAAATAGCAATAAGAATGCATCTTATCAAAATTCCAAATCATATAACATATATATCCTCAAATAAGCTAGGACTAATATTCATTTCTTTAACTAAGTTCCAACCCTGTTCTTATCTTTAAAATGAAGAAAAGGTGTGAATAATGCAAACTTAGCGATTACCGAATTAAGCATTTTACATAGGAGTATTAGGCTTATTTTTTACCCAAATGTGCTTTTACACAGTAATTTGTTAACAAGGCAAAAAAATTACAGAAGAGCAAAAACTCGACTTCTCTTAAATCAATAAAATCCACATGCATTCACATCACTCATTAAGGGGAGAACCTTAGCCACCTAAGCTCACCAAAAGCACTTACATGAAGGAGAGAACCAGTCATTGTCAGAGGTAATTTGAAAGTTGAACTGTTTCGGGAGGTCCCTTCCACTCGTATTTTTCTTTTTCAACTTAATGGAACGTTGACGAGGTTTGAATCTAGGCTGAGTGGTACAGGTGGAGACATAGGTGTCACCATCACCACTCTCATCAGAAGGTGATTCACTGTGGACTGAAAGATAAAAAGAAGTTTCCCACACCGCACAAAGCAAAAGAAGCATGGACAATAATGCATAAACAAAGCAGTCACAATTCATACAAACTTCCTAAACATTGGTTGACAAATATTTGCATTATTTTAAAACTAACGAAAATTACACAAAATGTTTACATTAAACCTCTCCATGTACAAAGAGACAATGACGCATCATTAACGAGTATGACAATATCACATTACTAACACTATAGTCAAACGTTCAATATATATATTCTTGTTAGAGCAAAACTCTTATATTAAAAACACAGCGCAGGTTAATTTAGTTTCTTTTGATCCTTCATAATAGTCTTCGGCATTAATGGAATAGGATAAAATTAAATATTCAAATACAATTCGAGAGATAAATTTAAGCAGCAATTTGTAAATAGATCACTAATATATCAGATGCATGTTTCTTTAAATGCATGACACACACAATCATTCTCGTTTGACCCAACAAATAACAATGACAGCCATAAAGATTATTTATTGAAAACATTCAAGGAAATTATTATTTCTTCATGCATGGAACTACAACATCTAAACTAACTTCCACTTGATTAAAATCACTACTACAATGAAATACAGTTAACTATATAGGAGATAAAGCAAATCTGCAACTATAAAGGCATAGGCATCCATGAATGCCAACAATCATACATATGAAAAGTTATCCTAGCATATAACAATATTTTATGGAAAATGCAAAAACTAAAATGGAGAAAATTTAGAATGCACATGATCAGTATTCTCTAATAGTGAATCAATGCTAAAATAATACGAATCTAATAAAATTAAACTAAATATATTTAGTTTTCGATGATTTTGTGGTATTTAAACACAGAGAATAATGTCTATCATGTCATCACAAAATCACTTAATGATAACTTCCTTGTGCTATATGCTTAGATCTTCTAGGATATAAGTAGAACTTCAGTAAAGGTTCAACCTGAAAATGATTCTTAAAAATTGATATAATCATCCATCATCAAGGTGATATAATAAAAAATAAGATAGGAAAATCACTGTAAAAAACTGTAAATCATAATTCATTTTTACTGAATAATGATTTTATTTAAATAATCCACATTTGCACACAATTTTTAACATTCTAAGATTAAGTGAAACACCAAATTTTTAGGAGTATAACAAAGAGAACAACTTTATAGCGATTGCCACAAAAATATAACACAACCCAGCTAAATACTTCACTTTACTTCATTTTTATAGCAGATTACCTCAACAGTCATTTAAAATTTTTCTTTAAGTAAACGATAAATGGTTGTTAGTTTCCATAATAAAATTCTCCACACCATATTTCTACAAAAGGCATGCATTATCAGCATAAAAACATTATCTTAAAAATGGCAAACAATAACATGCATACCCAACACCAACTCATCACAAAGCTAGCTAAACTTATATCATGCTTTAATATAGAAAGAAATCACATTAGCTTGTCCATCAGATACCATTTCAGAAATGACCTCTATGCTCAATAAATATAAAAACACATACAAATATATTTGTATATTTAATCTTTATACAACACAATTTCGTACAATCGTAAATATTTTTTAGGGCTTCAGAATTATTTTCCACAAACAAAATATTCAAAGCTTGATATGACTTTAGGAATCATTATTGGTAGACTAATAGTTTTGCATATTATATTACAATAGAATATTGATTTTATGAAATCACTTTAATGAAATGCATTTCAATTAAATAAATTACATTTACTATTCAAGGGCAATGAATACATAATCATAATTTTCCAACAAAATAATTTCAAATGAAAAGTAAAACATCTTATCAGCATGCTTTTGAGGCAACACTTTTCCTCAAAGTAATTTAATATACAACACACATATTTTATATATATGTATGTATGTATACACACACACACACACACACAAAGCGCTCGTTTTGTAAAAAAAAATAGGTTCCGGTACTCCCCCCCTCCACCTCTTCCTGCACCCTCTCCCCCTTCTCTATTGAATATGTGATGAACTTTTATTAACAAAGTTGATAATAAAAGTCAAAATGTTTAACATTTATAGAAGCCGTTTATTACTTGAACTATTAAAGAATTTAAAAAATGAAAATGTACCGAAATTAAACGTGGTTCAACATCGCTCTGAAAAAAGGTGCCGGTATGCCATACCGGCACGTACCGTCACAAAAAAGCACTCTGTGTATGTGTGTGTGTATATATATATATATATATATATATATATATATATATGTTTAAAGAAAAGGAAAGGTAATAATAAAGGTGCCAACAAGGTGTTGGAGGAAGCCCAGTGTACACTTACCTAGATTGGAGAGCCGCTGGGGGTGCTGAGGACACACGAAAAACAACACAAATATGGAGCTTTCGGGCTGACGCCCTTCTTCAGCGACGGAGAGACGTACTGTTTGAAGTGACACACTGGGGAGGATATGGAGGGGGAGGAAGGGGTAATGAGGAGTTCAGGGGTAGGGGGTAGGGGTATAGTCCGTTAGGGCGAGGATAATCCTTACATTGAAGCAGTTATTGAAAGTTACCTTGTGTGAATTAGCGTGAGAGGCCACCGGAAGAGGACGTTTGGTATTTACGCTGTTTTCGTGGTTTTTGTGTCCTCAGCACCCCCAGCGGCTCTCTGATCTAGATAAGTGTCCACTGGGCTCCTCCAACACCTTGTTGCCACCTTTATATATATATATATATATATATATATATATATATATATATATATATATATATATATATATAGGTAAGTGTCCACTGGGCTTCCTCCAACACCTTGTTGCTACCTTTATTATTACCTTTCCTTTTCCTTAAGTATTTTATATATATATATATATAAGTATTTTATATATATATATATATATATATATATATATATATAAAATACTTAAGGAAAAGGAAAGGTAATAATAAAGGTAGCAACAAGGTGTTGGAGGAAGCCCAGTGGACACTTACCTAGAATGAAGAGCCGCTGGGGGTGCTGAGGACACACGAAAAACACAAAAAACAACACAAATATGGAGCTTTCGGGTTGACGCCCTTCTTCAGCGACGGAGAAACATATATATATACATATATACTGAGTATATGTTTCTCCGTCGCTGAAGAAGGGCGTCAGCCCGAAAGCTCCATTTTTGTGTAGTTTTTGTTCTTTTGTGTTTTTCGTGTGTCCTCAGCACCCCCAGCGGCTCTTCATCCTAGGTAAGTGTCCACTGGGCTTCCTCCAACACCTTGTTGCTACCTTTATATATATATATATATATATAAACATATATTACCAAAAATAAAATTTGTCAATGGTACTATCAATGACAAACAGAAAATCCCTCGGGTTTCACTCCATATTCTTTATGCTTTCTTAAATATTTGAAGCACTACTTAGATGAAGAAAAAATAAGGCACAATTGAAGTTCCAGCAGTAAATTATTGCTTTATCACAAAAAACAAAATAGCAAAATATGCAGTGGGTCTGATATTCAAATCAATACAGATTAAGTTAATAATCTGTGCCAACAATGATAGAAAATAAATTTCATTAACTACACAACTACTAAATAACAAATCAAAAACAGTAAAATTACCATATTTACTCATGTAACCCGCACTCTTGTGCACCACATGCATCCTTATTTTTCGGCCAGTTTGGAGGGAAAAAATAAATTCATACCAGAATAAGTTGACATCTGGGATTTTGAAAAAAGTCACTGATTCCTCCTTCCTGAAACAAAGTCCGCCCAAGTTAAGAATCTCCTCCTTCCTACTTGCAAGACAATTTATTGGGTGATCTCTTTATGCTGATGCTAACAGAAATCTCCTCCTCATCAGTCACCACTCTTATGTTAAAGGAACGTCAAGAGCTCACGATGAATTTGGTGAACACAGACATCAGATGCCAACTTATTTTAGTAAAAGTGAAAGTAGAAATTGATAATAAACTTTTAATGACAGCAATGCTTATTTTGAGTAGCAATAATAAACTTAAAACTCGTTTAACTGGTACAGCTTTAATATTATAAAAATATAACATCATCTCAATCGTCAAAATGTCCATTGTGATCTTGAAGTTGCACCGCAAATTTAAAACCTAAATGCTTGCTTGGCCATATAGATATGTGTATCCTTTGTAGAATTCTTCTTCTTCCATGAGTATAAACATAGATGCAAGCATGTTGCAATGAATTTACTATCAAAACTCGCAATTTAGATAACCTGTTCAGAAATTTTATGAGATGCAGTCCCTTTTTTTAACGGCATTTTCAGAAAAAAGTTGCACAGAGTACATGAGTAAATATGGTATAATAATCAACACTCAATAAACTTTTAATTTTATTAACACAAAAAATAAATGCCACAGTATGGACTAGCAACATAACATTTCAATGCAGCAATCAATGTTAAAGTGGTGAATCGGTAACTAACAAAAATACTTCAATACTATTATCTAACATAAATAGCATAACATTTGTATTTTCAACAATTTCATAGATGAAAATGCCCTTGAGATTTATTTATAAGAGCAGGAGGAAGAATTACACACACTGTGAGCCTAGGCAACAGACATATTGTAAATTGAAATGGGCCAACAAATTACAAATTAATCAGCCCTAAACTACTACAACAAATTCACCAAGTTCTGAACACTGATATTTTCAAACACATTTACATATCCATCAGGAAAAAATGCTGTAACATACATCTCACCAATGCATTAGGGTTTGCATTGGTGGAAATAGTTTTTAATCGTGATTTTCATTTTGCATCATTTGATAACCAGTTTTTCTTTTGAATCTTTGGATTGTACTTCTCAGTGTGTTTGACAACCTTTCAACAAAAAAGCCTGGAAAGCAATAAAGCATTTAACAAAATAAGCCCACATGTTTTATCAAGCATGCAACGATTGGATCTTTTCAAGATTTCTCAATTTACACTCACATGAAAATTGACATTTACGATTTCAAAAAGCATTAACATTTACACTCATCAGAATGGGCAAACTACCTTACTGTTGCTTTATCTGATAACATAAGAAGCAATAATGTATTTTTACCGAAACTCTATCTTAAATTTTGATCAACTTGGGAAAAAACCAGAAGCTTCTGATTTAATATATCAATAAAAAAATCAATTTCAAAGATGATGCATTAAGAATTCACAGTGAATGTAACTGGCATAATGAATTAGCAGTCAGCAGACTCCTAATAACAAATATAAAACAAAAGTCCATGTAACAACAAAAATCAAACAAAAAACAGTAGTGACAGAATAAATCATCAAGTCTTCAGTCATTTACAATTGCTAGCATACATGCAGTAGAAACTGGATTATTCACCAGTTCCAAATTTTCTGTTTTAAATAGTTTCTGTGTAAGAATCAGTGCTGAGAGAAGGCCCTTCCAATTTTCAAACATTCATTAAGATGCATATATTATCTTTCAAGTTAATATCATTCCACTTAAAAGTTCCAAGCAGATGTATCAATTTAAACACTAAACTGCATTTTATGAATGAATTTCCAAATTAAAAAAATCATCACGAAGTATGAAACGTGCATAATTTAGACAAATTTGTTTTTAAGGTAACATGAAAAAGTATCTGATACACTTTAAGGATGAAATTTCCAGAAAAACTTTACTCAAACTATATTTGAATAGATGAATATGTATTCATACTAATCTTATGAGCGATTGTTTCATTTAGTTAATATGTACCATATATACTTGAATATAGGTCGAGTTTGTAAGACCAAATTTTTAGCGAAAAACTTGGGAGGCGACTTATACATGAGTAACATTTGAGTTAGGTTTAAACGCATGACGTTATTTGCAAAACGGTTGTTAAAATTTGATGGAATTGAAACCATTGTTCTATTTAAACTGTATTGATAACTATCGAATATTTAAATATCGATTTATAAGAAAGAATAAAGTTACTATATAATTCGGTGATCCTAAGTTGATTTCTGATGCTTCGCAGGTAATTAAGCAATTTTCGTTAACACAACATTTGGTAACGTGACGGCGGCAGGACAAAGAACGACAGCAAGACAGAGGTGCAATATATAAACTCCATAATATGTAAACAAAGAAACACCTCGTCTGGGGGAGGCATCACACTACTTCGCTGTTACTTGACACCATGTAGTTAATTTGATAGTCAAATAATTATAGAGATGCAACAATTAGTCTTTTTTGGAGTCTTTACGTGGAACTAAATGGATTAATACATACTGAATAAAAAAATTTTGTTTTACTACACCTGAAAAACTTATAAAATGAGATATTCGAAAAAACAAAAGATTTTATTAAAAAAGTTGCGATTGACCTATACACGAGATCAATCTATACATGAGTATATACGGTATATGCTGCGATATGGAAAACTAATTACTACATTATTATGAGGATAGCTTTTTAGGATGGAATCTCAACAGAAAATATGCCTATGCCAAATAGTTATAATACTATCATACCCCACAAAGTTAAATTCAGGGCTGATATGTTAAATATTAAATTTTTGTTACTGTCACTTATCATATCATAAATACTTTTTACTGGTTTTTAAAATACCACAAGAAAACTGAAAGTGGTATTATAAAAAAGTAAAGCTAAAAAATAATTTAAATAAATCAATTCTGCTGACTCTGAAATAATGAAAATATATTACCTACAAAATGACTTGAACAATTTGAAAATCCCTGACTATGACATTATTTCCAGCTTAATGACTGCCAATCTCCATTTCTACATCATCAATAGATCTACTTATTCATTCAATTCATAAACTATACATACAGTAAAATGGAGAGAATATATCTAGGCTTCATAGTTTTCTATGTTTATATCTAGTAAAAATCGATGAGTAGTATCAATATTTGTATTTACTAAAACTCGACACCAAATATCAACATGTATTTTGATACATTTTATTGTTTTCATGTACCGTATATACTCGTGTATAGTACGGGTTTTTACGACCAAATTTTTATTGCAAAAATTGGGGATCGTACTATACACGAGTAATGCATTTGAGGATTTAAAATTCATGTATCTTCACGGGCATTTTCGGTGAAGTTATGCCACCCGCACGCATTCTAATGGTGGGCTAACCTTAGCAGTGAGGTCCTTTATCGTTGTTATGTTGCTTCGTGAAGAGTAGAATCTTTTTCATATATACAGCTTCAAATTCACAAATACTTGATATAAGTGATGATTTACGGGCACTTCCTTTCTTGAATTTTATGTATGTACATCTTTGTTTGCATCTTTTTACAAGGGATGGATTGGAACGTGTTGGACTAAAAGTATCGTAGATGGCATAACTTTATGGAATTTCGACATCTTGGAAAAAAGAAATTACTTTGTAATATTCAACAGTCTTTATTGTTTCTTCAATCACACACCGATCGGTTTCCACTACAAAGTCATTCTAAAGGTGTTACGTCGGTTAGTAACACCATTAGAATGATTTTGTAGTGGAAACCGGTCGGTGTGTGATTGAAGAAACAATAAAGACTGTGGAATATTACAAAGTAATTTCTTTTTATCCATTATCCCTACCTATTAAATAGATGAGCAAGTGGAACCATTACGTACGCGGAACGTAATCCAGACGTACTAGAATTGAAACGATTTTATTTCATCTTGTGCAATCATGATTCATATCACTTTTTATTAAATGTTTTAGGAGTAAGATACTTACTTAACTTATCCGAATTTTAGTGTACTCGCAAGAAATACTATTTACGACATTTACGGTCTATTCTATGGTGGTGTGGAAAATCAAGGTTGTTCGATATATCTCGCTCGTAACCATCGAGCTATGGAAACGAAATATATCGACCATGGTGGAAAGCTGGGGTCGTACTATAAACGAGATATATGAAAAAATCAGGTTTGTTCACCAAAAAATCAGGGGTCGTACTATACATGGAGTCGGCATATACACGAGTATATACGGTACTTTAACTAGCTCATAAACAGACATTAACAGCATTTTACAAAATCTCAATAACGATAAAAAATGAATACATATAACCAGGCTTCCAGGATGATTCAAACCTGCAATCGTAACCACTCTGCTAACTTTTATGAATAAAAGTATATTTCACTCATTAAATCACGCTCTTTAGTCATGAAACCAAAGCCAATGAAAAAATTAATTAATGTGATGTAATTATAATATACAGTAGTCCCTTGATTTTCACTGGTGTTATGTTCCTGGTTTAATGCATTCATGTACAATATTTTGATGGAACTTGATGCAAAAAGGCAGTGAAATGAATTCATGAAAAGTATGAAGAAACCGAAAAAAGTACATTCCCAAAACCAAGTTTTTTTTGTAAGCTTTTAGCATCTATATTCTCTGATTGATGTTCAACCGATTTTCCAGAAACATAACCCTCACGAATTTACAACAAAATGTATAAATGAATATTTGAAGAAAAACGCTACCTTGTTCAGTAAAAAACATAAAAAAAAGTCCTGACGAGAGAGAGAATCTGGTGATCTGTACTTATTTCCAGTTTGGGAAAACTCTTTTTCACATCTTGGAGGACGGCAAATCTTGCCGCATAGAAAAAACAAAGAGACATCCCAAGAATTTTTGGTAAATGGAGTATGGCAACTGACCACATTTGGAAAACCATTCTAGATGCATGGGGATTATTAGATTTAGTCGAAGATAAATGCTGAGTGGAATAAACTGATGGTATTGCTTCATCACATAACCATGCCCATGGACCCAGTAACAGCATCCTATTGGTTCTTACAGTGAGACATAGGAACCATAGTGAAGTCTGAATTGATACAACAAACAGATTTCCTCTTTTGTTTTGCTTGTTTGATGCAAAAATACATTATGCTTGAGAGTGAATGTAATTTTAAAATGCCAATCTCATAGAAAATACAGAGATGAAAAATCTTTACATATCGATTAATTGTCACTGATTAGCTTTTTACCAAATTAATGTTTATCAACATTCACTGATTTAGATTGAATTCTACCAAGCCTAAATATATCCCATATGATGATCACATTAAGTGTTTAGAATTATTTTTTTGGAAATGTAACTGTGCCTTTACAAACAATATTATAAAAATTCACAATTTATGAATTTAATAATGACTTGTTTTCATTCATTAAGATACTCCTTTTTTTTGGTTCTAACACCTATTGTAAAACGTTCTTAGCTTCTGTTTTTCAGAATTTAACATGGAAATTGTCCTATTTAAAGACATCAACTGTGCCATTCATATCAATAAGGGTTTGACTACTTAAATGATATGACAAAATGATTCAGAATGTCTGAGGTACTAAAAATATTTTCTGAGAACAGATAGCAAATGAAAAAATCAGTTTCCATTGAAAGCATTAAAAACTGTTAAATTAAAGCACTTAAGGTTCTTTGTCATTCTTTGTATTGAACTTTAACTCCATCACAAATTATTATTGAAAGTGATCTCTCAAAATTGTGAACAAACAACTTTTGAAAAAGTTATTCATTGAAAGCATTAAAAATTGTAAAATTAAAGCACTTAAGGTTCTTTGTCATTCTTTGTATTGAACTTTAACTCCATCACAAATTATTATTGAAAGTGATCTCTCAAAATTGTGAACAAACAACTTTTGAAAAAGTTATTATATTAACTTGCTAATTATAATTATAATAATTATTATAACAGAGCAGCACTTTTTTATGTAATATGAAAATTAGATGAAAATTTTATCAAACAACAGTGAAATACCAATGAGAAGTATTACTTGTAGTCAAATATGCATGTTTATAAAAAAAATTATAGTTAAGTGACTTACCCACAAGTATTACTGATTACAAACACAACATGAGCACAATCATTTTTTATTAAAATTGTAAAAATTTTCTTTGTGGCAGCCTGAGGATTAAATATGTATTAGAGTATGCTGTTTGCAATGCTGAAGTTTACTCAAAATTATTGCCAGTGGAAAGCATCACCAAATCGCTGAGTGCATAAGTCAGTGGTCTTCAATCATTTAATTATCCCTTAATTCCAGAAATTTCAATCATCTTGCAAGACTTATGAAATGAAAATTACAAATGATATACAAGAAGTCCTCAATTGACATAACAGATGCTTTCTTGGAAAATGTAACATTAAATGAAATGACGTAAATCTGCATAAAAGATAGGCTCTTTTAACCATAATTAAAGAGAGTAGTTAATAAAGTGCCAAAAGACACTGAATACTAGAAAATAATAACTAAATAGCTTGACAAGGTTTCTATGCGGCGATACTTGCTGAGGGTTTTGGAAAATTTTGAAGACTTCAAAGTAATCACCCAATATCAACAGTGTGTATGAGATGGTAATCACCTACAGACAGTGGTGCACACACCCAAGGGGGGGAGGGGGTTGTCCACCGGGTCCGGATCCCTTCCCTTGGAAAATTGTGATTTTTCTAAACTGTGGTAACATACATTGTTATTTTAAATTTGAGTTCATGGACACCGTCAGAAAGGAATAGGAGATTTTTCCCCCTTTATTTTTAACATAAATTAATTAATAATGCAATATGCAACATTGATAGAAGTTGCATTTTCATTTTCTCCCTATATTCCTAAGTACATACATATGTAGTTTTGACTGAATTCCACTGATTTAAAGAATTGATGCCACTATATATAGTGGAGGAAATTAGGTTCAGCGAGCTATGACTATATGTTGCATAGTGAAAGTGATAACATGCAAATTTGACTACCAAAACCATCTGCTATGTATCACTGGTTCCATTAAGAACAAATAGATACCCATGGCATGTACAATATTATAATTTGCATAAGAAACTATGTCCCAAGAAATCACTTTCAAAATTGTCAGAGAAAAACCATGCCGCAGGGAAGACAAGTGATGAGGCAAATTTTCAATGATCATTGCAATGTGCCAAAGAGACCTGTGCTTCCTGTGTAAAGGTGCTTTTCAAGTATCAAGGAGACATGACAGATTTCATAAAAGATTAAAAAGCCCATACTTTACAGAATGCAGAAAAGGCCAATTAAGCTTATGTATCATTAAGATACAAACACATCACACAATTTCAAACATTTAAAATAGAATTTTAATGAATTTGTTGCATAGCTTCTTTAGAAATGCAGCACTTCAAAGACACCATACACTAACCTAACATTAGGCAACAAACAGAGAGAGACATACAGCAATGCTAAACCAAATGCAGGGAGAACCCAATCATTTTGGCAGTTTCATTTTTATGGATGCATATATTAAAGAGACAAAGTATGTTGACCAAATAGTTTATGTTTAGAGAACAACTAGTGCAAATGTTTAGCAACTGTACCCATAAATATATTCCTTATTGATCAAATACCTAGGATATGAAACTTTTTATGGATGAAAACTTAAGAAGGAAAGCAAGTGGGAAACAATTAAAAATTAACTTAGTTGTAAAGGGTAAATTTACATCATCCATGTCATCACCATTCAAATATTATTATATATTTTTATTACAACTTATACCTATAATACTAAGATTTACTTAAATGACTGGATAGCAAACAAAACTTATCGTATATTAAGGTTTAGCAAATGACCTAATGTAAACAAAAACATTTACAGGATATCATTATAAATAAAGTTGATTTTTACTTTCTTTAAAATTGTAGTTTCAATATGAAAATAGTTCATCATATTATTGCATTAAACAAAAAGGAAGACGACTTTAGCTTAAAGAAACACCATATTATTGCATTAAACAAAAAGGAAGACGACTTTAGCTTTAAGAAAACTCACTACATAGAAAAATGCCTGTATTGAAAGTTTTTTAAATACTTTTTCAGTCTATCTCAAATGTGCGACATATTAAATGCTGTTCATGATTTTTGTTTGCAATGGCAAATAAATGTGACAACTATAACAGTAAGCTCTTGCCATTCACAGTTTGCTTATCCATGATTACTAATTTTGCAAATAATTAATTTAATTCTTCTTGAAAAATATCTCTAGTTCCTCTCCTTATGAGTGGGCAGAGAATATTTGAATATTTAAAGTTAATAAGTTGAAAAATACCATATATACCTGAACATAAGACGAGGTTTTGTTCCAATTTTTATGACTGAAAAATCGCTAGTCGTCTTATAATCGCGCGGTGCGTAACAGTTTGACTGACAGAGGAGCAGAAGGCAGAGATAGGTAGAGATGGAAAGAATCGAATAGTTATAATCGAAATACAGGCAGACCTCGTCTTTCGCGGCTTTATCTTTTGCGTGTTTTGATCTTTCGCGGTTTCGCATTTGCGACCAGTTTTGTCTTTCGCGGTCTTATGTTTCGCTCTTTCGCGGAAAAAATCACGGAAAAGACTGCGCGAAATTTTCTATGAATCGCGTTTTCCTCACATTTTCTATCATAGTCAGGCCTGAAAAATGTTGTAAATATAAATATAAAAATATTTACATAATTTAAAAAAATCGATACGTGTATCTATTTTTCTAAAGTATATATATATATATATATATATTTTTTTTTTTTTTTGGGCAACTAGGTGTTGTGTCTCTCTTGTGCTGACGAAGGGATCATCCCGAAAGCTCTAACCTCTACAAATGTGTCTCTCCAACACCCCAGCGGCTCTACTTCCGGTAAGTGTTCACTGGGTTTCCTTCAACACCTAGTTGCCCAAAATATCCTTACTTACCTTTCCTCTTCCTTAGTATTTATATTTATATATATATATATATATATATATATATGACACGTGCACGTGTCTTATATATACTTTTAAATATTTTTAGGATGCAATCCTCCCACACTTTTGTGTCCCTTCGCATGTCAAAAGTTGCAGAATATAAGCTGGCATCACCGTTCAGGAGCCTTCTGTCTTTATTACATCAGGGAAGTCCCGAGGGGAAAGACTGAACCCTTCCGATTCAGGATCATTGGGTTATTTGCTCAGATTTGACATAGTTCAAACGCTTAAGCTTCGCGTTTTATGCATCATTTATTATTGCCCACTCCTGATCTGGATGATTTATTATGTAAGGAATAAATAAACCAAAAACTTTCATTTGCATCTAGTGCTAACCTAAAACATTGGATGAAAGCTCAAGGGATAATAAACCATTTTACTTCCAATAAAAAAAATCAAAAACAAGTTCGGAATACGAATTCTCAAAGAAAATTACCTTTTCCTAATTCAATTTATCTTTTAACAATTCAATTTCCGTGATTTATGATAAGAGAGATCTAACAATATTTCAGACTGTATTTTCTTGCACCTATACGATGAAATATAAATACCCCTTATTGAAGCAATATGCTTATTTTCCTCTCCCGTGGCTACAATTTTTACAATTCACAAATAGCCAGTTTATTAGCTTTAATCTATCATCAATAATAACAATATTAACAGCTGGAGAACATCTCTGCAAATGACAAAAATATACATGCAGATCCCTCTTACCATAATTATCATCAATAATGCCTATAATATATAAATTATTAACACAATTTTTAATTAAACTCCTTACAAATCGTAAGCCATATATGACTGTTCTTCCATTATACATAAATACTATTAATATATACATCAACTAAAAAAATAATAAACACAAAAAGCATAATAACTACACAGAGCATTTCCCTTAAATATTATGTTCTTATTTTTTCACCTCTTCCTCAAAGAATGGCGAAAACCAAGTTATAATATTTTTTCAAAATGTGGATCTTTTATTACTTAATACTTAATATATTATGATTCTAGTTTCAAAGTTATTCTATATAAATAATAAAATTTTAAACTTTGTTAAATGCAATACAAGCGACTCCCGAGATTCGACAGGGATGCGTTCCTGAAAACGTGGTCAAATCTCAAACCATCGAATGTCGAATCAACACAAATTCAAACAATTAGAGCAGAAATAACGATGTCCAGACTGAAACTAAACCTCTCGTGGTCGGGCAGGCCAAAAATTACTTCGCATAAACTAGTTTCTAATTCGACCGATCGATTGGCTGGGTCAATTCGACCGGTCGAATTCTCGAGTTGGCCACCTGTATATACCATCATTACATGTTAAATGGTTTTGTCATCACCCTCATATTGGCTGATACGTTCCTTATTCACCTTAAGTCACTTCACCACCCTTAGTCATCACAGAATTATGATGACAACGAAGCTTTAACCCAGTGCAAGGTTGTAGTAGACACTTCTAACAAATGCCACCGATTTAACCTTCCATAAAACACACAAATAACCTGAACTTAATTATATAAACCACCATAATTCACCCACTTTAAACAAATATTGCCATCGATGATAGTGAGCCTACACAAAAAAATAACCATTTAACTTGTACAGAACGATGAACACTCATTTTTACACGGTATTAACATTTTTAAACTAATGAAAAGAGTTCAATTAACTCCAGAATCAATAAGACAATGTTGCTCAATTTTTCACAACAACAGAGAGAAAGATAAAAAAACCAGTTGTATATTCCAGTACACCATGCTAATCAAGAACAGAGAAATATTTAATGAAGAATAAGACTGTAAAATCTGTAGCAACCAACCAGATTCTTTTCAACAACAGCAAAATGTGACAATTTTCAACCAAAACCAAACATAACTTTCAATGGAAAAAAAGTTTTTTAACTGAACAGTGGTAGCCCTAAATATATTCATATTCAGATGAGCATTGCTGAAATTGATACACAAATACAGATGCATAATTAAGCACTCAAAAGAGATAAGTAATTTCTATTGAGAGATACGTATACTGGTAGATGTCATAAAAAATTAACTGGAATTAGAAGTCATGTTTGAAATAATTGCCTTTTTGATCATTATGGCAAAATAAAAAACAACACACTGCATTCAAGTTCCTTCTATACCAAAGTCAGGGAAACAATAATATCAGATGTTTGAAAATAATAATTTGAAGAAGAAAAGTAAAAGAGTGAAAACCCAAATGGATATTTCCACCCCATGACTACCCTACTTGTTTAATAAAGTTAGCAGAATACACAAAAATAGGCTTCATCTATGCTATAAAGCATCTGGTTCCCAAAAGAACTCAACTTCCTGTAAAATGGAATTGACTCCGAAGGCATGCATGGGTTAAAATAAAGTTCAGGCATGGTATACTAAATTTTGATTGCGTGTGGCACAAGAATATATTAAAAAACTATTACCAATAGACCAAAAATTTTACAGCAATTCTGGAATATCATACTTAGTGGTGTAATTAATTATTTTAAGAGATGGAAAAACACTATTTTTATTACAAACAAGACATCCACAGCTAATATAAATACGACCACACAATGTTACACTCCACATTAACAACTTCACTATCTCTTATTATTCACTTCTTTCTTATTATTTCCTTATTATGAGTTCTTTTTACTTCTAGATGCCTTCTTTTTTTCTATTCTTGCAACGATCTATTTGGTTTTCTTTTCAATCTGACACAGAATCCTACCCGAATAATTAATTGTTCTGCTTGTGCTAGACATTTCCCCTTTCACATTAACATACAGTTTTGATTTTTATAATTAGAAAATCTGAAGACTTGTTTTTCCTACTCATTTAGAATGCAAATACCTCTGCCTTGTAACAGCAAAGTTACTGTAAGATGTGTCTCAGTGATTAAAACAAAGTAAAAAGTAGAAGTGATGAAGTAATGACAATACTAGAGATCCAAAATGGTTAACAGTTGGAAGAGAAGGTGTAAACCAAATAAAAAACTATCACTGATGAAGGTCCATGGTTATATTCTGGCCTAGTGGATAGCCTACAAAAGCAACAATGTTGAGAACCCTTACATAACAATTTACAGAACTTCCTTGCATTTGCAAACCCTTTTCTGAGCAACATAGAAAATAGAGAGTCTGAAGTACATGCAATCCAAGTGACTGCTTAAGATGCTAAAACTTACGAGGTGCTTTCTCAAATATTTCTCTGAACATACTTTTAAAGAGATAAATTTTGGCAAGCACAGGATATCACTGTATGAGCAAGCATCTTCAATGATACTTTAACTTTTTCATGACTTTCTCAAGTTTTACACAAGTTTAAAGCAGTAATAATTTAATTGAAATGCTTTTGCTTTCTTAAAAGTGTATAATAGCAATGGTCACAAAAATATCTAGTTAATATCTTTATCATCTTCATTTTCTATCTTCACTACTTCAAATTCAGAATCTCTCGCTGTTAATTATTCAACATGCATTTCCCATCTTCTTCTTACATCTTCTAGCTTTAGTCTTTCATTACAGCCCATCTTTTGTTTCTTCTTGTTCTCTGTTAATCCTACCACAATAAGCCCAACCTAAGATATCTCCTCAGTTCCTTCCTTCCTTCACATTGCCCTTTCTACTATGATTAATTTTCTTTAAGAGTTTTCTATATAAATTTGTCGTTGCATATAAATGAAGCTAATTACAAAACTATGTTAAATAAAATTATAAATCATGCTTTCTCTCAAAAAATATAAGCCGCAATAGATACAGCAGTATTTACTTAATTAAAATAACCTACATTTAGTGCTATTAATTATAATAAACAAAAATATGGTGTCACTTTAACAAAACTAATACAACTGTACCAAAGCCTAAAATACTATAAGAAAACCATGATCTACAATTTTTGCACTTAAAATGTCTGCATTCAAACCCACAATAACAGTCATCCACTTAAAAATTGTAATGATATTTTTCTCTACAATTTTTAAAAAATAGCTTTATGGCAAAGAATCATCAAAACAAAATTTAAGAGATTACTATTATGAGATTATGAACATTATTATAAGACATTTATTCTAGGTGTAAGATGACATTAATACAGTAGATCTCAAACCGAGGGTTGTGAATGACAAAAGAGTACACCCACTACCCGCTTTAACACAGTTCGATTAGGGCTGTTCCATGTGAATGCTGATAATTATTCAATACTTTGTTCCAAATTGAGCTTGTGTGTTCCACATCAACATTTTTCAAACTCTCTCATATAAGATGCAAAACCCACCACATAATGCCTCTATGCATCAACAACGCAGTAGAGCTGGATAGTGCTCCATATGCTTGTTCCTATTTTCCTTAGTCAAAACATTAAGTTCAATTAATTTGACTTAAAAATAATATAATGAGTGATGAGCAGCTATCAAATTTATACTGCTGAGAAGGAAAGGAAGAAAAGTTTAACACTGTATATTAAATTAAACGTTTTAAAGTTACTAAAATTTGGAAATAAGGACAACCGTGAAAAATGATGATAAAATTAAAAAGCACAGAAAGGACACCTGCAAATACATAAAAGTATGTGTAGGTATCCCTCATTTACTCCAACTCTCATTCCTTGATGCTTCCTGTTCAATTTATCCAGTCCAAGATTGATATATATTTTAAACAATTCAATCTATGTACTTTAATCCTTTTTATTCAAATTTCACTTAATTATGCACTAAAAATTGTAATGCAACTTAGAATTCAAAATACTTTTCAATTTTAAATGTACTTACATGTAAAAGTAGAACACACTGTTACTACATATTATTAATAATTATTAGTTTGTATATTTAATGTATTATTTATGTATTAGTAGCTGTTTCCATATCAATTCAATAGGATCTTAGGAACAAATTAAGCTTATTTCCTATATAGGTACTTGTTCCAAATAGCGCTGTTTCATTTAGCACTCAACTTTCGTGAAACCAATTAAGAGGTGTATATGCAATAGTTTAATATTGAAATTTTTTTAGATTCATTTAATTACATAATTATATTTCATTATTAACATTAACAAAAATCCTTATTTTCTCTAAACATCGAATTCATATTTTAAATTCGTCAGTAGATGGATACATAGATAGATAAATGTCTTTATTATCAGGGTAAAATTGAGACCTTAAGGTCCCCTCTTCCATTTAACCCAGGATGGGATTAAGGGAGTCATTAAAGATGGGGAGTCATGACAAGACCAGCTGCCATAAGGCGTTGCAGATGCATAAAGTCTGGAAACTGCAGCAGTAATGCATTCACAATGAGCTGGCTCAATCATTTGTTAAAAATTTAGAGATGAACAGAAATCTTCCATATAATTGCCAAAAAAACATCAAAGAAACTTTAGACAAGCCAATCATATAAAAATCATTTTCTAATCTTTTCAGAGTAAACAGAAGGTTAGTTCCATCATCGACATAAGAAACCCAAGATAACAGTCACTGCATTATAAATTTCATATACATGACCATAAGATTCAAACACATTTGAAGAACTTGAATGATGAGAGAAAATTCTTTCTGAGCTTATAAAATATATTTCAAAAAGGGTCTAGATATCTCTAGCTATTTTAGTAAGATTTGGAAATGCTTGAACATCTGAATTGTGTAGTTTTAAAAATGCTATCATTCAGTTACAGGAAAATGTTCCTGGCAGTTATAAAGAAATAACTAACACTCATCAACAATTAACGTTTCTCTTGATTTAGCACTTGTTAATGCTGAAATTTCTCTTCTATGATGATTTTATCACATGCTACACATTTATACTGATAATCAGCAAAAAAGGAAGTACAACCAAAACACGAAAAGCTTCGCAAGATTTTTATTCTAAGTTTCAGAACCATAAAAGCTAAATATATAAATGGATTTTGAGTAAAAATTACTTAAATTAACTTATTTTGAAAGAGCATACACAATAAATTATGACACATAGGAGACTTCTAAAGTATCAAACAAAATAGCTTACAACCTATTAGTATATTTATATACCATGCTTCAATGTAAAAAAGATAACAGAGTATGACTGAAAACCTTAATTCTTCTCAATATAGCACTTCTAAACATTAAATTATTATATGGTCAACGCACACACTGAATAAATTAAATTTTTGATTTAGTATTCCGTAACGTTGAGTATTTTTTAGTTATTTACAAAAATTATTTAAGTCCATGCAATCTTCTGCGTAGAACTACCATGCATTACAAAAAGCTTCACAAAAACTACAAAGAAATAAGCAATACATAGGCAAGCTTGTTAAGCTATGAAATTCAAGCAGCTTACAGAAGGAAAGCAATAATTTGCAGCATTAAAACATGAATACCTTTCTCACTGGAATCACAACCCCCCCGAGACCTCTCCTCCTTAAAACGATAACTAAGCAACCCGGGCCCATCTGCAGCCGCAAACGGCTGAATAGGAGGGACTCTTGGAGTTGCAACAGGAATGGCTGTGCGTTTCTTGCGGATCCTTTTGTGAGGAGTAGGCTTTCGATTTACTTTAGAATAGGTGTCCAATCCCCTCTGCCGCCGTTCTAGAGAACTCCAATCACTGTCGGAATCAGAGTATGCTAAGGAAAAGGAGGTGGCCAGTTAGCTCTCCCTAAATGTTCAGCTAATGCTATTACTGAATGATAAAAATATTTTTTTAAGCCTTCTCTGTTGCATTTATGCAAGGAAAGATTACCTTTCTCGAAGGCTAAATATATTCCTCGCAAAAATTTTTCATAACCTGTGCTGGATTAATGCTGTTTAATTTTCCATAAAATCGACGAAATTTAAATAAACTACGCTATTATACAGCTTGAGGGTGGAAGCATAGGAAGTGTACAGCAGTCCCATTTTACAAACAACGAACAAGTAAAGAGGCAACACAAAGTTGATGTTCGCATTTAAAATGGTAAAGACGTCACACACAGACAAGCAAATTAAACTGTAAATATGAGAGTTCATACAACAAAAAACATCTACTAGTTGAATGCATATATGAATATGGAACAAATTGTAAAGTAAATAAATACAAGATGTAACAAAGTAATTCCAACACTAAATACTTTAACTCTAGGTCAGTAAAATATGCCTTCCTAGCCAATATTGTGTAAACAAATGTTTTCCCTTATGGGAAGATTTGGCAATAACAAATAATAAGTATCAGCACCAGCAAGTACAAGTGTAAATGGGAGCATTTCTCTCATAATTCAAATGCACTGTACAGAAAAGGCAGGAGTGATTCTTTAGCTCAGAATGCTGTGCGAAAACATTATTCAGTATGTTACAAGTCAGAGAGGACCAATAACAAACAATTACACTTTTTTATTTATTTGGTTTGACTAATAATTAGATATCAGATATGCATAATGGATTAATCTAATGAATGATAAAACATAGGAAGCATTAATTTGGAATTTTTAAGAAACGAATAAAAATTTTCTGCTAAAAAAACATAATTAGCCAAACCAATAATTAGTAAATTGCCAAATCATGGAATTATGGCTCCTTAAAAATATACAGACAAAGGAATGAAATGAATTATTATACATGATAATGGTCCAACATGAAACCTCCAGCTTAACAACGAACTTATATTGCAGGCATAATGATAGTAATATGGGTATAATTATGGTTATAGCAGCTCTTGAAAGAAGTCTGAATAGTGCTTAGAACACTTACAGGGACGACCTTTTTCCCGCCGATGCCTCAGCTTGGACTTGTTACTACTGCTAACAGCATCTTGAACAAGAGTATAACTGTAATCCCCATCATAAGTAGGATATGAGCCTGGAACAGCATCTTTTACCTGAAAAGAATTGAAAAATGTAAGTAATATTAAACGGGAAGTCTTTATCAATTGCTCCACCTGGAAATAAAACAACCCTAAATTACAAGTTTTTGTTTTACAAGGAAATGGCCACCAAAATAAATACCATCTGAGTAAATTGTATGAAAAGAGCTTCTTTGAGCATAGTAGTTGTAATTCCTCATGCAAAATGTTTTAATGTTACAAAGCAACAACTAAGCTAAATATTAATAAATAGTTATGTTTAACTTAGTGACAAGACAAACGTTGAAGTAATATTGAAAATAAAAGAAAGGTAAATGATTTTGGGCATGCATATGATTAGATCAAGAGCTTGCTAAAAATGTAAAAAAAATGCAGTTATGTCTCAATTCATTGCACTAAAAATAAAAAATATCAAAAATAAAATTGCATTTCGTTTATAAATTAATAATCAAAGCCCACCTGTGCATACTCAGAACCTAAATCCACATTCTCTGGCGTAGCCAATGGAGCATGTCCAAATCCAGGTTTGCTTAATTTTTGAGCCATTCCTTCCTTTCCTCCAACGTTCATTCGAGCAATAGCATCGGTTACTAATGAAAAGTCTTTCAAATTTAACTTTCCGGGTTGCTAGATGATAAAAAGCAAATACACTCATGAAAGTTTGAAGGCATGTCTATCACTAAAAAATCTAAAATTCCTTCATATTGCATGAACAGACCTTTCTTAGTTTAACCACATACACTGCCGTGGCTTAAATAAAGATAACGGTTTTAGTCAAGAGTACTACATACCAACACAATGTGGATGACATAAACAAACAATACATACAAGCGAAGAGCTTAAAATAAAATAAAAACATGCTTCAAAACTGCAAAAATTATGAAAGTGGGCTAAATAAAAATGTGATGTAAGCATAAGAGTCTGCAGAGATTAACACAACATCTACATTACCAAAGCTTGTGAATGTAATGATAAAATTACCTTCAGTGTTTGGCTGCTGCCTTTAGGTCTTGTTTTCGAAGATGGTATATGGCGACGTCCTGTCGTGAAGGCGTGAAGCCCATAGCTGTTCACCCACATCTCATCATCTCTATCTGCAAGGTTCAAATCAACAATAAATACTCAAAATTGCCACAATTCACATTAAAACAATTCTACATGAAATATCTCCTATTGCTTTATACAATCCAAAAGACCAAAACTAATTAATTTTATTTTGCTAACATATTATACAAGTGAAAGATAATGTTCATTAACTTCAAACGATAAACAAATTCACACTATTCAATTAAGGTTAATTTCAATTTCAAAAACTGTATTTGCAACTGAAATTCAATAATGTTCAAAGGTCCAGTGATAATTAAAACTATTGATTCATTATTTTCAAAAACATTACAGAATATTATAATCACATACTTATTGAAAACTTAAATTAACCTTTATCTTTAAAATGGAGGTTCATGAGAAAGTACTCAAGATTGGACAGCTACAGACATACTTGCCATTATTACCATTATCCAAAGATGCAATAGGATAAAAGATAACAAGCAATTCTTTCATAACAACTACTCAAATGCAGAGACAAAGGATTGACAAGGGCCAGCAATCATGCAATCAAAGACCATTCAATTGGCCCATGTAAGTTTTCTTATTTTGATCAACCACAACAGAAACTTGCAGATAAAATACATACTAAAGAGAAGCATAAAAATTTTAGAAATAATAACATACACATAACACACACATCAAGAGAAATGTGCCCAAATGTCCTATACAAATATCAACATTAGTTGCTCTGCTGCACAGGATTAATAAAAGACCTGGTATTATGCTGTTCAAATAAGAAAATGAAAATATCCTAAAAAGATTTTATATTAATACTTGGCATTTTTACTGTGATATTACAAATTAATAGACAAATTAAGACTTAAGTAGCATAATACATAGCACATGTAAAAATTTTTGTCTATAAGAATTAAAATGCCTTGACAAATTTCTATATTAAAAACATTGAATCATAGTACAGTTGAATCAAATACTTCTGAAATCATGTTAAACCAGTAAATGAAGGAGTACACCACATACAAATTTTTATGAAATGTAATAATTAAGTGTAGTAGTAAATGTCTAATTGAAACTTATTCGCAACTGAAACTTTTCTTCAATAAAAATTCCAGCAATAGTGGAATCACAAATTCAGACAAACTAATAAACAAAGCAATATATTTTTAAAACTCCCAAAATTTGGCATTAATAACTCCACTATTATACTAAAATGTTTTTAGAGCTACGATGCTTATAAACCAGCCGTGCAAATTTTAACGGTTAGTATATTTAACCCTCGCCTAAAATTGTTCCGCATCTACTTAAATCAGTTCAACATTAAAATAAAAGCTTAAACATCCATATTTGCTTATAAACAAAAAAACTCACATCAACAGCAATTATCCAAAGGTAACAATGCCAATTAAATAATAGGAAATGGAAATGTCACATAGTAACACTAAAAGCAAGACTTTGTACAGTTCAAAGTTGTGAAGTTACAATGTAATCTATTTATCAAATTTCAATACTCATTTTAACACCTGAGATATAATGGTCATAAATGGAGAAATTTTTTATAAAGGTCAATTTGTTAAATATCATAAATATACTTCCTTGAAATAGATAAATTGAAGAAATTAACTGAAGTTTTATCAATGATCAATCCAGTTCCCTCACAACTGTTTGTTTTATTATAGTTTACTGTAAGTCCTTGACTGACACAACTCCAACATTTAATTTTGATAAAACATCATTAACCAGTAGTGGAATTGGGTATTTGCCACCACACAGCCATTTAGTTTTATATTAAACATTTATGAAATTTTGCTTCCAATGACAAATTCTTATTTACATGACCGCTGTTAAATTTAGATTTAAAGTAGATGAAGTATTTTAAAAATTTTCGTAAAAAGTTATAATTTCAAAATCTTGCTGCACCCAAAAAAACAGGTCACTCCAAAGCCTTATTGCTGATCTGCCTCTGATGCTGGCATATTGGGAAACAAACATCCATATTAAAATGGGATTGGGTTAGGTATTATTAAATTAAACACGGTTAAAATATATAACACAGCTTAATAAAATTTGGCATTAACTCCACATAACAATATATAAACAGACGAATGGATTTAGCATCAGGTAATGATGATACTAATGCATCAAAACAGATTGTTATGTGGAATTAATGCAAGTTTTATTAAACTGTTTTGTTATATATTTTAAACTAATGTTTAATTTAACAATCCCTAACCTAATCCTATTTTAATATGAAGTTCCACAAAGTCTCAGCTTCTTCATCAAATTTTTAAATATCTGTATGTTACATTGTTCTGAAATTTTGTTGTTTAAAAAAAAATTAAATGTCCAGATGTCTCTCGGTTCTTTTCTAAGACAATAACCCAAGAAACTAGCCAATCACAGAGGCAGACAATCCCTTTTTTTTGTTTGCCATCCCTTCCCTCCTCACACACTACTGCTTGATATCTTAACATCTCCCGCACTATTTTTAATAACTTTCTGGAACCGTTTCCAAAGTTAGGGGCTTCTGCGAAAGATTCGTTTCACCCCCAACATCTTAAAAAATGTAAGCACCATGTAGTCACAACAGGAGCTATGTGGAGCACAGTAGTGGAATTACAATAACGATAAGTCCATAACCGTGAGGGGAGGGTAGATATAGGGGGTCTCGGCAGTGGCGTAGCGGACACCCCCATAGCCCCCACATGGCGGGGGGGGGCCCGGGACCGAAAGGGGGCCCAAAGCGAACCACGGCTAAAAGGCTTCACAGCTAATAGAGACAAAGAAAAAGAAATATTAGGAGGTAGATTAAAGAACGATGCATACAAAGTGATCGAGCATTTTCCAGAATATGGAACATTGAAAAGCGCGCTAAAATATGCTCGCACGCGTTGGACCAGGCCCTGCCGACTGGGTTATCTGAGAGATAAAGGATGCTCCTGTCTTCTAGAAGGTTTCAGCTTCGTAAACATCACGTAAGGGTACATTATTATCCACTCACAAAGCTAATGAAGCATGCCTGTATAGTCATCATTTCGAGCTGTTGTGTCATTTTCCCTTAGTGTATCTTTAGATGGCATCTGGTATAGAGCGACACAAGGTGAGCTGAGGCTAGCTGAATTGAGAATATTTCCCATGCAACTCAGACACAGTCTTCATTAGAGGCAGATCGTAAATATTTTTGAAGAACTTGTTTGTAAATTAACCATGGACAATGAAACCTTTTCTCTCACTGCCTCTGGATTATAAAGTGAAATTGTATATACGATTGAAAAAGTGGTCTTGGTCTGACTAAATGTCGAGGTCAAGCATATATGGTGCCCGAAATATGAGTGGAATTTATAGTGGTGTTCAGCAACAAATTAGAGAAAAACAACTAACTGCTTGTTACATTCACTGTGCAGCTCATAATTTGAACCTTGTGACTAGAGATGCAGTTGAAAGTGTTCCAGAAACGAAAATATTTTACACTATCATCGAAAAGTTTTATGCTTTTATCGGCAATAGCATCAAACGGGAAATGCATTTCAGAAAATTTAATATCTTTTTCTAACTGCAATAGTGTCCAAATGGTTCCAGTTTTTATCCCATGAGAATGAAAAAATGGTGCATTTGTATTTTCATGTTTATATTTTTTGATATAATAAGCCCTGTTAGAGGTAATTGCCACCAAAAATGTAACTATGTTAATTTTCCGAGTTTTATGCAATGAAACAGATAAGGTAATAAAACTTCATGGTGCTGTTCGTGACAGCACCCTGAAGCTATTATTGTCCAATGTTTCTCCAATGTCGTGGCGTCCAATGACAGTGTCCGCACCGTATTTTCAGATATCGTCGGCAAGTTTTCGTCGGCTATTTTCAAGTTTTCACGGTCATGTTACTGACACTGACAGTGCTGTTCCCATCAGACCGGTGATGTGTGTAGCACCCAGCAAAGTGCTTTCGGTGAATTTTCGTGCGCTGTGTTGAAATTAGAATTGTGCTATTTCTATTGTATGTAACAGAACTAAACAAATGCTTTCGCTTAAAATATTTGCTTAGCATTTTTAGCAAAATTTTGGTATAAAGTGAAGAGTAAAATAAGGGATTCACTAAAAGTTCAAAACGTGCGCGGACAGCATTGGCACGGTATGGTACGATGAGGTGTAAATCGACCTTTATACCCGTTTTCTACTCTTATGAAGCTTGACCTTGAAAATCCTAGTTGTATGCTTACTGCTGCAGCCAATGAAAGCTCGAGAGACTGTCGATGGAGAGGGGAGAAAGTCAATCGGTCTCTCGCCATCATGCTGTTCAGATCGCTCCGAGCGACATATATATATATCCTATCCCTTCCAACTGCCTCAGTTCACTGCCTCAAAGTCGGCTGAAGGGTGTAAACGGAGGCTAAAGGGCGAAGAACAGTGGTGTCCTCGGACACCGGTAGGTTCAACCATGCTGTGAAGTCTTTCTGCAATATCTCCGGCCAAAGTGAAAGAGGTACTCACCAACCCGCTCTGGGCCAGCATGGTGTTTTAAGGCCCACAGTCCCCCCATGACATGTACACCCATAAAAAACGGCCCTCATTCTCCGGAGGCTGGATTGCCTCTGACTGTGGCAGTGGTCAGGAACAAGGCATGAAGGCAGAGGGTGCTAAGAATCCCCGGAGGTTAAATGCCCACTGCCACTCTTTCTCATCCTTACCCGATTCCTTCAACCTCAACCTAACTACCTTTAACTGCCAGACTTTGTCCAGTGAAGATAAACTTCAAGAGCTCCAAGAACAACTGGAGAAGATCAAGTGGGACATTTTAGGACTTAGTGAGGTGAGAAGAAAAGGTGAAGGCCTATTGGAGTTGAAGAGTGGACATATTTTTTATTACAGGGGAACTGACACAGGAAGAACAGGAGGAGTTGAATTCATCATCAACAAAAAATTGAAGAATAATATCGTGGAAATGGAAAGTTCATCCGAGCGGGCAGGTAGACTAGTGCTTCAAATAAATAAAAGATATCAACTTCAAATAGTCCAAGTTTATGCGCCAACGTCATCATACTCGGATGAGGAAGTGGAAGATTTCTACCAAGAAGTTGGAGAACTGCACGACAAAGGAAGCTGCCATCTAAAAGTGGTCATGGGTGATTTCAATGCCAAGGTAGGGGAACAAAAGGAAGACGACAGCGCAGTTGGAAAATGGGGCTATGGAGACAGAAATGAATGAGGGGACCGACTTGTAGACTTTGCTGAATGTACTAGTCTATATATAATGAACACTTTCTTCAAAAAGAATCCCAATAGAAAATGGACCTGGAAAGGACCCAATGGTACCAAAAATGAAATTGACTACATACTAGTCAATAAGAAGCAATTGGCTGAAGACTGTTCCGTCCTCAACCAGTTTAAAACGGGAAGCGACCATCGCTTGGTAAGATGCAGAATAAAATTCAACTCAAAGTTAGAAAGACAGAAGCTTATAAAGAAGCCTAAGTGTATTATCAACACGCAGGTGCTAAAAGAACGAAAAGAAGAATTTCAGCTCCAACTGAAAAATCGATTCAGTGCACTGGAAGACCAAGAAGTTGAATCCCAATTTATAGAGATACTCAAGGAAACTGCTGAAGAAATAGGAGGAACAGTTAAAACAAAGCCAGAGAAAAAGTTGACTGAAAAAACAAGACTGCTGACGGAAAAAAGAAGGAAAATGTTAATTACTAATGATCCTAAAGAAATGATCCATTTTGCAGAACTAAACAAAACTATAAGGAAGTGCATCAAGGAAGATGTGAAAAAATATAATTATGAGCTAATCGAGAAAGCCATGGAAAACAATAGAAGTTACAAGAAAATGAAGCAACATCTCTCGATCAGAAAGAGACAGCTGATGGCCTTGATGCTAGAAGACGGCTCCATAACCCATAGTAGGAAACTGATCCTGAAATGGGTACAAGAATTTTACACCAAGCTGTATGAGGATCCTCTAGGAAATGATGAAGTAAATGATGATGCAAACATGCCCACCGAAGAGGTCCCAGGTATCCTTCCGGAAGAGGTGGGACACGCAATCAGAAGTATGAAGAATGGAAAAGCATCTGGAATGGATGGTATCACAGCGGAAGTATTCAAAGCAATGGGTAATCATACGGAAACAATTCTCGCTAAGATTTTTAATTCCTGTCTGAGGAAGAAAAAGATACCAGAAACATGGAACCACGCATGTATTATCCTTCTGCACAAGAAAGGTTCCAAAGAAGACTTGAATAACTACAGACCGATCAGCCTACTCCCAACAGTCTACAAAATATTCACCAAAATACTCACTATGCACCTTCAAAACCATCTTGATTCTGCCCAACCCAGAGAGCAAGCTGGATTTTGCAGTGGGTATAGCACGGTGAATCACATCCAAGTCGTGAGAGAGGTAATCAGTCGGACTAACGAGTCTGAATTACCTCTATGTATGTGCTTTATCGACTGCGAGAAAGCAATCAACTCAGTCCGAACTTCGTCGGTGTTACGTGCACTAAAGAAACAAGGAGTAGAAGAAACGTACATAACCTTGATCAAGAATATCTACGAAAATGCGACAACATCTGTCCAGCTGCATGAAGAGACGAGTGCCTTTAAGGCCGAAAAGGGAGTGAGACAAGGAGATACTATGTCCCCTAAGTTATTTACAGCAGCTCTAGAGGAAGTATTCAAAACGCTAGACTGGGAGGAAAAAGGCATAAAGGTAAATGGAGAATATCTGAGTCACCTGTGCTTTGCAGATGATATCATACTGTTCGCAGGAAGCCCAGAAGAGCTCCTTAGAAGAACTGAAGAGCTTGAGCAAGCAAGCCGAGAAGCTGGACTTAAGATGAATCTGAATAAAACAAAGGTTATGTACAACTCCTTCACAAATTCTGAGAAGATACATATCAACGGAGCAGAACTTGGAGAAGTAACCAGCCTTGTTTACTTAGGTCAACTCATCACTACTGATGGTTCGCTTCTTGGAGAAATCAACCGGAGAGTGAAGATGGCATGGAGTGCTTTTGGCAAGAATGCGAACATCTTTAAATCAAATATTCCAGTCTTCCTAAAAAGGAGACTGTATGACCAATGTGTTCTGCTTGTTCTGACATATGGTTGTGAAACATGGACCATGAATGCCAGAATGATACAGCGCCTGCAAACAACACAGAGGGGCATGGAGAGATGCATGTTAGGGATCACCCAAAGAGACCGCAAGAGGAACGACTGGGTAAGAAAGAAGACGGGAGTCTGTGACGTGATTAGAAGAGTGAAGGTGTTAAAATGGCAGTGGGCGGGCCACATTGCTAGAAGAAATGACCAGCGTTGGACGTCCAGTGTCATCGAATGGATCCCAAGAAACATCAAGAGACCAAAAAGAAGACCGAAAGACAGGTGGGACAGAGAGCTTAAGTTCTTGGGGCAAACTTGGAGGAGGGAGGCAGTTGACAGGGAAAACTGGAAAAGTCTGGGGGAGGCCTTCGTCCGTCAGTGGACTGAAAAAGGCTGATGATGATGATGATGATGATGATATATCCTATATCGTATATCCTCTGTAAGAAGAGTCGATATAGAATGATAATGAATTATGAAGGGGCCTTAAAGTTATTTATGTGGTAGGACTGCAAGTTTGTAGTTCTGCCACTGGTGAAGCAGAAGGGTCTAAGCCAGACTGAACAAACATGATGGGGCTGCAGAGGTGACTGAAGGGTGCTGCGCATGTGACATTATGACAAGTGGCCATAGCAAAAATTTGGAAAATGCCAAACTGTTCACAAGAAAACAATTTACTTTTCACATATCATTGGCACCATAAATGGCTTCTTAAACTGAGCATGGATAGTTACTACTGAACATGAAAGATAATTTAACGGCCAATAAGCGAAAGGGAACCATACACATCTTATATTAATTTAATTAGATAATTAGAATTTCTGCATATTTAGATGAAGTACAGCAAAACTTGGGTGAGACTTCTAGTCAAATGCCAGAAAAACCATCACTTCAACGACCAATTACACTGCAGCAAGAACTTGTAATCTAAGCCAATTTGATATTTCATAACATTACTAAATTATTAATTATTACTTAATCGATCAATTAGATAATCTTCATCTTTTCAGCATATATATCATGAATTTTACATGCAGAATTCATTCTGAGATTACATGGATAGCACTTTAGTATGTGCAAACCTCTACATATACCAACATTGTGTTTAGATTTATTTAATGATAGTGTAATGAACAAATTTTTCTTTAGATCATCTAATTCCAACAGAAGTTCGCAATTGAGTAGCACATTGCAAAGTGGCATATTTAATTAATGAAATTTTGTAAAACAGAAAAAAGCATGACGCTTAAGTTTGTCAATAAAAAAACTTTTAATTACCCTATCAACTTGCATAAAATTGTCCATCACATAACTGCCCCACCTGAACTATGAGAAGTTAATAAAAGATTTTTTTTAAATGACCACTTTCATATGACAGGGGAAAACAACATATTTGCCCCAACATTGTTTTACTGCAAAAAAAATTGTGCAAAAAGGTGGGGAAATTATCCAAGTAAATACAGAATAGGCAATAATATTCTACTGCTATTGCCAGTTTGTATCACAGTAAAGTTTTTGAGGCTGCCATGTTAAATGCAAATCAAACTAAAATATTTATTCATATGATTTTTTTAGGCCAACTAAAAGATAATAAATACATTCATCCACAAAAATAAACTTCATTTTTATGTCCATATCTTCATGTAATGGCCAACTTCATAGCTCAAGTAAGTAATTGATTCAACTAATGCTGCACAATCACGCCTATTACAATCACGTAATACACAGAAACTAAAATAACGTGCTTATACTTACATACCCATTTGAAATTATAGTTACTTAAGTAATGCCTTCGACCTAACTTACATCCAATATTTTTTTAATATTATTATATTTACAATTTTATCAGACCAAGACAATATGTCAATTTTTTACATAAATGCTAACTCTGTACATTATATCAAGTCCTTAATTAAAACAATGATATTAAACAGCTTCTCAACAAATACAAGAATATTTATTCAAAGGATTCTAGAAATGTTAGTATTCTGCATGCCAATAATTGAAGCATCCAAACAAGTGATTTCCTAAAAAAGAAACTAAACCAACAATATCCCTCATTGCTTATCATGACAATAGCACAAACTTCAATCATGCTCTAAGAATAATGATAATGTTGGGATTAGTCACCAAAATTAAATTAAACCTGTAAGAGGAAAATTCAATTTCTGATCAGGCAGATGTAGCTAAGGAGTGGTAGGTTTATGCTAGTTACAATATCTAAGAGAAATAAGAATGCATAAACATCAAAAGCTGGTTGAAACGAAAAATATCATGAGTGAACTGTGCGCCTTTTCGGGAAATGCCAAAAACATTTTTTTCTGAAATATAATGTCAACCGTTTCAAATTCCAAAGAGGATCTCCAAACATTAATGTTTGCAACAATGACCATTTTAACAAAAATTTAAACATGTTTAAATCACAAGAAAAGTGTTCAATATACTAAAAAAGTTTTAAAATCATACAAATCAATAACCCCATGGTATCAATAATTAGAACAGTTATAGTACCCTAGTACGAATTACATTACAATTCTTGAAATTTAAATGTATATTCAAGAAAGTGCTCAATGGTGCAATCATTAAGTCGAATGACAGAAAATTAATACAACATTGATAAAAATCCATGGCATTACTTTAACATCACTTCATTGTAAATTTGTTTTAAATAATTTTCAGCAAAGTATACTCATGATTAGTTCAACATTATCAACAAAATAGATTTATAAGCAACACTGTAAACATAGTACTGGGGTTGCATTATAATACCATTTGAGCCAACAATTTCATTTAAAAGGGTATGAAAATATATCATGCTATGATTGTCTATCTACAAATAACAAAGCACCAACTGAAAATAATCGAGCAATGAACATCAAACAGCAGGTTTTCACACAAAAGCATTGAATTAAGTTGTTAAATTGTCACCTGAATCACGAGTGGCTAAGGATTCCCGTGAACCACTGATGTCGGCTGAAGAGGAAAATACAGTTTTAGCATCACACAATGAGCTTTACAATTATGATACAGGTACTTAAAGACTAGCGTTTTTTACTAGCATTGCAAGGGTTAACAAAAATTGCTATGGTTCATTGAAAACAAGAAACAAATGTGTAAACATAGCTTCTTAAAAAATAGCACATGAGCAACTGCAGATATTTATCAACATTCTAGGATGCATTGCATCACTATTTATCTTTTAGATTTTTTTATTATTGCAAGCTTTAAAAATAATTGGTAAATAATATATTACACCAAAAATACTAAACCCATCTCCAACATACAAAATGAAATAAACCATTTGCAAAAGGGATTCTGAATTTGATTAGTAGACAAACATTAATACAAACTAGTTGCACAATGATTCAATGTGTTCTTTATAGAAGAGCCTGACAAATGAAAAAGAGAACCATCTAATAAACATAGGCTGAAGTAAAGCTATTTGAATCTGACATAACTCCCATCTGGCAGCAGGATTGAAAACTACAAGCATAGAAACCATGCAGTAAAGCCCAGACTTTATAATATAGAAAAAATATTTCCAAGAATATTTAATTGGGCAAATCCAATTCCTCTAACATGATTAAAATATTTCTCAGCAACCTTAACCCTGCTATGCATTTGAATATATCAACGTATATTTAGATGAAGATAGCAGTTTAAAAATTAAAATTATTTTTTAACAATTTTTGAAGTACCATTTCAATTACATAAATACAAAATAGCATATAAATGATTCAAATAATAATATTGAGTTATTTATTACTTCGTTCACACTTAAGGAAAAAAATAATTTTTGTTTGGCCTTATAACTCATCAAAGGACCTCTGATTAAAGTTGCAGAATTAGAAAACAATGTAATGAAATAAATAACCAAAATTTGACTTTAACAGTCAAAATTTTCTAGAAATATCACTCAAGAACTAAAAACTCTTCTGATTTAAATGCTCCTCAAGACAACAGGAAATTAAAAGACTGAAAGCAAGACAAGACATCAGATATATATTTTTTAAATTTGATACTAAGCACAAGATGTAGAACAGCTCACCTCAAACATTTTAAACATCTATCAAGGCTATACTCATATACAAATTACAAGCAAGCTTATCTTTAGAGGACCATACAAGTTTTTACAAAAGCATATCAAATTTAAGAAGCAGTATTACACACTCAAAATGACAAAGAATAAAGCTAACACCAAGATGAGTAAGCATATTATCATGCAAAAATATTACATTATTGAATTGCAACATCAATGGGATGATGAAAAACTCCTGTATTTTAATGAAGTTGAAATAATGAGTTATTAGCTAATTTAAGCAAAAGTAATAATCCTTGCAAGCCACATTAGAACTTACAAAAAAAGACAAGGTAGCTTACATCACACACTTGTTTTGATTGACTGAAAATATTATTCCTACATGACCTGTCATCTAAATATGTTATATAATCTTCCTACAGTTTACCTAAGTATCCATAACATGCAAATAGAAATAGCCAACTTTGCTCGAGTGAAGCTTCACTTTGACAAGACATAAAACTTAGCACATCCATACACTGCTTGTTGTTTTAAAACAACGATTACAAGATAAATGGAAAGTTTGACAATTCTGGTATAATAATTAGACAGAATTCATAAATTATGGCTGCATATATTCATTACTGAAACAAGAAGATTCAGAGTTATTTAATTATAATTCATGCTAATTTTGCATAAACCAATTAAGACAGCAAAAGCACAGATGTTAGTTATACCACATTTGCTAAACATGACATTAAGAAACCAACCACCACATTTATACCTATGAAATTACAAGTTTCAAACATGATAAACCAAAATTTAAAAAAAAAGCAGCAATTGAAAAATCCAAGTGAGCTAAGAGATTCCATTAGGATTAGAAGCCACAGAAACAAAATTTTTATTTACAACATAAGCATTTCAATTTCAATATTGTTGCAGTCTTTTTTGCATTCTTTGGACTACATATGGAAATCCCTACAAAAATAGGTTGATTAGAAGTACTAAGCAATTTTGAAAGCACATTACGTATAAGTTGTAAAGTAAGCATTTTTAATCAGCACTTTTTATTAAGACAAGATTGCTTTTTCACCATTTGGCTCCATGCACTACGTGTGCTATTCATTATCAAATAATAGCATACACTAGTCACAACTCATAAAAAATGTACTATTCTTCCGAAGCTCGTATTCTTATAACTAGTGATGCTACTTTGGTCTTACTCAAAAACACATTTCTTTAATCCCTCTCATATATTTATAACTTTAAATTCAAAATAGGAGATGGGGTATCAAATTATATGATGATAAAATGTATGCTAAATCCTAATACTAGTACCTTATCAGACATCTGCATAGTCTACTTGTATATAAATATAATAAATTGCACACCATAACTAATATATCTGACGAAAATGTCTAAATAGTTTTATAATAGCAAAATGAAGAATCCTGGTTAATCCTTCAATGATACCTCTGAATTCAGGTATTTATTACTGCATATAATCATTTGAATTCATATTTGCAATATTTACTATGAGCCACACTTCCAGAGTTACAGAATTAAATTAATGCTAAATATGTTAAGCAACATTTTTTAAATTTTTATACTAATATTCTCTCAGCATGTTCATACTTGATTCACATTGAGGTCATTAAATAATTTCACAGTGAAAGATCAAATAACTGGCAAAGACGACAAACTAGTAACATGATAAAAGTATTATTTTAAATCCTTAACTGGCCCATTTATATTACTTTCTACTGCAGAACTGTAAGATTGATAGTTTATGTATAAGAAATTATGGACTGAATATTGAACTGTATATTATTGCACAACTGCGTAATGTTTTCATCTCCAAATCGAAAAACTGTTTGATGATTAACATCATTACTATAGAGACAATCATTAATAGACAAGTTCACTTCAATAGCCCTGGAAGTTCTTTCCTTGAGTTCCAAAATTTTGATGAACTTATAATTTTTACATAAATTTGTAAGATATTATTATGTATATCCATATCAAATTATTTAGTCCAATTCATTTGCTTTTATATATCCATGACAAAGAAGCCTCTATACTTGTTGTTCTTAAACTTTCAGCTTACGCAACCCCCTTGAATGTGGCCCCCTTTGAATTGAAAATAGTAAAAATAAGGAACTTTAATACAAATTTCTTTATTTTATATATCTGTCAATAGTTTTTATAACGTATTTCCTAAAATTTTCTGAGAAAATTTAGTTATTCGTGAAAATTTTATTTTTTTTGCATTTCACATTAGTATATTCAAAATAATTTTGTGCCTCCCCTGGTGGGACACAGCTGCTAGTTTGATAAACACTGCTCTATACCTTCAAGCTCATACATTTATAAAACCTTGCAAACTCTCTCAGAGATTTTACGGCAGAGATTTTTATTAGTTATAGGTACAATTTGAATTTTCTCTAATGAAAATTATTACCCGATGAAGAAACTGATACATTTCCTTGACTTACAGCAATCTTTGAACCTACTAGATGGATGTTTACAATAGGGAGGGAAGGAGAAAAACATTGCAAATACAATATAAAATGGGAATGGAGAGAGATGAAAGCATCAAGCAATACATTGGTATTGTATGAATTTTTATCTCCACAGCTTTATTACTCCTTCCACTCTCTCTCTTCCTTCTCTCTCTTCCTTTTCTCTCTCTCCCCCTTCTCTCTCTCTCCCTTCTCTCTCCCCCTCTCTCTCTCCCTTCTCTCTCTCCCTCCCTCTCTCTCCCTCCCTTTCACTCTCCATCTCTCACTCCCTTTCTTCCACCACTTTCTGCTAAATATGTATGTTTTCATCTTATTTTTTTTATTTTCTTTAATTATCTTGTTCATTACTTATAAAATTCAAATATTTTTTGTAAATCATATCTTGTTAAACTTGTATGTATTATTATAATTCAACTATTGTTCTTTCATGTATCTAGGGTTTTTGCAGGTTTTTTCCACCCCCCTTCCCTTCGTGGGTGTTTTTCTGCGTGGTCTTTTACTAGGATGGCCAAGTCTGGTCTTTCCTAGGTTTTTACCACAATAACTCTGTCTTTTTATAGAAATTTTCCGAATTTGTAATTTGATGTTTTGCTTTTGTTTTTCTATTTATTTTTCTTCTGGTTCTTTTCTGTGAAATTAGTATTACTATTTTATTCTCATTTGTAATTGTTGATGCAGGGTTAAATGTAAGAAGGGACTATATAGTCTTAATTTCGCCCTATTAAAGTCTTTTGTCTGTCTGTCCACAGAGACTAATCAACTCCCAGAAGGGTTATAATAGTAAAACTCTTCTAACTTGCTACATACCGATGACAAAATAACAGGTGACTACATTGCAGGAAGTTATGCGTTATCGGATATAGTTTTTAGTTCAAAAATTTTATTTTTGTTGAGGATTTTTCAAAATTTAGCATTTTGCAGCAACTTTCATATGCAACACTGTCCTAACTATCTATACATTTTTTATTGCCACCTTACTGGCAAGTATCTTCCAAAAAGAAATCTTATAATTAGTAGGTTAATTGCCATACACAAAAGATTACAAGATTTCTAATTAAGTCCTCATAAGGATGCTTGAAAATACAATGCTTAACAAGAAAACATTCCACACTAAATGAAGAACTGCTAATGTTTTGAAAGGGAGATAGAACTTTTCAGAAACAAAAAAAGTAACACTCGGCTTTTTTAATATTCTCAATAAATATCTTCTGAATTTGGCCAAATAATGAAATAAATAGTTCAATAAGGCATTTTTAAAAACTTTATGAAACACAAATATTTCACAGTTTATTTGGGAAATTCACAATTCTTTATCAGAAATTCTATCAAGTGTGAATGTAAGCTGGTTTCAATTTAAAAGGTCTGTTCTATAAATTAATACCATAATTACTCTCATTATCTTCCCTTTTCCACTGATATTCTGAGGAACAGGGACAGAGCACTATGCAGATAGCACTTACATATAAAAACGATGTTAGTACTAAGGCTCATATAGGTTTTCAAATAAGGAAAAACATTCATGTTACCACTTAAAATTCAATATGCAGGATTTCTTTTTCATCTGTTGGTGTGATATTAAAGATGAGATAGGGAAATTATACAGAGAAAAACGCATATTACTTCCTCCTAAAATGGGGAAGAAAAAATACACAATGGGAGAAGTTATGTGAGTAATTATAGCATATCCAAGAGGCGGCTTCATTATCCATAAAAATCAAGCAGTGGATTATGAGGCCATCAGCCAAACAAGTGAAGTTTTCTACCATTCATAAGCTTTACTGAATGCAAAGGAAAACAATCCCAGTATAGTTGTTCTAAAATGAAAGCAATCTCTAGATGGACAGTTAAAGGTAAAGGCGTCATTCTAGAGAACTAGATTAAATGTGCTGTCTGACTTTCTGTAAATACCTCTTTAATCTGATCAAGTACTTCATTAAATATCTTCTGGGAAGAAAAATGTAAAAATTTTAGTAGAATTCATGACTAATATAACTTCAGAACAGCAAAGAGTTAAGGTCCTAATGTTAAAAATTGTAAACTGCAATTATTCAGTAACATCCAAAACTTTGATAAGTAAACTAAATTAAACAACAGCCATCATGCTAGTCCACTCCATTATAAGGAATAGAATTACATGTTATTTCATCCAAGCTTGTGTGTGATCCCGTGGGCAGAGTCGAAGCCTTCAGCAGGCGGCGTGGAGGGTGATCGGGGGGAGCAGGCTCTGGGGGAGTTGTGGGCGGAGGGTAGACCTGAAACCCTGGATATGACCAACAATTCACACTGAGTAGCACCATACACATGAGCAAAGTTATGGTGAAAAACAAACCTTTCTTAAAGATTTCCTTAAATTCCTTTGAGATAAAACTTCAACCACTAATCTCTCCAGCTGCTAATTAAAAATATCAACATGTTCATGAAAAAATCAAACTCTACAGACATACATACATTAAAATTATGTTAAATACATTCATTCACATTAAATTATTATATTAGTTGAAAATCTTCTTATGCACAGGATAAACCTTCAAAGAAAAGCAAAAGCAAACAACAATTAGTACTATTTATTACTCTCACTTCTCTAAGTGACTGGATTTATAATTTATACCCTTAGATAGTGAGTACTGAAACCTTTTACTATATACCAATATGAATACAAGCTTCAGAGACATTCTTTCACACACCAAAAAAAAGCAAATCACATGCAACACATGATCACAACATGCAAATACAGATTAATTCCAAAAATACGTGCACCATTAGAGGTTAACTATAGGCAGCCTAAGTCAGAATTAACTACAAACATATAAGCAAAATATTAAATAATTGTAGAAAGCAGTCTTTGAACAATTATAGTGCTTTGTGTTAACACACTATGATTTACTACTGTTGCTTTGGGTCCCAGAGTTCATCTGTTTAACTATGAGAGTAATATAATGGAATGGATAATATTGTTTCAAAAAGTTAATATACAAAATATCTATGGGATAAAAATCACATTTTTAAAAGCAGAATAAACTATTTTCTTACTTAGAAAAGTGTTTCTAAGCCTAAGTAACAAATTAATAGAAAAAAATGACCATTTAGCATACTTGATTTTAAGGGACAAGCATAGAATACAAAGCAAAAATTTTAAAATTTATCAGTTCAATGGGTCCATAGAGTTGGTAAAAGGCCACTGTATTGAGATTTCTAAGATAAATGTTTAGCTAAAATTAGTTTTGTACACCTAAAGCTGTACTAAAAGTGGCATGACGACTTTACTGGATGAAAATAGCATTATCTAAAGCTGCATTACTCCGCATGAGGGTCACAATCTCCTGCAAATGAGAGGAACATGACATACCTTGAAGATTGAAGTCTGAATAAACATTTTTAATACAAAACTATATGCAAACTCTCAAGCAAAAACTTAAGTTGAAAGACAAAAAATATGTTTTATAAAAGTAAAAACCACGTCAAGAGCAAAAGCACAGATAATTCAAGGATGCCGGGCAAAGGTAAGGGCAAACCAGGCCACTACTAGTGGCCCAACATCAAGAGGAAGCCCAGACTCAGGTAGACAAGTTGTATAAAATGATCATTGGTATAGACATTAGCCCCTTTAAATTTCTTGTCCCAGAGCCTGGGAGAGTCCATGTACAGCACTGATGACAGAAGCTTGTTACATTATGGTATGCCCAATAAAATATGACAGCAAGATGACAAAGCCCCTCAGCCAAGCATGAATTGCATGTGAGAACATAGGAATATGTTTTGTAGTTTCTTTCTGCTGATTAGAAGCAACTCTAAAACAGCAGAAATATCCTTTAGTTTCTGAGTTAAATTTATACTTTGTATATTCATATACCTATTGTGTTTTGTAAGAGAAACTGGTATCTTAGAAACATTACCTTAATTTTCATTTTGTAACTCTCTAATCCTTTTAAATGACTCTCAGATGATACATTAACACTTTCAACGCGGCATGACTGGAATTCCAGTCAGGATAGCACCCACCATGACTGGAATTCCAGTCATGCCGCATTGAAAGTGTTAAATTGTGTATTTTATCAAAATGCCATAAAGTGTTATGGAATTCTTTTTGTATACTATGTCCATGATTTCTACAGAAGTTTGTAATAAAAAAACAAAAATGATGTGATGATTAAACAAAAAAAACATAATGACAATTCGAATATAAATGCTGGGAGCCATTTCACTTTATCAATATACAGTGGAATCCAGATTTAAGATTCTCCCATTTAAGGTTTTCCAGCAAGGATGTTTTTTGCAGTCCCGACCAAAACCCATGTAAATAATGTATTATATTACCCGATTTAGTGTTTCTCAATTTCCCTAGATGGACATCGCCTCGATTTAAGGAGCGTTTACACAATGTGGCATGACAATATATTATTTAGTAGAGTTGTAATATAATAATTCACACTATTCATTGACGACGCAACACATACTGGCATTGTTACAACTCAATATTTTGTCATGCTGTGTTTTGTCAATCCACCTTTAATCCTTCAGTCATCTGTTAAGTAATTTACAAAAGTTACAGTGACATCATTAGGTGAACATGGATTTTGTTACGCTTCAGTTCCCAGGTGCTCGCTCGCTAACATGACATGTTAGCTAGTTGTGCCACTCATGTGTACTACGGCCATATTTACCATGTTAACCCAAAAGGAGACAATCCCCCAAAAATGGGAAGGTTTATTCAGAAAAATGCTTCTTTTACATCGACGTAATGTTCTTCAAACTTTGGGTGTACCTACTCTCTTAAAATGTTTTATATTTTCTACATTCTCATTAAATTAAATTTTAAATAATCGATCATTATCCATTAACCAATTACCTAAATCTGAAACTCTTAGCATATCATGTATGTCAGGTATGACATTTGCAATGTAAAAATGATAAATGAGGAACCATAAGAATTTCACAAACTTAAAAGGTGACACAATACAATACTTACAAAGATAACTGACAATTATAAATTTCTTGCAGGATAAAAAACAACTTGGAAAATTAGAAATGGGATTTCAAACTGCTAAGTTTTCAAAATCTGATAACTATGAAGCCCCAGCAATTAATAAATCTGATTACACAAAAATTATCTTATAGCAAGTGGCATTATGTAAGAAAATTTTCTATCATTCTAATATTTGACTACACAAAAATCAAAAGAACTAAAGCGAATTAGCAGATGCCTGAAGAGATGAGTAAAATATGGTTATCTCTCAACTATCAGCAATCACAAATGGAAAACATTTATATTTCTTAATAAAATATCATTCAAATGTGGAGGAAATGCATTTAAATATAAATTCAGCTCATTAAAATGGCACATCTGTTTAAATCATCTAACACGTGTTATTACCAAAACGTAATGACAAAAAATTTCATGCAAATACAAACATTCAATCTTTTATTAAATTGAAACCCTTTACCACATAGACATACTGTCTACCCATATATGAAGGTCAGCTGGTATTAACGCTGACAGAAGAATGACACTTTATAAGTGCATTATGTCGTCAATCATGCCATATGTGAAGAAAATTATGCTGGGGTACTAAATGTATTGCAAGCAGAACATAGTAGCAAATAAGGTAAGAATAGGGGTTGACGATTTAAAAAGCCAGTAAAAGGATAAGCAAAGAGTAACGAGGGAAGTGCAATTCATTAGCAAACATTTAGGGGAAGCACAGGGAGAATAGCAAGATTTCATTCTCAGGATGGCAATATGAAAATAAGCATCCAAGGAAACATAATCAAAGGGGACAATCACCTAGAATAAAGAATTGGAAGATGATAAATATATAAATCTCTTCTCTATGACAAGTACATAAATAGAAATTGGGTTGCCAAAACAATTACCTTGAAAATAGATACAATAAGGAAATGATCTTCCACAATCTTGCCTCGAGAGAAAAATACACGATGACGCTGCTGAAGTATTTTTCTGTGGAATTACCTTTAACTTATGAAAAGAAATAATTTAAGAGAAGACTTTACACTCTGAAAGAGGGAAGAAGTGGATGGCAACCATGAAAACATTAAATTGTTGATATCCTTCGTATCAAAATATTCTTAAAGAACTAAGAAAATGTGACTTTCACATATGAGGTATTTGAATTAGATGATAATGACAAAGATTCAAATTCCCAAGAAGAAGATCGACGAGAAAGAGTTCTCTCTTTTGATGCATTTCTTCCACTAGCTACAAACTTTCTCTTTATAATGAATTAAGTAAATGTTGAATATTGGTAAGCACAAACCTATTCTCCTCTAAATACCTTTTCATGAAAATAATTCCAAGATATCAATATAATAAAAACATAATAAAGTGCTACATTGAGGGATACACACAATTCCAGGATTTTGATCGAATGGATAAATAATTTATTATAAAAATAATTAAAATCTGTAAAGTGTAAGATATTGCAGCAAAAAGATCATTAATGACAAGATTTCAAATTTTTTACATTTACAATTGTTTGGAATAAAATTACTGAGTACATACAGATGAAGTTATTTAAAAATTATATAGGCAATTCATTAAAAAAAGAATCTCTCAAGTCAATTGATATATGATTTACTCAACCTTTTTAGACAACAAAAGTAAATTAAATCATATGATAAACTGACTCCTCTCAACTGTACTATTTTCTCTGATTAAACTATATCACTGCTATGTGCAAAAATACTGAATCATATGATAAATTGACTCCCCTCAACTGTACGATTTCCTTTGATTAAAATATATCACTGCTATGTGCAAAAATAATACTCATGGCTCAACAGTTATCCATGCATCACTATCACAGCTCTGCTGCACAAAACCTGATGATGACTATTTCTTAGTCATAACTGGTCATTACTATTATTAATGTGAAACCTTGCTATAAGTTATCTCTTCATTTTATTTGCTGTACAAATGCCTCTCCACTACTCTTCTCATAGGACCACATTAATACTTTGTATCCTATATATATTAGCAAATCTTCATCATCTTCTTTAGGATTGGTTTCAGGCTTTGCAGAAACAAAACTTTCTTTTGTCCAACTACAAATAGGTATTCCAGCAACATTTCCAAGATTATATATGATTACTACTGTTGGTGATTAACGTTTTTTAATGATAGGGGTAACTGAAATCTTTATGTAAATATTGGGGTTATAACAATTGCTTTACAGCCACATAAATTAATCTGTAGGCAAAAAGCAATACCTATACTGGCTTAAAAATTACCTAAGTCCTCTTATGAAAACAGAAACAGATTCTTGGGTTATTTTTTATTACTATCAATTATATAAGTGTTTAAAATAAGGTGTGCAATAACAAAAAGTTATTAACATAATTATGAAATCAGGGGTACATGCACAGATTTGCACATAGCCTAACAAAATTATTACGTAAAAACAATTTGAAATCAAATCTTTTAAAAAACCGCACAAAGGAAAACCAAATTCTTAACATAAAATAAACCAATTACTTTTTTAAAACTTCTTCTACATTAAATATAATCTTTGATAACAATTTGGGTATAACAAACAAAAGTCTGTTTAACCTAATTTTTGAAAAATTAAACAATTTTAAAATGATAATACACTTAGGAAAATCAAACTGCATTTTTAACATTTACTGAAGAAAGAAAAATTTGGCCATAATTAAAATAGCATAAACCAATGCTATATAAATTCCTTTTTGTATTAAATCAAGGAACCTAAAATCTGTAATATATTAATTTCATAGGAATGTGTCTCATGTCTGTATCCCTACTGCTAATTCATTCACTTGCTCTTACGGGTTTGTGGTGATAGTTAACCAAGAAGAAAGTCATGGTTGTTACTTTATGGAAAACCTCATTCTACTTGATTGATGCTTATGAGTTTAAGAGCTAACAGTAGTAAATCTGGTGCTATGTCAAACACTAGTCTATGCTTTTGTGCAGACACAAGAAAAAACATATTCACCCCTTTCTCTGGATAGCCGAGATGACCGGTGCTCTGTGTGACTCCTGGAAGTTTCTAAATTCAGGCTCTCTGCCTTGAAAATATGATGCCTAGGACCCGAGAAAGGTTTGCTCCGAGAAGTTGTGGAATATGGAGGAGGGCATTCTCTTTGAGATAGTTTGGGAGAGCCGGCCTCCCCTCTAGATTCTCTGGCAACATAGCTATATGGAGGAGGTGAGGAAGTGGAATTAGGATAAGGAGGCAAAGACGGGTATGAAAGCTCAAGTTCCAAGGCATGAGAAGGTCCAACTTTTGGTCTAGAAGAGAAGGCTGTTGGCAGAGATTCTGTACTAGGATATGACTGGCGAAAATGCTCTGTAAAGGAGACGATCATACCATGTACACCTGCATTCAGAACACACATTTGCATAGAAAAAACACAATGTTAAAGCCCTAGACATAACCTCATGCTTAGGTTTTGGGAGTTTTTAAAATAAATTGAAGCTTTGCGAAACATGTGCTGAAAATAATTATGAATGTAAGCACACAACCGTATACTTGGCTACCAATCATTCTGGTATTAGGCTACCATCTTCACAGCAATATTAAACACCAAACATCCAACAGTGCAGAAATCATACAAAAATAACAAAATTGATCTTATAGCAACATAAAAACACATTACCTTGCTGCAGCTTTCTGCGGCTCTTTATTTGGCTCGGTTTGACTAGATGTTCACCATTTTCTTGACTGTACATATCTACATGAGAGTATATGTCACTATCATCACTTGGGCTAAGATGTCTATCATCTGGGAATGTTGGAGACAATGGCTCATCAATGTCATCCCCCAATGAACCATCTGTTGGAAGACGCTCGTATATCTCTGACCCCGAACTGAAATCAAAACAATGGCATCATGTGAAAACTGCAAAGAATTCTGAGCACTAAAGTACAGGCACTCCCCGAGTTATGTAAGGAATGCATTATTACACCCATTCCCTAACTCAAAATTTGCCTAAGTCGAAAATTATTACAGATGCTGTGTGTTTAAAGTATAAATTACTGCATCAGTAAAGTACAAGTAATCGGATAAAATAGAGGCACGTAAACTAGCACTTTTACTCTCACTGTGATGCTTAACACGTAAACTTTCCACATAATGAAAATTTTTTAAAGTGATTTATGGGGCGACTTACATAAATGCCGGTTTACTTAAGTGCGGGTTTATGTAAGTCAAGGCAAACGTATCCTGGGAGTGCCTGTACAGGTATATCTTACCTTTCACAGTGATCCTCATATTGTTCAGTTTTGCCTTGTCTTGTCATAATTTTTTGGAGGAAGCCATTGAAGGCCCAACATTATTGAAAAGAAAAATACCATATTTACTCATACATAAGCCAAACGTCTTTTTTTCTATTTTTCACCAACAGAAGAAGAATATCACATATACGCGATGAAGAAACAGAATAATCCCAAAAATTTGACAATCATTAAAATTCATGTAGACTTTGCTAAATGGCTCGATGATTCAATATACAGCATGCAACATATAGAAACATTAGATAAACAATGCAATAAATTTCGCTCTCAGGTCATTTTTGGTATTTCATCTCAAAAATCTCAAGTAAGTTTTATGACGTTTAATATTTACTTCTAAAAATCACTGTAGCTGTAATTTTTCTTCCAGAATAATGAAAATATTCTTATGAATGGAAAACATATTATAGTTTATTACAAAAATTTAAGTTTTTATACAAATTCTCTGGTTAACATTTAAAAAATAAAAACAAAAATAAAATTTTTAATCCACTGGCTTAAAGAGACGGTGATTCACCTGCCGGTCAGATATTACCTTTACAAAACAGCCAGTGAATCACCGGTCCTGTGCAATATTGTCTTTGAGCTCTAAGGCTAGGGCCACACGAGCAGCTTTTCGCGACGATGGCAAGTGTGAAGAAACGACCGGTGCAACTAGACGCCTAGAGGCAGCCACACGAGGCGTTCGGAAACGATCGTTGAAAAACTCGAGTGCCAGATAGAGCGGTAATAAAATGACCGACAGATAGCATTGCATGTACATACATTTCATACTTTTTCCCTATTTTCAACTGGGCAACCACGACAAAGGGGCGACGGGAAAACGCTCCATGTGGCCACCCTCAAACGTTATCGCCACGCTTTCAAAACGCGCCCTGGCCCATCCATCCGGCATTCGACCTTGAGAATGCGTCCCCCCCCCTCTCTCTGGTCAGGCGGGCGAAAAACGACGGTGTGGCATATTCCATAAGGAAACAAAAGACCTATTTTGTAGCGTTATCTTGACGCCAGTCTTCATCACGAAAAAACGCTCATGTGGCCCTAGCCTAATACTTGGTAAACAAGTAAAAAGAACATGGTTTGACATTTTTTATCATAAAGTGAATAGCACAAGCTTTAATTCCTACATGAAATCAATTATACAAACTGGATTATCTTTGTGTTTTTATCAACTAATTTTAAATTACTTTTTCGTGTTATCTCACTTCCCGGAGAAACTGCTCATCATGCATTATGGTTTCATTTATACTTTATCTCTGACTATTGACTTCACATTGCATTTATTCAGTACTATGCCAAGTAAGTAAGACTTACAATGTTTATAAACACTTTCTTCTAATGAAGAGACCTACACTACTTGGACGAGTCAGTGGGAAAAAAATCGCCGGTCACCTGCAAAGATTTCATTCTGTTATCGCCAACAATTGGCTTTATGTTGCACTTTGCATATTTTTCTTTATTACAATTTAAAGACAATTAGGCAAACCCGAGGGAATCGATGAAAAGTTAGTTCTTTGCCATTCGAATTAGGCGTACTTGTACTAGCGCTTCAGTCCTCTTGAAAATTGCACGTGAGAAGGGGAAGTTTTATAGGGATAGTGAGGTAGACAAAGCTCTTTGTGAAAGTGATAGTGTGAAGATAATTCTGATATTTATGTTGAATTGGGCAGCAAGTCAAGCACAGAAAGTATGTACTAGTGAAGATGAAGATGTGGTTCAGCAGCCACTTGGGAAAAAAGCACGAGTGGACAAGTGGAAGCGGTGTAAAAACCAGGGTTGTTAAACGAAACCGAACCCACTGAAAAGGAACGGTTCCAGATAGGTTTCAGTTCAAGGAACGGTTCACAGGAACCAAACCGAAAAAGGAACCAAAGTTGTGGAACGAAAGTGGAACCGGAACGAAAGTGAAACGAAATCTTCAGAACGAATGTCGATGGAACGATACTGAACCGTTTCGGATCGAGTTCGCACATGAAATAGTTTCATTCCAGCTCCTTCTACACTGATCCAGCTTTGGTTCCAGCCAGTTTTCAATGGTTTTTACTCACGTCTAACGGCGAGAGGAGAGGGAGAGGGGGGAATGCGAGAGGGGAGGTCGGGGATAGGAGGGGGATCTTAGTTCCTAATATCACCACCGGGAAGATGTAGAGTGCACAGTGAGTAGTGAACGCCGACCTCGTAAGTTGTTTTTCTCGCCGACGGAAAATGGATGTTCGCGGAAAAATTGCCATATCATTAACACATTCAATGATGCCATCGACGGTTGCTACCGCACGCAGACGACCGGCATCGACGCATAGTTGACGCATCTCCCGCTCCATAATAACTGTACCGTTAAGCGATGACTTCGCACATTAGCTCCTCGTAGGAAGCCGGCTCCTCAGTTGAGTTTTTGTCAGTTTGCTCATCGGTTAGTTTGTATTTAGTGTGATTTTTTCTGGAAAAAGGATATTTTAAAAAATAGTGAAATTTCGGTTGGCCATTGGGGATGGATCTAAAAAACCAAGAAGATATTGAATGTGTTAAAACGGCTTACATTAGAAGAATAAAATTAAGCCTAATTAAGCCCCTAAGGTGTCACATATGATTTGCAGACTTCTAGTCTATGCGAGTACCTTGCTCTCTTCTCCGCCCCACGACCAGAATAATGGTGCAGTTTGCTTGGAACGAAACTACTGAACGTATCTCCCAATAACTCTCAACTTGCACCCGAACCCATTCAAGAAAAGGAACCGTTCCGGAATGAAATATTTCGTTCCGACTAAACAATTCCGTTCCAGAACGAAACTAAACCCATCACGGAACATACAGTTTCGTTACGAACCGAAACTAAATGGCAAGAGAAAATATATAGTTTCATTCCGAACCGAAACTATTCTTTAGGTTCGGTTTCGTTTAACAACCCTGGTAAAAACAATGAAAGCATGAAAGAATTTGACTTTTCTGCTTCAACAGGAATAAACCCGAGAGTTCTGAGGAAACTAGGTAGATTCAAAAGAACGAGATATTTTTTTCAATTTTCTAGATGTTGATTATTGGGAATCGATCTGTGATGAAACAAACAAGATTGCAGATACCTATTTGAATTCTCCTACAACACGGAAAAGTAGTCTTACAAAAGAATGGCTCCAAACAGTGCAGAAGCAAAATAGCTGCTTAGGGAGCCTCCCATTTACTGAAACACTATACTATTGATATTCAATTTTTTTCAGACTGCTGTTCCAGTCAACTTGGAAAATCTCTGCAACTACTTGCTATACAACACCAAAGCTTTCAAATAAGAAAGTTTATTTTATGTATTTTAGATAAGCAGAAAAACTTGAAAATTTTATTTACACATCTATATAAATAAAATTGTAACCTCTGTCTGTACATTTGTTTTTTGTCAGGGATTTACTTTTTTTGTGTTTTTTGCATCACAAGATGTTTGAACCGGTTTGCAGAATTGTTGTCTGTTTGTTTGTTACCGCATCACGCAAAAACGGCTGGTCGAATTTTTATGAAACTTGCAGCGTATCTGTAGACTGGTCCAGAATAAAATATAGGTTATGTGGTGTATCCCAAAAAAAAATTTAAGTGGGGGTTTGGAGGGCATCGATTTGGTTTTTCGATGGTAACTCTCGAGTAAATTAACTTAGGAAGTTCAAATTTGATATTTGTCACTTTCAATACAAATATAAGATCAAATTTGTAGATGAGCAAAATCAGACCAAGGGGAGGGGGCACCTGTAAGAGAAATCGCTGATTTCAAGCTAACGGTTGACAAATCAAAGAAGTCTAATAAGATATGGTTTAGGAAAACATTTTGGGTAAATATTTTAAGAAAAATATTTTAGGAAAAAGTCTGTCTGTCTGTTTGTTTGTTTGTTACAGCATCACGCAAAAACGACTGGTCGAATTTTTATGAAACTTGCAGCATATCTTTAGACTGGTCCAGCTTAAGGTATAGGCTACTAGCGGAAACGCTCAGCTTCGCTCGGGAAAGTTTTCTTTTAAGTAGCAAATGATTTTTATTGCTCAGGGCTACTCAACTCAACTCTTTGTCTTTGTGGTTTCCCTCCTAATCATATAGTTTAATTCTCAATACATTCTCTTTCTATATTATATACTAGCTGAAATGCCCGGCTTTGCTCGGGAAAGTTTTCTTTTAAGTAGCAAATGATTTTTATTGTTCGGGGCAAACGTTTCCCATTCCTTAATTACGCAAGCGATGCTTACATTAACACTTACTATTTCATGTATTGTATTGTAAAGTTTTACCATTAATATAATTACGCATTAACGTCTTAATATTCACATGGATAGATGTACCAAGGTCTTTAACCCCTCAACGCCGAGCGACGTGTCCTGCACGTCCAAGGTAGTGCTTGCTTTCTTTACTGTTTAACTCACTTAATATACCATACATCTATAAAACCATAATATATTTTAAAAGAGGAAACTTTGGGCTTTCCTGTAATGCATGTCAAATAATTTTACTATTGTTTCTATATTTTATAATCTACGTCAAAGTTTGCGATGAAATTTTCATTTTTGCGCAGAAAATACGGAGCGTCACCACCTTTTATTGTCTATTGGCGCAAGGGATATTTGTATATATTATATATTTTGAAAGAGGAAGCTTTGATCTTTCTAGTAATGCATATATTGTAATTTTAATATAGTTTTTATAATCTACGTGACAGTTTGCAGTGAAATTTTCGTTTTTGCCCCAAAAATTCGCTAATTACTTAAGGAAGATTCGTCAATCTGAATAAGGTATATGTATTTTGACAAAGGAAGCTTAGGCCTTTTCAGTAATGCATGAACTGTAATTTTGCTAACGTTCTAACATTTTATAATCAACGTGAAAGTTTGCGGTGAAATTTTTGTTTCTGCGCCAAAAAGTTGGAGCACAACCACATACTTTTGTCTAAATACGGAAGGCATATTCGTCGATCTGAATAAGCTATATATAGTTTGATAGAGGAAGCTTTGGCCTCTTCAGTAATGCACAACCTGTAATTTTAACATTGTTCTAACGTTTTATAATCAACATGAAAGTTTGCGATGAAATTCTCATTTTCCCAGAAATTACGATTCCTCTTTTTACTTTCTCGAAGAAGAAATATAATCTTTTCCCTTGTATCTTTGTGGAACCTTGTGAGAAAAGTGGTCATCCGCTTGAGAAAAAAATATGTCTCCTATATACTAAATACACACAGCCCACTTCAGATGCTTCTAAAAATCACTTTTCAATTCACCAAGAATGCTTTCCTCTTCGGCGATCCTTCAACAACCGGCTTGTTCCGCTATCTGTATTGTTTTCAACGTTTACCTAATAAGTCCTTCCATCCTTGAATCCAATTACGCATGTGTACATTTTCTAAAACAATCGGGAAAGGACTTGTGAGCTAATATGTAACTTTTAAAAGTTTACCGTATTCTCTGTCTGAAATCTCATGATAAATACAACTACATATCTCCGCTTCTAATGAACGAAATGTAACCAATTTTTCTATTTGACTTATGTAATGATTATTATTATTATTATTATTATATATAATTATAAATAAAATTAATTAGGTTTTAGTTGGACATTTTTGGCTGCCATATTTTAGCTGAGATATATAATATTTTGATATGGATTCTTTAGATATAATTGAAACAGACCAAGAACAATCCGTATTTGATGATATTGATAACTTTTGTAGAAGTATTTCCGATAATGATGCGATTTTCTATCATTGTAACATAAGAAGTCTACGTAAACACTATGATGAAATTAAGTATATCAGTAATATATTCTTAGACATTGGTAAAAAAGTATTATTTTTACTGACAGAGGTAAATGTTAAAGAGGAAGAAGTGAGTAATTTCTCACTAAAAGGCGTTGATAGTGTACATAAGTTAAGGCTGAATAAACGAGGGGGTGGTCTTATTTTATACATAAATCAAAATATAACACATTGTAAAATAAACATCAGTATGGAATATGCAGAAATTATTGCAGTAGAAGTGACATTAGACCAAACATATTTAGTATTAGGAATCTATAGGCCACCTCATTTAAGTAAACTCTGTTTTATAGAAGAACTTGGAAACTTATTATTGAAGCTTAATAACCATAACATAATTATAATTGGTGATATGAATATAAATACTAAACTAATTGAAGATAGAATAGTAGTCCTATATAAAAATACACTTGCCAGCTATGGTTTTATGGAAATGATTACAGAGTATACCAGAGATGAAGTAGTGAACAACATAAATTATTCCTCTTGTATAGATCATATTTTCCACAGAGGATACATAGCACCATCTAATTTACATAGCTTTGTTATCCAACATAGAATAGCTGACCACTACATTACAGGCTTAAGAATATCTATGAAGAATAAAATATTAACTCGAGTTATGCAAGACAAACAAAATAATGAAAGACAAACATTATTAAATAATAAAAAAATTAAAGACAGTATATGTAACACAAAGTGGAGACAAACAGTAACTTCTGATGATCCCAATGAAATTTATGTGAATATTAAAAATGAGTTTGATAGAATATATGTAGAAGGGAAAGAAAATAGAACCTCTAATAAATCTAATTTTAGGAAAGAATGGATGAATGATGACATTTTATCAAAAATGAAATTTCGGGACAAGTTATATAGGAAATGGAAAAGTAATATTACTAATTCTAGTTATAAAAAAAAGTATAAAGAGAGTAGAAGGGAAGTGCAATTATTAATAAATAATGCTAAAAGAAACTATTATACTCATAGATTTTTTCAAGTTAAAGATGATATGAAAAAACTTTGGAAAGAAATAAACTACTTAACAAAAGGTCATGATAGTTGTAATAGAAGGTTGGATGACAGTATCTTGAAATCTTTTAAAATACAATCAGGAAATAGAGGAATTGTTGAAAAATTTTCAAGTCAATTCAGTATTGAGTATGAAATGAATAAATGTGATATATTCTTTTACTCAAATCTAGGCCCAGATTTACAAAATAGCCTCTTCTTACCATTTGCAACTACAACAGAAGTGTATAAAATAATGACGAATTTAAATTTGAATAAATCCCCCGGTATTGACAATATTCGATTAAAAGATTTATTGGTTAGTGATGATCTAATTTTTGTTATTTCTCAGCTAATTAATGCTAGCATTGATAAAGGTATTGTACCAGATAAATTAAAAATTTCCATAATCAGACCAATCTACAAAAAAGGTAAACATGATGACCCAAATAATTATCGACCAATTGCAATTTTACCATCAATAAATAAAGTAATGGAAAAATATGTGGCAAATCACTTGACGAACTATCTAGAGAAATATAATATAATACACCAACATCAATATGGATTTCAAAAACATAAAAGTACTACCTTATTGCTTGAACAATTTTCTGAAATAATATATGAAAACTTAAATAAAAATAATCATGTTTTAGTTCTCTTTATAGATTTTACCAAAGCATTTGATATTTTAAATACTGATGTATTGATTCAAAACCTACATAAGATAGGAATACGGGGTATAGTACTGGATTGGTTTGTGAGCTACTTGCGGAATCGGTTGATGACTGTAAAAATTGATGGTATATACAGTGAATTTAAGGATATTAAATCTGGTGTGCCACAAGGCTCCATATTGGGGCCGATGTTATTCAATATATTTATAAATACTATTTTTGATGTTGTAGGTAATTGTGAAATATTTGTATATGCAGATGATGTAGCCCTTATAGCTTCACACAAATCAATTCAAAAGGCAAAAAAATACCTACAAGATGATTTTACTAACATACAAAAGTGGAGTCATGACAAGTCATTAGTGATTAATGGGATGAAAACTAATGTAATGCATATAAGTACAGTTAAGATACTTAGAGAGTCAGTATCAATTAAACTGCATAACCATAAATGTTTGCATTCTAAAGACATAAATAATTGTATGTGTGACATAGTAGCACAAAAATCTAATGTTAATTATTTAGGGCTAGTTATAGATGATAAGTTCAAATTCAGTGGCCATTTAAATAAACTTAATGCAAAATTAAGAATACTGGCCTGTAAAATTTACCATGTTAAACATTATATGCCACATAATGTATTATTAATAATTTATAAAAGTTTAGTAGATTCCATTTTAAGATATGGATTAACTATTTGGGGTAGTAGCCCAAACTGTTATCTTAACTTAGTTAAAAAACTGCAAGATAAAATTGTTAAGTCAATAGTGGACTTCGATAGAGGAGAAAATATTCTAGTTTGTTACAAGAAATTAAATGTTTTACCTGTTAAATTTCTCTATTTATATATAATTATTATCAAATTTTATTTTGACAATAAGTATAAAACTGTTAAGGAATTGTCCCATACTATTAATTTAAGGAAAACGCATACATATATGATGCCAAGATATAACAATGATTATGGAAGGAGGGAGTTGAAATACCTTATACCAAAGTTGATGAATAACTTACCACCTGAACTAAGAAATGTTACTAAAATTGCACAACTTAAAAGGGATCTGAAATCATGGTTACTAGCAGATGCCGACAATTATGTAAAATTGTTAAGGTAATCCAATATATATAATAAGCACAAATTTCTACCGGACAGTATTATGTGATAACATATTTGTTTAATATAGGAACCTGCTGACAAGCCAGGAGGCTGAGCAGGACCTAAATGAAATATAACATCTGATAATATATATGAAGTGATATTTTGTAAACATTTGTATTTTGAATTATATTTTGTAAACTTTTATTATGTAACATATGTTTGTATTATTACTGTATTTTGTAATTTGTAATAATAATAAAATAGATCATTAATTATTATTATTATTATTACTATTATTAATGACTAAAACGTTTATATTATTAATGAAACGCCTTTAAAAAATCATAAATACAACACCTAGTTAAAAATATTCAGCCAAGACATGGAAAAGTTCACATGCGACAAACTTTTTACCTAACTGGTTTAGATAGGTACATTCAGCGAATGATGTTTAGTGATGTTTAGTAATGTTTAAATGTTTCTTTGAATAAGATTTCATGTCAATACCTTTCATAGTTCACACTATGCTGAAAGTTATATAAACCGCGAACGCGCACCGTAACAATAAGCGATTACTGTTCATTCGCAGCTATGTAGCAATGTTTGTGTGTGACGTATGATATTTTAAATGATACTGTTTAAAAATTTCATCTTTTATGTACCTACATAAAAATTTCATCAAAAAACATTGAGAACATCAAAAGTTATGATTTTTTAAAGTTTTTCTCAACTTTTTCGTGGTTTTTCAAAAAACTCCTTCCTCCGCTGAGGAGGGAATTCTTAAAAACTCCTCCGTCGTAGAGGGGTTAAAGCAGCAATAAAATTATGTGGATTATGTCAATACTATTAGCCAAAACGTAAACAATAAACAACATCTTGGTTACCGAACAAATGTAAGTAGATGTATCGATTTATGTTGAGATAAATCTTTCAATGTTAATGGTAAAAGATAACAATGTTCTAATATTCCTTAAAAACCATTTGATTCACTTTAAAAGTATTCATAGACTATATTTAGGCATGAATCCATTTGTACCCTTTATCTTGGAGTTAGCTATTCTTCCTCTATGGCATGCCACGGCGTGGATATCTCTAACTTTGAAGAGGACAACAATTAAGAAATTTAGCTTTATTGCTGCCTGGAAAATGGTCATCTAAATCAATAAATTTTGCCCTTAAAGGAAAATTTCGAGTGATTTAGCATGTAATACAGTAGAACCTCAAAAACCCATCATTCAAAAACCTGGCATTCTCAAAAACTCGGCACTTTTTTGAAAGTTATATGTAAAAATTCTTAATACTCTAGAAATTACTTTAAATTACAAATGCTTACCTATTTACATTGTTTCGTATGCCTCATTAGAACCACATGATTAGATTCGTGGCGACAGCATTTGTTTTTCGTTAATGTAATCAGTACTTTTGTTAAATTTTATTATGACATGGCTTCAAAAAAAGAAGAAAACCCTTCCACGCGTGGTGTTACGAAACGTAAACAGAAAAATCTCACGAGTGAAAAAAAAGTGGAATTAATAAGAAAACTTGAAAGAGGTACTTCAGTGATGAGACTGATCGTAAGTTAATATTTTGGTATATTTATATCCAGATCAGTGAAGGGCTGCATGGCATTTTGGGGTTTCTCCACACCATTTCCCATGAATTCTTATGGAAATAGTATTTTGTTTTCCCCATGGGATATAAGAGACTCCACGGTCTGCAAACCTAGACCAAGTTCTTCCTTTGGTCCATGGGATGGCCCATGAAACTTCTTAATTCGATAGCTTCAACGGTGTAAAAAAGTATAAAGAACATACATACACATACATTAAAATATTTATAAGATGTGGTGTATCTCAAAAAAAATTTTAAGTGGGGGTTTGGGGCCATTGATTTGGTTTTTCGATGGTAGCTCTTGAGTAAATTACCGTATTTGACCGAATATAGCCCCCCTGTTTTTGGCCAAAAGTGAAGTGCAAAAGTTGAGGGGGGAGGCTATTTTCGGGCACTAAAAATTAGGTGGGTACAAACAAGTGTGCAAAGCTTCAATAACGATGACTTTCATTTGGGTCAGTAAGTGTTTCTATCCATTGTAAGACTAAACTGCTCGGGTTGCGAATATTTATTTGCAGGCTGATTGACGTCACCATATAGGAAGGATTTTTCAATTATCTGATCACTCTCATTATCGTCAAATTGCAAGTTTTACCGTATTTGCTCGTGTAAGCCGTGCCCCCGTGTATCCCGCGCACCCCGGTTTTTGGGCCAGCTCTAAGGAAAAAAATTTATTTGAGCGGAAAAAGGTTTTTTAAATCACCAATTCCTATTTCTCAAAAATTCTACGCTCAAGTTAAGCATCTTCACACTCCTACGTGACGAATTTATTGGGTGATCTCTTTATATTGGTACTAGCAGAAATCTCCTTGGTAGTCCTCTTTTGTTACACACTTAACTGTTTTGTCGTCATATTGGTCATGTTCGGCAGAAATCGCTCCGGTAGCGATCATTCTGCTGTACGTAATTTTCCAGCCATATGGTCACTGATCCCTACCGTAGCGGTCGTCATTTTTTTGGCGAACTAAAATTATGATCAGTGATCATTCAATGATCACCACGGTGGCTATGACTTTCATAGACGTATCATAGAATAAAGGAATCATGCCGTATCTGAACATGGTAGGCATCGTCTGCCGTGAGAACAAAACCCCCACCAACCCAAACTGGTCGCGCATGCCCCGTGGCCTCCGTGACGATTGCAGCAGAAAGCCATCGAGTTTGGGGAGCACCCATTAATAAACTTAAAACTCATTAAAAATTTTTATACAATAAATGAAAATGACTAAATACACCGAAATTTAGAAATAGAATAATAGATGCGGCATGGGTGCTAGCTTAATGTATATTTGTTTACCGACACGACATTTTGGGAAAAAAGGTTAGCGGCAAATAAAAGAATTCGTGTAAGACACGCACCCCCTTTATTCCACCGGCGTTTTGGGAAAAAAGGTGCGCAGCTTACACGAGCAAATACGGTAATACCAATAAAATTAACCTTACCAGAGAATGGACTAATTGCCTGGCTAAGCTCGAATTGTTAATTACACAAACGAAAGATAGATTAGCATTGCACATCAAAATATGAGCAAAGTGCGAATTTATATTGCTGCATAAATTGGTATGTTATTTCGACTTGCTAATATTGCTGCATTAATTAGTATGTTATTTCGACTTATACTCCCTAAAAATGTATTTTTGTTCATTTCCTTGTCAAATCTCTCTTTCATTAGTATACCCTCTGAATTCTGAGGTACAAATCTGAAAACCTTAAAATTCCAATTAGCATTGCATTTTATCACTCACTAATTGGTACTTTTTTATTAAATGAGTGCAAGTTTGATATTTCTTCAAATTATACAGCATGTTTCATGACATTAAAATCCTAAAAATGATCATGTCCTTTCAGAGTATTAAAATATTTTCTAGATTTGTGTGAGAAAAGATGGGTAGAGGGGCTATATTCGGAGGGGGGCTATATTCGGTCAAATACGGTAACTTAGGAGGTTCAAATTTGATATTTGTCACTTGCAATACAAGTATAAGATCAATCTCCTATATATTTATGAAAGTTTGTTTGTTTGTGCATCTATATACAGGCGACTCCCGAGTCTCGTTGGGGATGCGTTCCTGAAAACATGTTTGAATCTCAAATATTCGAGAGTCGAATGCCGTTTTTCAATATACTTGCATGTTATAATCGGGGGATACATTCCCGCATCTCGGAAAAAAGTCTCCCCTCACGTTCTATAAAGATAAAATAACATTACTAATATGTTAATACAACAATATTAAATTATGAATAAATTATATAATAAATATTTTAAATGTATAACTTATTTTTTGCACTAAAAAGGAAAAAATAAATTTGTGTTTCGAACTTCAAAGATAGATGTATGCAATATGCCCTGCAGATGGCCTGGTCCGGATCGCGGGAGTCGTTTGTTACAAACGACTCGCGCGAGCTGGATAACATACCTGCGTACATCTATCTATACATACAACTATTTATCGCAGCGAAATTAATATAAAAGTTATTAAAAATGCACAAAATAACTTAAGAATAAAGACACAATAAAATTAAAAATATTTTCATACCTTAAATCTTTTTCAACTGCGCTTACTGGACTTGGTTTATTAATTGAGAAGTTGGAAGATTTTAGTTGGAAGAAGAGGAGCTATTGGGTGGGGAACTGTTTATTGTTGTTATCAAATTACCTGAATTTATCATGTTCTAGAATTTTTCCTTCTGTTTCACATAAGTGCTAATAGTTGACACATTCCCAACGATCGTACGATTTCAGTATGGCTTTCAGTATGTTTCTGACACTGATCATCTACCCAAAGTTTTAAAAATTTTTCTATTTTAGCAATCACAACACCACGCCTAGGACTGTTTATTGTTGTTATCAAATTACGTGAATTTATCACATCTAGAATTTTCTCCTTCTGTTTCACATAAGTGCTAATAGTTGAACGACACATTCCCAACGATCGTGCGATTTCAGCTTGGCTTTCACCTTTCTCAATACGCTTTAAAATTTCTAATTTCAATTGATAACTATGAATCTTATGCCCTCTTTTATTTGATTCCCTTACATTATCACTATTACATTTCCTTTTTGATGCCATGTCAAGTGATAAATTTATAAATAAATCAATAAAATAAATAAATTTAAATAAAAGATTAACAGAAAAAAGTGAAATCAGCACAAATTCAAACAATAAGAGCAGATATAACTACGTCTACACCAAAACTAAACCTCGTGTTTGGTCGGAACCAATAACTACATGAAGATTATTTCGCATATATTATCGATCGGCGGGATCGAAATCTCAATTAATCGAGACTCGAACAATCGAGACTTGGGAGTCGCCTGTATTTCCATACCGTTAAAGCTAGAATAATCAAACTTTCAGCAAATACTTTCTTCACAAATAGGAAGGTCGTAGACTATGTTTTAGTCCTAAATGTTTTATATTAATTGTACAAAAAGCAAAATAACTTTATGCCAGTGGTCTTCAAGGTGGGCGATAGCGCCCACCAGTGGGCGTTTTTGGATTTTTGGTGGGCGTTAAAGAACTCATCAAATGCTATTATAATTTTTACACTGAAAAATAAAATTCTATAAAAAAGCTTAATGATACGCACACATATTCTGTACAACTATTTTATGTACAACTATTACAGTTCGTTTGTCGTTAACTATAGTATCATATCATACTATACTATAGCCGGTTCACTAGCTAAAGTCTCTTGGCCTTGAAGACGCCAGTTAGCAGCAGCCAATAGGATACGTTTGTTTTGGAAGGTAGTGGGGAGGAACCCAGTCTCACTCCTGCTCTCGAGGCGTTGCCATTTCTACCGCCGTCCAAAGTCCGGATCAAAAAGAAGGATAGGAAGTATTTTATTTAGAAATTGCGTAGTATATCAGCTGAAGGCGAAAATCCGCGCACCGGTATATGCTCACCCGCACAAAAGTTGAGAGGGGCGATGGAAGGGGAAACGTTCGTGATTGACTACTTGCTCTAAGTAGGCCAAGAGATTTCAGCTAGTGAACAGACTATAGCGACAATGTATCCATGCTGCGGTAAAATCGAAAGGCCCATGAGGGTGGTCGGAATCTCTCGCAGAAACAGCGAAACATTTAAATTTAATTTTATCAAACATATAAAATCATAAATTTTTAAGTAATGTTACTACCACTGAGACCGTATTCGGTAATCTCATCTAACGACAATCCCACTAGTATTAGGATTACCATACGTCCGGATTTTCTTAAAATTTACCGAAATTTTAGCCAATAAAACTTTTTTTTCTGGTTATGCCCATCAAAATCTTAACACTATAGACTTGAGCAATTAGATACCTTGTTTTTTTTTTAAAATTATACTACAGTTTAGGTTTAAAATTAAATTTGTCCGGGTTTTATTATCAGAATATGGTAATCCTAACTAGTATGTACCATTTAGGAAAGAAAGTATGATCGAATTTTTCACCAGCTATGCCAAGATAATGATGAGCAGTTTGTTCGCTTGTTGTTACATACTGAAGTTCGTTGGCCCTCGAAAGGGAACTGTTTGACACGTTTTGTAGAATTATACGATAGCGTGTTGTCATTTTACCTTAATGGAAACAAAATTGACATTTGCAATAATTTAAAGTCGGTGAAAAAGGATGCTCTTTACTTGGCTGGAATATTCTAAAAAAATAATTAATTTAACTTACGACTTCAAGGAAAGCAAGTGACACTCATTGATTGCAAAAATGTTATTTCGGTATTCATTGACAAATTGGATTTATTAAAAAAACATCCTGCAAAAAGAATTTTACCAGTTTCCGGAACTACACAACATCAAAGATGGCCTTACAGCCGAAGACAGACAAGTTTGCAGATCACCTTTCTGTCATTAAAATTGATATGATGACTTGTTTTCGCGATGTCATAGACTTGAAAGTGGATGCCTGGATGCTGACTCCATTCATCACATATGTGTGAGATGTGGTTATTGAATACCAAGAGGAGAGAATAATTAATTCATGATGATGAGTGTAAAGCCAATTTCAACCAAGGTGGATATGTACAACTTTGGCAGAACAAGAAAATGCCCTCTCTGTATCTACGCTTGTGGAAGAAAATACCGTTGCTCTTGTTAGCTTTCCCAGCTTCATATCTAGTCGAGAAGGGGTTCAGTGAAATCGAAAATCTCCTGTCCAAAAAAAGAAACCGCTTACAAATAACAGAAAGGGGAGATCTTAGAATGACCCTTACAGACTTGAAGCCAGATATTGATTCCCTGGTTTGTAGGCAGCAAGCACAAAGTACGCATTGGAATGTTTGCCAAATGCTTATTTTAACATTGTTTACGGATTAATAAACATAATTAAATTTGATGTCTTTTATTAAAAACTTTATCGTTAAGTTCATATGGTAGGTGGCGTAGTGAAGTGGGGCAAGGGGGTGCAGGGTGCAGGTGCCCGGGCGCCGAGTTTAGGGGGGTCGCAAAAATATCAAATTAGCACCCGTCGGATTGAGGTGCGATTTGCACCCCCCCCTTCCCCCTCCCCCCTTTGTAAATCGCTTTGCTACTGCGGGCGCAAAATTATTCCTTGTCCCGGGCGCCAGAAACCCTCACTACGGCACTGGGTGGGCGGTGAACTTCTTTCAAAGGACAACATATGGTAAAAGTGGGCGGTGACCCAAAAAAGGTTGAAGACCACTGCTTTATGCTAATGCATTGCCATCTAGAGATGAGTCAGAAAGAACAGGACAGTTCTTTTCAAACTGTTCTGATGCCTAAGCTGTTGAATAAAATAACTGTTCTCACTAACTTCCTGTTCTCAAAGAACAGGTAACTGTACATCTTATACACAGTAAGGTGGGAAACGACTACTTCCTTATCCGTAATTGGACGGCGGGGACTGATTAAACTACACCTATTTTCTCAAGTCCTACTATTGATTTGAATCAAATTTGGTATGATTGTGGAGAGCTCCCAGGAATAATTCATACATGGTTTTTGTTTCTCTCTGCTCGTTTTATTCAAAACGGCGGCCGAGTGAATTCTTAAATACCATGTATCATCTAGAAATCCGATCAGATTTGAACCAAATTTCCCCGGGCAACGCTAGGAATTTCTGCTAGTTTATGTAATACAATTATTTATAAAAATGTAAACTTTTGATGTTGTTATATTTGTTTATACATCTGTTTATACATACATATTAAACTGCTGCGTTTATTATAAATATTTCTATCAAGCCATGGATAAAATTTCATCTTGATTGCAATGTTAATTCCCAAGATAAAAAATATTTTCCAATTGATGAATTTTACTCAACAGCTCCCTTTGCAAAAATTTATGAAAAATAAAAAAAGAAGGCAGGCATTCCTTAAACCAGCCACTACTTCCACCTCCAATTAATACCCTACTTAAATAACTCCATCAACATCTCAAATTTACCATCTATATGGCAAATCAAATAAAACTCTTTTTTGGCTTCTTTTTCTTGAAATTTGGCTTGCTGTCATTTGTGTACTAAGCAAGAAATTAATATATCCTTCAGAAAAAAACCATAGAGAATATGTAAGAATCAACTACTTCAAAGGAAATGTATATACCTCGTTTAGTCACGTATCCCATCCCCTCATGTACTACACACATCCTTATTTTTCGGCCAATTCTGAGGAAAAAAATAAATTCCTTCCCGAATAATTTGACATCTAGGATTAAAACAAGGTCTGCCTCTTCACTGATTCCCCCACCTTGAAACAAGGTCTGTCCAAGTTAAGCAACTTTGTCTGATGCAATGTACTGGGTGATCTCTTTATGACAATGCTAGCAGAAATCACCTCCTCGGTAGTCGCTACTCTTACGTTAAAGGAGCATCACAGGCTCACGATGAATTCAACAAACCAGATGCAACCTTATTCCGCCAACATTTGCTTGGCCATATAGACACACATATACTTCGTAGAAGTCTTCGTCTTCTGTGAGTATAACTGTAGACCCAAATGTGTTGCTTTAAATTTACCAACACGACTCGCAATATATATTCAATATGTATTCAGAAATCTGCATGTATGATGCGCAGTCCCTTCTTTTACCAACATTTTAGAAAAAAGTTGCATGGGGTACATGAATAAATAAGGTAATACTATAGGACCTCAATAACCATTGTTAACTGGGTCCTGAAATCCCTGACAATAGTCAAAACCAATTTTCCCATAGGGTCAATAATTCACTCAAAAAGACCTTACATGCATCATATAAAACTGAATTTTTATACCTCAGTTTACTGGAAATTTTAGACTGCATCATTTTCAATCAATCACTTCTAGTTTTATTTGAAGGGATGTCACATTTCTGGGCCTTTTAGCACCACTGTCACTAACACTGCATTTTGGGACCATTTTTATCATTTGAGGTTTAATAAGCTACAAAACATTTAAGAACTATGTTAACTGTTGACAAATGAGTTGACAGTTACACCGCACCAATGTGCGAAGGAATTTTTTGCTGTTTGATTCATATATTTAAAGGCAAAATTCTAAATAGTGTACTCTCGATTATCCGTGGGTGGATTATCCATTTTGTGGGTTGTCAGTGCATGATTTTTCTGTATTTCTCACGAATTTTTATTTATGAAAATTGTGCTTTGCACTATTCATGCATTAATACATGCAGAGTCGCGTACTACTTTTCGCTCATTTACTTATGCGAAGAAGACACATTGCGTAAAAAAGATCATACACAAGTTTTTTTAAGGTAAAGCGACCGTAAAATGATATCATGCTCTTTTACTGCCGATTATATTACAGTAGAACCTCATAAACCCGGCATTCTCAAAAACTCGGCACTTTTTTGAGTTATATGTAAAAAATCCTAATACTCTAGAAATTACTTTAAATGATGTACGCTTATCAATTTTCATTGTTTCGTTTACCTCATTAGAACCACATGTTTAGATTCATGGCAATAGCAATTGTTTTTTGTTAATGTAATTAGTACTTTTGTTAAATTTTATTTTGACATGACTTCAAAAAAAGAATACAACCTATAAGTGGTGTTACGAAACAAACAGAAAAATCTCACAATTAAAAAAAAGTGGAATTACTAAGAATACTTGAAAAAGGTACTTCAGTGAAGAGACTTTGCGAAGAATAAAGCATTGGTAGTTCCACTATGCATGACTTAAAGAAGAAAAAAAATGGAAATATTGAAATTTTATGCAGAGTGTGATACACCTAAAGCTATGTGTAGCCGTAAAACACTACACACATCCCGGGTGAATGATGTTGATAAGGTATTCTTTGAGTGGTTTCGTCAGCAAAGAAGTGAAGGTGTACCTATTTCAGGCCTAATGCTGATACAGCAAGCGAAATTTTTTCACAATAGCAAAACGAGTGGTAGAAGATGACATTGAAAACTGGGTTGATATTGACAATAATGCGCCTGTCATACTTCAGCTAACTGATGTGAAATAGTAGACATGGTTTTGAAACCTGAGCATGAAAAACATGAAGAAAATGAAAGTGACGATGATCAAGAGATAGTAAAGGACAAACCTTCAATAGATCGCTGTATACAGTTGGTCACAGATACAATATCTGTTTTAGAACAACGCTCTTGCATTGATCTTCAAGAGATTACATGTTTGTATCGAATAAAAGATATACTTATGAAGGAAAAATCAAAATGCATGAAGCAAGCTAGTTTGCCTGATCTGTTTAAAAAAAATTCTCACAATAATGTGTGATGAAAATAATGTTGTAAATGCGTATTAGATATATGCTTTATTTCACATTCGTTATTTACTTTTTAATGGTTCTTTTATAATTCCTCGTTTTAGTGCATGTATAAGCAATAGTCTTTATAGATAATGGGTTCCCTTTTAATTGTTATTCGTCATTTGAATTGTGTAATCAATTACCAAAAATGTGCATTACTTAAGAATTTTTTATGAATCTTCAAAAACCCGGCAAATGCTAGGTCCTGAGGTTGCTGGGTTTATGAGGTTCTACTGTACATCACATCTTTACGGAGCATAGTGGACACAAATTGTTTCATTGTGATTACATTTTCCCTATGCATATGAAAATTTCCCTTCCCCTCTTTCGTTGTTTATCAGTCCACAGTGTTGTAGTTCACTCGGAAAGCCGTACACTCATACTGTTGTACACACTTGGAAGTGTATACTCCAGAAGTGATGGCAGAAAAATGCAAGAAAATTGTGTTGAGGGCAAAGAGAAAAGAAACACCAAGTGAATGAGTCACAGCCTAGCACTCCAGTATGTTGACAATTTACTTGATTACATAGGGCCGTGGAATTATCAATACAGTGATATTATAGCTGCAAGGAAAATCCGAGTGATCATGAAGAGAAACCTTAATAAGTCAACAAAGCAAGCTAAGATTACAGACTATTTACTAAAAGAAAAGTAAACTGTGTTAAGTGCAAAAACAGGTTGAATAGCATGTAATATGACAGAATGTGAATAATAAAGCAAAATTCTAGATTATCCGTGTTTTCCAATTTTTCATGCTTCTTCTCCCTATCATTAGCCCAGATAATCGAGAGTACACTGTACTATCAGTATTTGTTTAACCCATTTTCAATTTACATGAAATTTCTTCACTCTAACACGATCGACTAAATGTTCTCAGAGAACAGCCACAGCACAACGTTTTAATAGATCAGGGGTGCCCAACCTGCGGCCCACTAAACAAATTTTTTGACAATTTTCATAGATTTCAAAACTTTGTTCATTTATTTTAATTAACTACCAAATATTATTTTCCGTGTAGCAAAATCTGTGAAGATATATAATGTTGAATTGCAACCTCTTAGTAAATATTTCTCAATTCGAGTAAGTTGATTTTTTTTTCTCAAAGATATTTCTAAGATTGAATTACTACATGATTATTAATATTGAAGTGTTAACCTTAAAAAGCTAATTCAAACTTGATTTCCATGCATATGATGCATAAGAATCTCTAGGTAACTTATGATTTAACTATAATTCATAGGCCATTTCCAATGCAGCCTACCAAAGGGTTAACCGCCACCAATGCGGCCCGCCATGCAGAAAAGGTTGCCCACCACTGCAATAGCAATATTTCTCTCTCAGTCACAGTGTAATCGTCATCTTATTCCTTTGTCTACATCAATCAAAAATAGCATTATGAGGCAAAATTATTTTTTCGTACCATAAAAGACTACAGTCGTCCTTATTGCCGTAAATTACGAATATTTTGAATATGTTTACAGTATTCACCGCTACATGCTGCTGGCGCTATATACTGGAAATTACGAAAAAGCAAAATATCTCCGAAATGGATGGTTCTACAAAAATTTATTTCAAACAAAACTTGGAAGAAATATTATTCTCTACAACTTTGGTCCTCACAAAGATTACCAATAATGATGTTTTTAAGGAGATATTTGACAGAAACCGAAAAACCGGTTATTTATAAATACAGTGAAATCCCTATTTAACGTTTGCGTCGGGGACAAGTTTTTTGTACCTTAAATCGAGTAATACATTAAATGGGGGTTATCTAAAATTGAAAGACTAAACGGCAGTTCATTAATGTCATTATGCTTTATTATTTAAAACACAAATATTAACTGTATAGATTAATTACGATCAATTTTTTCATTCGTAAAATTTCACAGAACGAAGATGGTTGAGAATAATACCAACTGTAAGTCCTCTGGCGAAGGTGATTCTTCTAGCTTATGGTTTTTTTGCGAAATTAGTGGTCATTTCATGGTTGTGACCCTCATTGCACCTCCTAGCTGTGAATTTGTGATCTTTAATTTTTCCGAGACAAACTTTCTTAAAACTTTTAAGCAAACAAACACCCTTAATTAAAGCGCTCCTATATAGGAGGAATCAACCAAGCGTGCAGATCCTTTCAGTTTTTTAAGTTCGCATGCTATAATGAATATATGATATAATTGGGCTTGCTTGGGCTATATAAGATAATACAGTAAAACCCTGTTATGATGCCGGTTTCGGGAAACAGAATGTACACCCGCGTTATCGGCAACCCACAGTATTTCGGGAAATAATTTTAAAAAACATGAAAGTATATGCGTTATAACAAATTAATTGCAAAATACTATAAAAACTGATATCGTATTTTGATTTAAATGCATACCTTACTTTAATCGATGTTATTAAAATAGCCCAATATTTTCTTTTGGCGCGACAGCTGATGGCGTTTCTTCGTCACATACGTCTTAATGTTTTGCAAATGTAAAAGATGAAGATGATCACAATCACTCTGTCTCTCCATCGAATTCATCACTTCACTGATGTTATCCAATACTTTGCTTATTTAACACTAGGACAGTGGGACCGGACGACGCCCCGTGAACGGCGGAGGCGGTCATTTTTTAAGCGGGAAAATTTACAAAAAGATTCAAATCAACTTAATTAATTAACGATTGGTTATTTGTTTGCCTTTTTGCCTCAGCTTCAGTACATTTCTTTATGTGCACGATCATGGAATTATCAATAAGGAGTCGCAGTGCACTAACCAGCGAGCGTACTAATATTCGTCAGCAACATTAGTGTGGAATCAGATAATAAGTTAGACACAATGTAGATACGACGAACATAACTGCTGATGACACAAAATGAGAGACAAATGAAGATCTGCTGTAATAATCTAAAGACGGGTGAGGAAAAACGCACAGCGGTCAAAATGACTGCTGCTGCCAAGTAAGGTAAGGCTTTGTAAATAAAAAAGTATTACAGGGATCAGCGTAAAAAACAGGTGAATTGTGCTTGACAGTAATATAATAAAAGTCAGCACAAGTGAAAGAGATAGGAGAAAAAACAAGAACACATTGAGATAAAACGCAAAGCCCAGCGGTCAAAATGACCGCGTCCGCCGTTCTAGTGTTAAGGGGTATCAACCTCACACATCCCTTCATTCTCGCTGTCATCTTCTGATAATTTTTCTGCTCTTCTGCGGTTCTGGACTTCAGCTACAATTTCTTATCATTCTTATAGACAGCAACGGGAGTTTAGCATCGTAGTAAAATTTGAACCAAGTTGTTTACGAAGAAAATAAATCGCGGTATAATTTGAACCAAGTCGTTTACGGAGAAAATAAATTGCGGTAAAATTTGAACCAAGTTGTTTACGAAGAAAATAAATTGCAGTAAAATTTGAACCAAGTTGTTTACGAAGAAAAAAATGGAATCATTTTGGGGGACGACTAGACCTGCGGTATAAATTCGAATCTGCGGCATAGTGAAGCGCGTTATACCGGAGTTTTACTGTATTTACGAGTTTCGAATAATTATTCCTCAGTGAATCAGTGTGGTGAGCGTTGGCAGACATTTCGACGCCTGTTATCGGCTGACCGTGCATAAAATGACAATGCTAACAGTTCCAACGTCCTTTTAGGGTCATTTCGTGAAGTACGTAACAGATTAGGACATTTAAGGTGGATTGACAAAACAACACGACTAAATATTAATTCTTTTGAGTTTATTTAATGTAGTAACAACGCCAGTATGTGTTGTACCATTGACGGTTAGATGGAATTAATATATTACATCTCCACCAAATGAAATATTCTCGAGTAAATGCACCTGAAATCGAGGCGATGCCCCGCAAGGGACCAGAATTTTGTCCCTTAATTGCGGGCAAGTCATAAAATCGAGAAACACTAAATCGGGTGATAGAATATATTATTAATATGGAGCTTTGGTCGGGGCCACAAAAAACGCCTTAAATGCTGGTAAACCTTAAATGGGAGAACCACTGTAATTCCTAAACAATAACTGCTATAGAAAATTGTTTCAAATGAAAGTTGTAGGAAACATTTGTACAAAATTGTATATACAATAATGATGTTTTAATGGAGAAATATAGCAAAAACTGAATCGAGTTTCAAATAAACCTCACCTTCCAGTTAACCGTTATTGTCCAAAAACTAATGAGTTCTTTGTGTTCATGCTAAAGTGTTATATATGAAGTTTGGTAATGATATGGCATGTACTTTTTGAGTTAGAGCACTCACAATCACATACACACAGACATCATTCCGAAAATAGTCTAGTCTAGGGACCTCAAAACGTGTATTACCATTGAAATTTCGAAGTCGATTTTTTTCATGAACGCAATACTTTCCCATTACTACGTATGGAGAAAGTACAAATGGTGACAGTACTTTTTTATTTATTTGTACTACTTGGCGACAAATGACAATTGATCAAAATAACAATTATCGATGGCTACAGTTATCAAGGTCCTACTGTATATATTTATATCATAACAAATAATATTTTATGGTGCATATATGAATAACAATAACTACATTTCAAGCATATTCCTTCTGTGGTAAAAATATGTCCATTCATTCACAATTTTGTCCACACTTCCACCAGCATCACTAGTAACAGTTTCCAACATATTTGCAGGTATGACACCCTTTCAAAGATAAACAGAATTTCACAGCACCCACACCTTAGAAAAAAGGTTGTAAATACATATACATATGGATATCACAATATTTGGACACATTCATTTTTAGGTACTACATCACTGGCAATTATTAGAAAAACTGTGTTAATGGCCTATCAACATTTCCACATTATTGATTTGTTTAATAAATCAATTTTTTTATTGCAACTAAACACTGCTCTAGCATGACATATTACTCTCCAATATACCAACAGCCTTAATGTCTACAATGAATGTCACAGAGTCTAAGAACAAAACGTAAAAGAACACGGTGAAGAATTTTATCAGTATACACTTACTATTTATACTAAATCTGACCAGTTTTATGCACACCTATGGTTTATCATTAGCGAGTTGAACATAACTTACCCATCATTCGAGCCAGTTTTAATGTGGTAGCTCTCATGGCGTGGAGGGGGGAGGGGATGGCGGGATGGACGCTCTAATGTTCCTTCACCTGAGTCATCTAGTTGACCAGGTTCCTCCATGTGGAATGCCTGTTCAATTTCAGGTTTCTTCTCCCAGACTTCTTTGAAGAAAGGAGTATAAAATGCAGCTAAAATGAAAGAAAAATATTTAAATAACTTGAATCACCGATTTTGAAGACTGAAAATTTTAAGTATCAGTTTAGCTTTTGCAAAAAGTAAAAAATATCAAAGAGATTCATACTGAATTGGAACAAAGGTAAAAAAATCACATTTATATATTATATTTATATATTTTTTCTTTGTCATTTGTTTTCTAATGTCAACATGTAACATTTCATATATATCATGCTGAGAGAGATATCTACATTTCTGAGGAGAGAGAGAGAGAACGGGATGGAAAATGGAAGGGAGAATGGGAGGAAGAAGGAAAATCTGAAGCAGAGGGGAAGAATTGGAGGAAGAGAGGGAGGAAAATTGGAAGCAGAGGGAGAAAATGAGAGGGGGATAAGAATAGATAGAAAAAATATGAATAATAATATTTATTTTTACGTTTCCTCAGCAGGATTCAAACCCGCAACCCTAGCAGTGGGAGCTAGACATGCTAACCACCCCTGTACCAAAAACTCAAGAAAGAATCGAGATAAAACTTTAAATTCGGCAGGAATGCTCGATTCATATATTTTAAGGTGATGACAAAAAAAATCTCGAAAAAAGTGCTGGGTTTGACTCCAAGGAAGACATTTCCATTTCCCATAAAACAACACGTAAAAATCGACTTCTTTTTTAGATTCAAATTAGAAAGAATGAACCTACAATCTTTGGATCTGAACCATTTTCAAGAAAAAATTATGAAGTTTCCTATACTGTTCATCTTTTTCCACCTACGTTTTGAAATCACTCATGTTACACATTTATATTCACATATTTTAGGGAAATCTTGCCATTTTAACGGGAAGTTGTCTTGCCTACCAATTACGTTGTTAGACCTCAAAATCCCATTGTTATTTCAATCCTTATGGGTGTAAGAGTGCATTGACTGCTTTTAATACAAGACAGAGAAGGAGGGAGAGGAAATGATTTTCATAACAACATTCTAAAATTATTATATTGAATATACATTTATTCTCTTTTGTGGAAGAATATACGCAACTATTTTAAGTTTAACTAAAGAAAGCCTGTCATATGACAGTTTGATAGTCATTTACTCATTTTTAATGCAGCTATTTGTAGTTTAACTAATGATAGCCTGTCATATACAACTTGGTCAAGGCTCCACAGATAGTGCACCTCACTTTGGGCATTAAATTTAGAAAAGAAAGACAACTGAAAATGCATTATTGAACAGAATAAAAATTATCTTTTGAAATTTCCATACATAAGATATATTATTTTGACCTGTCATATTAACGGGCTATTACCTAGTATTAATATAAAACTTGTGGAGCATTAGCACAAAACTCGTGGAAAATTCTTACTCTTTTGCTGGCAGGATGATGTGGAAGTCATAAAATGGGCCTGGAGCCTATCAGCAGTAGCATTACCCTCAGTAATTAATAAATGACTCAGATCACTACAAAAGAAAGCATTGGCACCACCGGTATCAGTTACTGCTAATATCTGGATCGGCAGGTTTGGAATGTTCATTGAGAATGCACTGAAAATACAATGAAATTTAACAAAATTAAAAACTATCACTGTAATTATTTTAAACAAGGAAAAAACATATATAATTCAATTATTACTCAAACATAACACACAAAATTCTAAATGAAATCAATGACTTAATTGAAAAGTGTTTCCAAATTATTTACAATTAATAGTTTTGTGTTGAATTTTTTTTCATGAATAACTTGGAGAACTAAGTACACTATCAGAATATATTAATTATACCCAAAAATGGCACCTCAACAGAGGAGTAACACTAAAAGTTCAAGCAATTATAATGGATCAAAAATAATTTCCAATAAATGAAATTTTATTTTCCTGATTAATATTTCAACATTTTCAACTTTCCTAAACATTTATTCACCTGTATATTTAACTATTACATATGTATGATTGCACATTATAACAGCACTTAAGTTTAACCACCTCTGGCCAAAAGCGACCAAAACCAATTATACCTTACGAATCAAAGGGGCCGAAAGCAGTCGTTTTATCACAGTCTTAGTCATCACTATGGGAATATGAAACACTTGTTTCAGTTAGAGATGCTTATAACCACTCTACACCATTCTTTCCTCTCACACACTAAACTGCTGAATCTGTAGACACTTAGAAAAAAAATTTTCAATGATAATCCGCAGTTATGACCATAGATAGTCCAAGTGAAGATGTTACTATGACAGAAGTGTACAGAAATGATTCTTTTAGTGATTATGAAAACCCTAGAGCAGGGGTCTCAAATTCATGGCCCGCAGGCCAAATACAGCCTTCATGGTGCATTTACACAGCCTACGAAGTGAACTACTTTATACCGCACGGCCATAACTCAAAGGTGTTTTTATAAAATATTTCATAAAAATCTTTTAAAATAATCTAAGAAGTCTATTAACTCAGTACTTTTAACCCTAGAATTATATAAATTCAAATTTTAAAATCACAAAAAATGTATTTCTCCACTGCACAATTTTCTCGGAGTATCTCAGTACCTTCATTATTTGTCCTATGTGATGGATGGTTGTGTTTTGTTTATATGTGTATGCTTTTATCAAAAAGGTTGCTCACATCTTAAAATTTACAACATTATATGATTTACTGAGTTATTTCTTTCTAGTGTCTGTAAGTTTGCAGAGTCGACAGACTTCACAGGCAGAAGTGATGATGAGTATGTTCCTTTTCCAACCTCAAGCACAAGTAAGGAAACAGAATTTCATTCAAAAAGAAAAACTGCCACTGATTTATCCCAACCACCAACTTCAAGAACTACTCAGATATGCCAGTTGATTCAATCCAAGAAAATTTACCTAATGTAACTCCGGGATCTTAATACAGGTGACGCCCGAGATTCGACAGGGATACATTCCTTAAAACGCAGTCGAATCTTGAACCGTCAAATGCTGAGCGCCATTTTCCCATAAAAGTACATGTTATTACTGGGGGATGCGTTCCAGCATCTCGGAAGAAAATTGTTAAATTTCATCTCATATAACAAAGTTAAAAGATAAAATAACTTTACTAAAGTGCTATGAAAACAATATTAAATCATTAAAAAGCATAAAAGAATTTAAGACTAAAGAAAAACGACTTATATAAACATATTTTCATACCTGAAATCTTTTTCGACTGTGTTTACAGGACTTAGTTTATTAGCTAAGAAGTTGTAAAATTTTTATTGGAAGAAGAGGGGCTGTTTGCTAGGGAAATTGATAAAATAGTTTCAAACCTTCAGCTCCAATAATAAATTTTTTCTTAGAAAAAGTAATAAGGGAAAAACAGACATCTTGAACCACAGTAATGCCTGCTGCACTGGTTGACATGAGCACAAACAATAGTTCTTACGTCTTCGCATTCACTGTCACTGAATTCATGAACTACCATGAATTTCTCTTATGCTCAAAATTACTTTTTGAAACAAGTCTTTCTTTCCGTAAATTTTCTTTCAATTTCTTTTAAACAAATTTGAAAAAAGAAAACACAAAAGTTCTTTGAAAAAATCGGCTTAGAGAGAGTATGCTACTCCAACCCCAACTGAATGCAAAGAGTGCTCCCCAATGATTTCATTAATTCTTCCATTTATAAAAAAGAAAGATGCTCTGACAGTAAAACAAATCTAATAAGCGAAGACTATAGAGATAAATTCCTGGTCTGCTAGCATGCAAAGATGTGGCAGTTAGCTGATGGACATAACCCAAACATTAGAAGTGTCCTAACTGAAAATTCATTGGTAGATTCTTTATAAGTACATCCTAAAAATATTCCTTTTGGTTCCACGGAAAATTCGATTGATATTTGCAACTTCATATCCATAGTTCTCTCTAATTTTTTTCATCCATGGGCAGAATGAATATTACAATGCGTGCCTACATGAAGCTAATGCACAGATGCGAGTCCAGGTTGGTGCGGCCCTGTTCAGATTTATCATAAGAAGATAAACACTGTTGTGCGTGCTTCAAAAATTTACTGAGCGGCACTTCAAAAACTGCTATGCTGTCACCCAGCTTAGAGGGAACCATGCTCATATCCAATGAAATATTTGGGAGGCTATTGGCGAAACTCATGAAAGTCCCTTCCTGGAGCCAGTATCCGAAATAACAGAAACATCAAGACAAACCTGTGGCTATTGTCCATAAAATTATGAAGACAACAACCTACTGCAGTCATTGTAAAAAACCAATTTGTGGTGAATATCGTGCACATTGTTGTACTGAATGTGACCAAGTTTTGATTTATTTTAATTTGCATCAAAATTCTAAATTATTAAGATAATAACAATATAAATCATAATTTTTTGTTTAAGATTATCCAAAATTAATACGTTTGATTATTATATATTCATCTTTATTTATTGTGTTTAATGAGGGCTTGTAAAATTTACGATTTCATTTTATTCATGAATCAAAACATTTGCCTTTCCTAACTCCCCCCTCCCTCCCTCCTCTACCTATCTTGTTTCAGTGTGTCTAGCACGTGCATACGGGGATTTCCCGAGCAAACCGTTCGCGGCATAGCAGCCAACTTGGGAGAATAATTTAAGAATAAAAGCGAAAAGAAATGCCCAGGTGATACTCGTGTAGTACTAATGTATGTTATGTAATACAGTGTCCATATCTGATTGACGAGAAATGGCTATTTTTTTTACAAGAATAAGATCCCGGGGAATAACGAGGTCAAATTACTCTTTTAGTAGAAGTTGTTAAGAATAAGTGAATAAAATGTATTTTATGTCGCTGTAATTTTAATTAATACTCCTTATTTAATTACGACCTGAAAATCTGAGTGTTCATACTCGTTGGTATTTTGAAATAAATGACCCCAGCTGTCTAAGTACTTTAAAATCAAAATTTTTCCTTGCGTGGCCTTGTGAAAAGTGGGGATCGGCTTACAATCGATTAAATAGTACTATATGATTCTAGGGTTAAAATATCAGCAGTTTATTGTACACTTTCCTTTATAACACCCTGCACAGTTGAGAAACAAGAATGTTCTTCCCTACTGCCAGCTTGTTTCTAGTGACTGACATTCCTTAACCTCAACGTCAAATCTAGTATTTTTTTGTAATTTAAGGCTGCAACATAAGGTTCTTTGTAACCAAAGAATATTAAAAAGTATGTGGAATGGGAATGTATGGAACGCGGCCTACTGATTTGGTACAGCATCTTAATGGGGTTCACAAGTTTGGTAAAGAGCCATCATGAGGCCTGTGCACAGATGTGAGTTTGAGACCCCTGTTCTAAGGCTTCAAAACTATTAGATATTTAATATAAAATGAAGATTTTAAGTAATAAATTGAAGAAAAAATTATTGATTTTACAGCTGGCTGTTACACTAATTACTTTAAGCAGTACTCTTCTAGAGTTATATAAATTGTCCTCCCTCTATTGGTGTTGTAACATGAATTATCACATTCAAAATATGTGCACATTTTTAGAAACACTGTATTATAGAGCTATAATTTACCGTATCTGCCTGAATAGAAGCCGACCCCCCAAAAATTTCCACAATTTTTTGGCAAAAACGTACATTTCGTAGATTTTATGCTAAAGTGTGCTGAGCATTCATGCACATCTTAGAATGCATTATTCGAGATTGAAGAAATGTGTGGGAAATGGTTTAGTTGTTGACATTTTGAAATATTATTCCAATTAATAATTTTGCGTTGCTGAATAATGTTCCACATTCATTGACAATAATTTCATTCATCTTCATTTCCACAAAAGGTCAAATATAGTAACAGTGATCTCGCCAAGATATTTTTTCATCCAAGTCTATTTCCAACGAAATTAGCATTTACACTGCCTTATGAAACTTCATTTTTATAATTATACACGTTCCATGTAAAGTTTTACCGAAATTCAAACAGTTGAGCGTTCAAAGCTGTCAACGCATTTTGCATAATCGTCAATTTACACAAGCGATCTCGCCAAGATATTTTTTCATACAAGTCTATTTCCAATGAAATTAACATTTACATTGCCTTAAGAAATTGCATTTTCATAATTATACACGTCCCATGTAAAGTTTTACCGAAATTCAAACAGTTGAGCATTCAAGGCGTAATGCATTTTGCGTAATCATCAATTTATGCAAGCGATCTCGCCAAGATGTTTTTATATATATTCATCGTAGGTCAGATATTTACTTTACGAAAAATATAGTACTATCATTTGTACGCAAAGGCAATGAGAGACAGAGATTTAACCATAACCCAAATTTTCCTTGGACTCGCATTTAAGCCGAGAGGTGATTTTTTCATCATAGATTTTGACAAAAAACATCGGTTTGTATTCGGGCAGGTACGGTACTTTACATAGCATACCAGCTATATCTTCAATAAAGAACCAATGACTTTCAAAAATATCTCAATTTAGCAGTAAGTTCCCTTTAAATTACAATGCTACATTCAAAGTCTAGCAAAAGTCTAAAAAAGCAAACAGTGATGAACAAATATTTTTATATACTTCAATTCTGCAGAGTAAAATAGAAAATACTAAAGGGGCATTATAAACACTTACTTGAGCGTAGCGAGAGAGGCTTTCCTTTTGGTGGAGTAGACTAGGATAAAACCATGCACGAGTTCCTCCCTGAATGCATTAGCACCATGGTAAGAAGAAATAATAACTTCCACCTTCCGTTTGGAATCACCAAGGAAAGTCTCCAATATTATGCTCCGGTCACCACTTAAAAAACAGCACTGGTGGCTCAAGAGTGGTCCAAGCACATTTTCAACAGAATATGGATCACCACAAAACATGCACATAATAATCCTGCAAGACAAACAAGTTTATGAGAGAGTGACTCTTGGAATAAAAAGAAAACTATGAAAAAAGGAAGAATATGGCTTACCTGATATCAGGTTCAGAGCACTCCATTACAGACTGGTATATATTAAGAAAACCAGCACGGTGATGAATACTTTGAATTAGCTGTCTTAATGCATCTCCTACAAGGGATGCATTAAACCGTTGCCCAGGTGCCACATCTTCCAAAGAAACATCAATGAAAGGACACTGCAAACTGAAACAGAAATTATAATATTAACTATTTAGCATAAAAAGTTACCAACATGATGAATTAAATCCTGAAGGTTCTTTATAATAAAGCAAAACCTAGGCAGTGTTCTAAGTAATAAGATAGATTTTACAATTGCTTTTCAATTGTTTTACCATGGAAAATTTTATAAATTATCATGATAAAATTTCTTTAATTAATTACTCTGAGGAGAGTTGACATTTACAATAATTTACAAAATTTTCCAGGATTTTAATATTTACATTAACTTAAGTTTACTTATAATTTTTCTAATTAGTTTAATGAAAATGTAACAAACATAGAAATAATGTAAAAAGCATTATCAAAATGAAAAACTCTTGCAATGCTATACCCCATTTCAAATATCTTTGCGACTGACAAGGGGAGGACCAGGCATCTATATCACGAACCATGACCAAACTTCGCTGGTGGATAGAAGGGTAAAAATAAACAGACACGTGTCTCGGCTTTTGGCTCCATTGACACTAGTTCGCAAGAAATCAGGGGTCAAAGTTTACTGAAGCTTACTGCACCCCTTAAAACCTCTTAGCGGAGAGAGTATTATTAGGCTGTCAGGACAGTCGAGTGGCTAAGGTGCGAGACTACGAAGCTGATGCTTGTTGTTTTGAGGTTTGAATCAATATGCTGGCATTTTTTTTATCTTTGACAATGAAGTACAGGCAATTCCCGAGATTCGAGACTTCGAGATTAGACAAATTCGAGGTTTCGACCCAGCCGATTGAATTGGGAACTAGTTTATGCGAAGTAATTTTCATCCCGACCAACCACGCGAGGTATAGTTTTAGTGAAGACATAGTTATTTCTGCTCTGTTTGAATTTGTGCTGATTTCACTTTTTTCTGTTAATCTTTTATTTAAATTTATTTATTTTATTGATTTATTTATAAATTTATCACTTGACATGATATCTAAAAGGAAATGTAATAGTGATCATGCAAGTGAATCAAATAAAAGAGTGTCGTTCAACTATTTGCACTTATGTGAAACAGAAGGAGAAAATTCTAGAACGTGATAAATTCATGTAATTTGATGGCTGGTTTGACAGATTTAAGAGAAGGGCAAGTTTGCATAACCTTAAATTAACTGGCGAGGCTGCAAGTTATTTTGTACTTTTTAATAACATTTATATTAATTTTGCTGCGATGTATAGTTGTATGTACAGATAGGTGTATTCAGGGATGTGCTGCAGACAGCCTGGTCCAGCTCGCGTGAGTCGTTTGTAACGAACAACTCGTGCAAGCCGAGATGCAGGAACATATCCCCCAATTATATATGGAAAAACGGCGTTCGACATTCGACAATTCGAGATTCGACCACGTTTTCAGGAACGCATCCCTGTCAAACCTCGGGAGTCGCCTGTATATATAAGTTTTATTCTTTTCTGAAAAAATGCCTTTGATTATTATTTTAAGAAAAACCAATTATGCAATTCATGCACGGTAAGCATATGTGTGGGACAAACAGTTCCTATTGCTTACATAATGCAAAATATTTTATTATTTTTAAGATATATTTTATTCTAATGGAGAGAAAACAATTCAAAATACAAGAATACAAGATGTATTAACCCACAGGCATGCACACACACTATGAAGAAAAAAAAATCGGTACAACATACATTGTACAAACTTTCTCATATACTAATGCGTCGTTTAGTTATCTTTTTAAAAATATGAACTATGCAGAATCATTATAAACAACAACTTAAATAACTATACGAAATTTGATGAAAATCGTATGAGCTGTTTTTTCAAAAATCCAACTGTTATTAAAGTTGCCCAAGAATAAACTAGCCTTATATTCCTTCTTTGAGAAATATGAAATATGTAGTATTATTTCAGATGTAAACTCAAGTAACTGTAGGAAATTTGATCAAAAATATTGTAGCCGTTTTTAAGAAAATCACGTTGTTAAAGATGCCTATAATAAACTAGCCTTATATTCATTTTTGAGAAATATGAACTATGTAGTATTATTGAAGACGTCAAATCAAGTAACTGTAGGAAATTTGATCAAAATCGTTAGAGCCATTTTTGAGAAAATCAAATTGTTGTTAAAAATGTGTAGAATTAACTTCCCTTAATTATTGAGTAATGTCAACCATTTCTTCATAGCTTCTACTCTGTATGATAAAAGTATGATAAAATGCCTAAGTACAAGATTTCATTCATTTTCACTCTACCATTTAGGCTCTAGAGTCAATAACAGTAAGACAGACAGCATTGTGAATACCACTTTTTTGGACCTAGCTACACCTAAAACGTATAGCCATCAAAATCTCGAGGTAGAATTTTTTCGCAATAACAATACTTTCTCAATATACTTCGTAATGAGAAAGTAAAAAGTAGATGCACTAACAAAGAATGTTATGGATTACAAACAAAAAACATTGTTCACCTAATTAATATAAATACATTGTGCACATGAATAAAAGTAGGCTGTGTGCTACTGCCGGTTCCAAAAGTATGTATACCCGAGTTTGAGGCTAAGTAGATTGATAACGGCCAGCCAGATTATAACGTACTTTACACAGAATTTAGCTTGTTTCAATCTGCGTTGAACCATCATAAAGTGATATTTTTAAGATTTTTTTATAATTGTGATTTTGACGTGAGAACAAAAAAAGTGCCCTATTTTCGGCCCTCAAGACCCGATACCTAACTTTAGTGCCTTCTAAAACCAAAACGGATAGTACGATTCTTATCAAATTTTAAAGAAATATAGAACATACATATCTAAATGACCATGTAAACTTTCAAATCCGTATCTTTGTTTGATGAAGAGCTGTTATTAAGTTTGTAAAGTAACTTTTTCTCCGCAACCAGAGGTCCGAGAAAGACGCGCGTCATGCCGTCGTCTTTGTTTCAGCGCTGTTAGTATGATTGCCATATTGTCTTAACTGTAAGTAGCGTTATTTATTCCATGTCGATTTTTATTTGAGTTTCATTTTAAGAAGCAGTTAATGCTGCGGTGGGCGGGTGGGAACGCCTTCCTCGGGTGACTTTCACCTTGGTCGCAGCGCACGATGTTGCCATTTACAATCGGGTTTGTCATGCGGTTGTCGACATTGAGTGACTCATGTACCCTCCAGTTCATTAGTGACTCATGTACCCTTAAGTACCGAATATGTAGCCACTCATTCCTGCTTTACGTGCTGTTGGGTTCACGTCAATTGAAGATGTCTCCCAGATCATGGTTTTCTGGAGGTGAAATCGCAATGATCCTGAATGCGATTTGTTTTTTTAAACAGGAAGGTGAAAAGTGCGGTGATAAGCGCTATCCCATATATAAATATGTATCGGAGTGTCTTGGAATTTCTTATATCTCGGTGAAGAAAATTGGAGCTGCGAATAGGGAAAACGTGGGGGCTGAATTACCTGTGGCTGCCAAGAGACATTGTTTAAGGTATGGGCGTCCTAAAATAGAAATAGACTAATTTACCCTTGGAGTTATTCGCAGGCACATTCACGATTTTTACATGAAGAAACTATTCCCAACCATTGAAAAATTGAAGCAAAAACTGGAAGGAAGCATGAGTGATTTTCCTGAAATGTCCATTAGTACACTCCGTAGAATAGTAAAAAATTTAGGATTTCGTTTCAAAAAAATGAACAGGAAGCCAGTTTTAATGGAATCAGTAGCAGTCGCGGCTTCTCGGCATAACTTTTTGAGAATTCGGAACCTACGATCCAAAGGATACAAAATTTATTATACTGACGAGACTTGGTGTGGCCAAAATCACACAATGACATATGGCTGGCAAGAGAACATAGTCGAGGCACTCGAGTGTGACTTTAACAATTATGACCTCTATCGTATGCACCTACAGGAGATTTTTGGCTGGCGAGGTGGCTTCAAAACTCCGTCTGGGGCTGGAAAACGTGTAATTATTTTACACATAGGAAGTGAGGATGGATTTTTAGGGGGAGCTGAACTCTGTTTTGTTGGCCAGAAGGGAAGTTCCGACTACCACAAGGAAATGAACGCCCAGCATTTCGAGGAATGGTTCCGAAATGTTTTGAATCTCCTACCACATAAGTCAGCAGTTGTCATAGATCAAGCACCATATCATACAATGAAAGATCCTGCCACGAAAAACCCATCAATGGCTTGGAAAAAAGCGGAGATTACTGCCTGGTTGGAAAGAAAAAATATTCCAATCCCACCCGACTCAACAAATTTGAAAGCTTGACCAAGGCGGCTCTTATAAAGCATGCAAGACCTTACTTTAAAACTCCGCAGAGGAAGCTCGATGTTATTACAAAAGAAATACGACCTGATGTGGAGCTTATTTGGATGCCCGTTGCCCACTGCGAGTTAAATGCAATAGAATTAATATGGGCATATGTAAAAAATAAGGTAGCTAAAGTGAATATAGCGAATGCTGCTGAAAAAGGAAACAGTGTGAACGTGACGTGTGACCTTTGTAAAGAAGCGTTGCGGTCGGTCACCCCGGAATTATGGAAGAAATGCATTCAACATGCCCAAAAAATTGAAAACAATTATTGGGAAAAAGATCACCTCACGGAAGACATTCATGAAATGCAGCCCATTATTGTGAATCTACAGAGTTCTGACTCATCTGGTGACAGCGACTCGGATTCGGAACTTGATGGCGATACATCTGATTTTAATGAATGAGACTTACATATGCATTCAGTCCTCTTTCGGTGTGGGGAAAAGTTAATAAAATTATAAAAAATTTAAAAACAAAAAAAATCATAAATGAAAATAAAAATATAAAAAATACAGAAATATAGAATCACATTTTTAAAGCTGCCAATGGAGGTCCAAAGCCCTCATAAGAAAAGCACGATAGTAGCAATGTGGATAATACATTAAAATAATATTGTTTTCGTTCGTTACATCATATTATTAGGATGGCAACAGCTGGCAACATCGCGCGCTGCGACCAAGGTGAAAGTCACCCGAGGAAGGCGTTCCCACCCGCCCACCGCAGCATTAACTGCTTCTTAAAATGAAACTCAAATAAAAATCGACATGGAATAAATAACGCTACTTACAGTTAAGACAATATGGCAATCATACTAACAGCGCTGAAACAAAGACGACGGCATGACGCGCGTCTTTCTTGGACCTCTGGTTGCGGAGAAAAAGTTACTTTACAAACTTAATAACAGCTCTTCATCAAACAAAGATACGGATTTGAAAGTTTACATGGTCATTTAGATATGTATGTTCTATATTTCTTTAAAATTTGATAAGAATCGTACTATCCGTTTTGGTTTTAGAAGGCACTAAAGTTAGGTATCGGGTCTTGAGGGCCGAAAATAGGGCACTTTTTTTGTTCTCACGTCAAAATCACAATTATAAAAAAATCTTAAAAATATCACTTTATGATGGTTCAACGCAGATTGAAACAAGCTAAATTCTGTGTAAAGTACATTATAATCTGGCTGGCCGTTATCAATCTACTTAGCCTCAAACTCGGGTATACATACTTTTGGAACCGATAGTAGGTTCATTTATTGTACACCAATAACTGAATTATTGATAGTCAGTAATTTTACTTTTCATTAATCACTTTCTGACGAACTGTCCTCATCAGCACATAATTTTGGATGATACTTGTCATAAAAACAAGGAAAATAATGAATGGCCACACACCTAGTGCATTTTATGAAACTTTTCCCACCACATTTGCAATCACGACTGCATAGTTCGCTGGAGAAACACAACTCAATGACATTCATGAATACTTCTTCTTTCCACAAGTTTTGAAGCATACCACACATACTGCAGCATAGGTGTGAAGTGTGGCGCAGAGAGTTGGTGATGCAGCAGTGAGTGGATTCTGATCGCGTCCTCACACGAGCTGATTTCTCACCTCTCTTGCAGAAGATATCTAAAATTTTGGATGTGGGCAATAAACTGTTTCACTTGCCTATAGAAACTGACGTTGCATGGCTTCACAACGGCGTACATTTGGATGATATAACCTTTAGTTTGCAGGTTGGCACATCATTTTCGTCAACAAATTTTTCGTCGTACATGGCTCCATTTGTTTACCCACCCCAAGAATCTATTATCAGCAATAAGTTTCCATTCCTGACATAAGGTTTTAGTACGTTCTGAAGAAATGATTCATACAGGATTGAAGTCAATTTTCCTGATTTGGAACAGGTGACAAATACATTTACATACTCGCCCTGTAATTCCTCGACTTTTTCACCTACTCTCGGTCCAAATTTGCCAGCTGGTTCTTGCATACACAAAAACACTACTGGCATTAACTTGCCCGATGCAGTTAGCAAGTACTGTGGTGTATAGGAGAGAGTTATTTTATTCATATTTTTGACAGCAATGTGGCGACCAAAAAACAAAGCCACATAATCCTCTAACTACCGTATTTGACCGAATATAGCCCCCCTGTTTTTGGCCAAAAGTGAAGTGCAAAAGTTGAGGGGGGAGGCTATTTTCGGGCACTAAAAATTAGGTGGGTACAAACAAGTGTGCAAAGCTTCAATAACGATGACTTTCATTTGGGTCAGTAAGTGTTTCTATCCATTGTAAGACTAAACTGCTCGGGTTGCGAATATTTATTTGCAGGCTGATTGACGTCACCATATAGGAAGGATTTTTCAATTATCTGATCACTCTCATTATCGTCAAATTGCAAGTTTTACCGTATTTGCTCGTGTAAGCCGTGCCCCCGTGTATCCCGCGCACCCCGGTTTTTGGGCCAGCTCTAAGGAAAAAAATTTATTTGAGCGGAAAAAGGTTTTTTAAATCACCAATTCCTATTTCTCAAAAATTCTACGCTCAAGTTAAGCATCTTCACACTCCTACGTGACGAATTTATTGGGTGATCTCTTTATATTGGTACTAGCAGAAATCTCCTTGGTAGTCCTCTTTTGTTACACACTTAACTGTTTTTGTCGTCATATTGGTCATGTTCGGCAGAAATCGCTCCGGTAGCGATCATTCTGCTGTACGTAATTTTCCAGCCATATGGTCACTGATCCCTACCGTAGCGGTCGTCATTTTTTTGGCGAACTAAAATTATGATCAGTGATCATTCAATGATCACCACGGTGGCTATGACTTTCATAGACGTATCATAGAATAAAGGAATCATGCCGTATCTGAACATGGTAGGCATCGTCTGCCGTGAGAACAAAACCCCCACCAACCCAAACTGGTCGCGCATGCCCCGTGGCCTCCGTGACGATTGCAGCAGAAAGCCATCGAGTTTGGGGAGCACCCATTAATAAACTTAAAACTCATTAAAAATTTTTATACAATAAATGAAAATGACTAAATACACCGAAATTTAGAAATAGAATAATAGATGCGGCATGGGTGCTAGCTTAATGTATATTTGTTTACCGACACGACATTTTGGGAAAAAAGGTTAGCGGCAAATAAAAGAATTCGTGTAAGACACGCACCCCCTTTATTCCACCGGCGTTTTGGGAAAAAAGGTGCGCAGCTTACACGAGCAAATACGGTAATACCAATAAAATTAACCTTACCAGAGAATGGACTAATTGCCTGGCTAAGCTCGAATTGTTAATTACACAAACGAAAGATAGATTAGCATTGCACATCAAAATATGAGCAAAGTGCGAATTTATATTGCTGCATAAATTGGTATGTTATTTCGACTTGCTAATATTGCTGCATTAATTAGTATGTTATTTCGACTTATACTCCCTAAAAATGTATTTTTGTTCATTTCCTTGTCAAATCTCTCTTTCGTTAGTATACCCTCCGAATTCTGAGGTACAAATCTGAAAACCTTAAAATTCCAATTAGCATTGCATTTTATCACTCACTAATTGGTACTTTTTTATTAAATGAGTGCAAGTTTGATATTTCTTCAAATTATACAGCATGTTTCATGACATTAAAGTCCTAAAAATGATCATGTCCTCTCAGGGTATTAAAATATTTTCTAGATTTGTGTGAGAAAAATGGGTAGGGGGGCTATATTCGCAGGGGGGCTATATTCGGTCAAATACGGTAAATGCTATATTGTACAAGAAATAAAGTAACAACAAAACAAATGCTCTTGAGCCGTAACAACAGTCTCGCAACTTAAACACTTCAGAAAATGTCAACTTAGAGTTACACTCTGTCCTCCGGAAACTTTAGCACACGGCCCTTGCGAGGAAGCTCTTCTCGCTTTTTCACTCCGTCACTCGAAATCTCTAACTCTCGCCGGCGGTGACCCACGGCTGCCGGTGTCTCAGGATGCCTCTGCCCTTGTTCTCTCGACGACCACGGTCATGTGATGTCGCCGTTCAGGGGAGGTTCGGCGGGTAGCTTAAACAGGCGACTCCTCGACTTCGTATTGGTTAATTTCCTGATTACGTTATATAACCATGAGAAAAGGAGGGAATGGGAAATAGGGGTAATATTCGCCCTATATAAAGCGCGTTGCTGTGGGAACCGCCATTTGGCGTTCTTTTCGCCAACTACGAAAGACGCCGACAACGAAAGGCGGCGATATTCGGCGTTTTTCGTCGCGTTTATTCGACAAGTGCTTCGTTAAGTGCGGAGGTGCGGGGAAAATCGCTGCAGCAAGATGCACCAATTTTTCCCCTTTATGGGATAATGTGCACTTAATGTCTATCCTGTATTCACACCCCGTTTGATCTGTATTTATTACATAATCAAGGTTGTAATGGGGGATAAACAGGGCTGTTTGTTTCTGGAAACGTTGGGCAGCTGCCAGGGTTTCTTCTAGAGTGATTTGATCTCTAGATGATATGTATTTGGTAACTTTACATTGTCGTATCTGGAATTGTCTCTTGAATAGAATTACTCATGACCTGGAAGCAGTGAATTTAAATTCTGGCGACATATGCTGGTAAGCTGCCTCAAGTGCCCACTGTTGCAAAGTTCTAGTGGTAACCGGTTCGTTTCACTTCCTGGACTCAATAAAACAGTCGTATGTCCAGTCGTTGATCATGTCGTATTTCTTTCTCCCATTCAGCAATTTGTCCTTTGTGCCACAGCAAAGTTAAACCCTGGTGCCTTAAAGTGGATAAACTCCAATTAGGATGCTGTTTGGCCAGGTTCACCACTTTGACTTTTGAGGGGTATGCAATCGTAATTATGCATATTATTCTCTGGCTTGTATGAATCACTTTCTTTTGAAGGTTCATGCGAGCTGGAGCTTTCTGTTTCCTCTTTGTAGTCAGACACTGCAATAACGTCATCACCTATGTCAACTTCACTTTCATGGTAGAGTTCATCTGTTTCTGCAAGCTCCAGCTCTCCAAGCATTTCTACGAAACGTTCAACAGCTTCCTGCCCAATCAGCTTGGCTAGCAATGAAATACTCTCAGTTTTGAAATCCCCGATGATGTGCATTTCCTGTAATGACTCTGTGAAACAGGAATGGATTACCATTATTATTAATACCAAGTTAGTGATGTTAACAAATAATAGTAAATAAATATGGTATTCTAAATTTGGATACGAAGTACAACAGCATCAGTCACATCTTGTTTGTCATAACCACATATAAAAGGAAGTCCTTCATTGTCTTCACTCAAACAAGGAACCTGATCCATTGCTCATTCTTTTGTAAAAACACGCAGCAGTCACCGATGTCTGTAAATGTTTCCTCACCACTCACTAAAACCACTCAGGCAGCCAAGCCAAAAAAAATGCCAACATAGGGATACAAACCTCAAAACAACAAGCATCAGCTTTGTAGCCTAGTGCTTTAGCCACTTGACCATCCTGACAACCTAATAATACTCTCTTCACTAAGAGGTTTGAAGAGGCAGAGTAATCTTCAATGAACTTTGACACCTGATTTCTTGCAAACTAGTGACTATGGAGCCAAAAGTCGAGACGTGTCTGTTTATATTTATCCTTCTATCCACCAGCAAAGTTTGGTCACGGTTCATAACATCAATGCCTAGTCCTCCGCTTGTGAGAGAGAGAGAAGAGGAAGCTTCCCAAAATATGACCATGCGAGAACCAATAGGAGGCGGAGCGTCTCTGGGCTCAACTTCATTCTCTCTCAGGTCTCCATCGTGTCAACTTCGAGTCTCTCTGTGCTGTGTTGCCAAGTGCTTGTTACTTCATTTAGTTTGTTACTTTGCCCACCACAAGGTACATTCCAGAGTAGTAGATATGGCAATGCTGAGTTTGAGTTCTCTCCCCAGAAGATGTCTCCCTATCTCCTAGTAGCAGAGACACATGAGCAGTCCCGAGGACGTATGAAATGTCAGTCGCAAGGTATTTGAAACGGGGTATAGCACCATATGTATTAATGCCTTAGAAAATTTTTCAAGTTTCTAATACTGGTGCAGTAAAATCACATTATAATGTACTGTTTCACTTTAACATACTTCTCTATTGACTTCTATAGTTAAAGAAGGTAAAAATTTTCAGTATAACATTTTTCATGGCATGCTTATGATAACACAATGCAAAAATTGCTTCAAAAAACTATCAATGCATATCTTAATTGTAAAGTGACCATCTTGTTTCTGTACCATTATAGTGGTTATTATGTGACTGAAATCCACATAGCTGGTTTTGTTAAAAGCTGGAAAATGAGGTATTTGTAATACCATAATATTGAAGTTATTCAGAAATTAATTCAGCTCCAACCTGTCAGCTAAGCTCTGCCCCTCCTCTCTCAGGTGCATAGCCTCTTTCTCTTCCACAGTAGGATCAGCAACAAACAAAATTACCAGTGGCAAGCCTTGAAATGGCAACCGGTCTTCCTGCTCCAAATTAGATAACAGGGTCTTCTCAAGACTTTCCCGCACGTATTCAAAGGATTCAGGGTTTGAGTATACACAAAAACAGCCTATCAAAAAGAAACATTTGGATTAAAGTATGCTCCAGTAAACAAATGAATAATAATCACCTCTTACAAAGATTAATCCATGACTAGTCAAAATTTAAAGCTGTCAATATAATATTGTGAAATACTGTTTACAGTGCAAGAAGTTGCAGCAAATTTACTTCATTTAAATAGCTAGTCTTTTTTTCATAAAAACTGTGAACAAATCATAAAATTCCAAAACATGAAAAAGCAATTATACAAGAGAGGCTCTTAAGATCATGACTTTAAGCTGTCTCCCCAGGGGAGAATGGAGATTTTTATCAAACACAAAAGACTGACAAGATCTTAAGATCTTTGAAAATATTTTATGTTATGTCAATTTATAGTTTTAAACAGACAAATTGACTGCCTCCATAAAAAAATAACTGCCCAGGAAAATGCTAGTACATCAAAACTAACAACTACCCAAGATACATCTACAATAAGCAGTAAATATGGAAATATTAAAAAAAAACAAAGCATTAATGGAACAAGGGCATAGGTCAGACAAGCAGTCAAAATATCAAAGTAACTTGCTTTCTATTGTTAAAAATTCATACAAAAAAGTTAATAAGAATGAACTTGACATTAAATTGTAAGTACAGGTATACCTCATCACTGGCAGTTTTGCTGATTCTCAATTCCACATTGCAACCAGTTTCACTTTTTCACAGTTATAAATCACAAATAAGGCAACACAAAGTGATACTTCCAAAGTGAAATTGCAAATCACTGCATCAGTTTTACTATTAGATTTCCAACAATCCCTTATTTCCTGGGAAAGCCCATATTTCAAATGCTTTTCCCCTATTTACTCTGATAAGTCATTTACCCCATATTTATGGATAATACCTGGGCCGAATTATAAAACCTTCCATGATTTGATGGTGGTATATACAGATATCGTCAGCCCCTGCTTTACAACAATCCTCTATTACATCGGTTTCCCTATAGAACCAATAACCCAGTTTTATGTCACCCAGCGGCCAGTTTCGTATGTCATAGTTTACCATTTAGATAGGTTTGTACATATTTGTATTCCTTCTATAATGTCCACAGGCCCCAAAAATAATAGGTTTTGCTTTAAGTTGAAATCTGCTTTATGACAGTGGCCTGGAACATAACCTGTCATAAAACCAGAGGCTGACTGTATATCTTTTCTTTCTATATTTTACATTCTCTACTTGCTTCTATGTCCCACAGTAAAAAAATCTCACTATAGTCAATCCTCGCAGATGTGAAAAATGAAATCCATTTTTACCATTGCTTTAATTACTTGCTTTTCGTTGGCTCTCGAGGAACCTAACCCACATGAACAGCGAGGTATACTTGAAACAAATAACATGCAGGAGATATATAGAAGTATCCCTCTTAGCACCAAACTACAGGACAAGTTGGTATGTTTCTAAGATGTGAGGAGAAAACAATACAGTGAAACCCCATTATTTCAATCCCGGATAATTCCCATCACAAATAAAATTTAGATTATCTGATATCGCTACTATAAATGTAGGATTTATGGAAACATGGAGCTTAACAAACAAACAACAAATGTTAATTATAGTCGCAATTGTCAGATTAGGAAATCTCAGGGTCATTGATAAATTTCAGGTGGTAAACTTGGTCTCCACATATAATATCCTGACCGGATTTTCCCCTAACTTATTCCCTTCTAAGTTTCGTCTTACGAGGCTAGTCGGATTCTCTTTCGATTGTGAGCTTTGTCCTAGTATGGCATGTTCCAGGCTGTAAGGAAAATATTTGCCTTTTTCACTAAAGACTGTGATAGTGACATCCACCACTAAAAAAAATCGTGAAATTTTGTCCCATTTTTTCTTACAAACGACGAGAAATGTCCCGTTTTCACTTCGTTGGAATATGGTCACTATATTTAGTAGTCAACATGAAATAAAATTCATGGATGATGCAAATAAATGAATCACCTTATCCTTGCGAAATTTTGTTTATGCTCTCGGCCCATCACTCAAAGCAAATGATTTTGTGGGAATGCTCACATTTAAGAACCAAGCTAAAATGAACAGAAGTTGTAAGAACCCCTATTATCTCAATCCTCATGCTCTCCCAAACCTTGGCAAGGTTTTTCTCATGATAAAGTGATATGTTCCAGAAAAGATCATGGAACTATGATTTCCGTTACTAAACCAATTTTTAAATATTGTTGTACAAAATTATACTGAACGTCGTCTCTAAAAAGATCCTGCCTTTGTTTTTCCCGAGAATAAGTGATGAGCCAAAAATAAAAACCTTGTGGTTTTCCCATAATGTCATACAAGAAGAGCACAATGTAATATTCCTACTACTGGTTGTCATGACTTGGATGTTCTTGTGACGTTTGTTACCACCTTGAAACCAGCAGTCTGTCTCACAGTATAGTGTCACTGTGATTGTTTTGAGTGAATTTTGAGCGAATAGATCAAAAGGAAGCTAAGCAAAGCTTAAAGATCGGTCTTTTGAGAACCTAAGAATTACGAAGATATTTAATCTCTATCTTATTTAAGTAAAGTTTGTTATTTACAACTTTTTAATAGTTAATGCATATTAAGTGTTATTACTGCATTTTAAATTAAACATATTAAGTCCATCAGCTTATTTAAGCATCAAATCGACAGGCTATTGCAGTATTCTATTTTACCGACAAGTAATTCCACTCTACTCCTGGCAATTAGAGTGCATCATAATGTAACGGTTATTTTTAGTTTAAGTTTTCATAGTGCAGTAGTGTTTGTGAATCGCAAACTAAGTGTTCACTTCAGCTCTGTTTGAAATCATCATACTAACTTGTAAGGCCAATCCATTTGTAGAACGGTTAGAGAAGATTCTGTATTGCAACTTTGCAGTCCAAGTAGTGGATCGTAAGAAAGTTCGATTTTTATAAAAGTTCATATATTTCGAACCCGGATACTTTGAAATTGTAATTTTTCGGTCCCTTGAACTTTGAAATAATGAGGTTGTACTGTATGTTTTCATCTTAGAAGGTCAAAACAACATCAAAAGAGAGGATAATATCTTGAAAGGAAATGATACAGATCACAAGTCTCATGATTTTTATAGCACATAAATTAAAAAATTTATAATTTTTGTCATTTACTTCTCTGTTCATTTACAAAAATCATCAAATTCATACATTAATTGATTCTTGAAATGACTTTTATATGTAAAATTCTTATCTAAATTCTGATTAGAATATCGTTCATAACGGAAGTTTGTTTTACACTACTTTCATTTTGAACATTAAAAAAAATGGAAATAATTTCAACTTAAAAACTCTTAAGTTAATAAAATTTATTAAATGAAATACACTGCCATGTTCACTAAAAGTTCAGTAAGCTTCAACTCAAAAAATAACTTATATAAGGGCATTTATACATGAGCACGCTTCCTAGCCAAATGTAAAACTACAAAAATTAATTAAGGTAATACCTTTTAGAAGATTTAATCATGTGTCACAACTACACAGTCTAGGAGTTGGTTTAATCATTTTTAATTAGGGTATTAGTGCATGCTTAACCAAAATCTACAATAAATCAATTAGCCCGACAAAAAAATTTGTTAGTACAGAAATGTTACAAAATAAATAAATTTCAAGGAATAAATCAAAAAGGATATTTAAAAAAAGTTCAACTTACAAGCAAGATATTTCATTTCAATTAACTTTTAATATAGTTTGCACTAAACTCAAATTCTCTACCAGCATAATAAAGATGTTAGGCAGAATGATAACACAAAAAGTACTCATATGTGACTTTCTATCAACTATAAAAAAGTTCATTTTTACATGCAATAACATCAATTTGACTTGATTAAGTTACATTAAAACAACAAATACAATGTGCAGTAAAAACTTGCAAGTTCGATATCAGATAATTCAAAGTATGCAGCAATTCGAAGTTACAATCACTACCCACCCAGCAACTTGGGATTTTATTTGCTTTTAAATATGGGTAATTCAAACTATGTTCACGATGAAATTCTCAATTAGGATCAGATCTGTTGACTTATAGACAGTTCATTTATTTCAAAAATATCACCAGATGGTTTTCTGACCAGACAAGTGCTGAAAAATCAATTCAATCTTTCAAGTGTCGACCCATTTGAGATCTAATGTCCTGCTTCTAATTTATCACTAAAACAACCCTTCCATACCCACATCTGACAGTGAAACATCAGTTAAGTTGCTTCTGAGAAGAGTAAAGGAAGACATGAAGACAAAGAGAAATTATATTGATAAAAGGTTCGTTAAAGGGGACACTGATGTACGAAGTTGATAAAGGTATGAAATCAAAAACAGATATTGCTAAACAATTTCAGTGTCACCTCTTTCAAACAATCTGAAAAACTGAAAAATAAACACCAAACGAGAATCAAGTTGGGTGGAGGGAAAAAAATTCAAAGTGCACAATGTGCTAATATAGAATAGTGAAATGTTGAAATGGTTTTTTCAATATAGGACAAACAATCTTTCATTATCTTTACGTATGACAAAAGAAAAATCCACGAACATTGTACTCAAGTTAGGCAAAGATTTTAAACTTTAAAATGGCAGTTGTAGAGGTCCCAGCAGCACAATATTATATCACTGCCAGTATGTAACAAAGCATGTTAAGTCAGTAAACAAAGAGGACACAGGAAGATGATGATAATGTGTGAAATTTCTTGTTTTCCTTCCCATTTGCATGGTGATTGCTGTAACTCCCCATAGTTCCATCATGGCTTACATTAATTATGATAATCAGCATATATACCATATTTAATAGATTGTAAGCCGACACCGATTGTAAGCAGACCCCCACTTTTCACAAGGCCACGCAAGAAAAAAAATTGATTTTAACCCTCTCACGACCAGACCATCCAAGAATGCCCATAAATTTTTATACTCCCGATCGCAGGTCCGCCCGAGACCGCCCAGAAAATACGCTTTCAAATTTACCTCTGAAAACGTTGACTGGATGGCTTCTCTCTCGGAAATGACGTAGTATACCATATAAACACGAGATTTAGATCGTAGTTGGCAATTTTTCTTAACTTTGTATACGAAGAATTTCTTAAAAATATTCTATCGAAATTCACTATTTTTTTGGACCATGAACAATCTAATACGTCTCGCAGTAATTCTTCAACTTCGGAGATTTTTCAAAATATATATTTTTGGAGATTAATGTATAATTGTTTTATTTAATGTCTTAAAGAATGCAGCGATAGCGCTCGTATGCATAAGGAACTAACACAATGTTTCATCTTGAATTTCTTCGGACTTTTAATGCCAGCAGGTGCCCCACACCTCAGGACGTGAGAGGGTTAAAGTATTAACTAAAATTACGGTGACATAAAATACATTTTATTCACTTATTCATAACAACTTCTACAAAAAAAGTAATTTGACCTCGCAGGATCTTAATATAATAATAACCCGGGAATAAATTATGTAAATAATACGTGGTGCGTCAAAGTCTTAAAGAACACAGCGATAGCGCTCGTATGCGTAAGGAGCTAACTACTCATGAATCGAAGCATTTGCCCTCCTCTGCCCTCCCTCCACGTATCATGTTTCAGTGTTAGCTCCTTACGCATACGAGTTCTATCGCTGCGTTCTTTTACAACTTTGACATGCCACGTATTATTTACATAATTTATTTCTTTGTAGGTGTTCAGTCAATTTGATTCTTTTTTTTACATATATTTAAAGATCTCGCATTATAATGTAACTATGGACATAAATTCATTGACTACTTTTTTTTGCCCCCAATTCTAAGCCGAGTGACGATTTCTGAGATGGTAAAAAGGTAAAAAAAGGTCAGCTCACAATCGATTAAATACGGTGTGTGTGTGTGTACATATATATATATATATATATATATATATATATATATATATATATATATATATATATATATATATAAATTAGACGCAGAAAATAAGAAATTAAGAATAATATTTTGTAATGCAGTAACCGCATTATATATGATAATGATACCAAATGCTTAATTATTCATTTAAAGTCACAGTACCAAAATGTTGGTAAGGTCAATATATTTTTGACAATTCAAACAAATGAAATATCAAGATATATCAATTATTCAATACACATTTACAGTCCAAATAATAAACCGAAAGTAGGGTTGATATATTTTTGACAGATTGGATAGTTCAAATCAGCATAATTCAAAACATTTGTTTTTTGTTCCTTCAACTTTAAATTAATAAGGTTTACTGCATATTTTGAGTGCACTAGTCCTGAATTAGTGCCTTAAAGCATACAATAAACATTCAATACAACATTTCAATTTCATGCATTTTAAAAAGCAAACATAAAAAAGGTTAAAATAATTCAAATAAAAGTTCTTTTTCTAAATTTCTAAAGTAGTAATGAGCAAAGAAATGTTAAAAGAAGTTTAAAATATCCACAACTGATAAAGAAAATATTACCCTTCAGAGAGGAAAATTTCTCACCATGAGGCAAAAAATCAGATGTCCGAAATGAATTTTGCGGCAGGCTAACATCACCATCTATTATTCTGTAATCCAAGCTATATAACTGACAATCAATTTCATATTCATCTTCATCACATTGTGCCTAAAAAAGAAAGGTTTTTATTGCTAATGAAAAAAATCACTTAAAATAAGAAAATCGCTAAGATATATAAAACACATTTACAGCATTGCACCTACCCTTATTTCATTTGCCAGTTCTTCAGCTAAACCATCAACACCCAGCAAAACAAGGTTCAACTGATTATTGTCAGAACTTAATAACCACTGACTATTACGATTCCATGAGGATGGCCTATTAAGAACAATTAAAAACATGAAATTTACTCGTATAGATGCAACACATATCTTAAATAAATTTTCATAGAATAGAATAATTACCTATGAGCTTTAGTGGATAAAATACGTTCTATTAAAGCATCCATACAATTAGGAAAGGCTGGGCAATGCTCTCTAATTGGACAGTGAACAAAACCTAAATGCTGAAAGAGCATCAGCTTTCTATCTTGATCAAGGCGATCTAATGCTTTATACCTACAGATAAAAGATTTATTATTAAATCGGCCAAGGAAAATTTTACAAAGATAAACAAAACATCACACTGCCAGAAATTCAATTTTAAATCCACTTTTCAAAAATATATACCTTGAATCTTCTTGCAATGCATCAGTTATCTCCTTAATATCATCTTGCGTGATTGTTCCAGTAGGAGCTATACTTTTGAAGTGGTAGAACAGGTCAGCATGCTCTAACAGCAATTCCTATATAATGCAGTAATGCACATGGTAGGATAAATAATTTCTAAGACATTTAAGCCAATAATGAAATATACGACAATAGCATACTTGGAAATTGTGTTTGGCCTTCTCAATGATTTCTTTTTGATGTTGCTCGTAGATCTGCAAACAATCTTGCTCCGATAGTGCTTCAAAGCATTCCCTCCCCATGAATAAGACCTTAACTTCTGAAAGCAGCTTGCCCGGAGTGACATAGCCAGTTTCTTCCAATAACTGTTTGAAATGTTTCTTCCACCTATTTGAGAAAAACAAAATGGTCAATCCATATAGCAGGCATAAATTTATTTTTTTAACTTACTTTCAAATTACAAGCACCCACAGTAAAATAAGCCTCATGAAAAATAATTAAATTACAACATTTCATAACCACAAAATTAAAATACAAACGTTAAGCAATCAGTCTGTACAAAACTTGCAATTGGTGAAAAACAGATAACCTACTTTTCTACTTCTAAAACAGAGAAACAATGACTCGGGAAAAATTAAACATTTAGTTTTAGACTTTCTATTATTTAAAATGTCATACCTTATCAATTCGATGGGAAAAACAATACAAACACTGAGGAACAGTTAACTTAAAATGTATACCTAAATAAAAATAAGCAAACATTTACGAACAAAATGCTTAACAACAGTGAGGCATTTCTTCAGCTTTCTGTATAAGAAAATAATTATATTCTAAAAATTATAATAATATAATCATTTGAAAAGGTCTTTATATGCTACCATCAGTAAAGATACAGCTAACGGTGAAGTAAAGTAATTATAAAGAGGGTGAAAGGAATAATTGCTGTGACGAAGGTAAGAAGTTCTCCGGTGAGAGAGTATTAAACAACATTGATTAAACACATCCATGCATAATCAAAAACAAAAAAACGTGCCAAACCAACGATTCAAATAAGAACTCCTCAATACATACCTCCTAGGAAGCCTGCAGCAAAAGAAATTTTTAAACCATTATTTGGCGTTAAACTTCTACTTGTATGAAATAAATTAATAATTTGACTATGCAAATACCGTATAAAATGCAAACTGCCATAGCTTCACAGCATTTTGACTTCTCCAATTCATGTTTATCAATAATTAACGTAACTTTCTAGGTTATCTAACCTTCCTTTTTAGGCCTTCAATGTAAATAAGCTATATGTATGCAATAGTAACACTAACTAAACTGCAGAAGCAAAAACTTTTTATCTAATGTTGCAATATACAGCAGAGAGCATATATGGAAAAATTTTCAAAGCCTTAAAATCCAATTAACTTGACATTTTAATTACATAAAATAAATAAAACTAACTTCTGTTTATCTATTAAAAATATCTCCCAACCTAATAATTACAGGTACATACATTTTGAAAGTGATTTCACCTTAATAATGAATATGAAATAATGTGAATTATATGAAAAATAATATCTTTGAATAAAATTAATAAAATAACTCAAAAATGGGTATAGTCAAATACTATGGAATAATTACCAACAATTATCATGTTGACCATTTCTCAGCACACTTTAAGAACAAAAAAGTAATAAAGTGTATTTACTCTCATTATTCCCACAACAAAAATTTTCCTGTTTTTTTTTAACACCTATGTATTATCTGCACCACAAATTTTAACGAAGTATCTGAAAGATTTTTAATCCACATTACAAACGTTAACAGTATCACAATGCCAAATCTGCATGGTAAAAATACATGGGCAGAGTTTGATGAAACAATTGAAGTAATAAAACTAAACTATAAACTCTGCTTACTATAACATAAGCACGTTTTCTCTATTAAAAAACCAAATGTGATTCCGATCTAAAATGGAAATGACAACATGAAAACCAATTGGAAACTAAAGCATATGTTGGAAAAATAGATACAAAAAAATAAAAGATAATGATAATACAAATAAGCTTATATAATAAAAACTTATATAATAAAAACTATAACGCTAACTTTTCTGTCTATAACGCTAACTTACACACTAACAACTCGAGAAGTAATGAAGATAGAAACTCAAAATTTGGCAGGGATGCTTGATTAACACTTTTTCAGGTGATGACAAATTTAAATCGCAAAAAAATTCCTTAGTTCGACTCCAATGGAAGCATTTCCATTTCCCATTACTTAACATGTAAAACGCAATATTTTGACGTGCAGGTTTTCATTCATTTGGAAATTAAAATTAGAAGGAATTAACCTACGACCTTCGGATTTGAACCATTTTGAAGAAAGAATTATAAAGTTTCTTATTCTGTTCATCTTTTTTCACACACAGTTCGAAATATCCCATGTTAAACGTTTAATTTAAATATTTTATGGAAATCTTACCATTTTAACGGAATGTTGCCATGGTGACTAATTATATTGTTAGACCTCAAAATCCTATTGTTATATCAGTCCTTATGGGTGCAAGCATGCTTTGCTTTTAATACGAGATAGGGAGAGAGGGAGGGAGGGCGAGATAGGGAGGGAGAGGGGAGGAGGGAGAGATATGGAGGTAGAGAGGGAGAGGGAGGTAGGAAGGGAGAGGGAGGTAGGAAGGGAGAGGGAGGTAGAGAGGAGAGAGGGAGGTAGAGAGGAGGGAGGGAGGGAGGAGAGGGAGGGAGGAGAGGAGAGAGAGGGAGTGAGAGAGAGGGAGTGAGAGAGAGGGAGTGAGAGAGAGGGAGTGAGAGAGAGGGAGTGAGAGAGAGGGAGTGAGAGAGAGGGAGTGAGAGAGAGGGAGTGAGAGAGGGGAGGGAGAGAGGGGGAGGGAGAGAGGGGGAGAGGAGGGGGGAGGAGGGGGGAGGAGGGGGGGAGGGGGGAGAGAGGAGAGGGGGAGAGAGGAGAGGGGGAGAGAGGAGAGGGGGAGAGAGAGGAGAGGGGGAGAGAGGAGAGGGGGAGAGAGAGGAGAGGAGAGAGAGAGAGGGGGGAGAGAGGAGAGAGAGAGGAGAGAGAGGAGAGAGAGAGGAGAGAGAGAGAGGAGAGAGAGAGAGAGAGAGAGAGAGAGAGGAGAGAGAGAGAGGAGAGAGAGAGAGAGAGGAGAGAGAGGGAGGAGAGAGAGAGGAGAGAGAGAGAGAGGAGAGAGAGAGAGAGAGGAGAGAGAGAGAGAGAGAGAGAGAGAGAGGAGAGAGAGAGAGAGAGAGAGAGAGAGGAGAGAGAGAGGAGAGAGAGGAGAGAGAGAGAGAGGAGAGAGAGAGAGGAGAGAGAGAGAGAGAGAGAGAGAGAGAGAGGAGAGAGAGAGAGAGAGAGAGAGGAGAGAGAGAGAGAGAGAGAGAGAGAGAGAGAGAGAGAGAGAGAGAGAGAGAGGAGAGAGAGGAGAGAGAGAGAGAGAGAGAGAGAGAGAGAGAGAGAGAGAGAGAGAGAGAGAGAGAGAGAGAGAGAGAGGAGAGAGAGGGAAAGGGAGAGAGAGGGAGGGAGACAGACATCCAAAGACTTCACTGAGAGCAAAATTGAGACTATATAGTCCCTTCTTACATTTAAGAGAGAGAGAGAGGGAGAGAGCGGGAGGGAGAGAGTGGGAGGGAGAGAGCAGGAGGGAGAGAGAAGGGAAGGAGGGAGAGAAGGGGAGGGTGAAAAGGAGGTGGTGAGATATAGGAGGGGGGAGAGGGGGGAGGTAACTATTTTAAGTTAACTAAAGATCGTCATACTGACAGGCAATTACGCTAGTAAAGAGACAATGAATGAAGATCCATGAGTGAGTTTCACAGTTGGTGTCCAAATTGTCAATTTCAGTCAGCGGTGCATATATGATCCTTACCAGGGGCAGATCCAGAAACTTCTCAAGGAGGGGCGATCGCCCCTCCACCTATCGAATCCGCCCCTGCCAACTGCCCTATATTTTTAAAATCCCTACCCCTATCAGAATCCTTCTTTCCCTTGCTATGCAGAACTAATCTGCGGCGTATAATTGAGGATTTTCGCGCAGAATGAATTTAAGAAAGCGCCCAGTGGAGTGCAATGGGGTTCTCCAAGGAGGGGGCGATCACCCTCCCCCTTGGATCCGCCCCTGATCCTTACAGATTAATATAGGATGTTAAGAGTCTGAGTTTGACAGGTGGCCTGGCTGTAGGACTTCAGTAACAAATTCTTTTCTATCACCATCTTGTCTGCTCCATAAATTTCCAAGAAATTACTTAGTAAAAAAGTGTAGATCAGGAGCAATGCAGTAATTAATATTCTCTTCCTGTCTGCCAATCTATAATAGCTTTAGTAATGACATTACCATTTTCATAATAAAATGAAAAATTATCGGCAAAATTCTCTCTTCTTTGATTTAAAGTTAAAATATTATAAGGGAAGGGAAATAATGAGAGTATATATAATTATGTTTTTAAGATTATTCCCATTTAAAAGATAAAAATAAACTTCCAACTCTAAACATAAATAAAATTGTGGATTACTATTAAAGAAAAATAAATGGCTGAAAAAATCTTTCTTAAAAACCAAATTCACTTAACTCTTAACACAAAAGCAATGGCAAATTAGAAAATTATTTCATCTGATATGAAAAGATGATGCTGTGTAACAATGCTTTAAATCAGTGATAGCAAACAAAAAAATGTTTCGTTATGGCCAAATAAAGATATCGTTTTTTGTTACACTTGAATCTAAATTTTTTTTTATTATGTTTAACATTACAACAAAAAATTTTAGTAGCTACTTGACCTTTTTTAATATATAATTAAATGTTTCTTATATTCTGTGTTTGCAACCTACATAAGGATTTATACAAATGTTAATTCAATTAAACTGCGGATTAGTAGTTTAAACACTATATTTCTGATTGGAGAAACATATCTTCTGCAACATTAATGAAAACAGTAAAGTCCATAGGAAGTGATATTTGACAAAAACTGAGAAATGACATGAGTAAACCACCCACATCCAGTTTGCCATATGACCTCCCTAGTTTAAGCATCAAAATAAATAAAAACATTTATAATTTTAGGGTTGCATCATCGATTGTGCACATATAACGACCTACATGCCAAATTTCAGCTTCACATCTCATCTGCATCAGACCTAGTTTTCAAGGTAGAGTAACATCACCGTTTAGATAATTCATTATCTCCTTAATAATTTGTTTCACAAAAAAATAATTTTACACATAAGTTGTAGAACACAATTTTTAATGATTTGACAATGATAAACATTAATGTTATTTCAACCAAACAAAAAAATTTAAAAAAATGATATATATTTCAAAAATAATCTCCTACTCCCATTAAACCGTTTTCAGCCAAAAACTAATGATCTATTTACATTTTAATAATAATTCCAAATATAAAATTTTATTGAACGTATCATATTTCCAATATAAATACTGACAATGGTGGTGTTAAATTTGGTGTATTTAAAAACATTATAAAACTTATAACAGCAGGATTCTACAGGGCATTTTGATGCTAGAAACATGACATGAAAATGGTAGCCATGACCTATATTATCAAAATGTTTAGAAAATATTTACACTAAACTGTTGGGGGTAGAAATTTTTTTATTTTCTAAGGAAACTTAAAATTTATGTTTTCTTCTTTTTCATATGGTTAGATATTTAATGGAATAAGGTACTAATTTAAGGTATCAATTTTAATAAAAATTGTCTTTGTCATTTACAATCTCATTTTAAGGACTAACATGGAGAAATACGTTTTTAATTAAAAAATCTGATGTGGCCAACACATGACTTTCTCTATATTTGGGGTATAGATATTTCAATTATTTTGAATAGCACTATAAGGCAAAATTATCATTTCGTATCGTAAAAGAATACAGTCATCCTTATTGCCGTAAATTATATTTTGAATATATTTACAGAATTCTCCGCTACATGTTGGTGGCGCTGTATACTGGAAATTACGAAAAAGTTGAATATCTCTGAAATGGATGGTTCTACAAAAATTTATTTCAAACAAAACTTGGAAGAAATATTATTCTCTACAACTTTGGTCCTTGCAAAGATTACCAATAACGGTGTTTTTAAGGAGATATTTGACGGAAACCGAAAAAACCGATTATTTATAAATAATTCCTAAACAATAACTGCTATGGAAAATTGTTTCAAATGAAAGTTGTAGGAAATTATATTATCTATAACATTTGTATAGAGTTGTATATACAATAATGATGTTTTAACAGAGAAATATCGCAAAAACCGAATCGGGTTTTGAATAAACCTCGACTTCCGATTAAACGATATTGTCCAAAAACTAATCAGTTCTTTATGCTCATGCTAAAGTGTTATATATGAAATTTGGTAACGATATGGCAAGTACTTCACATATGCACACACAGACATCATTCCAAAAAGTCTAAACATGTTCTAGGGGCCTCAAAACATGTATTTCCGTTGAAATCTCGAAGTCGATTTTTTTCGTGATCACAATACTTTCCCATTACTACGTACGGAGAAAGTAAAAATAATAGTAGCAATGAAGTAATTAACTATTTGGTGGATTGATTTAGTCTTAGGCAACACCTATGCCTAGAATCGTTCCTATGTGCAACACCGTGAAACCATCAAAATAACGGTTTTTGTTACAATTTTCATTACAGCAATTTTGGACATTTCGCTAACGTTTTTCATTACATTACTCAAAAATCATTTTGGTATTTAGTTATGTTACGCATAACGTTTTCCATCACTGCTTTAAATATCATCAGATAAATATAGCTTAAATGTAATTAACAAAGTCATCTAAATATATCATTTTCTCAAATAATTTTACTTTAAAGGTACAACTTATATAAAAAATATTGTTCAACCATTTAGCAAAGGAAGATTATTATGATGTCTATGGACAGATTATTAATGATAATGAAAAGTATTATAATAAACATGTTTTTGTAACCTATGCATTCATTCAGCTAAAAATTAATGACCATTATATTCTTCATCTCTTCAGTTTAACATTACTCGAATGTTTGTACCCATATACATTACATTTATATTATATAATGGTAAGCATCTAGCAAAGATGCTTAATGTGGGAGTTAGCCAAAAATATTAAACATATGATTTTCAATGATGTTGAATATTTATAGTTATATTCATGGTTTAATACTGTAGCTTAACTATAATACTGCAGAGCTGCAAATGTGGGAGGGGCATTAGATTTAGGGCCCCTGCAGATCCAAAATTAAACAAAATATTTAGGGGTCCAAAAATTATTTTCTCGGATGAAGCCAAAAGTTTGTAGTTCTGCCACTGATTTAATATTTACTACCAGTCAGTAAAATATCATACATAACTTTCAGTGTCAATCTGGCAATGGAAATTTAAAATCATGGGTTAAATATCTAAGGCTGACACCCAAGATGAGCATAGTCACTTGACACCAGTCTACCAGCACCCTTATTATGGAAAAGTTAAGTCTTTGTCACAAAAAAGTCCACGAGCAAAGGGATATAAGAGAACATTTGATCTGGAGCAAATGGAAAGTGCAAGGTGATTTACAATACCTTATGCTACTATAAACAACAAACAATACAATGTTCCCATCCATGTTTGTACAACCCAAACTTCACTTTGATGCCACCTGCCTTGCACCCAAGCAAATAGGATTGCCAGCTACTCACATAACTTCAGTTTACATATAAATACGGTCTCATGCACTCAGAACCATATTTTTCTCCACCATGAAGTTTTGTTAATTTTGAGTTGATACCTTATGTTGCTTATACAACATTTGATCAGCAAAAAGCATAAAATTTTTCTGAATCTTCGTATAAAACCCATGATACCATGGAAGAACAATGATACAAGTTTGATGAAAAAAGTATCATCCTATTAATTTTTTAGTATCTATAGTAAAATCGCATTTTTTACAGAATACCATTTTAACAGAAATGTAATTTTTATGAGATAAAAATGACTGATAGGGAAGAGTTGAGAAAACATTCAGTGGTGCACTATAGATGCTATAACAACTCTTACTTGTTCTGAAAAACTAGTCATAGTTAATAGCAATGAATAGTCTCCCTGTATCCATTATAAAGAAAAATTTGTGAAGATAGGCATTGTCCATTGAAGAAAGTAACTCTTCATCTTTGAAGTATAAATGCTATATCAAAGTCTCCATGTTGACAAGTAATGTCACTTCCTAATATAGAATCATCCCTTTGAGCTTTTAAGTAAATTTAACCCTTAGTTAGTCGCATGAAAAAAGTTACTTAATAAGTCACCCCAAAATGATGTGCACATTTTAGGAAGAAAATATTGCTTTATTTTTATAATACTGGAAATAAAATCATTTTTACATTATAATCCAATTATTTATTAATAATTTTTCATGCAATATTTGTTAAAATAAAATTTATAACAAGGAAAAAATTATTTTTTTTTAATTGCTTCCCCTGTTCCCACAATTGTAGTATTTCATAAACATATGCTCTTTGCAAATAAAAGCCCCACAAATGGAAAACCAAAATTACACTTTATTGTCCTTAGTTCTACGGCAGAATTTGCATCTTCCTCTAGAAGGTCATTCGCAAGTCCCTCCTGTTGAGTGAGAATGCGCTTTCGGAGATCTTGTGGTAAAAATTGACTCTGGGATCTCAAAATCTATTGTTCTTTCACTGAATCTGTAGATAGTACTTTTAAGAAATTTTGCCTTGTCATTTCATTTTTAACATTTTGTTTATACAGTATGAAAACATTGACGGTGACAAGGTTCAAAAAATTTAAAAAAAAACAGCTAGAGGCCATCTCTTCGTTCTTCTGCCAACGTTGTAAGTGGCACAAAGCTGGTCGTATTTACTGACTCCACCTTTTGTTGCATTTTACATTATTATTTTGGGTTTTCAGATCATGGTGCTGTCAATTTTATCATTGTGATGCATGATTTATATAAGTATCACGGATCTGATTTTCACTGGAACACTGGAGATTATTGTCATATCTTTGGTGAAGTCAAAAATACAGCTTCTAATCTTTGTCTCATTTTGGAAGAAAATCAGGCAATATTATTTTTTTATTTTATGCAAAGTACCAACAAGCATCAACTTGAACTCCGATAGAAGTGACTTAGCTAAAGAAACACATAATTATCAGTGATAACGTTTCGATTCATTCCTTTTATTAGCATAACTGTTTCACCACTTGATCAGAGATAAATTACAAAAACTTTCCGATTTCTAAATTTATGATGCATACAACAATGATTACCCACTTTCTATTCACCCTCTGAATCCCTTGTAAAATTTTGGGTGGTTGCCTAAACTCAGGGAGAGAACTCTGCTGTAGTTGAGCATAAAATTCGTTATCATAATGCCACTGTACTCTATATATATTTTTTTTAAATAAATTGCTTGTGTCATATTGTTCATGATATCAAGCTGTGCATATAGATAGATTTGAACTGAAATCTCTCAAGCCATTACTGAGAAAAATCGACTTTTTATGAAAATTGACAAGAACTACCCTCAATTCCTGCTACATGTTACACATCAACATTATATATATCTCATATGATATTATACAAAAGTACGAGATTTTATTATACTGTGTGCAACTGTTCAGACCCCAGAGCATGAAAAAGCCAACGGACAGGTGGACAGATGACATAGCAAAGACTACTTTTTCTGACTCAGGAGTACCTAAAAACTGGATTTCCATGGAAATCGCAAATTAAAATTATTTTATTGTCTCAATATTTACTGTATGTATATTTTGCATAAAAAATTAAAAATATCACAATCAACAAATCCCAAAATGTCAAAAACGCTAAAACACAATGAAGAAGATTAATGGTGAAGGTAATGTAAGTTTGATCTAGATAGGCAATAAATTTCTTTTGATATCTATGAAAACAGATTGCTTGGGGTCATATTGACCCCATGTAACTAAGGGTTAAAATAAAATTCTAGGAGTAAATGGCCGATTTTCATTTTTCCAGAAAATCTATTTTTATGGTACAAATTTGGTCCCAGCACATTCAGCAAAAATGGAATAGAACTGTACTTTTGGCACTTCAAGTACTAATATAATAAGAGACCCTCCAGTTTGTTCAGCATTTCAGTTGCTCCAGAGCAAACTAAATGTAGAATTGTCTACCTTCCTACAGTAAAAACAAACAATATATGTGGCTAAATGTAAGGAAATGAAATTACCATTATGTAATTTGTTTAAAGTTTTACTATTAAAACAATGTCACATCATTATAACCAAGAGCCTCCCTGTATCAATGTAGAGTATAGAATCTCACATTTCCTTCACTCCGTTTTCGGCAAGAATTACCTTCAAGGTCAATTTTGAGCTATGTAGACAATCTTACACAAATGGTAATATTCCTTGAAAAATAACATTTCTTTAATTTCTGCCTATTTCAGTCACTTAACAGAAAGAGAAACTAACACCTATTTTGTATCAATTTTATGCAATTACTAGATAAAAATTTCATAATTTTTGCAAAAAATAAATCCATAAGAACACTTTCATTCAATGCTTATTTATTATATCACAAAATGTAACTTACTTATGCTTCTAACAACTGTAATACCATTCCAATTAAGGGAAACTACAATCAACACTATAAATCCCTACTAAATAATTTTTGAGAAAAATATTGACGTTTTACATGTTTAAATGATATACTCAATTTTCCACCAGACGACAGCAAGGCACATTGAAAACCTTGGAATGGGCTCTTAATAAATTAATAAGTGAAACTTTTTCAGTGTTTATACCGTATATTTTCGAGTATAAATTGAGAAATTTCTTCCATTTTTAGGCCGATCAAACCCTACTTTCGACTTATATTCGAGTCGCAAACTAGCCAGACATTTTTCAGGGTCAATAATTAAACATGACTGTCGAAAAACAACATTTGACTGATTTGAAGCACATTAGTATGAAAAATTCATGCTAACTAGCAGAAAATGCAAAGGCGAATTATACAGCATCACCGTACTTAAAATTTATATTTTATCTTTAAAAAACCTGCCCAAATGAGTAGATTGAAGAGAAGAATCAATTCAGTACTCAAGCGTTGGTTTTTTTATTTTGATTCTGAATTCAAATTTTTACACACCGTTCCATTTCTTCAACGATGGCATTTTGTTTTTTACTTATAATAACAGACTGAACAGAGCCTGCATTGCGAATATGATCCCCTATTTCTATGTATTATGTCCATTTTAGTTTCCATGGAAAGCACTCAACATTTTTTTACCACTTTTAGCACTTTCACGAACACTACGTTTACAATTGTTTTCCATATTTCAAGGGTAATAAAAAACAATACATATATAAACACATATGGTTTCGAATACAAACGGCAAATGATGTGTTGACAAGGTTACGTGTTCTTACTGTGACTGATGTTCTGAAATGTGTGAGGGTGTGTTCGTAAATGAAGTGCGAGGCGCAATTCATTGATATGTGGAATGTTCATAAATACGAATTGTTTATTTCTTGCACGTTCGTAAGTAGAGGTTCACCTGTGTATATATTAATTTTTTTGTAAATTACAAAATTATCTTATTTTCGTTTTCTTTGCTTCGACTTATATTCGAGTCTTGGATTTTAGACGCTTTTTTAGGCTAAAAAGTACATTTCGACCTATACTCAAATCGCTTTATACTCGAAGATATACGATAATCAAGGCTCCAGAAATCCACTCGCCACGGGCGAGTTAACGAAGACCGGTGGCGAGTAAATTTTCAGTCTCTTTCAAGATGCATTTTAAATGTATTACGTTATTTCTTTAAATAATTCACACAACATATTATGCAGCCAAGAAAAGAGAAACTGGAGGACAAAAGAAGCCCTCATGCAACTAAACTAAATGTTATCTGCGTACATTCTAGATCCATCTAAAGCAAAGAGTGTTACTGTATAATAATGTGTAAGGTGTTGTAAGAATTAAAGAATAGATTGTTTTTGTTTCATCATCATAACATTTAATTCTGAGGATTTTTTAAACATCACCTACAAAAATACTTACATAAAACAGGCCGCAATACTATGAGCGAGCAAATATTTTTGTAGCGAGTGGATTTAAGTTGTATTTCTGGAGCCCTGTTTATAATCATTTCCTTATATTGAAAAGATACAGTTCCATGTAATTAAACATTTACCTTTGGTGTTCTTATAGACTAAACATATTAAGTTTTAAACTAGTTATTTATTTAAAAGCATTTACTCTTCTCCTATAAAAAATCAAAATTTAAAACATCCATAGGGAATGAATGCAAAATAGTTTTACAAGAAAATAAATTACAAGAAAAACATTCTTTTAAAGAATTTATGAATTAATGCATAACTAAGTCTTAGTTATCTTGATTAGCAGCAAATTATATCATTAATTATAATTATAATTGTTGATTATCTAGAGAGTTTCTTTCTTTTTAAGGATCTACCACAAAATTGCACATTATTGCTTACCATGTAAGACAATACACAGCAAAACCCCGTTATTTCAAAGTTCAAGGGATCAAAAAATTACGACTTCCAAGTATCCGGGTTCGAAATAAATGAACTTTCATAAAAATCGAACTTTCTTATGATCTGCCATTTGGGCAGCAAAACTTCAATACAGAATCTTATCTATCCATTCTACAAATGAATTGGCCTTACAAGTTAGTATACACAGCAAATTTGAACAAAGCTAAAGTGAACACTTAGTTTGCAATTCACAAAGACCACCACGTGTGAAAAAAGGCTCCAGTGAATATCCCAAATTTCTCGGTACACTTCAAATTACTCCTTGATGTCGCGAAGAAAAGACATTCAACTGCGTGCCAAAAGATTACCACTCATCTATACTACATACTGCTGCATGTATATTACATTGTGCTCTTCTTGTATGAAATTATAGTAAAACCAGTGATGAGCTGAAGCCAGCTCCCACTGACTCACGCGAGCCTGTTGTTAAACTTTTAGAAAATATGAAAATTTATTGATTATGTCCTTTCAAGTATATTTTGCACTATCTGATAGTCAATTACTGACAGTGTATGAATGGAATATATTACGAACTGAACACTTCTTAAGCTAGCAGAACGCTATTACTAAACTGGAGCGATCTGGTGCCCATGGCATGCAGGCATCCTGCCACCCTTATAAAAATTTCCTTACTTTTTTTAGAGTCGGTTCTTAATATTTTTTCCAGCTCGTCATTGGGTAAAACCACTACGTTTTTGTGTTTGGCTCGATCACTTATTCTTGGGAAAAATAAAGGCATGATCTTTTTAGAGACGACATTCGGTATAACTTCGTACAATGTTATTTAAAAATTATGGTTCAGTAACAGAAATCAATATTACATGGTCTTTTCTAGAGCGTATCACATTCTCATGAGAAAAAACTTGCCCAGGTTTGGAAGAGAATGAGGAATGAAATAATAGGGGTTCTTGCTACATCTGTTCATTTCCGCTTGGTTCTCGAATTTTGCTATCCGATTGAGAATGTGAGGATTCACAGTGATGCAAGGATAAGCTGATTCATTTATTTGAATCATCTACGACTTTTTTTTCACGATGACTATTAAATAGTGACTGTATTCCAATGAGGTGAAAACGGGACATTTCCCGTCGTCGTAAGCAAAAACGGGACAAAATTTTCACGATTTTTTAAATGGTGGATCTGTCAATATCACTATCTATAGCGAAAAAGGCAAATGCGAACTTTCCTTATGATCTGGAGCATGCCAGACTAGGACAAAGCTCACAATCAAAAGAGAATCCGACTAGCGGTCGTTGTCGAAACTCGAAGGGAATAAGTTAGGTTAAACCTGAGCAGGATATTATACGAGGAGACCAGGTTTGCCGCCTCTAATTTCTCAATGACCCTGAGGTTTCCTAACCTGACAATTGCGACTGTAATTAACATTTGTTGTTTGTTTGATAACCTCCATGTTTTTGAGAATCCTACATGTCTAATGGGAATATCACCTACACTATCAGATAATCTAAATTTTATTTGCGATGGGCTTCAAAACAGTACAAAATGGCTTATTTGATTAAAAAAATGGGACTGTCCTGGCAAAAATGGGACATTTGGTCATCCTACAATTAAATAAGTAAAAGGGAGTCACCTGTGTTGGGGCGCTGTATATATTTCGTGTGTGAGAAATGGGGAACAAAAACGTGATGTGATGGCACGCGCGAACCTTCCGCTTACACAGGATCGAGGTTTCGAATTAAACAAACTGTTTGTGAGTCACTGGATCAGATCATGACTTTGAATTTCATTGTAGGCGTATTTCGAATAATCTGTACCAAAAAGTACGCAAAATCCTATGGTGTTGGTCAGGGACTGATCTTAGCTTCAAATTACACCATACTTTGAATTATCTGGGATCGAAATAACGGAGTTTTACTGTACTAGTGTAGCACTCAATTTTTACTTGATACATCAATTTAAAATCTTTCATTTAATTTTTAATCACAGGAGATTTGAAATGCTTTTACAGCATATTGAAATAAAGCTCTTTTGCAAAGAAAACTGGCACAAAAATAGAGATTTTGAAAAGTTTAATTTACTATATATATTTATATAAATCCATTTTATGCAGAAAATTACTAGCAACTTTTCTAATTGAAAGAGGACAAATATGCAGCAAGTTTACTTTGCCAAAGAATCAGAAGCCCACAATAGTTGATCAGTGTTTAAATAAACTATGAAACCCCAAACATACACCATTGAAATATAAAGATACTGATCAATTATAAGTCACATATAAACACCACCACAATATATGTAAATTAACTTATCCTTTCCAGTTTCTTTAAAGGGAACCTAGAAATTGCAAGTGCAAGGCAACAACAACCGAGCAATGTGCTCACAGCAAACATGCAACTGAATGGTGAATTAAACTGTACATAATTTAACCGTATACAGCAATAAAAACTATATCCCTATCGATATCAGTACAAATAAACAATCAGAAGATATTAATATTCCACACAAGTTGTATGGGTAAGAGGAGAATTTCAACAAAATGGAAAATGAAAAGTTGCAAATGAAAATTTTAAGTATAAATATCAAACATCTCTTAACACCTACAAGCAAAACATTGAACATCTGACTTCATTAAAAGGAAAAAGATACTTGGGTATTATCAGGTGACTCCCAGAAAATTCAAATTATGGCGGCAAGATAGCACCGTTTATGCATCCGTTGCAGAGGTCACAGAAGTAATCCATAAAATTGTTAGGGTCCTGTAAATACACCGCAACCCAACACCAACTCAACCCAAACAGGGTGACCAACCATCTCACAAATTGCGGGACAGTCCTGCATTTAGCCTCTTTGTTCCACATCCTGCAATGCCTAAAAATGTCCTACAAAATACCATTTAAAAAATTGAACATTTAGGTTATTGTATATCGTCAATGTTAATATTATTGGCATTTTTAGGGTTAGCAAAGTATAGGAGGTGTGTTCAAAAAGTTCCCAAAATGACCGCGTGGAGCGCCACTGCTACCGGCCACGTGAGGTGCTGTTTCAGTGATCTTGCAATCTGACTATCAGTTACGCAAGCCATTTTGTTTCAAGTAGATCAGACGTTTCTTTTAGTTTTTACAGCCGGTTTTGTGATCAAGTGAGTTGTTGTCTTGTTGTGTTTAGTATGGAGTCCATAAAAGAGCAGAGAATTTGCGTTAAATTCTGTTTCAAACTGGGGAAAACAGCAGCAGAAACCCACAACATGTTGCGTCAAGCTTACGGTGATGATGCGTCAAGTCAAGCAACCCCCTACAAATGGTTCAAACATTTTTAAAATGGAAGAACTTCAACGGATGACGATGAGCGGTCTGGCCGTCCTTCAACTTCAAGATCTGAACTTCTGATTGCCCAGGTGAGAAACATTATCCATGGAAATCATCGGCTGACTGTCTCAGAAGTCGTGGAAGAGTATATATTGGTTCATGCCACACAATTTTAACAGAAGATTTAGGAATGCATTGGATCTCAGAAAAATTTGTGCCAAGACTCCTGACTGATGACCAGAAACTGCAACGACTTCCCATCTGTGAAAATCTCCTCCAAAGAGCGAACGACGACGAAAATCTTTTGAAAAATGTCATCACCGGTGACGAGACTTGGGTTTATGGTTATGACGTTGAGACCAAACAACAACCCTCACAGTGGAAGAGTCCTGTTTTGCCTCGCCCCAAGAAAGCAAGACAAGTGCGCTCGAATGTGAAAGCAATACTGATTGTTTTTTTCAATCATAAAGGCATTGTGCATTATGAATTCGTTCCCCAAGAAAGCAAGACAAGTGCGCTCGAATGTGAAAGCAATACTGATTGTTTTTTTCAATCATAAAGGCATTGTGCATTATGAATTCGTTCCTCGAGGTCAGACAGTTAATCAAGTTTATTATATGGAGGTTCTGAGACGTCTGCGGGATGCAGTACGAAGAAATCGACGTGAAATGTGGACTGCGGGAAACTGGCTCCTCCATCACGATAATGCACCTGCTCACACAGTGTTGTCAATTACAGAATTCTTGGAAAACATTCAATTCCTACTGTTCCACATCGCCCCTATTCACCTGACCTCTCCCCTCCCGACTTTTTTCTATTCCCAAAACTAAAAACTACCCTTAAAGGAAGAAGATTTCAGTCAGTGGAAGACATCATCACTAATGCGACGAATGACTTGAAGGCAATACCACAAATAACCTTCGAACAGTGCTTCCAGAAGTGGAAAAGGCAGTGGGAGAGGTGCATTGCTGCACATGGGAACTATTTCGAAGGGGATCATTTTTAATAAGCTGTATGTACAGAAATAAATTATTTATAGACTGATTTAGGGAACTTTATGAACACACCTCGTATTCTAAGATGATGTGTTCACAATATACTAAAGAGAAAGCATTATCATTTTCTACAAAGTAACACAAGAAATATGATTCAGATTCGTGTTACTTTGTATCTAATTACTACGCATGAGTCAGCAATGTCTAAATCAAAGCCGTTTTACATAGAAAGAAATTAGTGACCACTAGCTGCGTGAAGCTTTAGGGAAGAGGGAAAAGAGGAAAGGGTAGGGGAAACATTAAGGAGAACCGAGGCTTCACTAGACCCAGTACACAAATACAAAGTAAGTTCCTGCTCCCACCTAAGTACCCTTCCATCTAGACCTATGGTGATTCCTTTCTAACATTGGACTCGCCTAGGCCAAAATTCATCTTCTGCACAGATACCATCAAGTTTCATTTTACCTATATGCACACACTGTATGAATATACACTAGCTTGTAACTGGAAAATCTGTAAGTAAAAGCTAGCTAGCCACATCAGTAGCTAGCAACTACCGACTGCATTATTTTGTAACCTTAGCTAAATGTGTTATTTTAACTGTCTACAGCTTGCAGAAATGTTGTGCTGTTTTGTTTAGCTAACAGGATGAAATTAGCGCTCTTGTATGTCAGTGTGTTCCACGAAGTCCCGCAAATGCGATCTTGTTGTCCCAAAACTGGACTCTTGCTAGTTGGTCAACCTAAATCCAACCTAACACCAACATAACCCACCACCAACCCAACTCTACCCAACAACAACCCAACCATCATCCATTAGTATGTTAAGTACCATGAGATGGATTGGGTAGGGTTGGGTTGGGTTGGTTTGGTTGGGGTATATAAATAGGTGACCCTATAAATTCTATGGACTACTGTGTCTTCTGTGGCGGATGCATAAACAGTAACATCTTGCCACCACAATTTGAATTTTCTGGGAGTCACCCGATAATACCAGAAAAAATGTTAAGAAAGCAATACCGAACAATTCCCAGCATTAATGTCCACTGTTTAAAGCAGGAATGTTAACATAATATTATGGCTTTTTATTGTTGTAACCAAATGACAGAAGCAAACACCATCAACTGACAAATTTTAGTTTCTATTAAAGAAGCTATTCATTGTTTGAGTTAATCCATATTTCTTTACAGTAATTATTAAAATAACCATTCATGCACACAATTCATCATGCATCAAAATGTTGATGATGATACTGGCCCAACAAGAAGTCTGAACAAATACAGGAACAGAAACTTCCATCACACATATATTTCTAATTAAAAGACTTTCCTGCAACCAGAGATGACTAAAATCTAATTAGCTGACAAAATATGACTTACTCTAATCTTTTCTGTTCTTGCTGAAGGGCATTTACATGATTTTTATAAACTGTTTCTGCCTCGCTAGTGTCCAGAACTTCATATGGTATCCTAGTTTCACTTGAGTCCACAAAATCACATTCAGTCCAAGGGATGTCTTCTGGGCATTCATAAAAATACTGGTTGAAATCTGGATGTTCTTTAATATGCTGTTGTACTGTTGGCCAGTCACTATTGCAATTTGGTAAAAATAAACAAATACCAATGTTGATTGCATTAAAAGGAAAAAATTTGTACATCAAAAGGCTACAAAGCAACCATGAAGATGTAATGAATTTAGAGAAATAAAACTATTATGTATTTAGCATGACAGCAGCAGTATATTTTTCCAATTATAAAAGTACCGATTCCACCACAGGAACCGGCAAAAGAGAAAAGGGAGATCATTAAATTCAAACCAGTTCATAATGGATTTAAGAAGTATTGACAATGCACATATAGCTAATAATAACTATAGCAGTATACAAAAGTTATGTCTGTTACATTTTCTTAAATTATGGCATCCATGAACATACTGTACCAGCATTTTAAAGAGAATGCCACATGATTTGGAATAAATTGTAAATTCTGAGTATTATGTATAATCAAAATGACCTATGCAAATCTTAAACCAATATAATGTTCTCTATAAAATGATGTATAATCCATATAAATTCATGGTATACATTTCTTGGTAAGAGAGGTAAAAAATTTCATTATAACAGTAGATTGGATGAATGTTTATAGATAAATTACACTAACATTACCAAAAAAGTCCTAATTTATTGTTCAATTTAAAAAATGCGAAGTTGTGAATTTTGCTATGAATAGCATCACCCAAATAAAAATAAAACCGGCATAAAGTAATTTATAGGATTATGTCTAGAAAAACATTAAAATTTGATGACTTAAATCTTACTCAAATTCCCTAACAAAAGAATTGCATATAAAAAAATATTAAATGGAAAAAGTTTCATGAATTAATTCTCAAAGCTTAATACTCTTATTATATAAACATTAATACAGTGAAACCTCAATTTTGCTCTCACGGATTTTACATTTTTCCTGATTTTAAACACTTTTTGTCTGGTCCCGGCCAAATGTTCATAAGAACAATGTAAAATTTTAACCGATTTTGTTTCTTCAAATTTACATTTTCCCCGAATTTGCACATTATTTTTTGAGTCCTGACAATGGAAATTCACCCGATTTTACATTTACAATTTCAGAAAATGCAAAGAATCACAGGCAGTGTTCCACTCGTATTCAAGGTTAAAATAGGCTAAATTCAATAGTTTTAGTCATAAATTTGTCAAACTCAGTCATGTTTAAATAAATAAAATAAACTTTATAACTTTTGAGGTATGCATTCCAAAAGCACCACCAATTTCATCCCATTAGAGACAAGGTCTCTAACAGGACGATATCGGCCGTGCTTTTAAAATAATAAAATATACTCGATATACTCGTGTATAACACACAGTTTGAAGACCAAATTTTTAGATCATAAAGTAGGGATGGGCATTATACATGGGTAACACTTCTGTGCACATAAAATCGGAAATTAAAGTGTACCTACCTCGCACCAGATTCTCGCTTTTTGGGTGAATTAAGAGGAAAACCCATACTAATTATTGATAATCTAGGTTATACATATAATTATACGTATAGAACACATAATTACTTCTATAAAGTTATAATTCCATCCTCTCCAAATATTCCGCACTTCACTAGCTCATCAGCTGATTGTTGTAATCTTTGCAAAATCGCCAGGTAGACTTCCCATAAAACACGCATCGAAAACAAAAAACATAAAATAAGCAAACTGAAATAATTTTATTTAGTTCATGATTAGAGTATGTACAATTAACAATGTAAGTAATTTAAAACCCACACAATGTAGAACGACATGTATGAACTTAATCTGACCTGTTGAGTTTCCTGTTTACAGATTTGTTTGTTAAAGTTTCGTGTTATTCCTTCTATTAAACAGTTTTAGAATGAGAACCATGAGAATGAGAACCAAAATCCACTATAAATCAAAACTCCATCTATTTAATAGATCCCCTTTTGTCTGATTCAAAAGGATTGGCAGCAGTGGAGCTGCAGTTTTCTATGGGTCATCAGTTTGGCCAATGACAACGACTGTATGAAGTTGCTGCTGTCTCAACTCATTCGCTGTCATTATTGATGATGTCTCTCTAAGGCGTAATGTGGAGCTTACTGAATGTATTACTTATGGGCAAGTCCAAGCATTTTAAAATTGTTAACTGGCGATAATTTAATGTTTAATATATTTATTTATGGTACTCTAGTTAATACTGAAAATGACAATATAATTTTGTTCTTATACCTCACAAAAATAAAGGGTGCGCGTTATACACAGGGTATAAGAAAAAGTCGGGATTTTTTGGCAAAAAGTAAGGGTGCGCATTATACACGAGTATATACAGTACATCCAAAGTTACAGTTTATTTATTTAAATATGCAAAAATAAGCAATCTTTGCATATGAAAGTTTTGCAACCTCACATGGCAATCCATTTATCAGCCAATCGAAGACATGAAAACACTTGCACGCTCACTGTTATGCTTGGGTAGCTGCAATAATTTGTTTTAGTAGGAACTTCATATCAACATGACAGTAGGTGTTGTATATAAACTCAATAATCCATTTATGTATTGGTCAATCACAGTTATTTTAGTAGGAAGTGAACAACATCTACATGACGCTTGGCATTGTTGATAAACGTGGCTTTCCCTTAATTAATTTTTCTGGCCTGAAATATGGATAATAAAGCAAAATGGAAAGTATTTATGATAAGTGATAAAATTAGTATTTTAGCTCAAGTTGATGCCAATGTTGGAACACGTATTGAGCCAACTCTGTTTGACTGGTTAAAGAAATAAAATGGTATGTAGGTCACAGGGGTGTGCTGCAGCCATCTCCATCCAGATCACGCGAGCCATTTGTTAAAATTTTTTATTCTCAGCGAGCTGGTTGTTGAGCTAAGCATTCCACATTAACCGGAGGTTAGCGACGAATCAGTCTGATAATAATGGGATGCCAAAAAGTTTAAGGGCGCTTTCTAGATTATGTTATGGAGCAATTTATTATCTGAAAGACACCAAACAATTGTACATGGAATATGCTCATTCGAAGTCACCACCCTTGATATGCTGGCCATTAATAACATTTAAACATTTAAAATTAAAATTTAACTTTTATTTACAATATTATATTGTTATTTTAATGAAATCCCTTCTAATTTCAGAAAAGATCAGATAATGCAATCACATGGCCGCAAAAAAAGTCATGCATTCAATGCTGGATGAAATGCCTAACTGCCAGGGGCGATGATAATAGCGACCCGGTTGTTATATATTTGGCAGCACACCCCTTTGTAGGTTAGTTTATTTGCATTTACAACGTTATTGTGTTCAAATGTATATTTTAAATGGCTTGCCAAAGTGACGATACAAAGCAATCCTCACCTTTCTTTATGTTACATCATTTTCATTTCCCAGATTTTACACTTTCCTCGATTTTACATTTATTTTAGGTGGTCCCTTAAATCAGTGGTTCTCAACCGGTGTGCCACGGCACATTAATGTGCCACGAGGAAGGGACTAGTGTACCACACACTCCAAATATATTTAATTTTTAAATTATGTATTTAATGTTCAATAAAATTATACAATTATTGCTTTACCAATCGTAACAATATAATATAACTTTGACTGTTACTTGTTACACTAGTTTCTATCATTAAACATGTGTATTTATGCAGTGAAATTAATTAGGGGTGGTTTGGTGTGCCACGATGTTCTTAAGCATGCATGAAGGTGTGCCATGGAACAAAAAAGGTTGAGAAGCACTGCCTTAAATAGTGTAAAATCGAGGTTTCACTGTATTGGTCTCAAATAATCACAATAATTCAAGTAACAATCATTTCACTGGGTTGAAATTTTCTAAGCATAGAAATTCTTACCTATCTTTCAAACTCGAGAGATCTGGGACCATTTCTTGTAGAACGTCTGGTAGCATTTCCATATACCCTTGCACCCTTTTAGCTAAATGTTCATCCTTCAACTTCTTAACATGCCTTCTAAAAAGCTTCTGGCCACTATCCAACCCAAATAATTCAACATGGTGATAAAAGTCTTGATGATTAGCTAGCTTTTTTGATGTGTGGCTCCATAATGTTCGATAGTCTGTCACCTGGGAACGTATTAGTCTCAGGTAGGTTTCAGTGGACAAATCTAAAAGTTCCTTCCTGCTCCTAGCTGCTTCAGCAAAAGGCACAATTTTTGTCCTGCCTTTAGTACGATCTATCAGTTGTGCTAGGATGATGAAAGCCAAGTCCACATTTACATTTTCATGAGCTGATGTTTCTATCATCAGAATGCTTCCCTTGTATTCCTTCCTACTCACTAGCTTTTCAGCCTCCTTAACATATGATTCATTAGCATCATCATTTTTGGTAGTGACAAGCACAACAGGCTTCTTTGTTTTCATTAAATTATTCAAAACCCCAGCAGCAAATTCCACCTGCTTCTCAATAGCCCTACTTGGAACCACACTTACATCAAACACACACACAAAGCCATCTATATTTATCTTCCCATCTGGTAAAACTTTCTGTTCATATTCTTTTTCAATACCTGCGATAAAATGTTAAATAATCAAATTAGATAGTGATTTCTGTAGTTATAAGCTTAATATAAAAATTAAATTATTAACAATAAATGATACCATAAACATACAATCTGGATAATTACGCTTTATTCACTGAAACATTCTTACTAACATACTCAAAAGGAATATTAATTTGGCCATCAATAATAACTCAAGTTTCTATATTAAAAGTAGTGGAATTTAATGTGCTGGTGACCTTCCAAGATTTTATGTTGCAGAAGCTAATTATTTACAAAACATTGTAAAAACATGAAAAATGCATAGAATTCTAAACTAGCACCAACAACATCATCCTAGCCTAGCTTAAACCAAAACCAATGCAAAATTTTTATTGTTTAACATAGAAAGTTCAAATAAATTCTTTTAATATCTCACATTTCAAGGATTATAAATTAATGCCAATCAAATTAGAAATAGTAAAAGTTTAGCATTCTTATTGAAAATAATCTAGAAACAGTTAAATTCTTAAAAATAAGCACAGAATATTTAAAATTTTACACAAGGTTAGTCAACTGCATATTTATTTTTGAAATGTTAGTAAAAAAAACTTTTTCACATTACCCATAAATAATGCGAAAAGATGCACAAAGATTTTTAAACACATTTCAGGTAGCTTTTTCAATGCAAATATTTACTACATAGGGTAACTATGGCTGGTAAGACGTCAAATTTTGGTAAACTTTGTTTTTCAAAAAAAGAAGTGCATCTTATAAGCCTGTAAATAGTGTTTACACATTTATGTACAGTATACATTAAGAAAATAAATACTGAAACTAAACATTTTACTATTACTACTCATTCTAATTCAAAATGTTTCTAGGAGTTGCTGAAGTTCAGCAAGAGTTAATAAAATCAAGTTTTGAGGTTGTAAACTAAATTTGCTGTGTCAAAAATTCTTGCTAATTACACTATCTGCCCGAATAGAAGCCGACCCCGGATTTAATCCCCCCAAAAATTTCCACAATTTTTTTGGCAAAAACAAATTTCGTAGATTTTATGCTGAAGTGTGCCGGGCATTCATGCACATCTTAGAATACATTATTCGAGATCGAAGAAGTGTGGGGGAAATGGTTTAGTTGTTGACATTTTGAAATATTATCCCAATAATAATTTTGCATTGCTGAATACTGTTCCACATTCAGTGGCAATAATTTATTCATCTTCATTTTCACAAAAGGTCAAATATAGTAACAGTGATCTTGCCAAGATATTTTTTCATCCAAGTCTATTTCCAATGAAATTATCATTTACACTGCCTTATGAAACTTCATTTTTATAATTATACACGTTCCATGTAAAGTTTTACCGAAATTCAAACAGTTGAGCGTTCAAAGCTGTCAACGCATTTTGCATAATCGTCAATTTACACAAGCGATCTCGCCAAGATATTTTTTCATCCAAGTCTATTTCCAATGAAATTAGCATATATATTGCCTTGAGAAACTACATTTTTATAATTATACACGTTCCATGTAAAGTTTTACCGAAATTCAAACAGTTGAGCGTTCAAATCCGTCAACGCATTTTGCGTTATCGTCTATTTACGCAAGCGATCTCGCCAAGATATTTTTTCATACAAGTCTATTTCCAATGAAATTAGCATATACATTGCCTTAAGAAACTGCATTTTTATAATTATACATGTTCCATGTAAAGTTTTACCAAAATTCAAACAGTTGAGCATTCAAAGCCGTCAACGCATTTTGCGTAACCGTCTATTTACGCAAGCGATCTCGCCAAGATATTTTTATATATATTTATTGTAGGTCAAATATTTACTTTACGAAAAATATGGTACTATCATTTGAACGCGAAGGCAATGAGAGACATCAGATTAAACCATAACCCAAAAGTTTCCTCGGACTCGCATTTAAGTCGAGGGGTGATTTTTTCATGATAAATTTTGACAAAAAACATCGGCTTGTATTCGGGCAGATACGGTACATCAAAATTATGCAAATCAAACATTCACGCATTGAGAGATAATATCTTTTAAGAGCTATCTGATATAGCATTTTTCCTAGTAAAAGCTAACCAAGATAATTTCCACTTATATTAATGATATACCTCAAATAGTATGGTGAAGTGTTTTGATACTGAATAATAAAAAGTATATAGATTATATATCTCTTCAAAGCAAAATTAACATGTATGCTCATCAAACGGTTCAGATAAGATATATTTTTGATCTCATAACATATACAACTGCCTTACTTAACCACTCAAAAACTGTAAAGTATTATCTGCAAAATATAACTCCTTAACTTACCTAATTGATTTTTACAAATATACATCAACTTTTCAGCAGAGGTGAGTTTGGTAGCACTACATCTTTTAATATATGGCTCCATTTTCCCACCTGAAAAAGTCAAAAATAATATTCTTTAAGAATTTCAATTACACAAAAAAGGCCTCCCACAGAAATAAAATACATACTAATCAAGTATCATAGAGAAAATTTTCATTAAAGCAACTAAAGTTTACTGCATTTTATCAAATGGGTTAAGCAGTTTATTGCTACAGCTTAAAAAAATTGTCTTCAAATAATTCTTGTAACTCCTTTATTGGGTATATAACTACCAAAATTAAAACAAAATAAATACAATGAATCACAGGGTTTTGGAGGTGAAAGAGACAACCAAAGGAACAAGTATAATGTGCCTTAATACTAATTGCCTTAGGTCACTACAGATGACAAGTAAAAATTGTATTAGTTGTTTGAGTTATAAACAAATGGCCACTCACTCCCACACAAACACAAGCTCTATTTCAAAATTCTCTCTCACACCCCTACTATTTCACGATTAAAAAATGAAAAACATGTTCCACTTGTATTAAGAATCAGACATACAATTTTTTCAAACTGGCTCAAAGGGTCCAAATTTAACAGATGTGACAGAAAAACTAACTGAGAGACATTGTCTTTTTAGCTAATTCCCCAATAATCAATCAGTGAAACTTTGGTAAACATCAGACCAGCCACTCCCACGTTATAGAAAATGCAAAAACACACATTGCTTCATCTATTACAAAGGATATCGTTCATAATGTTTTTCTTGTTTTTGACTCAAAGAAAATGTTTTAAACATTACTACTCATTTCTTTAGAGACCATTCTATCTGAACTGATAGTAACCAATTACAGCATTTTAAAATTTTAACATATTTTGCCCTAATAAAAAGTTGTCTAAAAGGCTTTTCTAATCTAATATAAAGCAACACAAAGGCTTTTGTGTCTCCAAGCAAAAGCACATCCCAAATTTTGAAAAATACAACATCTTTAATTGAAATTAATATACTGACAGTGCATTTTGAAGAATATGGAAAAATTATTTTTTGTTGAAAACTATCTATAATTGCTCAACATGGACAGTTAAAAATTTGGTCAAATTTTTCAATGTTAAAATTAAAGTCATGGCTGATATATTTTATCTTACTGTCAAAATCAAGTAATATTCTTTCATATCATTCCAAGCATCTAACAGAGTTGCAAAAACTTCAAATACAACATGATATAATACTTTATGGATGAAGCTTTTGATGCAACCTTCTACTTTTCACAATAGGATTCAAGTATGGCACTTATATGACCTAGATTTGGGCATTATACCAACGGTATTGTTTTAGGACAAAATTTTGAATGCTAATGAATGGAAGAAAGTCTAATACCTTACAACGTAGGGGAAAGCACAGGCTATATCAGATGACGTAGAAAACAAAGAAATAACATATACGAGCCTGAGTCAGTTGTTAGCTGACATGAAAAAGCAGATGGCTTGGAAGATTATGGACACAAGATGCAAGAAATATCCAAAAAGAATATGCTGAGTATGTGCAGCAAGCAAGATTCAGATGGATACTAGGTATGTTTGATCTTCTGCATAGTTAAGCATGTTTCAATCACTAACCAGTCATAACAAAATAAGAGGATCATTCATGAGTAAAACCCTACTGTGTGGAAATTTTTATTTGGTTAAAGAATTATGATATCTTAAATGCATGTGTCATATTGATGTGATTTTTTAAAAGAGGGACAGAGTTGAGTTTGAATGCTAGGCCGCCAACCTGTTCAGCATCAAATAACAATATATGTATTTTTTAAATCAATGTTATAATTTCACAACTCAATAAAATGCACTTATTCGCAATACATTAATATGTAACTAGGGGCCAAATTAATGAAAATGTTGACTCAAAGCAGCAAAAAGGCTCAAGGTCACCATAGTAACTAAATTTCCAGTTAATAAAAATTGTAAAAATTTAATTTTTTTATTCCAAGCCAAATTGTATACAAATTCAGAATAAAATGAAGCCATCATAAGAATAAAATATTAAACTGTTCTTTTGGCAACACAAGCTCAAGTGCACACCTTGTTTATAAATCATTCTAAATTATGAATTAAAAACATCTTACATCCTATTCAATTATGATGAATGGAGATAAGAATAACTTCTGAATTCAATACTGTGATGTTATTAAAGATGCCTATGTTATTAAAGATGCCTAAAATCCCAGGTCGCCGTAATGAAATGGTGAAAAATTGGTCAAAATTGGACTAGCTTTTCTCATACAAACATACACAAAGGCATACACTTGATTTTAAATATTATGATTACATTAATTAATATCTTAACCACCAAAGTGTGAATGACTAAAAATGTCTTTAAGAAATGAGATATTCTACTGCTGTAAGAACTGTCCACTGAAATCTACTCAATATGTCGTTCCAGGCAAGGAAATGTGTCTCGCACTATCACGAATTGTAGAATAAAGTTGTATGTAAAAATATATTAAATAAAATATTGACAACCACCTTATTTTATAATCTTAATTTTGCATATTTTCCAAAAAATTAATCAAAATAACAATTGAATTCTGAGATATTTTAATCATGTACATAGCCTTTTTTGAGTCATGTTTGAGAGGTTGAACTATGGAACAAGCACTAACACATTATAACCTAAAGAAAAACCTTAAATTTATTAAATACAGAATCCGGAATAATTATTTTGCATAATACTTTAGTTAAACTTATGAAAATAAAAATCTGATACCAGTACTTGGGAAAATGATATTTTACTGCAGTAAAATACATTTTAGAATGCACTCTTCAGGGTTAGATCAAATAAAAAATAGAGTAATTTTTAAGTAGAGATAAGAGTGAAGTTTAATTCAAAAACCACTTACAATATAAAATTTACTTTTATTCATTTATCAATGAATTATTAATAAAATAATATATTTCTTTGTTACACAATTTCTGAGTAAAAATATTTTGTGATGGTAGCCACACTGATATTTACCATCACTGCACTCAAGGTTATGTTAAAGACATGATTAAGAGCAGTTAAGCAAAAACTATAGCTTTAGTTGCTAAAAACAAAAGCAGTACTTGAAAATACTTTTTCCATGACAGTTACCCCAATAAAGGATTTTATCTATTTTTTACAGTTTGCATGACTTTGCTATAAAATACAACTGATAATTTTGGTAAGCACTGATGCTCATATGAAGTATTTTTGTGATGGGCCTTGTGATACATTGACGCTCCAAAACCTGATACTGGGTGATGATCTCTACCATGAAAAACATTTATCCATTTAATTTATTACTGAATTATTCAAAGCCTGTTACTTTGCTTTTATGCATTATCCTTATAAGGGCAACTTAAAACTACCAACTATTATAAGTTATCTTTAAATAAACCAGTATGGAAAATTCAATGGAGAATTAGTTAGTCACAGCATCAAGCAAAGAGCAATACATGGACTTCATTATTCTTTAAACTTGTAAACAAAGACTAAATACAATGTTTGGTACTTGGAAATTTCATTCTTCAACAAAAGTTTGGAAAATTATAAAAACTAATGATTTTCAAGTGGAAGAATGATACAGTGAAATCCTGACTAAATGTTCTCCTATTTAGGGTTCTAGATGACATCAATTTGATAATGTTGACTTCCATCTCCAGCTTTTTCTCCTGAAAATTTAAACATTGCTTCACAACATTTTTCATAATCATTCACTAATATAAGCTTTTCCATGATATGAAATTTGTTAAGCTCATGAGAAGAGAAGTGTTAAATAATTTACTTACAGTGGTAGAGCCATAAAAATAAATGAGTTTACCCCTTCAAATATTGCTTTCATCTTCATTTTCTGAGTTGGATGTTTTTAAATGACAGTTACAAATTGAAAAAATAATTTGGTAACAACACAAAAGTGGGTAGTCTGCTAAGGGTTATTCTGAAAGATTTAAATGCTCAAGGTCACTTAAGAGCTCACAAAGTTGATATGGCCAACTTCAAGAAGGCTTTAAAGCGAAGCTAACTTTGTTTAAATGGTTTCTTATGCTTATTATTGCACTGAAAGAGTTAACTAACACCTCCCTCAAGAAATCTCAAGCAATTTTAACCTGTGCACTTAGATTAACGTAAATATCAATGCATAAATAAATTGTAGTAGATTATGAAATAATGCTCACTTCTTATATATAAGTCAAGATATAACCATATAAGATGGCAGCTGATGAAGGTCAACTACTCTTAATTTCATGAAAGTTGACAGTAACAAAAGGTTTTTTACTATTGTTTTAACAAACTTAAGCTTTTCTAAAAAATTTCTATACTATTAGATATGCCTGTTTGTTCGCAAAATTAGAACGATATTTCATCCCAAAAGTTGATAAAATTTTAAAATTCACAAAACTATTTTAACAGCAGCAAAATCTATGTATTGAATATAAAATGAAAAATAATGTTGTACACAGTTGACAAGTTTTTAATTCACTGACCACTGTTAAGCCCTAAGAGATTATCTCTTATAGCAGTGGTTTTCCAGACTCCCAACACAGTGATAAGCATACACCAATTCCTGCAATGTCATTCTCACTCAAAAGAGGAAAATATTAGCCTCAAGTCTTCATAAACAATGCTAAGCCATACATTGTATAAGATAACCATTAAACAAATTATGATAATTAACTGTTAAAGTAATTTGGTGCAAAAGTTACACAGAAAATAAATGAAAAGATCAAGTCCAGTGGCCCAGATAATTATGCTCATTAACCCAATATTAGGTTGCAAAGATCAAAAACAAAACAGAAACTCTGAGAATACGACTGAAAAATACTATCGCTACAGCAAATGAAACTAAAAAAATGATAAAAGATATGCTATAGAAGCCTGAGAACAAAATAACCGATCTACACAAGCTTCGATGTTGGCGATATTCCATTAGCAGACCGCGAAACAATTTGAGACAATGATTGTGCAGTTGCTTGGCTTTCTCGCGAATGACAGGTGAACTCAGAGAGATTTTTTTTGTGAGTTTGGGTCTCAATTCACAGGTTTAAAGCCTTCTCTGTCTTCTCTACATACGGATTTATAGGTACAAAAGAAACTTTGTACTCGTTGAAGTACCACTTGCAACACTAGCTCTAATCGCTTCTTCACTTTCCTTATCAATTTTATTGTGGACTCGGTCACACCAAGTAATTTACCAACTGATGAAGCAGTTCATTATGTGCAAGCCTATCTAAAACTTCAATTTTCTTCTCCCAACTCATCACTTTTTTTGTCCTTTTACCAACTTTTCTTTCATTTCAATCATCACTCTCTTTGAGGCCATGATTAGGCAATATTACAAAAAACTATGAAAATAACAAAATGCTTTAATGAAAAAAAACTCGCACTTTCACACATTATACATTGACAACCCTAAACTGCCTTCCGTACGCTGAATTCGGACTTTCGTGCGTCAGCAAAATGACGAACGAATATTTCGAGTGCTGCTGGTTGCCAGCCACCAGTTTCTGCTGCATCGCCATCTTTGTCTGTACCGCAGTGTTTATTTGTGCAATTATTTAAATATTTTATTGCATTTTGCCTTATCTCTCTATATTATAAAATCGATGATTGTGTCTAAAAGGCCCCTGCCCAAAAAACTAAACATTTATAACATAATTAGAGATTTTTATAATACTTTTTTGCTCTCTGGGAACGGAACCCCCATATAACATGTTAATCTATGTTCGACATCCATACATTCGACTTCCGTACATGTTTTCAGGAACGCATTATGTACAGATGCTGAGGACTGCCGGTAGTGATATCTGCCTCCTAGCTCAACAAAGACAACTGCTCATCAATTCATGTTCACTCACATATAAAACAGAAAAGAATACTATTTTAATTGCACAAAGCTAACAAACTGGATTCCATATTCCCTCCTTCCTTAGTCACAATTTTAAAAATTAATGATTGAAACTTTTATAAAGGTTAAGTATGCCTGTCCACTCTGCAACTTTCTTTTTTCTTTTTCTCCAATAGATATGAAATATTTCAAATTTTAATAGACAAAACATCTAAGTTTTTAAATACTTTCATTTACATTTTCCGTGTTACTTCAATTAGCACAATCCTAAAATGCTGAAATAACCTTTACCAGCTGTGTACATTTAAAGGCTGAAGATTCTCACAGCGGGCATTTAAATTCATACAATAACTGTTAACAATCTTTTTGAGTGTAATTAGGTGAAGAATGAGTACTTCTAATACAAAGAATTTTAATCCATAAATGAAATCATTCTGACACACTTCATCAAACTAATGATGGCACAGCCATGAAAAAGAAAGAATAGCCACTCACAAACATATCCAACATTCAACAGGTTTTTCAAACTTATTACTAACGAATGCTGAATCTGCTCAAGTGAAAGACAAGAATTGAAAACATCAGCCTTCTCTGGGAGGAAGTAATTAAGTACCATAAGCGAATACTGAGGGCTAAAATTATGCACCTGGCATGGAGTGAATGCCATGCTTAAAATTAATAGGAAACTTAAATTGCAATAAATGTCTACTACTCAACAAGTAAAAGAAATAAATATTGATGAAGACAAAAAACCTCAAAATGACATATAAATAAATATTCAAATTCTATAGACACACATAAAACTATATAGGAAGCACATAAAAGTAATTAAATGGGATTTAATGTTTCGGAAAATCATGACATTTTTCCCAGATAGATTGTATAAAATGCCAGTACACTAGGCACATTTATGATCTAGTGGATGGGTATTTAAAGCTAATAACCTGTATTCCTATTAAGTGCAAAAATCTCACTTTTCAATGTATGGCAATTTAATTACCTTCAAATTTCGTTTACTTTGTTGAAAAGTTTTAAAGAAATAAATATTTTAAAATATTCTAAACCAAAAGCCTGTCATAAAAAACTAATAACACTAACCTTTAAATGGCTGAAATGATGCATCATCAATAAATTCTGTCTGCTCAATAATCTGGAACTGAAAGTCTAGACCCTCCTCAGATTTAGTAACTTCTCCCCAGTACAAAAAGTGGTCATTATTCACAACACGACCACTAAAATCAGTCTGAAATAAGAATGAGAAACAAAAATACTCAATGCTTCAATCATTTCTATGTTACTCAAAACTTTAAGGTCAAAAATATTTTATGAAAGACTAGATAAACCTTATATTCTCTAAAAATTTGTTTAATAAAAGACTTATGAAGCATACTGGAATAATTCACTAACAGCTCAAAAATTAAGACCTCTACTAAGGGAAGATTCAATGCAAAGTATAATAGAAGTCATCTGAATTACAACACTTTCTCATGCATATAAAGACAAAATCCGTTTGGCATACCTGACTGAGAACAGAGATGTGGTCCACATTATAATCATCAGCTAATGACCGTATGAATCTATTGCATAGGCATGATTTCCCCACCCCAGCCTGTCCCTTCTCCTTTTCGGTGCCAGAGAGACCCACCACAGCCACATTAAACGTGCGCATGAGCTCACCCTTTCTGGCCATACTGCTACTACCCCATCCACAAAATTAAGCCCTTAGGCTCATCAACAGAAGGAAACAAAAGGACAATTGGAAAATTTATAAGTCATGACTTGTCTTAATACCCTAACCACTTAACATCTTGCATATTTAGACTGTAGGATTTTTAAGAATTATCGTTATTTTCTGTGATGATATACCAGTTATCACTTCACATGCTGATTCACAATTTTCGAATTAAAGAGAGCAATCATGAAGCCACTGCCAACCTAAAAATAGAAACATTTTAAGATGAATGCAAGCTGCGAAGCATTTTTTATTTTCACTAAATTCATTGATAAAACAGAAAATCCAAATTTTACTCAATGCCATTTCAATGTTATGAGCTTACTTTTTAGATATTACTGGTTATACAAATATTAGCAATAGAAACTATTACAAACTTACTGGATATATTCTATCCAGTTTAAGGCCATAAATCTTCAAAAAGTTGGAGATTTTGATTGCATAAAACTAAATATAAGAATTGCGAATTACGATTAAATTGTTGATAGAGGCGAATGAAGGTAAAATGATACCAACGAAATGTTTACGTTTGCGAATAATAAGTTTACCTCTAGATTCATTTCATACGCTCCCACGATAGTACCATGGGATCACTCTTGCAATTCAAGAAACACTTCGATAATCTTGCGTATTAGAAAAAGTGTAACTTCCTAATGATTAGCTGTTCAGTTATATCCTGTTTATACGGCCTCTTCTAACAAACGATAATACTTGAAATATCATTCTGAAAACAGAATTCGAAGCCTTAAAATGAAAAGTAATAAAAGCCTACACCCATGCACGCTATCTAGTGACGAGCAACGTTAACTTTATTCTATATTTTTTATAACTCCAATTCTCACATGTACATCCGTTTTCATCTATCGGAAATATTTTCCAATCACGAAACAATACAATTCTAACACTATATTCTGTACCAGATATATTTGATTTCAATGTCAAATAACATTAAAAACACAAATAATTGATTTAAATTTAGAAAAAAGAATTAATGCACATTTTCAAAAATAAAACGAAATTAATTAAAAAGCCGCCAGGTTTAGGGCTGCGTGGAAAATGATAACTTAATGCTACTACTCCCCATGGCAAATGGAAAATAAACAATGCAATACAATTCAGTATATTTAAATAACATAGAGAAAGAAGCAGAAGTCTTATACACATTGTCTTTAATCGAGTATTCCACTAATGTCAAATGATGACAGATATTCAAACAGCCACCGATGCAGACCGCATTGATAAATCAATATAGCATCTTAAGAGAGATTACAGTTGCAAAAATGTTTAACTGTAATATGAAAATATTACGATTTAAATGCTGTAATGGTGTGGATAGAAGGTTTGTTCATAAAATTCTCAAGAAAATAACACCTCAGCAACTTGACGTTATGACTCACCTTTTGACATAAAAGCACAAATAATCGCTATTTAAGATAGAAATTATAAATTATCACGCTCTTAAGACCTAACTAAGCGAATAGGATTGAAAAAGATGACTGAAATTCAGCAAACACAAATATATAAACGAAATAATTCTCAGACAAGATTAGAAAAATGTTAAAAAGAAAACTAATGGCATAAACGTGAGTTTTTCTTACCTTTGGATTTCCTTTCTCACTCATCATACACATTGTTCAATAATCTCCACAGGACAAAAACCAACTAAGGAGAAATATGCTTCTCGTCCTAAATGTACTCCTCACACAGTGAATTGTATTTCGAGGTTCATACCTAGTACACATGCGTTAATCAACGCATTTGCATCACGCGCACAAAACTGTAGCATAAATTCAAACACAGTACACCCATGCACAGGTACGTAACCAAAAGTCAGCTTCCAACCTTCGACTAGGTCAGCACGACGCCATATTGAATGATAATTTCCCATGGCGATGCGCAAGGTTTGAGACCCCTCTTGTGATTGGCTAATAAAAGCAACATAGCACTTATGGATGTTAGTGTTGCTATGAAATGAAATTGATTTATCCTAGGCCCTTCCGTTTGTACGCCATTCACTAACTGCTCTATTATCGTTCTCTATTTTTTTCTTCAAATGTCTACATAAACCGCGTATTGTGAGAAGGACTCCACCCATGGGTAATTATCATTATTGGAGCAATTTGGTACAGATGGCCGCCACGAGAGGGAAGCAAAACTCTTGTTTCCTTTCTGAAATTTCAGGAATTGCATTGGCGAATATACCTAACTTAAGCACGGGAGTGTACGTCCTGTATATTTGCAAATATTTGGGATAGGTATGAGAGCTCCAAATGAACTGGAATAGAAGAACACAGTCATTAACATTCAGTGCAGCATGCGCCTATTAAAATATTTATATTCAATAATTGCACACAAGTGCCGGAGAATATTAAAAACAGCAAGTACTTATTTGAACTTTAAAATATTATTTTGTAAAATGTTAAAGGTATTTATCTGAAGAAAAACTGCGTCGTCATATATCAAAAGTTATTTCCAATAACTATACATACGAGGGCAATAAAATTTTACTCGATAATTGCTATAACATTTGCACCACCTTTACTTGCAATAAAATAAATCATGACAAATGGAACAATAAGTACAATGCAGGATATTAGGAAAGTACTTCCGCATTTGTTAATTTTGAATGACTCAGTCATCTTACTGCGGCAATTGTAATGTCTATTCATTCAATCCGCTGTGATGAATCATGATCCGATGTCCATGCAATTTAATGAACGCATAGCGATCCCAAACAAATACATGTATTATCATATCAATTGCTTCACTTTCGATTTTCATGAGTAACCTCCAAGCCATATTCTTTCATTCGCCACTTAAAACCATCCTTTAATTTTGATTTCTAACCAACATCAACGCCGAAACTTGATGTATACATGTTCTAATGCACACAAAAAGGACCTTTTTTCGGTAAAAATTAATCGGCCATTTCACGAACCATTTCTTTTGACATTTCTTCACAGAGATGTTTCCGAACATTACCCTTTTTAAGGCTACTTTCTGTAAGGAATTATCGACTTTCTGCACAGGATTCAATTGAATTTATGCAGTTTTTGTTATTCATGTAGCCCCTCTGAATAGATTGTCATGCTTTCTCTACCTCGCCATGTTTATGCCATTTTATGAGTGGTTTAAATTACCTTTGCTCAAAGATTTCTTATTCATTTTTAAATAACACCGATAGCACATGTCCCTTACAAACCTTTATTGACTTCGGTAAAATAACTAAATTTCCTTGTAGCTAATTCTTTATTAATTAAAAATGAATTTAAAATTTGGCATTATTCTCAATAATGCAATGTTTAAAAGAGCACAAGTTGATTATAAAATGATTGTTATGATAAAATGATTATAAATGCCACATTGACGTAATAGACTTCATTAAATATGCATATTTTTATTAATGTTTTTGAATCACTTAATGTTTTCAGTTAAGAGGTTTGAATTAAAAAACCTTCAAACTTTTTCTTTTCGTTCTGAAAATGAGGTGCTTCTAAAGGTATAATCCAAAATTCCCCAAATTCAAATAACAGTAGCAATTTGTCAAAAATAGTACCCAGTGTGACTGCAAAATTCGATAAGTTTTTCCCGCCGACCTACCTACCTACCCGTGGTAAAAATGATCATACCCTATCGATTTTCTTAGACCGCATGCAATAATCCTTTCCGCAGTTTTGAAAAATCTTTTCGTTATTGATCCGTTTGTGTATAATTGTCATAGTGCACCAAAAAGAGAATCAGTCTTAATAGCCTTTTTACGTACATATATCCCTTACCCACCAACTCCATTAACCCTCATCTATCCTTGCGCTTCATACTAGTATGTATGCAGTATATCACGACTGTCATCGATGAGGGATATCATTTTAACAAGTAGGTTACACGACTGATGATATACATTTTCTTGAATTGCTAATGTTCGAACTCGAAAATAAATACAATTTTCATACAGCCGTGTGAACGTGCATTCGTGAGATTATCCCGCATGACCCGAAGCCCCGTGCTACGAATGTTCGTGTATTTGAATGACGATTAATAACAATACACCTCTAAAAAATTAGGAGAAATCATCTTAAATTGCAAAATGTATAACACAAATGTTTTGCAGAAGTGGAAAAAAAAACTCGAAAACACGATGTAAATTAACAGATTGATAGAATTAATTACGAGGCTTACTTATAGGAAGTGGAAGAAAAGTTTATTGTAATTACACCATAACCATCATTTACACACACACACACACACACATATATCCCAGATGCCACCAAAAAGACCACATGAAGTCTGATATACCACTGTGCGGACCACATATGACCTTTCGAATGGCCGATAGGTTGGTTTGTAAATTTCAAAAAGCTAGTTTTTAGAATTTTTATTTTGCTATTTAACATAAGCTTATTTAAAAGTATATAGCACCCACGTACTCGAAAAATACCGTTTAGACGTCTTAAATGATATCTCATGACAGTTCTTGCGGGCAAATTTACGAATGTCTTAAAGAAATTGATGATGTAAGGCGGGCCGGATGAAATCACCGGGACACTCACACAGGGATACCCTATCTGTGCATACAATTATAAGAGTCATCGGCAATGAGTCGCCTTTTTATTTCTGTCTTTTGAACATTTTTGACCCAATAGAATAAAATATTGTTATGCTTGTCAAATGTATTGACAGACTACCTGATTTCTGCATGGAACAAATTTTTACCACTGTTAGGTTAGGCTATATTTACCATGAAGATATCAGTCATTTCAATTGGCATATTTTTATGCCAAAAACATTTTTTCCGATCCGCATAAAATGTAGAATGAATCATAATTTCTTGTGAAATACAGAAACTACGTTTCACTCGTCTTCACGAAGTACGATCTCGTGCTCAGTGCTTCTCTTCAATTTGAGAGAAATGTATAATTGAATGGCAAGGGTTATAATGTCTTTTTTATTACTGTGTAGCCTTGGTTACGCTTTTATGAGTGTCGCTACGCAATAAATTCTCAACTTATCAGGCTCCGTAACATAATAGAAAAGAACATATACAGCTCGAATTCAAATAGGAGATTGGAGATAACGATAAAAAATAATGTCCGCCGTAGTTTACGTAAATAATATAAATGCCATAAAAATAAATAAAATTAATTGCGAAATAACAATTGAATTATCTTTCGTCATGTAACTGATAAGCAAAAATAAAATATCAGTAAAAATATTGAGGAATTTCTATGCACGATGGAGGTCATGGTAAGAACATGGTGCCAATTTTCTTAACTACAACCTTTGTCTTAAACCAAATCGAACGCGGCTAAAGTTGTTTCCGGTGATGCTTGTGGAGGATTTGTTTTTCTTGATAGAGGTTTATTTAAGTTTTATTTGGTAACCAATTTTTATTTATGAAGTTCACTATTTTTCTACCCGTCGTTTTTCAGTGATAAGGTAAGGCAGAGCTCGAACACTAGGAATCGATGAATATTGAATCCTACGTTATCCTGTAGTGAAGGATAATTTCGTAAATTTAGTTGTAAACATACGGATTTATGGCAATAAAGTCAGTGTAATAGTCTAATGAAAATTATAGTTGTATGTGTACCTACGTGACGGTTGTACTCTTTCATGGTGCCGGGTAACCTACATTATACATTCGAGCATTTTACAATTGCTCTATGCCTTTCTGCTGTTCCTTTATCTGCTAGAGTTCGTTATTAACCCTGATTTTTACTGATATTATTTATTACTTACACTGTAAATATGAAGTAGTTAATCGATTACAATTCACAATGAAGTAAATTATATAAAACGTCGACATATTCTAACACTCATATTTAATACTCGCAACTTTATATTTATTTTTAAGCGATTTCTCTAGTACTTTATTTGTAATGATTCATCGCGTTTGAGATACTCTATTTGTCGAAGCTGATTGTCAGTTGGTTTTGAAATTAATTTAAGCGCTGATTATCCAACACAAAGGACGAAATGTCATTAAAATGTAAATCGGAAAAAAGCTATACGCTTGATATGTGTGATTTTTGGAGGAGGGATTATATTCATCCAGAAAAGTACGTTAGTTTACCTTTAACAAGATATTTCCCTATTTTTAGCAAATTTTTAGTCTCATTAGCAAGAGTTGTAAACATTTGAATTCAAAACTTTATTATTTATTGTAAAGGAAACTTGACATTGAATATACTTGTGATGGTCACCAAGGTGTAGTATTCAGTATTACCTTTTTCACATTTAAGATCATTGAGTTATTTTTTATAATTGTTCTTTGTTAAGTTTATAACTTCTATGCTATCTCAATTTTATGAATGTATTTTATATTCGTAAAACCTATAAAACTTTATTGAGACTTTAATTTGTTGTATGATTCGTAATGTAGCGGATTAATAATGGGTAAAGTTACTGCTAGATGCATAATGTTACGAACATGAATGATGAAGGGCTTTAAATTATTAAAGGATTATACAACATTTCTTTTGCAGTCCATATTTTGTTGAGAAAATAGCACATTTATGATATTTTGTTTTTACTTACAAACCATTGTTACTATTATTTCAGCTGATAATGGTGCCTAACAAAGGAAAACAAGCTCCACGTAAGGCAAATGGGAAGCCAAAAGAGCAACCTAAGTCTAGTTTGACTAAACAGGTTGCTGTCGTCAAGAAGGATGCCGAGCCTATTGAAATTAAAGAAAATACTCTAACATTTCCTCTTTTAAAGACTGTAGATAATGGTCGACTGATGCCACGGTATACATCAAGTGAGTAACTCACTTTATTTCCCTAGAATATAATTACTCTCCCCTTTATCAACTTGAAGAATGGGTTATGACTTTTCCATTCAGAGACTACAATTGTTAATTTCTGTAAAGGCTAAAACTTTTCTTTAAGTAGAGAAACATCTGTGGTATAACTTAATTTCTTTCAGTTTTAACTCATAATTCCTGTCTTTCTTTTATCTTAACAAATTACTAATTCTAGAAGTGAAATATGTTTTCTTATTTTTACATACACACACTCAATTTTTACTCCAAAACTCATGAAACAATTTAGCAATGGAATATAGTAGAAGTTCATAAAATTGCTAGGGGAAGTGTTAAGAGAGAAGGAAATTTTAAATCAGGATATGATAAGGCAAAAGCTATGTAAGAGAAAATGAAATTAGAGAATAAGATTACTTATTTTAAAATTAAAAGTGTTGGAGAAAGCATTTGAAATAATATACCTAAATGCCAAGTGATAGAAAATTGTGACTGAAAATTTCTGGAGTCACTCATTCTTTTGAATTACCTTTTTTCATTCAAATAATTACAGTGTGATTATTCATCACGTTATTTTTATGGTGCGTTATTTTACATATGCCACTTGTTACCCAAAAAGTCTTTCATAGTATTTTGGGGGGTCATTCTGGTCATCATCTCCATTTTTCTAATAGCGACAAATTGTATAAAGTATGTCCAAAAATTTTTTTCAATCTCATTTTCTAGTTCACAAATTTTTTTAAGGTAAAAAGCAAGTAGAGGCTTAATAACTTAATGCCTCTTCAAATTCTGTATTTCACTATGTTTTCAGATTATAGTAGTACTAGGCGATGTCCAGGACCAGATGGAAAAAGCATTTATTGAAATAAGCACCACCCAAAATTTTTTTATCGTCATATAGCCTATGCATGTTCCGTGTGCCAACCCTAAAAGCGGCCTTTGATTTTTAGTTTCAGTATATGTTGTGGTAATCCTGATGCTTCCAACTTGTTCACACCTTTTATTTACAGCTCAAAAATATATGTCATCAAAACATTGATATTAGTGAAGGTTTCATTTTAATCTGTCAATTCGTTGCTGAGAATCTCCACCACTATATTTTAATGTCTGTCTGTCTGTTCCTTTATGCACGCCCACATTTCTCAACCAATTTCAACCAAATTTAACGTGATTGTAGGGGGCACTACGGGGGAGGCCAGCACAGGATTTTGTTTTCATCTGCCTGTTCGATTCAAAATGGCAGCTGATTTAAACACTAAACTAAGCATATTTTTCCAAGTCCTGCTGAATTAAATTTGGTATGATTGTGGAGGACTCCCAGGAATAATTAATAAGCGGTTTTTGTTTCTCTCCCCGTTTTATTCAAAACGGCGGCCTATCGAATTCTTGGATACCATGTATCATCTAGAATTCCGATCAGATTTTAACAAAATTTCCCTGGGCAATGCTGGGTATTTCTGCTAGTACCATATAATGAACACTTTTTTGCTTAAAATGATTTCACAAAAATCTATTTATAAAACATGCTACATCTAGAGCAGAGTTGTTCCTTTGTAAAGATGTTGATATCCAGTATTATGAATAGAAGAGGTTCCAAAATTAAATGGACCAGATGGGCAGGAAAACACTGGATATGAGGGAAATCTTAATTAATTATTTAATAAAGTACTTTGTCAAACAATTTACAAACTTATAAAGAATTATAAGTTAATAATTCTACATAAACCTCTATAAATAGAACTCACTCTTTCATGTTGCATCAACAAATGAAGCTCCAATTTCTTAAATTTGCTTTTAATCATTCAATTATAGGAATACAATAAAGCTCAAGGAAAAACATTTTCATGAGTTTTTTTTTAAATACTGAAGTGTACAAAAATCATTTTTACCAAGAATATAAAATTTTATGTTGTGAAATATTATGTAACAATATCTATACATAAATGACTTTAGACAGTGCATGGTATTATGCCCTCCTTGATTAAAGAGTTAAACAAATATTGAATTGGTGAAAGTCATATCACTGTACAGGCGACTTCCGAGATTCAACTGTTCGAGATTCGACCAGCTCGAGAATTCCACCGCTCGAATCGATCCGGCCGATCGATCGGTCAAATTAGAAACTAGTTTATGTGAAGTAATTTTTGGCCCGCCTGACCACGAGAGGTTTAGTTTCAGTCTAGAAATCGTTATTTCTGCTCTAATTGTTTGAATTTGTGCAGATTCGACATTCGAATGTTCAAGATTTGACCACGTTTTCAGGAACGCATCCCTGTCGAATCTTGGGAGTCACCTGTATTTTTATTTTTGAATACTGAATAATTGAAAATTTAATTGTTGTATTAAAATAATGTTGCCTTTATTTTTAACGTTGCTGTTCATTCATAGTAATTAACCGAACTGAAGAGGAAGGAGTACGATTCGAAGACTTGGATATCCTTAAAATAGAATTGAAAGGCCTTCTAGCTAATGTGTCAGTTCGAGTACGGGTGCTTCAGGGTGAACTAAAAAATCTGGCAAATGCTACTGATGATAAGAAGGACAGAAAAAGGCAACTTCTAGATAAAGCGGTACAGTATTTTAAACATGGAAAAAACTATGGTCATTTATATTTACAAATTTTATGATTTTTAATTATAATCTCTATTCTCTTCTCCTAATGATCAGTAGCTTACTTTACAATGTTACATTTTTTATTAATGATCCAGTCAAATTTCTTACATTAATGTTGAGAAATTTTTTTTCTTATACTCAAGCACATTCCTCATGGCAATTTTTAATCAAGAAATTGTTCATAATTATATAAAAGCAAATTTTTAGGGTTTGATAATTTTTTTAAATATAATCCCTTAATGTGTATTGCTGTGTATGATCTTGGCATTTATGTATAACTGCAAAAATTTCTTAAGTAGGAATTTTTTAAGGTGCATATTGAAACGTTAACCCCAGTCATAATTCTACAAATGCTGAAGTTTTATCTATTGTGAATTTTATAAACTTATTTCTTTTAAGCCTGCATCACCTGCTAAGCGTGGTAAATATGACGACAAACCAGTGAAAAAAGTAAAGGAAACTCCTGTTAGAGGACGTGAACCTGTGACTTCGCCTCCCTCCATCAAAATAACTCGTGTTAAGAGTATAACAGTTCACGGTCCTGTTCCTCCATCAGCAGTGAGTTTTTATTAGACAAAAGCATAATCTCTCTCAAAGGAATTGTCACATGATAATGTAATTGTTATGCTTTTTTTTAAATATACAGGCACTTCCTCCTGAGCCTGAACCTCCTCGAGTTGTCACCCCAAGGAACGATAATCCGAGTAAATTTTGGCAAAGCATGGAGCTTTTTTGTAGTGACATAACAAGTACAGATATAAAGGTTGGTATTGTTATGTATTCATGGCCTAAATTGTGCTGATTTTACTTGCTTGGTGAGCAAAAGAGATAACAAAGTTTTTATGCAGGTAAAAGTCTTTTAAAGGAAATATTTGTCATAATTTTGAATTTCAAGCTGTTATTAATGGTACAAAATAACTATTGATAATTTTGTTTAAGTAAATACAGCTTTTGTGGATGCAGTTGTTCATTTCTCACTGCTTTTCCTTGGGTTTTATTGCAACCATTGAAATGGTTTGTTTTAGAATTTTCTTATCGAAGACTTTATTCTTAGTTGTATCTATTCACAAGTTGCTTTTTTTGAAATTAAAGAGATAATACAGGTGACTCCCAAGATTCAACAGGGATGAGTTTCTGAAAACATGGTCGAATCTCGAACAGTTGAATGTTGTTTTTCCATAGACTTGCATGTTATAATTGGGAGATACGTTCCCGCATCTCGGTCTTCCCTCACTATATATAAAGATGAAATAACATTACTAATATGTTAATACAACAATATTAAATTATGAATAAATTAAATAATAAATATTTTAAATGTATAACTTATTTTTTGCACTAAAAAGGAAAAAATAAATTTTTGTTTGTATGATTATTTTACATAATTTAAAAGTCTAATTTAAATCAAATCCGCCTCATCCATTCCCATGTTATTTAAATGGAGGAATGAGTAGTATTAGTATTTTACCAACAAAGTTAACGGAAGAGTGACATGCAACATTCGACTCATCGAACTTCTAAGATAGATGTATGCAGGGATGTGCTGCAGATGGCCCGTTCCAGCTCGCGCAAGTTGTTTGTTACAAACAACTTGTGCGAGCCGGACCAGGCCGTCTGCAGCACATCCCTGCATACATCTATCTATACATACAACTATATATCGCAGCGAAATTAATATGAAAGTCATTAAAAAGCACAAAATAACTTAAGAATAAAGAAAATATTTTCTTCCAAAATAATCCTGTTTCATCACAATTAAAAACACGAGTACAATAGCCCTCTTCAGTCAATACGCACAATTCATCAGGATAACTTGAGGCAGCATCAGTATTTGCACATGCAGCCTCCCCAGTTAATTTAAGGCTATGCAAACCTGCCCTTCTCTTAAATCTGTCAAACCAGCCATGACTTGCACTAAATGGAGGCTCATCAACGGAAATTTCATCCATCCTTTCCTTCAAATCATCATAGAGATCCTTAGCCTTTGATCTAATCATGGTCTCACTAATAGGAATGTGTTTCTGACACTGATCATCTACCCAAAGTTTTAAAAGTTTTTCCATTTTAGGAATCACAACACCACGCCTAGGACTGTTTATTGTTGTTATCAAATTACATGAATTTATCACACGTTCTAGAATTTTCTCCTTCTGTTTCACATAAGTGCTAATGGTTGAATGATACATTCCCAACAATCATGTGATTTCAGCATGTCTTTCACCTTTCTCAACACTAAAATTTCTAATTTCAATTCATAACTATGAGTCTTATGCACTCTTTTATTTGATTCACTTACATTATCACTATTACATTTCCTTTTAGATGCCATGTCAAGTGATAAATTTATAAATAAATCATTAAAATAAATTTAAATAAAAGATTAACAGAAAAAAGAGTGAAATCAGCACAAATTCAAACAATTAGAGCAGAAATAACTATGTCTACACTGAAACTAAACCTCGCGTGGTTGGTCGGGATGAAAATTACTTCGCATAAACTAGTTCGCAATTCGATCGGCTGGGTCGAATAAGTAGGTTTCGACCGGTCGAAATCTCAAATTTGTCGAATCTCGAACAGTTGAGTCTTGGGAGTAGCCTGTACTCTAGCTTTTATAGGTTAGCAAATATAAACAATAGAAGGAAACTGTAACAATGCATATAAAGAATTTTATGTGAAATAAATGATCATCTACTATTTGTTGGCATATAGTTTTTTATGTATTCTAATTAAATAAATACTCAATAAGCTAAATTTCCATGGTAAAATATCAATACATTTAACTGGAAATTAATGCCATGGAAATGGAGGCAACTCCTGGTTATCCACTTTGTCGGTTATCTGTAGCAATCATTCTAGGTCCATTTTATCCTTAAAAATTGGTACAACACACATTGTACAAACTTTCTCATATATGGGTACTAATGCTTCGTTTAGTTATCTTTAGAAAATGAAAATCGTATGAGCCTGTTTTTAGAAAATCCAATTTTTGTTAAAGTTGCCCAAGAATAAACTAGCCTTATACCGTAAAGACCCGGGTATAGGACACACCCATGTATAGGACGCAGGGAGGTTTTCGACGTCAAATTTTGAGAATTTTCTGTGTTCCCGTGTATAGGATGCAGGGTGGTTTTCTGCGTCAAATTCTGAGTATGATCTGAAAAGTGAATTTACCAAAGTATTTGTAATACTAGATTTACCTATATCGAAACTACATATTACGGGATATTGTAAAACACTTTGGAAAGCAATGTAGAAGATATAATGTAGCAGATTTTCGTGACTCCTATCCAATTGAATTAAAAAAACTTGGTAAAAATTTTTTCGATCGTCTGTGAAACTTGCAGTAAAAATAAAATATCAAGAGTTTAAAGAAGTTATTTATTTCAATTATTGATAAAGATTTCTCCAAAGTTTCATCCCTTAATATTTACTATAATTTTATAATGGAAGTGAAGACGACGTATTATGGAAAGATGATAAAAACAACGGCACGACGACCGCAGAATTAGAAGCAGACGAATCTGAGGCTTCAAAAACAAATAAAGTCTACAACGAGTTTCAGATTACCGATGACGACTCAAATGATGGCGAGTTTATAGGATTTTAGGGAAATTGTTTGAAAAGTTTGATTTATTTTCTTGATTGAAGATTTTCTTTCAATGGACAGACATTCAATATTTAAATTTTAGCAATTTCATTTTATATTTGTATTTCATTTTAACTGAAGACTTCGTACAGAAAAAACGAAAATTATTTAAAATCCATATCTGAGTATAAGTGGCTAATAAAGCCGAAATATCTTGTACTTACATCACTTATTTGTAAAAGTGCAATCTTTTTTTCATATTAAAAAGTTTTATTTTAATTAAAACACTTTGATGTTTAATAAATATTAGTTTTCACCTGTTTATTCTTCATTTTTCATCGAACATTCGTAGAGAGAAAAACATGAAATATTATGTACCCGTGTATAGGACGCTTCCTACATTTTAGTTTCGAAAATTTGGAAAAAAAGTGCGTCCTATACGCGGGTCTTTACGGTATTCATTCATTGAGAAAAATAAAATACGTAGTATTATTGTAGATGTATACTCAAGTAACCGTACAAAATTTGATCAAAATCGTTAGTACCAGTTTTGAGAAAATCGAATTGTTGTTAAAGTTGCCTAGAATAAACTAGTCTTATATTCATTTTTTGAAAAATATGAACTATACAGTATTATTGAAGATGTAAACTCAAGTAACTGTACGAAATTTGATCAAAATCATTAGAGCCGTTTTTGAAAAAATCGGATTATTGTTAAAGTTGACTAGACTAAACTAGCCTTACATTCATTTTTTAAGAAATATGAACTATACAGTATTATTGAAGACGTAAACTCAAGCAACTGTACGACATTTGATCAAAATCGTTAGAGCTGTTTTCGAGAAAATCGGATTGCTGTTAAAAATGTGTAGAATAAACTACTCTTAATTATTGATCAATGTCAACCATTTCTATGTATACTCTGCTCAGTATGATAAAATGCCTAAGTACGAGATTTCATTCATTTTCGTTCTACCGTCTAGGCTCCAGAGCCAGTAACAGACAGACAGCATTGCGAAAACCACTTTTTCGGATTCAGCAACACCTAAAACATGTATTTCCGTAGAAATCTCGAGGTCGAATTTTTTCGCGAAAACAATACTTTCTCGATACTTTGTATGAGAAAGTAAAAATGAAAGCATGAGATTTTTGGCTGCTAGAGATTTTAGAGAAAGAAACAATTATGTGTAGTATAATATACAAAGTACATTCACATCCACAGCTTATCCAAATGAAAAAGTCACCTTATCATTAAATAAAGCATCTTGAAATATTGGCCACTCTCGGGAAATATTGAAATAGCAATAATCGACCTTCAATTCTCCATACCTACATCTACATCATACACATTTGCAATCTGAAGTTCTTGTAGTTTATGCTTGGGAAGTCCCCTATTTAATGCTATGGTACTCTCGTGAATTTTTCGAACATCAATACTCAAGTGGGGTGTTCCTAACACCCACATATATTTTTGTTAAAAAAGAAATTTATTCTCAGTATTTGATAAATTTTTATTAGGTATGTTTTTTTACTGTTTGTGATTATATATAAGTTAACTTTAGCAAAATACAATATAATTTAGGATGATAAAAACATTTCCTAAGAAAAAGAGCGAGAATATTCTTATGAACCTTTTCAGACGTAAATAGGTGAAGTAATGGTTGATAGATGTCCAGAATATATTCATAATAGCGTCAGTGCTGTGAATAAAACCAGGAATTCCCCAAAAGAGCAAGAATAAATTGTCATTTTCCGCAACATGCCCCAGCAAACTTTACTTGCATGCATTAGAAAGTCATCACTTGTGCTATAGAGCATTCCACCTTAAAGTTTCAGTATGGTTTCAAACAGCATCGTTTGTCTCCTTTTCTGTAGACTTAAAAATCCAATCGCCCCCTCCTTCTCTACAACACTGGAATTGCCAAATCTCACTAATAATTTAAAGTTGCATTAAAATAAAAATTCAAAATTTGTAATTGCGCTATTTTTATCGCAGAATCTGATGATATACTTTTAACTGAAAGCTAAAAATTTTATTCTATACAAAATGCGATAAACAATATTTGACCTGAAATGGACATTTTACGGTCACGTTTGTTTCCATCGATGATATATACGTTCTGTTTTAAAATAATGTAATGCAGTTTTTTGCATTAGGTTCAGGAATTTTTAAAGATCGTAAGGGTGCTACTGAAAGTTTAATAAATTGATTTTAAATATTTGTTTTCTGCATTTAATTATAAAAGTTCCTTTTGCGTGTTACAGCCTGACTTGAAAAAGTTTGTCTGTGAGAAACTTTTTTATTTTTAAAGATACTTTCGTGGTCTAAGCAAGAAAGTTGTAGATAAATGTTTGAAGTTATTTTTGGTGCACCCAAATGTGGGGTTGGGTCACCAAGGGGAGGGTGAACAATGCGAAAGTTTTATTGCAGTCCGGTCAAAGGTTGGCAGTTTACCCTTGCCTGTCCTTCCCTCAGTTACGACTCAGCAGTTGGACTATCTTGTGCTTTCATCGTTTTGTCTGCTCATGAGTTTGTTGGCAAGTACTTACAAATTTTGCCAGTTTTATTGTTTATTGAAAATTAGTTGTTTTAACAATTCTTCAAAACGTTTTCAAACTGAAGTGTGTAATACGGTTCAAATGTAGAGATACGTTGTGTTTGCAGGTTTTATGTTTATAGTGTCCCCATTTTTAAAATATTGTGTATGTACATCACACAGTGATTCTCCCCTAACGTATTTTCATATTGACATTGTGGTTTTTGTGAGAAAATGGACATCTCAACAAGGAAAAGAAAGCAAGGTGAGTTCGGAAAAACAAACAATATTGAATGTTCTTAGTAGTTGCCTCGATGAGTCTAATGAAAGCCTGTCATCTGCTGTTAGTAGGATGAGCAAGCTATGTGGCGTGTCTCAGAGGACAATTTACAAGATTAAAAAAGAAGCAAATGAATTTGTAATGTCGGGCAGGTAAAAATTTCCTCAATTGCAACTTAATTTCCGTGATCAGCATAAAATAATCCAGTTCTTGTTTTTACTTAGGGATTTCATGAGCAATTATTCTCGTACAAACATGCTTAACTATTTTCCTCTGATCACATTACATCTAATCTTAGTATATGCGAGGAAGTTACTCCAAAAATAAGATGTGAACACAGTGTACCTCCGAACTTCATTTATCCAATTAACTATGCTACAAATTTGTTAAATACCAATTTACATCGTTTGGGTGCTTTTTCCGTGAATTAGCTTAGAACATTAAATGAGTACCTATTTTAAAATGCCCTACAACTTTTATTCTATACATTTTTCTCTAAACTAAATATTTATCAAGTTATGCATAAAAATGCATATGGCAACTACAATTTATTATTTACAATGTAAACTATGCATTTTTTAAAAATATTTACTATTTAAACTTTTACTTATTATTTCAATAGCCTTTCAAATGAAATAATTTTTGATTGGAAAAATATATTTTTAATTTTTAGGCAGTTTACAGCATAATATATCTTGCTGTTGTTAAGGAAACGTTATTTAACATAATAAATCCCACAATCTCGTAACACATTTAAATCAAACTAATCCCACAGGTCAAAGGACATTTAACCCCTTAACTGGAGAATTAATTTTTCTTATATTTCAGCTGGTGGGGAATTATTCCTTTCTTTCAAATAATTTGAATTTGACTTTTTCTTGATCTATTTGTTATGATATGATGTTCTGTGAAGCTGGTAAGGATATTTTAAAATATTAATGAACTTACGCCATTTGTAAATTTATAAAATTTCAATTTTTTTCTTTGATTAATTATTTGTTCAGAAATTATCACATTTTTATCATGAGTGATTTTTACAATTATAAAACAAAAATATTTTTTAATTTTTCTACTATTTTGACATTTTTGCAAAGGTAGGTGACTTTACATCACAAGATAAAGGACTACCTAAGACTGGTTTAGACAATTGAACGCTAGCACAGAAAAAGATTTTTTTTAAAGACACATTTATATACTATAAATGAAAATCACAACAAAAAAATAAAAAATAATTTTTTTATTTGAAGGATGATCACAAATGATGTAAAACAATACCAGGACCATAAATAATAATAATGTCACAATAAAACATGAATAATGTCCAAACAAAGGAAAAAACACTGCTATTTGCAAGGCAAACCGTCATAGAAAAAATGTCTGAATTCAAGAAATAAAAGCAAGACACTAAGAATTTTTACTGGAAAAAGTTAAAAACACATGCCATTCCTGCTACTGAAAAGGAGGGGCCATAAAGGACAATAGGGAAGGAATCCTGCCATAGAACATATGGCTGAGGGGTCCATAACACCCTGCACAAGTACTGCCAGGTTAAAATTTATCTATGGAGCAAATTGAGTATACAGACAAAGCTGTAAACAGTAGTTGTGCTAGCCTTCTTTAAGATTACCTCAGTAAAGACGTTATCTATTTATTGTATCTTATAATTATGAGAATGGCAGAGAAGCAAGCTTGTGATATTAGCAATTAATGATAAACTTCACTACATAAATTAAACCCTTAAGTGGTCATGTGCAATCTTTTAAACCACACCTTTTTTGTTTTCTTAATTTTATAACTTCTTTAATTCTCATCTCAGGCCTCCTCAGTACCTTTCTTCAAGTTCATTATCTAATGACATATATCTATGTATCTCTTTCTTTCGGCATTCAATGTTTTTATAAGGGTTTTCCATACTCTGCATTGTTTTCTGTCTGCCAGTCCCACACTATATAAAAGACCAAATACTCGTTTGCCCTTCGTTATGACATAAGTTGTTATTTCCATAGCAAAATTTGTGGATAAGAGTTTACTTACCTCACCCTTACTAAAAACATCCATCAAAAAAATATCGGCTGTGTTTTTTGTCCAAGTGACTGTGAACTTGGTTGAGATATGATCTTTGCTACAATGCTGGCAGCTATTTCGAAATCCATGATGAGAAATCGGAAGACTATGAAGACAGATGTTCAAAAATTAAAGAATTAAATAACAATTAGTGTGGAATATGTGGAAACAGTTGAAAAAAATCTGCCATGACCGGGAATTTTTTTCACCTGTTTCCACATTTCCCATCATTTCAGCTTATGCCTGTTGCATAAGGATCTTCGGATCATCCTTTCCATCAATTTATAACAGTTAGTATCTTTGATGATTTTCCAACACAGTCAGTATGACCAAGCGTAACCTCTTACACGACTAAATATCATACGACCTCTTAAGGGTTAAAAATGGCAAGTCTTCAAAACAATTTTCTATGATTTATTTACACCCACTCTGTCCTAGAGGTGTCTCAATTTTTTAAGTGTTGTGCTTTGTTCAATGGAAGTATTGTAAACTCAGAGTAGGTCTGACTCAGTAATATTCAAATGTAAGTACAAAAATGTATGGCACAGATATATTTACCATATGTTCCAGCATATAAGTCGACCTTTGAAGCCTAAAAAATTTTTTCTAAAATTTACAGTTGACTTATACACCAAACATAAAATGTGAACCTTAAATTACAGATGAATAACATCGATATTTACGAAGGCCGTTGATATTTTGGTGGAGGTGATCGCTATTTTGAATCAGCTGTTCCAGTGTTTACATTTTATGACATTTATTTTAGAATATTTATAACAATTAATTTTAATACTGTATTTACTCACGTAATCCGTGTCCTCGTGTACCACGCGCACCCCTATGTCTGAGTATATACAAGAAATGTTGTGATAAGAGAGTTCTTACATGATAATGCGACAGTGGAATTAAAAGACTGATAGAATACTTTGTTTACTGAAAGGTAAAAAAATCTAATTTCTTTCATTTTAAACATACCAGACCATTTTCTGTGAGATTTTCCTGTAGCATTATTGCTAGATTAATGGCTATATATGTTGTTCATAGTATGAGGAGCTGCCACCCAAAGAAGTTCAAGGTATGTTTTGTTCATTTTTTATTTCATAGAAGGCTTCCTTTAAATTTCAACAATCTTATTTTTATCACGGGTTTTTCCCTTCAATTAGAAATCCCTCAAATTTAACGTTTAAATGACATATTTTAGAAAAACCTTGGATTTTGAACGGGATATTTCCATAGCGACCATGGCACTGTTAAACCACGAGATTTTATAGTTGCCTTGATCCTTACATGCATACAAAAAGATTGCTTTGAATGCTTTAATGCGAGAGAGAGGAAGGACTCAAGAGTGACAAAATGAGGGAGGTAGAGATAGAAAGAGGGAGGGAGAGACAAAAAGAGGCAGAGAGAAGGAGAGGATGAGCATTTTTGCATTAGTACTCACTAACTTTAATAAAATGTGAAGTATGACATTTAAAATTGTGTATTTTTCTATGGATCCAGTAATTTTTGACAGTCACTGCTAGCGAGAGAGGAGGATAAGAGGGAGAGTAAGATATCTTCATTTAGTTTGAACCCATCATTATTACGTAAATCAATTAATTAAGATAAAGGATTTACTTAACCAAAAACTAACATGAAATATTACTACCTGCACTGTGGAAATTAAAATTAAATTGTTTTGCACCATTAAAGCTTAACAGTTAAATCATGTGTTACGACAATAATGAGAATTAGGATTCCTTAATTACTTACGCTCAATATTTTCAGTTCATTTGCCATTCTCTAAATTCATACAGTGTTAACAAGCATAAGTACATTTAATATTGTATGCTTTGAAATACCTTTGGGTGATTTGAAATAAAAATAATATCGACTTCCTTTGGTTTCTTATCAATAAAACCCCATCATTATATGACGGGCAATATTCTAGTCTTTTGTTATATTTAATAAATAATATTGTTATAAATACAGTAGAACCTCATAAATCCGGCACCCTCGGGACCTAGCGCGAGCTGGATTTTAGAAAATTCAGGTTTTTTGAAAATGTTGCACATTGCCTAAGTATCCAGGGGCAAATCGGCCTAATGCTGGATAAAACAAAAGAAATTTGTAATACAGTAAAACCTGGTTAATTCGAAATTCACGGGACCGAAGAAAAAGCATTTCAAATTACGAAGAACCTCTATAATTCGAAATTTACAAAAAAGCGTGATTTACCAAATTTAAAAAATGCAAGTATAAATTACAGAAAAACAAAAGAATATGACACCATATTAAAATACAGAAAAAAAGGATGTACTACACATGCATACCTCAAAATATGATGTCGATGAATAAAAGTCAAATTTAGGATTACTCATTTAAACATTGAAACATATATGACATATAACTAAACCACTAAAATGTTAATAATGTTTTTCACTTATTTCAACTTAAAAGTAAATAAACAAAAGTGTGTAATAAAATATTAATTTAAATTTATTTTAAAAACTTGGTTATTTTCCAGTTTCAATTTCAGGGCACTCCCTAGCGCAATGTGTTACATAATGGCATCAACTTTTTCACAGATATTCATCGACACGTCTGACATCCCGGGTATCTTAAGTTTTTAAAACATCCTCCTTAGATGGCAATGGCACATCCAACCTAGCATCGACGTTATCCACATCGTCTTCTTCCTCGCTATCACTCGCAACGGTTTTCGATTCGTCGATCGTGGGGTCATACACAACCGACGTAGCCAAGTCATTATCAAATGAAACGAAGTCTCCGAAACTGACAGGCCCCAATACATTACTGTCGATTACTTCCTCCACTTCTGTACCTTGCAACAGTCTTAAAACAGTTGGCGATGGTTTGAGGAGTCACCAATTGCCACGCCGATGACAAGGCCCGGCACGCGTCTAAAATCGTCCATTTTCGTAAATTATCCTGCGAACATCCATTTGTAATTAACAATAGTTTTTTTCTGTAATGACTCTTTAAATTTTGAATGATGCCCTGGTCGAGTGGCCGCAGAACACTGGTTGTGTTCGGCGGAAAATACAGCAACTTAACATTGGGCGTATTTATCTGAGCCACATGTTGAGCAGAACAGTTGTCTAGTGTCAACAAAATTTTACGATTTTGCACCGCCACACGTTTTTACATTCTTATTAAAAAACTTTTGTGTTATGCTCGTAAATTATCGGTAAATAATCACGATTAATACTTTTGAAACAGCGTGGGTTGCCATATTTTCCGATGATTACAAGTTTTTCTTTATTCGACAGATCCATATTTGTGCAGAGCACGGCGTGGCGGTGAGCGCTCCTTACTACGTTTGCCGCAGTGACATTTTTCGCCTCAGAGAGCCAAAGTACGATCGGGCAACATGTTGAAAAAAAATGCGTTTCATCCATATTAAAAATGTCCTCGAGCGCGTACTTCTCCAAAACATGTTTATTACTTTGCAGCCAGGTCGTCACTTCCTCTTCGTTAATTTTTTGGGCATCAACACATACTGCGAGACAAACAATATTGTGGCGCCTTTGAAACCATCCAACCACCCACTGGACGCTTTAAAATCTTCAATGTTCAAAGCGTTCGCAAGGCTTCTTGATTTTTCAATGAGCATCGGGCTTGTCACAGGTAAATTCGTCGCTCGTACTTGTGAAAAAAAATCGGACAGTTCTTCTTCGAGGTCTTCGTTTTTCGCAGGCCGTGAACGCCGACGTGTAGCGTTCCCTTTAAATTTATAAAAACTTTCTTCAATCTTTCTTTAAAATTGTAGATAAGACGAGTTCGGAATCCCATACTTTGAGGCCAGCTTTCCTTTCGATTCTAACTTCTTGTCAATGTCTTGCAGCAAAGACATTTTTTCAGCAAGAGTAAGTCTTATATGCACCACGAACCGGAGCCATTGGAGGGTATATTTAAAAAAATATTTTATAGCAATAAATTTAAATATAGTCTCTCTTGCAGTTATTAAACTAAGAATATTATTTAAACAAGTAACTAACAATGATGAAAAATACAATCTAATACGAACCAAACAACGAACCAAAGGAATATTGGAACGCGTTTTCCACACAAAAATCGCAAAAAGTAGATAAATTGAGGGGATGGACCGAAACTTGTGACAATACCCAACGCCCAGTGGGTATGATCACGATCGCACAATGTTTGTAAACCAGCCGACATAGTGCCAGAAATATTTTAGTAAATTTCATTTAGTTTCTTTTTGGTAAGTTTTATTTCGAATTATGTCGACAAAAATGCGTTGATATTCCGAGAATCGGGCAAAATTTTTCTTCGAATTACGAATTATAGAGATTTTCGAATTATTGAAATACATTTGCATTAAATTGGCTTTTTCGGTCTTTAAGTGTTAAAAAATTTCGAATTACATCGAATTTCGAAATATAGAGGTTCGAATTAACCAGGTTTTACTGTATATATAATGTATTTCAAAATTTAATCAGAAATCACGCCAGAATATTTTAAAATATGAAATACATACACAAAATGTATGTAAATAAACATGCAAAATATTAAATAAATCATAATAGACGCCTTGCTGTCTTGCCACCCTTGGCTACGCCACTGCACCTTCATACCATATCACGGCCTATACGTAAAAAAAATAAAATACATTACATTAAAATCCAAAATTTACGCCAAAACTTATAAAAAAAAGAATCATTAACAAATGGACGAATTTGGAATAAGGTCATAGCAAATGTTATGCCAATTTAACACCAATTTACACGTCTCGTTTCTACTCTCAATGGCTACACGATAAGGTCGAGACAGCGTCTTTAGTTGCGGGAATGCAAGTTTCATTTCATTTCAGTGTTGGAAGCTTTTTGAAGGTTTTTCTGCGAAATTGTCTTGAACATATCACACGGATTGCTTCATACATAGTGATCTTTCCTTAATAAGTTTATCTTTATTTAGGTACAAATTCATCATATCCTGTGATTCGATGCATGACCACTGCTCTAAAGCCGATATTGTATCAGTGACTAATTCTATGCAATGGTCTATTGAAGGCTTGTTTGCAGCTGCATTGTCATCATCGTCACTTTCACTTTTTTCATAATTCTCACGTTCGGGTTCCAAAACCATTTTAACTATTTCTCCGTCAGTTAGCTGATTCACTACAGGCACTTCATAGTCAATTTCCATCCAGTTTTCAACGTCTTCCTCCAGACCCTTCGTGAAAGCGTTATTCGTCGATCCCTTAGCAAATTCCATAATTTCAGACACGTCTCTTTTTGTCACTAGCATTGAAACCTAGAAAATCTGGTGGTGATGCATCACATTCTTCAAACATGCTTGCAGGCCACAAATTATGCCAGGCATTTTTCAGTGTTGCGGCCGTTACATCAGTCCACGCCTTAGCTAGAGTCCAAATCGAGTCCTTAATGTTAAATTCCTTTTTAAATCCGTCAACACCTTGGCCTCTATTGCAAGCAACAAGCAATTTCTGTATAAATTGCCGTCTGTAATAGCATTTTAGTGAGCATAATATTCCCTGATCCATAGGTTGAATAATAGATGTACAATTTGGAGATAAATAAACCACGCGCACGTTACCCAATACCAAAAGTGATGCATCAGGATGGGCAGGACAGTTATCTAATGTCAGAATTATTTTACAATCATCACCTAGTCCCTTAGATTTACAATGAGCACGTGCCTCTGGTGCAAAATCATTCAAAAACCAATCCAACATTAATGGAGAAGTTATCCATGCACGTTTATTAGCACGGTAGTTGACAGGAAAATTCTTTACACTCTTTAAAGCAAGAGGGTGTACACTTTTACCAATTACAGTTAGCTCTAGTTTGTGTGTACCTGCTGCATTCGCGCATGCAAGAACCGTCAGCCTCTCCTTTGACTCCTTCACTCCAAATGCCATATCCCCATCGGCAGCTGCAAGTGTGCTCCGAGGAAGACATTGCCAAAATAATCCTGTCTCGTCCGCGATATATATTTGCTCTGCAGTAAAATCTTCATCCGAAATTAACTTGGTAAACTCCTCTACAAATTTTTCGGCAGCATCCAAATCAGCACTAAGTTTTTCGCCAGACACTGCTAATTTTCGTATTCCATGGCGAAGCTTGAAGCCAACCTTGCGAATAATCGCAAGCTTTATTGATTTTCAAATCGTTGTGGAATTTCTTTGCTTGCTGTATTAGCAATAGGCCTGATACCGGTACACTTTCACTTCTTCTTTGTCGAAACCATTCAAACAATACTCTATCGATATAGTTGACCCTGGAAGTGTGTAATGTTTTTCGGCCTTAGAAGTGTCACTGTCTGCATAAAATGTCAGCAACTCATTTTTTCGTTTCCTCAAGTCATACACAGTAGAACTGCCTATGCTATATTCTTCACAAAGTCTCTTAACTGGAGCACATTTTTCAAGTTTTCTTAATAAATCTACTTATTGTTCAGTAGAAAGAGATTTATGTTTACGCTTCATAATACTACTGGAGGGGTTTTCAGCTTTTTTTGAAGACATTCCAATATGAACTTGAGCAATATCACACTAATGAAAGACACATGCGATCGCTACGAATCTGAACACGCGACTGTATACAAGTTATACAATGTGATTGTGGAAACTATTCCCTAACACGTACCAACATGTATTGGTCAGCTGACAATTGGACTCACTCACACACACAATGTAACTGCTGCCGTAAAATTGGTTCTATAATTCGCGAATTTTGATGCGAAGCGGTGCGTTTATCGTTCCATAGTGAATTAGGCTACCCGCGGAAAAAATTTTGAAAAGTGCACTTTTCAAAAACTGCCGGATTTTTGATAATTCCGGATTTTCGAGTGCCGGATTTATGAGGTTCTACTGTATATAATAAATGCTCAATCAGTTTTTTCTATATCATGTATAAATAATATATAATTATTATATTTTTAATGAGAAAAGGTGCCTCAAAAAATAGTGCCTATGGGTGCCATAAACTTAAAACCGACCCTGCATATAACTTTGTTGGATATTGGTTCCTAAGATCTTACATCAGATTAATTTAAATATTGAATATGTAGACTTTGAATTATCAAATCATGAGCTTCAATTCCTTCCACTGAAAACAAAATCTCTTGATCAGCCTTGTGATGGTGGATTCACCAGAGCTTTCAAAGCTCACTGTGGTATTTTTATGATAACGTGGGTTGCAGTTCCTCCCCCGAAACCTCATATTTTAACCGAGGAGAGGTGTACATCAGTTATTCGATTGGCAGTTGATAAAAAATTTGGCCAAGAAAAGTCTACAGCCATATGCATTGTTTTTTGTTTTGATTATTTGTGTTGTTCACATATAATTTTGTCATTCACAAACAGCTTACATCAGCGGTTTTCAAGCTTTACAAAGCTATCTCTCCCACCCCTTACTTAAAAAAACTGTCTTTGCACCCTCTATATAATTTTTAACCAAAATTCATGAGTAATACTTTATTGAACTACAGTTGTATTCAATATAATGTATTACTCGTGTGCTCCACGCACCTTTTTTCTAAAATTTTAGTAAAAAAAAGGGCCTAAGCGTCTTACATGAAGATTTATGGACAAGTTATATAAATTGTGGGCCTCAATAGTAAATTCACTGATACATGCTTGTGTTTATATTTATATCCACAGAAGATGAAGAATTCTACTAAGTATATGCATATCTCTTTGACAAAGCAAACGTTTTGGGTTTAAGTGCACAGTTTATGCTGCCGTTTGTGCATCTTCAAGATCACAATGAGCATTCTGACAATTGAGATGATGTTATAATTTTATAATATTAAAACTGTATCTTTTAAATAAGTTTTAAGTTAATTCATGTTATTCAAAATAAGCAGTCCTGTCATTAAAAGTTGTTACAGTAAAATCTTGATACAACATATCTCTACGGAGCATTAATTTTTATGCTTTATATTGAAAGTATGGTATACTGAAATACCCATAAGCATTTTCTCTGGAAGCATCTCGGGAGGGAGGGGGGGGATTGGCATTCTCGCAGGTCCGACGTGAACCAAAACTGGCAAGAATGAGAGTCTAACAAGAACTTAAGATTTTATCGCAATACTATTGTGAAAATACGAGAGAGACACTCGGCTCTAAAATTTTCAGTTCGGATAATCCTTTCTTTTAGGATTTTGGCAGAGTTCCACAAATCTTTTCGTATTACAGATATAATATGCCTTCAAAATTGGTGTAAAACGACTTGAATGAGCAAAAATTGGTTATAGTTGAGTTATATATGGTTGAAAGCATACATTAAATCCACAAAAATCTTTTTTGGGACTTCTGCAGTTCATATGTAGTATTGAAAAGTAGTTAAGTTGAAAGTACATTATTTTGAACTATTTACACAGTATTTTTACAGGAAAATTGGGAGGGATTAAAAAAATGTACGTTAATTTGAAACATACGTAATCGTGAAGTACGTTGTAACGAGATTTCACTGTATCACTTTCTACCAATACATTTGATGGAAGAAGGTGGCATCTGGTTAGCTGAATTCATCGTGAGCCCTTGATGCTCATTTAACATAAGAGTAGCAACTACTGAGGAGGAGATTTCTGCTAGCATCGGCATAAAGAGATCACCCAATAAATTGCATCATGCAAGTAGGAGGAAGAAGATGCTTAACTTGGGGGGAATCTTGATTCTGGCAGGGGAAATCATTGAAGGGGCCAACCTTTTCTTTTAATCCTAGATGTCAACTTATTCTAGCATGAATGTATTTTTTTTCCTATGAACTGACCCAAAAATACGGATGCATGTAGTACATAAGGGTGTGGGTTACAAGAGTAAATACAGTAAATACCTTAAGAAAAACATAGAGGCAATTGATACATAATAGCCACTTCAGGACTAGAATTTGATGGCTGCATACTATAGGTCTCACAATTAGAACGGTTAAACAGGCAGTAAATATATGCCAGATCTTTTGTGCCCTCCCTCCCTTCTGATTTACTCACCAAGTCACCCTCAGAGGGCATAACCCACAGTTTTGAAACCACTGGCTTATATACTTAGTTCTCAACACCATGACAAATAAGAGATTTCATATAAGAAATTCTATTTTTCCAGGCATCATAGGTTAATAATGCATGAAATATTTGGAATATAGATAACGGGATGTACTTACGATCATGTGAAACATTTTATTTTTTGCCATTCTTTTATTTCAGTTTCTAGAAGAAAGTATTAAGTGTCGTGAAAAAGGACCTGATTTGCCTCCAATACCTCCTTTAGGAGAACATTTTACGTCACGGTGGATGAAAGAAGACATAAAGAATGAGCAGGAAGCATCTTGTTCTGTCGACAAAAAACCAACACCAGGAACTTCTAGCCTTATTGGGAAAAAATTGGTCCAAAAGTCGTATGTCTGCCAATTATTGCTAATAGTCACTAAATGAGAAATGCCAACAGGTATTTTAAAAAATTTTTATTTTTCTATGGTGGTATAGGAATATTTTATTTGAGAGAATGTATGCTTAGGTTAAGTGATGATAAAAGGAAGGATTTTATAGAGTTCTATTCCAGTATTATATTTGAAAAAATTTGAATCTTTCAATTAATTTAGTTTTAATGAATTCTCATTGCATATGTACAGATAAAACTATCACTCAGTTTTTATCCTGCTCAATTTAAAAAACAGACCAACACAGTAAAACCCTATTATACAAGGGGTGTTTGAAAATAATGGTCAGCCTTGGTAGAGGGGTGGTTAGCATGTCTAGCTCTCACTGCAAGGGTCGGGGGTTCGAATCCTGTCAAGGGCATGGTCGTTTGTATTTGTCATAAAATGTATTGCAACATGTAATTGGGGAAACCTGTTTGTGTTAAATAAATTATTATTATTAATGAGACTGGCAACACTGGTTGGCTATAACGGCCTTGATTGATAAGGTGCATGTGTCAACTTGCGACTTGATATTCAAAGAGTCAGTAGTACAATGGTCATTGTTGTGTTCCATTGTGTATGTTTCTTAGCTGTTTTACAAAACCTATTTTTCAGTAGTGGCAGGGAATGATATTTCGTACATTTTAATATGAAGATGTGCTATAGAATTTTGTCTGAAGCTCGGAAAAAGTGGTCAAGAGACATTAGAGATGTTACAGAATGCTTACAAACCAGAAGCTATGAGCAGAGCAACAGTATTCTAGTGGTGGAAGCATTTTAAAGGAGGGAAAAAAACCATGGTTGACGACGCTTAAGGCAGGAGACCAAGAAGATACTATTGAGAAAGCTGATCAGTTGTTGAAGGAGGATAGAAGATTATTGTTATGAGAATTGTCTGCCAGTTTAAATGTGTCATTGGAAAGGGTTCACCACTTTGTTACAGTAAGATTGAACACGAGCAGTGTGTGTGCAAGACGGGTTAACCGTGATCTCAGTGATGAACAAAAACGAATTCATGTGGAAGTCTGTCAGCAAAATTTGACTCTTGTTGAACAAAACTGATTTTTTATCATCCATAATCACCTGTGATAAGTCTTGGATTAGACACTATGACCCAGAATCAAAACAGCAGTAAAGTATTTGTAAACACAAAAACTCGCCTCCACCAAAGAAATTTCTCATGGCACCTTCATCTAGAAAAGTGATGCTGATATTGTTTTTACTCTAAAGGCATGATTCTTCAGCACTGGGTACCTCAGAAGCAAACTGTGACTTGTGAATATTACGCAGACACTTAACACTCATCAGAAAAAGATGTTTTTTTTTTAATTTTTTTATTTATACGTAATTTCACATACAGCATGTACACCATTTTACAGTGAAATGTTAACAATAGACAAAGACATAAATTAACATATATCACAACATCCATGCCCGAAGCGAGATTCAATCCCGCAACCTTTGGGTTAGAAGGCAGGCATACTGCCAACCAGTCTAACACGAAATGGTGGTTTTTGCTTCAAGACGATGCACAGCCACATACAGTACAAGTGGTGATGGAGGCGCTGACGGCCATCGGTGGAACACCTGCAGAACACCCACCTTACAGTCCCAACCTTCCCCCATGTGATTTCTGAGTGTTTCCGATGCTTAAACGTGAGCTACGAAGACACAAATTTAGCTCCAACACAAAAGTGAAGCAAACCACTGCCGCTACCCTATGCAAAATGTCTCAAAATGGACTATTGCATGTGTTTGAGAAGTGGGTGGAGCAATGCAAAATATGTATGTGAAGGACAATACTTTGAAAAGGAAACCATGCCCAAGCTTGAAGATACCTCAGATACAGAATAATGTTAATAGTCTCATTACTTTTCAAAAACCCCATGTAATTAGAGTGTTGGGGACGTCAAGAGCACCCACGTTACAGGCAACCTGCAATGTTCTGATAATTATGTAGTGGAAGGCCATGAAACTATTTTTTTATGATTCATCTCTGTTTTCTCTGTTTATATAAGGTAGTTAACTGCAAATTTATCCAAAAATGAACTTCTAAAACATTTCTATATTTTTACATTACATACTTTTTAACTAGTGTTTTTATTCCTTAACACAGTAGATGCATTCTGGAAAAGAACTACGTTACATGAAATTGTGTTAAGCTAACATTAACTTCCCATAGAGATACATATAATATGATAAGGACGCTCGTTTCTCATGCATCTGTATTTCTTGAGAGTTCTATTATGAGAGAAGGATAATGGTCTTCTTTTTCACATATCACCAAAGGATAACCACCGTCCGAGGTCTTTAACTTGACAAAAGTCTGAGCTCTTTCTCATGATAATGTGTCTTGTGAAATATTCTTGCCCCTCTACAGGGAAGTTAGTCTGAAGGAAACCTTCGCAATGTACTGAGGCAGCTTTTGTTCGTGCTTTTACTATTACAGTCATACTCCGTTTAATACTGCCCTGTACAATGCTGATTCATTATAACGATCTTTATTCTCAGACCAATTTTTGTAAAATGAAAGTGTTAAAGCGACTCAAAGAGGGCGAGCATCAAGTGGATGTAGGCTGTGCTCTAGGTCTAGCCACTTCAAGCATCAGAACAATCATACAAAATTCTGAGAAGATTATAACATTGGCCAAGTCTACAACTGCATTAACTGCAACAAAGCTCACATGTTCAAGAAGTAATTTGTTGGAAAAAATTGAGGGACTGTTTAGTATATGAATTGAATAACAGAATCAGCACCATATACCTCTGAACCAGTTAATCATCATGGATAAGGCAATAAGCATGTTTGCCTATGTTCAAGAACAAAGTGAAGCATCAATTACTGAAACATTTGGAGCCAGTTGAGGATGGTTTGATAGATTTAAGTGTTGCATTAATCTGTACAGCATAAAAGTGTGTGGTGAGGTGGCAAATGCTGATCATCAAGCAGCATGTGAATTTCCCACCACACTTACAGCAATCATCGAGCGAGGTAACTATCCTCCTGAGCTAGTTTTCAGTGTGGATGAAACTGGTCTTAATTGGAAGAATATGCCATCACGCTCTTTCATATCCCTAGAAGAAAAGTATGCACTAGGATTCAAAGCCACCAAAGACCGCCTCACATTTATGCTGGGCAGTAAAGCTTTGGGAGATTTAAAGCTAAAACCCTTGCTTATCTACCATTCGCAGGTACCTCAAGTAATGAGAAGGTATTCTAAAAAGTACCTGTCCATTATCTGGAAGTCAAACCCAAAAGCATGAATGAAAAGTGACATTTTTCAGGAATGGTTCATCAAAGAATTTGGTTCATAAGTGAAATGCTATTGTGAGGCTAATAACTTGGAGCCCACAGTGTTGTTAGTGATTGACAATGCCCCTAGTCACCTGGAGAACTTGGAATCCCTAACGAGTGTACTGCCTGCGGAAATGGTATTCCTTCCACCAAACATGACTTCTCTTATTCAACCAATGGGTCATAGGAAATTTCAAGCTCTGCTACCTTCAAAGAACTGATTGGGGTAACTGATGATCAAAATCAACAGTCAATTAGGGAAATCTTTTGACATTATGAATGCCATTGGGAATATCAGCGCAGCCTGGGATCAAGTGTCCAACAGTTGCATGAAAAATGGATGGAAGAAGGTATGGCCAGGGGCTTGTAATGGTTCCAACAATTTAGAAGAAAATGGAACTCTGATTGCTAATGACATCTTCCATCTCATCAATCAACTAGGGATGGATGAAGTTGATGTTGACAGTGTGCAAGAGTTACTATAATCTTATGAGACAGGTCTGACCAATGAAGAATTCATGGAACTGGAAAAGCTAAATTCCACCGTTGAGACTAATGAAGACTACAATGGATGATGATGATATTGTGGAAAGAAAATTAACTACAAGTTTATTGACAGATTTCATGAATAAAATCATTGAATTCATGGATATCGTAACTGAAAATGATCCAAATTTTGAACGCAGCACTAAAGTGAAGAGAAGTGTTCTTGATACAATATTCTGCTGTAAAGAAATGCTTTTGGAGAAAAAGCTTCAGGCAAGGCAATCAACTTCTTCAAGAGGAAAGCTGACAATTACTTGGATAATGAGTCGCAACCGGACCCTTCTTCCCATATGTAAAGCTAATCTTTATACATTATACATATTTCTATGGGATTTAAAATAAATTAATATGTCTGAGAGATACATTTTGTAAGAAGAGGCAAAATCTTTGGTCGGATCACAATGCACCATCGTTTTCTCATTAAGAGAATTTTTTGGCAAAATTTTAAATCACTCAGCTAGATCATTTGCCATATACAGTGACTCCCGAGATTCGACAGAGATGCATTCCTGAAAATGTGGTCGAATCTCGAACCGTTGAATGTCAAATCAGCACAAATTCAAACAATTAGAGCAGAAATAACGATGTCTAGACTGAAACTAAACCTCTCGTGGTCGGGCGGGCCGAAAATTACTTCGCATAAAATATACCCGTTTTCTACTCTTATGAAGCTTGACCTTGGCGCAGCGAATAGCCAATCAGTGTTTTCTCCTTCCACCACCATTTGAAGTTTTCGAGAGGTGCGGGAAAGTAGTACACTCTTGCCAGATATCTGCTCTTGAAGAAAGTCGCATGCGAACGCTAAGGCGTAAATGCGGTAGATCTGGCAACACAGTCGAGCTCAGAGCGATGTGAACAGCACGACGGCGAGAGACAGACTGACTTTCTCCCCTCTCCATCGACAGTCTCTCGAGCTTTCATTGGCTGCAGCAGTAAGCATACAACTAGGATTTTCAAGGTCAAGCTTCATAAGAGTAGAAAACGAGTATAGTTTCTAATTCGACCGATCGATCGTCTGGATCGATTCGACCGGTCGAATTCTCGAGTTGTTCAAATCTCAAACGGTCGAATCTTGGGAGTCGCCTGTACATCCGTCTTCATCCCATGTTCAAGAACTAGCATTTAAAAAATACTTGCCTCAGGTATTATTTAAGTGTTTGTTCTTCAATTTTTCAGCCATAAGATGAGCTCAGTAATTTTCTGTTGAATTCACCCCATGTGACTACTTGTTTCGCAAGTTCAAAATTTTGTTGAAAGGATATCACTTTGAGTCAGTGGAATAAATCAAGCAAAATATGATGGCAAGTCTGAGGAACATTAGAAAATATGATTTATAAAAATGTTTCTAGATGTGACCACACATTGGGAGAAGTATAAGGTTCAGCAAGGAGACTATTTAGACTCTGTTAAGATCTTTCCATTTCATACCTGTGATTTTATGTATCATTAGTCTGGGAATTTTGGGTTACATCTCGTAAGTACTCATTTTTTCTTGAATGAGGTTAACTAAAGATTTTATATCTTTATCTAGAACTACTGAATCAAGTGGACCTTTTACACAGAGACTAGTTTCAGCATTAATAGAAGAAAATGTTATGGGTTCTAAAGAAAAGACTGATATCCAAGCATGCAAAGGTAAAAATGTCACCTTTATTTACAATTTCTAATGGCTTTCATATTGGTAATTAATTTGCATGGATTTCTTAAAATAATTTCTCTGTAGTTTCATCTTGAAATTATGGGAAAGAAAATAATTATCTGGTGCTGAATTCATTGATTCCACGGTGATTAAATGGATTATTTCTATTATCATTTCTTTAATTCGATATCAGATAATTGGAAGTTTGAAGTATCTGAATATTCTAAGTACAGGTATCCCTTGCTTAGTGCTCTTAATTGTTTCCTGAAAAATGGAGCATTAACTGAAATCATACTAAGCCAGGGAATTTTTCCCATAAGTGTTGCTATAAATAGATTTAATTCATGCTTCTAACCTTCCCTCAGTATTAATGAATTCCCAAAATTAGAGCATGTATTTTAATGGTTTTAGCTTATCTCAAATAATAAGAGGAGCCAAAACAATAAAAACAAGTAGAGTGTTATCCATTAAACATGGATAAAATTAGCATGTTTTTTCTTCTATTATTAGGTATTATTTACTACCGAAGCAATAGTAGCAGAATGCCTTAGCATGTCTCCATCCATCTGCACGTTTCATCTCAAAATCTACTGGATGGATGTTCATGAAATTTGGTATTTAGGACTTTATGGCAAAGAAAATGATATAAGTGGTTCAAATAGTCTAATCATGAGGGCCATTTTACTGATGACAAAAAATAAACTTTCAGTCATATCTCGTAACATATTACTTAATATCGAAAAAGTCTTCAAATAAAATATTTAGAACTAGTCAAATAGAATATGTTTTGCCCGAAAATCAAACAAGAATGTCATAATTTTCTTTGAATTTTGAAAATTTCCCATATTTTTTAATTGTTGTCAAAGAAAACAAACATCATAGCAACTGAAGTAAACAAGATCAATTATGATATAAATATGTCAAATTTCCTTTCATGTGCCTTCAGCACATAGTTAATGAAAGGAATTATATTATCCATGATGAAGAAATGAAAATAAATAATTTATTTTCCTTACATGTACATAGAGCTTTTGTAAGTGAAAAGAAATTGAGAATTTATGGTGAAGGAATGAACGTGGACATAAAGATTGCTACTATTCATTTCAAGTGAGATATGTTTTAAATAATTTTCAATTGTTTTATTAATTACTACTGATTATGGAATAAATCGGTAAATCATAAATTCAATATTTCATTGTTATTGTTTCTGATATATCATTTGCAGGGCTTAGACATTAAACTAAGCTATTAATATGTATCTTTTTTGACATGATTACATAAATCGTAAAGAATGCCTTTGGAAACTGTGACCTCTGACACAGAGTGCAACCTTTCTGTTCTAGTTAAATTCAGTAATATTTTGTCTTATTTCACTTTGAAGATTTCTCCCATTAACATAATAGATAACATAGGAGAAGTAAGTAGGAATCGTGTGAATTGGGCTACAATGGTTTTGAGGCATTGCGTGTTGATGTGTTGAAGACTAAGCTGATGATAGTTACATTGTAACTTAAATGCATATTGGCGTCTTAGAAAAAAGTTAAAAGATTGATGCTAGCCAGCTTTAGTAAATCCATGAGGTGCTTTCCCTGTATATATCAAATACTTAATTTTTTTCTTTTGGTCTTTTGCTTCATCATATGAGGTCTGTTCAAAATCTATCGACTGAATGTATATTTGTGGTGCCAACTGTTGAGTGGGGATGTGGCTTTGTTGACATTTCTGGACTTGTTGGGACTCCTCTTGACAGGTTTGCATATCATGGATTTCCACCAGCTTACTGTGGCCAGCTGTTGAAGTAAAATCATGTATGACTCATCCCGTTTTGTTATGTCAGTTTCCAGAACAACCCATGTGCATTAAATTTTTAATGAAATCTAGAAAATGGCAAGTGAAACATTTGAATTACCGTATCTGCCCGAATAGAAGCCGACCCCGGATTTAAGCAGACCCCCCAAAAATTTCCACCATTTTTTGGCAAAACCGTAAATTTCGTAGATTTTATGCTGAAGTGTGCCGGACAATCATGCACATCTTAGAATATATTATTCGAGATCGAAGTAATGTGTGGGAAATGGTTTAGTTGTTGACATTTTGAAATATTATTCCAATTAATAATTTTGCATTGCTGAATAATGTTCCACATTCATTGACAATAATTTCATTCATCTTCATTTTCACAAAAGGTCAAATATAGTAACAGTGATCTCGCCAAGATATTTTTTCATCCAAGTCTATTTCCAACGAAATTAGCATTTACACTGCCTTATGAAACTTCATTTTTATAATTATACACGTTCCATGTAAAGTTTTACCGAAATTCAAACAGTTGAGCATTCAAAGCTATCAACGCATTTTGCGTAATCGTCAATTTACGCATGCGATCTCGCCAAGATATTTTTTCTTCCAAGTCTATTTCCAATGAAATTAGCATATATATTGCCTTGAGGAACTGCATTTTTATAATTATACACGTTCCATGTAAAGTTTTACCGAAATTCAAACAGTTGGACGTTCAAAGCCGTCAACGCATTTTGCGTAACCATCAATTTACGCAAGCGATCTCGCCAAGATATTTTTTCTTCCAAGTCTATTTCCAACGAAATTAGCATATATATTGCCTTGAGAAACTGCATTTTTATAATTATACACGTTCCATGTAAAGTTTTACCGAAATTCAAACAGTTGAGCGTTCAAAGCCGTCAATGCATTTTGAGTAACCGTCAATTTACGCAAGCGATCTCGCCAAGATATTTCTTCATCCATGTCTATTTCCAATGAAATTAGCATATACATTGCCTTGAGAAACTGCATTTTTATAATTGTACACGTTCCATGTAAAGTTTTACCGAAATTCAAACTGTTCAGCGTTCAAAGCCGTCAACGCATTTTGCGTAACCGTCAATTTACGCAAGCGATCTCGCCAAGATATTTTTATATATATTTATTGTAGGTCAAATATTTACTTTACGAAAAATATGGTACTATCATTTGAAGGCAATGAGAGACATCAGATTTAACCATAACCCAAAAGTTTCCTCGGACTCGCATTTAAGCCGAGGGGTGATTTTTTCATGATAGATTTTGACTAAAAACATCGGCTTGTATTCGGGCAGATACGGTACTTACAATAGAATTTTGTGATGACACTAAGAAACATGCAATAGTTTTTGAGTCATCTGTTTAAAGAAAGACAATCGTCAGTCGAAAGTTATGAGCATTCTGTACGCCTTTCAACATCATGAAAAGATGAAAGTGTTGCAGTGGTTCATGGTTTGGTTTTAAGTGATAGGCAATTGAGTGTCCAAGAAATAGCAGATGTTGGAATTTCTGTTGGTTCACGTGATTTGGGAATGAAATGCAGCTCAGAGAAGTTTGTACTCTGTCTGTTGACATGAGATTTTATTCAAAGTATCATTGATGATGAGAACTTTTTATTAAGAGTAATAACAAGTGATGAAACATGAGTGTACAGACATGATCCAGAAACAAAGCAGCAATCATCATAATGGAAATCTCATTCATTGCAGTGACCAAAGCAGGTGCAAGTGCCCAGCAAAACAGAAGTGACATTCATTGTTTCCTTTGATCAGGAAGGAGTTGTGCACTACTAGTGTATACCACAAGGACAAAAAATCATTCATCATTTCTATTTAGAATTTTTAAAATGTCTTTGTGATACAGTTAGGAGGAAATGACCAGAATAGTGAGTGTCTGAATCGTGGATGCTGTACCACAATTTGCCTGCCCATTTAGCACATCTTATTAGACAATTTTTAGCCACACGTCATATCCCACAAGTGTTGTTACCTCGGTATCGACCTTATATGGCCCTATGTGACTTTTTTCTCTTCCCTCGAATAAAGAAAACTTTGAAAGGAGGAAACCATAAAACAAAATGCGACTGAGCAGCTTTTAGCATTTCCATAAATTGCTTATGAGAGGTACTTCCAACAATGGCAGAAATGTTGGGAGAAGTGTGTGGCTGCAGAAGGAGCATACTTTGAAGGAGATCAAACCAAAATCCCTGTAAGTAAAATATTTTGTTTCCTACAGCATCAGTCTTGATACTTTTTGAACAGACCTCGTACATTCATGTTGGTTGTGATTATATTTAATGAATAATCTGGAAATTGAGTTAAATCTATTGTGGTTAGTAATATTAATGTTCACTAAAAGTTGATGTTATTTAGCCAACACTTGGAGGTCAGACTCATCTGGATGACAAAACAGATGGAACTTGAAAAAAATACTGTAGACTTTTTTTCATCTTTTTATTTTACCCAAAAATACAAAGATTAATGCTGGTAACAAAGTGTATAAAACTATGAGCCTTTATGAAAATTTTGTTGAAGCATTCGTACTTTGCAATTGGAATGATGTTGCCATTGTACTAACATTTCTTTTCATCATAGAGCACTGTAGATGACAGGAGATTTTGAAATGCTGTATGGAATTCCTTCAGTCAATAAATAAGGATATTCATGGATAGTTTTGTGTACAATTTATCACAGACCTATGCTCATTAATTTTATTTTTGACATTTCAAATAAGTATGTGAATTAGGGATGATCAAATTTTATAATGGAATCATTTAAGTGAATCAATTTCAATGGAATGTTTCAATTCAGGTTGCAATAAAGTTTTGATAAACATTTACAATTAAAGGTACCTTTGGTAAGCAGAGATATTGGTCTTATGATAGACCACCAGAGATACTAGAAGTGAGATGGAACTAACATCTATTTAAAATGCACCATGTAAAAGGCAGCAGAAATAAGAAACGAAAAAGGGGAATGTCAATTCTTAATTGATCTGGTATTCAATAGATAACAATCAAGCATGATAACTCTCCAATGTAAGTTTGAGTTGGATTCTCAGGTAAAGAATTGAGCTTTGATGAAGTAGTTGGGTGGTAGCCATAAGAAAGAGAAGAGAGAGAAGCCTATGTAAGTGAGGGTTTAGATATTCATGGATAATATTTTTCAAGGGAAGGAAAAGAATGTCATATATATGCAAGAAAAGACTTTTGTTTCAATGATTACCTGCAATTACAGTAAAACCCCATTATTTCGATCCCGGGTAATTCAGAGTACAGTGTAATTCGAAGCTAAGATCAGTCCCCAGCCAACACCATAGGATTTTGCGTACTTTTTGGTACAGATTATTTGAAATATGCCTACAATGAAATTCGAAGTCATGATCTGGTCCGAACAGTTCATTTAATTCGAAACCTCGATCCTGTGTAAGCAGAAGGTTCGTGCACACACCATCACATCAGGTTTTTGTTCCCCATTTCTCACACACGAAATACATATAGCACCCCACACAGGTAACTCCTTTTTACTTATTTAATAGTAGGATGACCAAACATCCCATTTTTGCTGGGACAGTCCTGTTTTTTTATCAAAAAAGCAATTTTGTCCCATTTTTTCTTAAAACAACGGGAAATGTCCCCTTTTCACCTCATTGGAATGTGGTAACCCTATTTAATAGTCAACGTGAAATAAAAGTCATAGATGATTCAAATAAATGAATCTGCTTATCCTTGCTCACATTCTCAATCGGATAGCGAAATTCGAGAACCAAGCTGAAATGAACAGAAGTTGAAAGAACCCCTATTATCTCAATCTTCATGCTCTCCCAAACTTGGGCAAGGTTTTTCTCATGAGAAAGTGATATGCTCCAGAAAAGACCATGTAATATTGATTTCTGTTACTGAACCAAATAACGGTGTATGAAGTTATACCAAATGTCATCTCTAAAAAGATCATGCCTTTGTTTTTTTATCCAAGAATAAGCGATGAACGAAAAACAAAAACCTAGCGGTTTTACCCAGTAATGAACTGGAAAAAATATTAAGAACCGGCTCTAAAAAAAGTTGTAAGGAAATTTGGATAAGGGTGGCAGGATGACTACATGCCAGGGGCACCAGATCGCTCTAGTTTAGTAATACCATTCCGCTAGCTTAAGAAGTGTTCGGTTCATAATATATTCCATTTCATACACTGTTGGTAATTGATTGTCAGATAGGGCAAAATGTACTTGAAAGGACAAAATCAATAAATTTTCATATTTTCTAAAAGTTTAACAACGGGCTCGCGTGAGCCAGCTTCAGCTCACACTGGTTTTACCATAATGTCATACAAGAAGAGCATAATGTAATATATATGCAGCAGTATGGAGTATAGGTGAGTGATAATCTTTCAGGGCGCAGTTGAACATCTTTTATTCACGGCATAAAAGTAACTTGAAATGTACTGGGAAATTCGGGATATTCACTGGAGCCTTTTTTCACACGTGGTGGTCTTTATGAATCGCAAACTAAGTGTTCACTTCAGCTTTGTTCGAATTCGCTATGTTTACTAACTTGTAAGGCCAATTCATTTGCAGAATGGATAGATAAGATTCTGTAATACAGTTTTGCTGACCAAGTAGCTGATCGTAATAAAGTTCGATTTTTATGAAAGTTCATTTATTTCGAACATGGATACTTCAAAATCATAATTTTATGGTCCCTTGAGCTTTGAAATAATGAGGTTTTACTGTACATACTAACTTTCAAGCAAACATTGTGGTGGTAACTTGGTAAAATTAATTATGCTGGAAATGTAGTCCTGTTTACATTAGTTTTGCTGCAGAAATTAAGTTAAAAATTTGCAGTAGAATCATTTAATATCTATGTAGCATATCTTAATATATTAACTACTTTTATGTTCTCCATTGAAGTCAGATTGTGGTTGAAGGTTTTATTTTTAAAAATATTGTTGTGGCGACACCTTAATCCCCTCAAGTGTATTAGCTTTGACCAATATTCTTTTCCATTTAATTATTCCCCTTTACTATCTGAATTGGAAGCCAAATATATGTTTTTATTTTTTGATAAATAAATGTCAACTTTGTTATGCACTCGTGCATAATTACTCTATTTCCCTACATTGTCTTGAAATAAATGAGTTTTCTTCATTCAGATGCATAGATATTTATCAATATTTGTGTAGAAGCTTCACCATACATATACAATATTCAATGCAGCTAAATTATTATAACTTTTTATCATAGGTCCATTAAATATAGTGATATTTTGGATAGTAGGATGTAGTGTATATTTAAAAGTAATTTTTTGATATTTAATTTTATTTACCAGAAGTTAAAATAACTTTGTTTTATAGATGGGGAAAATATTACACCTTTAAAATCCAGCAAAACCATAAATCCTGCCAGTGCAAACCTGGAAAAAGTAGTTATTAAAGAACTTGAGGAACAGGGTTTATTGGATAAAGACAATGCAGTAAAAGTAAGTGATGTTTACTTCATTATTTGGTTTGTATTTTATAAGCTCCTCTACTAGGAAATGATTCAACTTTGAATTTACCTGTGATGTAGAGAGTATCCTGTTAGGTGTGATGTACATTAATCTTTATTTTACGAAAGGGAAGCTCAGTTCCGATTAAAAATTATTTTTAAAGGAATGGGAACTTAAGGGACCATGATTTTCAGTTTCACTAATATGCTTTTTATTTTTATTTTTTATCATCAATGGAATAAAAACATGACGTAAATCCAAAATTCTGCATAATTTTAGTTAAACATCCTGAAATAAAATTCATCCATCAGCTATTACGGATTGAATTTAAATGCTGAATGGTGAAAATTTTTAGAAAGAAGTCACCTGTGCTTTGCAATTTCTCAACATTTTACTGCACTAATTGTAAGTAGAATATTAAAACAAGAAATGATAGTTAAATAAAGTCGTGATTTAATTTAGTAGAGTATTGTGCAGGATAGCAAAATGTAGACTAGATGTAAGTAAACATAAATTGCCAGAATCTTACATTTGAATTTTACCTCATTACTATATGAAACAATTTATGCTTTCTCTTTACTCAATTTATGTTGCTCTTTTGAAGCATTTGATGAATTTAATCTGTAAATGTAATAAAACTTCTTTCGTGAGATTATTATTGGGATTATATTATTTGTCATAAAACGTCATGTGCTTATGAAGTTGTATTGATTGTAGTTCCTGAGCAACTTCATTGTACTTTTGTCTTTCATGACATTTATTTCTTTATAAATAAATTTAAAGTAATTTCAAATTATAAGGTAGACAACACAGTTGTGTTTTTAATACTGTCTCACTAATTAAATTTACGCTTTCTGTTATTTTGTAGAATTCCCCTGGCGATGAAATAATGAAAGAGATAATAAAAGTCCAAAACGAGTTGACAGCTGTCACAGCATATAACTGCAGAATGCTCAAACATATATTACTCATGGCAAGAGAACAACTGCCAAGGCAAGAGTTAAGAAAGAAAGTGAAACTTGCTGATAATGAGGTAAGTTTTTATGCACAGGGCTTTAATTTTTAAATCAAGATAATAATATAAGTTGACTAGTGGAATTGCCCGTTGAATTTCAACGGATATAGTGAATCTAAAACTTTGACCGTGTAACATGTAAACATTACAAGGATAAGATAGTACACAGTTTTACTGCTGAATAAAGCAAAAATGAAGAAAATCGGTCTTCATTTACCAAATAGGTAAAGAAGGAAGAAAATCATGCACTGAAAAATCGAAAATCACCTGTAACCTTACGGGAAATCACAGAGTAAAATTATATACCTATGCAAAATTTCGTGATGTTATCTTCAAAGGTGTAGAAAACACAATTTGCGGAAAATCTACATCTAATTACAGTGAAATTTCGATTTTACACTATTGAAGGGACCACCTAAAATAAATGTAAAATTGAGGAGTGTAAAATCGGGGAAATGACAATTATGTAACATAAAGTAAAATGTGGATTGCTTTATATCATAACTTTGGTAAGCCATCTAAAATATACGTTTGAACACAATAACAATGAAATTGTAAATAAACTGACCTATATAATTTATTTCTTTAACTATTCAGAAAGTTTGATACGTGTTCCAGCATGTGCATCAACTTGAGCGAAGGTATTAATTTTATCACTTATGGTAATTAATTTCTGTTTTGCTTTATTATCCATATTTCAGGCCAAAAATTAATTAATGGATTGCGATGTTCTAAACAGCACCAAGCATTGTGTAGATGGCGTTGACTTCCTACTAAAATGACTGATACATAATGGATTACCACATTTACCATATTTACTTGTGTACCCACGCACATTTTTTTCCTGAAACGCTGGTGAAAAGAGGGGGTGCACGTCTTACACAAGGATTTATGAACAAGTTATATAAATTGTATCGATAGTAAAGTCTCTGCAATGTGCGACCAAGCAAACATGTAAGTTACGCCAAAAACTCACAAAAGTATCAGCATAAAGAGATCATCCGATAAACTTGAGCGGAACTTGTTTCTGGGATTGGGAGTCGACTTAAAAAAAACTTATTCTAGCTCAAATTAATTTTTTTCCCTCTGAACTGGCCCAAAAATAGAGGTGTATGGGGTACACGAGTTTGCGGGTTACACGAGTAAATACTGTATATACAACGCCTAGCGTTGTGTTGATATCAACTTCCTACAAAAACAAATGGCTGCAACTATGCAAGCATAACAGTGATCATGAAGTGCATTCGTTTCTTCGATTGGCTGCTAAACGAATTGTCACGTGTGGTTGCAAACATTTCTTATGTAAATATGCCTATTTAAACATGAGTTTGACAAAGTTACGACTAAAACTATTGAATAAAGCCTATGTTAATCTTGAATACAAGTGGAACACCACCGGTGCTTCTTTGCATTTTCCAAAATAGAAAATTGAAAATGTAAAATCGGGTAAAATTTTACATTGTTCTTATGAGCATTTGGTCGGGACCAGACAAAAAGTATGTAAAATTGGAGAGTGCAGAATCAAGGTTTCACTGTATTTAAGGTACTGAATTAGTTTCAAAAACAGTTTGCTTTGGAGAACTCTACGCCACACGAAAATATCATTAAATACCGTTTATTAGTAATATTTCATATAAAATCAAGAAATATTTGGTTGCCATGTAAACAAAACAAATTCACACAAATTGAAAAACGATATTGTTATAATTTTTCTCATATAAATGCATTTGACTCTCAACTTTGGGGACAATGGGAGTTGTCATGGTAATTTATATTTGGTATTGAAATAACACTGATAAAATCACGTCCTTTTCTAAATGCAATTTTACACTAATACAATCAGGATTCGGATCTGTCTTCAATAAAAATAAACTTTGTTCTTCCCTGCATAGAACCATCCAAGTCTTAAGTTCGTACCATATTTCTAATAATTTTAAAATTCAAATTAAAAATATGCTGCACTCATCCCTATGTTATTCAAATGAAGAAAATGGAAAAAGAAAATATTTTTAGTATTAGAAAGGTCAGTAAAATTATTTAAAAACCTGACTACACCACTTAACTCTTTATTCCGATTAAAATGACCCCTTCCTCTTGTTACTATGAGCTGTAGTTGCTGAGTTATAGAATAACATACATACAAACACTTTGTTTTATAGATATCTATATATGAGAACTATAAGTCAATCTAGGACCATCACTAGGCAGTAGCCAGCTAGGCCACCGCCTAAGGCCTGCATGTCTTGGGGGCAGAAAAAGGACTGGCCATAGTGACGACCATACGCAAGTTCCATATATCAGCATATACGGTCAAGCCCATGGTTCCCTATGTATAGTTACCGAAAATAGGTGGTGCCAGCTAGCTGTTTCCCTTCGAGGCTCATCTTGGGATTCCACATATCTTTTCACCCTCTGTACCTTCTTTTCCTCACCCACTGCAATCGATGTAGTGTCAAGAAGAAGGGATGTAAAAATCGGTCTCCAGAGAAAGGAAACCCAGAAAAGAAATACAGTGAAACTTCAATTTTATGTTTTCCTCGATTTTACACTTTTTTTCTCTTGGTTCCAGTGAATGATACATAAGAACAATGTTAAAATTTAACGGATTTTATGTTTCTGCGAATTTCCGTTTTCCTCAAATTTACAATCCAAATTTGAAGTCCAGATAATATAATTTGTGCCCGATTTTATGTTTTTAAGAGTTATCTTCCTTACAAAATTTCCCTCAGAACCCCGCTGTTAGATCCGTCGTCCCTTGTTCTTGTAGAAGTTCGAAAGAAGTTGTGGAATATTCTATGCCTACTACATTTCTGGCTGCACTCTGGGGAATAGAAGCAACAAGGAAGTATTTGTCAAGATTTAAAACTATAAATGACAGCGTAATGATGATGTGCAGTGAGATTGAAAATGAATTATAGGATGTATCAGAATACCCCGAAATATTTTGTAGGGTTATAGAAGAGACCTAAAAAAACATTTTGAGATAGGAAATGAGAGGTCGGCAATGCCTCCGTTATGCACAACAGAGCACCAAACGTCAAGGTTGCGCTTGGAAGATAGACAAACCCTCAAGTATACCTGGAGGCAAACTCTCAAACATTCAATCCCTCTTCCCCTTTCAGGCCTCGTAGCTACTATGACGTTGTCCGAGTCAGCTGATAATGCTGCTTACTAGACATTTGACGTTTATAACTGAAGTGGTTAGCATGGTTCAGTACACAACTGTGGAACTTGCTGACATCGTTTTTGTGTATGGTGAAGCCAAAGGGAGTGCATGGAGATCTTCGCAACTTTACAGGGAAAGATTTCCCAACAGAACACATCCCCATCACACCACATTCATAGCAGTGTTCCAACGGTTGTGGGAGACAGGATCGGTGAAGCCATCAAAACAAGACTGCGGTGCAAGAAGGTCAGTCCAAACCCCCTTGTTTGAGGAGAGGTGTTGGAGCGAGTAAGAGAAAAGCCATCAACAAGTACTCGTGCTATTGCACATGCTATGGATGGTAGCCACATGCCTGTGTGGAGGGTCTTTCATGAACAGCAGCTTCATCCTTATCACCCACAGCAAGTTCAGGGTGTGTGCCCTCATGATTTTGGACCCAGACAGGAATTTTCCTGCTGGATATTACATCGTTGTGCAGAAGTCCCTGGTTTTCTCAGGTTTGTTTTGTTTACTGACGAAGCCTGTTTTACCAGGGATGGAGTCTACAACTGCAGAAACAGCCATGTGTGGGCCGATGATAATCAAAACATGACTTCCATCCACCACCATCAACAACAGTTCTCTGTGAACATCTGGGTTGGCATTTTGGATGATCACCTGATTGGGACATATCTTTTGCCACCACGTCTGAACGGACTCATTTACAGACAGTTCTTAGAGAACGTTCTTCCTGAGCTTCTTGAGGAGGTTCCAATAGCTGTCCGTCAACGCATGTGGCTGCAGCAAGATGGGATGCCAGCCCATTTTACGCATGATGTCCACGAATATCTGGATGTCACATACCCTGGCCGCTGGATTGGAAGAGGAGGTCCAGTCGCATGGCCACCACGCTCACCTGATCTCGCCCCAATTGACTTCTTCCTGTGGGGATATGTTAAGAGCCTGGTCTACGAAGCACCAGTAGAAACTGTAGAAGAATTACTTGCTAGGATAATGGTGGCTTGCCAGTTGATTCAAAACATTCCAGGCATCTTCATGAGGGTCAGGGATTCCATGGTTCGCCGCTGTGATGCCTGCAACGCCATCGGGGGTCGCCACTTTGAGCAATTTCTCTGTCTTCTTCATGTCACTGGAACATGTAAACACATGCTACAAGTGCTTCTAAAAAAGTAAAGATTACTTTTCAAAAGATATTTTTTGTTTTTACATTTCAACCATTTTCCTTCTGGGCGCTACCTCAACGCGTTGACTTCAATGCTCTCTGGCGCATAACAGAGGCTTCTCTGGCCACTCATTCCCTATCTCAAAATGGTTTTTTAGGTCTCCTCTATAACCCTACAAAATATTTCGGAGGTATTCTGATACACCCGATATAAGTTAAAAGGAACAGTAAAAGAAACACGAGTATGTACAATTTTTTAAAGAAACAATAATAAGTTAGGAAAGTCCTGCACAGTCAGTTAGTGAAGAAATTAAATGACTGTGGAATAAATCGAAAGATAATCGAGTGGATCAGGGACTTTCTTAATGAGCGTGAACAAATAGTAGTTATAGATGGATTTAAATCAGATTCAGTCAGCGTAGCCTCAGTCGTTCCACAGGGAACTGTAATCAGCCCCCTACTATTCCTTTTATACATAAACGACTTAGATAAGGTTATTAAAAGTAAAATCAAGTTATTCGCGGATGATATAGTACTTTACAGAGAGATTAACAGTCCTAATGATCAATTATTACTTTCTGACGACTTAAATGCAATTCTCGAGTGGTGTAAAGAGTGGCAGTTAGAATTGAACTTAGGAAAGTGTTCCTTTATGAGATACTGGGGAAACAAAAACATTGACACGACAAATTACACTGTTGAAGGCGTCCAGCTAAAACTAGCCGATTCCGTCAAATACTTAGGCGTTACTTTAACAAGCAACCTCTCGTGGGATATGCACATACGAAATATATGCGGGAAGGCTAAACAGAAACTAGGATTCATCAAACGCATAGTAGGTAAAAGTGAGGAAAAAGTCAAAGAGACATGTTACTTCTCGTTAGTAAGACCGCTATTAGAGTACGCGTCGAGCATATGGGATCCGTACGTGAAAGGATCAATCTCAGAGTTAGAAAGAGTGCAGCGAAAAGCCGCTAGATTCGTCAAAAATTGTTACGATAGAAACAATAGTGTTACAGCCTTGATACAGGACTTAGGATGGGAATCACTAGCCGAGCGCCGATCACGCTCTAGGTTAAAACTTCTCGAAAGATTTAGAACGCATATATTCTCCAGCGATGTCGAAGAAATAATAAGAGCACCAACTTATATTGGTAGAATGGACCATCCTCGTAAAATAAGAGAGATAGCCTGTAGGACTGAGAGGTATAAAGGCTCGTTTTTCCCTAGAACGATAGCTGAGCAGAACAGAAGTTACGAAAGGAAATCAGCCGACGTAGAGTGATACTTACATTATTATGCACTTTACCTTGGTGTTATTGCACCCCCTGCCACACACCATTGCGGTGGCTTGCAGGGTGAACTATAGATATAGATACTGCGAGAGTAGATATTATAAGGCAGTTTTTTACAAAAAATAAATTTCTTCCATTGTTCGTTGTTTAATATTAATGACATTATAATATAGCCAGTGATGAGATGAAGTTGGCTCCTGCCAGGACGTGTGAGCCAGTTGTTAAATTTTTAGAAAATATGAAAATTTATTGATTTTGTCCTTTCAAGTACATTTTACCCTATCTGACATTCAGTTACTGACAGTGTATGAAATGGAATATATTACGAACCGAACACTTGTTAAGCTAGCGGAACAGTATTACTAAACTAGAGCGATCTGGTACCCCTGGCATGTAGGCCTCCCCTGCCATTCTTATCCAAATTTCCCTACGACCTTTTTATTTTCTCCATATACGTAATATAGAGAAAGTATAGTATTCATGAAAAATAACGAATTCGAAATTTCAACAGATATACGAGGTGCTATCAAAAAGTTCCCAGACTGGCCGCGTGGAGTGCTAACCGGACGTAGTACAGACTTGGGCCACTAAGTAGCGCTAAAGAGCTTCATTGTGAAGCAGTGTGCCATGTGTCACATTGATACATGCAAGAGTTTTTTTTTCATTAGCTTTTTTGTGCGTTAATATTGGTGGTGTTCTGCGATTTTTGCAAGAAGAGAAATTGCAGAATTGAAGGAGCAGCACTGGGATGACTGCTGTTTGGTTTCTGGGTCGTAGCCATAAACCCAGCTTTCATCACCAGTGATAACCTTGGAAAGGAAGTTTCGGTCATTTCTGACCTGTTCCTGGAGGTCCTTGCACGCAGTGAGCCGGTGTTGCCTCTGGTCCTGGGTCAGCAAGCGGGGCACGAATTTGGCAGTGATCCACCTCATGTTGAGTTCCTCCGCGAGAATGCATTGGCATGTACCGAGCGATAGTCCAATGATGCTGCAGATGTTGTTAATCACTGGCCGACGGTCCTCATGGATGGCTCGACGCACTTTTTCAACATTTTCTTAGGTTCTGCTTGTTGAGGGCCAACCAGAACGTTCAGAAACCTCAACCGACGTTTGCCCACGTTTGAACCGCGAGAACCACTCGAAAGTCTGGGTTCTGCTCATGGCGTCATCACCAAATGCTTGTTTAGAATTTCGTGGGTCTCCGATGTGGTTTTGCAGAGTTTGAAGCAAAAATTGATGCACACGTGCTGCTCCTTCAAGTCTGCAATTTCTCTTCTCACATAAAATCGCAGAACACCACTAACAGTAACGCACAAAAACGCTCGTGAAGAAAAACCCTTGCATCAATGTGACACTCAACACACTGCTTCACAATGAAGCTCTTTAGAGCTACTTAGCGGCCCAAGTCTGTACTACGTCCGGTTAGTGCTCCACGTGGCCAGTCCGGGAACTTTTTGATAGCACCTCGTACACATTTTGAGGTCCCTAGAAAACGTTTTGACTATTTTCACGATGTTGTCTGTGGGTATGTGATAGGAATTTTTCAAAAACCGATAGTTTATTAGATATTTTGATCCCTAGAACATGTTTAGACTTTTTGGAATGATGTCTGTGGGTGTGTATGTGATTGTGGGTGCTCTAACTCTAAAAGTACTTGCCAAATCATTATCAAATTTCATGTGTAACACTTTGGTATGAGCACGAAGAGCTGATTAGTTTTTGGACAATACTGGTTAACCAGAAGTCGAGGTTTATTTGAAACCCGATTCGGTTTTGGTGCAATATCTCCGTTAAAACATCATTATTGTACATATATACAATTTGATACAAAGGTTATAGAGAATGTAATTTCCTACAACTTTCATTTGAAACAATTTTCCATAGCAGTTATTGTTTAGGAATTATTTATAAATAATGTTTTTTCAGTTTCAGTTAAATATCTCCTTAAAAATGTCATTATTGGTAATCTTCATGAGGACTAAAGTTGTAGAGAATAATATTTCTTCCAAGTTTTGTTTGAAACAAATTTTCGTAGAACCTTCCATTTAGTAGATAATTAATTTATTTGTAAATTTCCAGTATATAGTGCCATCTAGCGGTGAATTCTGTAAACATATTCAAACTATAATTTATGGCAATAAGGACGACTGTATTCTTTTACAATACGAAATAAAAATTTTGCCTTATAATGCTATTCATAATAATTTAAATATCTATACACCAAATATGGAGAAAGTGATGTGTTGGCCACATCAGATTTTTTTCTTAATTTCATTCCAGCTCATCACTGCCTGTATTATACAGTAATAGAAATACTACAGTAATTGGCAGGATAGGCTTGTTGGAGGTGCGAATGGTGCAACCACACCAGGCCCCGCACTTAAAGAGCACCTGCGCGCTCTAAAAAATATTTGTTGGACTTATGAAGTACACGTATTTTTAAAGAGAATCTGAAGAAATATTGAAGTGTCATAGCGAGAGAGACTGCTTTATTTATTAAAATTTACTATTAAAAATGTTTGTTTCTAGATTCGTGATGTGTTCAGAAAGTTTGCAGCAGCAAAGCTGAAGAAGAGAATACCATCAAAGAGAGAGAAGGAACAAGCGTGGAGAATTTTAAGGGAAAGAGATTATTTGCTGAGACAATTGTATGGGTTTCCTGCAAAGAGGGGATTTATCAGACCTCAAGCAACACAGGTTCGACCGACAACTGAGAAGGTAAATGTGCTCAAGCCACCAATGTGCAAAGGCCCCATGGACAAGTCACGCCTTGCCATGCTGGAGAAACAAGCGATGGAAAAGGCCAGCACTGAGAGGCAAACATTAGATAAAGTTCACCTGGAGAGGCAGGCTTTAGAAAAACAAGGCATGGAAAGGCCTACTTTGGATAAGTTGATAGGGGGGAAACCACGCCCTGATGGCCCGTCATTTAGTAAACAAAGTTGTATCCCTCTAGTCAAACCTCCACTCGACAATCCTCCAATGGACTCTATGATGCCATAATTTTATTTCCCCTGACCATAAGTTACATTTTATTTTAGGTACAATAATATTTTGAACTGTACATTCCTTGTTGCAAGTTATCTGATTTTATAACAGCTCTATTTGAGGAATTTATATAATTGAGTTTGTTATCTTTGGTGTTTACAGAGGGATCTCAAGTGTATGAGAATATTTCTAGTTTTTTTATTAGATTTGTGCACAATGGATCTCACTGGAAAATTAACTTTAATGTTTCATAATTTGATACCACAACAGATAATTCTAAATCTTTGCCACCTCAAGAAGAAAGCCTAAATTTCTTTTTTTTTCTTGTGTACTATTTAAAATGTTTTAATAAAGTCATTTTATATAAAATGGTATTTATAATGAAAGTCTATGTTGAAGAAATTTCCATCAGCTTCTTTATGACTCCATTATTTCATTAAAATTTTAACTGCTTGTAATAGAAAGTAAGAATGCTTCTAATTGTCTTGTATATAGTTAATGTATATCAGACATTCAAATAATTATGTAAGACTTGTTTTCAAAACTACTTTTGTGACATATGAGTCTTAAGGTGTATACCATGTCAATGACAATCACTCAAACAGCGACACTAGCAGAAGGCAAAAAATTACAGCTATAGTTATTGGTAACAAAGATGTCTAATCATTGTGAATGCATTAATTTTGAACTTTAAAATTTCTCCCAACACAAATGAAGATACATTGATCTCTCACAAAAATCACCTCTCTAAAAAGTTAACTTTTCACATTACGACTACAGTAGGGTCTCAAAGTATGCGAGGGTTAGGTTCCTGGTACTCCTGCGTGTGAATTCACATAAGTTGGGGTTCCCCTATAGAAAACTATTGTACATATATGTACTTTACCTTACATATATTTTATTTGTGTAAATTAAATGTACATAAATCTTAAATAAAGCATAAATTTTATAAAATACTCTACCTGAACACTATAATTTTTTATAAAAAAATCAAATGTCAAAAAATCAAATTTTATTCCTGATCCTCTTCCTCTGACCAATCATCAGATAGAGGGTCATTGGGATCGACTTTGGCTTGAGTTGTGATGAGTTTTGGTCGGTGATTTCGCGACCTTTTTTTATGCAGGTGATGAAACAGGAGTGTGCAGCGCTTTCTTGAAGAACATGATGGGGAGTTGCTTCTTGCGCTGGAGTTCTGTGAACATCTCCCTTAACGGGAAGAAATATCTGTTCACTTCCCGAGTGATCCTTAAACTCCTTTCCATCGAAGGACTGTACTCCTGCAGCTTGTCAGTTAGCTGTTTAAGGAGTTGAAAGACTGCTGAACTTTTAGAGGTCCCATGATGCCTGTTCGATCTCTTCTTCCTCTTCTAATTCATCCTCCACACTCTTGACAAGTTCGTGTAGGTCTTCTTCTGTTAGTTTGCCCCCATCACCATTCAGTAATTCTTCTATATTGTCCTCTGCCATGTCGTTAAATCCTTTGCCGCCTACCTGATGAGCAACTTTAACAATCCTCTTGACTTCGTTGTCTATCTTGGAGAAGCCCCTGAAGTCATTCACAGCTTTCTCCCAAATATTCTTCCAGCATGCGGTCATGGTTTCAGGCTTAAGTTCCTCCATAGCCTCCTTGACATTTGCAGTGCAGCCCCAGATGCTGTAGTCCTTCCAACAACAGCTTACATCAAGCTCGGGATTGAGATGCATAGCTGTTCGGGTGTGGGAGAAGGTGAGGCGAGTGTAGATAGCCTTGAATGCATGTTTCATACCTTGGTCGAGTGACTGGATGAGGGAGGTCGTATTGGGAGGAAGGAATGACTTCCACATTGGAGTGCGCGAATTGTAGAGAGTCGGGATGCTCGGGAGCATTATCTATAATGAGTAGAACCTTAAATTCCATTCCTTTCACAGCCGGATATTTCTTGACTTCAGGGACAAAGCACTCGTGGAACCAGTCTAAAAATATGTGTCATGATCCATGCCTTCTTATTGGACTGCCAAAACACAGAGGTTTTTATTTTTTCCCTTTAATGCGCTGGGGTTACCAGAGCAATACAGCATCCCAGGCTTGATCATATGCCCGGCAGCATTGCTACAAAATATGAGCGTAACTCTATCCTTTGTGGTCTTAAACCTAGGTGCCTGCTTCTCGGCCTTTGAAATGTAGGTTCTACTGGGCATTTTTTTCCAGAAAAGACTGGTCTCGTCTACGTTAAACACTTGCTCCAGCCCATATTCCTTCTCCTCGATCAACTTCTTTCGTTCTGCCAGGTATTTATCGGCTGCAGCGTGGTTGACAGATGATGATTCCCCTGTTAACTTTATGTTATGCAGCGAGTATCGGGTTTTGAATCTCGCCAGCCACCCTTTACCTGCCGAAGATGATGTCTTCGTAGACGCCGTAGATCCATCACCACCCATTGATTGCTTTAAGTGTTCATACAAAGAGAGAGCTTTTTCCTGTATCATCCTTCCATCACATGGCACTCACTTTTTATTCATGTCCTCTAGCCATAAATTTAAGGCCTTCTCAGTCTTAATAAGAATCTGATCCTGCATATGTTGGATCAGTTTAGCTGTTGCTAATGCACTTTCTTCTACTGCTTTGCGTATTTCCCTTGCACAACTTTTAATTGAACACATGGAAGATTCGTTCATGTTGAACTGCCGCACAACCTCAGAGTTTGATATGTCACTTCTTAATAAGTCCAAAATTTTGACTTTTTCTTCAAAAGTTCTAACAGTATGAGCTTTCTTCTTCTTCTGAGTTTTGACACCACTAGCACTGCCAATAATTTTCCTCTTAGTGCCCATGATTGTGGTAAAATTAACAAAAAAACTTTATGCTAGTGTACGAGAGAAACCAATTAAACGAAAACCAGGGATTAATTCCTTCTTTGCCTCTCGACCAACACTCTACCCCCTACCCCAGGGCCCCAACACCGGCCAATCCAGTGATAGATTGGTCACAGCACTCACTTCTGAAGAGAGCAACACTAGCGCAAACTAGAGAACCAAAAGCTGATGCTATGCATCCACTATGATGTCGACCTTCCTCTTTGTATTCCTTCCCTTCCCCTCTCATGTGTCACTGACTGCCATCATAAAATGGACAAATCAGGGGGTCAGTCGCATATGAGCGGGGTCACGTATTCCCAGTTCGCGTATTTTGAGATCCTGCTGTACTGTAAAACTTCACTAATCGTACCCCACTGATCCAGACATAGTTTAATTCTAGCTAGGTCCAGCCTGTGCCACCTTTGTCAGTATTCAAGAGTGACTGAATAAAATGTTTTGTGTGAAAAAATTGCGAAAAGGTTTTTAAAGGAATTATAAAAAGAAAAAGTGCAGTCTATAGTGTGTTAGTTATAATAAAGGCTGTGCAGTAACTTTTGTACAATACATAGCCTACCAAAACCCATCAAGTATATTTTATTGCTGATCATTCATGAAGTTAATATAAAGTATGTACTGTTTTGGACTTTATAGGTTTATATGCTTCATTTATAGGTGCAAAGCATTTTTTCTGTATATTTTTGGAAGGTTCAGACTTTTAGCTAACCTAGACTCTCCTTTTTCATTAATCCAGACTAGCACGATTGTACTGTCAAACCTCTCTAATCTGACAAGCTTGGGAAATGCCTGAAACCAGATTCAGGAATTTGCTGGATTATGGGTTGCGTAACCCTTAAGCCAGTGGTTCTCAAACTTTTCATGTCTGAATCTCTGTTCCCAGGCGATGTATTGAAATGAAACAAAAACCAAAAGATAGCTCAGAATGTCTACTTTAATTCTATATATTATTTTTCTACATAGTCTCCCCCAAGCTTGATACAACGCCGCCAGCGCTGAACAAGTTTTTCGAACGCGTCGCTGTAGAACTCTTGATGTTGTTCTCGGAAGCATTTCCTCGTAGCGGCGTGAACTTCTTCATCACAGGTGAAATGTATTCCCTTGAGAACTGCAAACAGCCAGAAGTCCGACGGTGCCAAATCCGGGCTGTAGGCAGGGTGTTCGAGAACTTCAAAACCGATGCTCTGTATCGCTGATGAAGTGAAAGCACTAGTGTGGAGTCTGGCGTTGTCTTGTTGCAGAATCATCGGTTTTTTGTTCCCACGAATACAACTGATTCGTGGTTTCAACTTTTTTAATGTCTGTACATAAGTCTCAGAATTGATTGTCGTACCTTTGACCATATACTCCTGGTGAATGATGCCTCTGCAATCCCAGAAAACAGTGAGCATGCACTTTCCTGCAGAAGATTGAGTCTTGAATTTTCTCACTCTGGGAGAAGTGGGGTGGCGATATTCGAGTGACTGGTTTTTCATTTCCGGGTCATAGTGATGCACCCAACTCTCATCACCTGTCACAATGTTGAACAGAAAGTCATTACCCTCCCTTTTGTAGCTAGCAAGCAACCGTTGACATGCAGTCTCGCTTTCTTCATTTCGGGTGTAAGCTGACGTGGTACCCAGCGAACACACACTTTGTTGTATCCCAAACCAATAACAATGGCACTAACACTTCCTAAACTAATGTTTAAATTTACCGCTATGGTTCTCTGAGTAATTCGTCGATTTTCTCAAATAAACTCATCGACTTTTTGCCTGTTCGGATATTAAGTTGCGGTTACAGACCTTCCACTCCGCAGCTGGTCGTTCACGTCCAAATCTCCGCCACTCTCCCTTGATTGTCTGACCCAACGACGTACAGTGCTTATGTCCACAGTGTCTACACCATAAACAGCCAATAATCGACAGTGAATTTGGATAGGTGTCTCATTTTCGTGCGTTAAAAACTCAATAACTGATCGCTGTTTAATATGCTTCGACACACTTAAAAAAGAAGTATCCATTTCGAACAGAATAAAACACGAACCACTGTGTATATAGAGACATGCCAAATGGCAAACCGAAGCTAAAGGAACAACGAACAAGCTGGGACAGGTTGTGTTTCTCCCCCACTTCCCCTGCACGAGACGCGTGCACAGAGGCATTACTTTCTGAATGCCCCTCGTATATATATACATACACCGATCGGCTGGGTCGAATAAGCAGGCTTCTACCGGTCAAATTCTCGAGTTGGTTGAATCTCGAACACACATGCACACATATATATATATACATATATACACATATATATATGAGGGTGAGTCAGAAAGTATCCGCAATGTATTTCTTTAAATTAATACAAAAACAATAGAGAACTTACAAGAGTATTGTTTTTCAATATTGTTCTCCTGCTTTTCAACACACTTAGTCCAACGTTGCACAAGCTTCTGTATGCCCTCAGAAAAAAATGTTTTCGGCTGAGTGACAATCCACACATGCACCGCATCCTTCACTTCTTGGTCACTGGCTAATCGGCAGCCTTTGAAGCGTCTTTGAGTGGACCAAAGATGTGATAGCCCGAAGGCGAGGTCAGGGCTATACAAAGGATGCTCCAACACCTCAAAGTGCAATTGCCGGGGGGTTTCAACAGTCTAGGCAGCAGTGTGTGGACGGGCATTGCCGTGCAACAATGCAACACCTTCTGACAATAGTCCTCTGCGTTTGCTTCGAATTGCTGGCTTCAGCTTGTCTTGCAGCATCTCACTGTAACGATCACTGTTTACTGTTGTGCCCCTCTCTTTTAGTGTTCCAATATTGGGGCCCTTATGAATCCCAAAAAACTGTGAGCATCACTTTTCCCACTGTTGGTTGAGTTCTGAACTTTTTTTGACTGTCGATTCCAGATGTTTCCATTCCAAACTCTAGCGTTTACTCTTTGGCTCGTAGTGGTGGACCAATGTTTCATCCCCAGTGATGATGTGTCTCAAAAAGGCATCACCTTCTTTATGATAGCGGTTCAAAAGGCATAGGCAGATGTTCAAATGGTTGCGCTTGTGCTCTACTGTGAGTTGTTTGGGAACCCATCTTGCATAGATTTTATGAAAGTCAAGTCTGTTGTGGATGGTTTCATGGGCAGAACCATGACTGGTTTGCAGGTGATATGCCACTTCATCAATAGTCATCTGTCTGTTATTTAGAATCATGGCGTGGGTTGTTCAATGTTCTCATCAGTAGCGGATGTGGAGGCACCCCGATCGTTCTTCATCAGTGACACTTGTGCGACCGTTTTTGAACATGTTAATCCAATCGTACACACTCCGCTGTGGCATAGCACTGTTCCCATACTGTGCTGAAAGTCTTAAGATGGATTTCTGCCCCTGGTACACCTTCAGCCCACAATAATGGAATCACTGCACACTGCTCTTCTTTGGTGCATACGGCAAGTGGAGCGGCCATGTTAACACCGCTACAACGACACGATAACTGACCATTCATGGTCAAAATGACACCAAAATGACTAAGAGTCCATACTTACAGTTGCGCATGCAATTAGTAGTGCAGCCAACAAAACAAAAATTAAAAAAATACATTGCGGATACTTTCTCTCTCTCCCTCGTATATGTATACATATATATACATACATATCTATATATATAAATGACACCAAAATGACTAAGAGAGTCCACACAGTTGCGCATGCAATTAGTAGTGCAGCCAACAAAACAAAAATTAAAAAAATACATTGCGGATACTTTCTGTCTCTCTCTCGTATATGTATACATATAAATACATATCTATATATATATATATATATATATGTATATATATGTATGTATATATATATATATATGTGTGTGTATGTGTGTATATATATATATATAAATGCTTAAAGAAAAGGAAAGGTAATAATAAAGATGGCAACAGGGTGTTGGAGGAAGCCCTGTGGCCACTTACCTAAACGACACGTACCATCACCAAAAAAGCACTCTGTGTATGTGTATATATATTTATCAGAGCTGCAAACCACTTCAAAATTTGGAGTGGTTCGGTTCTAAATTTTTGGAAGTGGTTCGGTTCAGACGAGAATTTTGACAAATGGTTCGGTTCAACTAAATCATTTGAAATACTATTCATAAATAATTTATCCAATATAAACATTACAAATTCAGTATCAATCTGTAAGTAAATCAATCAGCAGTCATTATTATTTTAAATGAAAGAAGAATTTATTTAAAGAAAGGAAAAATTTGTATTTTAAATATATTGCAATCCCATCATCTTGATTTATTTCTTTTTAAAAAATGGTATTTTTGATCCTAACATGATTTTTATGTTCACTGTTGTTTACATATCAATTAAAAATTCTCTGAATGGATTCACTTCAAATTCATTTACCAACATACACAATCAGAAAGAAAATGCGCCTCTAGCTTAAACCGCTTTTGAGATTATCCCTGGATGGACGGACAAACCGAAAACATAAAAGTGTTTTAAAGAAATCATTAAAAATCAAAGAAAATTAGTTCCTCGGGCATTTTATTTCTTTTTCTTACCTGTAATACACATCATTTAGAGGAAAAAAGATTTATAACAAGGGTCTTACCACCCATCTCCCAATATTTAACCTTTTTAGTTCTACCACCCGCACTTGCCTTTATTTTTCTTATTCCCACACACATACCCATTGCCACATTGATAATTTCCTCCCTCCTCTCTCTGGGGTTCACCCTCTCTCTGTCTTCCACAAGACCTTTCTTTTTAGTTCTTCCAGTCTTTCCCCAAACCCTTCCGAGATGGTCTCCCTCCCTCCAGCCTTTCCTTTCTCCTCCTTGTTTATCCCTTTACAACCTACCCCCTGCAGTACCCCTGTGAGATAGGTTCCTCCTTTCCCTCCCCTCCATTCCTTTTCATCTTACAAACTACCCTCCCTCTCCCATCTCTATCCATTTCTCTCTATATACTTTCTATTCTCACCATATCTGCACCTGACGATAGCATTGTAACATTGAAACCCGGGTCGTAAGAGAAATAAAAACAATGGAAGTTATGAAGCGTTATTCCTTTGGTTCATTTATAACAAATACAAAAAAATGTTCGCTATATTTATCAAGGGTCTAGGAAAATTCTTTTCTGTAAGCCCTTATTAAGATTTCCTTGATTGAATGATAGATTTAAATATTGAAGTAGACAGTTTCTTGCTTTCCAATGGCCCCTACAAATAAAAGTCCAGTGGATTTAGATCGGGGGAGCGTGGAGGCCATGGAGTCGGTCCATCTCTACCTATCCAATGAGCACAGTAAGTTCGATTGAGAAAATCACGAGTAACGAGGCTGAAATGAGGGGGAGCTCCATCGTGCATAAAGTACGTTTTGTCTGATGGGACAACTTCTAGTAGGGGTAGGGATACAACTGTTGCTCACGCAACACTCTCCAGGCCGTCATGTGATCAACATTACTCCTTAATGCTAATCTCCTTGTGCTTATTCCGGGATTCTCTTCGATCGCCTGCAGAATCGCCTCCTTTACGTCTGGAGTCCTCCTTCTGGGTCTCCCCCGGTCGGCAGTAGCAGGCTTAAACATCCCATGTTCCCTAAGACGACGATGAATCGATTCAAACGTTTTCCTGTCTGGACACCGTCGTTCTGGATATCTCTGCCGGTACAAACGCTTAGCTTCAAGGCTATTACCGTCTGCCAACCCGTAAATGAAATGAGCATCCGCCAACTCCTCATTTGAGTACATAGCCATGTCCGTGGTGAACACACCACAGTTGAATCTGCGACCCCTTGTTTCGTGCGGCGTTTTACAAGCAATGAAGCGAGGTGGCACCACCATCTCACATGAGTGATAAATTTTCCTCGTTATGCTGGCAGGCTGCTACCTCATGCGCCCGTAAATGTGCATTTGACCAGATATCAGAAAGACAGCTCTAACACGGAAAGGAAGCGTTTCCAGACCTATGTTCATATAAAATGTTTTCATCCTTTAGGTGTGAGGAATATGCTCCCTAAGTTTTGCCGTGCATTTTAGTTACACCCTGTATATATATATATATGTATGTATATATTTAGGGCAACTAAGTGTTGAAGGAAACCCAGTGAACACTTACTGGAAGGAGAGCCGCTGGGGTGTTGGAGAGACACATTTGTAGAGGTTAGAGCTTTCGGGATGATCCCTTCGTCAGCACAAGAGAGATGTATGTATATATGTATGTATATATATATATATGTATATGTTTAAAGAAAAGGAAAGGTAATAATAAAGGTGGCAACAAGGTGTTGGAGGAAGCCCAGTGGACACTTAACTAGATCGGAGAGCCGCTGGGGGTGCCAATAGGTTTGTCGGAGGTTGAGACTGGGGGGGAGAGAAAGTCAAGGCTAACTCCCACTGTCGAAGTAGGGGGTGGGGGTGTCGTCCAGTAGGGCACAGATGATCCTTACATTAAAGCAGTTATTAAAAGTTACCTTGTGAGAATTAGCGTGAGAGGCCACCAGAAGGGGACGTTTGGTATTTACGCTGTTCTGGTGGCCATTAATTCTGATGTTGAGGAGGTTACTGGTGAGGCCAACATAAAAAGCAGGACAGAGGATGCAGGTAAGGTGGTAAATGACATTCCTCATGGTGCAATTACTTCTGGAGGGGATGGGGTAGGTGATGTTGGAGGAAGGGCTGGTGAAAGAAAATGAGGATGGGTGGATGGGGCATGTGAGGTAACGGGGTTTGCTGCAGGGTTGAGATCCTGCAGCGGATGGAGGGTTGGGAGTGGGTAGTTCTTTCTTCCACAGGATATTTTCCAAATTGGGAGGCCGGCGGAAGGAAAGAATTGGAGAATTATTGGAGATTGGTGGGAGGTGGAAGTAAGAATAGGGTGGGCAGCATGGAGGATTTCCTTGAGGACCTTGTGGATCCTGGGATGGAAGAGGGTGGTAAGGGAAGGGGTAGAATCAGGAATAGGAGTAGTGTGAGGGTGATGTTTAATGATTGTGGGTGTAATTGCCCTCCGGATCTGGTCACAGATCAGGCCTGGTGGGTAACCGCGTTGTAGAAGGGCATCTTCGAGGATGGAGTAATATAATGAGAGAGACCTCCTGTCTGAGCAAATCCTCCATCCTCAGCGGGCTAGGGCATATGGAATTGAGGTTTTGGTGTGTAGGGGATGGCAGTTTTCAAAATGAAGGTATTGAAGGCTATTGCTGGGTTTAATGTGGATGCCGGTGCGGATTTTTCCGTCTTGGATGGAGAGGTCCATGTCCAGAAAGGTAATGTTAGAGGTGGAAGTATTGTAGGTGAAGGAAACCATGGGGTGAGAGGAGAGGCGTGACAAAAAGGATTGGAGAGAGTCAGGTCCATTGGTCCAGATGAGAAAGGTGTCATCAATGAATCTCAGCGACAATAGTGGTTTGAGAGGTGCGTTGAGGAAATGAGTCTCCTATTCCCTTAGGTAGCAATTGGCATAAGAGTGCCCATTGCTGAACCCTTAATTTGGAGATAATGGTGCCCTCCTAAAGAGAAGTTGTCCTTTTTCAGCACCATTTCTGCCAAATACAATAGGAAATGGGAGGAGAGTCTTTTGTAGGGTCTTGTGTCAAGTAGTTTTCTGAGGGCAGAGAGCCCGTCATCATGGGGAATATTTGTGTAGAGGGAGCAATGTCAATGGTATCCAAAATGGTGTTGGGTGGGAGTGGAGAAGGGAGGTGCTTAAGGCTTTTGAGGAAGTGATTGGTGTTTTGGATAAAGGATGGGAGTAGACGGACGAGAGGCTCTAGGTGAGAATCCACGAATGCATAGATGCGCTCCGTGGGGGAGTTGAAACTAGCAACAATGGGGCGGCCAGGGGTGTTGGGTTTATGAATTTAGGGAAGAAGTTGGAAGGTGGGAGTACGGGGATTCTTGGGGATCATCAGGGTGATGGTAGAGTCGGTGAGGCCTTCCTGTTTTCCTGTGGAATGAAGATAGGAGGATATTTGGGAGGAGTGGAGGCTTGTGGGGTTGGAGATGAGGGGGAGATAAAAGGTTTCGCCGGAGAGCTGGAGCTCAGCTTCTTTGTTGTATTGGGCGCGATCCAACACAACCATGGTGGTGCCCTTGTCTGTGGGGAGGATAATAATATTTCTGTTAAGTTAAGAGTTGAAATGGCATGTCTTTCACATCTGGTGAGATTGTCTCTGTGGTCAAGAAGGTCGGGCTGGGAGATTCTACGAAGGATATAATTAAGGTATTGTTCTACTGGGTGTTGGGAGGGAAGGGCGGGTGGAATGTATTGGGAAGGAGGTTTGAAAATGGAGAAGGTCTGTGGGAAGCCGGGGGGGAGGTTTGGGTGAGCAGAAGGCGAAGGGTCCCCTTTACGGGAGGTTGGTTTTTAGGCGGAGCATGCGAACAAAGGCCTGGACGTCGGTGGGGATATGGAAATGGTCGAATTTGGTGTTAGGACAGAACGAGAGGCCGCGGGAGTGAGTTCGTGAGAGGAAAGGTTTACAACGTCATCTGGTTTGGAAGAGGTGGAGGTGGTGGGGGGTGCAGAAAGGGAATTGGAACGCTTCATATGTTTGCGATTTGTGTTGTTTTTGTGTTTATATATATATATATATATATAAACACACACATATACATAAATATACAGGCGACTCCTGAGATTCCATCATTCAAGATTCAACCAACTCGAGAATTTGACCCAACCGATAGGTCGGTCGAATTAGGAACTAGTTAACACAAAGTAATTTTCGTCCTGACCAACCACACAAGGTTTAGTTTCAGTGTAGACATAGTTATTTCTGCTCTAATTGTTTGAATTTGTGCTGATTTCACTCTTTTTTCTGTTAATCTTTTATTTAAATTTATTTTAATGATTTATTTATAAATTTATCACTTGACATGGCATCTAAAAGGAAATGTAATAGTGATAATGTAAGTGAATCAAATAAAAGAGTGCATAAGACTCATAGTTATGAATTGAAATTAGAAATTTTAAATCATGTTGAGAAAGGTCAAAGTCATGCTGAAATCACATGATCGTTGGGAATGTGTCGTTCAACTATTAGTACTTATGTGAAACAGAAGGAGAAATTTCTAGAACGTGATAAATTTAGGTAATTTGATAACAACAATAAACAGTCCTAGGCGCGGTGTTGTGATTCCTAAAATGGAAAAACTTTTAAAACGTTGGGTAGATGATCAGTGTCAGAAACACATTCCTATTAGTGAGACCATGATTAGAGCAAAGACTAAGGATCTCTATGATGATTTGAAGGAAAGGATGGATGAAATTTCCATTGATGAGCCTCCATTTAGCGCAAGTCATGGCTGGTTTGACAGATTTAAGAGAAGGACAGGTTTGCATAGCATTAAATTAACTGGCGAGGCTGCAAGTGCAAATAGTGATGCTGCCTCAAGTTATTAATTTCGCTACAATATATAGTTGTATGTATGCAGGGATATGCTGCAGCTGGCCCAGTCCGGCTCCGGTTGTTTGATAAAATCTTTGAAGCTCGACAAGTCGAATGTTGCACGTCACTCTTCCGTTAACTTTGTTGGTAAAATACTAATAATACTCATTCCTCCATGACATGGGAATGGATGAGGAGGATTTGATTTAATTTGGGTTTTAAAATTACATAAAATAATCATACAAACAAAAATTTATTTTTTCCTTTTTAGTGCAAAAAATAAGTTATGCGTTTAAAATATTTTTTGATTTATTCAAAAATTTCATATTATTGTATTAACACATTAGTAATGTTATTTTATCTTTACATAACGTGAGGGGATACTTAATAATTTTTTCCTGAGATGTGGGAACGTATCCCCCAATTATAACCTGCAAGTCTATGGAAAAACGGCGTCCGACATTCATCTTTTTTTTTACAGCCTGTTCTTAATATTTTTTCCAGTTCATCACTGGGTAAAACCACTAGGTTTTTGTTTTTGGCTAATCACTTATTCTCAGGTAAAACAAAGATATGATCTTTTTAGAGACGACATTCGGTTAAACTTTGTACGTTATTTAAAGATTGGTTCAGTAATAGAAACAAACAGTCTTTTCTGGAGCACATCACTTTCTCACGAGAAAAACCTTGCCCAGGTTTAGGGAAAGCATGAGGATTGAGATAATAGTGGTTCTTTCAAATTCTGTTCATTTCAGCTTAGTTCCTGAATTTCACTATTCGATTGAGAATGCGAGAAATGGGGAACAAAACTGTGATACGATGGCGCAGGCGAACCTTCCGCTTACATAGGATCGAGATTTCAAATTAAACTAACTTTTCGTGAGTGACCAGATCTGATCATGACTTTGAATTTCATTGTAGGCATATTTCGAATAATCTGTACCAAAAAGTAGGCAAAATCCTATGGGGCTGGCCGGGGACTGATCTTAGCTTCGAATTACACCATACTTTGAATTATCCGAAATCGAAATAACAGGGTCTTCCTGTATTTTGAAAATAGCTGCAGATTTGGATTATGCATTCTTACATTTTTAACTGATGGAGGGTTTTTTTTATGAAAGATGTTGGAAAGAAATTCATTAATAATTTCAGTTATAAAATTAAGCATCACATGCATTTGAATAAGATATTTATTACCTTGCATTGAATTTTTGAATACTCTATTTCGGCAATAATAACTGAAGTATCTTGACTAAGAAAGATACCAAAACTTTGCATTACAAGGTTGGTTTGAAAATTCCTATTTTTCCTTTAGTAAGAGGATGTTTAAACCCGAAGCATTAGCTTCATTACAAAAACTTTGAACTTCTTTCTTTAAATTTTTAATGCATTTTGTCAGGAAACTTCTTGTTATTGCAGATAAATGTTAAAACTTCAATTTTAAGCAAAAATATCAGCTGATTTCATGCAATAACTTTTTACTGGTGCTGAAGGAATAAAAAATTGTTTGTATTATTATTGTCTGTTGCTTGAGAAACCTGACCAACTGCTAGACTTGGGTATGATAGTAGTGGGGAGCAAATTGTTCTCACAAACAAATTTCTTATGTCTGGTTCTGCATTTATTGTGTTCAACTGAATGCTGCCGAGCTCCACCTGTCCTGACTCCATAAGCCTTTGGGCAGGATAATCTGGGCGATGGCCCAGAGCCTCCAGGTATTGCATCCCCCTCAGGATTGCAATTGTACAACCAGTTAGATGCTTCTCACATGGGTTGCCATGTAGCCTATGGTTGAATTTGGTTCCAATCATGAATATATACATTTTTACCCACTGTGTTTCAACTAGAACATTAATTTTCTAAATTTGATGAATTGCTTCAATACACTAAAATGAATGCAAGAAACACAGAAATGCAAAATATATGTAAATTTGCTTTGTCATAACACTTGATATTCAAGCAACAAGTAATTGTACACTGTTGTTTTATATAATAAATATTTTAAACTTCATAAGCATATATAAAATATTATTCATATATGGTCATTGTGAAAGACCATTCAAAGGAAGCAAGTTTAATCCTACGTTCCTCTAATATTTTCCATTTCTGTAGCATGCATAACCAGACTGCTCAAAGTTATGCATAAAAATTAAATGCTTATAAAAATTTATTCTCCAAATTTAAAATTTTCACATTAGACTCAATTAGACAAAGTTTTTATGCCTTAAAAGCTTCATTAAAAGTCCATAACTAAAAACAATTAACTTTTAAAAAACAATTTTGTTATCCGAATGTTGATGTTTTTGTTATCACTATTTTTTCATTGCTTCAATAATTATGATGTGTACATCCATTACATTTGTACCAGTGTGGCCAATTGCCAGTAGATCTCTTCCATTATTTACATTCATGAAAAAATTCATTGAGTCATTATTATCTAGATACTCCATGGGATTAATTCCATCTTCCCAGGCTAAACCCATCTGTTGAGGATACGATATCGCTCCTGCGTATTTTGTAGGTCCATCAATGCCATCTGTCCCACCACTAAGGAAAACTATGTGACACCATTTTAAATGGGGAGTTACTTTTTCAAAATTATATATATCAAGCCCAAATGCTAATGACAGTTCCTGATTTCTCCCACCAGAACCAGTACCAGTAACTTCTACTGTTGTCTCACCTCCTGCTATTAAACACAATCGTTTACATCCTTTGGGTATATCCAGAGCTTTTATACTCATTAAATCCTTTAATGGGATTTCAATGGATTTGCACAGATTTTTCATTGTTTTTAGGAGTGAGTCTTCTGTATGTTGGCCATAGAAAAATTCAGAAATTTCAGTGGCATAAGCAGAATAAAGCTTAGCTAAGTGCCTTGCATTTCCTTCGATGGATGACGATAATATTATAGGATGACATCCTTCAACAATTGCCCGTGCAGCAATGCTCTCAAGTGCAGTCGTATTATTACCGATAAGGCAATTGTAAACATGACCAAATTGTCCACTTTGGATTGGTATATCTAGAGTGGTAGATTTTCTTTCAGACACTTTCTTGACATAGCTCCATACATTGGCAGGAATTAGCTCTTCCAATGAGTATTTTTTAATTATATTCAGAGTTGTCTGAATTGTTTCAGTATTTAATACTGTTGGTCCGCTTGCTATACTATCTATAGGATCATTGACTATATCGGATAGTATTAATGTAATGACTTGGGCTGGATATGCTAACATAGCTAACCCACCACCTTTCAAAGTTGAGAGACTTTTTCTCACACTGTTAAGTTCATTTATGGTGGCACCAGCACAAGATAAAAGTTTAGTAACATGTACTTTGTCAAGTGTACTAATGGGTGGTACTGGTGAGGGTAACAAAGCTGAACCCCCTCCTGTAAAAATATAAATGCTCAATAACTTAAATCACACAAAACCGAAGTTAAATATCAGATACTTATATTAGAATATAATAATGTAAAAAAATAAGAAGCGGAGCATTCTCAAAAGACAAATACTTTTTAAATTTTACCTGACACAGTGACAAATAATATTGCATTACTGTCCAGGTCTTTCACCATATTCTTAATGGATAATGCTGCCTTCTCAGCATTTGCATCTGGAAAGTTGTTTTTAGCTCCTTCCATTACTTTGATCACACTACCTGGCTTGGGAAGCATTTCATCGCGATTTTGGAATGCTTTGAGTATGCCATCTGGTACGCTAACTATTCCTTTTACTAGGTGTTCTCCAAGAATTCTCTCTATCTCGCTGGACATTCCCAGCACTGCTTTTCCAAACCCTGTGATTCAAACAGCAATAATGGAACTTATAATTAATCTCAATAGAGAGATTAATATAAGGAATTAATTCTCCTAATTGCCTATCAATTAACACAAAATTTTCAACTGAATTATGGTGGTAATTACTACAATGTGATAAGGGTTATAATGATAATCAAAAGAAAACTACAGGTAATAAAATTAATAGCTAATTCATAAATGACACAGCTGGTTTTGCAATATTTTTCCATGGGTTTCAATATATATTAGCAGAAACTAAACAACAAATAATCAGTCGAATTAACACCATAAACAACTAAAACTAAAGTAAAAGAGCTGTTACACTTTATACAAGATTAAACATTTCACACCAATAAAATCATACGAAACTACATTTTTATAGAAAATTTGAATATTTAAAAAATACTTCACAGAGATGCCACTACTTCATTAAAAGTATCCATGCAACCATCCTCAACGTGTCACTTACCAACTAAATAGCAATTTTTCTGCAGGACAAAATGTCTGTCATAGACAGAAAGATCACAGCCCTCTCTTTGTACGCACTTCTTTATGAGTATATGTGGCAATACAGAATGAACCCCAGAATTGTACAAAGTTCGTAAAAGTAATTTAAGGGGTTCCAAATTGCTCGCCATAGTAGTTTAGTGAACTACGTCAAAATGAGATTAGATGAGTTATTTTAATGCTATGATAACCACACCCACAGCTCTCAAAAGCATTTTTGAAGTAGCATTTGAAGTGCTGCAGTCACGTCTACTTGAGTTTCTTCCTAAATGTTTGAAAGTTCCTCATTAATGAACCTCAATCGATTTGTAAGCCATAAATTTTAATTGGAAATTATATAGAATTAATTCTAATTTTGTATTGGTGCTGTCACCGTCTTCAATGACAACATACCTGCACAAAAACGTTTTGCCGCTTTTATGCGGCTTTAGGTCCTTTAGGCTAACTTCAGCCTAGTGATTGAAGTTTGCTGGTGCTAGTAAGGCAACTGATTCACAAGGCCAACGCGCTACCAACGTGACGAAAAAAGTAGGAAATTTAAAACGCAAATGTGTTTAATGACTATAGTTAAAGTGACCAGATTTTCTAGATGTAAAATCAGTACATTTTTTTAATTTCTTATATCCATGAAAGAAAACTACATTTCAATATAATACTTTATATATTGAAATTTTATACAGTATACGTAAGTATATAACACTATTGTTATATATATATCGGATACTCTTGCTGAAGTCGATCAGAAAATGTTTTTTCTTCTATTTATGGCAGGGTCTTTAAATATAATTAAATAAGAATATTAATAATCTATTCTGAGAATAATGTTACTTTACTAAACAGCATTCAAATATTATACTACTCACATGACATACACAACCATAACTACTATTGTCTGGACGACATGACTTTGGAATTGAGACTTATAGTTGTAGAGAAGGGGTGGGGGTTTGGAAGGAAAGACTGAAAAAATCCCCTCCCTCACAGCCAATCATAGGTGGAGGGCAGGTAATGTTTGCTAGGGGGAACTACTCAGCGTTGTCGCAAGTCCTCTTTACACATCCTGGCAACATCGCACCCGAGTCACCTCAATCGTCAATCCCTCAGTAAATGAACTAAATAATTATAGATTTTTTCTTCTTTTAAAATCAGTACAACTTTAAAATTCAGTACATATTTGAAATCAGTACACAATGTCTAAAATCAGTACTGTACTGATTAAATCAGTACGTCTGGTCACTTTAACTATAGTACATGTTTTAACATAAAATCCCGCGAAAGGAAATCGGAAATGCCATTATACCGTCTTATAATATGGAAATTTATTATGAACAGTCCATATATAATAGTTTTTGCTTCTAAACCCTCGTAACTTTCTAAAGAACCGGCAGAATAGTACCATCACCGCTATTATAAATCATCATTAGATTGGTCACTTCGCTCCCCTATACTCATTTTATTTTATAAATGTTCTCAAAAACTCAGAGTTACAGTTACATTTTGTAGCTCAAATCACACTCCTAAATGTTCATGATTTCCGCAATAACCTTTTATACGGCCTTAAGGACACAAATTTCATTGAATTACATTAGCATTAAATAAGGCTTTGATGATACTGGAAATTCTATTTGATAAATATGAAAATTTCCAACATTAAGGGAATATTATAGAAGTTTATTCGGTGTTGCTTTTTGACAGCACCTTTTTTGCAAAATCGTTGGACCAAATAATTCTAGGTTGGCGAAACTGGTAAAACTTGGAGTTGTGGCATTTCTCGTATTCGGCGTTTGATAGTTTTTGTTTTAGGCGATAAACTTGATTATCAATTCTGAATTGTCTTCTTTCTTATTTTTTATGATCAATTAAAGTTACTAGAAGATTGTATGTGTAGGTTTTTGTTGTATTCTTCGTTAGTGTCGATACACGTTCCTTAAAAAAATGTGGCTTAACATCCGCAATTATTCTCTTTTTTATGCTTGCACAACAATTATAATTTCTGTTAAAAATGTTTCTCTCTTCTCTTTACATCCGTCCATGATGGTTCTCGGAGTAAGTTTTGCCCAAATTTCTAGCACAATCTGTTTTCAACGGAAGAGATTGTGTGTTATATTGTGAAGAAATTTATCATTTAATATACCATGAGTTCATGTTGTAAATCAAATTTCCATAACGTAATTTAGCTATTCGATTATGCTTGTAAATGAAGTATCTTACAGTTATTATTTTCGGCAGAAAATTATTTTTGCGGTGCCTTCAAAGTATTCAGACGTCTTTCTTAATTACAGTTTATCGTGCTGATGGCCGAAGGAATCCGAGTATTCTATCCGGATAACGCATCAACAATGACATTTACGAAGAATAGGAAAACAAGAATACACTGGGTTGTTCAGAGTATGACAGTATTAGCCGTAGGTTTAGGCTTCACCTCCATATACCTGGTGAAAGTATCTCACGGGAAGGATCATTTTACAACATGGCATGGGCTATTAGGAGCAATAACATGTTGTTTTGTTCTGTGTACTGTGGTGATTGGCATAGGAAATTTATATAAAATAAAATTTGCTTCTTTAGTGAAACCTTTTAGATTGAAATTTATACACAGGTATATTGGAACTCTTACATTCACACTGGGATCGATTTGCATTGGACTTGGTTATTCTAGTACTTGGGCTGAGAATGAACTTGGTAGAAATTTACAAGTTGCTTTAATTCTGCTTTTGATTCCAATTTCTGCTTCTATTGTGTGCAAAGTTTCACCAATTTAGGTGATCGGGTGCATATATTTGAAACTAAACTGCTATCATAGGTTTATTTTATACAGTATATTTCTAATTTTTTATTTAGAGACTGTTCATTTTGAGAGATAAAATGAAAACTTCACAAAGAAATGTTTCTAGTGGATGAAAGATACAATCATTTGAAATTAAGTCGAAGTAGAAACAATTGCATTCATTGTTATTCAGATTTTCCTATGTTCTTTGGATAAAGTAAAATAACACACTTATTAAAAGTTTATTTTATATTTTTACTGTATTATATTTTTATTCTTTTTATCTTATTGACATGTATTATGAAATATGCAATAATTTCAAAATGTGTATTTATTTTTTACAGAAATATTACTCAGACAATTTTGTCACTGGGTAATTACCTCTTCTGCATGGTGCAATTTGCAAATGGACATATTGCAAGAGTAACAAATCATCTGTCTTCAACAGAGAATTATCGATCTGATCTAATGATTGAAAAAAAATTCAAGAACCAACGCTTAAAAAGACTTGCCTCAGGTTTCTCCAAAAGCCACAACAAGGTAATAAAAAAATGCAGTGCATTTCAGATACAAAGTAGCCATCTTCAGTGGTTGTTCACTGAAAATAGATTATTTTAGAATGTAATTTTTGGAATTACTACATCTCATTTTGTATAACCTTGTGGCTATTGGAGATACCTGAGAGAAGTTTCCTTAAGTGCTTGCTCTTGAATCCTTGTCTTCATTTAGTCTTCTTTTATATAGAAATAGCATTAATTTCCTGTATTCATTTTTGAAAATTTTTCTGGTGTTTCAAAATTAGAAAACTCCTTAACTGTACAAAGCAGAATATTTAGAGACAATACAACCGGTAAAAGCTAAAAAGGGTAATGAAAGGAAAAAAGAAAAAAAAATATGTTACACTTGCAGGTGTCATCTACTTTCCTGTCTTGAGATGGACTTGAACCCCTAAGGCAATTTTACTTGGCACACATAAGCTTCTATTTTCTGTATAAAATATGAAGTTCCTTAGAGAAAGAATGAATTATTGGCATGCAAAATATTCTGATGATTCACATAACACACAATAAAATCATTAGCCATCCCTGCCCTAAGGTTTCCGTAAGATTTAATGTGCGAGAATGAAGACGAGTTGAATTATTTGTCCTGTTTCTGTGTGACATAGCTAGTTATAAGCCAAGTTCTTTGAGGACTTTTATGCTTTTTGTGGTTGCAACCTTTCCAAATAGAATATTTTTCTATCAAATAATGAACTCGTACACAGATGCAATGTCCAGAAACTCAAACAGTGGAGTAACAGTCAACAGTTTTCCTCACACAATAATATTCAGCAATCATAATATCCACTACACTGACTCATCCTTGAGTTTCATTGTAATGTTTCAGAATCGGTTTTTTTCTTAGAGTAAGGTGATTCTTCCTAAACTTTCCTTAATTGTGCAATGTATTTTGAATTTCGCTTACATAATTCCATTTTAAGGATTTTGTAGAGCAAATATGTGCGCAGACAAAATTTGCTGAAAGTAATTGATGAAGTTATTAAAAAAACTTCCCACCGGGATAACTTCATTGGCTCTGTCTGAGAGTTAAGACTTTATTCTGCTGATATTAACCCAGCAGGACTTGCGAGGTATTTATGAATGTCAATACTTGCACAGGGTTTTGCTAACATCTCACAGTTATTTACAATTAAAAGAAGATATTGGTCGAATTATTTCATAGTTTTTATTTAAAATATTTTTGGGACACTAGCATTATTTGTCAATTACAATATTGCAACCTGATCTAATGTTGTTAATTACATACATTAATCGTAAAGAAATAGTATTAAGTATAATTTTTATATAATATTCAATTTTACATTTTATAAATGAAAAACATATTAACATAAATAATCAATTAAACATCAATGCTTTTTGAAACAATCGTGTCATTTTTGCCATGTGATTCGCACGCATCCACCTTTTACAAGATTCACAATAGATTTCTATTTTCATGTCTTTCTTTCTTACACACCTTCCACTATTCCTTTTTACTTTATTCATACGTAGTAATGGGAAAGTATTGTGATCATGAAAAAAATCGACTTCGAGATTTCAACGGAAATACATGTTTTGAGGTCCCTAGAACACGTTTAGATTATTTTCGGAATGATGTCTGTGTGTGCATGTATGTGATTGTGGGCACTCTAACTCAAAAAGTACTTGTCATATCATTACCAAACTTCATATATAACACTTGAACATGAGCACAAAGAAATGATTAGTTTTTGGACAATAACGGTTATAGTCGCTCCAACATCTAAAGACTCCTGGCCTTAAAAACGGGGCGTACACGAGTTAGCAGCAGCCAATAGGAGACTGTTTGTTTGGGAAGGTAGTGGGGAGGAAACCAGTCTCACTCCTGCTCTCGAAGAGATCACCTCCGGATGCGTTGCCATTAGAAATTGCGTAGTATATCAGCTGAAGGTGAAAATCCGCAAGAGCTGGCAACGCGCACCGATATCTGCTCTCCCGCACGAAAGTTGAGAGGGGCGATGGAAGGGGAAACGTTCGTGATTGGCTACTTGCTCTAAGTAGGCCAATTGCCTTCCGATGGTGAAGCGACTATAACCAGAAGTCGAGGTTTATTCGCAACCCGATTCGGTTTTTGCAATATTTCTCCATTAAAACATCATTATTGTGTATACAATTCTACACAAAGGTTTCAGAAAATGTAATTTCCTATAACTTTCATTTGAAACAATTTTCCATAGCAGTTATTGTTTAGGAATTATTTATAAATAATCGGTTTTTTCGGTTTCTGTCAAATATCTCCTTAAAAACATCGTAATTGGTCATCTTCGTGAGGACCAAAGTTGTAGAGAATAATATTTCTTCCAAGTTTTGTTTGAAACAAATTTTCGTAGAACCATCCATTTCGGAGATATTTTGCTTTTTCTTAATACCAGTTTACAGCGCCAACACCATGTAGCGGTAAATTCTGTAAACATATTCAAAATATACGTAATTTACAGCAATAAGGACTATTCTTTTATGATACAAAATAATAATTTTGCCTCGTAAAGCTATTCATAATAATTTAAATACCTATACCCCAAATATGGAGAAAGTCATGTGTTGGCCACATCCGATTTTTATTCTTATTTCTCTCGCATATCTAAGGTTGAGGGTTCTCCATACTTCTTAACCTTTGTTTTTAATTCTTTAGGTAACATTTTCATGGAGGTTCGTTTTGTTCTGAATGACCTAGTTAATTCCTTGCAATTTCTTTGTAGGAATATCCACCTATTCATTTCACTGTCAGGGTTGATGTTTCTATGAACACTAAACGTAAAGTCTGTTGTTTTTGGTGTTATCTTGCAGATATTATCCATTTTGGAGAATAAACAAACTGAACACTTGTACTTTTTCCACTTTTTTAATTTTAATATACAGATACGACAATGGTTTCGCTACACATTAGCATCATCAGGTGACAAGAAGGAGAAGGTATTGGGAATATATACAGACAGAGGAGTGGGGGTGGTAGAACTGGGGAGGGGAGGGCATGAAGTGTAAGGCAAGTCTTTCTCTCCTCTCTCCCCCTCCCCCTCCTCTCCCCTCTCCCCCTCCTCTCCCTCTCTCTCCCCTCTCTCTCCCCTCTCTCTTCCCTCTCTCTCAGTCACAAAGATATTTGAAACGGATAATAGTAGATGGTGCTTGCATTCTACAAGCATTTTTAAATTTAGGATTCTCACAATTTCGACTTTTCCCCATCGATTTGGTGCAAAATCATAACCGTGCCAAATTTCCAGTCTATAGCTTCTCTAGAAGATCATAATTTTGATACTCATATGGAGCAATAATGGGGGAAAACCAGTCCCTAAAAATTGGAGTTTTTACAATTTCGGATTTTTTCCTTCAGTTCTGACACAAATTCTATAATTGTGCCAAATTTCAAGTCTCTGGCTCAGAGGTGGGGAAACTATTGCCCGCGAAAGCACTATATATGGCCTACAATGTGATTATGAAAATGAACCATAAAATGTAACGCAAATAATTTCGTATTTCTTTGGTTAAAATTAGGGCCTGAAAATATTTTCGTGTGAAGTTTACACAATAAAATGTTATTAATTATCAATGTTCACACACAGAAATTTGCATTCTCTCAAGTAACTTCCTATGTACAGGGTGGCGCACGAATAGTTGACACATTTTTTCATTCAATTAAAAAAAATTCGTTCTTTGCATGTCATTTTAATTCCGCGCTATACTTGAATAGCTCCTGCAAAAATCGTTAGAGGTCACCGTATAGCTGTATAAACTTTCCCAACATGACAAGGAAAGAAGGCTGCAATTTGCAACATGGGCGGATGGGGAAAATGCAACACTGCACAATACGCGGTTTTCTGATGAGGCATATTTTCATTTGGACGGAACTGTCAATAAACAGAACGTGTGCTTTTGGGCAAGAGAACATCCACGCAACTTTCACGAAAGAAGAAGCTATGGAGCAAAAGTGACGGTTTGGGTAGCCATTTCCAGTCACGGATTAATCGGACCAATTTTCTTCAGTGAGACAGTGAATTCTCAGCGATATCTGCATATGCTCCAAAATGACTTTGTACCGCAGCTTATGGCAACTCAACTGCCTATCGAGACTCAGTGGTTTATGCAAGACACAGCTAACGTCGTGTTGGATTTCCTGCACAACATTTTCGCCTGTCGCGTCATGTCGCACCGTTACCCAGAGCGTCACGATTGCGGACGTTTTTGGCGACCGCTTAGCCCAGACTTGAATCCCTGTGATTTATTTTTGTGGGGATTCCTGAAGGATAAACTGTTCTCAATAAAACCCGGTAATGTTATGGAAATGAGAGCAATGATTATACAGTTGTGCAGCGAGATTGGCGAAGACGTGCCGCCGGGTCATCACAAATATGCTTCTTCGACTTAGAGAGGTTATTAAACAAAATGGAGGACATATTGAACAAGTAATATCATGAATAACTTTCGCAAGGTATTAGAAATCAAGATATATAAACTTTATTGGAATATTAACTGTAAATAAATTTTTCTGAAGGATTAAAATGTGTCAACTATTCGTGCGCCACCCTGTATATCCTAATGTGACCCAAAGAAGCATTTTCATATGTTAATGCGGCCCACCTAAACAACCACAACAACTAATGCGGCCTGTTTATATAAAAGTAATTGAGTAAAATAGAATTGGAGAGAGCACCATCACTTGTACCTAGTCACAATTTCTTGGACCTAACAATACCACTCTGTCCTCGAATAATAGGCCTATCGTTGGATTTAGATTTGTCATTAGAAACAGAATCATGGACTTGATCATCACTCGACTGTTTTGAGGGTACGGGAAGTTTATTTGCAATGGAAACAGGGTCTAATACATCGTTCGCTCACTTATTGCATAGGAACTTACACTTTTTGACAAAAACATTTTGGGGCCACACAGTAGGGTCAGTAAGTTTTTGAAAATAATTACCATCTGTGATCACCCAAAATGAAGCATAGTCGCATTTAGTGATGAGCTCTTCTATTTCTACTGCAAATAGGGTGTCCAGAGGCCAAGGGTGCAAAACCGGGACATTTCCTATTTTGAGGATGAAAAATCCGGGAAAACTGGGACATAACCGGTAAATTACCGGGACATAATCGGGACATAACCTGGACAAATGCATTTTTAGTCATTTTCTGTAGTCCAAGATATTAAAATATTGTTTTAATGTATTTTTTTATTCTGTTACTCTATTAATAAGAAAATAGGATGAGTTTAAACTTTTTAGGCGCGTTTCGCTTACAGCGTGAGCGCCTATTATCCGTCCGTCCGTCTGTCTGTCCGTCTGTCCCTCCGTCCGCATGTTCGTTCTCGGCTTCTACGGAACGGATTTTTATGAAATTTGATATTAAGGACTTTCAATCAAATATAATAAGAAAATCGCAAAAATGAATCACGTACGCCAATCAGGGGTACCACTTTACTAGAGACAAAAAATTAAATTTTCGTCATATCTCGTAAACTATTGTTCATATCAAAATATTTTTCAAATAAAAGTTGTAGAACTGGTAAAGTAGAGTATTTCCTTTTCTATATATTTTCATCGTAGGAGTAGCCGTTATCGAGAAAATCAAACAAGAAAGTCTTATATGGAGTTGAACTTCGAAAATTTCTTGCATGGTTACTTCATTGTTGCTAACATAAACAATCTCCCAAACAAACGTTTAATTTCCTTACGTGTGCATGTAATACTATTAAATAGGAAGGAAATGGATTATTTATGATGAAGAAAAGGACCTTAAAACGCTATTTTCCTTACGTACAGGTATATAATTGCTTTCTAATACTCCATTGCACGAAACGCGCCCCATTTGTGATATGTTGTACGCTTTCCTAACTTTTTTCTGTTATAAAGATTTGCAATTTTTATTTATACACTTAAAATTAAATACATAACATATTGTATTTTACACGTAAGGAAATTGAAATCATGATCACATACAGATATGGGATATGCACATACGAAATATATGCGGGAAGGCTAAACAGAAACTAGGATTCATCAAACGCATAGTAGGTAAAAGTGAGGAAAAAGTCAAAGAGACATGTTACTTCTCGTTAGTAAGACCGCTATTAGAGTACGCGTCGAGCATATGGGATCCATACGTGAAAGGATCAATCTCAGAGTTAGAAAGAGTGCAGCGAAAAGCCGCTAGATTCGTCAAAAATTGTTACGATAGAAACAAAAGTGTTACAGCCTTGATACAGGACTTAGGATGGGAATCACTGGCTGAGCGCCGATCACACTCTAGGTTAAAACTTATTGAAAGATTTAGAACGCATATGTTCTCCAGCGATGTCGAAGAAATAATAAGAGCGCCAACTTATATTGGTAGAACGGACCATCCTCGTAAAATAAGAGAGATAGCCTGTAGGACTGAGAGGTATAAAGGCTCGTTTTTCCCTAGAACGATAGCTGAGCAGAACAGAAGTTACGAAAGGAAATCAGGCGACGTAGAGTGATACTATACATTATTATGCGCTTTACCTTGGTGCTATTGCACCCCCTGCCACACACCATTGCGGTGGCTTGCAGGGTGAACTATAGATATAGATAGATATAAGAAGTCAATTATCTAACAGATTGTTCAGAATGAGTGGTTACGACATAAAAGATATTAATTATTGATAAGAATAGAACATACAAATTGCACATGAATTGTGGTTTATAGTAGTGTGTTTCAACCATCGGTCCGCGAAACTTTGGTGAAAAGTTTAAGATAAATTTATTCTTATCTTTTAGTAAAATTTCATTGAAGAAAACGGCTTATGTCGATTAACTGGGACCACATGTAAAACTGACCGCGAAGCTGACCCCTCGACCATCATTAACTCGGGTTAGAGGCCCATACCTCGAGACCCATCCTCAAATCCGAGCTCAGGTCTCTTTACCCTCTCACCATGGGGGCATTAGCCGACCATGTCTTTTGCAATAAAATTTAAACTATTTTATGTTGTTAACTTAGTGCGATTTTGACTCAAGCAACATGTGCTGATCAAGAGCGTCTTTTTAACGGAATTCTACGATAAATAATAACATATTTACGCTCTCATCTAATCTTCATGCCAAGGAATACCAACCTCTTAAGAGTTTTCGTACAGGACTGTAATGAAAGCAGACATTCGCGAGACGGTGCGGAGGGTGTAACGCGTGGTTGTTATATGGTGTTAGATGGGAGAAAAGAGAAACCGCTCATAACTAAAAAGTTTTACAACCTTTTTCGATCAAACTTTCAGGAATCACTTGACTATTCAACTTTTCAATTTGAAACTGCTCGCCGTGTACATAGTAGTTCTGGGTTTGACTTCAGGAGCATATCTTTTCACCATTTGAATAACTTGGGCAGAGCTGAAACGAAGTAAGGCCACTTTTCTTTAGCATTTTCAAATATCTTAAAAATGAGATTTCGACGCGGTATTTTAACAGTTATGCCGGAAAAAGTATGGAAAAAATTTCCATATCGTAGAAATTCAAATCTCATTCGAAATAAGCCAAAAATTAGGTTTAATTTTTTGTTGGTTGGTTAGTGATCATAGAAAAATACGATTAACTAGATAAAAGCGTTACATCCTCTGCACCATCTCGCGAATGTCTGCTTTCATTACAGTCCCATCCGAAAACTCTTAAGAGGTTGGTATTCCTTGGCGTCAAGATTAGATGTGAGCGTAAATATGTTATTATTTATCGTAGAATTCCATTAAAAAGACGCTCTTGATCAGCGCATTCACCCGAATATGTTGCTTGAGTCAAAATCGCACTAAGTTAACAACATAAAATAGTTTAAATTTTATTGCAAAAGACGTGGTCGGCTAATGCCCCCATGGTGAGAGGGTAAAGAGACCTGAGCTCGGATTTGAGGATGGGTCTCGAGGTATGGGCCTCTAACCCGAGTTAATGATGGATGAGGGGTCAGCTTCGCGGTCAGTTTAAAATGTGGTCCCAGTTAGTCGACACAAGCCAAGAAAACAAATAAAAATTATGTAGTTTGCTAAATTTTACTGGTCCTTGGTTGAACGTTCATATCATTTACCGGTCCATGGCAGATTTTGTGAAACATTGATTTATAGAATATTACCCTTTGAAACATCCAAATTGTTATCACATACCATAATTGCAAATTAAACAAGTTGTAATGTATAAATCGTATTAACATAGAAATATTGATCACTATTATAAACTTAAAATTACAAGAGATATTTGAATTTTAAGTCAATAAGCATGAAAAAGCACTATTATCACTAAACAAAAATCAATTTAAAGTTACATCAATGAATGAAATATCAAAAATTAAAATCTTTATTACAAAATCAACAAAAAATCAAATACTAAGTGCATATATGAACCATTATCACCTAAGAAAACATTCATCATTAAATGAAGAAGAATTAATGAGTTATGAATTTTTAAAACAAAAAATTCCATTCATCAAATGATAATCTTAAAATTTAATTTTACATTTATATTTGGCTGGTCCTTGCGCAGCTTTTAATATTTCTTCATTTTCTTTTATGGAATTCATAAAATCTTCACAACTAAGATCTTTTAAATTAAAGACATATGAGTATTGCGTTAACTGTATCGATTTCTAATCTGTTCCGTTCATCAGTCCATTGAGCGTCTAATAAAGAAAAAATTCTTTCGCAGCCTGCATTGTGACCCAAATTTGCAAACAGATATGAACAAATTCTAATGAATTCACTTTTTTGCTAGATAAATTCCATTTTCATAAAGATAGTCATCCACTTCTCGTTGCAATTCATCGTTTTCCAATTTACATTGTTTTCAATTTCATTACTAATCACTTCTTCAGAAATACAAATTGTTCGTACAGCATATTTTCCATAAATTTATTACCATTTCTTTCAAGCAATACACAAGAATATGCAGCATCATCCTACTTTGGAATAAATTTTCAAGTCAACCATTTCAAAAATGTATACTGCTTTAATGGTTCAGTCCAATTTAATAAATACTCCCTTGGTGTTGAATAAAATTCGATGACTTCGTTGCTAAATTTATTTGTTTCATCATCTTTACATAGTTGCAATATTTCTTTAGTTTTAATAGGCAAAAATTTATCAGATATTCTACTATCAGTCATTTCAATTGTTTCTTCAATAATGTTTTTACCTCTATAATAATGATGTTTGTTTTCTCAATCTTTAATATCTTGCCATTCATGAATTGCAAGAAGTACGGTACACAAATATTCTTCTCCCAAAGCATTAATTAAAAAATTCAAAATGAAAATGAGCCCTTTCATCAGACATGAAATAATATTTTAAGCCTTCAAAAATTTTTAAAATTCGTTCAATTGCAGTACATAGTGATAACCAACGAGTTTTCAAATGAGATAGCAACTTACTATATTCTACATCACAGAACTCCTTTAAACGTTCCGTTCGAACAGTGAACATGTGAAAATAAGAAAACACGCTATTAATTAATAAGAAAACGTATGCATTGGAAATCTCGATCATTGAAAACAAGTACGGAGAGTGCTCCTATAAACCGGGACAATTGGGCATCCCAAAAAAAATTTTTGGGACACCGGGACAGATGACTAAAATCCGGGATAAATCCCGGAAAACCGGGACGTATGGACACCCTAATTGCAACCGATGTTTTCTTCTTAATGTAAATAGAGAGACCATCCTCCGTTGTTCCTTTCCTCAAACCCCAGACATGCAAATGCATCTTTGGAGGCACTCCGGCAATTACATCTTTTGGATCAGCCAAACCAGTAATCACTCCCCTCCTGCAGTGCTTGTTGGTCACTGTGATGAAGCCGTCTTCTGTGGAGTTTTTATTTGAGTTGGATGATACTTTTCTTTTGATCATGCTGAAAAATTGAGGCAAACTCATAGGAAATGAACTGGTTCGCAGGAACATTTAGTCCTATTTTGTATTTTGAAACATTTAGTCCGGGGACATCACGTCTGGATACATTTTGTCCGGGGATATTTTGTCCGAGTCCCAGTGTTTGATGTATGAACATTTGGGACACTTAAAGAGTGCTTGCAAATAATATTATTTCGTAAATATGAATGCAAAAAATTTCTATGGTCATCATTCATTAAATTTATATGGTGACTTTTTCAATTTATATACCCCATCCATTTTCATTTTTTTCTGCATATTCATAATAACTATAAAATTCTTAGTAGATTGATACCTATGTCCACTGTGTTTCCTTCGGATTTCTTCCTCCCCCCTTTGTCCCTCCCCCCTCGTTTTCATTTTTTCACTTCATATTTGTAATTGTTATAGAATTCCTAGTCAATTGATACCAATGTCCACTGTGGTTCCTTCGGATTTCTTCCACCCTCCCTTTTCCCTCCCTCCTCCTTCTACCCCCCTCCATTTCTCTTAACTAGACAAAATCTGTGGACATATTGAATTTGGATATATATAAAAGTGGACAAAAAGGCTGTGGACATATATAATAGTGGACATAAAGACTGTGGACATACAGGGTGTAACTAAAATGTACGGCAAAACTTAGGGAGCATATTCCTCACACCTAAAGGATGAAAACATTTTATATGAACATAGGTCCGGAAACGCTTCCTTTCCGTGTTAGAGCTCTCTTTCTGATATCTGGTCAAATGCACATTTACGGGCGCATGAGGTAGCAGCCTGCCAGCATAACGAGGAAAATTTATCACTCATGTGAGATGGTGGTGCCACCTCGCTTCATTGCTTGTAAAACGCCGCACGAAACAAGGGGTCGCAGATTCAACTGTGGTGTGTTCACCACGGACATGGCTATGTACTCAAATGAGGAGTTGGCGGATGCTCATTTCATTTACGGGTTGGCAGACGGTAATAGCCTTGAAGCTAAGCGTTTGTACCGGCAGAGATATCCAGAACGACGGTGTCCAGACAGGAAAACGTTTGAATCGATTCATCGTCGTCTTAGGGAACATGGGATGTTTAAGCCTGCTACTGCCGACCGGGGGAGACCCAGAAGGAGGACTCCAGACGTAAAGGAGGCGATTCTGCAGGCGATCGAAGAGAATCCCGGAATAAGCACAAGGAGATTAGCATTAAGGAGTAATGTTGATCACATGACGGCCTGGAGAGTGTTGCGTGAGCAACAGTTGTAGCCCTACCATCTACAGCGCATGCAGGCCTTGTCACCAGTGGATTTTCCTGCATGATATGTGTTCTGCCAGTGGTTCTTGCAACAAAGTGCCAACCCTGACTTCATTGCTTCAGTGCTGTTTACGGATGAGGCACAGTTCACCAGAGATGGAATTGTTAATTTCCACAATCAGCACCTATGGGCAGACGAGAATCCTCACGGAATTGTTCAGTCAAGTCATCAGCAACAGTTCTCCGTCAATGTTTGGGCCGGCATTGTTGGTGATTGGTTATTGGGACCTCATGTACTTCCAGCCAGGCTCACGGGACCAAATTACAGAGCTTTCTTGCGAAACGATTTGCCTGTTTTGTTAGATGTTGTCCCATTGATGATCAGACAAAACATGTACTTTATGCACGATGGAACTCCCCCTCATTTCAGCCTCGTTACTCGTGATTTTCTCAATTGAATTTACCGTGCTCGTTGGATAGGTAGAGGTGGACCGACTCCGTGGCCTCCATGCTCCCCTGATCTAAATCCACTGGACTTTTATTTGTGGGGGCATTTAAAATCGGTTGTGTATTCAACTCCAGTGCGAGACGTTGGGATTCTTCATGACCATATTGTGGCAAGCTGCAAGACAATCCGCAATACGTCGGGGACATTTGAGAGCATCTGGGAGTCAATGCAACGACGAGTTGAAGCTTGCATCCGTGCTGACGGTGGACATTTTGAACATCTACTATGAGACCCATGCCTCAGAAGCCTACAGACTTTCTTTTCTTACGTACGTTTTCTTACATTTCCTAATGTATCTGTTTCTTTATGTTTTATAACCAAGGTAAACAGGAGTTTTGGATATCAATAAAGCTTTTTGAAAAAGAATGGCCTCGCGAATTAACTCCGCACGGAAGCGTTTCTGGACCTATGTTCATATATCATGTTTTCATCCTTTAGGTGTGAGGAATATGCTCCCAAAGTTTTGCCGTGCATTTTAGTTACACCCTGTATATTAAGGTGGACTTAAAGACCGTGGGCATAAAGCCCGGTTCACATTGAATGTAAGGACTTAACTTAAGAACACAACTTAGTCGTAACGTAAGGTGAAATTCTCACATCGTTCACATTGACCTATGCCTACTAAGTTGAGCCAATCAGTAAACGTTTCTCTTCTCTTACGTTGACCAATAGAAACATTCCATCTATGACTTGATGTTTTGTTTTGAATTCACTGTAGAATAAAATTCGATCTAGACTTGATTTTTGAGATGGATTTTGAAGAATCTTATTAATATTTTAGTGTGTATGTTCTTTATATGTTTTTACACCGTTGAAGCTATCGAATTCAAAAGTTTCATGGGTCATCCTAAGGACCAAAGGAAGAACTTGGTCTAGGTTTGCAGACCGTGGGCTCTCTTATACCCCTTGGGGTCAACAAAATACTATTTCCATAAGAATGCATGAGAAATGGTGTGGAGAAACCCCAAAATGCCATGCAGCCCTTCACTGATGTGGATATAAATATACCTAAATATTAACGTACGATCACGGGAAATGGCTTATTTTACACATGAAAGACTGAAAATTTTAATTCTGTTCATATTTCGTGGTATTACATGCTAAATTGCTCGAAATTTTCCATTAAGCACAAAATTTATCAGTTTTTCCAGGCGGCATCAAAGCTAAATTTCTTAATTGTTGTCCTCTTCAAAGGGAGATACACACACAAAGATTAATGCAAGGAAAATCCACGCCATAGAGGAAGAATAGCTAATGCCAAGATATGCCTAAATATAGTCTGTGAATACTTTTAACCTTTAAAGGACGGGTTTAAATCCCAATTGTATTTCCTGGGAGCCGAGACATTTAAATGGCCTTCTCTACATTGAATGGATCTATTCAGAAAAGTTGATATTTCTCGAGAACTATAAATTACAAAGCAAAATGGTATAGAGCTTCTTAAAGTAAAACATTTCATACACAGTCACATCAGATTGAGGTGAAGGTCCTTCATCATCTAATGAAGTCAAGTACTGATTGTAATACCTGTTAGTTTCCTCCACCAGCAGTTGGATAATTTCTATGAAAAACAACTGAAATTCTTCACCAGCTGAAGGATCTTTATTTATCTGCATGGCCACTTCACTCCTAAAGCCACTGCGACGAGCAGAATAAGGCAAACTCCTACTACCCACATGGCGGCATGGGCTGCTCCATCCGCCGACGCTAGCATGAACCGAGGAGACTCCGTTTTCACTCTCACTCGATTCTGAAGTACCTATATAATTCTCGGAATCACTCTCCAAAAAAATTTCTACTTCCCTCTCTGACAGACTTCTAGCCATTTCAAAGGGTTTGCTAGTAGAAATGGTTATTTGTGAATACAACAAAAATGAAAAAATTTTACTGTGAGATATAGTGCACTATGTTCTGATATCGGCTTCAACCTCAAGACTGAATACGTGAGAAACTATCCGAGGATTGTGTAAACATCTGTTTATACAAACTGGAAAGGACACCTGAGCAAAGGGGACAAATTTTACACCCCCGAGAGTGTTAAGGCATGGGCTGAGGTCATAAAAGAAGCCTGGAAGGTCGGGCGGGCAAGCGGCTACCTTTGAGTGTGTTGATGGAAACATCTCTCGCTCAAAAAAATTTTCTGCATTGTGAAAACCGTCAGCTGCAGTCCTTTTTAAGTGCTCTCTAAAAATATCTCGGGCGAAATGGCCTTGAAGACATCACATGGTGTTTTGAAAGCAACGCAGATTTTACGGTTTCACGTCTAATTTCAATTACATTTAGCGGCAAATGAAACCGCACATCCTTTAAAGGTTAAAGTGAGTCAAATGATTTTTAAGGAATATTAGAATATTATCTTTTATCATTAACATTGAAAGATTTATCACAACATAAATCGATACATCTACTTACATTTGTTTGGTAACCAAGATGTTGTTTATTGTTTACGTTTTGGCTAATAATATTGACATAATCCATATAATTTTATTGCCACTTTAAAGGCTTCGGTGCATCTATCCATGTGAATATTAAGTAAGACGTTAATGCATACAATACAATACATAAAATAGTAAATGTAAGCATCGCTTGCATAATTAAGGAATGGGGAACGTTTGCCCTGAGCAATAAAAATCGTTTGCTACTTAAAACTTTCCTGAGCGAAGCCGGGTGTTTCAGCTAGTTGTGGAATGTTTCTCTCGTTTGTGTGGAAATTGGAAGATTGCTAGCCGTCAATAGACGCAGGCGAAGATGGTGGGTTAGACCTATCAACACGCGAAGAAGAGAGAGTATATGTTTTGTAATTTTTGGTCACTCGTGGTGCTGGAGTACGAGCCATGATCGTACGTGATTGGAGAACTTAAGAACTCGTTCTCGCTCGTGATTGGGCAACTTAACGACTTGGACTTAAAAGATGAACATGAGCCATCTTTCACGTTAAGTTCTTAAGACGCAATGTGAACGGTCCCGTTCCCACGCACATGCTCAACTCCAAATTAAGTTGCGTTTCTTAAGTTAAGTTCTTACATTCAATGTGAACCAGCCTTAAGGGCACTGGACATAAAAGAGTGGGCATAAAGGCAGTGGACATGAAGGCTGTGGATCAAGTTTTGCATTTAAAAATTTTTTGTCTGCATTACACAATGAGATAGACCAGTTCGAAGCGTCACAAGGAGTACAGCCAAACATGTCCATGGAGATCTTATTTTCTAGCTCCTTATTTTTGACCGCATGCATTCTTCAAGTGTGTCAAAGTCCTTGCCATAAATGCCAGTTAACCGATAATAGTCTACATTATTAGGAACACCTGGAATGTCGAAATCCAATCCCTTTTTGCGTGCAATGTCACAAAGTTCCTCAAGGAGTTCTTTCACAGCGGTTTGATTGAACAATACTCCATCTGAAAAGCCCTATATATGGCCCAGAGCACTCTCCTTTATTACTTTTCCATTCAAATGCCGAGGATAACATCACGCTCCAGGAGATATTATAACTCCTTTATCTATGTACACCCGATACCTTGTTTCTGATGGAAGCACTATGAGAGTTTTCCTGGATTTATACACTATACACCTTGAGTGAGTTTCTACACTTCGTGGAATTGTCAGTTTTATGCGTTTCAGACTTGGTCCTGGAGTAGAAAAAGGTGCTGTATCATCAGTCTTATTGTTTTATTGGTCACTCACTGCCGATGTTTTCACCTTTTATGTATGCCTCTGTGCGACACCATACTTTAGCATCAACTTCTAAAATGGGATTCAAAGTCTTTAAGTATGTAATTAGAGCACAGTCATTTAGTGATCATAATTCTGAGGCTTTAACATATTTTCTGCAACACTGACAAAATGTGTTTTTCGACATATTAACAGCAGCAGACATAGTAAATTATCCTCAGCTCAACTTTCAAAAGAAAAGTTCTCTCACACAAGCGCTCGTTAGGACTTCACTCATCATACTGATACAGTATCCGACACTACCGCACTTCCTGGTGAGTGAAGCAGGAACTACTGATGATACCCGAACCTTTTCGATAGTTAGCATCCATTATAATTTGCTATTTAAAGAATTGTAAGCAAAATGAAGTTGTATTCATAACATTGTAACTAATTCACTTTGCATGTAATTGCTAAGTATATTTTCATTGCCTGTTCATACTGTTAATTTATTTCTTGCATTTGTTTGCAGATTTTATATGTTGTTATGAATGTTACTGTTGATATTTCACCTCTTCGTGTACTTTTTGGCTAGTTTATTTTGAAGCTACAGCAACAGAAGTAGTCAGTCGGTACTAAGATATGCTGCCGCATAAGTGCGAAAAGTTCACTTTTAAGTAAGAGCGCATTGAGGCACCACATTCTTATTATGATATGATGTGTATCTTGTCCAATCATGCAACATATCCAATGGAAAAAGTGGTGCCTCAATGTGCTCAATATGTAATTACTTGAAAAAGTGTGCAATTTGGATATTATTTCGTAAAAAATGCTAGCAGAGTAGAACTTAGAGCCATGGAAACATTTTAAAACCGCTTATATTAGCAAAAATACTTTCATAGTACAACAGATATGGTATCAAACTATTATGTGGAATAATTAAACAATAAATAGGTTTATTTTAATTTTTCCACCAATTCTGGGGCCGGAAAAGGCCCTTATAGACACCCATCCTTTATTGAGTAAAAGACCTATCAATATATGGCTTATTTCATATTTATAGTGGAACACATATGCACACGAAATGCATGCTCGGTCCATTCTGACACATTTACTTTTCAGTGTATATTTATTCTCTTAACGTGAAATGGTTAACACGAAATATCAGTTCACAAAAAGAATTTTCGGTCCTTATAAAATAAACCCATGTGAAATTCTTCGGATAACATGAAATGACAGTTGAGATGGTTTTCCCATCCACTCCTTGGCTCCTTCATGGGCAACACAACCCCCACGGAGAATTTCCATTAACCCACTAGTACGGAAAATTACTACCTCACCAAACCCTTTCCTGCACCTTTCTCTGTTATTGAACATAGTCATTAGTAGTTCAACTAATCCCAAACATGCAATATCGATTTCATGGCAACTCCTATGCACCCGTGGAGAGGGTGCCCACCTAGAGTATCCTTTATTCCAGGCATCTGTGCCACAATAAACACATTCCTGGAACTTCAATCCTTGCACTAAAGAAACAGACTTGCAAACTCAGCTTCTTATTGGCATTGAGATTGGCGGGTTTCTCCCAATACCTGCTGGTCAACCAATTATTTCCTGCAAACAAATCCCTCTTACTCCATTTACATTAGCCAATTCCTTCCCATGTTTCTCCTCTCTAAATCCCTATAAATAACATTCATGAAAATTTAAACCCTCAGTTGATGCTGATGTTATGAGTGAAACCGTTGGTGTACTTTAAATGAACGAAGTCTTTCCTATTCATTGGAATCATTTAAGTTTTGGTTTTATATATTTATGAAAAGTAAATAGTCCATATTAAAAATGGCCAATAAAGTCCATAAGCAAAATGCACCACCGCTAAAAGTGAAAATGCAGCTCCTAGAAGTGGTTGATGCACATGATAGATCCAAAACAGACATTTGCAAAGAGTTTGGAAATCCAAATTCAACCATTATTAAAAATCGGGAAAAATTAACACTGTTTTCGAGAGAAACAAGTTTGAACCAGAACGGAAGCGTCTTCATACAGCAAAGAACGAAGATTTAGATGATGCCGATGAAACATTTTTTTTTTGCTGCCTTCTAAACAAAACTTTGGATTTTAAAGGTGAGAAGCTGGCCGGGTTTGACTGGTAGGCAGCACGCCTGCCGTCTAACCCAAAGGTCGCGGGTTCGAATCCCGCTTCGGGCATGGATGTTGTGTTGTATGTTGATTTTCTCTAACAGAATTTGACGGTGCAAAATGACCTTAGCTGTCGACGCACCTAAAAACCTAATTACTACTACTTTAAAGGTGAGAAGTGTTCAGGTGGGAAAAAATTGAAAGAGCGTATAACCGTGATGATTGCCTGCAATTCCAATGGTTTGGAGAAATTGCCTCTCTTTGTTATCGGCAAGTTTCTAAATCCTCAGCTGTTTTAAGAATGTGAAGAAATTGTCCATCGAATACACAGCAAATAAAAAGGCTTGGATGATGGCAAATGTTTTCAATGATTGGGTAAAGGCATTGGATAAGTGCTTTCAATGGGAGAAGTGCAGTGTTGTTGACAATAGTCCTGCCCATCCAAAGGTGGAGAGGTTGAAATCCATCAAATTGGTTTCTTTGCCATCAAATACCACCAGTGTATTGCAGCCATGTGACCAGGGGATAATTAAAAATCTAAAGTTTTACTGTCATAAAGGATTGCTGAAAAAATACTTATCTAATATTGAATCTAAGTAGGAAATTAGACCTGTAACACTTTTGGACTCTTTTCATATGTTGCGTGCTGCCTGGAGGTCAGTAACAGCAAAAACAATTGCAAACTGTTTTCGTCATGCTAGATTCTATTTTCCACAAGCAAAGGATCCTTTTGTAGATGCAGATGAAACTGAAGCGACATTGACAACAATTAAGGACACATCTGCCGAATGTGATTTAGGCAATATCTTCATTCGTGTGTCTTCCATTGTGAGCTTGTTGAAAGAAATCACACCTAATGACTACATTGGAGTGGATGACCACATTTGTACTGCACCAATTTTAACAGACAGTGATATTGTAGAAATTGTTAGACCTATGCTAATAGCAGAAAGTGAAAGTGACAAAAGTGCCGATGACGATAATGACGAAGTGTTGACCATGCCAAGTGCTGCGGATATCCTCAGAATGTTTAAATGTGTGCAGAGATTTTTAGAAGCTCGATCGGATGGAGAAAATATGTATGAAGTGTTGGACAATTTGGAACAATTTGTGGAAAAGAAAATTATCGTTAATGCAATTCAGAAAAAATTAACTGATTTTTTCCCCAAAAAGTAGAGGCTAGAATTGTCATAAAGACTTTAATATTAAATTAATTGTTTTAAATGAAGTTATGGAATGATATTGTCATTATAATTATATGATAAATAAAACATTTAACTAAATGCATTTCCTTGGCATAGCAATAATTGTGCTAATTACACAGCAATAATGATAGATCATAGTAGTATCATAGATTTGTCCCTGACATTATTTTATGCTTTAAAAATGAAAGTTTATCTTCAAAGATGTTAACATGAAATTTGGTTAACATGAAATTCGGTTAACACGAAATGTTTGTGCCGGTCCCCTGCATTTTGTGTTAACCGATTTCCACTGTATTTTAATAAAATGGTGATCGTAAATAAATTCATGCACCAAAATAGGCTTAATGCATTTGATATTTTTCATTTTAAAAATGTTGTATACAGGTGAGCCCCGCTTATCGCGGCCCCGGCCAACGTGGATTTTATTTCAAATTAATTTTTTTTTTAAATATAGATAACTTATGCACAGTGCGACCGCAGTCTAATATCTTATAATTTTTTAAATTTTGCACTAATCAAATTTCATAAAGTATCCTAAATATTGTGATATTTCAGCAGAGTTGCACAATATTGCATCATCTGGTGGCCAATTTCACCCTTTTCCCTATAAATTTCACGGGTCTAACACAAAAAAATATATCTCCTAAGGCGAAAAACATTTGAAAAACGGAATTAGAAATATGATTCATGCTTCATGTTTCTTTGGCATCATTGGAACCTAAAGAATGTTGATGATGATTTATATTTTTTAAATCTATAATTTTCGACAATTACTTTATTACAATTTTAATTTACCATATTAACATGTCATTATAAATAATAATAAAACAATAATGCTACACATCAAAAAATTATATAATTTTGATCTACATACGAAAAAAGTGGTCTTAATGTTTGAATGCATATAATGTATAATAATATATAATCAGTGATGAGCTGGAAAAAAATTAAGAACCGGCTCTCTAAAAGAAATTGTAGGAAGGGAATTTAGATAAGGGTGGCAGGATGCCTATATGCCAGGGGCACCATATCGCTCTAGTTTAGTAATACCATTCCGCTAGCTTAACAAGTGTTCTGTTCGTAATATATTCCATTTCATACACTGTCGATAATTGACTATCAGATAGGGTAAAATGTACTTGAAAGGACAAAATAAATAAATTTTCATATTTTCTACAAATTTAACAACTGGCTCACAAATTCTGAGAAAAATTAACAACAGGTTCGAGTGAGTCGGCGGGAGCCAGCTTCCGCTCATCACTGTATATAATGATATATAAATTACAGAAAACCCAACACGTACTACTATGGGTTTCATCTATAAGCGGAGCTGCAAGAGCATCGTCGATCAGTGCACGACTTTGTTGGAGGAGCACAATGACTTCACATGAGTGAGTGCCCTGAAGCGGGGCTGTGATGAACTATTTGAATGTCACCGACAAATTTTATGTAGTAAGCGAAAAAAAGCTAAGCAGTCGACCCTGGACTTTTTTTTAAGTAAAACTTCGTAGGTGTCCTGAGAAATATTTTGAAATTATGTACATCTACCGCTAAAAAGCATTTTTGTCTTACTGTTTACTAGGTAATTTTATAGCTTGTTTAATAAATTGTTCTAAAAGTCTGGTAGAAATATGTTTTATATTGAATGTGGGTCTAAAAATACCATTTGGGAAGTTATTTCCCTTTGGGCGCCTAAAGATTATGGTGCCCTGGCAAACGTGGATTTTCGCTTAACGAGAGACCCACGTTAAACGGGGCTCACCTGTATTTGCAAGAAAAAATTGAAGCCATTTTGTGGCATACATAAAAACTTAAAAGGTGATTTTAATATAAAATAGATAAGTAAAATGGTAAATAAATAGGAAGATGCATGTTTCTTTTACTTAATAGTGATGTGATGCGCTTTTGCAGATATTCCAATTTCATAGTGATGCAATATATAACTTGTATTTCACATGAAAATCACATTAAGACTAAACAAGTTAACTAAAGAAGTGATCATCAGTAGTACATATAGCTGCCCATCCACAAGCAGGACCCACTGCCCTGAACAGTGGCATGTAACTGGTTGTAACTAGTTCGCCTAAAGCAGTGATGGTGAACCTATGGCACGCGTGCCATAAGTGGCATGCCAGACGGTTTTGGTTGGCACGCCAACGAAAGGTGAATACCAATAAAATAATTTATCGTACTGATTTAGTGCCCAAAAAACATTTGTGTTATTTAGTTAACTATTGTAAGCATTAGTTTTATGGTTACAAGTTTCAATCTCTTATGTCTTGTTCACGAATTTGATTTTGTTGGCACACAAAGAAAATCAAGGACTTATTTGTGGCACGCGAGGTGGAAAAGATTCGAAAATTTCAGTAATATTGGCACGCGGGCAATAGAAGGTTCGCCATCACTGGCCTAGAGATAGTCAACCTGTTGAAATTACATGACATTTGTTTTCATAATTAAAAATGGGAAAATATGGAAGGACATGAGAAGACAATGTTTGAAAAAGGATTGCCCTTCCCAAAGGAAGACATTTGGTCATCTTAACTAAAGAGATAGCTCATTTTAGTTATTAAGTAGCAATCCTTCATGTCACTTCACCAGTCAATGTTTCTAATGGCAAAATTTGTTGTAGATTCTGTTTTACTTGTCTGAGTAAGGTTGGAGATTTGCTAGAGATCATTTTTGCTATTGTGTTGGACACGGTCTCTATGTGGTGAAAGTACATGCTTGCTTTCCAGTTATTGTAATTTACTTTGTTTGGCATAGTAATTACAGTCGTCTCACCTATAATATGATATCCTAGAGCAGGGATGGTGGACCATTGGCACTGATGCCAAGTTTGACACTGACAGATTTTAGCTGGCGCAATGGTGATTACAGGTTTTGTCTATATTAAGAACTGGAGCCACTTGATAATTCAATAGTTCACCAATTCATAATTTTTTGTGTAAGATACATTTTTGCTGCTAATTTATGTTTCCACCCTGAATACCAAACAATATGTCAACCCAGGGAAAGCATCATGAAAACAATGTTGCATTTTCTTTTTGTTGCCGCTTCTATTTTAATAAGAAGTACAAAAATGCATATAATTCTACAGAAAGGATTGAGTGAAGGATGAGTAGCATCCCTAGTATAGTGGCTAGGGAGAGGTTAAAAAATATCATCAACTAGAAATTCCTCTGGTGACAAAAGCTGTCAATATTTTGTAGCCTCTCACACAGTGTAAAGGGTAAAGCATAGAGAGAGAAGGACGAGGGAAATAGGTTTATTATATTACTACCTTGTAACTTTTCTTCTTATTACACTAATTTTACAAATAATAAATATGCAGATCCGAATCTGCAGTGTCAGTAAGCAGAAATCATGCCTAGTAGATGTAATTCACTAACGGTGATGCAAAAGTCTGGTGTATAGATAAAATAATTTACCTAATCTCAATGGAAAAAATCGCAGAATGCTCAATTGAGTTGCAGAAGACTATCGATGATCCTCCGATGTAAGGAAGAGATTAGAATAAGAGAAATCGGAAGAAAGAAAAAGATCATTTATGTGGTCAGAAGCAGTTGGAAAGTGTACAGCAAAACGTAGTATTTTAAAAATTTGCCCGTCAAATTGATGATAATTCCAATAATTTCTATGTTTTTATTATTTGATGTCAGCAATATAAAAAGGTACCTAAATGCAGAACAATAATTTGTTTTCCGTGCTTTGATTGTAGCTTTATATGTGCTCTTTATGGTTTAGTTTTACTACTACATCCATGGTTTTTTGTCAAAATGAGTGTACCACTCGTACCACTTTAGAAAAATCTATGATTGTAGCTTTCTGCGGTTTTAGCATATAGTCATCTGTCACAGTCCGCGAAGCACCCGCAAAGTTTTATAGTTTTCTCAAGTCATCGTCACAAGTTTCGAAACGTGAAGTAATTTGAAAATTGAATTAATTTATGTTACGGTTAATTACATGATTTGTTCCAATTTTATTATATTATTTATTTGTTTGTTTTCAGAAAAATAACTTTGGAGAATTATTATATGATTAATTTTTTGAAAAGTGGATTTATTTATCTTCGTTAAAATTGTTGTCTTTAAGAATTTAATATTTATGTATTATCGAAATGTTTTTATTTAGTTAAATACGTATTGTATTTTGTGTTTTTTTACTTCCTCATATACGAAGTATATTGAGAAAGTATTGTAATCACGAATAAATTCAATCTCGAGATTATACGTTTAGCTGAGTCCGAAAAAGTGGTTTTCGCAATGCCGTCTGCCTGTCCGTCTCTTCGCGCCTCTAGAGCCTAAACCAGGGGTCGGCAACCTGCGGCTCTTTAAGGACTTGCGTGCTGCTCCCGAAAGCAACCCTCCCTTATAAAACCTCCAAAACAAATTGGCTTCGTAAGTTATTTAATAGAAATTGCAGAAAACTTAAAATGTGTGTACACATTACTTTAAATAAACGTTTGTTTTATAGAGATAATAGCAAAAAATAAAACAACGGCAAAGTTAATGGGGGACGGCCTCCCGTTGATCCGTTAATAACTGCGGCTCTTCTTATGTTGCGTTATTATAAAATCGTAATGGTCATCATGATGCGTAACGCTCTAATTTTGTGAATAACTCGATTAGAAATAAACTTTGAAGCCTGATATTTCTCAGGATTTCAGTGTTGATGAATCTTTACGTTATGGCAAAAAATTTCGAAAAATGTCCAGAGGATGAATGTCGTTTCCCGTAAGATAACACGTAAAAATCACATTTTCGGTTTCAAGGCTTTCATTCTTTTAATCTTTAAAATATCTTTAAAGTTATCGAAACGAAATTTTCGCTAAAACACGCCAAAATGAATGAGGATTCTTACCGTCGAGTACTCAAGCTAATTCGAATTCACTCATATTTTGAATTTATACTCGAGTTTTCGTAAATTTTTTGACATTTCAATAATAAGATTCCATGGTTACCGGTATTGTTGTCTCGGTAATTTCCGTGCATATGCACTTAAATAAAGGCTAAAAGATCTAAAATAAGATTAAAACTTACTCGAAATGACCGAAGATATGAATTAAATGCAAATAAATCAAACGCAGTATTCATGTTATTTATATTTTTTATCTATATTACTAAAATCCTATTTCTGGTTGTCTCTCTCTCTCCTTTTTAACGCTCTATACCTCAGCCATTTTAAATCTCCGGGAATTTCAGCCCTCTTAAGTTTATCGAGTTATTCAACTAATATTCTTAATTAGTTATTAAAAACCAAACATACAACCCTTATAAAATAAATTCATTAAACTTATATTGAAAACATATTCCCGTTAAACTAATCTAAATCTAATAGGTACATGGTAGGAACGAAGAAACAGCGAGCAAAGGTGGGAGGGGGGCTTGCCCTCTAGTACAGAGCTCCCCAACCTTTTTTGCTCCACGGCACACCTTCATACATGGAAAACATCGCAGCACACCAACTCAACCCTAATTATTTCACTACGTGAATACACGTTTTTAAAGAAAAACTAGCATAAAACCAGTAAAAGACGCAATTATATTAGATTGATATGATTGGTAAAGTAATATTCAAATAATTGTATAATTTGATTGTAAATTAAGTACATACATAATTCAACGTGTAAAAATGTTATGCCATTCGACGGAAAATTTAGTCTCCTTTTTTATACAAAGGCTCAATACCTAATAGAAAGACCTACAAGAACTTCTTCATCTAGGTTCTTTAAACGTACCCTTTTAATATTTTTAATATGAGCCGTAGACGAACAATTAAATTCGCACAAATACCTTGTTGAATTTGGATCGTCTAAGCTATGACATATTCAGATATTGAAGGATATTCACACCTTTAGCTTTTAGCCAATATATATACATCTAAAGGTATTAATACTGATTTTAAGTTGTATGATCTTTGCTAAGATCTATCAATTCCTCTAGCAGTTTCAGGATAAATTCCTTGATTGATAAAATTTATGCGAATTTGTTTGTTCTAAACGCTTTTGTGAAAATTAAATATCCTCAGACTGTGCGGCACACTAGTGCCTTCCTCGCGACACACTAATGTGCCGCGGCACACCGGTTGGAGAGCACTGCCCTAGTACATTACATAATTTGAAAAAGTGGCTCTTCATAGGAAAAAGGTTGCAGACCCCTGGCCTAAACGGTAGAGCGAAAATGAATGAAATCTCTTAATTAGGCAGTTTATCATACAGAATAGTAGCTATGAAGAAATGGTTGACATTTTACAATAATTTCATAAAGTTACTTGAGTTTACGTCATCAATAATACTACATAGTTCATATTTCTCAAAAAAGGAACATTTGGCTAGTTTATTCTAGACATCTTTAATGACAATTGAATTTTCTAAACAACGGCTCCAACGATTTTGGTCAAATTTCGTATAGTTATTTAAGTTGATGTTTATAATGTTTGTACGTCGTTCATATTTTCAAAAGATAACTAAACGACGCATTGTATATGAGAAAGTTTGTACAGTCTATATTGTACCGATTTTTTCATTTTGTACAGCACTGAGCTTTTGGAAATCTGGTCACTTTAATTTCTCTATTAAAAACAGAGAATTTAATTGATTTTCATGTCCCCAAGAAACCGCTAAGAACAAAAATTTCTCTCCCATACCATTATTTTCTTCTCTGGCTCAGGGGCAGTCGAATTTACAGCCCTTATGATCACATGGGGAAACAAAAGAGAGCGATGGGGGAGGAAGGCGAATGAAGTAAAAGGGGTGGGGAAGGAGCCCCTGGGAAGTGCATCGAAGCCCAATGCGGTGGAAATAAGAAAACCCAAGTGCCGCCTTTTATTATCGGTCGCTGGGGTAGGTAGAAACTGGAGGCTTACACTGATACCGATTTTCGTGTTCGCATCTAAACTTTACCCTCGGCATGTTTTCCGTATTCGATGGATATGAATATGTTGTCTTTTTTCAACGACAATGAGTTAGGACTAACGCAATTTGGGCGTATACGAGACCAACTCATTTGCCGCCCCCAGAGAGATGCCGCCCTAAGGCGATGCCTTACCGCTTACCGCCTAGAGACGGCCATGGTGGTATCAATAAATAAGATATTTGTTGCAATAAAGTGACGCCCATACCAGGGGCCCCTTTTAGCTGTAACAAAACAATTTTTTGCAAAAAGTGTTGTGGTTTTATTGAATTGTTGAATTTGGGTAAGCAATACTAACTTGTTGGCCCATTTTCAATAGTTCAAGAAAAAATATTTTTCCTTATGTTGAACTCTTGAAAAAAATGGACTTTAGTGACATCATAGACAAATTTATTTCAAAGAAGTACAGAAAGATAAATTTTTAAAAGGAGAATATAATGTTATCTTGTGATTTGATGCAGAAATTACTTTCATCTGATAATGACTATTATGAATCCATAGTATAATTTGTTATTTGCTTTTATCGTATACTAAATATATCTTAATATCATGCGGTCAATGAACCATCTCCATCTCCTGCTTTTATATTCTTTTTATTTTGTAACATTATCATAATTCATTTTATTTTCTTATTATACCTATTATATTTTGCACTGTTAACTGTTTGATGCACTAATTCACCTTGCAGACATATAATTGGATGACGTGCAGTGTTTAATTGAAATTATACCAAATTTTGCCTTTAAAATTAGGATTAATCGTTTTATTCAATTATCCGTGTCTGCACAAGTCTAAATTAACCCGGATAATCGAGGTTTCACTGTATTTATAACAGTTTTACTTTTAAAAGAGCACACGTCAATACGATCTAGGTTTCATTGCATTTCAACATCCTCAGCTACAGAATTACGCCTTCGTAGACACTTTCATTATACGCACTAATAGAATTGCAAAAAGTAGCTATTACTAGTTCGAAAACCAATTATTCCCCATGATTGACCATTGGTAAAATACTAGGTCTCGTGCTACAATCAGTACTGATCAGCATCGATTATTACGCTATGTAATTTCACGAGCACAGTCTAAAATCTCATTTGCCATTATTAGCTAAGTTATTGCTCTCGTTTCCGCTAGAATCGCGGGGCATGCTATTTGCTTAATCAGCACAAACTAACTTTCATAAACTTTTGCAATCGCGAGAAGTATGAAATTAGGAGTGACTTGTGTTGATCAACTACATTTTTTAAATTTTCGCCACCATAAATATCGTTACAGTTAGACTAATTAAGAAGTTAAATCGAGGTGACTACGGCGAATTATCTTAGTTGTAATTCATTATTTACCGTGATTTTTATATAAAGAGAATCACAATAAATGATTCAGGCAATAATAATGGATCAAAAAGAAAAAATAAACTCACTCAGGTATACGGGGAGTAACTCCGCATAGGTGTCCTGCGATGTTCAAGCGATGTGCGCCTTACTAACTCGACGGGAAAACCAACACCGCTCGCGAACGCGCACTCAACGAAACTGATGCAAAACCAAAGTTAAAGTTATACTAAAAAATACGAAAAGCACCCGTCATTGATTTTATTACTTTCGCAAAGGTGCTTCACGTGCCAAATACCACAGAAGACGTGGATTCCAGGGAAGATAGCGTGGAAGTTTACGAGGTAGGATGAGTTATAAAGATTAAAGCGTTACCATGAAAATTGCTCGTAAAATTTGAGGGTAATGGCGGAATTATCACATTCTTTGTTATGCACGCCTTTTATTTTTTTAATCGCTAGATAAGCGTTTGTGCTTCTGAAGTAATTTTTCCATCCTTCGCGTGACACGCGTGACGAAGTTCGTAGGCAACCAACCAATGTAGCTGCTAATATTACATTGCATTCATGGGAGAAAAATCTTTATTTTTACGGCCCATGACTTAAAAAAACGTTGCCAACAAGCCAAAAATTTGATTGAAATTCCCAAAGCACTGTAAACTATTTATATCCAGCGGAAAGAAATACTCTGTATTCATAAACGAACGATTAAAGAAGTAATGGTTATAAGAAATCTTTTTATAAATACCTTTACAGTATTTCTTTGAGATACATCGGGGATGCGCTCCTACAAAACAGCGTATCTCAAAAAAAAACATCTCGGGAGACATTTAGCCATATAACCCTATGTTATAATGGTTAATGTGTTCCCAGCTCTCGAATATTTTAACTTGGTCGTCACCGAAATATTTATATGATTGACAATAGTTCGCTAATATGTTGATGCAATTACTTTGCCTTTTCCATAATCAAAAGAGTACTTATGCCCATTTCTCTGCTCCTCAAACCAGGTATTAAATAACTTCTCCAACTTAATAGGATTTTGTTTTACAAAAGTAATCTGAGAAGCAGTTAAAGGCGCAGTAATTTTGCATATTTTTTATTTTGTTCACTAGACTTCAATATTGGGCGCATACTCATAATAATGTCTTGTTGGAAGTTTATTTCCTTATGAATAATATCAAAAACTTCCATGAAGTCACGGCTGAGACGGTTTTATTGTGCAATTTTCGTTTAATGCTCTCTTTTTCCAAAGCGATTAAAAACTTCGAGTTTTATTTCAAGGGAAGTTGACCGTTTTCTCTTATAAGTAGATGCAACTTTTTTCCAACATGAGGGTTATTTGATGCTCAATAATAGTGATCACATGTAATGGAAAACTCATGGATGCGAACATTACAGGAGAGTAGTTCTGAGTTGGCTTAAGCAGTCTTTAGTGTGTGAGTCCTAGTACGAGAGAGTAAAGTGGCTTTTTAATTTTTCTCCATGATAAAGTTAGTCAATTCCTGTTGGAAACGGCGGTTCTGAAATGGCGGCGCTGAACCCCCCAAACCATTACTACCAAACTCTTGCCTTCAATCGCCTTCTTCTCTTCACAGTTGTTATAAACTTACGAGTAAAATAGTCCATAAAAAGAAACGCGCCTATTAGTTATACACTGTACACATTTTCTACTAATGAATTTCAGCACACGAGCAATCTACAAATCAAATTAGTGCAGTGATAGATGCAGCAAAATATCTTACGAGTGAAGGTTGAGTTGACGATGATATTCAAGTTCAAATTAATGAGCTTACCAATTATTGGCGAAATGTATTGAATCTAACAATGGGTTCTAGACACAATGGTTACTATCTTGGTCTATTAGAATTTATTGCAGAGTATGACATTTTTGGCGCATCATATTCATAATAAAGGTAACAAAGGCAAGGGACACACTAGTTTTTTATCTGAAAATGTATGCGATGGACTTATTAGGATCATGGACAAAAAATTTTTAGATGGTTCGATTAATCGAGTTAGGAAGGCAAAATACTATTCAATTTCTCTGGATTCCTCCGAAGATAATGCTCATATGAATCAACTTACGGTAGTTTTTTCGATATGTTGAAGGAAATAGTCTTGTGAAGCGCTTTGTAACTTTTCTTAAGTCAACAGGGCATAAGGTTGAAGAAATGGCAGATGCATTTCTAACATTTCTTCAAGATATTGGATTCGGTATACGGAAGTGCCGTGACAGTGCGAGTGACATGTCTGGTCGCTACAAAGGTATGCAGGCTAGAATAGGCAGCTTGAATAAATTCGCCGTGTATGCGCCTTGTTTTGGGCATTTTTTAAATCTTGCGAGAAAGGATGCCGCTAATTCGTGCAGCGGGGCTGTTGGATTTTTTGATTTTGTGCAATCATTATGTTTTCTTCACTGGCACGGCTGGGTGGTATAAGAAACTTAACGATCGATTCAAAGAAAAAGCCGCCTTAATTTCAATACCGAAATATGTATAAAAGCCTTAGATGTTTCCAACACTTGAAAAATTCTTCCAAAGGGACTAACATTCAATTCTTCCTTCCCGTGCTCAAATGCCCTCCCCCATCCTCCTCTGCCCTTTCTTTCCAATCCTCTCGTTGAGGATTGTATTTATCCGACGCACCTTTTATTGCTCTAGTTCTGTTTGTATATACATTTATTCATGTTATTATTTTGTAATCAATAACGTAGGGTTAAATGGAAGAGGGGACCTTACGGTCTCAATTTCGCCCTGAAAATAAAGGCATCTATCTATCTCTTCCCCTCTCCGCGGCTGTGATCCTTCCCTTCTTCTCGGCTTGACCCCCTCCCCCCCCCCCCCATCTCCCTATTGACTGCCTCCTTGCAAAACGTTCCCATTAAAACGCTCGCACTAAATCTACTTCCAATACGAATAAACGTGTTAGAAAGCACTAGGCCGTGTATTTTATGCGGGGTATAGCTAGTACCGAAGAAATTGTGAGAAACGCGTTGGTTCTTATCAAGCTGTCGTAGTCGGATACGTGCATATAATGGATATTTTGTTGGAGATGTCAAAGGACTATACATGAGTTTCTTAAAAGAATTCTGGAGTGTCATCCTTCAGTGTCTCAACAAGAGCAACAAAATTTTGCAAAGAGTGCAGCTCAACTTAAATAGTGCGCTGTGTGGGGCTCTCTATCTCTCTCTCTTTCTCTCCATACACACACACACACACACACACACATATATGTATATATATATATATACAGGTGACGCTCGTTATACGCCAATTCGGTTTACGCGCTTTTATTTTAACGCCATTTATAATGAAGATATAACATTCAATTTGCGCCACCGAACTCGTTGTTGCAGTCGTCCTATGTACGCTGGACACCGGAATATTGCAAGCTTTATTTATATTTTGCATAAATAATTTTTTAATATCTGAATTCATTACATGTGTTTTAATAAAATAATGTTTGGCCTTGCCTTTATTGTTTAATTCAGGACCTCTATTTTTATTGCGTATTTAGCGATTTGTTTTCTTATTATCATGCTTTCTTATAGCAGCAGTAATTTTGCGCTCGTATGCTTTCAATTCTCTAAAATTACGACGAGACGGACTTTCATTTCAACATGAAGACACTACGAAGTGAAATTTATGAAGGTTTCATATCAGCTTTGTGTACTCTCGAAGATTCTATGGGTTCAGCTTTCGATATTCCTAAGCATACCTTGAAAACAATGCAGTGATAGAAGAATGTAAGTTTAGGCAGTGGAAGTTAACATCTACTACAATGAACACCAGCTAAGTTCTGTATAGAAAACTATTCATAAAAGTCTCAAGATGCTCGCAATCGGAAGGAAGCCTATGCACTCAACGAATGCGCTGATATAATTTTTCTTCAATTTTATACACATGAATCTCCTTTCCTATAATATTTCAGTGTATTTAAAACATTTCAGAAAACTAAACTAAAACTAACTAAATCATTTGCCCAAGTTTGGGAACGCAACTTCCTTAATTGACATGTATGCTATTGGGAAATCACTTTCGATTTACGCCAATTCGATTTAAGCTATAATCCTCAGGAACGCATCTATGACGTAAATCGAGCGTCACTTGTACATATGTGTGTGTGTGTGTGCGTGCGTGCGTGCGTGTGTGTGATATTAATAACACATACTTCCTCCGAAATTTGCCGAGACTAAGTTATAGGACGAAGTAGGCGTTTTAGATGCGGACGTGGACGTTACTCGGTTTAGCTTTCGTCTCGACCAATCTTTCCGGCATCCTCAACTTCCTCAGCGTCGGGTGACTGCACTAGTGGTCGGCGTTCCCGGTTCGCTACGGAATCCTTAGAAGGGATATAAAGGCTAGCAGGAGAGAAGGTTTGGCCGTTTAGAAATGCTTTAAGACCCGCGGCTGACTCAGGGGTGTCTGTGAGGAAATGCGCGTTTGTGAGGTTTTCCTGGCCGGCCCCATAAACGGATCTTACTCCCCTGATCCTTTCCATATTCAATTGTGTGCATGAGCACTTGCATGACTTCTCGATGAGGAAGACAAAAGATGGAGTAATCTGTCATGAAAGTGTACCTAACTTCACCAGCCTTTTCTCGTCAACGTCCATGATATCGAGATCGATTCGTGGTCGGATAGGAAAAGAGGTGGGACGAAATTTAAGAGGGGAGCTAGGTGGTAAAATTTTCAGATGGAAAATATAATTTTCGATTCACGTTCCCTCGACTTTTAACCTTTTTTGTTATGAAACACGGTGTAAAATATTGCTAAATATTTCCTTCTTCGTGATAGACTTTGCGATGTTTACTGTTTTAGGATTTGAAGGAAAAAATATCGTTTATTAATATTTCCTGAAAGATATGTGTTGTAATGGAAAGTAACTAAGTTTTTTTATGATTTAGCTTATATGCCTCAATATATTTCTGCATCTGACCAGTAATCGAGCCTGGGCCTTTCACCCTCCGAATCCGATTCTCGATCAAGTACAGAATTTTTCTCCTTCATTCCATTTGAATTCGCATCTCAACCCTAACCGTTATTAAAATGCAACTATTTGGATTGGAAATTAGGCGAACTGTTATTATTCTTGTAAATTTTCAAATATTAACTATGTATTTGTAAATTTTCGAATTTTGGGATTAACAATCCGTTTACCGTCCCTAGTTTCAGTTTTGACCTCCAGTTACAAACTAATGATAGAGAAAAAGAATGATATGCATAGCTTTAGTTGTATTCTATTGGAATAAAGGGTTAAATGACCATATCTGTTTTTAGGATAAAATATTTTTCACAGAAGATGATTTCTAAACAAAACAAGTTTGGAAAGTGTACAGTGAATTACGAATAGGCGCGTTTTGTGCGACGTATTTGAAGTTAACGATATAGTTTGAACGAACGCACAACATAAAACAGTAAAACACTACGACCCGATTATTCCTCTCTGTGTACTAAAAATGTCTTCCCTCTCTTTATGAAGGTAAATTAATAAACGTATTTACGTGATTTTAGTATAAGTAAATACTGCAATCAGAAACGATATTAGAGACACATTAAATTTTTATTTTCCGGTTTATTTTCCAATCAGTTGTAAATAATCAAACTATCGAAAATTATTAAAACGTACCTCAGTTGAATTAAGTATTAGTAATATTCACGTTTACCTTCATTTCTTAGTCGCAGATAATCCATTTCCTTTTACAAAATACTGCATACGCACGTATGATAATTAATGGTATTTTTTAAATTATAGCACATCTTATTTACTTCAGTTACAACGAAGATTGCTTTCGTTGATGTAAATTAAGTGACCACGCATGAATTTTTGAAATTTAAAAGCGAATTTCTTTTTGGATTAACTTGAAAACGATAATTCCTACGATAAAAATGTATTAAGCAAGAATTATTTGATTTGTTTAGTCCTATAATTTTTATTAGAAGATTTTTTTATGTATGACTTATATTTTACGAGATATGAGGAAAAGTTTACTTTTTGTTCTTAGTAAAGTGGCAACCCTGATCGGGTTATGCGAACCATTCACGTAATTTTATTATTGCCTTTGCCCAGATGTCCTAAATACAGTGGGTTCCGCTTATTAGAATCAAGTTGGGAAACCATTATTTGATTCAATTAACTGGCTGATTGAATTGTACGGAGGTTGAGTATTTTAGATATGTTACATAAAAAATGCGAAAATAGAACTCATGCTAATTTTAATTACCCAATTTACATGTTATATTGTTTTAAAAAAGTCTCAAGTCTTTTGAATCAAATTCTCCTTATCATGAGACAATGCATCATCTTCCACATTGTACAAACGGCTGAACACCTCCAGCTGTCCTCCTCTTAACTCTAGGTTTCTTCTAAGAATAGAAGAAGGTGCTATATAGCAAAGAGTCTTCTTCCTGTACATCTTCATCAACACTCGATTTATTATTTTAAATGTCAAGAATAATGTCATAATCTGTCAATACTGGAGCTACAACGAGCTCGTCATCGTTTGCATTCCATCTTCTCAGCTCTTCATCAAATTCCTCCTCTTCACTACACGGCTATGGAAACACTCGATGAATACTGACTAGACCAGAGAGGATGAAGCAGGGTGCAAACAGTTGCAGGAGAGGGGGGGGGGGGAAGAAGGGTGCATTGGTTAATGCCTCAAGTGTGGAGACCATTTGGGACCGATTCAATAAAGCGGCTGATTCAATAAACCAGTGATTTTATTAAGCGGAAATTACTGCACTAAATTTCATGAAATCAGTTCGTTAAAAGCCGCGAACGAAGCTGCTTACGGACGAACGGAGGAATAGAACGAAGCTAATAGGGGCTCAGGTTGGAAACGAAAAGCGCCTTAAAACGACGCTGTAACATTATGACCCCTCTTCGCACTTCCGAAGGGCTAATTCTCGACTTCGACGATGGCGTCTGTCAGGTGCGATAATCAGCTTGAGGATATTCTTTCGCCTTGCATCAGACCATAAACAAAATGGCGAATTTTCCGAGTTAACGTTATCAGTTCGTTTTACCGCTTTCGTTCCGTCGGGCGGCTGCCTTCGATTCTTAGTACTTTTCTATTTGTATTGAGAAAATAGTCAATCATATTCTTCGTTTTTTTATTTTCCCGCTAAAATTAAATCACCATCTTGAAGAAAGGATTCAGTGATTGTACCATTGATGTTCCATCAAAATCCGACCTCAGAGTCTTCGGTGAAGTAGCAGTTAACTAATTATAACGTTGCTCCTATAATATTTTGAATTTTATTTTATTTTAATTTTATGAGTCTGATTTACGTCATTGCGCGGACAATTTCTTTATTTTGACACAAGTGTGAAAATTATCGTTCTATCGCTAAATCTAGTATAAATCTGCGAATAAGAAGGAAGCATTAGTTATTACTTTACATATGTATGTAAATGTTTTCGATTTTATGTTGTCCTAAGTCGTGCTAAAGGCGGGGGGTATTATGCGGGGAATAAATTATATTTATTTCTCATATATAGGATGAGGGAGTGAGCGAATACGCGAAGGGCGGAATTGAGCGCGTAAATACGTTTATTTATTTATCAACACTACTGAAAAATTTGTCGATAAAATAAAAGTATAAATTAACCACATCTAAAAGCCTGCCTTGGAATGCGAGTATCCCAGCTCTAATTGCGACGTTGGCAACTGAAGAATCAGAGGAGAAAAAAGTATAATGGGTCTAGCAGTAAAGCCTAAGAAAATGAAGAGGTTAGAACTAAATAATAAAATAATGGAAATAGTTTTTTTAATGGAATAAATACCGAAACAAAAATTCCTGGCTAAATCCCAAAGAATTGTAATTTATGGAAGAAGAATATTTTCGTCATCAAAACAGAATTTTGGGCGTGATACTAAGAAGTTCTGAGCAATTGGAAGAAGGAAAATCCAAATGGAATTGATTTCCATGGAGAAAACTTATAACAAAATCATAAGGAGGCCGCAGTATGAACGAGGAGAAAGAAAGAAAAGAACAGAATATATTCTTTTCTTGCGGTTTATAAATATTACATAAAACTGTATTACCAGACCCATAGGAAGGACGCCAAACTGTAAATCAGTAAGACCTGATAAATAAATTTAGACTCGAATAAATGAAAGTGAATAAACAGTCTGTAACTGGCACGGGACAGTTTACAAAAAGGCTTGATTTTGTACATGATTGGCCAATGGAGAGGATTTTGATTCCATTTCCGTAGCCAAAGAGCACAAAGAAATATAGGTCCAGTTTCAATTTTATCAGAATTATAATACACATAAACGAACAACAAAAATATAAATCGTCCGAATTTAGCAATACATTAAACGAAACAACATTTTCATTCCTACAAGAGTTTCTTTTTGAGGAAAAATTTGGAAAAGCGGAAATCGGAAAAGACATTATACCTTGCGTTGAATGCATTTTTCTTTACGCGTTTCAAATTTCGAAAATGAAATAGCGAGGTCAGAGATTGAAAGAGAGATGAACGACAAAAGATGGAATGAATGATTCTTTTGTTGAATCCATTGAAAAGTTGATTAACTGAATACGGCATGAGTTCGCACATTTCAATTCAGTCGATCAACTGAAGTTGAAGAGTGTGAATGAAGACTTAAGTGCGGGACAGAGGTTTTGATATCATCCTACAATGCACATTCATCGGGGTAAATGGCTGTCGGCGTACATAATACTCGCCTTTATTGCGTGTGAAAATCACTTTAACATCTACCGAAATTCATGCGTGTGTGTGTAAATATTTCCGCGCTCGCGTGGGCTAATTTTACACAGTGTAATAAATATCATCCCTCGTCGTTTGCTCTGTTCATTTTGTTCGTTCTTCGTTTGTATTACCTTATACTGGTGTTTATTGTTCTTTGTGGATCTTTCTTTGTTCATAGTTGTTTATTCTTCAATTTCGGGTCGTCTTTGTGGTTCTTTTGTTGGTTTGCGCTGTTGTTTCTTCGCGTATCAGTAGTATAGTTGATAATGAAGTGTTAAATTAATTGTCTTTTAAATGTTTTATTTTTATTAACTTATTATAAAAAATTAAACATACATTCCGTATCAAATACGTATATTTAATTAATTTTCAAAACATATTTCCGTTGTACTTATCTAAATCCAATACACGGTAGGAACGAAGTGACTGCGAGCGAAGCGAGCAAAAGGGAGTTGGCGAGCGGAAGCAGCCAGGGGGATATTATATCCCTATAACTGTATACGAATGACGTTATCATTCTTTTATGCGTTCTTCGGTTCCAGTCCCAAGGTTGTAAGTAATTTTAAAATGCGAATAAAAAAATACGTCGCCCACATTTCCAGGTTATTCAAATGGAGGAATGAACCGGCTTTGGAAACGAACTCGGGTAATTTTTTATGCGGTAATTACCCATAATCCTCTTTGGGTGTCGGTCGCAGATTTGTTAATTTACAGAGTAGTAGATTGGTTAGTCTGATGAGTAGGAATGTCTCAGATTCGAAGCATTTCTACTTCCTAAGTGATGACGCTCGGATTTCAACTGGCAGTGGGCCCTCGAAATTGAAAAGTCTTAATATGTATGTATGTACTTCGAAGAATTATCAAGCTCATCTTTTGCGTAAGCTAAACTTATAAATAACAATTCTCTAAAAGCTCCAAATAACATTTAAATGACCGTTGTCATTCCAAATCAGCAAATGTTTTATTTTCATTGTATATGTTGTCAATTTTTTTCTTGATGTCTTTTTCTTCATTTCAGTATAAGGTTTTAGGGCGAGATTGTCCATTCTGTTCAAACAAACTGCGCCAATTTCTTCACAACTAATTTCTTTCAATACCTTCAAAATTTAAAAGAAATTTTCCAAGGACATTTCATGTTCGCTTTGATTTTATAACTTAATAGTCATTTTTTTCATGACAGTTGCTTCCAAACCAGTTACAGAAACTTCCTCTCGATTTTTCCCTTCACAAATATCCATGTGAAAAAATGGGAATTTTTACGGATGTGATCTACCACGGCCACCAAATGTGTATCATTACTTGTGACCTAATAACTCGCTTATTAATGAAAGAATAAATTATTTTGCCATATCAGCGCCAACTACAAATTTTCAATAAAATCATTTCACGAAAAAACGGGCTTAACTTCATTACATGTAAAAGAAATATGAAAGTGAAATCTCTGCAACTCTCAAACGCACTCTAAGCACTTTTGGTTTCCTCGCTTGTTTGCAGCTCAACAAAATGCAAAAAAGTAACAAGTACCGGAATAAGCCCCTAAGTACCATAAATTTGAAAATGAAGTCTTAGATATCTCCAATAGCCGCAACAACGTTGTCATGGCTGTAGGATGTACCTAATACAAATACTTAATTTATCAATTTTTGGTACTTGAGTGCTCATTCTGGAAATTATTTTCAACCATAAGACGAGCTCCGTAATTCCCTAATGAAGTAACAAGTGAATAATCCAAAAGTGAGCAAAATGCCTGCGAAACAACCGAACGTCTTTGCGGACGAGTCAAACCGAAAATAACGACGATAAAGATCCCCAAAAGGGGAACCAGTGGTTTATACGAGTTATTTTTACTACCCTCTCTCGCATTTTCTTCTTCCATAATTTCTACGAAAAAAATTCCCATTTTTCCTAATTCGGAATCCATCCGAGATAAAGTCCCCGGAATTTAAAACCGTCACGTGGGATATACGATAAACAAAAAGGAGGCGACTGGAAATGAGCGTCATTCGACGTGTCGAAATTTCGCGTCCGTAGTTTTTTTGAAGGCCGCGTCATCCATCGCTAATCTAACATGGCGTTTTATCATATCCGTCGTTAGAAACAATGCGGGATGAGCTTAGAGAAAGTCGCCAAACTCATTTCTCCTTCTGATGTTAAATGTTGCGAAACCGCACGCCTACGAACCGACCTCCCGCCGCCCCTCTCTCTCTCTCCCTCTCTTTCTCTCCATCACTTTCCTCCTCACCTTTCCCTCTCTCTCCATCACCTACCTCCTCACCTCTCGCGAAGGCTGAAACGCTTCGGACGCAAATCCTGCCGCTCAGGTATTTTCATGACGTCATGCTTATTTCTAGCGTCACTGCAGTCTTGTCTTGTTTACACGCGGTCCAGGAACTTCCGGGAGCATATGGTCAGCTGGCGTGGGAAACGGAAGGCAGAAAACTTGTTAACTCTTCTTCGAAATCCCGGCTGTGGAGGGAGAAGAAAGAGAGAAAAAATATATCCGCGTACCCGGTTCGCGGCGGACAAACCCCGGGGAACCGCGACGCACTACGCAATCGTCTCGCTGCGGCTTTTGCGGAGGCAATGCTCGGAGGAGAAGAACCGCGGTCTACTGACTCATCCGTGGCACTTCCTTTGAGAGGAGGGAGGTGGGCCGAAAGGGGGAATCGTGCGATTCAGTCAAGTCCATCCACAAACCAGTGAATACCATTCGTTCATCCGTCTTTTAACAAATACGAACGGTTCCTTTAACGCCGGTGGAAGATACGTCGCTTTCCGTGTCCTCTTCGGGAGTCCTCCGGAAGGTCTTTCGGTACGTAGTCTTAAGGATCCACGCCCGATAGGTATAAAAAAAAAAAGAAAAATAAGGAGATCTTTCGGAATTTTTGTCCCTTTGTGACCGGAAATACCTCCGTGACTCAAATGCACCGCTTGCGATGCCTCGCTTGGCCTACTTCGACTCCCTGATCCAAGGCTGTGGTGACGTGAAACGGTGTAGGATAGTGGTCTCGTCGGCGGTACCGTCGGCGGAGAGTTCTTGGTGTCGGAGGAGTTGACGGTGGAGGAGAAAAAGGGGAGCACGTGTTTCCAAGTGTGAGGAGGAGTGGAAGATGCACGACGACCGTTGGAGGTGCTCCCGGTGACGTCACTGCACCATCGTCCCTGGGTGAGTGAGTGAGCGATGCGTGTGTGGGGTGGGGGAGGTTGTGGTGGTGGAGGGAGGTAACCCGCGGGGGTGGTGGGGAGAGGAGGCGGTGTGAGGAGGAAACGGAGCTGAAAGTGATTTCACGTCTGATCTTTGTTTGAGCTTTAAAAGTCTTGTTTGTTTCGCGCTTATACGCTTCACGCGCTCGTTCGAAATAATTAAAGTGGTTGTGTAATTTGCTGGACACCGTTTGTACCACTTTTTTCAGGTTTTAACGAGCACTCTCAGTCTCTATGGACGTATCGTCTGGACTATTTTTTTTCCAAGTGACGCAAACACGCGGATCGGTGACTAGAAAGAATATATTTTTTTCGGTTTATTTTTCGTGGATAGGTCACCAAATGGATAAACAGTAAGGTTAGTGATTTTTTAAAAATTTAAGCGTCTCTTTCGTCCACGTCGACCCGGCGAATATTAACTCCCCCGTATGATTTATCTTTCGTTGAACGAAAAAATTGTTCGATTAAAAGCTGTTCGGCTAAAAATCTTTTAATTAAGCGTGAGCAACGTGAAATACAGTTTCGAAATCCTTAACAGGTGTTATTGATGTTATTGCATCATTTCGCGGTATTAAAGTTACCAACGAGGCTCAACTCCATTTGGTTTCAAATATGTTAATTTTTATACCTACGTTTCCCGTTTCTGCCGTTTAACGATGATCTTCATAGAAAACTTTCAAGATAAAGTTATCCTCTAAGATGCTATATTGCTTTCAAATTTTGGGTCGGAAAAAATACTGGCTGCTAAACTCGAATTTAATACACAATTAATATACTTTATGTGATATTAATTTTGCTTAGCAGTTTATCTCTGAAAGGTGCCAGATTCCTAGGTAACGTTGCCATCCCGATGAGATGTTTTCCCTAGTTAATGATTGCGATAACAGCAAAACAATATATCAGTTGCGGCAAGTGGTCTTCTAAAAACGAATTGAACGTGACATTGGGTCTTTTTTTAGTTCAATCGCAATGAGTTTTTAAGCTTTGATTATTTTTTTATTGACAACCTCGGAGTTTCTAAATAGGCTATGAGTCATATCTGGGACAAATATATAATTGGTATTTTTATCCATTAATATTCACACTTTATTTTCGTATTTTTCGAGCATCTTATTTACCGATATTTGTAGAATTCTCAGCAGTTGAAATGGCTCAGCTATGAGTTATTTAAATCTTAAACAAAGCCACCCTATTTTTTCCAAAATTTAAAACAATTTTACCAAACAAATACTTCTATATATGGCTCCTGCTCATGACAAAACATACGCAACTTCATCAGGAATTAAACATGTTAATAAATAATATATAAATTAAAGTTGTTAATGACAAATGCGAAGTAATGATATTTACCCGTCTTGGAAGGCAAAAGGATGTTTGTGGCCGGAAATGAGACTCAAAGATCTTATGACTAATATCTGGTTTTTTGTTAGTCATGCTCTACTATAAAGATCCCATTAAGGTATGTACACATATGCGCATTTCCCGGCAACAGAACAACGAGCCGAGCAAAGTAGCGCAACATTTTGGCGAGCGCGAACACGAACGTGGAACATTTCCGCGCAACAAACTGGCGATCCATGCGTAGTCGGTATTTCAGCGAACCATCAAAGGATGTTGCACGCGCACGTTGCAACCTGTCTCGATGGGCGTGCAACATTTAAGCGAGCGTACACTTGCTTACACTCAGTTATCATCTTACTACCAAGGAAGACACATCGTTGTTCGCCTGTGTATATCGCTCAGTTGTAGATTGTATTATTAAAATGGAGTGACCCAATGAAACGGTGTTGAAATTTATTGAAATATATAGGAGCGAAGAGGTTCTTTGGGATGCAAAAAACAAGAACCATTTTAATAAATTAATTAAGAATGATGCTTGGGAGATCGCTACTGAAGTCGGCTTCTCAGCTGATGAATGTCGGAAAAAGATGACAAGCTTGTTATCATCATTCCGGCGGGAAAGAGCAAAAATTTGTAAAAGCCGTGAAACAGGAAAAGGTGTGTAGTTATAGAAACAGATACATAATTTATTTATTAAACGAAACCAATTTTCCTTCTTTTCTTCTTGGAAGCGTATTTATGCATAAAAATACAAGGTGCAGCAGCTACTTGGAGAGAAGTTGTGTCTACTCGGAAACCGAATGGATACTGGCGGAAAACGGCGAACAACGATTTGCAACACCGTGCCGAGCGTCCTCTTGTTGCAAGCTTTGGTTCGCTGCTCGGTTCGCTGCGCGGTTCGCTGTTCTTTTGCCGGGAAATGCGCATATGTGTACATACCTTTAAAGGTATGGCGTCTGGATTTTTAATAGGGAAGAGGCAGAAATTTTGGAGTCAGCTGTACATTGGGTGTCTTTTCTAACGGGTTAAGAGGTTAACTTTCCTTCACATGTTTAATTCTCTCCCACTATCTTTCTGATTTCTGCTTGTGTCCTTTGCACGTAGGAAATTGTGTTAAATAATAAAAGTTATGAAGGTTTTTAATACACTGTTATGCCAGAAGAGACTGAAATTTGGGTATATTTACGAAACATTAAAATTCCAAAGATGGCCAAAGTACAACGCATTAAATTTTTTCTTAGTTTTCGGCGTCAGAATGTCATTTATTTCACGAAACGTTATGTATTTCGTACTTCGTAATTTATGAGGATCATATCGATTTGATTAATTACAATTCAAGCAGTTATTCATTAATTTATGCATTTTTTACTTATAGTTATTCTTTACTTATCTTGATCATTTTATTCACCTGCCCTAAAATAATCTGATATCGTTCATATTACCTCACTTGCATACTTTTATTGCGTTTTTATTACTAATTTACAATATTGGACATTTTTATTGTCATTATATATATATATATATATTATTTACATGAATCGACCGTAACGTCAGGCACAATTAGTGTCTTCGTTGAGATAGATCGAATTGAATGAAATAGCGAAATACATGCTAAAGTATATAAATTACCACGGGCCAAAATTATAGGATGAGCTTATGTTTCATTAACGAACGCCGATAATAAACCTTTTAAATTAGATCAAAGCGACCGCGTCGGAAACCGCAACTCACATGACAATCTATAAATCGTTTTATTAGTAAAGGAAGTAATTTTTACTTTCTCATATACGAAGTATATTGTGACAGTACATATTGTTATCGCGAAAAAATTCGACTTCAAGATTTTGTTGGAAATATACGTTTTAGGTGTAGCCGAGTCCGAAAAAGTGGTTTTCGCAATGCCTTCTGTTTGTCTGTTATTGGCTCTAGAGCCTAAACGGTAAAGTGAAAATGAATGAAATCTCGTACTTCGGCATCTTATCTTACAGAATAGAATCTCTGAAGAAATGGTTGACATTTCTCAATAATTAAGGGAAGTTTATTCTACGCATTTTTAATAACAATTTGATTATCTCAAAAACGGCTCAGACGATTTTGATAAAATTTCGTACAGTTACTTGAGTTTACGCGTTCAATAATACTACATAGTTTATATTTCTCAAAAATGGAATATAAGGCTAGTTTATTCTAAGCATCTTTAATAAAAATTGGATTTTCGAAAAACGGCTCATACGATTTTTATCAAATTTCGTATATATATTTAAGTTAATATTTATAATGATTCTACATAGGTCATATTCTTCAAAAGATAACTAAACGACGCATTAGCATATGAGAAACTTTGTACAATGTATGTTGTACCAATTTTTTTTAAGGGTGAGTGGTGGTTTGTTCGTTTATTTTTAAAAATCGGAACTATATCCTGATCGGATTTTCGATTTTAGCCCATTATAATGAAGAGAAAGGAGATTTTAGTAGAATATGTTTTAATGACAGTTTTTTAACCGGTACCAAAGACGGTTATCGCTTATGGAACTGGAAAGCGACCGCCGACGGAAGCATTTCGAACGTCATAAAATAACATCCGTTGGGCTTCTGGGAAATATATATTGTGTTACGCAAGTTCTGTGGATTATGTTCTAAAGATGGACCTTTTAAGGACTATTGAATACCGATCGAAATCATACGTAACTTACTTCAAATAATTGTGACTCATATGCTAAAGAAGAGACGCATGAAAATGTAAACGTACTCGGCAAATGACAGAGGATATAAGTATTGACTAAAGAAAAATTACCGAGAAACGGAAGTAGGAGCAATTTTTTTCAGTTGCGCTCTTTTTGCACGAATTGTGTCGCTTTTCCACATGAAAACCATCCGTGTTCATTTGGAAATGCAAGCAAATATCTGAAAGAGTTCACTAGAGAATAATCGAGCTCGTCTTGTGGATGAAAATAAATACCAGGATTTGTCTTAGGTATCTCCGTTAGTCACAACAAAGTTGTACGTAAAAAAAAACATGCACATTTTGGTTGCAAAGCAGCCGTCTTCAGTGGCAATTCACCGAAAGGGCGCACTAAAAAGAAACAGTTTTATAAACTTGTTATAGGTATTGCAGATACCTAAAACAAGTCCTTAAAATTTCAATTTTTGATACTTCAGTGCATATTCCGGAACCCCCAAGAGTAGCTAAATTTAATCGCATGTAATGTATATAACAATCATTAATTATAATTTAACCCACCTACCATCCTATATACATTCCGTATATCGATATTTAGGCAGATATTGCTAATTCATAACATTAAACATTTAACCATAGCTTTAAAACATTTTGCTGTGAAAATGGTTAAAATTGACGTATATGAAAAAAAATTAACGTTCCCTCAAATTTGGTTTGGTTTTTCCCCCAACTCCTCTGTAAACATGTGAATATTATATTATTATTATTGCTTCTAGGTGAATCAAGAAATGTCGAATGTTGTCCATGCATTTGTCAGAAGGGAATGAACGCTCATAACTATATAGCTTTATCTTGACTCTATGATTAATAAGAGGACAAATCATAGGAGTATGTGTATGAGATATTGTTTGTAATAAGCATTGACTATGTAGTTTTTAATGAATGGAAAATGAGAATTTATCAAAGATTTACAACAACATATTCCAATCTCACAGCTCACATTTGATTCTTATTCTTCTGATGCACATATTTTCCTGAATAGAATCTGTACATACAAACTGCATAGTACTCAACTAAAATTTCCTCAGCCGAATTATTATTTAAAATCTTTCAAAGTTAAATAGTAATCAGAAATAAAACAAAAACTCGTATGTTTATTATGCGTAATATTTCAATCTTAAGGGAATTGTTTCCGCTTATCAACGCCTAAAACAATCATTTCGTGTCCTCTTTAAGTTATTGAGATATGTCAATTCTTTTGAAACATATCTTCCCGCGTCCAAACCTTTTATTATTTCGGATGACCGCCGAGTCCCCCTTTAAGCCCGTTTTCTTCTGCCGCCAAATTCCCTCCCCTCCCCTCCTCGCTTCCCCCCCCCCCACTCTATTCCCTTGCCCTCGCATTTCAGTCATGCGCCCCGCTGCTATGCTGGTGATGTTGATGCATGGACCGAGGCTGTATTTTGAGTGTTTTGAGGCCATACCTGTTAAGCCGTCCCTTGGTTTTCATTTGCTGAGCGTAATGTCAATAGTTTTGTGAAAATGACGGCACCGCTGTGTGTTTCTTCTCTATGTCGACAATTTTCATTTGGTTTCTTTCGTTCAACGACCCTTTTCTATTAATGATATTGCATAGAAACAGTATAATCTTTAAGTTTGTAATTCGTGTAATAATAGTCGAACACAAACGTTTATATAGGTTTTTTAATGTTTATTCATTTTAAAGGCAGTTTCTAACAAATTTTAAAAGATTTTATGATGTAAAATTTGTAATTTTTATTTCTGCCATCCAAGAGGAAAGAAAACGTTTAACTAGTTAATAATAGCAGTTTTATTAACTACTGATTGAATTTGTTCCAAATTTAAATAAGTTTTCTCTACTACGTCTAGTAATTATGTTAACGATTTCTAATTTCAAAAACGCCCTATATAAACGTGAAAATATACGCTATATCTTCGACGAAAAAAGATAAGTACTTCGAATGTGTCGACATCCGGTGCATATCGAATTCTCAAAAGTACAACAGGCTTAAATTTTATACTTTTTCTAGTTTCATTACAATTATTAATCCAGTTTTAATACGTATAACACCATTTATTAGAAAAATAATTGAGTTAAAAGTATTTTTAGTTCGTTAAAATCATAAAATGATTAAAATAGCCATTTAAACTTTCTTACAACTAATCGGTCTACAAAATTTTTACTTTATGTTTCATCGTTTAATAACATTTTTGGAAAACGATGAATATTATAACTGTTTTGCAATTCCAGGGAATTTGAGACATGGCAGAACACCGCTCAATGGAAAAATTTCCGTTCGTTTACATAGGATCACGGCGAAAATATAATTACTCATAAATTTCTCATTTACGCGGTTTCATTTGTATATTTTATAAATTATACTTTTTATCTAATGTGGATTCGTCTATTAAACATATTTGTCATTTGGGCGAATTTGAATTTCTCTCGAGTAAATACATTTCACTTGGCGAATCAAACAATTTCTCATTCATCCGAAAAAGTTGTCGAAATATCGATTAGCCATTAAAAAGCTGCACTTGATATCTTCATAAAAATATCGACATTTCAGATGAATTTTAATCGAGACGAAGGTCTTGGATTTCTAAAAATTAAAAGTATCGCTTCAGCCGCTAACACATTCTTTTTCATATTCCATAATGCTTCATCAGAGTTGACCCACGGGGGAGTTAGGAGTTGATAACTACGGCTTCCCTTTTGTATTTGGGGTTGGTATATGAGAGTAGAGGGTGGCACGGGGTTGTCTTTACTGTTGAAAAGCGGCAGAGAATGAATGACACTGTGCCTTTCTGAGATGAATGAAGGAGGAGCAGGGATTAATTCTCTCATATTATCCGCTCGGTAGCATAACACGTGAAGTGATTTAGAGATAATGGTTGTCCGCGAAGTCTAACTTGAGCTCTGGCGTAAATCGTGAGGGGGGCCGTTGCCAATGAAGACGGGACCGAAGGGAAAGGCAGGGACAGCAGTTGTTCACGATGTGGAAACGTTGCTGTACAATGATTGGCCTGAGCCCTTTTTGAGAGAACTCCCACTAATGTTTCTTGGTTATCAGAGCTTAAATTAGATAAAACTGATTATGGGAAAAAAAGAAAGGCCGAATACTGATATTTCCAACAACTACAAATCGAGTCTTCCAATACTTCAAGAAAGAATTGCTGCTTGTCCGCATTAATATAAGTCAGAGCTCTCCAAACTGTGTCCCGCGACCCCATTTAATGTGGCCTTCCAGCCTGTAATAAGTCTTTGCCATTTTTTATTTGATATAACAACCAAGCAGGGTTGAAAAACGTTATGCGTAACGTAACGAAATAATTTTTAATAACTTATCGAAAAATGTTAACAAAATTTTCAAAATAACTGTAACGAAAAACGTAACGAAAACGAAAAACAGCTTTATTTCGTTATGTATTTCATATTATCTCAATTTACGTTTGTTTATTATTACAGGTTTTTACTTCTAAGTAATTTTCATTCCAGGTATAAAACTAAATATTTTCTACATTAAAAAATAGTTGTGCTTCATTTGTGTCTGATTCGATTCATATTTGGTGAAGAAAAAATAAAAGTTAGATTGGACATGTCGAAAATTTTTCCGAAAGAATCCTAATTTACCCAATTCACTAAACCACCTTATAATAAGAAAGTGGCATATATTTGTATATTGTGCACTTATATTTTCAAAACGTTTTTCATCTTGGTATTCTGTACCGCGAACAAAATTTATTGAGCAAGTGGCCCACCTGTCAAAAAGTTTGGAGACCCCTGATACAAGTTAACGTTAACTCCAAATTTAGACAACTCGAAATATTTTTGTCATTAACTTCATTCTGATCCATCGAAGTTCTGCTGTAATATTGAGAAAGTTTAATTTTCTTACCACTTTTTTGAAATTACTGCTAGATGAAAAACTTCCTTAAATATGCATTCGGATCATTGACGCTAAAAGAGTGAAGGGTACATATAAAGCGATTTTATATTTATAAACACTTTTGAACACGAAATATAAACTGTTTAAAGACCGACGTATATGTTACTGAAGATATACGATACTGGCTAATACCGATGTACCTGGCAAATATTCTTTCAATTATTGATGCTCTGTGTAATGTTTCCAAAGGGAATGCGCCTAAACTTATACGGGACATTATTAAATAGCTGCCCTGTCGTGTTATCCATGTTTAGTTCTCCGAGAAATCCAGAGAAATTTTCAAATGAAAACTTCTAAATTGTAATTATTAGATCTACTAAGTCATAGTCTAACATTTTCTTTCGTCGGTGTGATTGCCCAGCAAGAATCGTGTTCTTAACCCATGCGGATTTAATTAGTCAGATCTACCCGATAGTGTCAACGTTAGCCAACTGTCAGTTGATACAGAAATAAGCGATTAAGTATTAAAAAAATTGAAAAAAATAAGTACTAATCTCAGGTCCTTCCAATAGCCATAACAATGTTATGAAAAATTATACACGCATTTCGGCTACTAGGCAGTCGAACCTATCTACCCTAATGCCACTGGTGACGGCTCTTGTAGCCGAAATGCTCGTTTGGTCTTTCATAACCTTTTTATGGAAACACCTGAGATAAATACTTATTTTTTCTTTATTTTTAGCCATAAGGCGAGGTCGATATTACTCTATTGAAATTATTTTTAATTATTTAAAAAATATTCCTGGCGTAATCTTGTAAAACGACGCAGTAAATCATGAAAGTTTTCGATGATGGCATAGTATTAGCCATAATATATAAGGTATATATAAATGTGATAACAGGGACAAACAGTCATGCATGGTTAATTTTGTGGGTAAAAAGGGAAGAAAAAACTACAATAGGTATAACTTATTAGTATTATAAACTTCGGCAACCAATTGAGTTCAAGCTGATCATGCCAAGGGCAGTCCGGAATATGATAACCTCTTATCACTTAAAATCCTTTGCATATACGATATTGGAGGAATTAATTTTTGACCGAAAATTATTTTTTTCTTTTCTCGCGGGACTTCAAGGCAATCGGTTTCAACTGAGTGACTAGAATTGGTAGTCATTGGCCTCTATAATTAAAAAATTGGCGACTAAACGAGGTTTGTTTGTTATTTACGCACGCTTTTTTATCGACGAATATTTGATAACTTATTGCGGGGAATATCTTATATATGTATTTACAATGTAATAATATAGGATGAATTCATAAAAATTAATTAAAATATTGAATGAAATATTTTTATTTTCTACGTGTGTACTTAAAATGCGTTTATTTTGTACATCAGCATATGTATAACACAAACCGCATACAGTTTGTGATTTTAAAAACTTTGTCATGTTTTTTTTATTTTTCTCTTACTAACATGTTCAGAGCTAGTTGCTCTTATAGCTTTTATTTACGGTTAAGAAAAACTTGTGATTTTGCACACAGTTATGTCATTTCGATGGTGTTCAAATAATTTCGGTAAATATTTGGTAACAAGTTTTCGCACGGACCAGGATTGCTACGCGGGTTTACATTCTTAATAGTCAGTGGCGGATCCAAGAGGGGGGGGGGGGGGCGGCGATCGCCCCCTCCTTGGATAACCGCACTGCACTCCGCTGGGAGCTTTCTTAAATTCAATCCTTGCAAAAATCCTCAATTATACGCCGCAGATTAGGTCTGTATAGCAAGAGAAAGAAGGATTCTGATAGGGGTAGGGATTTTCAAAATATCCGCCCTTGTTAATAGTGCATACACGTGTAGTAGGGAATCGAATGAAATCCATTCAAAGGGAATGGCACGAAATAAATCATGCGGAAAGTCAACCTTAAAATTAGCTGTTTGCCGCATACCATTTTAAGCGGGCTTCGATCGTGCTCCGTGTTTGTTTACTACGATCATGTAACTGAGCATGCTTCAATGATTTTAATTTATCAGTAATCCTGCTTGCTTTACTAGGTACTTTGATGCAAAGGTATCCGCGTTACGAATCAATTTTAATGATTTCACATTCGGTTTTTTACGCGATTTTTTTAATTTTCGTCGCATTTTTAATTGATTCGAATTCTAATGTAAATCACACGCTACTAAGTCTATGGATTACACGTTCCAGGGAGAGCATTAGGAGATCTGGGAGCGTAAAAATCAAGCAAGTTATGGCATCATTTGTTCACATTTTCATTCAATCTAAATAGAATTTACTTATAGCTAAATGATATCGAAACTTTATATACTTCATTCCTTGCCATACGTTAAATTGTTGAATTCTGGCTCCATTCCATATTATGAGCTCATTCTCTATTGAAACGTAGATCGTAATAGACTTTATCTATTATTGTTTACAGGGCGCGAATTATCAATGTCCCACGTAAAAAACATGTCAATAATTTGCATGTTTATCTTATGACACATATATTACTCAAGAACGAAGCTGAAAAACATCAACACCTATTCGTAAATATGCATGCTCATGAAAAAATAGAAAAATAAACTTTTTCAACCGTCGTTTGTAGCTTTCTCGAGTGATATTAGAGAACGCGAAAGCGAAATTCGTCATTGCTCTGTCGATTCAACTCTTAATATATAGTATTTGACCCTACTTACCAAATTTTTCTTCATAGGCAATTCGAACGCATCGTCACTCTTATCCACATATGTAAACGTTCCTCTTGCGAGCAAGTTAAACAGAGCACTCTTTCCTCCTAATAGAATGACGAGTCAGTTTTTGCACGTATCGGACTGTGAGTCATAGTTTTACTGCGACGCATGAGAGGTTAGAGTCGCTGACTTCCAACGTTCTGGTCACGGGTTCGATTTGAAATCGGTAGCTTTTAAGATTCCGGAGAGGACAGTAACATATATTCTTTTCATACGATGATAAAACATCTCACCAACTTATTACGCAATCTGTGGACATATCGTAGTTCTCGTAAATATTGATGATGCACTTCAGAGAGAGATTCTTGCACGATTGTCCGTCCATAACTTTCGTCACTTTTCCGTGATAAAATGGCTGCCATGGAAGAGCACATCAGTTTATTCGTCTCGTCAGGACGATCGACCCCTGCCGCCTCCGCGCCCCCTCCTCACCCCCCTCTCCCCCTCCCGGATTCCTGCGAGGACTAGTGGGGCACCAGGGAAGAGTATCTCCGTCCCCATCCGATCGCCCATTGCCCTTTGTTTCGGCTACGGCCGCCCGAGATGGATGCCCTCCTCCGCCGCCCCTCTCCTCATGTTTAATGTATTCCACAATGGGGCGCTCCGGGGACCCCCGACATATAAATGGGCGTTCGTGGCTCGAACCTCCGGGAGGCCGCCGCAGCTCCTCCCGCTCCCCCCATCCCCAGCCTCCGACGTCGATTGCCCTCGAATTTGCCGTCGCCGCTGCCCCCGGGAGGACTCCCGTAGAGGGGCGGGGGCTGAGTGGAGGCGAGATGGGGGTGAGGGGAAGAGTTCTTTCGGGACATCACGTGGTATCCGTCACGATGCCTCCCTCTCATTTATTCATCGGAGGTGAAAGATCCGAGGCTGCTAAGAGCACATCAGAGGAGGAGGGATGAGGGGAGGGGGGGAGGAGAGCGTGGGGTGGGAGGTGGGATGAAGATAAAGAAAAAGTTTTGAGGAGACGCTGCCATGCTCTCGGTGATGAAGTAGAGTGCTGGCAGAGTAATGGAAAGCCTCGACAAAGACAGGATATGTAATGAGTCCGTTGTCGCGGGCAGAACCGTCGAGGGCCGCGCATTCTTCAAGTGTTGCTGGGAGAGAGAGAGAGATAGCGGGCGCCCTCTCGCAAATATCCTACACAACCCATCTCACCCCTCCGACTCCCCCCACCCGTTCCCCCACCTCCCCTTCCCCACTCCCAACTCTAACCCACAAAGAGCTCGAAAAAGAGAGAAAGAAAAAAGGGAGCCTTTTTTTACGCTCCATAACCCCTCAAAAAAAACCCCTAAACACGCCCTTCCCAACCCAACCCCACACCTCACCGAACCATTGTTTCTGCCACCCCACACCTCGTTTTGATACCCCATTAAAGGAGGGGGGGGGGGGGGTCACACCACCACCTACGAGACCTCAGTCGGATTGAAGGGCGCTGAGCCGTGAGACACACCAAGCGTGATTATGTGGGCCGTTTATGGCGTGGGTGAGGTGAGAGTGTGGGGGATGGATGAGGGTGGGGAGGGGGGGAGAGATGCACCCCTATCTCTCACTCCTTCCCTCCCTCCTCCTCCGACTCACTTTTTTCGCTGAAAACTCGCGTGCGTTGCTGATCCCGATTCCAACTCCCTCCGAACCTCGCCGGGACCAGGGTGTCGTACACTCCTTCCCCACCCCACCCCCTCTCTACCCTCCGACCACGCGCCTCCTCCCCCTCCCCCCTCGATCCCCTTTCCCTTCCACGTTCTCCGCTCGCTTTCACGGCGGGACAAACGCCGTGTCAGGCAACTTGTCACTCTCTGCCATCAAGCAGATGAGACAGCAAGGCCGCCGATTGGTCCCTCCGGTTTCAATGTGGATTCATTGCGCGAAGGGAGTCGTGGATGTCGAGTAGGGGGCGGGGGGGGGGGTGAGGAAGAGGGATAAAGGGGAGTGGGGTGGGAGAGAGAGAGAATCGCCCCTCATAGAACCACCTTGCTCGCTTTCCCGCACCCTCCCGTCCCTTTCTCTCCCTGGAAAACCTGGCTGTCTCATTCTGTTATACAGCATCCTTTAAATTCAAAAAAAAAACATTCTGGAATACACACCCCTGCCTTTCCTTCCACTCTTTATATCCCTTACCATCCTTCCCCACGCCCTTATACCGATGAGAACTTCACCTCCCCCCCCCCCCCCCCCAACAACCTCCATGTCGCGAACTGGAGTCAGAATACGCGAAGGGTTTGAAATGGGAGACGCCGTTGAAGTCCTCCATATCTCCCATACGTATATGTGTATAATTACGAAAGTAACTGCTCAGGCGGTGTGGGAGGAAAATAAGGATAAATAAGGAGGGATGAAGGAGATAAGGAGTGGGGTTGGAAAGGAGAGAGAGAAAGGAGGGTGTAAGGGCTCCCGTTTTCCTTTCTCTCTCTTTCTCCGGCGAGTGATTTGAGAAATTCATCATCACTCGGATGGATCACGGAGGGGGGAGGGGGAGTGCATAGGAAAGATGGGAAAGGGTGTGAGGGAGGTCGCTTTAGGGGTTTGGTCGGATGAGGGTGAGGCGACTATTGTCTCACAGCCTCTCGTGGCCCGGGGTGAAGGGTTTGGGGGAGGGGGGGAGAGGAGGGGGAGGGGAAGGGCGGCTAATCACTGAACAGACGCGGGGTTCGCCGAAGGGATGGGTGTGCGGGGGCTTAACCTGGCCATTGCAATCGTTAACCTTCGCTCTGAAAGGCGTCATCGGTCAGGCTTTTTGGGTTCTCAATGGTGCGGAAGAGTAGTGAGGATGGGACGTAAGGTTCGCTTGAAAACGGAATGATTGATGAAAACAGTTCCGATAGTTTTTTTTTGTAAAGAGGGGGAAATATTAATCTCGACTACTTTCGGTCGACGGAGTGCCGCTTTTTTGTTTAATGAACGCTAATGAATCACTCGTCATCCTTCCGAGGTACTTTTAAGATAATTGCTCGCGATTTATTGATCACTCCTTGGCAAAATATTACGAATGGCATTTTCGGAGTAAACACGCTTTGTTTATAAATATAACGATGGTTGGCGCATCGTGTTATCCGCTGCTGCCGAAGGAGTGAATTCAAAGATAAAGCTACTGCTTTATCTGCATATGTTTTGTTTTGATTCAATATGTTTCTTAAATTTCTTCAGCGGACGTGTTCACGTTCTGCGAAACAAATATCAGACACTAATGAAACATTACCAGTTCTGTTTCATTCTTAAAATATAGTCTTTGGAATTTGTATAACACCTTCAAAAGCTTTACATTAAGTTATATTTGTTTTTTACTCTGCAGAGTATAGATTAAGATAATTTAGCAATTATATTATACTACCATTTGGTAAAATGAAGTTTTTCATCTAGTTAATCGAAATGATTTTCTAATTAGGATATTTTATAAATGTCATTAATTTTACAGTAGGATTATTAATAATGAAAATAATACATGTATTAAGAAAAACCAGTAATTGCTGACCTTCGTGATTTCCACCACCAATTCTTAGGATCCGTGGTTCCAAGATGGCGGAATCGACTTTTGGCAGAAATTCATACTCCGAAAACAAGGCGACTGCTGGTGAGTAAAATTCCTAACTACTCCAATTTTACAGTTAAAATAAGTTAATAAGAGAAAACTTATAGTGAATTTTAACTACGCAATCGGCAATTTTCATCCTTTAATTTTTTTATAGGTAGGTATCATTAATTTTTTACAAGTTTTATTTCATGTTTAAAAGTCTACTAAAATTCTCCCTTATATCTTATGCATTAATATTATACATTTTAACGGTTCCGTATAATTAGTTGAATTCTTTATACAATCTTTCCTTCGCTATTTGAACATTATTAGCGTCATCGTAACGACCAGATGAGCATTTTGATGATTAGTACTACGCTGTGGAATTTTTCTGGACAGTATACTCGTAGATACTGTTTATGGTTATAAGTTTATTTTTGAAATAACTAAATATACGAATCTTCAGTAGGCAAAATTTTACAGAAATAATTCAATATTCAAATGATAATCCAAAGCTTATAATCACTCAGGAATCTTCCCTTTCCTTAATCACCCTTCTTACATCGCCTTTTTTTATTTTTTCGTCTACCGCTCTTACCCTTTTCATTTTCCCTATCCCATTCCACTTTCTCCTCGCTTTCCAACCTCAACTTCATCCCTTTTTTGACTTTCACAGAAATGAAAAAAATGAGAGAGTGGAAGGTCGGATTTGTGTTGGAAATTTCAGTCGACAGCTTTCTTAAACACCTTATTTTTTGAAAAATCCCAAAAAAATTAACTGTATATACATAGCCGTTTTCCCACAGAAAATATATTGGCTGGTTGCGATATTTCAAGGAGCCTTTAGATTTATTATCTTAAGTGAGAAGATACGAAAAAATGTTCTTCGCCTACTGATCATGTTTTTAGTTTTGAAAGTTAATTACGATAATATTTTTGAAGACAAATAATTCGTGGCAATAAAAAATATAGTCAGTCGGAAAATGAACGATTATTTGCGAGTAGTTTCGGCTGTGTAATTTCACGAAACTCCAAATTAAAAAAATATATTTTCTACCAATTACATGGATATCACAGATACAAATTAAATTAAATGTATCATAAAAATACCTATTATCTTGTCAACAAACATTTATGTGAAAATACTGAACAGGGCAAGTACTGATAATTATTGGTGGGAGATACGGTTAAGATAATAGTATCGTAAAAGTTTATTCCTAAACTGTATGATTCAATATTTGGAGGAAAAAAGATAAAATATAAATTGGAGGAAAATAACTTATATTTTATCCCCAACTTATATTTTATCTTTTCCTTTTCCTATCATCTTTCTGAGTTCTCTGAATATTGGATCAAACTGTTAGGAGTAATATTTTACCATATTCAGGGTAAAATTTTTCATGCAAAGTTAGAAATCTAAATTTATAAATTTAATTCTGAGAAATGCTCTAAGAGTGCAAATCAACATAAATAGTTTGATTTTCTGCACTGAATGAAATACAGTTGATTTAATGGTATTACATAAATGTTGAATATTCGTGCAAACATTCAACAATGTCATTCGTACGAATGCCATTAACTTTTACGTAGTTATATTTTTATCGTCCCATAACATTGCGTACGTAGATAACTTATGTCATTACGATCTCACACGAACGCTTAGTTCAATTATTATTACTCTAGCTTTTCAACTGCCTATATGAGAAGAGACCCTTTTGACTCATGCATTTCCAAAAGAATGCGCCTTCATGATTAGATTCCAAGAACACATCGCAAATATACGGTTAGATAATTTTTAACCGCATCGTCGAATCGAGAATTGTAATTCCGCCCTTTCCCGCTGGGCAAAAATCAACGTAAATTGCTCTCCTCGACGTATCGCGTCCGTTTAAGCAGTAGTACGCACGATGACGAGTGTATTTACTAGGAAAAACCTTATTTTTTGCTACCTTCGTATTTTTCCGGCTCTGCGTCACACGCCAAAACAACTCCCACGCTTTCCCTCCCCACTCGTTTCACTTAAGATGGCGACGACGCAAAATGCCCCACATTTTTTAAATTGAAAGCGCGATCCACAACCAACCCAATGGCTCTCGAGATGAAGATTTAAAAACAGCGAGAGTTCACCGAGTCGAGGGTGGCGCATGTTTTAGCATTATTTATACATATATTTTTTTCCTGCTTGCTTTCCTCCCTCCCGCCAAACCCATTACCCCTCGGAATATGCGTGTGAACGTGGAATTGGTGACAGAAGCGTCACCGAGAGAGTGTCGAGGGCGCCATTACCCTGGGAACCCAACCTCTCTGAAAGCGCTTTGCCGCTCTACTCCCTCTCCCTCACGTCTTCTCCGCCCCACTCCACCTCCCCTCAATTCTGCCCTCCCTCCTTTCCCTCCCCATATCCCTCCTATCTTCCTCCCATCTCTCCCCCTCTTCTCCCTCCCTCTTCTCAATCCCTCTTACTGCCCTCCCTCTTCTCCCCCCTCTTCTCCCCCTCTTCTCCCCCCTCTTCTCCCCCTCTTCTCCCCCCTCTTCTCCCCCTCTTCTCCCCCCTCTTCTCCCCCTCTTCTCCCCCCTCTTCTCCCCCCTCTTTTCCCCCTCTTCTGCCCCCACTTCTCACTCCCTCCCACTGCCATACCTCTTCTCCCGCCCTCTTCTCCCCCCTTTTCCCAATCCCTCTCACTCCACTCCCCTTTATACCTCCCTCCCTCTTTTCCCTCCCATAGCCTTCCCTTTTCTCCCTCTCTCACACTCCCTCTTTTCCCTCCCACCCACTCCTCCCCCCTCTTACCACCCCCTCCTACTCCACTCCCCTCTTCCCACCCCTCCCACTCCACTCCCTCTCTCACTCCCTCCCACTAACCTCTCACTTCCCCTCCCCTCTCTCTTCCCCTTCCCACCCACTGCCTTCCCTCTTTCTCCCATCCCTCTTCTCCCTCCCTTCTGCCACCCACAACGCTGCTCTTTCGCACTTAACAATTTTCTCTCCGTTTCACTCACTTGCCCCTCTCCCCCTCCTCCTTTCTGTCCCCAAACTCCCCCTTCCAACGTCTACCATTCGCGCCTTTCCGACCTTTATTTACAGCACCGCAACCGGGAGGACGAAGGTCTCTGGATCGAATTCCTCGCAGAGCTCCATGGGAACATAACTGCGCGCAAAGTTTCTGCATATCGAGTCGTCGCTTCGAACGAAACGATTACTGAAAATAGTAAACTATTTCGTTACTTAAGAACGCGTTTAGACATTTTGTTTTAATGAAAATTATTTCAAAATCCCTCAAATTTGTTGCCCATCGCAATGAATAAATAACTTCAGAATGAACTGACTCATGTACGAGAGACGACATCGTTTTTCACCGCTAAAACTTCGGTTAATTTAACTCTAATATAAATTCAAGAAAGAATTATCGAGATATCGTAGATGAGATCAAAATTGAAAAACACAGTATCTCCATTGACCAAAAGAAACGTTTGGGAAAACCGGATGCTCATTTCGGATACAAATCAGTCATCACCAGTGGTGTATCGCCGATAGTACATATAATAAAAAAATGAAGGTTCCACCTTTTCATGGCTATCGAGGGGGCATTTTTTTTCTATTTTACTACTATAAATTATTGTATTCCGTCAATTTTAAACGTACTCCCTTTTTGTATAGTTTTTCCTCGCACATTAAAGCGCGAGAATTTATTCTAACTTTTTCGCCGGCTTTTGGTTGATAGATAGATGTGTCTTTATTAGAGCGAGATTGAGGCTTGTAAGTCTCCTCTTTCATCTAACCCTGTGCCATGTGCAAATAATAAAATAAGGGGTATTGGGGTAAGAAGGGTTGCGGTCCCCTAATTCTAGGGTAGCGGTTTTGAATCCTAACGTGGAAACAGTCGATTGTATCCATCTTTGTCCTCGTTAAAACGCTTATTGTAAAATACCCTCGGAGCGCTTTTTAGTGGGCTCATTATAATCCATAAACATAAACGAATAATTCGGCGCGAATTTGTGCTGGACAGTTGATTAGCGACGACGCTCCTCCCCTATTCCCTCTCGTGAACCTCCCTTACCAACTCCGTTTTCGCCTCGTCCTCTCATTCCTACGGAGGTCACATGGAAACGTCGTTGTTTATTCCGTTTTCATAGAAACCGTTGCCACGTGATTGCCTTTCACCCGAAAAGTGGGAATTCCAAATTCCTCCGTTTGATTCCATTACCGAGCTCTGGGTGACTAGTCACCCTATATTGCTCGGTAACTAAGACGAGCAGCTGGAAACACAAAAGCGGGGACGAATTCATTTCAATTTGAACTCTTAATATGGTGTGTTGGACACCCTGTTTTCAACTCGTCCCGCGAGCTCCTTTTTTTTCCTACTCGCTACTCTTTTAGGGTGAGTGTGATTCGTCATGGGAATTGGTCTTTGGAGAAAAGTATACCCTCAGAAAACGTAGCATGACGAATTTCTCAATTTATTTGTGGAATAAACGCGTGATGCCTCGATGTTTAACTTTTGCTGAAAACCACGCCACGATGTTCGTCGTAGTACATGCATTCCGATTCGGGTGTTGCGGAAACTCGGACGCTGAGGAAAAACAAGTGAGGGAAGAATTGCATAATGCTCATTTTTTTCACCAAAAATATCGTAAATAAATTTTATTGTGTCGATGATATGGCTTGCGCTAAAAACTGCTCAAGCCAACTCAGAACTTTCTGTTGTGGTGTTCTTATCCACGGGCATTTCATTACATTATACGTGTTCTTTATTTTTGTGCATTGAATAATAACCCTCATGTCGGAAAAGAAGGCTAAGGTTGTATCTAAGAGAAAACGGGCAACTTCCTTTGAAATAAAACTCAAAGCTTTGAATCGCTCCGGAAAAAGAGTGTGGGACGGAAATTGCACAATAAAATTATCTCAGAGGTGACGCCGTGGGAGTTTTTGGTATTATTCTTAGTGAAATACTCATTCCACAGGATATCATTCTGAATGTGCGCCCAATATTGAAGTCTAGTGAAAAAAAATAAAAGAATGTGCAAGATTACTACACCTTTAACTGTTTCTCAGATTACTTTTGTGACACTGATGGAGAAATTGCTTAAATATCTGGATTGAAGGGCAGGTTTAATGAAATGTGTATTAAAGGCTCATTTGATTAAGGGAAATGCATGGTTACTTCATCAGTATATTAACGAACTATTACCAATCACATCAATATTTAGGTAAAGACTAAGTTAAAATTATCGAGAGCTGGGAACACGTTAATCATTATAAGATAGGGTTATATGGGCAAATGTCTCCCGAGATACGCTTTTTCGAGATACGCTGTTTCCTAGGGACGCATTCCCGTATCTCGTAGGAAACCTATATATGCTACGTCTTTTCTTTTTTTAGAAAAAATCGATAAAGATAGAAGAAACATGGAAAGCTTCTAAACGTGTGTATGGAGTCTAGTGCAGAAGATGAAATGGACAGATAAGATGGAAAATGAGGAAGTACTAAAAAGAGTACGAGAGAAGCGAATGTGTTTACAGGCCATAAGGAAGAGGGAGGCGAACGAAATAGGACACTGCTTGACGAGAGAGCGCGTTAGGAGGTAAACAAGAAGGAGGAAAGGAGGAAGGAAAAGATTTTAGACCCTGGATGACACGAAGGACAAAGAGAAGATATTTGTATAAAGAGAAAGAAGATTGCGGAAAACGGGAGGATGTGGAGAACCACGATTCACCTCTGTTAATCACGGGCATCTCTACGGACAGACTACATAAGGCGATGATTCTAACACGCTCAGAAATTAGTTTTGGATTAAAAAAATGCATCGGATACATTTTCTATGTCCCGTCTGATTTTATTTACGTTTTTTTTTTTTGGTTGTTAAGAGTTACCGAGCCGACCGGATGTAACGACGAGCTGAGCGGCCACCCTTGACGCCAAAATATTTGGGGCGTTTTCTCGGTCTATCTATAAATCTCTAGCGAATAGTTTGGTTTTGGCCAGCAATATATGTTTGGCAAGCGTCTCAAAGACATTTATTTAATTTTTTCATCGTAATTTTTATTTCTACCACTTGATGAATGCAGAAATCAATGTGTTACTAAAGGTCTTCATATTAATTCTATGAAGTAAAGAGGAAAGACAGAATGGATCATTGCCCGCGCACCAAATAATTTGTGCCGGCCTCGACCAGGAATCACTCTTCCTTTAAATCAACCTCAATAAACCCTTGATGGATAAGCTTTTTTTTCTGTTATCTACAATTTTTATTGAAGTATGATACTATCCGAGGATATTACATATTGGTTATTACGTCGTAATCACCAATAGGACTATTCTGCTGTCGGAATACTTAGAGAAACTTTCTGCACGGAAAAAATTTAGAGTACCAATTATGAAGTTGATTTTCTATTGCCGATTCAGTTAAATTGTATCCATAAAATATTTTCATTTGAAATCTTCTGAATATTCTTTCGACTCAGACCCTTATGTTCTGCCACCATGATTTATGGCGTGTATGTAATCACGTATCTCTAAAAGATTTTATTATTATCAGAAAATAACGTGGGAAAGTTCTAACTCCTAATTTTGAAACATTTTATGGCTTAGAGTTTGTAGTTATTTAATGAAAAAAACACTCATTTCATATTATAAATGGATAGTTAAGAAATAAAGATTGGATTTATCAATTGGCTGCTCACCTAAGAAACATTTTGTTGTATCCCGGTATAAAGTTATTTTCTTAAAAGGCCCCGAATCAGTACATTTGTGGTTTTTGTAGTTGAATTGTGAATTTTAATTCGCTGGCGGAATTATCGCAGCGAATTTTATGAATTAACTGAGAATCAAAAATGTATATATATATTAGGTACGATTATCGTAATTTAATTTCTCGATTGCGACGAACTCCGAATAATGGCGATGTGTTCCTTAATCGTACAGATACATGACGATGATGATGAACGATGTACGAAATCCAATGAATGTTTTATGGACATTTTTGCAAAGCAGTTTACCTAAAAGTTACCATGTTCGCATTTACATAGAGAAAACTGCTACTTCCCGTATTAAAACAGCAGAGATCAAGAAATAGAACAGTTATCATAGTTCTTACATACCTATATTCTCATTAGCAGAAGTTCTCATTTTCCTAGTCACATATTCCGTATCCACGGTAGTTTAAATATTTTTAAAATAACCTGTTAAAATCATTTGGAACAATTAAGGAATCATTAAGTTCATTCTCTTAGAACTCATACAGGATTACATTTTTGAGCGATTTTATGAAATCTTCCCTCTCATATTCAGATATTCTCTGGCTTAACAAGTGTCGTTACATGCGAGATTATGGTTACAATTTTAAAAAGGTCGTACTAAGACATTCATATCTTAGTTGTCATCGGTATCAATTTTTGATATCTTTCTTGTCTGAAAAAAATTCTAAATTGAACTTATATATAATTTTAGAAGCGTCCGTCCGTCTCCACAGTATCTCAAAAACCGTTCGTCGTAGAGATATGCGGTAAACGGCGTTTTGTTTCTACTAGCTAGGAGGTCCATTGAAAACTATTTTCATTTTCATAAAGACCAGGGTTAGATCCCAGGGCATGATTTGTTTTCCATTAGATAATACGTCAAGATCGATTTTTGGACACGCGCGCCATTCTTTCGCCGGCCTTGGTAGAGGAGTAGTTAGCGTATCTAGATCCCAATGCTAGGGTCGCAGGATCGAATCTTGTTGAGGGCATGGTCGTGTGTTTCGTCCATGTTATTGTTGTTAAGTTATTCGGTGTAATTGGCCTTGTACTGTTTCTGAATTTTTGCCATTTAATAAATAAATTAAAATAAAAAATACTGATCTATGTTCTTCGGATTTTAACTATTTTGAAAGAAAATGAATATGGTTTCTTATTCTAATAATCGATTTTCGCATTCGGTTCGATATCGCTCGCATTTTGACGGATAAGTTAAGTATTTGTGAAAAATCTTGGGTTCATTTCTAGGGGTTGCCGTGGCGACCATGCCATTGTCGAACCACGAGCTCCTACTATTTTCTCAATCTACATTTGCGTAATATATATATACGCGCGTATTGAATGCCTTAATGCAAGGAAATGATAATAAATTGTCATTACACACACACAGTCATGCCCTCAGCGAGATTCGAACCCGCGAACCTTACATTGGTAGCAAAATACACTAAAATCCTTTACCGGGGAAATGCATTATTAGAGTTAAATCTGAATTATTGAGGTCAACAACAGTTATTACGAGCATAATTACTTACTTCACACACTTTTTAATTTTTTATAAATTAATTGAAAAATATCCGCAAAATCGTTTCGCGGGTACAGCTACGATAGATTAATTTTTTATGTAGCGATAAATGTACTTGATAGATTCAATTACGGAGATCGTTCTAGGGGCAGGTAAATAATCCAAAACTTTTCAAATCTGGAAGTTTATAATTTATTGCAGTCAGTAAAAATTAACGAGAACGTAACTATACGATGCTTAGACATAAGAAAGTTAATAAACTCCATTATTTAAAGCGTTGTACAAAATTCCACTTGAATACTTGTTCAATTCTTTGACCGAACAGTTTTAAGGCATTATCTCTTATAAAGTCCCGTTAAACGAGTAGATAAGGAGTAAAGAGGGGTGGGGTGTTAAGGGATGTTTTGCGTGAAAAGGGGTGGGGATAGCAGCGGGACGCAAGAGGGAGGCGACGGAAGCCCTTCTCGTATATTTCTAACCCCAAATCAGCGCCCGGTTTGCGTCACTCTATTTAAGACCCAAAATTATAGACAGCACAAAAAAATGTTAGCTTATTTAAGTAAACGCACGATCGAATAAAAAACACATAACTCATCGTTGACAACACTTGACGTAGTGAAATTAATTCATATTTTTTTCGGAATTTTTTCTCTCTCCTTTTTACTATCGCTTTCAATAGATAGGAATAAAAAGTCGCGTAATAAACGATAACTTTGGACATTTGAACGCTGAGGCATTTAAATATCATGAGCGTGTATTTATTATCAATTTTAGTTTTGCGAAGATAAACCATGCCGTTTGTTTAAAGGCGTTAGGAATAGTTGAATTCGTGAAAGCTCAAAGAAGTGTAATTAATTTAAAGTGCGTATTCATTTAGGAAATCGACTTTCTAATATCTTAGAAATGTATTTATTTCTATATCTGACACAATTGGAACACGTTTAAAACAAGACTAAATGATAATTTTTATCAATGAAGGCTATGCTTACAATGATCAGTGCTTACTCTCAAATATTGTGGATTTTACTCATAAATAAGAATTAGGTTAAGACGATTTTATTAATTATACCATTTGTGACGCCATTCGTATTTTATCTATATAACAATTTATTCTAAGCGTACTTTTATTAATTACCCATTCTGATGTATTTTTAAACGTTTCGATATTGGAAGCAGATGCCTATTTAGTTCCTTTCATTCAACGTTTGGGGATCTATATGAAGTATATAAAAAAATTGATGATTGTATATAATGTAATAGAAATGCAGATGTCCTTTGTTAAAAAAGTAATTTTGAGAGTTTACAAATTAAGTAGATTTCAAAAAAACATTTTTTGGAACTTACGAGGAAAGTTCGTCTGGGATAAAGTGGATACTTGGTTATGTACCAACATTCCTGACATTACTCGCTAGAGAGTACCAACAAATCAAAATATAAATATCCCATTATTCATAATTGTGAACAGGAAATGCTCAATTAAGCGCTACGAGGTATGGGTGAGGCGGAAACTGGGCAAGATGCCTCGGGACCCCAGATGTCGCTCTGCATCGTAGAAATTGCTACTATTTATGAATCTTGTAGCGGAGTAATTGCAACTGAATAATGACTCGCTTATAACTGTAATGCTGAAATTTTAATTATTTCATACCTGATCTTGATAATCCACCGGGTAAAGGAGCAATCAACCCTAAAATAGTAAATTAATCACCATTAAATGTTAATAATTTCGCATGGTACTACAAAGGCGCCTTTCAAATATCATGACACGGTAAACACTTTTTATTTTCTTATCGAAAAATTAGGATTGCATTCTTAGTGACAGGGAATTGGAAAATAATATGCATCCCAAACTTTCAATGTTCAATGATAAATTCTTTAAAAATTTCAAAAACAAAAGAAATCACCTTCCACAAAAGAATCTTTAACGAAAAATTACGTTTAATTTTACACTGATGATGATAAATGCAATGCGAGATAATACAGTGACATCACGGTATGGCTTTCTCAATCCGATTCATTATCAATTACTCTTTTTTCACTCGGCATTACTATTAGAAGCTTTCCGCTTTCCCGTGTTTCTAAATTTTTATGCGGATCACCTTCGCGTTTTCCATCACTCGATACTTTTCATAATCTTAATTATCTCGTTTAACTCAATATTAAAAAATGAGGTGCTCATATAATGCGCTATTGTTTACCTCATACAGAATAACCATTTCGTTTTGTTTGGTATTATGAGAGTGTATATTAAAAAGCTCTGCATTATGAATTATGGGCAATATAACAGATCGTGTAGAACTCTTTGTAGACAAAATACAGTTATCATTTCATATAAACTCCACAATAATTTAAAAAAGAATGTATATGAGAAAAAATCTTTCGCACATTTTTTTTGCTACAGTAGCGAAAAAAACTACGTGGATTTGAAGTCCAAAAATGCCGTAACGTTGCCGTTAAAAGCAAAAAAATATCGGAAAACAACTCATCAATTTTAGTAGAGTATAAATTGGCGAAGAAAGTCAAATTTAAATTATATGTTAAGTGATAAGTTGTTAATACAATTTTAAAGAGAAAGACGTACGATCAACATATGTCTTAGGTGAAATTGCTTCATCAAATTATTGTGGAAAATTCTAAATTATTTCTGAAATGTTTTACACTATATGAATTCCCAACGGTCTAAATCAACCCTAAGGAAGATGTAAATATCGAGGTCTGGGTAGTATAAAACGTTTTTGTAACGAAATATAAATTTTCGTAAAAGCTAATTTTATTTCCTTCTTTAGAAATACATGTTTGGACGAGTAACATCAAAATCTGTTGAGCCAATAAATAAATACTGTGGAATCATGATTTATATAATTAATAATTAAATAATCTAATACCACTTGATGAGTTTAATTCCCTGGAATAGGACAATTATTTTGTCATTGAAAGATTTCGTATTGTTGTAAGCATTGCCATTTATTACCTGTTTCACACAACAGTCCATAACACGCAAGAAATATCTTGCCTTTGGGTTATTCTTTTTAATATCCCCATGCATGAAATCTGAATAATTTAAACGGTAATCGGGAAAGTAATTTGCCATGTTCTTCAAATCGTACCGGAACAATCTCCTTCGTATGCTACCTCATATGACGCAATAAGAGATTTTTCTACATCTGCCAGCCAGTAAACTAAAGTAATAATCATAAAGTGTACTCTACCGACCTTCGAAGTAAACATAGGCAAGACGATACCTCCCCTTAAGAAGATATATGTTTATTATTTTTTACATCGCCTAGTCTAAGCAAAGATATTCAAGGAAGTTTAAATTTAGTGTGCCATTTCTCCCACCGTCAAGTCCCTTCCCGACGTACGTTTCCCAGTTTCGCGGAAAAAAATAGAGTTACTTGGCAACTCTGCATTAAAGGCGTATTCCACATTGTTTGCACGATACGTTCTTTGCCTGACGTCGATCGCCGCCATTGGCCCGTCCTTGGCTACCATAGCGATGCGCACGCACTGGGGAGAAATGCTGTGGCGAAGATGGAGTGGGAGAGAGGGGGGAGGGAAGAGAGGGAGGAGGAGAGAGAGAAGAAGGAGGAGAGAGAGAGGTGGAGGGGGGGAGGGAGGTGGAGAGAGAGGAAGGAGGGAGGGCGGAGAGAAAGGGAGGAGGTGAGAGAGGGAGGAGGAAGAGGGGTGAGAAGACGGAAAAGTGAGAAAATGCAGCCAGAACGAGAGTGAGAAGGGTGAAGAAAGAGAGGGGTTGTGGGGGGTGGATAGAGAGAGGGGTGAAAGGAGAAGGAAACTAAATAGGAGAATGGGAGAGGAGTTGACGGAAGAACAGCAGATATGAGTCCATGAGTCCGGGGTAAATAAGAGGGGAATGATAAAGAGAAGGAATGATTGAGATACCTTAAGGATACCTCGGTGAGAGACTGGAAGAAAACGATGTGTGTGGAAGAAAGAGAGGAAAATAGTCCGAAGGAGATGAGCATCTCGGGGAAAATTGAGAGATTTTAGAGATTAAGGTAGTTGAGAGGGAGGTAAAGGAGTAGCTGCATTAAGCGAAGTAGGCGGATTTGAGTATGTCCATGCATGAAAGGAGTTATCAGCAGGAAGTGATTGAGGAAGGTTTTGGGGTGAGGGAGGGTGTAAGGAAGGGGGAGAGAGAGATAGCGTGAGGGAAGGAGCGAGAGAGGGAGGGAGAGAGTGAGTGGAGGGAGGGAGTGAGGGATGGAGATAGTGAGTGAGGGAGTGAGTGAGAGAAGGAGGGAGTGTGGCAGAATGAAAGTCCTTGGTGGAGCGTGAGAGGGAGAGAGTGAGTGAGTGAGGGTGGGAACGAGGGACGGAGGGAGTGAGGGAGAGTGTGAGGAGGGAGTTATGGGGTGATGGAAGGAGTGAGGGAGGGAATAAGGAGAGGAGGGAGAGAACGGAGGGAGGGAGTGAGTGAGAGAGGGAGGAAGTGAGTTAGGGAGGGAGTGAGTTAGGGAGGGAGTGAGAGAGGGAGGAAGTGAGGGAGGGAGTGAGGGAGGGAGTGATGGGGAGTGTGACAGGGAATGAGGGAAGAAGTGATGGAGGGACTTAGGGAGTGATTGTGGGCAGAAGGAAAGGGAGTAGGGAGAGAGGATAGGAGAAGATATCTAGGATATACCTCCGACGCCTTATCCTTCTCCGCAATCCCCCTTCTGGGACTGCCCACGCTAACGCACGCCCGACAAGGACCCAAGATTTTGATTGACATCTAAGGGAGACGTTTATTACAGACTCGGCAAACCTTCGGAGCGGAATATTATCCAGGCCTTTACTTATCCAATTAGTTCCTTGACGAGATGGGAAGTGGTCCCCGTCCTTTACGGTGCAGACGTCGCTCGGAGACAAAACGAGGACGACCTTCTAACATCCCCACTCCATCGTTCCTAATCTCTTATAAATGCTAAGTAAATGGACAGCTTGATCAACAGTCAAAGCGATGTAGTGTCACGTATGAATGTGTGTTTCCGTCGTGATTTCTCTCTCTCTATCTATCGCTTTCTGTTGGCTTACCGATGAAAAAACAGGGTCAAGAGATGTGATGAGATTTCGCTGGCCAGTAAGGGCGGCTTCGATTTTTTTCTTCGCACGCGCGAATTTAGCTCTTAAATGTATTTTCAATGAAAGAACATTAAATGCGACAATAAGTTATGGTTGAAAGTGGCAGTACACCCTCTAGCATAATCCCATTTAAAAAAATATCGATGAACGGTTTCAAATCATCTTTTGGTTAAGCTATAAAGCACAACGTTAATTGCCTTTAATTAACGCATCACATGAACTAGACGAGTGGTCAAGCAAAAAATTTTCCCTCCAGATTTACCGAAAACAGCGTGATTTCTTATTATCCACCGTATACATCGTGTTTATTTTAAAGAAACAGTTTGGGTTATTTCGTCCTAAATATCGCCGTTAGAAGGTGAAGAAATTTTTTCAAAAAATCGTTCGATTCATTATCACACCAAAAATCTACAAAGTGAATTTTTATCGCTCTGCTCATAGCGCCCTTTCGGACGAAACTTTTTTAAGTTCGGAAAAATCCTAAATATCTTCCCTTCCTAATTCGTTTGATCAACCGATAAAGCAAGAAACGATTGGAGGAGGATTTCCCCCAAGCGATAGATACCCGAGGTAGTAGGGGATGCACTATTACGTAGAGGGTTGAGGACGCGTGGAGAGATGACCCAAGTCCCGTGGGGTCACGGTGCAACCTCTTTGACGCGATACCCCTTTCCACTCCATCCCTCAAAAAAAAAGAAAAATACCCTCACCCCTTCCCATAACATCTCTCCTCCCCTCTTCACCGACGCCCGTTCCCCCGCGCTGACAAAACAGAGTCGTCTCCGGTCGCGAGAGAGGGCGAGGCGCTTGAAAGAGGGAGAGAGACGGAGGGAGAGGAAAGGGGGAGGAGGGGAGAGGGAAAGAAAGAGAGAATCGAGAGAGAGTCTACTCGTTGGGATTCCAGAGTGCGGGGAAACTGGCCAAGCCGGGTCCCGCCCTCATCCTGACACATACTAATTTTCTCATGGAGTGAAGATGACGCGCTTCCTGCCCCCCGTTCCGCCAGGATGTGCTTCATTGGAAGCCCAATTCCCGTCTAACCTCGTCCCGCTGCCCGGCGAGCCGAGGAAGGAAGCTTGGCATTAAACTCATTGAGCCCATAGAAGAGATTGCGTTGGTAGGAGACCGGAAAACGGCCACTGCCTACAACAGTCGCTCTATCTCCTCCTCCATCTCTATCTACTACCCCTTTCACCTCCCTTTCTACTCACTCCTAATTTTATCCCTCTCTCTCTCTGTCTACCCTCATCCTTTGACTCCTCCTCCTCCTTTTTTCTCTCCTTCGCCCTCTTCTCCCCTTCCCTTACGACCTCTCTGCCTCCTCATCTCCCTTCAGCCTCCCACCATCCCCTTCCACTTCTGTCATCCCTCGCACTTACTATCAAACTCTTTCATCTCTTAACTCCGAAACCTCTCCGTCATATTTTCTCGCTCCTTTCGACTCCCCCCCTCCCCAACTGTTATCCAGTTCTCTCTCTGCCCTTACCCAAACCACTTTATTTTCAGGTTAAATTTCCTCGGCGACAATCTTCGACGGTGTTTCTTTTCTTGGCATTACGCGTGTTACGCGTACTGCCTTTTATGCTCGGCGAAAGGCCGCCCTCGCTTTTTAAAGTCTGCGTAGAAATTCGGGGAAAACGCGTTCGTCCCCGCCACGGGACGGTTATTTCGGATCGTGTTCCCGGGATGAATCGATCGGGAGAAACGCTCGATTTTTCCGACTATTTTAAACCGTTTAAACGGCGGTGTATCGTGGAACGGCACACGTTCTCTCGCGCGGAGGAAATAATGTTAATGGTTTCCTAACTGACAGATGATGTCATCATGCGCTTAATGGTCTCAGCTGTTGTTGGAGACGCAATCTTGTCCGGTGCATAATATTTGTCTCTCTCTCTCCGTCGGCGCAATCGCTTCTTCTATACATGAAGGACGTAGAAGTTTTATATTTGTATGTATATTACGATATTTTGAAAATCGATTAATAAATCAGTATCTGATTAATTGGTTCTGGCACATACTTAAAGCCTACATATTGGCATCAAGGGACGGAAGTCTTGGCGGTTTTTACAAACGATTTCCCTATATAATGTATTGCCCCTCACATGTGCGCCGTTCTTCGTAAAAATGATGAAATTAAGCAATAATGTGAAATCGTATGGAGAGCTAAACCTTGTCAGATTGACAATCAAGATAATTTCAGCAGGTTGGGAAAAGCGTATTCGCTTTTCGGGTATAAAGCAGTCATCCTCAGTGGAATTCCTAGATAAAAATACATCTATCGGAGATATTTTGATTGTAAAGTGCGTTCCAGTCTTAAAATGAGCCCTATAATTTATTTTTCGAGCACCTCATCACATGTAGGCATATTTTCTCTACGCATTTTAACCGCATATTTCACATAGCATCAAAGCTTTAATTTAATGGCTAAAAATAATACTAAGAAAATAAAAATGGTTATGAGATAAAGTTGGTTTCACGACTAACTAAAAAAATAACTAAGCCACTAAATTTGCTTGCTGTTCATTTTCGTCCGTCGAATCATAGATAGCATGCTGTGTTGTCGTCTAGCCTTGAAATATGTTGAAGAATCACAGAATTCAGCTGACGTAACTAGGGAAGAGGAAATAGGGTGGTCACTTTTATTTTCTATTTTAACGACTGTTAAAGGGTATGATGTGTTACTCATAGAGTTGTTAAAGTGAATTTGTGGAGTAAAAATGTTTGTCGCATTTGTTGTTGAATTTTGAAGCAGTCGAAGTATTTCTGTGACAGAAATTGGCAACTTTCCCTATTTTACCCAGCGTTGTCCAACTAATCAAAAGATAGTGCGTAAAGAATAGTATGAACAATATTGTTACCGATTTAAAATTAAAAAATAAAATAAAAATGATCAAATACATTTATAATGGAGATATTCCGCCAGTTACACACATTTGATGACTTTGGACATGCCAGATTTCATTAGAATCAATAGCATCAGGTCTTTTCAAATGTATTTACAGGCCGTTAAGCTCACGTTTTGATGCAGCAAGTAGAAAGTGCATTTATTATTTAAGATTAATTTGTCATCGCTGTATCAGGAGACCTTTTTTTTACCACTTCGAAGATTATCCCCAGCATCATGGCTTGCTTTACAAGGAGACATTTGATATCAAGAATCACCATTGATACATGTATCTATTTGATTTTATTTTATCGTTTCCCGTAAGAATATAAGCCATTATTATGCTCTTTCATGAAAACATTTATGGGTCCATGATATAGATAATATTTTAACAATCTTATTTGATAAGGCAGTTAGTATTTTGATAATTGTATATAGCGCTTGGTTGAGATCTACTTGCTTGTTCCGTTTCCGAAGTAATATTGTGAGACGATTTTGCATAATTTTTTGTTTTGGATGAAACTTTGGTTTATACAGTAGAAATTGCTATTCAGAACCAATAAAAACTTTTATATTGACAATAGGTTGCTTTTTCTGTTCTCACACGGTCGAAGAAGGGAAAAAATAACATTAAAATGCACTTTAAATAAACAGGAATCTTTTAAATCGGAAGATGGTACTATATTTACAAGAAGGTACCGAGAGAAAAAGATGATGCATGCGAGAAAATGACGAAATCAGGAAGTTATTAAGTTCTTTTCGGAAATACGGACTGTACAAAATGAGCGATACATCCGGGAAAACGATGCATGCGGGAACGATAGGTCGAGGTTCCACTGTATTTTTTTAAAATCCTTATGTAAGACATTATAATATCATATTAATTATGAAACTTGTATTGCTATATTACTATTATACCTTTAAATATAATACAACTAGTATAAAGGCCGTCAATATGACGAGCTATCTTTAGTTAAACTTAAAATCGTTGCCTCTCTCTCTCCCTCTCTCCCTCCCTCCCTCTCTCTCCCTCCCGTCTCCCCCTCACTCCTCATTCCCCCTCCTCCCTACCTCACTCCCCCACACTCTTCCCTTCCTCCCTCCCTCTCTCCTCCCTTTCCCCACATCTCTCCCCCTCCCATCGTACCCCTCTCTCTCCCTCCCTCTCTCGTATTAAAAGCATCCAAAGCACGCTTACACCCATAAGGATTGAAAAAAAAAATACAGTGGAACTCGACCTATCGTTCCCGCATGCATCGTTTTCCCGGATGTATCGCTCATTTTGTACAGTCCGTATTTCCGAAAAGAACTTAATAACTTCCTGATTTCGTCATTTTCTCGCATGCATCATCTTTTTCTCTCGGTACCTTCTTGTAAATATAGTACCATCTTCCGATTTAAAAGATTCCTGTTTATTTAAAGTGCATTTTAATGTTATTTTTTCCCTTCTTCGACCGTGTGAGAACAGAAAAAGCAACCTATTGTCATTATAAAAGTTTTTATTGGTTCTGAATAGCAATTTCTACTGTATAAACCAAAGTTTCATCCAAAACAAAAAATTATGCAAAATCGTCTCACAATATTACTTCGGAAACGGAACAAGCAAGTAGATCTCAACCAAGCGCTATATACAATTATCAAAATACTAACTGCCTTATCAAATAAGATTGTTAAAATATTATCTATATCATGGACCCATAAATGTTTTCATGAAAGAGCATAATAATGGCTTATATTCTTACGGGAAACGATAAAATAAAATCAAATAGATACATGTATCAATGGTGATTCTTGATATCAAATGTCTCCTTGTAAAGCAAGCCATGATGCTGGGGATAATCTTCGAAGTGGTAAAAAAAAAAGGCCTCCTGATACAGCGATGACAAATTAATCTTAAATAATAAATGCACTTTCTACTTGCTACATCAAAACGTGAGCTTAACGGCCTGTAAATACATTTGAAAAGACCTGATGCTATTGATTCTAATGAAATCTGGCATGTCCAAAGTCATCAAATGTGTGTAACTGGCGGAATATCTCCATTATAAATGTATTTGATCATTTTTATTTTATTTTTTAATTTTAAATCGGTAACAATATTGTTAATACTATTCTTGCTTATAAGATGGCTATGGGCAATGTAATTTTTTCTCTAGTGTCTTCGCGAATTCGATTACAATGAAGAAGCCAAAAATTTTGTGGGCCTCGGAGGTCTTGTTATTCCTAAGGTTAAATAGGTTAAATTTGACGATTGCCTTTAATTAAAATATAATAATATTAAAGATCAGACCTGCCGATTCCCATTCAACCTGAAGAGTTCCCTATGTTGTCCTCCACGTTCTTTAACCCTTTCGACACCAACGAGCTCCAGTAGAGGTTAAAATATTCCTATGGGGCAATATAAGGAAAAATCATAGCCCGAAGAGTCCATATTCCCCGCCGGACACGACATATTTGTTACGCTTTCGTCGTAGTTGCATCACATTTTACGAATGACATCATATAAATAAAATAATTTTCATAAAAAAAAGTCTCGAATTAAATACTTATATAGCTGGCCCAGGGGCTATGCAACCAAAGTTTACATTTTGACATTTCATGCAGTGAGTAGCGTTTACGCTTGGACCGATAGAATTTTGAAATTTCGGACAATCGAACTTCTAAGCTCGTTTTATCGTTAGAAAAGCTCTCGAAATCTAAATAAGTAAGGAAGGAGCTGCTGAAGCAGACAGCAAATGGCGTTTTTTTATTTAGACGAAAATGCGGACCTTCACAAGAAAACGTTTAAGCAATACAGAATACTGAATCTAACGACGAAAAAAACGAAGTGTCTATCTGCTTTCGTTTAGGAGTTAGTGCGTCACACAGACACACGGACCTCCAAAAGGTAACGTGCACAACGAGATGGAATGCTAAATCGATTGGCGAAAAAACGTTCGTTTAAGAGGAGCTAGCGCCTTAAACATACAAGGACACACAGAACGCATAGGCAAATTTTTTAAAATAATAAACTTTAAAAAATAGAACTGGTAGTGAATAGATGGAGATAACTTAATTAGAGAGCCTAAGGTAAATAACGACCAATCAGACTTTGAAAAATTATAAACTCCAGCATTCAGAGATGTATCTTCCCACTTTTGCTATGTGTCATATGAAAAGAAAATATTAAATGATGCTTCAAGGAAGCTTATTAACAACTAGTAACATTACGGAAAATTGTGCTCTCAGAAGCGCATTAAACTCGTCGATAAATTTTACCCTGTAAATAAAACCGGCAGATATAAATAACTCGAAGAAGTTAATTCGTATTTAGTACTTTTTATTCTGCGACATTTTTTCCCAAAAATAAAGTAGCGGACATCGACGTTTAAAAAGAAAAAGCGAGGTTCTATAAGCTTTTTCCAGCGGCTCCCGCGCGTCTATTCCTGCCAGCAAACCCTCACGCAATACACGCACTTCAAAACGCCGCTTATTACTGAACCTCCACCAATAGGTCACTCGTTGTCGACGGACGGACTGCCCTTTGATTCAATTATGATACGAAGGCCTCGACTGTTTTCAATCGTCGGTTATCAGACGCGTGGATGCACTCACGGCCAGAGATACGCGTGCCCCAAACTATGACAACATCTTGCCCGGCCTTTCCGTACCTCCCACTTCACTCCCCCCCCCCCCCCCCCCCCCGTCACTCCTCCCCCCCCTCGCTTCGTGATTCTCGCTCACCGCATCGAGCTGGACGTTTTATGCGTGGTACGGTAAAACTAAGTAGAACATGAAGTGAGCCTGCGAATATTGCCAAGAGTGACCTGTCTCTCAGTAAGCTGCCCAAAATCACTATGCACACGAACACACATACGCATATATATATATATATATATATATATATACCCACAATGGCATAGGCAGTATTTTCTCAAGGGGCTGTTGATGGTCCAGGAATTAGGTAGTAATTGTTAGTATTCATGAACACGAATAAGTGAAGGACTGATATTTCGATTGCAACCAATCTTTAAGCGTTTTCCCAGCGTGTCTCATTGCACAGTTTATGTTAATCACCATCTGCATTAACGGCATGGGTTCATTCCAACGAGTATTTATTTCATGCATTTGATTAAAGTGGGATTGTTTGTAGAATATATTTAATTTTCATTTTATGATTTGTTTAAATCAAACAACGAAATTGAGACACTCTTCTACGCGTAAATACACATTTTTAATCGGAGGGAGAAATCGAACTCGTGAAGAATTACCGTGAATTTTTTTAGACTTAGTCCCAGAATTCTTCAATTTTTTAACTACGAGAAATTGTAACTATATAAACAATCGTATTATCGCCGCATTCATGTGTCCAATGACCCTGCGAGTTTTAATGCTTTGATTAAACAGTAACGCATGAGTTGTCGAACATATGATTACATTATTATAACAAAGTGCTAATTTTTAATGACTACAAATTAATTCTACATCGCGGTATAGGATAATATTTGAATGAGAAATTTTTTATTCATCTTTTGTTCGGATGTGATTTACAGGCAAAATTGAAATATTTTAAGTTTCATGCCTGAAGAAGGAGTATACACGCACGCAAACATTCCCTTTGGCTACGCTACTGTTTGTGTGTGTATGTTTATGTGTAACGCCCACAAGCATAGGTATATAGGTGTAACAAAAGTATAATGTTCTTATAGGGAAATGAGATATAACAAAATAAAACGAGAAAGTAGTTTTAATCACACTGACTATTGTTGCGAATTGACAACTGTGCCTCTTCTTTAGCAACAGGAGTCTTGCCACGCTATACACAATAATCATCAAGATCGGTAAACAGAAATATAAGAAATTTTTTCTCGTCTAATTTTGATAGATCTTATTTTTCTATGAGAACGAACCTCTGTAACACCCTGCATTTATGTTTGCTTGTACGTATGTATATGTTCGTTTTTGCTTATACGCATTTATTCCAAAATAAATACATAAAATGAACGCTACTTTTTCCCATTTTCTTACCCGATCCCTTTCCTTCATTATTTGCATTTATTTCTTTCTCTTTCCTCACCTTTATATCGATGCCCGTACAATTTTTTATGTAACTTCGCTCGTCGCGAGACTTTTGTTATTTCAGCAATCCCACATATCCGTTTCTCTCCGCTTTTCCACACCAATTTCAACTTAAGTATAAAACATTTCCATCGTGTGGTTTCGTTTTTAGAAACGTAGTAATTCATGCCTTTTAAGGAAATTCGCTGCAGCCAGCGGAGTGAATTCTTGTTTTCTTCTTCGCGAGGAAGATCTTCATCGTCTTCTTCCCATTATTAACACTTCAGAAGTAAGCGCTATTGTTCGAATTTGGGTGCGTTGGGAACTCTTCCCGGTGAAATATTTTCGTGAAAAGTACCCGGCGAAAACAACGAAAATATCGTTTCGTTTCAGCAAAAATGGAGTTTTGTTTTAATGCTACCGTTAAAGTTGTCCTTACTTTGGAGATTTTTATAAGCATTTCTTAAATCAGCAATTACGTTATTTTGATTGCAATTAACTACTTTTGTGCATAATACAACCTTCGCTCAGTGGGACAATCATTTTCTTTTATGCTTCACTTGATTCTAGATCTATCGTAATTTTTCAGTGGCAATGATACATGATAAATTTAAGAAAGAAAAAAAAATATCTGTCAAAGAAACTGTTTCATAACTGTTTCCTTCTGCAGGAATTTAACCGATTTATAAAAGATACACAACAGATAAAATTGTGTTGCTAAATATTACGAGCTATTTATTACAAGTAATGCTACCCAGTATTCTTCTTTCAATTTGTATCTGCAATGCGTTTATTTCTGTTTCAAATTATAATATATTTCGAAGTCAAACATAAAAATATGACCGATTTTCGAGCCAAAGCGTAACTGAAAATGAGCAAAACAATTAAGTTTACCGAATGAAATCCAGCTAAAAACATACTATTATTGATAGAATTTCTTCGAAAGACATAGTTTGCTCGTCTCACTGATTGTCAAGAGAAAGAAGGTTATCATTTGAGATATTGAAGTTGAGTTGATAAACGAAATTAACCGGAAGTCAAATTGTTTTCAGAGAGTTAATTTCAAAGACCCGGCGAAAATACTAATTTAAAAGTGGAGAACCATCTCCCCTTTCTCGAACCCTAATACCCATTCCATCCCATTTCCCCACCATCACCCACCCTCCTTCCCCTCTTTAAAACAGAGCCACTTGTTCCCATTCTCGGAAATAAAAAATAATACTCCCCCACTCCTATCCAACTCCTACGCCGTACTCCTTCCACCCAACCCAACCCACACCCCCCCCCTTTACGCCTCCCTCTCATCCATCCCCTCTTCCATAACCCTCATACCTCCACCGCACTAACTCGCCTCCAGACACTCGTAAAACTCACGACTCCCATCCCATCTGGACACCCACCGACAGCAGTCAAGGAATTACGGCTCTGACTCCGCTCTGCCCTCCCCCCCTTCTCCTCCCCCCCCAATCTCCTCGCTCCACTGCCTCCCTATAAGCTCCCCTCAAACGCCACCCTCCAATTCACTCCCACAAATGACCCCGACAGCGAAACTTTCAACAAGCGGTCGACCTCTCTCTCTCTCTCTCTTTCTATCTCTCTCTCTCTCTCTCTCTCTCTCTCTTTCTATCTCTCTCTCTCTCTCTATCTCTCTGGCCTGTGCGTTTAAAATCCCTCCCCTAGCTCCAACACCACGTTAGATCACTTACGAAGGCGTCACCAAATACTTTAGATTATAAGGTATTGAACAATCAGAACGTAAAAGATAGCGGGGTGTTTAACTTGGGTGCGTTTAAAAAATGCTAGAAGGGTGTTAAGTGTTTTTAAAAATTTTTTTTTTGTACCTTTGAGAGTGGATGCGATCTTTCGTTAAGTAAGAATCCGTTTATTTTTTTTAAGTATCAGTTTAATATGTATTTTTCTTTGAGTTTGTACCGCTGAAAGACTTCTCCTACGCTTATGCGTTTAAGTTAACGTTGAAGTCGTTTTAAGCGTTTGTCAGGCGTCCAGTTGCACCATACGTACATTGCGTAAAATCTCTGTTAGCTTGTTACGCAGTCTGCCAAAAGAACGAAATTTTACTCCTCATATTCACAGAAATATAGTAAAACCGTAGCTTCACTGTTAAATGCCTGAGAGCTTGGAAAAATCGTCAAATCCTAGCTTTGTGGATTACTTATTTTACAGCGGGGGTTTTCATACTGTTCCACGAAATTCTAGGGTTCGAGTGAGGATGTGACAGAAAACCATTCGCGTTACATCCTCGAACCACGAACTCATGATCAGGGTTCCGGGGGATTATTTTTTTTAACGTAAGGGGTTTCGTAACTTCAGTAATTTTGAAAATCCCTTTGTATTACGGCGCCGAAAAAAATCTCAATTTTAAACAATAACAGAGTTTCGAAGTAGTTATTCCCGTGTCATCTTTGAAAGAATATCCTCAATTTGAGTTTAAATTTACCTCTCCAAATGCGTTACGGTCGAAAATAAAGGAGTCCGTAAAACTGTCCAAGCAATATCATAAATTTTGGCGCCTCCTTTTATATTTTTATGCGATAATCGTCCCTCTTATTTCAACCCGTGACCTAGTCCATCTTGCATCGTCTTCATGCTCATTTATAACCGTCCGTTTCTTATTAACTCCGCTCCCGCTTCATCTACACGAACTATTACCCTCCCCCCCCCCCCCCCCCCCTCTTACCCTCCTCGCCCCCACCCCGCCCCCTCACAAACCCACAACCTCTTAAGGAATGCAAACACTCTCTTATCCCTCGCTGGAGATTGTGCTTACGCATGGCTTCAGGCCCTCAGACGGAGGAAGTCCGGAACAGCTTAATTGACGGACACGCCGAAAACTCTTATTCAATTAACGCTTGGGATTTTTTCCGAGTAATTTATTTTCTCCGTGACCCTTTTTATTGAGATGCTGAAAAACTTCTCGGTGTTTTGGCGAAAAAATAGAATTGTGTTTGTAAAAAAAAATTGAAACGATTAAGCATTTTAATAAATCTACGATTTACGGTTTTTTCGAAACTGTCGAATTTTAAATGCGGCTTCAGGATGAATTGTATGCGTGGTGTTCTAGTTTTTTTATGGTTGAGTTTTATACTATCTGATTTTCTACGTTTCATTCCTAACTATAGTCCATAAATTATGTAATTTGACAGCTCGAATTGGCACTTTGGAGGAGGTTGAAGCATAAAATTTTTGTCTTCCGAGGTGAATGTCATTTTCCCCCTCCATTGTTATCGTTCAAAACGGAATTATCGACCTTGCCTCATATTTGGAATCCAAAAGATAATTTAAATGGGTGTGATGTTAGAATCTGTTGTCGTCTAATCACCTCTGATGACGGTTCTTCCTTGTTTGAAATGTTCACATTGTTTTCTCAACTTCTTAGTAGCTATTTCGGGGATCTAAACTTATCAGTTATCTACTTTTGCATTTTAAATTTTATTTCGGCCATTAATTTAACTTCCGAAATAATTAGACAAATAGAATCTGTTGAAAATAACGTATTCATTTTCGCTCGATGTTTCTTAAGAAATAATCTTTTACGATGAACGCTTTATCATATAATGCTACTTCGCATTTATCGCATAAATCTCGACACGCATCGAATTTTCCCGTATTTTGCAACTCAAACTCGGTAAATAAATCGATCCCTCTAATTTGACCAAGTTTAAATATATATTGCGAATGCTAATCCATCGAATGAAATAGTTTGGAGGAATGGACGAGGTCGTAAACTCTGACTTTCTAAGCAAAATAATTCTGATATGTAACAAGATAAGACAGTAAAACTGGTAATGATAATAAGGGATTATAACCTATCAAGCTGTCTTTTAACGAAAGGAGTAACGCCGCACAATTCCATCGGGTGGGTAAATGGCGAAAGAATTATTTGGCTACTACAATTTCGACTTTCTTTCTACTACTGAGTATATTCATTATTGAATACAGGTAGACCCCGATTTACGCCGGGGTTACGTTCCACCACCTCAGGGTCGTTAGCTGAAGCGGCGTAAATCGAGGAATAATTATAATGTATTTAAATGAGATAGGTTCCTTCACTAAGAAAATTGAACCATAAGAATTAATATAAATGCTTTTTATTTAAATATTTCTTTTTATTTTGTAATTGTGAGATATAAATAATATTTTTAGATAAAATCTAAGTAATAAAATAAAAATTTAACTTACTACATCGGTTATGTAGAGCCATCTTTGGAGTATGTAGTAACGCCACTGTCTGCCCCCTTTGTTATGTTCTTTGACAGTGGTGGTGGATTAATGGGATGGGCCTGGTGGAAGGTCGTCTGGGTCGAGTTGTTCTGCAGGTCCTTTGTCCTTGGAAAAGAACTGCATTAATGACGTCTGCTGAGTATTTCTCTTTCTCTCTTCTAACATATTATAGTAGGGCTTCAATATGTTAGTAACAGCTCTTTGGATGGAAGAGCTGCGTTCCCAGTCTGGGTCATTATCACATAGAGTTTCACAGCCTGTTTGTATTTGTGCCAAAGCTGATTGAAGTGTCTTTGTGGTGAGGCTTCTAATTGGTACAATCTCCTGCTCTTCCCCTTCCTCCTTAGAGTTCTGTTTAGCCTGTTGTTCAGCCAGCGCCTCTAAGTCCTCCTTTGAAAGAGGCTCACCATGGCTTTATAGCAACTCACTGACATCATCAATGTCAACCTTGTCAAGGCCAACATCCTCAGCCATCCGAGTGACATCTTCAACCACTGCTGAAATTGGCTCAAACTCATGAAAGTAAGACATCGCATCAGGCCACAATTTCCTCCAAACGCCATTCATGCATGATTGTGACACTTCTTTCCACGCTGTAGCAATGTTACTAATGGCCTTAAGGATGCTGTAGCACCTCCAGTAGTCCCTCACAGTCACTGAGTCAGATGCCTGCACTGCCTCAACAATCCCTTTGAAGGTCGTACGTAAATAGTACGCCTTGAAGGTCGCAATAACGCCCTGATCCATTGGCTGCAACAGTGAGGTGGTGTTGGGTGGCAAATAAATGACCTTCACGTTCAGAACGTCGTTAGGAATATCTTCAAGGTTGGCTGGATGACCTGGAGCATTGTCGAGGACTAAAACAACTTTGTTGGGCAAGTTGTTTGCTGCACAAAATTGGGCCACCTCTGGACAAAAGTACGAAGTGTACCATTCACCAAATAGGGTTTGGGTCACCCACGCCTTCTTATTAGAGCGCCAGAAAACAGGAAGTCGAGTCTTCACAATGCCCTTCATAACACATGGATTCTCGGAATGGTACACTAACATCGGCTTTAACTTAAACATGCCTGATGCATTACCACCCAGAAGTAATGTAAGTCGATCTTTTTCAGCCTTAAAACCAGGGACAGAGCTCTCTTCACAGGCTATGTACGTCCTACCAGGCATCTTCTTCCAGTATAGCCCCGTTTCATCAACATAAAAGACCAAGTCAGGGGCGTAGCTGCCTCCGTCCATTAACTTTTGGAATATGAGCGGATATTCCTCAGCACCTGCAATATCGGCGCTAGCCGTTTAACCAGTAATTTTCACATTGTGAATTCTCGTCCGGTTTTGGAACCGGAAAAACCAGCCCCTGCTAGCCTAAAATGATTCAGTCCCTCCCAATTCCTCATTAATTTCTTTGGACAAGCTTCTAGCCTTATCCATAACCACTGCCTGTGTTGCAGGAATGTTATTTTGGTTTAAATCATCTATCCACAGCACTAATAACTTCTCCATCTTCTCCATTATCTCACTCCTTGAATAAGTTGTCCTAGAAACACTTACATTAACAATTGCTGTATGTGACTGCTTGATTTTCTCAGCATTATTCATAATGGTCGTAAGAGTAGAAGATGCTAAGTTTAAGGCCTTGCACACCTCTGAACGCCGCACACCAGATTCCATACGACGAATAACGTCCAATTTCACTTCAATCTTTAGAGATTTGCGGCTTTTTTTTAACATGTGCAGGCACAGATTCACCACTCCGCTTAGAAGACATGGGTGCACAATTTATTTAAAGTAATAAGGCACTAATGAACACAAGAAAGTATTAAAATTTAAGGCACAGCTCACAACACGTGCACACTAGCGGACGAGAAGTAAGTAAATGACGCTGACACTACCGTCGCAGAGGTATCTGTTTCCTCTGCTGCGTTTACGCTTGCATTTTCAAAAGCAGAACGCATCAAGCCTGCCAGTCGTAATTCTATATACCACCACCATAAGTGATTCTGTTTTGCTGCAATCTCATGTTTTAAAATAGTAAGTTACGCCTATTAATAAAAATATACATTCATTCAAAGTTGTCAAGCTACTTTTGAATCACCATGTATTTTTAAAATTTTTTTTTATTTTTTCTTTATAATTTTAAAAGGGCGTTAATTTGAAACGGCGTATAATAAAGCGTCGTAAATCGAGGCCTACCTGTATACTCATAGTATATGATCGAGAAAAATGGCACGTATGTAATGTATATGTTTTGAACGGCCAGGTGTCTCCTTCTTCTTCTCAAGGAAAATATCCGCGCGAACTGCTACCAATAACCCGCAAACTCATCCGTGACGTACTTCTGAGAGGGTAAGACGTGAAAGGGAGTACGCGTTTGTTGTGATAGACGTCGCTGCTTTTCACTCCGCGCGACCGTCTCCCCTTCTTCCCCTTAATACGTGAACCGCATCGAAAGATCGTAAAAACAAAGCACGTTTCTCCGTCTTTCACGTCTCAAATAACGTCTTTTGAAGGTTAAAAAAGACATCTTCGACCCTGAATCCTGTTCCATTCTCCGCACTTTCTTACTCAAAGACCCTTCCCCATCCGCGATTTAATGACAACATCATCGGGTAAAGTCAGTGTCAAAATTGCACCCGTTAAGATTTCGAGCTCGATTTACGTCCATGCAAATACGAACTTCGAAACGGTTTGACGTGAAAACAACTGACAAACATTTATTTTCGTCGTAGATCGGGATGAAGGGTTTTTATAGTCATTATGGTTTTTATGGTTAACGTAATGAAAAAATTTCAATTTGTTGAGGTTTTTACAATTAGTAATGATAAAAAATTATAAGAAATATGGTACGGAGCAGAGAATGCGAGCATGTTTTATTGCTTCGCTTAAAATAGCAACATATAATCCAAAAAAATCTTTCTCTCCCAAATAACGAATAATTATTGTTATCCATAATTAATTTCGACTTTAAAAAAATGAAATTCGTGCGTCCTAACTAATGACCTATAGCCCTTTGAATGTTCAATTACGAAACTTTAATTCATTTTCTCACCATATACATTATCAAACAAAACACTTCTTTAAATTTTAAATCACTGACTTTAAAATGTCGCCGTGACTTTCAGATTATAATACTAATCCAAACGTGATTATATAAGACATATTACTTTTGCTGTGAAAACTCTTATCGGTGTAACGTTGTGGAGATAACTTTGGAATGTCTTCGAAACACGACGTTGACTTTCTTTTTCTGCGATATCTATACATAACATTAGTATTTAGCGAGAAAAAGCTGTTATAAAAAGGCAGATGAAATGCGACTTCGCATTGGTGGTAGCGATTTGAAGGATAATAAAACAATATTATCTTTCAGTCGGATTACTGATTTCCAAAACCACAAAGAGCGATCAAATTTCGGGAGATACACCGCATAAAAACCGTACTGAACGTGGGTCACGGATTAAACTCTGCGCGCAACTCTTCAAGTCTTTCGTAATAATGATTAAAAAATCTCGACACATCACGGAAAAATCGTCAACCAACTGCGCAGAATTTTTAAACAAACTCAGAACACAACATTTTGTCACGCTCGTTACCAAATACTTGACGAAAAAGTGCTGCGCTGCTTGAACAACAGCTGATGCCCAACGATATGTGAAATTATAGGAATTAAACGAAGCAATTTCTTGAGTGAAAAAGAGCCATTGTTGCGAGGTATCCCTGGTTCGTTTGTTCGTGTAGGTAGTAACATCGACTTTTTGAGAATAGAAAAATCCCTGCTATGCTTTTTTTTTCGAATCCTTTCCCTCCGGTTCTTTCTTAAGCAATGCGGGATTTGATTTTTTGTTCACAGCCAAAACTCAGGGGTTGTCCTTTTCGGATTAATTTATTACAGACTAGCAAATATACCCGGCGTTTCTCTGGTTTTCAAATCAAGACAAAAAATTGAGAATAAATGAAGTATTTAAACCAGGTTAATTTCTATTGTAATGCTTCTTGGTATACAATATTTCTTGTCTTCCCATCTTTTGCCCAAATAAACAATTTTTTCCCGCATCCTACTCTTGACGTGGCTATCTTGTCCATGGGCAAAGCAGTCGTTCGTCAAATCGACACCTGCAACTTTAAATGACTACCCTCGTGCTTTGTTATGGCAAAGACAAACCGGATTGGAAATGCAGTCTTTTAAATTGAGTCGTTGTTTCTGGTGATATCAACGGTATTCGAGGTATAAAAGCCTCTTGGCCTTTTGCAATTCCTGTTAAAATAGTAGACTCAATTGTGTATGGTCTCAGTATTTTAACGCGCAATCTTGTTCCGTTGCATAACCTTGGAGCATCCAAATTTCTCGTTAGTATGATTGGTAAGTTCTCCTTTAGCACCAATTTCTTTGCCGGCATTCCACTTATGTTTAACGAATTTGGAAACTCACATGGATATTGAACAGCGTCGTTATCGTCTACTATTGAGTCAACTGCTATAAAGATACTGTTTCTCCTAGTAATTGTTCCTGAATTGCGTAATTTTGTGGCATCAACATTTTCGTTTCATGGAACAAGGATATAGCGCTTTGTAACAAATGTTTTGGAAGTTTTAGTTTTCGAGTACCTGTAATGAATTCACGACATTGCAGAATCGTTCAGGTATTTTGATTGTATCGGAATTTAGTTCAGGTCAGAGTGGGATAAGGAAAAAGGGAGGGAGTGAGAGGAAAAGTGAATGAGGGAAAGAGTTAGGGAGAGAGGGAATGAGGAGGGAGGGAAGTAGAGATGGAGGGAGGGGTAGGGTGGGGTACTTCGTTATTCTATTGTTTTATTTCCATATTGCTGTGAATGCAATTATTACGTTATGTGGTGTTTCCGAAGCTGAACAAAATTTCGTAAGATCAAAAGCTCGTAAATCGGGAGATTTTTGTGCCAATAAACGCATCGAATGGTCTTTATTAATTTAGTTATCAAAGACGCAATTAGGCTAGAGCTAAGTGCCGACGACTGCTGCAGTTGTGGACATTAATTAAAATTATTCTAAACTTGCACATATTTTATATATATACATATATATATGTACTTGCAAGAATTACTAATTAATCTGTAAACAAATACAATAATACATAATTTAGTACTTATACAACTCAATTATTACCTTTTTTTAAATGGAGTTTAAGAGTTTTCTAGATTCGAACCGACACTCTTTTTACGCGGAGTTTATTTTAATAGGTTGACCTCAGTTTCTCCAAATTTGTCCCCGTCCGTTTTTTTTCGGAATCGCTCACTTTTAACCGCTACAGGTCATTCGTTTTTCTTCGGAAGGAGTTAGAGATGACGCGATGATTCGTGCATTACGGCCTAAGAAGATGACGTGCGTACGGTCGCTCGGGACGCTCTCCTCTTTCCTTTTCGTCACTCACACACATCCGTCTCGCGACCGCACTTCCGTGGAAGTTCGAAGACATGGGGACATTTAAGAACCACTAAAAGTAAAAAAAAAAAGCTCCGCCGCTCTTTATTGCGAAGGATTCCGAATTTCTGAAAAACGTGAATGAGGAATTCTGACGCTCTTTTCACGAATCCGCCCAAAAAAAATCGATCGTTTCGGTCGAGGAATGGGGAATCGCGCAAAAAAAAACCTCCGGTAAACTGGATGTTTAAAAAAATACGACTCTAATAATACTCCTAAGGATGACAGAAATATTTCGAGATACCTACCGAAACTTGTAGGGTTATACGAATTCATTTTAACGCGTACGAACGTGAAAATTTTCCGCTTCGAACCGTCGAAAATTCGAGTTATAAAAGTTCGAGTTATCTAGATACGACCGTACGTGTTTTCTAGTTAGTACGTTCGTCTAACGTCTATTCGCCTACCTTGCTTTTCTTCTACTCCAGACAACCCAGCTGACACCTCACCACCGCCAATGTAAAGTTACTCTATCCTTCTTCCCAACGCTTCAAAATCTGGAAAATTAAAGGGAATTATAATTTAATAATAGGTTGGTACAGTAATTTAAAAAAACTACTTTTAAAATTTTTTTTCAGATATTTATGTTTCATAAATCCACGTTGTTCATTTTTTTAACTCAACGGTATTCGCTCGGTAAGAGAGGATCATAAGCTTCTCAAATGTAACCTATTCCTTCTCCCTATGTAATTAATACCCAGGATACTATAAAAACAAGTGATATTTCTCGTGGATACAGAATTTTCGAGGTTATTGCTGTATCGCATATACTAGTCGGTTGGTGAGAGTAAGCTCGAATGAGAGACGAGTTCGTCAGTGAATTCCCTCGTGGCTGATATCAAGCTTATTCTACCCACTCCTAAATAAGGGGAAGCTGATACAGAAGAAAAAACCTCTAATTGCGTTAAGTTGATCTCTCAAATCTCTTTTCTGTCCTCATCCTAGTTGCAGCCATAACAAGTACACCGTTTCAATCGTTAAAACCGGTTTACCTAATCACTGTTCGCTTATACACAATTTATGTTCAAAGCGAATTTGAGTCAGTTATGTTGTATATTTGAATATGCGCAATGCGAATAATCAGGCTTACTGTATTAAAACATCTGTTTCAAAGATTTATCGAAAGGAAACACCATACAAGAACAGGCGACCGTTTTCAAAAACTCTATATAGGCATCATGTTTAAAGAGACATCCGAATAAACCTAGGGTTTTAATAAAGATCTTTTAGAGTTTGGCAGGACATATATTGTGAGGAAAAGTTTACATTAATTAAACGCCGTGTGCTTATTTTCTTGACTCGAACTGTAGGGGCCACTGTACGTTTAGCAGTCGAGTACACATTTAAAAATGCTTCATGTCTGAGCCTCATTTAATTAAAGCGCTATAGTAATTTGGAACCTGGAACGTTTGTGTGAGTGTTCAGATAGCCCTTTTAATGACGTTTCAAGTGGTTAGACATTTCATTTTTCCTTTGTCAGCACTCGGGTCAAAATATTAAATACAATATTCGCGGGCGATTCCGTTCGTAATCAAAAAGCGAGTATTAGTTCGTTATGCGAACTTTGGCTTTAACGGCACCTATGTTCATCTATTATACCTGTAGAATCTATATCCTATTTTTTTCGCAAAAGGACCTAAATGTGCAATTCTTATTTTTCCTTCCGAACGGCTGAGTTTAATATTTTGGATAGAATTGTCGTTCCATTCATCAATTGAGATTGAGAACTCTTATATTTTTTAAATACATATTTTCTTACGCGAACTTGAACCTCGACTGTACGGACGCTCAATTTACGTGCCTAATACATATCATATTTATTTCATAAAATGAAGAAAATACGCATTTATAATTTTCACCCTGTAAGGACTGCATACAAATGTTGAGTAAAATTTTTTCGATTCTCGTTTTGTTTAATTTCACGGGTACTTTAGCCTCTAGAGAATATATTTCCTATTTCCTTCAAATTGTAACTTTTTTGACGAAACGGCGAAAGCGATTAATTATTCGAAAAATATTTCGTACGCAACAAATCGGCCCATGAAATTGGTCAAAATATCTTAAACAGTCGACGCTTGATATTTCTTCCCCGGGGATTTCAAAAAACGCAAACGAAAAATACGCCACGTTGGAAAAAGTAAAATAAGGAAAGGATATGAAATCCTTCGGATATTTTGATCGAGAAAAAAGGTTTTCTTCCCTTTATATTTCCCATAGTTAATATCTCCGCCCAACGACGGCATAGCCGATCCCAATCAAAAGAAAAGGAATCCGCGCATTTCCGAGATCGCTCCTTCTCGACTTCCTCCCTCCGCCTCCTCTCCGACCTCCCGAGCCACCTGAAACCGCGAGTCGTTGGGGGAGGGGAGGAGGGGGAGGTCTACTCCGGAGGGGTGGGGGTCTCCCCGTCTCCCCCATTGGTTCGCCGCCGTCCCTAATCGCTCCGCCATTGGTCCGCGTCGTAGGGGTTCCCCTCGACGGCACGGGGCGGGGCGAGGCGGCGGTTGTTGGAAACCCACGCAACAATCGACTTTAGACTTAACAGTGTTGTCTCAGGAACGGTCGAACGTCGCCCGTTGACGCCTCTTAGTTTCGCGCATCTCGTATCCCTTGCCTGTTTTTAAATCGCTTTTATCTTTTCCGATTAACCTCCGTGTGTGCTTGTTGTGTGTGTACGAGTGTTGCTCAATTCGGCGAAAAGCCTTCCGAAGCGTCGTCCGTTTTCATTATTTTTAATCGTGAGAATTTTTTTTTTTTTGAGTTTGGTGTTAGGTTAAGGGAGGACGTACCCTTACGAGTAATAACAGAGGGTCGTTTGTGCGTGGTAGGGGCGTGTATATTTCCGTTGGGAGGGCGTTCCGCCTCTCCCATCGACGGCGTCGTCGTCGGCGTCTCGGAGGCGTGCCTTCGTGTGTCGCCCGGTGCGGTTCGTGGTAGCGGCTTGGTCCTACGGTCGCGGACGCCGGCGCCCACATGTTCGCTGCGCCGTGCCTCCTCGCGCGTCACCAAATGCAAGGGTTCCAAGGTAATTATAGAGAGTTAAAAACTTATTTCGGTGTTTTTTGTTTTTGCTGCCTTGATAAGTAAGTCGTCTATGCTTCCGTTTGAGCACGCCGCCTGTCCACCGGTGGGTGTTTCTTTGATCGCGGTGTCATTTTCGTTTGATTATATCGTATTTTTACGTCTTCTTAAGTGGATGTATACGTATACTTGTGCAATGCCAAGTTTTATCCATGTATAATCCATCGTCAGTCAGTTCGATACTTTCAGCAGTCGTGTCAGAATCGCTATAGTGGGCGCTAGTTATGATTTTCTATTTCTACGTCTAATTTGAATTTCGCTGAAATATCGTCATTCTCCGTTATGTCCATCGATTTAAATTAACAATATTCTAGTCTCTAATGAGTTCCGCGAGTGCTGAAATGTTTGACTTCTACCCTATGATTTTCAAAATGTATCATTGAAGCTGCGGGATAAATTTTCCTACCATGTAATACGTTAATTTATTTTTCTTTACTTTTCCCGTTGGGGAATCGTAGTCGGTGTAAAACATCATAACATTCGTCCCTCATTTTACGTCATTCAAGTCATATGTCGTTGCAGTGAAACTCGTCAGTTTAAAACGCAAGATCGCTGAACTCTGCAGCACGCTCTCACACGCACTTATTTCTTTGGCGTCGTTTAAAGGTTACGCTCAACCACAGTGAGGGCCAACTTCCTTATTCTAGGCATGAACGACACTATTGTGATCCTAAGGGCAGATATTTATCCCTCGCGCTGTTTTTATTTCATTAGTATCCTACGTAATTAACACGAACTTTGATTTATTTTGGTTCTCATTTCATCTACCCAGACATAAACATGAAAACCCGCATTTATATACAACGGTCATCATTTCTAAGAATGCCATACTGAGCAGAGTGGTGGCCATGCAGAAACAACACCCCCCAAAATTAATTAAATTATAACAGTTAGATTAAAGTGTATACTTCGATCTTATCATGCCGACCATAACGACTGTATCGTCTGAGACGACTTGGGGCATGATCAGATATTTATTTAACGAAACCTTAGATTGATTTATTATTAAATTTTCGGTCTTTCTAGTTAATGTAATGCATGATGTTCGCATTGAAATCACTATGTTTACCTTAGTTTTATTTTCTTTATATTTTCCTGTAAACTGCATTTAAAGTGTGACGAATACAAAATATTTTTAAAAGTTGAATAGTGATTCTTCGGCGAAGAGTTTTAATAATCGATATATAAGCGTCAATTTATATAATCAAAAACTTCCGTCATTGTTCATATTTACATTTTTTTAAATATTGACGTTACAGTTGTACGTTCTTGGTCGAAAAGAGCAAATAAGATTCTAATCAGCCGAGATTTGTTTCTCAGGAAAGATTTTGGATATTACAGGTGTTATCAGCTGAATTAATTAATTAATTTACAAAATTCAGATCACTTTATCATCTAGAAGGTTTTTTGGGAAACTGCATACCACGTACAAATCCAAATGTAGCCGCACACCGATATTTATCGTCCGGGGTCAGAAAACGACAATTTCTTTTCTGGGTGTCGTGACCATGCGTGTCGAACGTGTTTGCGTGCGTGAATAAATACGAATTCTACCAGAATGTTCGAAAAAATTCCCCACGATTAAAACCAATGCGGTTAAAATAAAAATGAGGAAATATTTCAATTCGCGTATGTGAATTACTATGATTATTGTAGGTAGTTATATAATGTGACATTTATTTTTAGACATTACCTATTTTCCAAAAATAATATTTTCAAGGAAGTGGATGTAAAATGAATTTAAAAAATATATTTTCTGTAGTTTTTATTCTTTTTTTCCTTACTGAAAAACAATAAATAGGTATTGGCAAGTTCATTATTGATAGAATTTCACGTCCATATTATTTCTATAAAAGCTAGCTATATACGTAATGGGAAGCGGAGTTGACTTACGCATAAAAACATTCCAGGGATTCCTTGAGAGCCATATATTAAATGATCTACCTAGGAATGTTGTAATCTTTGAATGATGAAAGACGCGAGTTACGCTGCACGTGTCGGTCTTTTACTTTTGGCGATTTAATACCAATGCATTTCTTGCGTTATGGCGTTTTTATCGAGGTTTCGAAATAGATCACGAAACATTTTATTATTCAGGACTCGTAACGTCGAGATAATAGCTGCACATTTTCATTGCTATCCTCTTAGAACAATATTATGACAAACAAAATCTCGTTGCGTCTCTCTCTCCAACACGCCGATGGATTGGTGCGAATTATTCTGAAGATAAAATTCAAGGCTGGTAGGAATTTGAAAACAATATCAACAAAAAACAACTCGTTTCGAAACAATGGCCGAAGATAACTACTCCAACCATAAACAATCCTGTGTGTGGTTATATAGTTGACTACATTAGGCGTTACTACGTTTTTTAAAGAGTTAGCTATTGGTTTTTTAAAGACAGGTATCCCTCGCCTTTCGAGGAGGTTACGTTCCACGAGAGCCCGCGAACCGCAAAACCGCGATCGGCAAGCGCAAAGAGTGATGGAGAATGAGGTTCGGTTCCCACATCTACGAGAAGTCTTAAGTCTAATTTCTTTTACTTTATCAGTGAACCTAGGACATGGAAACAAATAGTGCGCTAAAACGTGAATTAAAAAAAAGCGGACGAGCGTGAAAACTGAGAAAAAATCTCAAAAAATAAAGTGATTCATTGAATCACCGTGAATTTTGCAGCAGGTAACCAGAGCATTGAGTCGTCATTTCTCGCTCCGGTTTTCGTTCCGTTTCACTCAAAACAAAATTTCGGTTTATTTCCGGCAATCATCAGTGAACCAGTTCGGACCGGTTTTTTTGCTCCTACCTTAAATATTTTTAGAAAACTTTCAAGATCTGATTTATTAATTTACGTAATTTTCTAATTAAATCAAATACATCTTCACTTTAGCAATAGTTATATTAAAAAACTGATATTAAAACACGAAAGTAAATTATTCAAATGTAAATATTTAGTATGTATTTTATTTATTTAAGATTTATTTAGAATTGAATAACTACAAACCATACATGCGTCGCAAATGATTTCAACAGGTTAAGAAAGTGTAAGGTGAATTACAAATAAGCACGTTTCCTGCGATAGAGTATTCTAAACTTATTATGTTATGCAAACCATTCACCTCATTTTCTAATTTACTGTGCTTAGTCTTTAGCCCTAAATTTCATTAAAATCCGCTTAATAGCTACGAGGAAAAGAATAGCATTCGGATAGAAGAACGGACAGACCGAAGCTAATATGCGCTAAAGCTGGAATGCCTAATAATGAATTTTTAATATTTTAAATCACAAATCGTACTGCAAAATAAGAGGCCGCGTTGTCTCAATAGTGTCAATAAGTTGAATAAGACATTAAGTTATTTTCATTCACAATTCGTAAATCACGTGCACTGCTCATATTATAAAAACTGTAAATGCACGGCATTATTTTTTCATTCAAAGATTACATAAATGGATAAAAAATGTATAAAATTTTTATGAGGAAGAGACCCGCGGAAATTGAGTGTCCGAGAATCCAGAATGACTGAGGAATGTTTATTAACATGATACAAATTTACTATGATGGAATTTTGGAAACACACAAAGAAAACATTCATTGACACTAACTTAAAAGCAACAGCATAAATGGAAGATTCTTGAAAATAGCATTTAAAACAGAAATTTTGCGCTTGAAACTTTGCTTTAATTTCAGTGATATCATTTTTAAATACGCAAGTATTTGCATAAAAGCCACAACAATGAATTGAATTAATTTCTCACTATACCAAAAACTCTATAGAAAATGAGACTTACTTATTCCACTCTGGATGATTTATCTTTTCCTTAACGCTGGCAACACTTCGTTATTCACACCGATAAGCTAAATATTTTGATGGAAATAACAAATATACATTAATTTTTTATTCCTATTTTCAGTAACGATTAACATCCAATATAAAATTGAATTTTTCGAGTTTACAATATATACCTATTTAAAATTGCTAACCTGTAACAAAGGGCAACTAATGCAGAAATACGCACAAGGAACAAACGTGGAACAATCCTTCTTCAATAATTAGCAAGACCAGACTGATGGATGCTAGTTCATATGAAGGAATGGAAGGTTGTGGACATATGTAGCATACGAAACATTGGAAAAAAACTTCCCTTCTCCCACTATAGGCATTCATAAGGCTCAAGGAATTTTCAAATGGGTAAATTTCCCCATGGAATTTCCGGAAGTCGTTAGATATTATTTTAATGTCATATTTGTGGAACGAACCAAGGGACTTGAGGATTAGTGAACTTGGTGGGAGTTTGGACCCCATGGCGACAGGGTATGGGAGCGTGAGGGAGGCGATGACTATTTGAACATGGAGCGTTACTGAGCGGTTGGAAAATTTCGCCTTTCGCTTACACTGTTTATCCGAACTGAAATAAAGGATAAACATCGGTTTTCGATTTCGGTTCTGGTTCAACACATTTAGTTTTTTCGGTTCGGGTTCGGTTTCACTCCGGCCAAAAATATCGGTATTTTTCGGTTCGGGTTTTCGGTTCGGTTCCGGTTTGATGCCCTGCAGGTAACATACGATGTTGGTGATGAAGGTGTTTCAGCAGGAGGAACTAGACTTTAGGCATTCTGTGATTTGCAGTTGCTTTCCTTTTGTTTTTAAATTTTTATAAATTCTTCATAGGGAGATATTGTCGTTAATTATCCTCTTGAAATTTATACTCCTTTCCATATAAGGATCAACCTCCATAACTTTCTCTTTCAACTCTTCAGCCATTTTCAAGATTTCCGCTAATGTTTTCGCCGAAACATCTTGTTTCTTAGGCTCTTACATTATCTTAATTTTCGCTCTCAATTGATTGCGCGAGTTTTTCAAGTTCCGCATTAGTTAATTCTCCTTGCGGGAGATTGAGTAAATCTTCCGCTTCTTCCTCTTTTGGATCTTCAATGCCCTCTCCACCTACATTTCTAGCCACTTCGATGATCCTTTCAACTTTTCCGGGATTGCTGGGGTAGTCATTTTAATGTACAGCTTCGGACCAATGTTTCTGCCAGCAGGCATTCATTCTCGATTCCGTTACTTCGTCTATTATTGCACCAATGGCTGATCGAATGTTGAACGCATTCCAGCACTCGCGAACGGATATGGAAGTACTGATGCCCATTTCCTTTAAACTATGGTGAAAAGTTGGGCGGATATAATGCAATTTGAAGGTCGTAATGGCTCCCTGATCCATGGGTTGTAAGAGTGGAGTGGCTTTAGGCGGCAGGAGTACAACTTCGATGTCGGAATGGCCTTCAGAAAGAGAAGCTGGATGTCCAGGAGCGTTGCTCAACAGGAGAAGAACTTTAAATAGCAATTCCTTCTGCTTCGGGGACTTCATAACTTGATGGATGAATCAGTTGGCATACCAGTCATCGAAAAGTTTACGCGTAATCCATGCATTCTTATTAGATATCCAGAAGACAGGTAGATCTGATTAAATCTTCCTTTTAAATGTGCGAGGATTTTTGGATCGAAAAATTACCATCGGCTTACATTTAAAATCTCCCGAAGCATTTCCACATAATATCCGAGTTAGGCGATTTTTTTGCAGCCTCATACCCAGGAGCAGTACGTTCCTCTCTAGAAATAAAGGTTATATTAGGTATTTTTTCAATATAAGCTAATTTTATCAGCATTGAAAACTTGTTCTGGCTTATAACCTTTCGCTTTGAGCTTCAAAAATTCATTCGAAAATTTTCTATATTGCCTCTTGATCAGCTGACGCTGCTTCCCCCGATACCTTAATGTTATGCAAGTTTAAGCGGTTATTTAAATTTTAAAACCAGCCCTTTCTTGTTGAAAAAGTGGTTAAAGAATTGCCCTCTTCATCGCCTTCAGTTCCACTCTTTAAATGTTTAGATAGAATTAACGCGTTATTTCTTATTAATTTCGAGCTAAAGGGAGCAATTTTCTGTTTTATCTTCAATCCACAAAATCAAGAGTTTTTCCTTTTTCTCTATTATAGGGTCACGTCTACTCACAATAGTAACTTTAGCTCTGAACAGTGTAGCAGCAATCACACTACCTCGAATTTTTTCTTCGGCTTTTGTTATAGAACAAATCGTCGATTTGTTCACTCCATATTCTCTCCCAATGGAGACGAAACTTTCTCCTCTTTGTGATTTATTTAATATCGTGATCTTTTCACTCAATGAAATAACTTTATGCTCTCTTAGCTAATACATCACTTCCAGTTATATTACAACGTTAAGATGCCATAGCAATTTTAAAAATCTGATGAAGCCAACACGACTTTCTCCATATTTGGGGTATAGATATTTAAATTATTATGAATAGCATTATAAGGCAAAATTATTATTTCGTATCGTAGAAGAATAGCCGTCCTTATTGCCGTGAATTATATGTTGAATATGTTTACAGAATTCACCGCTAGTTGGTGGCGCTGTATACTGGAAATTTACGAATAAGTTGAATACCTCCGAAATGGATGGTTCTACGAAAATTTGTTTCAAACAAAACTTGGAAGAAATATTATTCTCTACAACTTTGGTTCTTACAAAGATTGCCAATAACGACGTTTTTAAGGAGATATTTGACGGAAACCGAAAAAACCTATTATTTATAAATAATTCCTAAACAATAACTGCTACGGAAAATTGTTACAAATAAAAGTTGTAGGAAATTACATTCTCTATAATACTTGTATCAATTTGAATATACAATATTGATGTTTTAATGGAGAAATATCACAAAAACCGAATCGGGTTTCGAATAAACCTCGACTTCCGGTAAACCGGTATTGTTCAAAAACTAAACAGCTCTTCGTGCCCATACCAAAGTGTTATATATGAAATTTGGTAATGATATGGCGAGTACTTTTCGAGTTAGAGCGCCCAGAATCACATACACACATACGTACATACACAGACATCATTCCGAAAATAGTCTAAACGTGTTCTATGGACCTCAAAACGTATTTCCGTTGATATATCGAAGTCGACTTTTTTCATGAAAACAATACTTTCTCTATACTACGTAACTACGTATATAAAGAAAGTACAAAGGGCTAAACAAGAAAAAAATAAAACAATTATCCAACAAATAAACTTTGTTACAACACAATGCTGTACTCCTCTCAGATTAATTCTTAGACAGGACGGAATGTAACGTGAAGTTCGTTCTGGCACTGACGAACGGAAACTGAAATGAATATGAAAAATTTGGTACAACATACATTGTACAAACTTTCTCATATACGTACTAATGCGTCGTTTAGTTATCTTTAGCAAGTGAAAATCGTATGAGCCTGTCTTTGGAAAATACAAATTTTTGTTAAAGTTACCCAAGAATAAACTAGCCTTATATTCATTCATTGAGAAAAATGAAATACTTAGTATTATTGTAGATGTATACTCAAGTAACTGTACGGAATTTGATCAAAATCGTAAGAGCTGTTTTTGAGAAAATCGAATTATTGTTAAAGTTGCCTAGAATAAACTAGCCTTATATTAATTTTTTGAGAAATATGAACTATACAGTATTATTGAAGACGTAGACTCAAGTAAGAATACGAAATTTGATCAAAATCGTTACACCCGTTTTTGAGAAAATCGAATTGTTGTTAAAAATGCGTAGAATAAACCACCCTTAATTACTGAGCAATGTCAACCATTTCTACATATACTCTGCTCAGTATGATAAAATGACTAAGTACGAGATTTCATTCATTTTTGCTCAACCGTTTAGGCTTCAGAGCCAGTAACAGACAGACAGACGGCATTCAAATAACCACTTTTTCGGATTCAGCGACACCTAAAACGTATATTTCCGTAAAAATCTCGCGGTAGAATTTTTTCGCGATAACAATACTTTCTCAATACTTCTTATGAGAAAGTAAAAACGGAGATTTTTCCCGTATATTTGTTGACCTTCCCACAAGCTAAGTGTTTATTGTTTCGATGGCCTACTAGTGGAGAAATTTTGCGCTTAAGGGTAAAAGCACTCTTAAGGGAGGATCCATGGTGCAAGGGGTGCAATTCACCCGGGCGGCAACCCATGCGAGGCGGCAAACACGGAGGGCGGCAACAGAAAGATCTTTCTTTTAAAAAAGCATGACGGTCAGCGAAAATTGCTTGCACGCTAGCGGCAAAGATCTCTGGAGCGGTCCTGTCTTAAGGTTTTCATGCGTGTCTTTCAAGGATGCTCGCTTTGTCTGGGGTAGTTTCCCCCCCTTTTTATTACACTTCCTTTGTCAAACGTGAGTTTTTTCAAACCATTCCTCACGAAGGCCGTCCGCTGTATTTGCTCAAGAATTTTGCGATGTCCAGCAGTCTTCAAGAAAACGATATCTCAGGATATCTTTCAGCTAAATCCTATTTCCCTCCGTGAGGAATAAACCTATATGTATGAATTTAGGTAACCCTCTTTTAATGCATGCTCACTGAACGCAATTTTGATATGACGCAATTGACATATTGTTATTTTTTTATAAAATACAAATATTTAGAAATAATATTTTCTTCGCACTGCCTTGCATTGATCTTCGTAATAACATTCACAGTCTTACGAAGGCCTTATTTTCGATATTTGAATTCTAAATTACAAAAATTATTTCCAAGATAGGAAATACTTGTGACAAACAGGGTTGCTACCAAACCGCGATCGACGAGGGATACCTACTTGTATATAAAAGGGAAACTTCAATGTTCTTAATTTTTTCTTTCGCACCGATTCTGTGATTAGATGCCTTATGTTCGAGAATATCGCATTATCGGCCCAATACAGTTAATATTAACGATCAGTCAATCAATTTTTAACGACTGCGAATAAATGTATTGCAGAAATTAATCGAAAACGACTGATAACAGTGCATTTGAGCTTGTTCCAAGTTTTCCTTTACCATTAACTCCCTCCCCCCCTCGCACATATTTCTACTACTATATCGAAATTTTACGAGCTGCATAGTAAGAGTAATTTCATTCGTAGAATAGCCGAATTTCACACTCCAACCGACTGAGGATTTACTTAGCGATAAAACTTTACACGGCACTGCAGAGGCGGATACGAATTCCACCATTCCAATGGGACAGTAAAATTGGAGCATGAAATTTTGCCGAGTTGCAACTTATAAGAGGCGTGGGGGGGTGAGATTGGAGAGGGGTAAGTGAAGGGAGAAGGTTTCGTGCGTGGTAGGGGAAGGAAGGAGAAGTACCCTGTGTAGGATTCAAGAGGTATAAGGGATAAGGGTGTAGGGGGAATGGGGGAGTGGATTGGGGAAGCAGAGGAGGGGATTTGAGTGCACCTTCGAAGGATTCCTCCCATTGATGTTTGAGAAACGAGACCTCGGGGAGCCTCCTAATTTAACGCCATGTCTCGTCGGGGGACCTCATCGACGGTCTCCTCTTCTAAAAGAGGTTGGTTCCAACTTCGATCTCGCCCGAGGCCCAATCTCGCTCATTTGTTTTCGATCGGCGTGAATGAACAAATCCTCGAAGTATTCTTGCCTATTGTTTTTATGCCTGAGCATATTTTTATATTAACAGTCGGTGATTTTTTTAAATGTGGTTTTATTACTTCAAAAGAGAGAATAGAAATAGTGGAAGAAGGTTCCTCGATCGATGCGAACTTTCCCCCCTTTTGTTTTAAATTTGTGAATTTTCTATCGGCCTCCAACTTCCCAGCGTTTTATTGTGTGATAGGTTTTACGAAAATTATACAGTTTTTCTTATGTGGTTCATAGGAATGATTTGTGGCATGATTTACGTGAAAATAAATTCACCATTATTTTTTTAAACGAGGTTATCTCTAGCTTTGTAGTTCGATAACACCGCAATATAATGACACACTTATTCTTCAGCGCTATCATATTCCATAAACAGATCCATATTAAGAGTTGAATAATATTATTTCTTCCAATGCACGAGGATATTCAAAGATTCCGACAAACAGGGAAAGACGGAATGTCGACTCTTTTACGATTTTCTGATTTTTATAAGAATTATAAGCTCGGCTTAGGAATATAAAATTTTCAATTAATTCGTCGTATTTATAGTGAAAATTTCATTAAATGCACAAAATATTTTCATCCCGACAATTTATTATTTTTGAGACAATTAAACAGAAAATAGTAGATGGGCGAATGTTTCGGGCATATCTTTCATAAATACTCTAACCGCCTGAGAGGAAGTGTGGTAAACTTCGAGGATTTAACCGTTTGATTGTAGTCTAGAATTTTACTCTTAGTTACTTTTTGTTAAACCTTGCTTTGTCAACTGTGTTATTGGAAATTTACTTGAGGCTTTGGATATGGTTTTATGACCACTTCTTTCATAGACCGATAAGATGGATATAATTCGTCGCGCGTTAATGGAATGAAGCATTGTATGCAAGTGAGATATTAATTCTGAGTAAATAAACATGAGAATATTATATGCATATGAGATGAATGTAATAGCGTTTAAGAGATAAAGATTGACCTGATAGCAAACAAATGAGGACGTATTTCAGTGCTACGTAGACATTTAGACGCGTGAATATAATATAAAAGAATCACTTGATACTCGGTGCTTCTCAATGAATGTCTTTGCGAGGAATTCCTTAGTTTTACTTCGAGAGTACCGCGGATTTTCCATAAACCGCGATCAAATTAAATTATATGAACAGAAACATAGAAAGTTAGCAGTATTAGAAAGATTTTGCAGGAATTTTTTGGCTCGATTTATTCAATTTTTTCCTTCAAATACAAAAATACGCTTACACTATTTGAATGTTCGCTAATCATTCATGTCAAATTTCTTTACTTACATTAATCATTAACCATAAATCTACTTATAGAGTGGTAGTAGATTTGCGATTTGAATATGTGATAGTCTGCACTTTTTCATACGTTGATTTAAAATTATATTTATTTTATCTAGCCCTAGCCACTTGACTCCCGTAAAATACTAACTGTTAACTCAATTACTCTTCTTAAATAAATGTTTATGGTTGTTGAAGGTTCTTCGACCGATATGTTTACGCTTCTCGCTCAAAATAATCAACATAAGTTCCGTCCGAGGCTGCTTCGCGAGAAAATCCTTCCCCACAGATGGTTTTTTAATCGTAGGGAAAGGAAGATGTTATTCTATCCGCGGTAAATCCGTTATTTAAGCTTAAAAACTGCCGGTAGTCTGTTTTCCCCTGTGCTTGCTAACTTCCGTGAAAAATTTAGTAGTCCAACTCAGAAACGTGTAACCCAGTTTTTAAAAATTACCTCTCAAGGCTCTTCAGCTTAATACTGTATTTATTTCATCACTGCTTTCAAAACATTTATCATCTATCGATAAAGAATTAGCAAAGAAATACATACATACTCGTATACCTATGCGTTCGATCATGTAGCCAAAGTTCATCAATGAATGATTCACTTTTACTTTCATTCGATATTATCTATAGCGCTGACTAAAATTCTCATACGGCAGTTTTTATTGTACTATTATTAAACTTGAATTCCATGGATTTTATTTTTAGTTTGATGCACATGCGTACTTTTGAGAGCTTTTCTTTCCGCCAACTTTCTACCATAAAGCCAACGAAACAATATTTAATTTGATGTATACTAGTTTGAAAACATTTTGATCTGAATAACAGTAGCAACGAAATTGTTGAAAAATACTTTAAATGATAATATTCAAGTAGTTGGGCAACTTAAGTTAATGTAAAGTTATTTATCTCATTCACTTGCAATCATTCACTAGAGAATTATCGAGTTGAAATTAAATTAAATTATGGCTTAAAATAAATTCCTTAATAAGCACTGTCAATATTTAAAAATTAAGTAGCCTAAAGTATCTCGTTAATGTCAGAACGGACAAATTGTATCAAAAACGAAAATTTTTGGATTAAATCTGCGCTTTTATTATTGACGTTTGGTAAATTAATATTATTAATCATGGAATTTGTGGAATTATACCAAGTGGGTCTGTGCTCGTTCAGTTTTGAAACCCTTTGATTTATCAAATAAAAAGTTTTTGCTTCGGAATAAACTCGTCATTCCTGTATTTATGTATCTGCATAAGAAGATGTATTTTTTCGAATACCACGATTCGTGATTTAATAAAGAATGGTCGAGTTCGTCTTATGGCAAAAGTTATATATTATAAGACAGAATAAATACTTAAAAATAAAATAGAAAAAATAAATACTTAAACTTATACAGTAGTCTTAAACGGTTATGAAAAAGCGCATGATCATTTCGGCTGCCAGGATGCCACCATAGGCGGCATACTACTGGTGGATACTAGACTATTTTAGAATTTTTAGAGTGCCAGATAAAGAGGGATTTCTTTTAGAATCTATCATCGGTGAATTCCGCCTTTTTATAACCTTTTCTTTTGGATGTACTTAATTTAGTAGATTATTTTAGAATTTTTGGACAAACTGATTCTTTCAGAATCTACTATTGGTGAATATCACTTTTTCTTAACCTATTTACGGCTAATGGATATACTTAATATAGCAGATTCTTTTAGAAATTTTAGATAGACAACTAAATAGTATATTGTTTTAGAATCTACTATTGGTAAATACAAATCACACAACCTTTTTAACGGCTATTGGATACACTTAAGTACTCATTTTGTCTTAAGCCATAAAATATAATCACATTTCTGAAGCAAATAGTATCTAAAGAGTGCGCAAATCTCAACCAATCTACAGGTGACGAAGGTTGTCTTTTTATTACTGTCCTGTCCTTTACGGGGTGGCGTTATGCGTTTTCCTCGAGCATCGTGAGTCCGAGAAGTGAGTAGGTTAGTTCGCGTTGTGCGTCGTGGATGCTCGGTGGATGTCGAAGGCTGTTGAGAGCGGCGTCTTAATTGAAGGGGTCATCGGGAGTGGAGGCGGCAGCTGCCCCAACACATGTGCTATTTCAAGAGAATGACTCCGCGACGCGAGCCACATAGCCGATTCCATCGAGGCATCGCCCTCTAAAACTCACTCTTTCACCTCCTCTCTCTCTCTCTCTCTCTCTCTCTCTCTCTACCCCTCCTCTCCCCCCTCTACTTGTTCCAATTACCACCTCCTTTGACCATTTTTGTTTATCGTATGTCCTCCCCAGTGTTTTCACTTTCAACAACCCACCACGTTCCTTTGATACGGCCTTTGTTACTAAATAATCAGTTTGAGTCAGCGATAAACGACCACCGAGCGATAAATCTCGTCTAAATTATTGGCGGCCGAATCGTATGAGCGTTTAAAGCCAAATGTAAAGGTATTTCAATTTAGGGACAGGGAAGATATGCAAGTTTTGTCCTCAAAATTAATCCTTCAAAACGGAATAGAGCGTTAAAATAAGTAGCCCACTTCTCCGATTCCGGATAAATAAGGACTGAAAACTTACGTTAAATTCTTGTAGATGCACATTTAATTATTCGGGTGCTTGTTCTACTGCGGAACTGTTAGTTAAAACTAGTGAACCACAAATGTTTACTTATGGTCGGACCATGCCGTACAGTGACACCCCCCTTAATTTGTGAGTGGTGAATGTCATATTTACGCATTTTAGTTATTGAACAGAATTTATCAGTCATTTGAAGTTATTGCTATGAGATACATCAATACACCTTCCAAACTTAAACGGGAGATGTATTAATTAATTGGTTGGTAACACTTTTCTATAGAATTCAATAAAAATAAATTGAGTGGAAAAGTTCTTCATAAAATCTGTAACAACTATAAAAATTGTAAAATCATTCAGAAACAAACCCAACGTCATTTATTGAATTAATTTCTCTAAGGTGGAGCTTAGAAACGAGTCGTTAGTATTTATTAGATGAAGTGGCTAAATGTTTGACTAGGTGAAAATTGATTTTCGCTTTATCATTTAAAATGTATCAGTTTTAGATGGCGTAACAACATGGGATTAAATGGTAGATTTTCCGTATAATGTGCCTAATGTGAAAATGTCTTTTAATTGTATAATGTAACTGTGGCAGGATATTAATACTGGCCCAGGGATTTAGGTTGTAAGGATAATACGTTTCATTGCTCCTTATTTATTAAGCTTAAAGGTCTGTTTCACTTTATTTCGTCCGCGTACCAGTGTTTATTCTGCTAAAACTTAAGTTTAACTTAAACTTGGTATTAACCATTTCGATGCCAAGCGTACTTTGCAGTTCTTATCCATTTTATAATCGTAGAAATTTTAATTTTTTAACAGCGTTTGGAAGATTATTTCAATTTATCACCTCTTAATGTAATTAATTTAATTCATCTTACCATGCTGGACTTAAAGTTACCTTTTAATACCTTGTAATGAGTATCTTTGAACGTATAGCGGAGATTTTCATGCCTTGGTTCGCTATGAATTTAAGATTCCTATTTTAAGCATTTTGATTAAAAAAATCAGACATTTTATCCACGTTTTAAACATAATTTAGGAATTAATAACCATTTTATTCAAATAGTTGTTTTCTATCTATCAGGTTATCAGTAGAATAACTTTTTGGAATCTTATTGAATAATAAACAATTTTAAACTACGAAAAGATATAAAAAATAAAATAGTATGATTTTTTTATAGTATAAAATCTTTCAGACTCATAGCGATGTCGCAAAAAATATATTAGCTGCGTGAATTCAAAACATTAAAAAAAACAATAGTGAGATAGAATTCGACGGGATTGCGGGTCTGAACGGCCACGTGCGTGGCTTGAGAATCCCATTGTACATGCCGCGATTCTAGTAGCGTGCTGCCGCTTCTTGTGCTTCACTTGTCACTCCCATGGTTCCGCGTGGTAGGAGAGAGCGTTTTGCGTAAGGATTCCTTTCAGATGCAAATACACATTCATCGCCTCTGTCCTCGAGATGTACGACGTATAAAAAGGCCGACGGATGAGCCTCAATAAGAAAGAATGTCTTCGCTGTATCGACTGGCCGGCATCAAATGAAAGAAAAAGGATCGACATATTAGTAGGAGGTCTTCTGACGCCTTACTCGGTCATGTTTTTTTTAGAAACATTTAAATTTTTCGCTTAAATGCTACTGTATTTTAATGTGTTTAGAATTGTAGGGGATTTCGCGTTTATGTTTTCAGAGGATAAAGTCATATTCAGTTTTACAATGGTGCTCCACTTCTACATCAGTGTAAACTGTTAATTTGGCAGTAAAATAAAATGAGTAATATATCGTATTGTAGATAGTGGGGAAAGATACTGAGCTTCAGAAATATATGTTTACTTTTTCAGTCAATAATACTGGCGAATGATGAACTACTTATCTTGCGGCTGTAATTATTCTTCAATCTACTTCTACTTAAAGCTAGAAGTATATCTTCTAGATCCTATATTGTTATCAGAATCACAAAAAATCCGTATAGATTTACAAAAATGATCTTATAAATAATGAGAGTTGGAAAAAACATCACGACAAACTTCAACTGTAAAGTATTTTTCGAGTAGAACCCTTGACATATTTCCAACTCTTGATATGCTGTAATATTTTACTTACCAAAAGTAAAACGATCACTTATTTTCCAGTACTGTATTCTTTCTACTTAAATTGCGTAAATTCTATTGCTAGCATAGACCGATACCGTTCAGTTAATTTGTATAACCTTCTACCGTTGGCCTTTTTCTATTTAAAGCACATTGAACTGTTGCTTACGGAGCAAAAATTTATTATTTTCATTGCCTTAATAAATAAGAATATGCGCCGTATTGTACTTAAACTAAAATCATGCGTAGCGACAATGAGAAAGATGAGTTTGTATGCAAACCACTTGAAAACATATGAGGGAATTATCACAGATGTAAATATGTGACTGAGAAAATTGAATTTGAATGAATTATTTATAAAGCTATTGGAATGGAATTAAAAATGAAACTCTTTGTATCACATTTACCTGAGTATTTAAAAAAACTCCCCCAATCTAACATCATGTTTACAGAAAATAATAGTAGTATCAGTGTTAGATATCTCCTACCATTGATCCCACGAAAATCAGTAATAAGTAAACCTTTCGATGCATTATCGTCTAAACTGGTTCATTACTACTCTCACGAGCTTAATCATTGGCCTATATATGTTTCGTCTCGTTACTGCTTTCAGTGCCGTTAATGTGTTTGATAAATGCTCGATTCCCATTCTTCTTAGCTTCGTTTATTTCCGAATCAGTTCTTTTATTATTTCATATGAATTTGTGTAATGGTTACTGGTATAATCATCCAAATATGCCAAACCAAATAATCGTACATCGGTAAGCCCCTCTTCTATTGCGAAATTAGAAGATACGTCAACAACTTAAGCTTATACATTCAGGGTATGCGTTTGAATATGTAGATGCTTTTGTTATTCAAAATCCACATACGGGTTACCTGATGAGATTGTTAGGCATATATTGCCACCGGAAAAATTTATCAATCATCTCCATAAGAAAATACTGACAAGAAAATGTGTATAATTTCTGGATAGTTCCTTTGGTTGCTTAGAATAATTATTTTTAATTTCATTTTCGACATTAAAATGTATTTTTCAAAAACTTAACGCACGCGGTCTCTCTAAATACTTTCTCATGTAGTCGCGTCAATCTTTTGAATGGAAATTTATTAATACTATGCAATGTTTAATGAAAATGAGCCGACTAAACGCTTAAAAAATGTACAATTTAACTATATAATGGAGTAGCTTTTTAATTTAATATCATTGATTTGACGCTAAATATTGATAAAATACAAATCTCAGTGTTAAATGGAAAATTTTCCACAGTACATTTTCATCATTACGTTCACTTATCCGATCCATAGTCGTACACTACTTGACTATATCATTGCGAACATTTGTCTTGGGAATATAAAATATTTAAAAAGTTTGTGTTTAACATAGGTAGTTGTATGATAAAATAATTTTGGAGTCCTCGAAAGAAGTCTTCGTTACTTATGACTATTTTAACATAGGTATTGATGCGTATATAATACAATCGTAAATTTATAATTAGAAAAATAACTTTAAAACTTATAGCCAATTAACTACTTCGAATTACGATATATTTCGTCTGAGAATAGAACAACTCTCGTAATTACTAATATGATGAAATAATTTCTCTTTCCTTTTGAAATCGTAAAAACTACCCGACAAACCCAAACTATTACGCCGCAAAAAAAAACGTTGATCTCGTAAAAAAAATATTTCCCCTCTACAGAACTAAAATGGATCCTGAACAAACAAACATTTCCTCGTACCCAACTCTCCACCATGTAAGGTTTACATCAATTTCTCACATGACGTTTCCTAATTAACTTATCGCCCAACCGTTTAGATACGAGCTCCTATAAACACAGTTTTTGAAACCTAGTGGATTTATATCTCGGCGATTCGCTCTTGACACTAGAATGCAGCCGAGTAGAAAGAAAATCAAGGAGTTATATTCCGTACACGTCGGAAGGCTCGCCGTTCCTCGCGGTGATGGATGGATAATCTTCCCCGCCTCACCCTGTCCCCCCTCTTCCCCCCTTTACCCTTCTCCCTCGGAGGTTACTCCACCCGGACCGAAACGTTTGATTTGATTAAATATCCGCCGGCCATTGTATTAGATGGCCTCGTACACCGCGCCGCCGCGGGACCTAAGGCTTTAATCAAGAACCGTGGAAGACAGTTCTCCCGCTCCCCGCGAGGTTCCTCTTTCCCAGTGTGAGGGGGGAGGACGGGGAGGATGAGGGGGGCGGGAGAAGGAGTAAAAAGGGCCGTGTCGTAATGAAAGCAGCGAAGGGACGAGCCGCCGCCACCGCGTGTGGGGCTCCACGCTGGGCCCTGCCTCCGCCGAAGGGCCTCCCATCGCCACGGCGTAGGGATCTTCCACGAGTCTCAGCGGGGGCGAGGAAGCCCTCCCGCTCCGCCCCCGGGGCCATCATTCCCAATGTAAACAAACGCGCAGTCACCTCTTAGTCCATCACTGCCCGCTTAGAAGATTCCCTCTTTGGAGGTAGGCGACGTGGCTCCGGGAGCCGGGAGTCGTTAAGGCACGTGATATGGTAGAAGTGGGGGAGGCGGGAGGAGAGAGGCAGAAAGGGGGGGGAGGGTGAGGGCATAAACCCTCCCTCCTAGTGAGGCCGCCCCGGGGGAACCCATCCGCGAATACCCCGTCATACAAACACACCCGGAAACCACCAAATTGAAAACTTGTCCGCGGAGATTCCATAAATTAAAAGCGGCAATAAACTTCTCCGTAGGACACCAGCACGGGTCAGAGGTTGCGTGGAAGGCCTCCCTCCTCCTGATTAATGCCGGGCTGGGTTTCCCTCTCGATCCGGCGCCGCGGGCCGCCTCCCTCTAACTACTCTTATTATCATCCGACTCCGTCCCTCCCGTCTCATCCTCTTCCTCCCTCTCTTCCTCCTCCCTCTCTCACTCACTCTCTCCCTCCCTCTCACTCTATCTCCTCCCCCTCATCACGTTCCCTCGCGCGGTCCACGGAGGTCAACGGGATGGAAGAACCGAGTCTGCGGCGTGGGGTCGCGGGTTAGATCGCCATTGAAATGTGTGAGCTATTTCATAATTCCATTTCACTTTTCCATGTTTTGGACGAATCTTCGGATAACGCAAATTTCATGTTTTCTGGAATCCAATGCACTAGCCATGTCAAACTCGAAGATGCATAAGGGCCGTATCAAAGCGATGGATGTTACGTAAGGGCCGTATTAAGACTACAGTTGTTTGATGAGAACCAGGATTGGCATGAAACTTTATCAAGATGATTTTTTCCCATTAAAAACAATAATTTAGGAAGCGCGTTCCATTTTACCTCAGTAACTGTAAACAATCTTGTCTCTTTTTCACAAAATAAGTATTTATTTAAAACATCGAACGATTTAGTTAAGAAACAATTAGCATTCCACTTCCTTTTCCCGCCTAAAACTAGTCTTAACGTTTAATAACGTGCTAGATAAATGTTCAGGGTCGGATATTTTTATATACAGTAGTCCCTTGAACAAAACGAAGGTCACGTTCTTAGAAAAGGCCGTGTTGGACAAAACGGCGTTACGTAAACTGAATGCCTTGTGAATGAATGTGTTTGTTCAGGCTAAGAGCTTTCTCCCATAACGTACGTACGCACTATGAGTTGCGCGCCTAGTTCCAGATCGCGTATAATTAAATTCTGAGAGTGTTTGGTATACAAATGTCACATATATTTAACCGCCTATAATCAAGCCCGCGTTTGACAAGGGTTTACTGTAGTTCCTCCTCTCGTTTCGTCATCGGCTCGTCGTGTTCACATAAGGGTTTCGTAGGAACTTCTTCGCGTTTGAGTTGGACTTCTCCCTTGGAATACGCGAGTTTCTTATTCTGGTTGCTATCCAGAGGAGTTCATCTCGTCCATTCAGACTCGCCTTTTCTCACAAATATAACCCGCGGCAAATCTTAGCTATATTTTTTTCACCCTATCCCTTTGTAATCGCTACCGATCTAACCGTACTGATTTCGACCACGATGAAAGTCGCCGAAAAAAAATCCGCGGGTTAACGCCCCTTCTTTTCTCTCCCTCCCTCCCCCCTTATTCCCGCCCCCCAAAATAAAACAAACTCCCCAGACTCCGCCTCCGTAATACCACCGCTCCTTTTTACTTTCTCATACGTAGTAATGGGAAAGTATTGTATTCATGAAAAAAATCGACTTCGAGATTTCAACGGAAATACATGTTTTGAGGTTCCTAGAACACGTTTAGACTATTTTCGGAATGATGTCTGTGTGTATGTTATTGTGGGCGCTCTAACTCAAAAAGTACATACCATATCGTTACCAAACTTCATATATAACACTTGAACATGAGCACAAAGAACTGATTAGTTTTTGGACAATAACGGATAAGCGGAAGTCGCGGTTTATTCGAAACCTGATTCGGTTTTTGCGATATTTCTTTGTTAAAACATCATTATTCTATATACAATTGTATACTAATGTTATAGAGAATGTAATTTCCTACAGTTTTACTTTGAAACAATTTTCTATAGGAGTTATTGTTTAGGAGTTATTTATAAATAACCGGTTTTTCTGTTTCCGTTAAATATCTCCTTAAAAACATCGTTATTGATAATCTTCGTAAGGACCAAAGTTGTAGAGAATATTATTTCTTCCAAGTTTTGTTTGTAACTAATTTTCGTAGAACCATCCATTTCGGATATATTTCGCTTTGTCTTAATACCAGCCTACAGCGCCAACACCATGTAGCGGTGAATTCTGTAAACATTCAAAATATAGGTACGTAATTTACGGCAAGGACGTGTCTTCTTTTACGATACGAAATAATAATTTTGCCTTATAATGCTACTCATAATAATTTAAATATATATACCCCAAATATGGAGAAAGTCATGTGTTGGCCACATCAGATTTTTTAGTCTTCGGAAGGACTTCGCAGTCGACCAAATCAATTCCTCTGCGGGGCGTGCGGGAGCTTCCCCCTACCCACCTTCCTCCCATTCCCTATATCCTCCTTCCACCCTCTTTCTTCCATACCCCAACCCTCTTCCTCCTTCCCCCTTTCTACCTTTCCTCCAACCCCTTCATCTCTTCCCCAATCTACCCCTTCCGCCTCCCTCCCCCTTCCACTTCCCTCCCCCTTTCACCCTCTTACTTCCTTCCTCCATCTCCACCCTCCGCCTCATCCTCCATATCCCCCTTCCCCCACTCCCTTTCAACCTCTTCACCCGTCCCAATCTTACACCTCCCCGTTCCACCCTTTTACTTCCTTCCACCCTCTCCCTCCTTCCTCCCATCTCCCCTCTTCCAACCTCTCCCTCCTTCCTTCCTCCACCCCCCCCACTCTCTCTCCACCCTCTTCATCTCTTCCACCCTTCTTTCCCTCCCCCTTCCACCTCTTCTTCCTATCTCCCACTTCTGCCTTCCTCCCCCTTCCACCCTCTTTCTTCCTTCCTTCATCTCATCCCCCTCCCCGTTCCACCCTATTCCTCCCTCCCTCCCACCTCCCCCCTTCCAACCTCTCCCTCCTTCTTTCCTGCACCCCTCCTCTCTCTCCACCCTCTTCATCTCTTCCACCCTTCTTCCCCTCCCCCTTCCCTCCTCCACCTCTTCCTCCCATCTCCTTCTTTCTCCCTCTCTCTTCCACCCTCTTCGTCTCTTCCTTCTTCCCGTCCAATTCTCCTTTACTCTCTCCGACTGAAATTTTTTTTTAAACGGCTCATAAAGGCCAGATGCGGTCGTTTCTTCGTCTGCCCAGCTTCACGCACGTCTCTAGGATCCGCACGAAATCGGACAAATACCGCGTTTTTAGTGCCGCTGCACCTTTTGCGGCAAAAAGACTTCAAACTTGCAGAAAGGGAATATGACTATAAGGGACAGATGCGTGCGAGAAAATCGGTGTCGCAAACCACGTCTGGAGTTGAGATAGTGCATGCAATGATGCACGCTAGCGGACGTGGTAGACTTGGCACCGCCGCCCTACCCCCTCCGAAAGAGGCGGTCGGAAGATGCCCGGTGTCGCGGCGGGCGGTGGCTCTCCATTGGGACGTGCCTCACAAATGGAGGCGGAGTGTATCACGCAGCGGGGTTTGATCAAAGCCATCAAAAGGTATGGACTTGAATTAAGAGGGTGGAGGGGTTGGGGGGAGGAGCCGTGAGTGAGGGGGTGTTGGAGGGGGTAAAGGCGGGTGGCTGAGGAAAAGGGGGACGAAAGGCGGGCGATAAATTAAAACAAGGTTTAAGATTTCGAATGGCTAAAAGTTAATGATGAAACGAGTCGAAACTATTTTTTAAACGAATTTCTCGTCGTTGAAAGTATTGTTTTTTTGATTCGTAGTGAGTAGATAGATAACTTTTGCGCGAAATGCTACAAATATTCGCATATTTGGTATGTTTGACCCAAGAAATAGTTATAACTACAGTAGGTGTAAAATCGTATCGATATGGCTGTTGGCAGGGAAGTTTTTGAGAGAAATACATAACTAATCATAAAGCTCTGAAGATCCAAAATTTCTTGATGGAAGTGGATGAGCTTTCTTTGTAATTACATTAAATTTTGTACAGTACATATTAAAAATAAAATAAAACTTCTAATAATAGTTTTTAACCTCAGACGTTTTTTTAGCCAAGCATGTAATGCAGTAATAATAATTGAAAAATTCCTCATTACCGGCGGCCACAATATAATAAGCATTGACTATTGGAGTTGTAGCTAATGTAAATTCCGGCCCGTGCATACTCGAATAATTTCAAGGGCTATAAGTTAAGCCTCCTAAACCTTCATTTCCTTCTTGGGAAGGTATTGAAAATTGAGGGAATCGGAGGGGGAAAGGAGAGGGGATGGAGAATGGAGGACGGTTGTGGGTGGATTCGATGGATGGGATTTCGGGGAGGCAAGGAACGAAGGAAGGAGGAGGCGGGGGATGTCTGAGAGGTTATGGAGTGATAGCGGCGGAGTGGGAATGGAGTGGGGGCCGTTAAGGGGAGGTGGAGCAAATATGGCTTGGTCACTCGCCCCCTTTCTACCGTGTTACTCCTTCCTCGTACCTCTCACCACTTTCCTGCCATAACCGATAAATCTGAAAGAGGTCATAAGGAAACAAGGGATAGCTAGGTTCTTCGCTGTTTAAGGTCTCCTTTTTTCCCTTTAAGGATCTCGATTATTTACGGGATTCGTCGTGAGGCACACGTTATCGTCATAATTTTTCAAGAGGGAGTACTATAAGGAGATTCATTAAGGTTAAATACATATACGATTTAAATCTCCCTTTTTTGTAATTCATATCGCAACGAAAGTCATATTTTAATATGAAGTTAAGTGATCGAAGGGTTTACCTTTATAAATGGTCAGGAAAACTGACGATATGATTCACGCTTTCCAAAGTTGTTACATTACGCTAAATTTTGCCTCACGCATGTTTTTGTTTCATCTCGAAAACTCATACTATTGTTGCAGTAGTTCTAATTGCATTGCATCCCGATTAAATAATGAATTCATTATAGTAATATTTTATTTGAGCGTCTGTTCTGTTGTACATTATATACTGTTCGAATATAGTTCATAACATGAACTACAGGACTTCATATTCATCTTTACGAAATGATAAGATATTAGGTGTTAGTTCACTTAATTCAGTACTGTCAATCTATTCGCTACCAGGTAAATGTAACTTATTTCCCAAAATTATTTAAAATAAAATAAATATTTACAACATGCTTGGTGGGTGAATAATTTAAAAATGCATTTATTTCCTAAGAAGAATGTTGAGAATTTCCTTATGATTTCATTCCAACAAGGTGATCTAGGTAACGTCGGTAGCCATAAATTAATAGAGTAAATAAAATGGCGAATTACCACTGATATTTAGTAGATGGAAGTCATATTTTTATTTCAAACTATTCGATCGATAATTCACTGATAGTATATTTATATTTTATATTTAGGCCACTACTTAATCGGATTAGTCTGTGTCCTATTCTCTGATATAATAAGCATGCTGTAGCTACTTGTCTAGAACACTCGATTGGTGCGCCAATGATTTAAACAGATAAAGCGAACTAAAGCTCTCATATTAAATGATTTAAATGGCTTCATAAAGGTAAATAATAATTATGATAAATGGCCAGTTCCGTAAATATCTTCTCCCTGTAAATCCAGGAAACTAGTAATTAATATTCATAACGGCTAGTTGGCAATGATAATATTATTATTTTTGACGTATATGTTCGAATCCAACTTACACAATGTGTAACAAATTTTCAGTAATTAAGTGAAGTTAACATTTTCCCATAATTATAGACGAGGAATTTCGCTAGTCATCATATCCATAAAAGGCTCTGTCTTTTGGCTGGTTTGTTGGTAATGTAGCGAAGATGAAAAAAATGAACAACTACTTTCGGAATTGTAATGGGACAGTTTTTTCAATGTTTTCTTTTATTTGAGATATAATTCATTATCTTCTTTCTTTAAAGTTACTCTAAAATTTACCCTTGTCTGAGACAAGTTTATTTATGGGTATAAACAATATAAATAGATAATTTTTCGACATTTATTCAGTTTTTCAGACGTTGTTACACACAGGAAATAGTAATTTTTATGAGGTATTTTAAAAGTTTTTCGGAAGGAGGAAAAGACGGAAGGCTGGAAGAAAAGACCTATCGTAATGTGATTTATCAAAGCTGGGGCAAAATTAGAAAACCAAAATAACTGAATAATTATTTATTCACCCTCATTCCGTAATATGTTCGGCATTCGATTGCACGGGTCTCTGAACAAGTTTGCCATTTAAAATTATACGAATCATATTTAAATAATATCATTCCTTACATAGTTAATATTAAAATTTCCACTCATGTTATTTCTGTGACAAGCCTCATTATTGTTGAAACAGCCTTTTATTATTCATATTTTTTTGTCAGTGGTTCATCTGTACCAACGCCTCGCATATTGTACAATTTCTACTTAGTGTCATTCAGTAATATTTCGTTATAATAATCCCTATATATTCAACGTCAAGAGATTAATAATGGCATCTTCCAACCTTCGGTACGATTTCTACACATAGGTAAACTTCGGACGTCGCTTATGCTTCATATACGTTCACGGTTCTCTAGATGACATCGGAATTATTTTACATTGTTTAGCCTTCGATATACGCCGAAGAATCGCATAAATTAGTTGACATAACACCAACTAATGTATAAGGTCTGAGAGGAATGGGAACAACAAAACGGGGATGAGAGAAATGGGTCAGAAACAATAGATAACCACTACTAGCGTTCATTATAAAGAGAATTAACATTTTTGCCTTATGGCTGTCATAAAAATGATAAAATGTGACGTTCCAATAGCCATAAAAACATCGAGAATCCTCTTTATCGGTGTTAATACTCTGATTCATCAAGGGTATGTTAGAAGTTGAATATCAGAATGTACTCCTTCTGCACGGATGTACAATCACGTCGTGGAGGGTGAAATGCTAAGTTTAGAACATGCTCTTTATGAATGAATGTACAACCACGCCATGATAAGTATGACTAATTAAAGTCAAGAAGAAGAAAACGATTCAACAGATAAATTGATAGCGAAAAAAATATGAATTTTCGAGATTGCCGTCTTTTCTTGAATAAAGTCGATGATTTATGTCGCTTGTGTGTCCATTAAATGTATTGGTCATTTTTATCTCGCAGAATTACCGCTGAGGGAGTCCACTTTGTACCTGGAAAGTGCATCTAGTTTACCTAACCGTTCGTATCTGTAGGATTTACGTAGATAATTTAACGTCTATGAATAAACAACTGAAGTTAAATAATATTAGAGTTCGGCAGATAATTTGAGCCAACATTTATCTTAATACTTTAGCTATTAAAGTTTAAAACGGGCCTTTATATGCGAATCGAGTTGTACAACGTAACTTCGTCCACAATGATGACGTATACTTATCAATTAATCGATAATATTTTAATGGAATACAAGGAGAAATTTTGCGGAACTCGTTCTATAGGAATTATGTTTGGCAAATTTTTATGAACATTCACAGAGTAATTAAGTTTTTCTAAAATTCTTTCGCAATGTATTACCTTACAAGATATTTTCTTCATAGAAATGTTTGAGGTAATCACATTAATAGTTTTCTCACTGTCCAAAACAGAACTATTTTGTCGGATTCAGAGAGGAATTTAGTTATTATTTGAAATTAAGTTGAAAAAACCCTATGTTTAAAATATTCTATTATCCACTAGTGCGTCTGTGTAGTTCAGTTATGAATTACTAAAAAATGCAACTACGTCATTCCCTTAATCAATTTCTGTTTTGCATGCATACAAAAGTTAATTATATGAAATATCTACACAGAAACAGAGAACCGCATTAAGTCAATTTAGTAATATGAAATTTTCTCCGTAGGATTCGATGTGTTTTATATACTGCTGAAATGAAGGAGGAAAATAAAATTTCTTTTCTTTAATTCACGCAAAACGTTGGGAATTTGGTACTAAGGAAGCCTTCTACCTCGCGAGTTTGAATAATACCATGGGCATAATGTTAATCTTCGTTGATGTTAGCATGCCCATTGTAAAAAGTTTCCAAATGCTGTCTATGAGTTGCTTAAAAATTTTTATCGAAAGCATTGATTATTTCAGCGGCCTGCTTTCACATTCCTTCTTTTACCGGAGATTTTTATATCCGTTGAGTTATTCACCCCTGTTTCTTCACGTTGTCTCCCTTCTGAACGCATGATATCAACAAGGAAACGGGAAGCCATTCTATACGACAGCCACCCTATGTCGCCCACCGATGTTCATCTTCCGACACGATTCTACCAATATCTCATTCCCCTCCTCCACCTTAGGTCCTATCCCACACCTAAATCCTAAAGGATTAAACATTTGCATATGGCACCTTAAGGGGTGCCCCAGTAGTCCGTCTAACACTCGTAGACAAATTCCGAAACCCTGTGACGAGTGTCTTCCTTAAAATATGCTAAATAAGTATTGGAAAATTTATGGAAATTCAAGTCGATTCGTTTCGGAAGAAAATTAACTCCCAAGAAAAACGATGTTGACGCTACATATCTATTGCCTTCTTCTGATTTAAAGTTACGTTTATAAAAAGTGTGAAGTAATTTCCTCTTCAAAAGTGAATGATGTAACATACATCGTATCATCAATTTTTGTCTCAAGTTCAATTATGAGAGAAAATTCTTCCATAATATTTAAATTTGCCAGTTATAATCAATTTATCTGTAAATTTTCACAGTAAATTAGGTGAAATCGAAAATATATACATCTTCCATCTGTTATATCTTAATCGCAGAATGGAAAACTTTTGAAATATCCTTACAAAAATATATTTTAACACAAAAATATTCACTACTACTTTTAGTCCAAAAGTATCCCATCATTAGTTTCTATGGGAAGGATGGATATGTGGGAAAGTAGAAAAGTGACAATGAACTATTTTATATTATTAGACAAGGTGAGGTGACGCTTTTTGCCAGATGGAGTTCGTTCACTAAGCTTCCGGTAGAGAGTGTGCATGTAGAGTACAGGTAGTTCCCCCTAACGTAGCGGTTGAAAATTACTAGAAGCTACCTTATCGGAGGTAATATGTAGTGTTAATAATATTTGTCATTATGAGAGAACATTGCGGCCAAAGACCGCTTTCGGGGTTGGCGCGCGGAGCCCCTAGTCATATTTTATTCTTCGTATAAGCCCTTTCACCCCACCACCAATTTATATATTTCAGCAGACTAGTTATTCGCTCAAATCGCAGTATTTTATAAATACGACGAATGGAGGGGCATTAAGCTTGGCTATCGTGCATTTATATATTCATATCTGCATGTTCGGAATACACATCTGTAAATGGTTCCTCTTTTGGATGTAAAGGTTTAAGATATTGATAATTTTTATCGTTCATAAAAAAATTCCTTTGGAAACCTTTATCAATCACGACAGAACCGCACTTCTTTCTAAAATTTACCTTTACAAAATCAAAATGCGGGTTATATGAGAGGGGAAAATTTGGAGAACTCAAAAATGTGAGATAATCTTTAAATAACTCTAGGACATTACTAATGCTTCTCGCAACTCAATACGCAGAATGTGACATATAAAAACATTACGTATTCATTGAGACAAATAAAAAAGGAAATGAAATGTTATTGCAATTATTGATCACGGAAGTATAAACTCGGAGGAGGCCTTTTTTTCAACCTGATCTTGCCCCGCCCCAATCGTGTGTTGTGAGGAGAACACGCAAGTGCAGCACTTCGTCCTTCTGAAGAGACGTTATCCAGTCTTCCCCCTTGCTGCTTTTCTTAAGGGTAGACTGATTCCGGCACTGGGTTCCCATCCTACGTTAAGTGTGAATTGTGTGTGCGTGGATGTAGAAGGACCACGGGAGTTATTCCGTAATTCATTATCCCGCTTCATAATAGCGATAAAGAACACGAGTTATCAGCAATGAAGAAATGGATGATAGAGAGAGAGAAGCATGTGAAAGGGGTCACGTTATGCTTTAGAACAGTGGTTTATCAAACTTTCAACTGTTGCGGCACCCTTGAATGTTATTCGGCCCACTTTGAATTGAATAATAGTAAAAATAATAAACTTCAATACGAATTCCTTTATTTTATGTAACAGTTAATTTTTATCACATCGTATTTCCTAAAATTTCCTGGTGAAATTTCATTATTCGTGAATATTTTGTATTTCGTTATTTCACCTAACATCTAAAATAACTTTGCGGCCCCCTGAGGGGTTGCGGCCCACAGTTTGAGAAACACTGCTTTAGAAGACGAAATATGGGGAAGAAGTAACGAAGTGAGGTGAGAGAGAGAGGAAATTACGGAGCGGTCTTCCGATTGATTTCATCAGGGGATTTTTCGAATAATTTTATCATTTATATCAACCGTCATTGGATCTCTTTTATGCATAGCCCCAAGGTTCGCCGATCGAAGCTTAGATTTTTAAGAAGTTCCTAACTTTTTAATTTGGTACTTTATGATTCCAGCCCTTCTTAGTAGATGATATGTTTGTTAGGATTACTCTATCAGAGTGCAGAGGAGAAAGAGAATATTCTTGGGTCGTAATTTGACGTCCAGTTTTGAAGAATGGAAGACGGTAGCTACCAGTTATATTAGCGTAAAATGAACTGAACTGATGTTTCCCATGCATTTCTATGAAACAAACTTGCCACCCGACATCGATAATAATAAGATTTTTTGGTGGTTTTTATCTGGCAAAGAAATAGGCTACGTTGCCCAAAAAAATAATTTATACAAAATAGAGCGTAATTGATTTTTGGCCCTCTTGTTATGCTTAAACTGAACATATTGAGGGAAATAATGTATAGGATCATAGACAAAAGAAGTGCTAGATTCAATTTCCTACATTTATTTAAGCATTTTCTTACAGCTTTGTATCTAGTATCAGAACTCTCATGAACTACTGGAGATTGTATTCATGTGGAAACATTGTCCATGTTGGATACAAGTGCACCCATTACAATTCCCAGAAATCCACAGAAATTCTCCATAACTGTAGCTAGTGTTTCTGCAGTGATGTTCTATACAGGCAAAATGTAATCCATTATTATTTCTTATAGGGATTTTTAAAGTTAATGTGTGCAAGAACAGTTGAACAATTGAAGACAGGTATCAAAGTTGCTGTGGAGAGCATCGCTGAAAGAACATCAATTATAAATTAAATTAAATTAATAAACTGATGAATGCATAGTGTTGAGATCATAACAACAGCGTACAAGGGATTTACAAGAAGCCCACAAATATCGTTTCACCGGGCGTCGCGACGCGTCGTCTGAAATAAATAATTTCGCTTCGACAATTCTAAAAAAAATTAAGGTGACACCGAATGAATATGCCTATTAAACACAATAGTTTTCGCTTTATCGGAGAGCGACTACGACGAAAAATAGAAGTTTTTCGTCAATTTCAAAAGGTAGATTCTGACATTGCTGTAGCATTCCATCTTATTGTTAGTGACAAAGTTAGCTATCGCTAATGTCCAATTTGGGTAAATGAAAAACAAAATGAAATTTGACAGTATGAAAGAGAGATTTTCTTCAAAAAGAAATGGAAGAAGTTGCTTTTTAATGCATTGGGATATATTTCTTATATCGACTTAAAGAGCATTGCTTTTACTACAAAATTCAAATCTAGCAGAAATTAAAAATCGAATCTAAATGGCTATCACTGTGTCGAGTTATCTAAATACAAATTTTGAGTTACAAGAAGACATATAATTATAAAAATGGAAATAATTTATGCAAGGAACTTTTGGATAGCTGTTAAAAAATAATTTAAAATATACGGAAACGTTAACTTGAAAATTTTGTTTTATGATTTCAGATATTCCGAAATTCAAAGAAATCTCCACTAATTAGTTATCAGTTCTAGGTAAATATATCCTGATTCACTATTTTTATATATTAAATGTTCTTACGATAAGCTACAAAACATTCAATTATTTGCTCAAATCATTTTGATTTTTTTTATTAGCAATGTTTTCAGTATTTAATCTTACCGAGTAAAATTCTTACAATCTATCCGTAAGAATTATCAAAAGAATGCCTATTTAACTGTGCTTGAAGCTTTTTTTTAAGACAAAACATGGGTAATAATAAAAATGACAATTTATTGTTGTCTGAATTACATCATATCGGCAAAATTTAGACATTAATTTCGCACCTATTATCATAAATGCCGAAGATGTGCATCGGTGACCATTCTTTGACTTTGAAAATAATATACGCCAATCCGAGCTTCGAAATTTCCACGAAGTGGTTAAAAGCTAAACAGAGACTTGTTTCAATATATGCTTTATTCCTTCCCTTGGATAATCGTAATCTATACTTTTAAAATATTTTATGAAATCGATATGTTGGTTGCAATGCTGAGAGTAACGGTCCTAGAAGGCGTTTCAGTGAATGACGTACCGGATGCCTCCGCAACCCTCCGTGTGTCAGGGAGGGGGCACGATCAAAGGAGTGGTAATATCTAAGAATCCCCTAATTTATGTAAGAATTCTCATTACTATCGTATATAGAATGGAACTGCTTCAGATTCATATGCCCTAGAATCGGGGGACGGGGTAAAATTAATTTTCCTGGTTGGGGGGTACTTTTTTACGTGATGGGGAAGGGGCTGAGGGACACCAGGACGCCACTGTTTGTACACTTATTTTTGTATGCATAATTCTTTGGTGCTATCATATGAAAGCGAGAGCTATGCATTCTTTCGGCCTGGATGGCTTTAGTTTTCTGTAGCAGCGCGACGTACTGTCAGAACAACGTTTCGATATTTATTGCAGATTCATGCTCTCTCTATCAGGTGGACAGACGTGAAAATCTAAACAAAGAATGTGTGAATGTGTATGTAGGTTAAGCTTATGAGAATCCACGCAAACAATAGAATAATCTAGGCCTTGTTGACTTGTCTAGTAGATAGCTTAAAGAACAAGCACTTAAAAAGACTTACCTCAGGTATCTCCAACTGTCACGAAAAGATTATAGAAACCAGATGCGCATTTTGACTACAAAGTAGCCGTCTTCTATGGAAATTCATCGAAAAAATTCTCTGTTGATAGCATTAGTTATCTGCTTTATATTTTCGAAAAACATACATTTTTATTACTTTACAACTCAACTGCACAGCGAATTGTTTTCCATATGAACAAGGAATTGATTATTTAATTGTCTGGGAGGAATTCAAACAGAATCGCGAGCGATCAATTGTGCTGTATAAAATCCTCAACCCACTCAATTATTCGGAATGTACGATCTCAAAATATTAATACCCACATTAACCATAGTTCATAGTTGTAATGCTGTTTTGTTTTCGTTAGCAGGAGTCATGGAGACCAACATAACGTTATGGCAGTTTCTCCTAGAGCTTCTGCTTAGCAACCAGTATACAAACATCATCACCTGGACAAATAACGATGGAGAGTTCAAGTTAGTCAACGCAGAAGAAGTCGCGAGGCTTTGGGGTCTGCGTAAGAACAAGACCAACATGAACTATGACAAACTCAGCAGAGCACTTCGCTACTACTACGACAAGAACATTATCAAGAAGGTTCTTGGACAGAAGTTTGTCTACAGGTAAAATTACTAGTTCTTATCGTTATAGTGTAATTTATGAGCGATTTTCTCCTTTAAATTAGAATTTTATCCAAATAATAAAATAAAAGATGATAAATATATATAACTTTGCGCTTAATTTTTCTCTGGCTCGTATAATCGTCCGGCATGTATTTCCACGTGTTTCTCCTTAAATGAAGACTTGCATGGGTGTAACTTAGTCCACTCTTCCACTTTCTTTTAGGTTTGTCTCCTTCCCTGAGATCGTCAAAATGGAGAATAAAATTCCATTCCGCGTGAAGATGGAAAGTTTGCAGAAGACTTCTCCAAGGGTGTTCAGTGGAAAATTCTACTACGGCGCCCCTGGCGGTGGCTTTGCGCTAAACCACTTTCCAGCTAGTCCAACGGCAATACCTGGTAAGTGGAATTCCAGTAATTAAAAACGAAATAGCCATAATTATCCATATGTCACAGCAGTTTTCATCCAAACGTGTTATAATATAATTTCAAATTAAATTTATAATCGTCCTATAGCAGAGGTTCCCAATCCCGTGCTCTCGGGCATTCTAACAGGATTTATAGTGTTAAACGCACCATGGTGTTTAGTTGTTTATATATATACAGTTATCAAAACATATTATTTATAACTTAGCTGTTCATTTGTTTTTATTTTTGATTATTCCTAGCTTTAAAAAATACGATGTTTCTCCTTTGGTGCTCGTCCCACTGAATAGATTAGTAGCCCTTGACTTTGAATGTGAAGCAGTAATAGATTCCTAATTTTACCGTCTGGAATACTTAAAGATATCTCCGAGGAAAAATATTGCACCAAACTAAATGGAATTCGTTTTATATTATTTATTATCCATATAGCGCGACCACCACCAAGACACGTTAATGACAAAAATAATGATCGCATTTAACTAAAATTAAGACAATTCTAAGTATATACTTTTTACAGAAAAAATTACTGAAATCTTTAATTTTATTACGTTCTTGAAAGGCGTTTCTCACGAAGAATGTCATAGTACAGTTTTAAAATAATATTTTATTGCATAACATCGAAATTTCACGTGGCAGAGCACATTTCTAGGAAAGAAAATTGAAATTTCCGTCACATCTCATCTTTAAAACTATTGAGTTGATTTTCATGGAGTTTGGCACTATGGACTTCGTGGGCTAAGGGCAATAATAAAATGATGTAAATGGCTCACATAACACAAGAAGGAATTCCCCCTTTACCCAGGCAGGGGTGCCACCTATGAAAAGTAAATGAACTTTCCGTCGTATCTCGTAAAAATATATTAGTGATATAAAAAAGGCTTCCAAGGAAGGTTTTAGAATTATCTATTTAACAGGATTACACGATTCGTAAAGTACGTCTCTGCTTTGCGTATATGCACCATTGAAATGTGCATCTACCAAAAAAAAGCTAGATTACACCATGTGTGGTTGCCTATTACATGAGCTCAATTTCTAATATTTTTATAGAATAGAATTCCCCTTCCAGAGCCGAATATAATATCTTCCACTCTGAGATATGTCTCATTTGGGGTTTATTTCTCATCGGTTCCAACCGCGGACGGATCGTCCCTAATCCATCATTCCTATTGCGGCAGTTGCGGCTAATCGCCCGGTTTACCAACTTCTAACTCGCAGTGATTATCGTTGTTCATGGGAGCAGTTTCCGCTGGGGACCGTTGCGTTGGCGGAGGCGCTGCCTCACTCCCCCGTGACTCCCATTCCGAAAGGGATGAGTAGGGCTTGCCCGACACGTTTGCCCTCTGACATCCGGCCGCTTCAGAAGGCAGGGTGGGGAAGCCCTACTAAATCCTCATCGGTACTCGTCATTTGATTGAATGATTTATGCAGCGCCGTATATGTAGGCAACCCCGAGCACACGGGCGCAGAAGTCGTTGCCGGCATACGGCCGTTTAAATGCGTTTTCTTAACCATCAGATTGCCGCCGCGGGAGGGTCAAGGCAATGAGAGGGGATGGGGGAGGGGGACTTTATAGTGGTGGGAAGGGAGAGGGGAGGCGTTGAGGCGGAAGTGGACCGGAGTGAGGGACGTGGCATCCGGAGAACGAGGCACGAAACAATTACGGAGACGAGCGTTCGGATGTGGGAGTGATGTGATTGGTCCAAGTGGAGCACGTGGTCTCATTTATCACGAGTTTTAGTATTACAACACGTATTTGTGTATTTGCCTCGATAATTAGGATTTTAGTGCTCGAATGTGATAGGCACTGTGCAATCACGACACTCTTAGGCCTTATGATGTTTCAATTTCGAATCATGTTGTAGTTTCATTTTAATTTCTCCTCTATACGTATCTCCTCTATACGTATGTCGTATGTAAAGTGTCTCTATCTTTTACAATTAGCTTTTGTTATAACTATTTGATTAAGAGAATTTCATTTGTTTATGAAGACATTTTTTGTTTACTTATTTTTCTCTATGCATGACGAAGGGGTTTAGGTGTAATAGGGGGCTTGTGAACCTCAACCTCGCCCAATTAAAGTCAAATACAGTCGGACCCAGAGTTATCCGGCTTCCAGTTACGCTGATTCTCCTATACGCGTTCCATATATTGTGACCAATGCTTCAATTTACGCGGTAAACCGCTTCACGTTTACGCGGTAGACACTTTTCATTTTCCGCGCAGACCGATTCTACCACCGCATACCATGATAAAATCAGAGTCATTCAGTTTCCAGATTCGATAGCTTCACCTTTCCTTACTGTTTCCACATCGTTTTTTGCTTAATTACACCCTCCAAAAGACGTAAAAATGGCATCGAAGAAAGCATGCGATATTGTTCTCAAGAGAAAACGAAAAAATATAAATCCTGAATAAGTTAAAAGAAGGCAATAGTGCTGAATTGATTTCCCTCCAATACAACCTGAATGAGTCAACTGCGCACCATTAAAAAAAGTGAGGAAAAAGTTCGAGACTGTGAAATCAACAGTTCCTGTGAGTACAAAAGTGTCTTGGATAACAAGGATTCCTTAATCTTTGGATTAATGAAATGACAAGTACAAAAGAATCAGTTGTCAACGACAGCACAAGTAGGGCGGAAGCTTTGTCTCTTTACGAACACATTGCAAATACCTGATGCCAAGCGAGTAGGGCTAACAATTTTAAGCCATTTTTTTTAAAGAAAATGTTTTTTAAAATAGGCTACGAACCCGCCCATGTTGTAACTGTGACGAAACAGGGCTGTTTCACAAGAATAACAAGACTTATTTAACAAAATAATGACGTGCGACCAGTGGTTTCAAGGCCTGTAGACCTAGATTTACCCTTTTGTTTTGCACCAAAGCCTTATAGAACTTTAAGTGTAAGACACTTTTATTGTAATGCTGAAAACCCCCGTTGTTTAAAGGGTAAAAAAAAGGTTTCCAATAAGAAAGCCTGTGTGACGCGTATGATTTTTTACCTGGCTGCAGAACTCGTTCTTATCAGAAGTGAAACAGTTCCTTGAGAGAAAGAATATCACGTTCAGAGCTCTTCCAATGTTGGAAAATGCACCGAGTCACCTGTCGGAGTCATTGTCATTCGTATGTCTCAACGCGTCTGTTAAGTTTTTGCCTCCGAGCACGATGTATATTTTACAACCTTTGGAGACCTCCAACCTTTAAGACCTCCAACTCCTATTACACCATGAGGTTCTACAGACACTAACTTAACGCAATCGACGAAGAAAGAGTGGAGAATATGACGCAGTTTTGGTGGGAATACAACTTTTCGGACTGCATCGTCATCATCTAGGAAGCCTGGGAGAAGACCAAACTTTCAACTTTGAATGTTTATTGGTCTGAAGACGTCAATGACTTTAGAGGCTTACCCAACATAGACGAGGAAGTCAGTGACCTCTTGAGACTGGCCAAACAGCTGGAAGGAGAGGGATTCAGCGATACCGAGGACGAAGAGTTGGCCAACCTGATCGATTCCCACCAACAGGAACCCACCAACAAAGAGCTTGAGCATTTTACAACATTTGGCGGTGACAGTGAAGAAGAGGGCGAGAAAGAGCCTGCTAAGCCTTCCATCATTGTTATAGCCATTCAGGAGTTCTTGTGCAAGGCTCATAGCTTAATCGAAGAGATAGTCGAACTTGAGCCTATCATATGAGGAAGCACCGTAATAGTGTGATTTTCAAAATTATGGAGGTCGAAGAAGGTTCTTCGAAATCACGAAATGCCTAAGGAAGCCTGTCGAGGTATTAAACATAAATATCCGGGAAAAGAACGAATTGCTCCTCTGGTATAATATATAAATCAAATCAATTTTATTAACATTTTTTAAGGGGGCGGAAACATAATTTGGCCTAGGGGCGGCAAGTTTCCAAATCTGCCACTGATCCAGAGCCTTGCACTATAACGACAATACAAAGACACATATTACGGCATTCTTTGTGTAGACATCGATCTTACCACCAGAATGTAGAAATAATCACAGTCGCGTAATTGTAATTAAGAGCTAGAAGTATGGACTGAATTTGAAGCTTTCTTCTTTAATTAGCCGATAGATACATGGCATACTATAACATCCCAAGTGTTAATTTTGACACGGAATTTGTGCGTATGCCAACTTAAGATAACTTTGTGAAAATACTGATTATCTTGAAGGACCCGAATGTGATTCAAGAAAAATCCAACTCGGGGTCGTCTCCCAATATTTTTCGTCTCTCTCGAAATATTTCGTGTATTTAATTATGAATCAACGTCGATCGTATTTCTATAGTTGGCGCCTATTATCGGTTTCCGTATAACTCATTTAGGCTGCACTTCAATCACTTTAATGTTTTAATTCCGTTGATGGATGATGTGCAGCAGGGGTGTCCAATCTGAATTCGATGCTTGTGATAGGTATATGTGGCATCATATTTTCCACGCGATACAAAATACTACGGTTGAAACTATTTGGAAGTAGGTTAGAGATTTTAAACGGCAAGCAAGATTGTTACTGTAAGCGTTATAACACAGTGACTTAATAGTTTTGAAATTTTGACACAAAAGAAATGTTTCCTCTGGTGCCTCCTAGGTAAGGGGTAAGTTCAAAATATGGATAATATATATACTCCAAATTGTTTATTACGCAAAAAAAAATTCACAAGCCAAAAAACGTGAATTTTAAATATTGTTTCAGGAGTAAAAAATTTAAATGATGAAGAGCACCATTTCGCCAAACACACACCCACACATGCGCGCGTGGATGATTCGCCGCATGTGGGTAATAGTGAATGTATCGGACACCCCTGATCTATAACAAGTCTCCGAACTGCGTATCGATAACCTTCGACTTAACTTTTAAATTCAACCTTCTCGAGAAAAATCTCAAAAAAATATAACTGTTTATTTTTCATTATACTTCGCTTCCACCACCAAGATAAGTTCGCCGATACGATCTCGTTCTAAACGAATGCGTGTATTATTTTACACGATGATGGTCAACTCTTGGAGATTTTATCACGTTGACCTGCATGGTGACCTTTATCGCTGATAATCCTTGCGAAAGCGACGGTTCAACGCCATATTCCTTCAAGTAGCACCCATGCCCGTGCTTAAGAATTGAAAGAAGTTACGTAGGTACTCGAGTAAGGCTATTATCGCGCTATCCTTTAACAAACTTCGGTCGTAAAGAGGGTTACGCGAACGAAGAGTGCTGAGCTGAGAGAACGTACTCTACTCGAAAAAATAAACATCGCGAAAAATGGGTACGATAAACGGCTAAAATTGCGAGGACGTGTATAAAGGAAACAAACAGACCTCTTGCGTTATGTAATCCTATGAGGCAATGAAAAACTTAAAGTGATTAGAGGTCGGTGCTTCCTGTTTCGTCTGTTTCTGTTTTTAGGAATTCCCTTTCTCGTTTCCTCTGACGCCATTCATTCTTTTCTCCTCATTACCTCAAAACTCATTCGTATTGTGGCATTTCTATTAATACAGCTCTAAAAAGTTCGAAAAATAATTACAATTCTTCACGAATACGTCATCATCTGAGAAATTATATCTTTTGTTTCTCCGATTGAGAATAGCATAAGCGCCCCCGAAAGATATCTCACACACCCGGACTTTCTGTAACACGGGGATTGGATTTTGGAAACCAATGTCGTGAAATGTGAATACCTACGTTTTACGTGAACCTGGATTTACGTAGTGAAATGGATGTTGCGTTCCATTCCCTTTCAGATACCATCCTTTGACTCCATAATTCACAATCTTCTCTTCGATGCACTTATATGTACAACTAGATTGTTGTTGCCGGTTATCTAAGCACTCTATCCATCCCATACGTATCTTTCTCGCTCTGCAATCTGGAATCCCACATCCTAATCCCGACCAAACCGCGTTAATTAATCAACAAACTATGTCTTTACGATACTCCTTTCTCTTTTCGCTGTAAGGAAAACGAAAAAAATTCAAGTAACGGGAAGTGATAGCGTAGTTTCCGCGTCTAAGTACATGATGACGCTACGGTAACTAAAACCGCGTAGATCCTTCCTTGAATGTCTCTTCGTTTATAGATACCCGATGGTGGAAGAGTGATGTAACATTGATGTCACTATCTTATGACGAATATAAGATTTTTTTGGAGCGGCAGATAATATATATATATATAGGTACATTCTTCGTTCCGCGTTTCTTTTTCAATTATCCTCGATATAATTATTTTAATATTGGAGTCATATTCAAGCGCAGAAATGTATTAACTGTGAAAGAAAAATGTTTCGTAGCGTTTTATTGTGGCATACCAAAGATTAATTATCATTCTTGCGTGTTCAAACTAGTTGCATTCCAGAAATCGAATTGAGTTACACTTCCGCGTATTCTCATAACACGGAAATTGCACTACTTGGCCAACAATAACGTCTTTCCCATCGACGTGAGTCAATTTTACAAAAATGTCCTGGAGAAGTCCTCGTGTTTCGTTATTTATTTTTTTTATAAATGCTACATATTTCGTGGCATTTTACTTGTCTTTATGTAACTGATGTTCTTGCCAAAAAATATCGAAATAGAAAACTTTAATGTCGAAATTCATATTCCACCAATATGACGCTCCAATACTGATTCCCTGATTCCCCGATGTTTTCTGTCATTATGCATGTGTATTCAAAAGCCTAAACGATGTGAATTATATGGTAAATTTTCTTTTTCTTGTTTATTATAATTATTGATAAGGTTACGGGCATTTTTCTGCTTAACCCGGTACTTTAACTGAAAAAAAACTGCGAGCAACGTTTGCAAATAATTCAAAGAATCGTTTATTCAGTTACTCAGTTCAACGCAAAAGTAAATAGGCAATACAATCATAAAACTCGAAAGAGAAACTGTTTTATCTTCTAATATATCTTTATTTCACGTATATCCTTTCTAATCATAGCAAATAAGCGGTCATTTTTACAAATGTTTTTCGCCTCAATTTTTTTATCGCTAACTTTAAAATTCGTTGTACACGAAGGTATGTTTTAAAATTAATAAATTAATAAATTTAAGCCGCTGGGGCTCTATAATAACGATCCCTTTCCTCATCCACCAGGCGTCCCCGACATGCGACCATCGTTTGGTCTCTGTCCACCGATGTCAGACTGCTGGAAGAAGTTACCCGTCCCGGGTTCATCATCTCTCAGGTCCGACGACATGGAAGACGGTGGATGCTTGAGCAGCTCCGAAATGGCACGTTCGGCCGCTTCATCCCCATGCCAGCCTATAAACTTGGACACGAAGGGCAGGAGGTCGCCCACTAGATGCCGCTCTCCACTCATACTGCGCCGCCGCTCCCCGCACCCACCCGGTGCATCATCCGGGGAATCCAAGTCAAAGCCGGTCCCATTGTCCGTCGAGGGAGTCGGCGCACCGGCGAGACCCCAGCCCCTTTCGGCTGCCCCCTCCCCATCTCTTCACACCCCCGTTGTCGCCCTGACCTCCCCTCAGTTCCAAGCGTTCGCGGCAAAGACCCCCTTAGGTCCCCTCCATTTCTGGAGTTCTCTCAGTCCCTTAGCCTCCGCCCTAAGCCCGTGTTACAGCCCGGCCGCCAGTCCCCACTTCCAGTTCCCCGCCTCTTTCGGGCAGTTCGCGCAAGCGCCTCCTCCGCCTCCCCTCCTCTTTTCCACCCCCTCTTCCTCCGCGGAGCCCGCCTCACCCCTCGCCCTAATCTCTCCCACCAAACCGATATCGGTACTCCAGTGAATGGGTGGGAAAGGTCGTTAAGCTAAAAACGGAGCCCCCCGACGTATCTGTGATTCTAAAAGCAAGACATTCGTGAAGGGAGATTCTTAATTCTATCAGTTATATTTTTTGATAGAGCAAGAGGAAGTAACTTAAAGAAAAAAGATATTAAGAGAGAATATAACTTTGATAGAGGTGTTGTCAAGAGGTTGCGAAATGACGCCATTCCTTGCGTGTCTTGTGAGTTTATTGCCAGTATCCCTTGTATGTTCTCTACTGTAGGAGAAAAAAAACAAGTGAGAGTCAACTCTCCGATTGATGATTGATATATATATATATATATATATGAATATATGATATTTCTCTAAGTTTTTTTTACGAAGATGACTTAGTTTGTTTCATTTTTTATATGCAATAGTCGTTGGCTCCTGTTCGAGCCCAAACATTTAAGTCATTATTTTGCGACTGCTGAACTAATTTATTTTACAGTCACTATTTTTGTATTACGGTAGGTTTAAGTTTGTAAATACTTTTAATTTTTTTTCATTCGTTTCAGTAATCCTAGATGTTTTTTTGGTGTCATCGCTCCGATGTTAACCATCGACGGTGGGACCAAAATCATTCGATTAATATTTTTTCGTTTTATTCTTTTTTTAATCTTGTTCTTCGTATCGCGCTCTTGTTTACTAATTTTCACCCGAGGGATCCTCTTTCAGTCTATAAGGTCCTCGTGAATCCCACCGTTGGCTAAATATTTTGTCTAAATTCTGATTATTATTTGTTTCCCTTCATTTTGACCCGGATGATTGTTGAGCGGCGATGACTGTCGCCTTAGCTTTTTCAACATTTTTTGTTCCTAACAAGACCTATTTATTGTGGAATATTGCGTCAGAGGGCATGCTAATGTAGCGCGGTTTCCACCAAAATTTCAAGAGTGACAAATATTTTGAGAGGTGTAAGGTTGTGCCGCTTTTTCCGGGTCAGTACGCTTAAACCTTTGATTGCTTAAGCTACCACCTAAAGCGAGGGCGGTTCTTTTAAATCATTTAATGTGATTAGTAGCTAGAGTATTTTAGAATGTTACTGTAAAAAATATTTTGGGTCCAGGGAGTAAAGTAGCTCCAAACATGTGATTCCTTTGTGCTGTTGAATAGGATGAATAAAAAAAATACAGCCATGTTGTCTAATTTGTTATTTTTATTTCCTTCCTTGGCATCACTTATGCCTGATTGTTATGAACGAATTATTTCTGTTTTAAAATATGTAAACCTCATCCTTTCAGCTATAGAACTGTTCATGTCCTGAGCTCTCATCTTAATTTTTGATTAAATTAAAAATGCAAATTTATAATTCCCTGCACCATTCTTATGGAGGTATAAATGAAACGAAGGAGACGTATAAGGAAATCGCCAACCTGATGGGTGGCAGAGGGTGCCGTGCACCAAAATGTCCCTGACAATTTTTCGCTTGCATGTAAGACTTCCATTATGATCATAGATTTCCTGAGGAAAAAAAGAAATTCGATACAGTTCCGTCCTACAACCTATATCAAGCATAATATGGTCTCGATATACGTGGTTGTTTCAACCGCTTCAACAACCTATTCAGCTAAACCCTCCGACCTATGCTTCAAACTAGCGTTCATTCATAACATAACAATGTGAATTTCTCTCTTTACGATACTACGGAAAAGGAATTTAGTCTTATAGAACAATATATATCTCATATCACCTAAAACTCATTGTTAATGGTGAATTTGCACGAAAATCAAATATGAATGTTCAGAACCCAAAATTCTTAGGTTACAGTGAACAATATCAATGAAGAGGCCAAATCAATATCGGAAGGTATATTTCCGACGATTTGCGGCATCGTGTAACTCGTTTCCATGACAGTAACATTTTGATATTAAAATTTAAAAGTCTGTTCCAGAGATAAATAAATATATCCTCGGCGCTCATAGAACATCTCATTTTCTGTCTGACTGACTGCATAGAGATAACGGTACGAGATAATTGAGAGGTAATTGCGACAAATTTTTGATGCGGTAGTTTTCTGAAAAAAATATTATCGTGCTATAGATAAATTGGGCAAAGTAAATTACTAAATCTGTTTATTGGCTTTTATTTAAACAATTATAACGTTTTTGACCTATTTATATATCCATGAATGGCAATCCCAACGATATTTAATTTAATGAGGAAAAGTTATAATTAAGGGTGACATTCGAAGAAACGTGTGACATAATATTAACTTCCGGACAGTTTTATTTAGCAGCAATGACTGTATTTTCATAGCATTAATGTATTCAAGCAAAAAATTCTTCTTCTCTGTCTCGAAATATCTACGAAAACTCAGACTTTACCAGCTACGCCATACGCTTAGCCAGTGGTGCCCGAGGGACGACTGTTTTCATCTGCCTTGACATGAATTTAGCAATAAAATGACAGAGTGTTATATAAAACGGAAATAACTATATTATAAAAACTAAATTTTTCGTCTTTTCCTCTCTATTCCTATAATAGATGAATACATTCTTAACAAATCAGATGACATTGATTTCCAACGTAACCTTTTAGTTACTATAAATTGTTTTTCAGCTGTATTTTGGATTGTGTGTGGCCCGCGATAGGCACGGAAGTGGGCCATATGACCCTCTAGCCGAAGATTTTGGCACTGCTGCGCTAAGCAATAGAAGAGAAAGAGAGAATTTTCTGCTCTTCAGCACATGCGGCGCTACTCCGGATGTGCCTTATATATATATATATATATATATATATATATATATATATATATAATTTTCATTTTAGTTCAATTTTTTAGGAACATCTATATTGTTTTTACTGTTAACATGCAACGTTATATTCCTTATATTACTCGAGTTCTTCGGTGAACCGTAAGAACATTTACATCGAATGTTACTTAAGAGATTCTGCAATGCCAAAAATTCAGTCTAAATAATTATCGGCGCCAGCACTTAACCATGAAATTTCCCTTGACCATAATTTCAATTTAAGATCAAGGGCAAGTGCTGATTTTGCCGCCGTGCAAATGCTGATTTTGCCACCCCCACCTAATTCCCTATTGCTTTTATAGTACTACCTATTTAAATAACATTAATAATGAAGTACTCTCGGAAACATGCAGTATAAAGCAATATTTCAAAATTTACCTTTTATCAATGAAGAAACAGGCATCATAGCAGACGTTGCATCTTAAATGTGAGCAAAGTGTTATATATTTAGGTGAAACGATGGCCAACCTTTCTTCTTGGCACGTTTATAGAAGCATGAAGGACGCATGCTTCTGCCATATCTCTAAATCTGTTTCTTTTGATGAAAAATTACGAAACACTCAAGAGTAGGGACCCCTGTGGGTTCTACGGAGTAGTTGAAGGACGTGTATCCTAGCACACAATAACAATCTCAATTGTTATTAATATAGCATCATGTGAGGCGTCAATATATAGTCAAGGGAAAGTCCTATACTTAACGAATGATGTTTGGCAGAAGTCATTTATTACACCCTCTGACCGTTGCTGATTTTAATTTGGAGAGTTTTAAAAGAGCAGAGAAAGATCCAAACGACGAAGTCACGGATCGTTCGGTTTTATTTGAATTCTGTAGCGTATTGCTTAACAAATAATGTTTCTATGCATTGCATTTGACGCTCATTCCCCCCCCCCCCCCTCTCCTCCCCGAAAGATGCCGCCCTATGCAGGCTCGCGTTTTGCACCCCCGGCCCTGCCAATAAACGGTCTGTATTAAATTTAAAGGGTTGAATTTCCGCCATTTACTCTCAGGCTACATAGATCGCATGCATGCGGCCCCAAAGCTTTATTTTATGACATATTATGACGAGCATGATTATTAACTGTCACAAAAATATTGTAAGTCTCTCTCTCTCACTCACTTTCGCTATTTTCTCTTTTCACTCGATCCCATTCAGTTTTCTCGTGAACCTTTCCCACAAGTTGGTCTATCGACATTCTTTGATCCCTCAACATATTTCAAGGGCGAACGGCGACATGGCATTAGGGTACCATATAAAATTTGACGAAATAACATGAAGCATTAGCAACATTCGTAGTTTATCTGCCCGTTATGAATCGTACCAAAAGCTGGGCGTGGCTATTTTTACGCTGTTGATGTCGACATTTCCGAAACTGAAATATTCCCTTAGGAGTTTTTTATTATTGAAACATCTATTATGGATTCAGAGATTCAGATTCCGGATTTTGACGTCCCTGGATGTAATGAAAATAAAAACACTTGGAAACAAAATAAGACAATCATTAACTAAAGAACGGTGGCATATAATTTATATATTTCTATTTACAACGTGCTGTTATAGCCTCTTTCCTTGCGAATTCACCGATTATAAAGAAAAAAATCTGATGTGGCCAACACATGACTTTCTCCATATTTGGGGTATAGATATTTAAATTATTATGAATAGCATTATGAGGCAAAATTATTATTTCGTATCGTAAAAGAATAGTCGTCCTTATTGCTGTAAATTATATTTTGAATATGTTTACAGAATTCACGGCTACATGGTGGCGGCGTTGTATACTGGAAATTACGAAAAAAGTTGAATATCTCCGAAATGGATGATTCTACGAAAATTTGTTTCAAACAAAACCTGGGAGAAATATTATTCTCTACAACTTTGGTCCTCACGAAGATTACCAATAACGACGTTTTTAAGGAGATATTTGACGGAAATCGAAAAAACCAATTATTTATAAATAATTCCTCAACAATGACTGCTATGGAAAATAGTTTCAAATGAAAGTTGTAGTAAAGTACATTATCTATAATCTATATAGAATTGTATATACAATAATGATGTTTTAACGGAGAAATATCGCAAAAACCGAATCGGGTTTCGAATAAACCTCGACTTCCGTTTAACCGTTATTGTCCAAAAACTAATCAGTTCTTTGTGCTCACACTAAAGTGTTATATATGATGTTTGGTAACGATATGGCAAGTACTTTCTGAGTTAGAGCGCCCATAATCACATAAACACAGACATCATTCCGAAAATAGTCTAAACGTGTTCTAGAGACCTCAAAACATGTATTTCCGTTGAAATCTCGAAGTCGATTTTTTTCATGAATACAATACTTTCCCATTACTACGTATGGAGAAAGTAAAAAGGAAAAAGCAAAATATCTCTGAAATGGATGGTTTTACGAAAATTTGTTTCAAACAAAACTTGGAAGAAATATTATTTTCTACAACTTTGTTCCTCACGAAGATTACCAATAACGATGTTTTTAAGGAGAAAACCGAAAAACCGGTTATTTATAAATAACTCCTAAACGATAACTACAATAGAAAATTGTTTCAAATGAAAGTTGTAGGAAATTACATTCTCTATAACTTTTGTTTAGAATTGTAAATACAATAATGATATTTTAATGAAGAAATATCGCAAAAACCGAATCGGGTTTCGAATAAACCTCGACTTCCGGTTACCCGTTATTGTCGAAAAACTAATCAGTTCTTTATGCTAATATTAAAGTGTTATATATATGAAGTTTGGTAACGATATGGTACGTACTTTTTGAGTTAGAGCGCCCACACTAACATACACACACACACACACAGACATCATTCCGAAAATAGTCTAAACGTGTTCTAGGGACCTCAAAACATGTATTTCCGTTGAAATCTCGAAGTCGATTTTTTTCATGAATACAATACTTTCCCATTACTACGTATGGAGAAAGTAAAAATCCATTTCTGTTCTATTTCACAGTTGATATTATAAGCGTAATGGGTTACGCTGGCGGAGAGGCCAAAGCGATGACCTTCCACGCAGCGGTCTCGGTTTCGAATCAGCCGAAAGTCGCATTTTTCAATGTGGGATCGTCCCATGTTCTACTTGTTTTTTTTTAGGAGAACGCGCAAGACAGCGTTCAGTTCTTCGGGAGGAACGTTACGCAATTGGCTCGCTTGGTTATCTCCGTAAAGAGTAGGTTATTGCTTGCATCGGGTTTCCCTATACCCTTCTGTGTGAAGTGTGAGTAAATGTTACGACGGTAATAGCCCAAGAGACAGATGCGCCAGAAAAACACACACCAGATCAAATGGCCCTTCTGGTCAACCCTTTCAGAGGCTCTGAATAGGACCCTTTCTATATTAAGTCGCTTGCGTGTCTTGGGATAGAACTCGAGTAAAATCGTTCAGTCATTAGGAAGGAACGTGAAGTTGTTACGCGCTTGGTAATTGTCGTTAAAAGCAAGCACTGCTGGTGCAGGGTTTTCCTCATCTCTTCTGTGTGCGCGCGTGTCTGTGCTTCGTGTGTTTATGTGCATACCGCGCTTTCTACTGTAAAAGACATAATAGGCTAGAACCCCATCTGCGCGAAACCGAAGACCTGCTAAGAAATCATCTATAAAAGAGGACGAGGCTGGTTCTCAGTGGTTTGTAGTTCGCGTATGTATGTAAGTACGTATGTATCGCTTGAGTAACATCGACTGAATTCTAGGTTGAAACTTCAAGTTAAATATAGATGAAAAACTAAGATGACAATGCACTAGGAATATCTGAGGCACCCTCTTATGTAAGAACACAGGATCACCACAATAAAATACGCGAGATAGGTTGTAAGACGGGGTGATATTGAGCTTCTGGGATGATCAAAGATAATTATTTCCCCTCTTCGCGGCTGTGATCTTTCCCTTCACCACGGCTTGACCCCCTCCCCCCCCCCCCCACTCGCCTATCCACTGCCTCCTTGCAAAACGTTCCCATTAAAAATCGCAGTATATCTACTTCCAATACGATTACCGCCTAACACTCCCCAGGTTCTACCCGAAATTTGCCTTTCAAATCCAAAAGAAGACAGTTTGACCTTTTGCATGACCTTCAACAAGTCACAGTGACAGACTTTTCACAGATTTTGCTTATACTTTCCGAAATCTGTATTCAGTCACTGGCAACTGTATGTATGTAGCTCTCTCAAGAGTTCGATCATTGGACTCATTAAGTGTTGTTTCTGAGAAGAACGAGATTTTTAATTGTGTTTACAGTGAAATATATTATTAAACGTGTTCAAAAACGCTAGGCCGCGTATGTTACGCGAGAGTATATCTAGTTCTATATATAGTTTCCGCGATCTGTTGGTTGGTTTGCCTGATGTAACGCTACACCCGCTCGCTATAAAAATGCGAATAATAATTATTTTCAAATATACCCTCGGGAGGATTCGAACCCGCGATTTGGAGCTAGACACGCTAACCACTACCAATAACTCGAGAAAGAAGCGAGATAGAAACTCCGAATTTCGCAGGAATGCTCGAGTCACATATTAAAAGGTGATGACGAATAAAAATTCGACCCCAAAGAAGACATTTCCATTTCCCATAAAATAACTTAAAAATCGACTTTTCGACATGCAGGTTTTCATTCATTTTTAGATTAAAATTAGAAAGAATTAACCTACGTTCTTTGTATCTGAACCATTCTGAAGACGAAATTATTAAGTTTCTTACATACTGCTCGTGTTAAGCGTTTAATTCACATATTTTGGGGAAATCTTGCCATTTTAACAGTATGTTGCCTTGTCTTCCAATTACGTTGTTAGATCTCTAAATCCTATTGTCATTTCATTGATTTTAATGCTTTTAATACAAGAGATAGAGAGGGAGCGAAAGAAGGACAAAATTTCTTTGAACAGAATAAAAATTATCTTTTGAAATTTCCATTTTAGATATATTATTTCGACCCGTCATATTGACGGACTATTACCTAGTTATTATAGAGTGAAGTGTGAAGTGATCGGAACTGACACAGGAAAATTGACGATGATAGGCGTAACGTTGTGATGCCGTTCCAAGAGGAACAAATCAAGTAACGACTTTGTATATTCCACTTTTTTAATATGTCAACATGGTTTTGATGTGATACATCGTCTTCACCTAAAGATGAAATATTATATATTAAAATGGTGGAAAATAAAAAATATCCTTACTTTATTTGTTTATCCAGCTGACAAAAGAAAATTTAAGACCGAAGAGATATAAAGAATGGAAAAAAAGACGATTGATCAAAGAAATGGAACGAGGGATGGAGGAATACGGGGACTCGCAAGGGAGAAGGATGTAAGGAAGGAATTTAGGCCGCAGAGAAAGAAAAGGAAAAGTAAGAAGAGAAACAGTGAAGGAAGTGAAAGAGGGAGGGAAATTGCGTCTGGATCTGACACACTATTTCTCTTATGCCTTTGTTTTATATCACTTAATATGAAAATTATCTTACGATGAAAAGGACATCTTGAGCAATATTTCATATGTTCGTTGTGACGATGATGAAATTAGTCAAAAATAACCAGGAGATTACCGAGGGACTTTGACGCTGCGTGCGAGATTACATTCCAACGCCCCTTTATGTTAGTTCTAAGAAGACATTAAACTCGCTCGCTCGCGAAGTTATTTATGGCCGCATAAAAATGTAAATAAAAACTACGACAAAATTAAGGAATGCCGTTGATATTCTGCCTTCACAGCGATAAATATTTGCATCCAACATTTGTCTACTTGGAAGCAATTTATGACCTCTTTACCGGGAAAAACAATCATTAGATTATGTTGCCTCGAGCAGCCGCACGGTTTGCCGGTGCTCTGGCCTGACCTTGCTAATGCTTTACGTCGAATTATGCCATTCTAATAGCCATCGAAATATGGGGAAAGTATGTGCGCATTTCGGCTACAAAGCAACCGTCATCTTCTTTTTTTATAGATTACAGATGTTTTAGAATCTACTATCAGTGAACCAGCATTGACGACGGCTGCTTTGTAACCGAAATGTGCATCTAATTCTCAAGGCTTTTTATGGCTATTAGATAGATATAGTTTGACAGTTTTATTTTAGTCATGAAGTGAGCCGAATAATTCTCTTTTAATAACTCCATGAATTCAATGATTCAAGATACGGAAATATAGACGGTATTTCAGAAATGCGACATTATAAATGATAATTCATAGTGATTATTCTCCGAGCGTCCTTAAGATAAAGACTGCCTCAGCATTCAAATGAATCGTTGGTATGCTTTGCCGGCTCTGTTCATGTGTCTATTCCTTTTCTCTCCTTAAATGAGCCATGCTTCAATTAAAGACTGAACCTAAAACTCAGGGAGAGAGAAAGAAAATTCCAGAGAAAAATTAAACTGACGTTTGGTTATAAACTCGAACCCATAAATTTTGCCATTGTTCCTGAAACATTGGAAACACACGATAGGATAGTAAATAATCTTAGGAAACACGGTATTTTTATTGGTGAAATACGCATTCTTGACAAAATTAGATTATTTTGCGTCTTGTCCGAGTCATTCTTACCCTTGTGTAGGATGGAGGTCATGAAGTACCAGACAGCCTTCTTCGACTTGTAGGTATATTGTCATTTTTTTTAAGAACGAAAAGGTTGCCTATTTTTTAAAAATAGTTTTAGTTTTTAATCTTTCTCTTGTTTTTGTTATACCTTTGCGTTGATTCTGCTGGTATTCCCAGATGGAGAATTTCAATGTTTTCTGAATAATTTTCAGTGATGCCTTAGACCAGTGGTGCCCTAACTTTTCGACCCGAGGGCCATATAACCCATTGCTGCACTCATCGCGGGCAACGTAGTTAAATTTTGTGGTCTTCGCGGATCACACCCAGTCAAAAATAGATTTTAAGAAAAACCTAAGGAAATTAAGGATTTAGTTTAGTCGGCGGGCAGGATGTGGTACGCGAGCCGTAGTTTGGGTACCACTGCCCTTAGAATTTAAGAAACCATAATGAGTTTTCGTGCCCCTTTTCGCTAAGGACTTCCATTTTCTGTTAAGTTTCTGCCGTGATATTTCGCAACAATACAATTCAAAGCATTTTATTTTTGACAGTTTCCTGTACCCTAGAATATTTTTATATAAATATTCGTAAGATTCAAACGGTAGGCCATACGCTTGACAACGTTTTAAGGGAACGTAAAAAGTAGACCGTCTACTATTCAAGAGAACATCTTTGTGGCTCAGTAAAGTCGTTAGGAGGCAAATTTGACTTTTTTATTCGTGACGTAAGAGCTATCTATGAGCGATGGTCACATATTCTTCCGGAATGAACCTCGGTAATTCTAGCGAAAAAGCAGTAATACGATGCTGCGGGAAAATTAGAAAAGAGGGAGAGTGGGAAGTTTATTTTCCGGGCAGAAACCGCAAGGGAGCCCGGAAATGAGTGAATCACGCTAATGTGGGTAATACACTGCGGCCAGGAAAGCGTGCATTTCCACCGTCACTCTATCGGGTGAATTTCGGGAAACGACTTACTATGTAAACTTTTAATCTAATGAATTAAATATATGGATCCGTCTTATCCGGAAAAAATGGCTATGTCATTCTTATTTCTCTCTCGTGTCGCGTTGTATTTATTCGCTCTTGCCAAAATTATGCTGTGCAAGTAACGTTTTTATGATTAATTTCGTACTTTACTAATAAAAAGAATCCTGACGCTGCCTTATTGTGCATTTCGAGAGCAGTAGTCTGATTTACGAGGCTCAAATTCTGCAAGTCACAAAAATTATTCTTGAAAAATACTTAAAGACATGCATTTCCTAGAGTAAATTCACAAACGTTAACATTAACAAATCGAGCCACTCAACGTTGAATCAACGGAGGATATAGAAATGGCAGGGCCATGGGCGCAACAAATTGCGGAGCTCCGAATTAAACAAAAGCGCCGTGATTATTTTATCAAAATAATATACTTTATTATTATTTTACAGAAAAATAGTTTAGAACACTGCTATATAGTCACATACAATTCCAGATTATCCGCGGCTCAGTTGAGGATAATGATGTTGTCTGTGATATTTAATAATTTTCCAAATTTCCATTAAGATTTTTGGCATAAAACCTATCCTGATGAAGTTTAACGTTAAAAATGTTATAGATTTTTTTTAATGAAAGATTATCTCTTGAGTAAGTTGTCATTTAAACTCTTATCCACTCGCGCCCTCTAATACAGCCCACCGAAGCGCTCGCATCTGCGAATGCGGTCCGCCACGTAAAAAGGTTGCACACCACTGATCTTATGCTCTTCCTCGTCTTTAACAGTCACAGCCGGCTAGGAAAATCGCAATGCTCGGTGCAAAGTGTGCGCGCGGGGCCTCATAACCTAAAAAAAATTTTAATGATAAATTTTTAAAAAATAAAGCAACCTCTCTCATTACGGCAGTGTTTGATATTTTTTTTCGATGTTAAGAAATGTCTGTACATTATAAGTGCAAAGGTTCGAAAGTTAGATTTATAGTAGTAGCTAGCGGCTATATCCGCTAATTATATCACACGTACTACAGGTTACTGACTTAGTTTTAATTCAATTTCCTTCACCCCATCCCTCCCCCCTCCCATCCCTAGCCAACCCACTCCCCGCCCTTCACCCCATCCCTAGGCAACCCACTCCCCACCCTTCACCCCTTCTCTCCCCCCTCCCCTCCCTAGCCAAACCACTCCCCGCATTTCACCCTTTCTCTCCACCTTCCCCTCCCTAGCCAAACCCCTCCCGGCATTTCACCCCTCTCCTCCCTAGCAAACTATGGAACCTTTCTACGAAATGAATGAAACTCCAAAATAGGTTTCCAGTAGTCTCCATGTAACATTGGATGTCAATTTTTCATGATTACGTGCGTTAAAATAGTATTAAGAGTCATCCACTTCTTTAATATATGCTTGTTGCCATAATTGTATCATCAAACTCGGCTTCAGATAGATTATTCAAACGATTTCGGTGTGAAATATCAAAATAAAAATTTTGTAGTGGGCACTACATAAATTCCATTTTTTCTGAATATTTAGCTCTAAAAACGTGGTTGCGGGCATTACACGCGTGCGGGTATTATTTAAGTAACTACGGTATGTACCGGTATTGTGCCGTAATAGAAATACATACTGCAGTAATCGGGTAATTTACTATATAAATTCCTTGTTCTCTTCCAAATTACGTGTTCACTTGCTTACTGGAGCGCATCCAACGTGAGACAATAAATTAAAATTTCTTTTTCCTAGCAAAATTTGGAAAAATTGATTAATTTTAAAAAATAGCCGGTTAACTGAATTTCCGGATAAAAAGTTCTATACTGTAGTTCCAAGTGTGGTAAGCGTTTTGTGTTTGATAATTAATAATACCACAACTTTCGCACTTAATGGAGTACTGGCTATTTTGTCTGTCGACATTGCTCTAAGCCTAAGGCTATGGTCCTCAACCTTTCTGGAGCCGCGGACCCCCTACATCAACTTCTCTGGAGCCGCGGAACCCCCTCCCATTAAAAGTTCAATAATTTTATTTAAATACAGTAAAAAATTACGGTTTTTACATTGAAATATATATATGAAAAAGTAATAAATTTGTTATTAAAACCTTATATAATTAAGAAGATGCCGTAAGCATATCTAACTTACGGGGGTTGCCAATCTTGATATTCAGCTTCTCTCAGCACTCGTGATTGTACTCAGATGATTTTCTTCCATTCCTTGAACGTCAGTAATGTCTTGTTGTTTTTAGCAATAACGAGAACGACAATTGTCTTGGTTGGGGCACAGACCTGATCTGTCCATGAAATATAATAGTCTCGGCAAATAATATTTCTACAGGAGAGGGCCACAAATTCAGTTTACAGCAAATACTACCTACGGTTTCTACTCTTTTAAAAACACACGCACACACTAAAATGACATAACTAGAAGGCTAATGGGATTTTTGCTCTTGGATATTTTTCATTCATTCATCTTCTCTCCGCCCATTAACCCAAAACTTCTAAAATCCATTGGATAGGAGCCGAGATCTTACTTATCGTAATAAAGAATGTAATGTAATGCTATGAGGCCTTTCTTTAAGACATTTCCGAACGTTATCCGACCACTCTAAACGGCCAAAATGAATCTTAAGGAAAATCATGCATCTTTTTATATATATATATAAGGTACAAAAATCAATTCGCGGACTCCCCGGAGACAAGATACGGACCCACCAGGGGTCCGCGGACCTCCGGTTGAGAACCACTGCTCTAAGGGATTTTTGATTTTGGTTGTCTTATAAAGAATATGAGATGTTTTGTGTGACTACGTAACAATGTAATCTGCTTATTTTATTATATTTTTGTATGCCTTATCTCTCCACAACTTACAGTTCTAAAGATCCAAAGCGTGACAGACGTGAATATATAATTTTACTATTATGCTAGAGTAGTTGCCCGTTAAATATATACGTGTATTCGTGAATAAATAAATTAAAATTAAATATTCACATCAACATATTTTTAATTGCGTACGTTTTTCGATCACATTCCATGTTACATGCGTCATCATCAATACGTACCTATGCAGACCAATGGCATAGCTAGGGTCTTCGCCGCCCGGGGGCAAGGGATCTTCTTGGCACCCCTAAGGGATGGGAGGGGGGGGGGGGTTTACATCCCCAGTCCGGGCCATATGACCTTTTTACTAGCCGCCAAGTTCCAGGAAGGAGGGGTTTACGGGGTCTTCTGTATTCAATTTAGCATGTTGGCGTCTTTAAGCAATTCCCTGTTTTGCTAACCCATTATAGTGGCTCTGGAAAACTCAAACATGCAGCAAACACAATTGAATGGTAAATCGGTTCGAGTAAGGATAGATGGCGGGAGATACCTCAACCCATAGGCAAAACATCGTTTACATGTGAAGATCCAGTCTAAGGATATATATAGGCAAAACAAAAGTGTAACCCGAGGAATGAGCGATAATCCCAAAGACTTCGGGTGAGACATGAAGAGGTGGCAACCCGATACGGGACTTCACACATATTTTGGATAGACAGAGAGAGGGTTTTGTAAATGTTTTTCCCTGACATGCATACGATTGCCATTTCTTAAGCCTCAGGGACCACCTAAACGTAAACAAGCTACAGTATCACTATATCCTAAAGATAAATACGAGGGTGATTCATTGCACCTCGAACCAGTTTCCAGAAGCGTTTAACGAGAACATTTTCTTAAGTTAGCACCGAGCTAACCATGCTACTACATATCAACCAGCTACAACGAATGTCATCAAAGAGATACATAAAAGAAACTCCTAGACATAAAAGAAACTCCTAGCATATCCGCCCATCAAGTTGAAGTCCCGGGTTCTATTCCCGGTCATAGCAGTTTTTTCTCCTGTTTCCAAGTTTCGCCACAAATTTACACGAAAGAACCAATATTCACTAACAGATCCATTAAACAGTGATATCTAAATATATTCTTTAAGTTGCGAAAATCATAAATGCATTTTCACCTCGAACTTATAAGAAAAAATGTTTACAAAAATTTTAGTATTAGGAAAAAATATAATTTTTATACAAGGGTGTAAGCTGTTAAACATTTTTCTCTTTTTTACGTAAATTATTAAGCGCGGAAAAATATATTATTTCGCAATTAACTGTATGCAATATTCGTTAACATTTCTCACATTCCTCAAATAATTTCGCTCGTCATTTTTTTTAAGTGGTTCAGTGCAGGGATGGTGGTTGAATGCTACGATGGAAATTTGGTGAGTTTTTAATCTAAATAGCGTATTAACATTTTCATAAATATCGCAACGAACCTAATTATTCTCCGTTACCTAACGAGATTTACTACTATCAATCCTCATGGCACTTGAAATTTTATTCCGCCATGTGACATTAGTGATGTCATTTGTATAAATATTTTTCAAAATTGGTAATTAAATATTCATTTGTGAATGATGAAGGTTAATAATCTTGATTACATGTTCCGTATATTTGATATGCGAAGTGAAATATGATAAGCTCGGTATGCAGCCATTCCATAATTTGAGGCAATGGGAAATGTATTGGATGCATCAAGATTGATAGTCTTTATACCGCAGGCAACAAATTTTTGCATTTACAATATTTCTATTATGGTATTTAACCTATAAATCATTACATATATCTTTTTGATAAAAAAACTTGGACCCAAATAGAAAATATGCATGAATTTTAATGAGTCTTTTGTTTCTGAATGAGTCTATAAGTTAGAATTAGAATTTTGCTATCGGGTGCAGGATTTCCAGTTTATATATTGCTTAGGAATTAGCAATTTATCCCATATTTACTAATCTGGAAACCCTGACACTGAATTAATAATAACATAATACTACTTTTAGAAGAAATTATTTTGTATTACATTTTTATGCCATATTGTGAGCATGACATCCTGTGGTGCAAGATTTCTGATTTGACTCTGTTGTCGTTTCAGAAGTGTGACTTCAAGAGCCAGGCCATTTTCAACACATAGTATATGACATAGCTGACATCCTGGATCCGCCTGGACCTCTTCTCTTTTGTGATACCAAGATAGAATAGTAGTGAGTGTAATCCATTTTTATTACAAAGTAGAATGAATGAGCTTCCCACTTTACATGTTGTGTTTACCAGGTTGGTACAAGATATTCTTGTTTACGTTTTGCAAGGTGCCAAGTGTCAGTTCTGCGGAGGTAGTTGTTTTTGGAATCTAAACCATTTTAGCATATAGTGATATAGATGTTTAAATTTTTGCCATATAATAAGAACTTAGGCATAATATTGATAAATGCAGCTAGTATTATTTTCAGTATATAAAAATACAACATATTCCTTATTTTTTAAATAAAGATTTGTTTTCCACTGGGTAATTGCAGTTGAAGTTTTTTATTATTAATATTAAATTGTACAGTATAGAATAGGATATTAGTTTTGTGTGATATTAATTGAAGGCTTTTGAACAAAATCATATGGCATTTTAATTTTTACAAAGTTGTCATAAAATTTTATTATGCAAAGTGATGGATTCAAGAGAAATTACTGTGGAGCTGGTTTAGAATAGCGTGGTAACTGGCAAGAAAATGTACTACGTAGTACGTGAACCATAGACAGGGCTGTCCCTATGGCATGGTGAATCGTGGCGACCGCCCGGGCACACCCCTGGCCCCGTGGTTTCTGAGGCCCTGTGATTTATATTATTGCAAGGAAAGTCTAAATTTAATTTGGCGGTTAATGATAACGGGGCCCCCATTAACTAAAACTGAACTAAGAAAATAGTGAAAATTCTTATTTTTGATCGTATTTATTGAAGTAAATATCTTTTAATGAATGTAAACCTAAAACATTATTTTTAAATTAAAACTGTAATTTAACATGAATTACGTTGATATTAAAATGCAGAATTTGGTATATTATACTTAAGCTCATCCATTACTCTATAAAAAATTAGTGAAATATTTACTAATATTTTTTTAATTGCATATTAAAATTATTTAAAACTGCTAGATTTAAAAATTAGTGTACTTGCTTGTATCGTGTTACACTTTTAACTTCAGCATTGATCGTATTTATAGAAGTACAATAATTTTTAATAAATTTAAAATTAAATATTATTTATTTATAATAAAAACTATAAAATAACACGAATTGCGTTGATTTTAAACAGTATAATTAGGCATGTTAAGCACATGTTCATTATCCCATATGAAAGTCATTGAAATCATTGCAAGCTTTTTTAATAGAAATAAAAAATGTCTAATGTTAAAAACAATTTTTAATATATTTAAAAATGCTTGCTGCTATAAATACGATCGAAATTGAAGTTAAAGGTGTCACACGATTCAAGTGAGGACACTGATTTTTAAATCTACTAGTTAATTTCTTTAGCCCAATAAATAATAAAATTAAATTTTGAATTCATTTGTTTAATTTAAAAATTAAATTATGCACGAGGAGGTTAAAAACCGAGTATAGGCATGTATCGGATGTTGGATTCCAATTCAGTCGAGAAATTCTCCGCAGCCAAATCTTCCGTCTCCACTTATTTCGTATTCTAAATAGTTTATCCCCTTTGGCACCTATCACGTTGCAACCATAAGCACAACACCCAGGCATGACTAAAATTTTCGTTGTAAATACGGATGCTGGTGATAAACAATGATACAACTCACGCTAGTGCATATGCTGATCTGATTCCTCATAGACCAAAATGGCGGACAATAGGACCTTTCACGACCTCAGCCAATCACAGACACGTATTGGTGGTATGTGACACGGAAGACGGTGTCGCTACTTTCTCTATCTAGAGCTTTAGTAGCCTATTCTAAACTTCAGCCATTACTGCAGTTATTGGTACTGAATAAAATCATTGTCATGAAAAATTTTTATTCTCTACTCAGCACAAAATAAAATATGCAAATTCTATTGAATGGAAGATATTAGAAAAATTATGTATATCCATGACATATAAATGCATATACAGAGTACTCTTGAGTTATCACCAGAGGAAGAAAGCATTTGTATTTGAAGAACATGCTTAGTAAAAATATATCAAAAATTGCCATAAAGATAAATAACACTAATCATCACTAAATCATATTCGAAATTAACATTAGTAATGTTTTGAGAAATTTATTTATTTTCAGCTGTAAGTCAATTTTATATAAGTAATTTTGAATTTCATGATGCTGTTAAAGATATTTCTTATCTCCATTTAATGCTAATGCTGTTAAAATTAAATATGAAGTCTCTTATCTTAAATTTAGGTAAACTTAACTAATGATTCAGCCTGCTAATAGTTCATGAAGTGTAGACAAATATTACTCACTTGGCGAATTTGTGAGTCAGCAAATCTTACGTTGTTTTTGTTAAATTTTACCGACAGACAAATATACAGTTTATTTGAATTTTATCTCCATTATATCATGTAAAATAGTATTTGAACTTTATACTCCTCTTATTCTCTCCCTTACTAAAATTATCTGAGACTGTTTTACTTTAAATTCTTCTATTAAATATGTATCACATATTAACAAATTTGATATGTCATGTACAAATCATTTGGCCTTCCCTGGGAGTTGATACATTGTTGTTAAATAAGCATAAAGAAAATTTCTTTTGTGAAATTAGTGAAAATATCCTTTTTTATAGTATCAAGTACAAGAATAATCAAGAGTATGCTGTATATGCTAATAGAATTTTATAAAACCCTGTAACTCACTTTTGATTGTTCATCTAACTCTTGTTGCAAAAAGAGTTAACCAAGTCTGATCCGTGCATCAGATACAAGGTAATAGTTTTCAAATGCAGAGAGTTTTAGGTGATAGAGAGGCATTCTAAAGGAGAGATACAAAGTTGAGAGTTATGGCGAGGTTTGTTCACACAAGGAATTGCAGTGGTATTATGAAGTTTTATTTGTATTTTTCTCAACACATCCATTAGTTTAGGCCATAAAACTCCTGGTCGTATTCTGTTTTTTCTACCAAGATCCATATCACTTTTATGGCAGCCCTTCTGCCAAGACTTTTCCAAAACCAGAATTGGTCTATGCCTAAATAGTTAAATGTGCAATCTTTTGCTTTTAGCCTACCATTCAAAATTCTGAGAATAACTTCAGCTGCATGCAAAATAAGCTGATTGATCTATAATCTTGACATTCATTCATTTAAAATTGATCTATTGAAATCCTTTGGTGACTCACCCTCTTCATATATCTTGCAGCACAATATATAAAAGCTCACTTTTTCTATTTCCTTCGACATTTCTACGGGTAGGTCATCAATTCCTATTGCTCCCTGGGAACTTTTTCAACCTTACTATTCAATATTCCTGGCCCAACACTGTTACAGGTTCCTTCCTTCCTTACTTCCTTCCTTCCTTTCTATCGCAATAGATTCTAGCTTCAAATTATTAGCATATAACTCTTCCCATCAAAATAAAATAATTTTTTCATTTTAGTCCTTAATTACAGACCATGTTTTTTCCTTCTTGTTTCTCATTAATGCCTTCATTTTCAATACAATAAGTCTATTCTGCCTTCTCTCAGCACTTCCTCTATGTCCTCACATTGCCCTATCAGCCATAGCTCTCACCTTCATAGTTTCCCTCCTAAAATTATTGTTTAATTCTATGTACTTTAACCTTCTGTATTCAGTACAAAGACTTTCTAAATACTAACTAGACTGCACGTTGGCGCTAGTGTAGCGCAGCCCAATAGAACACTCGGTAAGCCGCCATTTGCAGGGAAGGAGAGAGTACGGTGTATTTTGGAGCGTGTGGAGTAAAGTTAACATTGGTGTTACTGTAGATATTTTTTCAATTATATAACTTATATATTTGTAAAAAAACTCGCGGTTACACTGTTTATAAGTATGGTTCGTTCGTGTGCAGCTTTTAACTGCAATAATTCCAACAAAAGTGAAGATCGCAATGGAAATACGGTAACATTTCACAGGTAAATATTTCAAAATCTGCAAGTCACATTGTGAAAAATATTCAAATAACATGCGGAATAATAATGCGTAAAAACTCATGTAATTTGTCTTGTATATTTACTTGTATTTTTCGTTCAATTACTTTTCGTTAACTATTATTTTATTATAATTTTTCGACGTGTCCTGTCGTTCAAAATTAAATTAAATGTAAAAGAACGCGAAGAACAATAATATTTATTGCCTATATTGTATGTCATCTTGACCAAATACAGCTAATTACACAAATTTCCAGTAAATATTGTGTTATCGTTATTACTCGTATTACCTTGTGTCAAGTCTGAATGAACTAAATGTCGACCACGAACTTAAACAACTTTCACTTTTGCCTTTACTTTTAACTTATATATTTAGATTTCTGTTGAGTGATGCACTCTTATGTCAAAAATGGGTACATGCCATCCGGCGAGAAAATTTTCAACCCACGAGGTACCATTTACTGTGTTCAGTGCATTTCGAAGAGTCTTGCTTTCTTTCTGGATATGTGAACCGACGCCAGCTTAAAAGTGATGCTGTACCGACGCTGTTCGAGTTTCCATCACATCTGAGCAAGGTGAGTTTTGAACTTGGGTCTATTTAAGCAAATGTTCTTGAGTATTTCATTGCATGAGCTGAAAGTGAGAATATTATTTAATATGAACTTGTATATACCACTGAAATATTGATTGATATTTTCTTGTAAAATATTGATTTAAAACCTAAATATGGTCTAGTAAGATTGGAAAGGGGCATTGAATTGTGTTATGGACTCTCCCTAACAAACTGATATTCTCCTTACAGAACAAAACAGTCCGAAACCCTCCAAGGCAAAGGACTGAAGAGATGGCCAGTACTGCTGTACAATATGAGGAACCCGGACCTAGTGTCAGTGATCACAATTACTGCGTTTCATCAAGTCCCAGTAAGTTGAAGAGGAAGTATGATGCCATAATTACTAGGAAAAGTGAAAGCATTATTAAGTACAAACGTACCCTGTGTTCAGCAAAACAGAAATGTGACAGGAAGACTAAAAATAAACAAACTGGAGGACTTATTAAAAGAGTTAGAGGAGAAGAATTTAATTAACAAAGACATATCTTCACTTTTGGGTTCAGGCTTTTCTGATGTATTGTCAGAAATTTTATGTCTCCAGAAAAGCAAAAGTGGCAAATATTCTAATATTCTGAAATCTTTTGCCATTACATTGAATTTTTATTCACCTGCTGCATATAGGTATGTACGTGAAATGTTTAACTTATCACTCCCTCATCCAAGCACAATACGCAGATGGCATAAAACCGTAGAAGGCCTGCCTGGCTTTACTGCAGAGGCTTTTGATGCTATCAAAGACTGGGTTTCAAATTCTTCTTTCCCAGTCCAATGCAGTTTAATGTTTGACGAAATGGCAATCAAGAAACACTTGGAATGGGATGGCAATGCATTTGCAGGATATGTTAATTTTGGTGGGGTTTGTACCAGGGATGGAATGGAAGGCATTGAGGCAAAAGAAGTATTAGTTCTCATGGTAGTTGGGGTGAATGTTCATTGGAAAATGCCAGTAGGATATTTTTTAATAGACCGTATCACGGCATCTGAAAAGGCAGCCATTGTTATAAATTGCATTAAGATGTTGCATGAAATTAATATTAATGTTGTATCCCTGACATTTGATGGTTTACAAAGTAATTTTGCAATGGCAGGGCAGTTGGGTGCTAGCCTCAAGGTAGATGATATGAAGCCTTATTTTTCTCATCCTGAAACAAAGGCTAATGTTTATATAATTCTTGACCCTTGCCATATGATCAAGTTAATTAGGAACTTGTTTGGTGATTTAAAAGAGTTGATTGATGTAAGTGACAGGAGAATATCATGGAATTATATTACAAAACTACATGATATACAGGAAAAAGAAGGCCTCTGTCTTGCAAACAAGCTGAAACTAATGCATATCAACTTCTCTCAACAGAAAATGAAAGTTAAACTCGCAGTTCAGATTCTCAGTGCCTCAGTAGGTAATGCCCTTAAATATCTATGTTGTGACTTGAAGCTTCCAGAGTTTCAAGGAGCAGAGGCAACAGCAGATTTTTGTATTTTTTTTGACAGGTTGTTTGACATATCAAACTGCAAAAATCCTTTTGCTAAGGGTTTTAAATCTGCTCTAAGACAGACAAATGATCATATGTGGAAAGGATTCTTAGATCATATTGAACCCTATCTTATGGGTCTAAGGGATATGAATGGAAAACCATTATATCTTTGCAATAGAAAAACGGGAGTAATTGGTTGCTTGTCACTATGCAAAGCCATAAGGGGAATATTTGAGGATTTGGTAATTGCAGGTAAAATAAATTATTTACTTATGTATAAACTTAGTCAGGATCATTTGGAGATGTTTTTCTCAATGATAAGATCACGTTTGGGATGGAATAACAATCCATCTTGTTTGCAGTTTAGGGCAGCATACAGAAATCTTATTGTTGTGAATGGAGTGAAAAATAAGATGAGCAGTAATTGTCAACCACAAGATGACACTCAGCTTCTACCCTGGTGTGGAAGGGCGAGCAAAACTTCTCATCCGGATCCATTAATGTTTTCTAATGATAGGAGATACGACAATGAAATGGAGATAACTTCACCAACAGCTCAGGAGTATCCTATTGTAAATGAAAGCATGTCAGAATATTCAAGTAATATAATTGTGTATATAGCAGGGTTTGTGGCAAAGCAAGTTGCAAAGCAATTGAATTGTAGTATATGTGTGCACAGCCTGATGGGTAGTGAACCTATGGCATTTTCAGACTTCATGTTGAGAAAAAACAATGGTGGCCTGATTTTACCCTCAGCTAGTGTTGTGACTGTCTGCAGAGAAACTGAAAAGCAGTTAAGGGGAATATTATCTGGTGCAAATGGCAAACCTCCATCAGGTAATATATACAATAAAATCATGTCAGGAATTCTGGATAAAGTGATAAGGCAAAATATATTTTCTGATTTAAATGATCATATTTTAGATAATGTTTTTCCAGAAAATCACTTGTATCTGATATTGAAAAGAATTGTGAAGATGTTCATCAAAATTCGCTGCCAGCATATTGCTAGCAGAGTTAATGCCAGTATGCACAAAAAAGTTATAAGGCAAACTCTTACAAAATCCATACTATTTCAAAATCAATGAAATATAAATTATTGTATGAAAAATATAATGTACTTGATTTCCTTTACTATGTAATATTGTAAATTTAATCTGATTATTTTGTGCTCTATGACTTATTCTATTTTATGTGTATTTATTTTGCAAAATTTAATCTGATTACTCTGTATTCTAGAACCTGTAACTTATCTTATTCTATTTTATGTGTATTTGTTTTCCTTTTCTATGTAATATTGCAAATTTTTAATCTGATTATTTCTGTGCTCTATGACTTATTCTATTTTATGTGTATTTGTTATCTTTACTATGTAATCATTTAACTTTGTGAATTGTCTAAATAAATGACGATGCCAATACAATGTAAAAAAATTGTTCTTATGGCAAATATAAAATTTATTTATTTACTTAGGATATAGGAGGATACAAATGTCCAGCCCAAACTACAATAGTTGTCATGGGTTCGACTCCAGAAATTCCGAAAATTGCGTTTTCTCCCATAAGAAAAGCATTGCGGCATTTTTGAAAATTAATTTCGGGCACTTTCCGATAAGATAGAGAATTCAAACTTGGAGGATTGTTAGATATCCACGAGATCTATAGGAAACCGTTATCACTTTTACTGCAAGTATCCTGGATTCGACTCCAGACGAGCCGGTATATATTGTGTTAATGTTCTATAATTTACCTTCAAAAATGCGAAGAAATAAAAAATATTTGTGTGCATGAATATCCCTGTTTGAATTCAACCTACTTGGCGCTCACATGTCTCATTCCCATATCCTCGGTCGGTATTAACTGAACTTAACCAAAAGAAGAAGTCCCTTCTGCAATTTCTCGGATGGTTAGACGCCGGTCCGAGCGGATTTTGTCGATGTTCTTGTCGTTTCGGAAGTTGATGGACGACCGCTTCGTTCTTCGTCTTCCAGCGAGAAATCTTCGTCGCGAAACCTTTCGAACCACTTAAAAACTGCTTTCTTTGTGATAGCATCACTTCTGTACAATATAACGAGCGATGCATGTGTTTCCTTTGCCGACTTTCCCAGTTTCAAACAAAATGTCATGTTTGCACGTTGTTAAAATTTCGACATTGTCGCAACTTGCGACGAGTGGAAAAAACACGTCCTTACATTAAGCGCGCTCACGCCAGAGGCCTACCAGTTCAGGGCTTATAGTATCATTCACCAAACCTTTTGATCAAACCTTGTATGTACGTAAAATTAGATCACTACATATTATATATATATATTGTAAGATACAAGAAATAATTTGCTTTGACGGGTAAAATTCAGTTACATTAAAAACATAATGAGAAAGGAATAGCTTGTTTGCGCCTTATCGGAAAGTTTGAAATCCCGCGTCAACTCTCCCTGCAAATGGCGGCCGAAGAAGGGTTCAATTGGCATGTACGCTTCCTATGCCTCTCACTAGCGGGTGGTAGGGACCTGATTCAGTATTAACCTGCTTCCACCTCCTGGTTTCCACCTCTTTATTCATTTCCTCTGTAACCCAAAGCTTTGTTATTTTCTTTGAAGTTATTTTCAAATCATTATATTCATATATTATATTATGTAATCACTGATCACATATATGCTTGTAAAATCACCAAATGAACTGGCTTTGCCTTGACCTCCACTGACATTAAACAATTGCATAGGTGCTGCATGTTAAGGACTCTTTGCTCAGTTATCACCCAGGGTTTTTAATTAATTGAGAGATGTATGTCATTCAAATTAAAGGTATTTTTATTGTATGTAAAAAAAATTAGTATACGATTCCTTCATGTGAGCAGCATGGACTACTGGAACAGATGGGTACTTGTTTCCATTGTGAAGCAGTACTACTTTTAAACTCACCTTTGAGGAATCTATGAACAAATGCCACTCCTGAGGATTGTGCTGCTGTCCCAAGGCCTCCAGTAGAGAATCAACATCATTGCAATAAACTAGATAAACTTCAGAAAATAGATGTTCAAATTGCTGTTGACGTTTAGGGAAAAAACATTTTAGCGCCCTGATCAAGAAGATTCCATCCTTTTAATCTAAAAGTTCTGCTTGACTTTTAGATAAATTAAGATCACGAAGTTCAGACTGCATTATAAGTAAGGGTTAGAAGTAGTAGTAGGAATGCTGTTCAACATGACTAATGTCAGGGGTGCAATCTACTATTATGCTAAAATATTTTATTTTCCTAGCACGTTCAAGTATACTTTTACGGGTAAAATCTCCTACCATATCAATCAATTCATTTGGAATCATTTTACCAAAGTAATGAAGGTTTCAGTCGATATTATTTGACGTACATGCTCACTCATAACCAAATCAAAATTTCCTAGTAGTTCCACGAGACCTATAAAATTACCATTATGCTGTGTATGCTGAACATCCACAAAAAGCTATTGTTTTTGACACTTTTTAGAAGTGTTTGCACATTTTCATCTAAAGTTCTTGTTAAGTCACATTTTATGATTTAAAATGTTGAGGCGAGTTTTCATGTGATTTTAAGCAATAACGGTTCCAAAAATAACAGTTCCAAAAATAACAGTTCCAAAAATAACAGTTCCAAAAATAACAGTTCCAACAATAACAGGTCCAAAAATAAGAAGAAGAAGCACTTACATGCTTTGAGCATGAAATATAAAAACTATAGCACTAAAAAGGGAAAAGCACTGTGGGATAGAGGGAGAAACACATTCACACTTCAGGGATTTCAAGTAGACACTGACCCTATACAAATAAATTACAATTTACACTTTAATAAGGATAATAGGGAGAACCACATTTGGTAGATAAGGCACTGAATAAGTAAACCATTATAAAGAATATCCAATAAGCTGGAGCACACATGATTTGAGCGTGAAATGGCAAGACTATAGCACTAAAAATAGGAGTAAAAGCACTGTGGGATATATGGATGAACACACACTACAGGGATTTTAAGTAGGCACTGACACATGCAAATAAATTGATGCACATTTGAAGTGTAGGGATTACAGCAAGCCATGGAAGAATTCAAAACTGCACCAAAGAGTAGGAATGTAACAGAATCATATACTTTTCTTGCAGGAAAGAGTGAAATTTTTTTAAAAAATGAAAGGTTTTTCACCATATAAAATTAATTAATATGTCTTAATTAATTGATGAAGGTTTTAGTTATATCATTACAGATTGTTTTTTTTATTAGCATTGCCTTAACTTCTAACTTATGAATTAATACTTATAATCAAACTTAACTATGAACATTGGTTGAAATTAACTGGTTCTGCAAAAAAGAGAGGACTAGCATAATGAATTTCAACACACTCATTCAATAGTGTGGTAATGTAATACTCCAATATACTTACCTTGTGGAAATTAATTAGCAGCTGGAAATTTGGGCAAAGGCACCATGGAGGAACTGATCTACTTGGCATAGACTGAAAATTTAACTTGTTAATAAGAAGTCAAGAGGAAATTATAACTCATCATTCACCTCACCTTCTTACCTAGTAAAACATTAAGATATATTTAAATCAGGAGACAAATTGTTGACTGATTTACAGTGTTCAATTGAAGCTGTTCAAAAAAAGAGAGATATTTGTATGAGTAAATGGCAAAACAATACAGCATATTAGTAATTATCTAATTTTACACTTAATTTTTTAAACAAAGAGTAATTATTCAATCAATACCTACCTTCCTTAGTATTTAAACAGAATGAAACAAATATAAATAATTTCTATAATTTTTAATATTTTTATAGTTACCTTCTACAAAGGTGAAACTCCTAATTCTTCCAGTCCAACGTTATCTTCGCTAATATTGACATCACTGCTAGTATTCGAATCCGAACTTGAGGTCAATGCTATTATAATTTCTTGAATTCCCTCTTCCAATATTCCTTCTTTAATCCAAGCCTCCTCGATAACTTTCTTTGTGTGTTCTACTACGATTTTCCTGAGAATACTTCTCGTTGGTTATTCTTCTGACTGTAGCCGTTCCCAAGTTAAGGGCAGCAGCTGATCTTTTTACAACCTTCAAAATAGCAAGTAACGATCCACCATTACTTTTCTCCCTCTCGAAGTAATTTCGTACACTTAAAACTAAATTCCGTGCGGAACTCTGAAGAACACGTCTCACAGATTTTCGCTCAGACATCTTTCACACAATACTCAGCCGCCGCAAGCAAAAGACGCTACGCATCTGTGTGTGAGAGAGAGAGAGAGCGCGGTAAGTCCCCTGATTGTGAGAGAGAGAGAGAGCGCGGTAAATCCCCTGAGTAGGAAACAAACAGGCGGCAATGCCGGATGCCTTTGATTTGTTGACGAAGGGAACGCCCTCATATTTGGCGGCCATCTCAGCGATCATTAAGTTTGGTACGTAGTATAATCATATTGCGAAATACTGGCGCACTTAATTGGTGATGAAGCAACAAATATAATTTAATTGCATCCTCACGTGATGATATTTTGCGGTTTTGTTCTATTAAAAATGAGCAATTCTGCATCCGCTTAATGAAGTTTTTAACCTGCCTATAAAAGTACACATCACAAGGTTGGCAGAGTGGAGTGCATTTTGGCGGAATAAATTTGACAGTGCATGTTGATTCATCCATATCATGAACAAAGATTTCGTCATACACTGTGGGGTTAGTCTGACCTCCCCAAGAATCAATTAGCAGAAGATACTGTTCATTTTTACATAAGGTAGAAGAACATTCTGCAAAAATAATTTGTACAGCTTTGCTGTTAGTTTGCCTGATATCGAACATGATGCAATTACATTTCCAAACTCACTCGTCAAGTTATTTGTGAATGTGAATGATGTGCGTTCCCCAGCAAATTCTTTTAAAAATAACTGTGCCTGTCAATCAGTTGGTTTAATAACGTGTGCATGGTGTAATCTAGATCTCTGCTTTTCATGTTTCTACGATAACTACCACCCGAAACATTGTACGTCATATAATAAAATCGATTAATAAATGTGTACAATAATAATTTTCAATGAAGCATTAGCTCCCTGTAAAAGAAAAGAGTTGAATATGTGTGATAAACGGCCCTTATTCCCATTTAATTTTTGCTGATAATTCTAATCCAATTCTTTGTCAACTTTATTGCGAAAAATATTTTTTAATTGGAGAAAATGTAATTATAAATACAGTAAACTTACAGCAAATAATATATCCCAAAAATTACTAGACAATAGAAACAAATCAAATAATAAAAATTGAAAAAAGGTTTGTGTTAGTATCGAACTCGCGCCCAAATTTTTTTTACCCGACGCCTAACCAACTCGGCCACCATCTCAGCTGACTATTGCGACTCATATTAGGGTATACATTGGACCCCTAGTATATTCATTAAATTTAATTGCAAAAATCTCGCGAATGCTTGAGAGGTGTGTCTTCTTGCTTTGGCGTTTTTCATCAATAGGTGTGTGCTACATGCTCACCAAGTTTCAACCGAATCGGCGACAAACATGTGGTAATGTTCCCTTGTAAGAGGAAGAAGGCTAGGATACAGTCAGCACTACATTTGTTTTTCAAGAAGAAGGATGACGCCTCCTGGAATCACAGTCCTCCACTTCATCTTAATTTTTTAATTAAGGTTTACACTAAAGTTTTTAATATGTATTTTTTTTAAATAAATACTATTAACTGTTTGCATGTGTGGTTGAATCAATAAACTTATTTAATATTAATCTTTAATGTTGTTTATATAATTCTCGCATCATCCTGAGGTCCCATGTCATCCCAGTTGGGAACCACTGGACTAGAGAGATGGGTCTAATAATGGTTTGGAATAAAACTAATAAAACTCCCTAAATTTTATTGTTGAAGCCTGCCTTTCACGTAATATTCCCCAAACCATTCACACACCTTTAAGAGGCTACCGGAGAGAGGGTTTTCGACCCGAATTTTCGTCGACTGATTTCTCGGAATCCGCTCAACGTAAAGGGCTAAAATTTTGGATATAGAATGTCTAAAACAATATAAATCCGGGACGTGTCTCACTTTTTTGAATTGTTGTTGTTTTTTTTTCGAATGCTTCTAAATTGTTAAATATCTTTTAATGGAAAACAAAAATGAAAAATATCGCTCGCACGCCGGAAAGGTCATATTTTTCTCTTTTAAATTATTCTTAAATTGTCAATGTAGCATAAGTTTTGACAAAGAAATCAGTAGAAGTTGTAATAACTTCGTTTTAGCTTCTAATAGTTCACGGATCTGGAGACTGATCGCGCCACCGTAGTTCTGACGTCATCTGAACGGTCCGCCGGCTTGTCCCTACTATGAGACGGGGAGGAATTTCCTTTTGACCGTCTCCAGGAAGGAGAGAGGAGATCTATTCTCCAGATGGCCCTCTTCCATATGACTAAGAATGAAACGTAAACAAAATATCTGTTTACGTCCAATGAAGCTCTTTAACTTAGGAAAGAATCGACTAACCGCCAGAGCTGCCTCGATAAGACCAGGCCAGTATTTCTGCTGTAGTGTTGCGAGTAGGTTGTCTGCAGTCGAGAAATTCCATAATATATTCAACGTTTACTTATTGTTTCGTTTTGTGGTCATAATTTCTACCTTTTTGCTGTTTTTTTTAGGTTTTTGTTAGTTAGGTATTTAGCCTTTTCTACGTTGTTTTTGCCTCCTTCACAATCATTATGGATCGCAAGCACGAACTAAGGCATTCCGATAAAAGAAGAAAAAACCGTGGTGGTGATCGACTACGATTGTGGCGCAAATCTCAGGGTGCGTCGAGAAATGAGTCAGTTTCGGAAACTTTAACATCGTGCGTAACACCTCTTGAGAACATAGAAATGACGACTCCAGAAAACAACCAGAAGACTCCATCCTCTCCATCATTGAGTGGATCGTACTCATTAGAATGTTCATTCAAAGAAGCTTCCTCTACAGTATACCATCTCACAGGACGAAGGGTCGTGGACCTACAATATTTTTTGCAGCAACTACAGACATTGGAAAACCATGGACCATTTGGTTGCAGATTGGTGGACATGATAGTAACGGGCGAGAAAATGGAAGGTCTTCGAAGTTGTCTCACTTTTGAATGTAAGATGTGCCAATTCAAAGGACATATATGGACCGATAAAAAGAAAGAACCGTCGAAGCTCGACATAAATACTGCATCTGTCTCCGGATTTCTGAGCACTGGTGGTGGTCATTCTCAGCTGGAAGAAGTTTTTGGAGCGATGAATATTCCCTCAATATCTTCCAAAACTTACATTCGATACGAGCAGAGGTTGGCAAACATTTTACTGTCCGCCGCTGTAGTTGAGATGGAAAACGCGGCGAAAGAGGAAGCGCGACTTGCTGTGGAAATGGGAGATATTGATGATGATGGAGTCCCTCTCATTCCTGTAGTTGCTGATGGCAGCTGGGCAAAAAGATCGTACAGAACTAAATACAACTCATTTTCTGGACTTGTAAGTAGAATGTATCTTGTCACAATTAGTTTTTTAATTCTGGATTTCCTATTTTTGGGGTAATTGGAGGGAATATTCTAAGGATCCGGGGGTCCATTAATAAAGCGATCCTACATAGAAAAAAAGAAAACGGTTCTCTCTCCGACCGAATATCATCCCTCCGTAAAGACATACTGAATGTTCCACGGCATATTTTCGGTGACCACGCACAGTGTGACAAGTACTTTTGTGTTGGCTCCAAAGAAGGGGAGGATAATCTTGTTCCTAAATTGTTGAGCGTAGGATTATTCCAGAAGGCGGAAGAAGTTATATCTGTAACCCTTGCCAGGCACACTAGGAGTCTGATTCAAAACCTAAACAGCAACTGTGCGGAACATTTTAATTCAATAGTGGCGAAATTAGTTGGGGGTAAAAGGGTAAATTATTGTTTGAAGGGTTCATACCAGGCTAGAGCAATGACAGCCGTTATATCCCACAACACAAAGCTCCTGCACACAAAAATCCACAAGCGTTTTTGTTCCTCAAGCCCTGGGAAGTTCACCAAGCAAATGGAAGCTCGGCGACAAAAAAGACTGGCGAAAAATCTAGACAGAAGAGAATTGGATAGGTGCAAGCCAAGAAAGCTGCTCCCTCATCTTCTTGGCCGGAGTAAGCAAGATGAAGATTATGGACCATTCTCTTCAAAGCCAGATATCAGCGAATCAGACTATGCTCAGGAAGCTGATGAATATTTGATGAGGCTGGAATTGTCTCCTGAACAAAGGAAGCTTCTGGAGAGGTCCACACAAGACCAGGAGCAAAATATTATATGGACTGAAGAAAGGAGGAAGAGATTGACAGCGTCCAACTTCGGACAAGTTTGCACCTCCGACCTTCAACGTGTTCTTCCAAGCTTATCGATCGCCTTTTGTACAAAACTTTTACAAATACGGCGATGGAATATGGCTCAAAATTGGAGACAACAGCGCTTTGCCAACTTAGTGAACAGCTAGGAGTCGAAATTTCCAAGTGCGGCTTTTTTGTTGATCCTGATCTTGCGTTCTTGGGAGCTTCACCAGACGGGATAATCGGGAATGACGGAATTGTAGAAATTAAATGCCCGTATTCTGCCAGACATATGAGTCCAGATGAAGCAGTTGAAGCAAGGAAGGTAACGGCTTGGTCAGTAAATGGACGAATTAACGAGAACCACAACTACTATTTTCAGGTAAAAAATTATTTTTCTTTTGTTTCTTGTATACAATTTTCGTGATATGCATACCGGTTCGATGGAAAAAATCATATACACAAAATCATTCTTGGGAATTCGTAGGTGCAGGGACAATTGCACGTCACCAGGAGGAAGTATTGCTTTTTTGCAGTATGGACACAAAAGGAGCCTTTTTTGAAATTTGAAAGAATTGCAAGAGACGACGAATTCTGGAAGAAAAGAATGGAGAAAAAACTGAGTAACTTTTACCTCCAGTGTATTCTGCCCGAATTAGTGGACCCTCGTCGTACACGATCGATGCCTCTCCGAAAAACGTGTATTCAAGCCGTGACTCGTGAGACTCAAGGAAAGAAAAGAAAAAGGGCCAACAGTTAACTGCATATGTGAGTCTAAGTAATAAATAGAAATAAGTTATATCCGTTGGAAAAAGATAATTTCCATTTCCAGTGGTGTAATAGATCGAAGGGACATTTCCCGCCGAACTTGTTCAAAAATCTGCAAATGTATGCGAGTATGCGAACTTAATTTCTTAATTGCCTGTTATAAATCTTACATACATTTAAGTACACGAACAATGTTTCCCTCTGTCGTATTCTGTGAATGAAATTTCATGAATCGCAAAGAGAAAAAGCTGTAGCTAAGTGAATGTAAAGTACCTTTATTAAGAGCAAGGGAAGGATAGAAACAATTAGATTTTTTGTTATTTTGAAGTATAGTTTCTGTTACTGTGATACTATAATTTTCGTATATAATATTATTTAACACAGACAATTTAAAAAAGTTTATCAAAACTTAAAATATAAATAGAATATCCGCAGCGAAAAAAATACGTCTTGATGGTGTAAAATCTTGTTAGGAATTAATACATCTAAGGTTTTCGTTTTTTATGTAAACAATGTTTCCTTTATTTCAAAAATATTTTTCATTACTAATTTTCTTCACTCGTATAATTATAGTTTATAATACTAGGTAATCGACTTGGTACTCTTTTTCATAAACGGTATTTCTGTTCATTTTATTAATCGCCCGAGTAAAGTTTATTAGTCAAATGTATAAACGCTACATATTTGTTTACAATTTTAAGGGCATATTATTATATTGAAAACCGCCATCTGTCTGTCAGAAATATAAAGACGGCATTGGGCACTGACTGCCAGGATTCGCCCGTCCGCCCCTGCTCATCTCACGTTGCAAAAGGAAAGTGAAAAAAGCTGAGCCAAGCCTTACTGGAGATATGTAAACATATCTCGGTCGAGAAATGGTCGAGGCGTGATCCTTGGGTAGCTTGGGGAGGGGGATGGGTATTCGTGAATCCCGAACGTACATAGTTCTGATAGAAGCCGTGAATGCCCGTAGCGCCACGGTCAGCACTCGAATTTTTCGTCTCTCCGGTAGCCTCTTAACACTTTGTCATTACTTGTGCTTCGATAACATCCATCCAATAATTCATTAGCTGCTGTTATCTCACATAAAGGAAGGAAAGCTAAGTGCTGATCTTAGGCATCAGTAGGCCTATTTCCTCATCTTCTTTTTACAAGGTGGCAAGACCTTCATTCTGAATTTCTCTCCAAATGACATGACTCAGGTGGTAGAAGCATACTTTATGCCTTACTGATGGTAATTCCTCTTTGACAGCATTAATTGCTGGCATCTCCAGATCAGTAATAATGTATTTTACACTCAGTGCAATTCCATCATATTCTGCCTTGTTCTTCCAATATTCGTGAATATAGTTTCTTTGACTTTCCTGACAGGAGAACAAAATCCTGTGGCAGGAAACATTTGGCAACCACCTCGCCGACTTCACTCAAATCTTATATAATTACTAGTGTAATGCCCATTGAAATATCAACGGAAGAATTATAGATTGATTATTAATATTTGCATTTAAAATAATTAATAGCACACTATTACATATAAAATATTTTGTCATATACTACATTTCTAGTGAATATTCTGTTGTCGTTTAATAAATGCCTTTGGTTTCTATTTTCGGCTAGAAAATTCTGATGTTCTTCTCCCACCTTGTTCTTGTCAATGCTACATATAATTGTCGTTGTGCAAAGTCAGGGAAATAATTATGTGTATACATATATAACGTAGGGAAAATAAATAAGTTTCGTGCACTTAATGTTATGATTGTTTTAAAATTGTACTCTGTACTTACAAAGAAAGAAAGCTCACTCGAATCCTCAACAGTGTTCTCCATCGTTATGTAAATAAAACTCTTTAAAAGATTTAAATTAAAAACTAACTAATTAATCAGTCAGCGGAATAATTTCTTTGAAAACTATCTGAACAAAAACAAATCATCAATTTATTTCAATATTGTCAACTGTTAACACACCAAACTTACCTAAATATTATCTTCCAATTGTTTAATTTGCTTAAAAATGTAATTTTCAGTGAAGCATTTATTGAAGAAAAATTGATTTGAAATCTATTCTGAATAAAGTTGGCTTTGCTTACTAATACAGACGATATATTAAAGTGAGGATTACAAAACGGTTGTCACAAAATATTACTACTTTTATTCTAAACAAATCTAAATAAAATATTAGACTTACCAATACCTAAATCAAACTCGGATGAAACGTTATAACAATGAAGCTCTGTCGTAATGTAAACAATAAAGTACCGATTTAGGCCACTATTAATTAATCAATCAGCGGAATAATTTATAGACGATATATTAAAGTGAGGATTTAGATATGATATTTACATTAACGAATAAATGTGCCACTCGAATATTAACAACTACCAAAAATATTATGATAGAATGCGTTCAGTATTAGCTAACTGACAAAACATATTTTCAAGTGGTCTAATTAAATTGCGCTGTCGGCCATCTTGTGTTCCTTACAGAACAACGTTTTTATTATAGAGAACTAGTGTAATTCCCGTTAAAATATCAACGGAAGAATTATAGATAGATTGATTATTAATATTTGCATTTAAAATAATTAATAGCACACTATTACATTTGAAATATTTCATCATATAGGTACTGCATTTCTAGTGAATATTCTGTTGTCATTTAGTAAATGGCTTTGGTTTTTATTTTCAGCTATAAATTTCTGATATTCTTCTCCTACCTTGTTCTCGTCAATGCTACATATAATTGTCAGTGTGCAAAGACGGAAATAATTACATATATGTATACATATAACGTAGGGAAAATATTAGGTAGGTATGATATTTACATCTATACTATATAGATGCTTCTTACACATGATATATATATATATATATATATATATATATATATATATATATATATCCCTTCCAACTGCCTCAGTTCACTGCCTCAAAGTCGGCGGAAGGGTGTAAACGGAGGCTAAAGGGCGAAGAACAGTGGTGTCCTCGGACACCGGTAGGTTCAACCATGCTGTGAAGTCTTTCTGCAATATCTCCGGCCAAAGTGAAAGAGGTACTCACCAACCCGCTCTGGGCCAGCGTGGTGTTTTAAGGCCCACAATCCCCCCATGACATGTACACCCATAAAAAACGGCCCTCATTCTCCGGAGGCTGGATTGCCTCTGACCGTGGCAGTGGTCAGGAACAAGGCAGGAAGGCAGAGGGTGCTAAGAATCCCCGGAGGTTAAACGCCCACTGCCACTCTTTCTCATCCTTACCCAATTCCTTTAACCTCAACCTAACTACCTTTAACTGCCGGACTTTGTCCAGTGAAGATAAACTTCAAGAGCTCCAAGAACAACTGGAGAAGATCAAGTGGGACATTTTAGGACTTAGTGAGGTGAGAAGAAAAGGTGAAGGCCTATTGGAGTTGAAGAGTGGAGATATTTTTTATTACAGGGGAACTGACACAGGAAGAACAGGAGGTGTTGGATTCATCATCAACAAAAAATTGAAGAATAATATCGTGGAAATGGAAAGTTCATCCGAGCGGGCAGCTAGACTAGTGCTTCAAATAAATAAAAGATATCAACTTCAAATAATCCAAGTTTATGCGCCAACGTCATCATACTCGGATGAGGAAGTGGAAGATTTTTACCAAGAAGTTGGAGAACTGCACGACAAAGGAAGCTGCCATCTAAAAGTGGTCATGGGTGATTTCAATGCCAAGGTAGGAGAACAAAAGGAAGACGACAGCGCAGTTGGAAAATGGGGCTATGGAGACAGAAATGAACGAGGGGACCGCCTTGTAGACTTTGCTGAATGTACTAGTCTATATATAATGAACACTTTCTTCAAAAAGAATCCCAATAGAAAATGGACCTGGAAAGGACCCAATGGTACCACAAACGAAATTGACTACATACTAGTAAATAAGAAGCAATTGGCTGAAGACTGTTCCGTCCTCAACCAGTTTAAAACTGGAAGCGACCATCGCTTGGTAAGATGCAGAATAAAATTCAACTCAATGTTAGAAAGACAGAAGCTTATAAAGAAGAAGCCTAAGTCTATTATCAACACGCAGGTGCTAAAAGAACGAAAAGAAGAATTTCAGCTCCAACTGAAAAATCGATTCAGTGCACTGGAAGACCAAGAAGTTGAATCCCAATTTATAGAGATACTCAAGGAAACTGCTGAAGAAATAGGCGGAACAGTTAAAACAAAGCCAGAGAAAAAGTTGACTGAAAAAACAAGACTGCTGATGGAAAAAAGAAGGAAAATGTTAATTACTAATGATCCTAAAGAAATGATCCATTTTGCAGAACTAAACAAAACTATAAGGAAGTGCATCAAGGAAGATGTGAAAAAATATAATTATGAACTAATCGAGAAAGCCATAGAAAACAATAGAAGTTACAAGAAAATGAAGCAACATCTCTCGATCGGAAAGAGACAGCTGGTGGCCTTGATGCTAGAAGACGGCTCCATAACCCATAGTAGGAAACTGATCCTGAAACGGGTACAAGAATTTTACACCAAGCTGTATGAGGATCCTCTAGGAAATGATGAAGTAAATGATGATGCAAACATGCCCACCGAAGAGGTCCCAGGTATCCTTCCGGAAGAGGTGAGACACGCAATCAGAAGTATGAAGAATGGAAAAGCATCTGGAATGGATGGTATCACAGCGGAAGTATTCAAAGCAATGGGGAATCATACGGAAACAATTCTCGCTAACATTTTTAATTCCTGTCTGAGGAAGAAAAAGATACCAGAAACATGGAACCACGCATGTATTATCCTTCTGCACAAGAAAGGTTCCAAAAAAGACTTGAATAACTACAGACCGATCAGCCTACTCCCAACAGTCTACAAAATATTCACCAAAATACTCACTATGCGCCTTCAAAACCATCTTGATGCTGCCCAACCCAGAGAGCAAGCTGGATTTCGCAGTGGGTATAGCACGATGGACCACATCCAAGTCGTGAGAGAGGTAATCAGTCGGACCAACGAGTATGAATTACCTCTATGTATGTGCTTTATCGACTACGAGAAAGCATTCGACTCTGTCCGAACTTCGTTGATGTTACGTGCACTAAAGAAACAAGGAGTAGGAGAAACGTACATAACCTTGATCAAGAATATCTACGAAAATGCGACAACATCTGTCCAGCTGCATGAAGAGACGAGTGCCTTTAAGGCCGAAAAGGGAGTGAGACAAGGAGATACTATGTCCCCTAAGTTATTTACAGCAGCTCTAGAGGAAGTATTCAAAAGGCTAGACTGGGAGGAAAAAGGCATAAAGGTAAATGGAGAATATCTGAGTCACCTGCGCTTTGCAGATGATATCATACTGTTCGCAGGAAGCCCAGAAGAGCTCCTTAGAAGAACTGAAGAGCTTGAGCAAGCAAGCCGAGAAGCTGGACTTAAGATGAATCTTAATAAAACAAAGGTTATGTACAACTCCTTCACAAATTCTGAGAAGATACATATCAACGGAGCAGAACTTGGAGAAGTAACCAGCTATGTTTACTTAGGTCAACTCATCACTACTGATGGTTCGCTTCTTGGAGAAATCAACCGGAGAGTGAAGATGGCATGGAGTGCTTTTGGCAAGAATGCGAACATCTTTAAATCAAATATTCCAGTCTTCCTAAAAAGGAGACTGTATGACCAATGTGTTCTGCCTGTTCTGACATATGGTTGTGAAACATGGACCATGAATGCCAGAATGATACAGCGCCTGCAAACAACACAGAGGGGCATGGAGAGATGCATGTTAGGGATCACCCGAAGAGACCGCAAGAGGAACGACTGGGTAAGAAAGAAGACGGGAGTCTGTGACGTGATTAGAAGAGTGAAGGTGTTAAAATGGCAGTGGGCAGGCCACATTGCTAGAAGAAATGACCAGCGTTGGACGTCCAGTGTCATCGAATGGATCCAAAGAAACATCAAGAGACCAAAAAGAAGACCTAAAGACAGGTGGGACAGAGAGCTTGTTAAGTTCTTGGGGCAAACTTGGAGGAGGGAGGCAGTTGACAGGGAAAACTGGAAGAGTCTGGGGGAGGCCTTCGTCCGTCAGTGGACTGAAAAAGGCTGATGATGATGATGATGATGATATATATATATATATATATATATATACACAGGGTGTCTCAAAAAAATGTATACACAGTTTGATGATTAATAACTAGTGTGTTTATTAATAAATTTTAATATAATAATTGCATAACATAGAGTATATGTTCAAATAAAGATAAAATGACAAACATTACATGTTAGATGTTTCAATGTTGCATTATCTCAACAGTTCGAATAGTTTTCCATTCTGGTCTATACACTGCTGACATCGTTGAATAACTGAATTGCAAACCTCAATTAACATTTCTGTTGTAATTGTGCGACACGTATCTTCGATTGCTCTTAACTGTGCAGGTGTTGTAGATTTAGTGGCATAAACTTTATCTTTAAGGTAACCCCATAAATAAAAATCAAGTGGTGTTAAGTCTGGTGAACGTGGAGGATTCTCAACACTGCCTCTTCGTCCGATACACCTGTTTGGAAATGTTTCATCAAGGTAACTTCTGACATCACGAAGAAAATGGGAGGGTGCCCCATCTTGTTGAAAATAAAAGTCTTCCTAATCCCCATACAGCTGACGAATTTGTGGTACAATTGATCTCTGAAGAATGTTGAGGTACACAATACCAGAAACTGTTGCATCAAAAAAGAATGGTCCAATCAAACCTTTGGATGATAAATCACACCACACTGCGATCCCCGGTAAATTTACATACCTTTCCACAGTAACATGTGGATTCTCTGTGGACCAAAATGTGCAATTGTGACAATTAATTGTACCATTCAACTTGAATGTTGCTTCATCAGACCAAACAATTTTGTTGGCAAATGATGCGTCTTCCGCTATTTTTGAACGAAACCATTCAGAAAATTCAACTCGGCGATCAGAATCATCTTCATTCAGTGCATGCACTAATCTTGGAATGTAACTTTTCCATTTTGCCTTCTTTAAAATGCAATGAACACTTGACAGGCTGATTTGTGTTTCTCGAGAACATAGTCTGACGGATTTCTTTGGTGATTGTGAAAATCTTTGCAGCACCTCTTCTGACTTCCTAGGGCTTCTGGATGTCCGAAGTCTTCCAGATCTTTGTTTATGCACATTTTGAACGGTACCGTTAGTTTCAAATTTGTCACGAATACGTGAAATCGTAATTCAGGTGGGAGGTTCTGTTTGAAATTCACGTCTCCACTGAATTTGGACTTCCTTTACATTTTCAGATTTCCAGTAGCATTTCAGTACAAATTTGCATTGTTCAAACGTAAGTCTTTTGTTATCCATTTCTAATGCAACAATAAAAACAATTGAAACAATAAAAACAATAATGCTGTACAAAAATATTGCATAATTGTAAGAATAATGCAACATTGAAACATCTAACATGTAATGTTTGTCATTTTATCTTTATTCGAACATATACTCTATGTTATGCAATTATTATATTAAAATTTATTAATAAACACAAAAGTTATTAATCATCAAAGTGTGTATACATATATACATATATATATATATATATATATATATATATATATATCATATATATATATATAATATATATATAACATATATATAATATATATATAACATATATATAACATATATATAATATATATATAATATATATATATAGAGAGAGAGAGGAGTATACAAAATTATGAGGCACTTCCAGGTGTGCTAGAAACTTGAAATTGGGTAGGAATATAGGTTTTCAGTCACAACCGAAGGAAAAAATCCGAAACGCGAAATTCCTATTTTGAGGGGCTATTTTGGCCCCTTTTTGCCCCATTTTTTGCCCATAAGAAAACGTAAATTGGTGTAGAGGTTTTTATATTTGCATTTTAAAATTACTTCCCTTCAAGATACGAACTCGAGACTTCAACTATCGGATAGGATATAAATTGTAGTTTCTTATTTTTGAAGACAGAATTCAAATCCGAGTAGAATTAGCTTAAATTTATAGTTTTTATCGGAAAAAGTGGTAATTTTTCTGAGTCTAACAATAGGCTTCCTAGGCAACAGTCTTAATGCTTTCATATGGGTAAGCTTTTAATGGGAATCAGAGGCTTATATTTTAATGCCATTAATGTTAAACTATGCCTAATGAAGGAAATCTGATATTTATATAATTCCCATTTTTGGAGCTTTTTTGCCCCAGTATTGCTCCATACGAGGAAAAAAATGATGAGGCAGCTCCATATGACCTAGAGACTTGAAATTTGGCGCGATTATAATAATTTCACTGCAACCAAAGTTCAAATTAAATACTGCAAAAATTCCAAATTTTAAAGGCGTTTTTGCCCCATTTATGCCCCATACCAGTGTGAAAAGTATACTGCAATTCTTAATGAGATATAAACATGAATTTTGGCAGAATTATGGGTTTTTAGTTAGGAAGGAATCTGATATTGTAAAAATTCAAAGTCTTAAGGCCTGTTTTGCCCTATTATTGCACCATACGAGGAATAAAATTATATGGCGCGTCTAAATGAGCTACAAAGTTGAAATTTGTTACGGTTTTATTATTTTGGACAAAATCGATTGGGAATAATTTGAAATTGTAAAAACACTAAATTTTAAAAATGCTTGCAAAATGCAAGCACACGTTAACCAGTTAACAAATAAATGTATCACTCGAATATTAACAACTACCAAAAATATATTGTGATAGAATGCATTCAGTATTAGCTAACTGAAAAAACATATTTTCAAATGGTCTAATTAAATTTTGCTGTCAGCCATCTTGCGTTCCTTACAGAACAACGTTTTTATTATAGAGAATATGAAATATGTTTGGAACAATTTAATAGGGCATGTGCTGGATTACCCTTCTGCTTAGGGCCCCCACCCCATAGGTTGACTGTTATATAGGCAGTAATATTGAAAAAAAATTAATAAAAAAATGAATTAACAAGTAAAATGTAAACCAGTTTTTCATATTCTAAAGAAAGTAAAGAATTGAAATACAGCACTTAATACAATAATCTCTGCATCTAATTTCAATACCTGATCAAACTAGTGCAGTTCATTTGGTCCATACACTACTCATCTATTACACCTATGCGTTCAGGGCCGGTTTCAGTTAAAAAATGTGTAAGCAAGGTAAAAATATGCCGCCCCTCTGGATATCAAAGGCATGAAATAATATTAATTATGTAATAAAAAAAGAAAATAAACTTATTTAATCGGTCTTTATTTAAATAAAGAATAATCAGCTAAATAATTTCAAAAAATAGAAATAAAACATGCACTGACCTTATAACAAAACTACTATGTAATGATTACCTTACCGAATATTTTTATATTGCAACTTTATGAACCCACTTTTTGAAAAGGACGAGATTAAGTGTTATCGGGCTTTTTTCTTTGAAAAGTCATTTATCAGGGATCAGAGAGGGAAGCTGCATGCAAAAGGTAGAGATCCCGCATGTAAAATATTTGCACAAAGATACAAACCCTTAGTAATCAAAATCTCTAGTGTTAAGGTTCGCTGTATTTGGAGCGGAAAGGTTATTTGAAATTACAGTGCGTAATCCTTAAAAGCACATGAAAATTAGCATTGTAGTTATTGCTCTTGCGTATATATCACGCTAAAGAGGTTAAGGAAAGTGCACAGTGTATCGGCGTGTTTTAGACAATGTAAAACTTTAAAACATATGTCTTAGGTGACAACTGTAAGCAGTAGGTTACGTCGCTTACACCTTGAACCGACCCTGAATGTATATGAAATATCATGGCGTAAAATATAATTTTTTCACGATGTTTTCAAGTTCTGTGCAATAAACCTTTAAAAAAAATGAAAATGTAAAAATCCGAAATATTGATTTTGCCGCCCCTCTAAAGTGGCGCCTGTAAGCGACCGCTTACGTCACTTATGCCCGAAACCGGCCCTGTGTGCGTTTTACCTCCATATGTTACATGGAAACACCTCCAGGGCCTATGGTTCAATGTCAATCCAGTTCAGTCAGGCACTATCATGTTCATACATTTAAAAAAATCGCAATAGTGTTCTATTATCTATTTTCCTTGGAAACTATTTCAGATCCCAAATACAAAGGAAGGTTTGGTGCCCATATAGAAAGTGAATCATAGAAATTCATTTTCCCTTCCTTTTCTTTGATTCATCTTGCCAAAGGTATTTTTCTTTCCCTTTTACTATTTGCCCAAAGCATTGAGCGTTATCCTTAGCGCACATGTGCTAGAAAGAGATAGAACTGCACATTTGAGACAAAGATAAAGTGGCACGGTGCACTTATATGGTGCTGACAGCTCTTATGACATTATGGTTATATGATACATGTGTTTGACATTTGTCAATTTGAACACAAATTTAATGTAATCAGAGTAATAATTTTTTCTCACATCTTCTTGATAATTCTCGCAGTTCATTTTTATTTGTGATGAGTTTGTTTAATTTAATGTAAACTATTATAATAACGACTTTTTTCAAGTTTAGAGTCGGGGGGGGGGGGGGGGTCCACAGGGACCAGACACCCCCCCCCCCTTGGAAAATTGTGATTTTTCTGAACTGTGGAAATATACATAGTTATTTTTAATTTGGGTTCATGGGCGCTGATAGAAAGGAATAGGAGATGGTTTGCCCCCTTTGTTTTTTAACACAAATGTAATTAATAATGCAATAAGCGACATTAATAAAACTTGCATATAACTTTTGTGCTTGCCAAATATTTTGGACCTTCCCTTGAGAGAATCCTGTGTGCGCCACTGGATTCCACTCCTGATATATAACATGTAGACCAACTGACTTTTATTCTGCGTTACGTTTATCCTGACAATTTAGCTGTTGTGGAGATATTCCTCAAATTCATATCCATATCTTGTCATAAAAGGAAAGAATTGGCAAGTTATGTAACATTATTTACCTGACTGTGGCCTTGAACTTGGAGATTGTCACTCGCGGAGCTAAGAAATTGCTGCTAATATATCAGGAAAATATCAAGGATTGCAAAGCATAATCAAGGAGTGTAATCCTCTGGTTGAATATATACCCTGCAGTGCTCACTCACTCAGTCTTGTTGATGAAACAGCAGCCAGTGTTTACGTAGAAGCTATCTCATTCTTCAGAATTGTTCAGAGGGTGTATACATTTATGTCAGACTCTACCCACAGATGGAATCTCCTGATATACATTGTAGTCACAATCTAAAAGTAAGAAAGTGATTTTACTAAAGTCTCTCTCTGATACAGACATTCAAGACGCTTGCAGTGGGAAGCTGAGCTCCTGTACCCTAACCTTGTTGGATGTCATAAATGGATATAATGAATCAATGTGGATATTTTAACAGTGCTGATTTAATACACTTCTTAAATTCCTTATTTTATTTACAAGCATTGGCATAAAATATTTTTTTTTAAATCTGTGTTTGGGCTGTATCAAGTACATATAAAGTAACTTACTTTTCAGGTTCTACACGGGCCACATGAAGTCTGAAGGCTGCATTTTTTAGACTCCTGCATTAGGATATTGGTTATTACTAAGATCCACAGATGATATGTCCACAGTCTTTACATCCACTGCCTTTATGTCCACTCTTTTATCTCCACAGCCTTTATGTCCACTGCCTTTATGTCCACAGTCTTTACATCCACCGTAATATATGTCCACAGTCTTTATGTCCACTGCCTTTATGTCCACTCTTATATGTCCACAGCCTTTTCATCCACTGCCTTTATGTCCACTTTTGTTTATGTCCACTGCCTTTATGTCCACTATTATATATGTCCACAGCCTTTTCGTCCACATTTTTTTTGTCCACATTTTTTTTGTCCACTTTTGTATATGTCCACAGCCTTTTCATCCACTGTTTTCTTTGTCCACTTTTGCATATGTCCACAGAGACTTTATTTCTAAGTATGAAAAATATGAAGGGCAAACCTGAAGATGGAGGAGAGTTTGAAGGAGAGGGAGGAATCCGAAGGAAACACTGCGGACATTGGTATCTATCAATTAGGAATTTTATAACAATTACGAATACGAAGCGAAAAATTGAAAATGGAGGGGGTGTAGTAGGAGTGGGAGGGAAAAGGAGGTGCGGAAGGAATCCGAAGGAAATACTGTGGACATTGGTATCTATCGACTAGGAATTTTATAACAATTACGAATATGAAGCTAAAAAATGAAAATGGAGGGGGTGTAATAGGAGGGGGAGGGAAAAGGAGGTGCGGAAGGCATCCGAAGGAAACACTGCGGACATTGGTATCGATCGACTAGGAATTTTATAACAACTACGAATATGAAGCTAAAAGTTGAAAATGGAGGGGGTGTAGAAGGAGGGGGAGAGAAAAGGAGGTGCGGAAGGAATCCGAAGGAAACACTGCAGACATTGGTATCGATTGACTCGGAATTTTATAACAATTACGAATATGAAGCGAAAAATTGAAAATGGAGGGGGTGTAGTAGAAGGAGGAGGGAAAGGGGGGTGCGGAAGGAATCTGAAGGAAACCCCTGCTATAGGACAATCAGGGAACATAATAGGAGAGTTTCAATCAGAACAGAGGAAAATTATTGATACTTTGGTGCCTCGCAACCCCACCCACATAGAAACTTGTATAGCATATTTTGCCATGCATTTTTCGTTGCTTTTAAAATTACTTACAATTACGCGTAGTAATTCGCGACTTTGTACCAAACAGCGTCTAAAAGAATGAAAATTCATTTTCTTATACAGTGGAAACCACTTAATACGAAATCGCTTAAAACGAAATATCGGTTAACACGAAACGCGTGCTCGGTCCGTTCTAGCGCCTATATCTTTCAGTAGGTATATATTCATTTACTAACGCGAAACGGTTTACACAAAATACTGCTTAATACGAAAATATTTTTCGGTCCCACGAAGATAAATGCATGCAAAATTCTTCGTATTATGCGAAATGGCATTTGAGATAGGGTTTTCCCATGATTGCGGTAATATCTTCTGCTGTGTATTACATCCTCTTATTGATATGTATTATGGATTTGCCTGCGAGCCTAATTCCATATTTGAAAAATGAAAATGTTACCATGAAAGCAGTGAACATGTAATTCGGTTAACTCGAAATTCGGATAACACGAAATAATTATTTCGGTCCCTAGCAATTCGTGTTAACCGGTTTTCACTGTAGTCGGTTTTTAAATAATCTTCAAAGTAGTCTACAAATTTGATACACAACTTTTTCTTAATGTTAATATCTTCGTAGGATTTACTTTTGAATGAAGAAACGGAATTCGGGGCTGCAATGGCAATAAATGTTTAAACTTCCTCTGAGATTCATTTAAGGTAATCTTTGTTTTATCTATATTCTCAGAACATTTTTCAACGCTTGTGAGGATTAGTTCATTTCATATTTGAACTAATTCGCGCATCGCTGAATATACAGATAGTAACTCGATTATTTTAATATATTTCATAAAATTACCTTTCAGGTGTTAGAAACATTCCGTATATGTACTGATTTTCGAAATATTCGTTCGAGTAACGCCGAGTCGAGAACGAAATTAAAAATTTTTCGTTCTCGCAGGAACGGCAAAAGGAGCTATCTGGATTTCCCCAGCATTCAAAGACCTTAGATTTCAAATTCCTCCGTACCCCTCGCACTTGTGTCGTGCTGTGACGCCGTCCCACCCAAAACTCAGGTACAAGAGGAAAGGTTTACCTCCCCCACTACGACCCACTATTCACTGGGACATCTGGTCTTGCATGCCGTCCATTTACACCTTTGTCTTTTGAGCGAAATGGCCAAAAGAAGCTTTCATAAATGTTGCCGCTGGTCGTGGAGCCGTTTCATCTTCCTATCTATACCAACCGAAGTGCACGCCATTGTGTGTAACCTCGGGAAAGAGTATTTTTGCGATTCCGCCAAAAGGGTTTTTCCCAAATACGAAGTATATGAATGGAATAGCCTTTCACAAGAGGGCTATGTTCCTCTAACATCCACCCCTTCTTCAGATTATTGGTAAGAATATTGTCACTCTTGCTTTAGCAGTTGTATGAGAAACATTCTGATTTGGTAATTTTGGACGCTTACGAATACCTTACATTTATGTAAAATTTCATCGATATAGCACCTCTAGTAGTGCATTTATATGAATTTCATTGTTTAAAATTTATGAATTTTTAACAGCCACAATATAAAACTTTTATGTAATTTTCAATGGAACATTATTTCCTAACTTTGTTAACATTTTCAGCTTCCTAGATCTTCATAATGTACATAAACATTAGTCAATTTGTTTAACATTTAGGAATTTATTACGACCGAACGAATAAAAATTTTCAAATTTCTATAATCCCGTTTTCATTATTTGGCAAATTCTACCATTAGAAAAAATTTCAGTTTCATAGCACATTTAGAAGTACCCAAACCATGAAATGTTTGTAAATTGTTTATAATTTTCAACGGCCAAGAAAATAAACATTGTTGCAATTTTTCCTATGATTATTTTTTTCGATTCACCTATGTATTAAATTTCAGCTCTCCAACTATTGTAGTTTGGGCCAGACATTAGTATCCTCCTATACCGTATATCCTCCTCGGTAAGAAGAGTGCTTATAGAATGACAAGTAAATGTGGGCTTGCATTCTGCAAGCATTTTCTCTAACCTTAAAGTAAAAATAAAAGCCAAAAATAATTTTCAATGCGTAAGTTCGCATCTCGGCTCCGAATTACGTTTTTCTGTTTTGAAAATATTGGGATATAAACAAATCCTAATATTTATAATTATAAAACATTTATAGGTTTTTAGCTTTTGTTACGAATACCTCACATTTATGCGAAATTTCATCCATGCAGCACCTCTAAGAGTGCATTTATATGAATTTCATTGTTTAAAATTTATTAATTTTTAACAGCCACAGCAATAAATATTTCTAAAATTTTAAATGTTATTTACCACCGGGACATTATTTCCTAACGCTGTTAACATTTTCAGCTTCCTGGATCTACAGAAAGTACATAAACATTAGTCAATTTGTTAAACATTTGAGAATTTATTACGGCCGAACGAATAAAAATTTTCAAATTTCTATATTCCCGTTTTCATTATTTGGCAAATTCTACAGGTAGAAAAAATTTCAGCTTGATAGCGCATTTAGAAATACCTAAACCATGAAATGTTAATGAAATAGTTTATAATTTTTACCGGCCAAGAAAATAAACATTGTCGCAATTTTCCAATTATTCCTCCGATTATTTTTCTCGGTTCACCTTTGTATTAAATTCCAGCTCTCCAGCTATTGTAGTTTGGGCCAGACATTAGTATCCTCCTATATATATCCTATATCGTATATCCTCTGTAAGAAGAGTCGATATAGAATGATAGAATGATGTGGCATCCCCCACTTGTAAATTTACGAATGAGTCCCTATGGGGATGTTAAGACATTTATTTCCATTTATCCCAAGTGTATTTGTTTGTTAAATAACTTCCCATGGAGAAATTAAAATTACGAAAAAGTTGAATCTCCTGAAAATTCCAATTTATGGAAAATACTTCAAACAGTGTTTCACGGGAATAACATGCTTTATTACCTCGCTGGAATTCAAAATTAAACATAATAAAGATTTTCATATGAACTGCTTGGAAAGAAAAAAGATCCGAAAGTAAATTTACACATCCCATTGCAGGTATTTCAAGAAATCTAGGGAGTATTTGCGACTTCAATCAAATCAATGAATATAGATTATTGAGGATTTCGGATGAATGATGTTAAATATAGAGAGTCAAAAACCTGCCTCTCGCATACGGCGACAAATACCCACACACAAAAGAATAATTCCGAAAAATTGGTTACTTATATTTAGTGAAGCATAAAGGATTCCTTTCATTAATACAGATTGCTTTGTTCATAAAAAAATACCAATGGTAGAATATATTTGTAGAATGAAAAATCGATTCTCCTTCAATATCCGTTTAAAGAAAAATACTCGAAACGAAAGATGCAGGAATAACATCCTCTATGACATGTATGTCCAACTGGTGAATCATTCTTTGGAAGCGTGAGTGCCACCCTTCTACGGCGTTGTTGGTCCGCTGTTGTCTGTTTACAGTTTGCTCATATACCTACACTCCATAATTCCAGACCAAACCTAGGAGGAATGGCTCCTCTCATCCCCCTGCCTTCCCCTCCTCGTATATAAGTTATTTCCACATACGTTGCTAGATCCCCTAGTGTAGGGTCGAGGATTGCAAGCAAGTGGTCAAAAATATCAAGCACGTCCCCAACAGGGATAAACGGTAATGCCATCAGCTTCCGTATACCATTCCTAATAACGTCGTTATTATTGAATTGAGCTTTCAGACCTAATGCCATTACATGTTCCATATGGATTGACTAAAATGGATGAGGCATTCCTTAATGGTAGAATTGGGGAATGTTTTCCGCACTGCATTTATAGCACTTAATTCAAAATCAAGCATGAGCAGTTCTGGATGAAAATTATAATTTAAAAAGTCACAGTGTTGTTTAAGTTGTTAAAATATTGATGCATAAGAACCTTCGTTTTTCTTTTCGTTAAGCAATATACAAATGGAAATACACGCCCCTGCACCAAATCATGTATAGTATATAGCTGGAAAAATAGCTTAGGCGTTGTTTTGAAAGTGCCATACACATAGATCTGTGTGCTCCTGCACAACTGCTTGGGCCCCCACGCAACTCAAGTTTTGGAGCCCTTATTTATATAACGAGAAAAGGTTTTTAAAAAATTCAAAAATAAAATCCTTTGCCTAATAAAATAGTGAATACTGACCAAAGAATTGGATCCCTAAGATACAGAAGTTGCTTCTGCTAAGCCCAGCTATGAGAACGTACCTTCAATGCTTCGTAGAGCTGCTGCTTAATCTTGTCCTTGTCTTCCAGATTTATTATCAGAATTGATCATCCTGGATGAATATATTATAAAATTCATAGTCGATAGACACCAAGGTCCGCAGTCTTTCCTCCGGATTTCTTCCACACCCACTTTTTCCTTCCTCTTGTATTAACCCCCCCGAATTTTTAATTTTTCGCATCATATTTATAATTGTTATAAAATTCCTAGTCGATCGACACCAATGTCCGCAGTGTTTCCTTTGGATTCCTGCCGCACCTCCTCTTCCCTCCCCCTCTTACTACACCCCCTCCATGTTCAATTTTTCGCTTCATATTCGTAATTGTTATCAAATTCCCTGTCGATAGATAACAATGTCCGCAGTGTTTCCTTCGGATTCCTTCCGCACCTCCTTTTCCCTCCCCCTCCTGCTACACCCCCACCGTTCTCAATTTTTAGCTTCATATTCGTAATTGTTATAAAGTTCCCAGTCGATCGATACCAATGTCCGCAGTGTTTCCTTCGGATTCCTTCCGCACCCCCTTTTCCCTCCCCCTCCTACTACACCCCCTCCATGTTCAAATTTTCGCTTCATATTCGTAATTGTTATCAAATTCCCAGTCGATAGATACCAATGTCCGCAGTGTTTGCTTCGGATTCCTTCCGCACCTCCTCTTCCCTCCCCCTCTTTCTACACCCCCTCCATGTTCAATTTTTCGCTTCATATTCGTAATTGTTATCAAATTCCCAGTCGATGGATACCAATGTCCGCAGTGTTTCCTTCGGATTCCTTCCGCACCTCCTTTTCCCTCCCCCTCCTACTACACCCCCACCATTTTCAATTTTTAGCTTCAAATTCTTAATTGTTATAAAATTCCGGGTCGATCGATACCAATGTCCGCAGTGTTTCCCTCTGATTCCTTCCGCACCTCCTTTTCCTTCCCCCTCCTACTACACCCCCTCCATGTATAATTTTTCACTTCATATTCGTAATTGTTATAAAATTCCTAGTTGATAGATGCCAATGTCCGCAGTGTTTCCTCCGGATTCCTCCCTCTCCTTCAAACTCTTCTCCATCTTCAGGTTTGCCCTTCATATTTGTCATACTTCGAATTAAAGTCTCTGTGGACATATGCAAAAGTGGACAAAGAAAACAGTGGACGAAAAGGCTGTGGACATATACAAAAGTGGACAAAAAAAACAGTGGACGAAAAGGCTGTGGACTGTGTCCGAGAGGAGTCGGGTTCTGATGTGCGGCTTACCATTTGCAGCATTGTCCCTCGGACGGACTGCGGTTCTATGGTTTGGAGCCGTGTGGTGGGCTTGAACCGTAGGCTGTGGGACTTCTGTAGGGGCAATGGAGTGGACTTCGTTGACCTGAGGTCGGTGCTGGACTCATGTAGGGTACCCCTAAACGGTTCTGGTGTCCACTACACGGCCGAGGCAGCGGATGCAGTAGCGCGTAGGGTTTTTTTTTAGGTTAGACGAGGATAACCAATATATCTGTTAGAAAAGAGTCCGCCAACATTAACCTTAGGGAGTCCAAGAATAGCGGTAGAGTGAGAAGTAGAAAAATAAAATTGTTAGATCAAGTGGCGGGGAAATCCAGAACGAAAATATCGGTAGAAAACACAATAAAAATTATTATTATGAACTGCCGAAGCATTCGAAGGAAACAGGCTGATTTTTGCCACTTAGTTAACAGCCATCGTGCAGACGTTGTATTGGGAACTGAGAGTTGGCTATCGGGCGACATTAATTCTAACGAGATTTTCCCACCAGATTACGTGGTATATCGCAAAGACAGGAGGGAAAGAGTCGGAGGTGGAGTTTTCATCGCCGTCAGAAAGAGTATATCAAGCCAATTAGAGGAAATTAACGTCAGCGAACACTGCGAAACGATATGGTGCTCCCTTCGGACGAGAAATGGTAAAAAATTATTTTTTGCTCATTTTACCGCCCACCTGACTCGGTAGAGTAGAGCTTAAGTACTTAACACCTAAACACTTAAAAAGAAAAAAAGAAACGTGGTATTATCAGAACTTTAGGATAGTAGAACTAATAAAACAATAAAGATCGTGTATAAAATTCAGAAGGGAAAAGCGAGAACTTTGTCACGAAAGTGAATAAACAGCACTACATATAATAAATGAACAACGAAGTTGAAACTAAATTAGTCTTAAATTAACGAAACGAAAACTTAAGTCACGAAAGTGAATAAACAGCACTACATCTAATATACAACAAAGTTGAACTAAATTAGCCTTAAATTAACCAGATTAGTTAAATATTAGTTAAGAATATAAAAGTATCTATTTGGATTTCGTAACGTAGGATATTATAAGTGGGAACACTAAAAATAAACTACAAATAAAACGTGGACTCCGGTTATTCTCCGAATAATGATTACAATTAAGACGAATAATCTAAGGCATGCAACAAAAAAAAATAATAATAAAAACTAAAATTATAATATAACTAAAGGTACTTAAGCTATAGCTACAGCAAGCTCAGCTGCGGGAGCCAAAGAGAAAGGACGTCTGCTCACGACGGAGGCCAGGCACCAACCCCAGAAGAGGTCGATATCTCCTGAGAACCACTGTTCTTTCCTGTGTCAGAATGGAAAAATGTTAAGGGAACAGTGAATAAATACATATGTTACGTGTCAACCCAAATCTCGCGCGTCATAAGTTTTCCATCCCTGACCTAGAGTAACTCGGTTAAAATGCCTGGCCTGAGGTATCCACGGCTGTCTGGGACGCCATGACCTATGGACCATAGGCTATGGTGCGCTTTCCCAACGAACTCCAGTAATAAATATCTCTGAAAAGGCGGAATATCAATGGCATTCCTTCAGTTTTTTTTTCGGAGTCTACGTTTTAATTTCTCAGGACTTATAAAGAAGTTAGCATAAACTTTTAAATGTCTTCTTAAAATTATTCGAAGGGACCACTCGGGGAGTATAGATCAGAATGTCTTGGTGGACCGGACCCGTCCTTATAAAGAGGAGAACCGCCCATAATCCCGAGTTTAAGTTTGAATCGGCTTTAAGATTCGTAAATGAATTGGTTAAAACTAAAAATTATATCATTCTCCATTTGATATAAAAGTCAAAAGAAGTTTCCTGTGCTGAATATTAATTGTTCAGATATAATGAGCAACAGATCTGTGATTGTATTAATGTCCTACTACAACCTCAATAGTAAATAGATTAATATTCTTAGTTAAATATTTGTGTATGGTTTCAAAATTATCCTTGATGAACTATTCCTCGTTAACTCCCATCCACACCACAAGCCCTTCCTAATTAGAGGGATTTCATGAAGCCAACCTCTCACGATCTCATCCTCACGGATAATGAACTCGTCTTCCGCGGCCTCTCCTTCTGCCTTATTCAGAAGTTCAACCTATCCTGCCATAGTCGTGGGACCCGGATTTTTTGACAAAATGGTTGGTGGGATATAACATGCAAAAGGTTGAGAACCGCTGTACGAGAGCGCAACTACGGTTTTGGTGAACTATGCCTCCATCCAGGCCCGTCTGAAGGGGGTGGCTGGGTAGGCAGTCGCCTCGGGCCCCGCGCCTATGGGGGGCCCCGTGCCTACGAGGAACTCTAGTAGAGATTATGCTCGATAAATTCTGCCTCGAAAATTCTCGTTCAAATTTGTTATTTCATATTCTCGATTACCAATAAAACCACTTTTTAAAAATAATTAGGTAATATTGCTTCTCAATGAATTCTTTGGAGAATCTCAAGAAACGTCCTCTTGGGAATCCACGCAAAAAGTCGATACAATGCATGAACTTGGGGATAGAGGAGTCAGCAATGCGACCGCTTCGTCCAAGAATTAGGAGAAAGCTATGTCCCTGCCTCCAAGACAGACGTGGGCGTCATTTCGCAAAATTCGGCCTTTGAAAACATCTGGCAGACATCGACATAGACCCCGACAACGCCGTCTCCCGGGCATTCTTTCGGAGATCTTGCCTGCTTTTCCATATCCTAATTCCCTTCGAGAAAGGGAAGACATGCTTCGCCACAATAAAATTCTTATCTTGCATTCAACAAGGTCAATGCCACTTACAAAGTAAGAAGTGCCGCCTGAGCTTCGAGGCTCCCACCAGGAACCCCTGCAGACTCATTTCCCTTTCCCTAACGGGATTGTCCACCGAAAAAGTGCAGAACGCGCATAGCGGCACTTTATCCCAGATAGTAGAATTCAGAAGAGATATGCGAAAACCGAGGGTGAGGGCACAATTTTTCAGCCACATTCGGTTCGGTTTATTGCTTATAGCTCTGGTCGCATTTTGGAAGTTAGGAAAACAGTGAAACGCATCTCCTCAGTTCTCCTAAAACTGTGGTAGAAGGAACATCAACTGTGAGAACGTTTTCTTGTGGCGTGTGAATCTTATCTGCAAACAAAAGGGCACCTGGATTTGTTAGACATTTTCATGAAGACTTTGACATTAACATAGATGGTTAGTGCATTCATTTATATTATTTAATATTTCAGTATGCGTACTCATGGGCCATTTAAATTAATTTAGAATGCTAAATATAGAGAGATATAGGAAGAAAATAGAAGAGTGGATCACAAAATGAAAAAGGGTGAAAGAAGTACAAGAACAATTGAAGAAACAAAACGGAACATTAAAAAAGTTCATCAAGACCTTTCCAGCGTTAAGTGACATCATATCGGGTAAAAGTGAAAGTAAAGCATTGATTTCTTCAGACGTAGGAATCGAGGTGTCAACAAATAGTGACAATGAACAGCAATTTGCCAAACATGTTCATTTCGTTGTGACTCTGTCACCGAGTACGCCATCCCGTGGTGTGAATAACGTTTCCATAAATATTAGTCACAGTCACCTTGCTGTAAGCTCTGAAAATTTTAATTTTACGTCAGACCCCGGTACATGGCCTACATTTATTACTCCTTTTAGTAGAAATGGGTCCGAAGTACACTGAAGAAAAAATGAGGAATTATCCACGCAACTCAAGAGCACAGATGCTTTTCTGACTGCCATTTTTATAGGATTTTGAAAATTGGGGAGAAGGTGAGAAGGAGGTGGTTGATTTATTCTGAAGAAAAAGATGTCGTCTTTTGGTTCTGCTGTAAACTGTTTCCATCATCAGAGTCAAAGTCGGCATAGGCGTCTGAGGGGTTTGGTCAATGCTAAGTACTATTCTGTTATTCTGGATTGTACTCCAGATGTGAGCCACAAAGAGCAAATGTCAGTAATTCTAAGAATAGTTCATATTGAAAACAGAAATGTAGAAGTAGTTGAACACTTCATAAACTTTCTTGAAGTCACAGACACTACAGGAAAAGGACTTAGCCAAGCTCTACTGAAAGAATTAGATGATACGGGAATTTCATTGATATATCGCAGAGGTCAAGGGTATGATAACGGTGCGAATATGAAAGGTCATTAACAAGGAGTTCAATCACGAATTTTAAGTTTAAATTATAATGCTTTTTCCATGCGATGCGGAGCACACAACTTAAATTTGGTTCTTAGTGATATGGCTCGTTCCTGTCCACGAGCGGTGTCATTTTTAGGTACAATTCTAAGATTGTATACTTTATTCGCAGCTTCACCGGCAAGATGGAGTATCTTAAAGAATTATACAGATATATCTCTAAAACCCTTGTCTAGCACTAGGTGGGAGTCCCGACTCGAAAGCATAAAAGCTGTACGCTTTCATTTACCAAAATAAAAAATGCTTTACTTAAGATAGCTGAAGTTTGTAATGATCCGAAGACAAAAAACGAGGAAAATTCACTCCTTTCCCATGAATTAAACATTTGAATTTATTTTATCTGTTATTGTTTGGTATGACATATTACTGTAAATAAAGTAAGTAAGGCTCTGCAATCTGCTCAAATTCCGTTGGATATTGCATATAAACATCTGGATGCTTTGAAGTCATCATTAAATATATACAGAAATGAAGGGTTTAATCAAGCCGTATCAGTAGCCGAAAGAGTCGCCAATGATATGTCAATTGATATAGAGTTTTCTAAAAATGTAAAAAGGAGACATTCTGATTGCGCAAGAGAGGACGATGCACAGGAAAACTCGAAGAAGGGGTTTAGAACGGATTTCTTTCTGCGAGTGATAGACATGGCACTAACCTCTCTGTCGTGGCGTTTTGATCAGTACAGTGAGTACATTTCTAGATTTGGTTTCATGAACAGCATAAGCCAAATTAATAATTGGGATTTATCTAATTTACAGAGAGTCTGCTGCGATATAGAGAAAGTTTTGAAGGATGAAGGAAGTTCAGAGAGCGACATAGATGGAATTGAACTTAGTGAAGAGTTAAGAATGTTATCAACGGTTGTGCCAGAAGATCATAGCGTAATTGATATTTTGAAGTTCCTACACAAAAATAGATTGCAGGAAATATATCGAAACATAGAAATACTCTGTAGGATAATTCTTACAATGCCAGTGACAGGTTGCATCAGCTGAAAGGTCGTTTTAAAAATTAAAATTAATAAAAAATTACGAACAACGATGTCACAAGAGAGACTGACTGGATTATCTCTTTTGTCAGTTGAACACGAGGTAGTTGATAAGATTGAGAAATCAACAATAATCGACATATTTGCACATATCAAAGCTAGAAAAGTAAACTTTTAAAATTGTAGTAGGCTGGTTATTATTTTGTTTATTTGTGTAAACCTTAACAATTACTAGTTTTTAAAATTTGTTTATGTATTTCTGAATAATATTAATAATTATACTGAAAAATACTAGTAATAATACTGAATAATACTAATGTAATCTTGAAAACAAAAATAAAATTGTAAGTAAATGAGAAATTTGATTTTTCTGTGAAGAGTAGGGGCCCCGCGGAAACCCTCTCGCTCGGGGCCCCGCGGATCCTAGAGACGGCTCTGCCTCCATCCACTCCTTTCTGTCACGCCTCTCTTCCCATCCTGCGCTATCCTTAACCTACCGTTTCTTCCCCACACATCGTCACCTTCCTGGAGGTAGGCCTCTGAATCCGGGAAAGAAATATCCAGTGTCCGTATTGAACCCAGCAACCACCTTCGATAACTCCGATATGAAAGCTGCCACCCCTTCAACACTAAAATCTCTGTTCCCCACCCCCGCCGAGTGTAGAGAATCTACACGGAAGAGGAGTCTCTTGCCTAGAACATATGGACATACCAACCGAAAGATTTTCTTTCTCTCGTGGTAGAATCGTGGCTATCTATAACCGCCAGCAAATAAAAAAATGTATGCTTTAAAGCAGGTGTCTCAAACTCGCGGGCCGCATGAGGCCCGCGCGATGCATTTGTGCGGCCCGCGAAGCAATTTACTTTATACTACGCGACCCGAACTCAAATCTATTTTTATCAAATATTTCACGCAAATATTTATAAAGAATCTAAGAAGTGTATTAAATCATTCCAATTTATATCAGCCTGCACGGTTGAGTTACCTACTGAAGAATGTTTATCCCACTGCCAGCGAGTTTCTTGCGTATCAGAAGGACTTAACCCTCGACGCTAAATCTGGCATTTTTGTAATGACTGCCTGTAAGACGCGTAATAGAGCGATTCCTCTCTTGTGAAAAGGGAGAGTGAATATAATACAGAGAATACGAAAAGGTGTGAAGACTGGGAAAGTAATGAATGCGGCCCGCAGATCGTCAGAGAGCCGTCATGCGACCCGCACACCAATGTGAGTTTGAGACCCCTGCTTTAAAGTAAGCCTTGAAATTGTATAGTACGCTAAAATTATGCGAATAATTCATCCGCCAGTCGTTATTTTCACTATTTCAATCATCGGTTTGAGTGGTGGATTAACGTTATTATACATTGAATTGGAAAACTTTAGCAACGGGAACCCTATGGGCATCATTTTATATTGGCTCACGCCAAGTTCGAACCTTGATTACGCGTAGCTTAAATTTTCTTAGCTTTCGAAAATCCGGAAGCCTCCACTTCCTCTTCGTTTCTGGGGAAAATACCGTATCTGCGAATAAACAAATATCGTGTCAATTGTAAAAGCGGTTGCTCTCGCATTTCACGGAGGTGGCGATCCTGGAAAAATATGAAAGTCCTGACTCACGTGATGCAAACAATATATACGCTTCTTTATTAAATGATGGCAGTGTAATTTTACATCCGTCTGAAAGTAACTGTTAACAGAAAAAAATTCACCTTAAGAATATTTAGAATGTATTTTTAGCGATCTTTTTTTAATGCGCTTATCGTTCCACTTTGGCATCTGTTTCTGATTTTTTACAAAAAATACGCTTAGGTGCTGATATTTATTTGTTGTAGTATTGTCTTTTGATATAATGCTTTTAATGGGAATTTATAATCTATATTATGAGGCCGTCGATTTAAACCAAATATGTAATCTTATGATGACGTTATAATCCTAAAATAAGAAATATGCTTTCTTCATTGATTTTAACATAATGAAAGGCAAACTTTTGTAAATGTTTTCGAAAAAACAATGCTTTTACCTACTGCAGGGATTTAAAGAAGTGTAATATGTAATTTGCTCTGCGATTCTTTTCTCACTGTTTTTAACTCGCAGAGAAAGAGGCAACGAATAGTGTAGAGTGCGGTGTAAAGTGCAAAGTGATAAAGCGGGCAATCTTAGGACAAAATAACGATTATAAAACTATTCACCCTTGTTAATCTGTTACAAATTTTATAAAATGAAATATATTTTATACTATTTCTGTTATCTCATGAGCTTTATACATATATAATTTTCTTCTTTGGCTTTCCCTTGTTACATTAAATATCGAGTTGAAAAGATGCAGGCAACCTTCGGAAGGTTTTCCGGGTTTCCCTTCCGGCTTTGGGCGAATGCCAGGGTAAGCTCCCCGTGTATGTGACAAACATCCTCCTGCCAGATGGCTTACAAACTGTTCGAATTATATAGACTTTCCATCCAGAAGAGACATCCAGGGCCGGCTTCAGACTTTTGGCCGCCCTGACGCGGGAAGATTTTGGCCGCCCCCCTCCCACCCTCATGTCCCGTAATGTTCGAGAATTCACACTTTTTTGAACCATTAATATCTAAAATTATCACAAAATATATAGGTATTTTAAAGAGTTTGTATGTTGTGCTGTAGTAGCTTCACTAAATCCGTTGAAATTCAACGGGAAATTCTGCTAGTTTATAATATAAAAACGATAATAATACTAATTTTATATTAAACAAAATTCATTATTGTACGAGCGTCCATTAAACAACAGTATTTGTAAGGCTACCGCATATTTAAATTTACAGTGGATTCGTATTCACCCATTGGATCAAAACTGAATAAGAAAGAACAGACAGACAGAGGGAAGAAAATATAATCTTATTTTGCCAGTGAAAAATTGAATATAAATCTCGTGTAAGTTAATGATGCTATGAACATATTTAATATCCAGTAGAAAAAATATATCAAATTACAAAATTGCGTACTCTTACAGAAAAGGTTAATACATCGAGCCACATAATTAGGTCGGAATATGTAAAACTCGTTTTAATGAAGACAAAAATGAAAAGTTTTTAAATGCATACATAAAAACTAATTGCTTAATTAAATAGAATGAAATGTAAGCGCATGTTGAACTATTTCTCATAAGAAAATATCCGCTAGTGTTTAAATGTGAAATGCAATTTAGGCGTTTTTTCGAGTCGATTTGACTCGAGTGCGACAGTGCAATCCAACAATGCAAATCCCAGTGGGGACATCACGTTAAAATGAGATGAAACAAAAAACTGCTATATACGTCAGATTTAAGCCATTCCGAATTAGAGACGCTAGGAATAAGGCACTTGATTGAAGTCTCTGTAGGAAATGTGCGTCGCACGTTTGTCATTTCTATCATTTTAACAAAGTTAAAGAGAAACAATTCACTCATCGAGAATTCTTAAGTTATGGTCATAGGCACAGCAACTAATAGTAATATCCACAAAAACAAAATGTTATTCACTATTTTGATATCTTAGAATGATCTGAAAATTTGAAATTTTCTCACTTATTTAATTATACCTATCTTCGTGAAAATCCTTACAGGAGAAAAGCACTAGCTGCTGTGAGCACTGGGGAAGAGATTTATAGAATTTATCGTACAATAATGGAAAGATACTAAATACAAGTAATGATTATTATCTAAGGGCTAGATAAACGAATAAAATCCATCGAGAGAATTATAATAAGTTACAAATTTTAATTTTACTATCAACCGTACTTAATTCGAAGAATCAAGAAATAGTAACATTATTAATTCCGACTATAACATAACTACGCAACTTCAAGAATTCACTTTCGATATAAGAATTATATAAAAATTATACTCACACCTCCCTTTGTTTTGGCAAACCAAAAAGTAAAGCAATGAAAAGCTGTAATTTACTAGGGGTAGTATGGAGGAGAATTCATGGGAGTAGCTCTGAAGCTGAGAGCAGCGATAGTTATATTCAGTAAGGTCTTTCCAGTTATAGACGCCGGTAGGGTTTCCTCACAACAAAGGGTTTAGCGAATAGCGGGGTGGGAAATTTATCCGAAAAACGATAATCCTAAATATTAGGGTTAGGGCATAGTTTTTCAACTTTTGAGATTTTTACTTGAATGACTGATTTGGACTTGCAAGTTATTATAGGAATCATCAATAACATAGGGGTCATTATGAAAAGGCGAAAATGCCGACATCGGCTAATATTAATAATTCCGAGAAATGTCACAATACACCGAGAAATAATTGAAGTAAATCTCTCGAAATAAATCAGATTACAAAAAGAAGTTTAGTATAAACCGTAGCAATTCATTAAATTCAAACTAACCTCTCCAATGGAAGACGATGTACTGACAATGTTGTGAGTGAAGATGTCCCACGTAATGATGAGAAGATCTTGATCGTTAGGATATCCTTCTATCAAAATTAAAACAGTTTCTCTCACAAAAACTCCAAAAGTGAAATCAAAGAAATTAAAAACAAATAATTAAAATGTTTCACGAGTTAAAATACTAACTAGTCCTATTAATTTTTACGCAGAATTCACACTGTTACTGCAAAAATACGACACGATTCGCTCTCTCTGCGATGTTACTTCATCCACAAACTAAGAAAATCTGATGCTCTTGAAGTAATTTCTTTTCGAGAAATTTTAAAAGAAAAAGGAGAGAGGATGAAGAAACCAATGTGTAAAACATGTGTCGGAAAGTTTTCTTGGGAACGTCGCGACGTTTGCCGACGCGTCGGTAAGATTTCTTTCTAGCCACCCGTAAGGTCATAAAATCTAAAACCTTCAAAAAGAAAGAAAGACTGCCAGCAGTAGCATTTATGATCTTCGCATACGTGTCCTCCCATTCAGAAGACAGGCGCATGCGGGTGGTCATTGAATTTCCATACAGAACTAAGCCGTCGAAGACGGTACAGCGGTTCCTGTCCTCTAATTATTCTTTTCCTTTAGAAACATCCGATAGAGTGCTTTAAAATATTTTCTGAACTCACGTGCAAATCGTTCCGTTTCCTGGATTCTCAGAGAGTGGAAAGGGGAAAATTCTGTCTTCATAATATAAAAGAAAGGGAAACAGAATCGCTGGAATCAGGAATGCCGCATGTCCTTTTAGGTCAAATATGCCGATGGGACCAAGGTGGGAAATTCTCCCCCCCCCTTTCTTGAAAACATCCCTTTTTTCCTTCACCCTCGGAGACAAAAGGATATGGAAAGCTTGTAAAAACTACCTCGCGGATCCGACCCGCACATGTTGCCTTTGTTTTGCTTTATACTTCCCTCCATTTTTCGCAAATATGTCTCTATGAGCTGGGTGGACGCTCCTGCTGTAAGACCGAAGTTGGGAGAGGGAGGGGCGTCATTGTGACCACAAACGGCATCAGGCCGCCCCCCCTCGAGAGTGCGCCCTGAGGCGATTGCCTCACTTGCTTACCGTCTGAAGCCAGTGCTGGAGACATCTAGCCTAAGCGGGCGTTGTCCTTAAAGACGTGTAATATGAAGTTCAATTGTTAAATGTTATTTGTTAAATCTATTGTTAAAAGACGTTATTTCCGTGTTTTTTGAGGCATTAAAAACTTTTAAAAGTCAAAGTCCTTTCTCTTAAGCAAATATACAAAATTTGATTATTCGAATCAGTCTTGGTCCCAATTTTATTATTTCAGATAATCTGTGTTTTGTTATATACTAGTGTAAATCTCGTCAAAAATGACGGGAGTAAAGATACGATCGTTCAAACTATTTAGGGAGATCATATTAACATCAGAAAAAACTGTCTTGAAAATCGTTTCCCCTATCTCTCCCCCGTCCCTCTCCCCCGCTCTCTCTCTCCCTCTATCTCGTATTAAGAGCATTCAAAGCACGCTTATACCCATAAGGATTGAAATAAAAATATGATATCGAGGTCTAACAATGGAATAGGTAGGCAAGGTAACAGTCCATTAAATATGGAAAGATTTCCTCAAACTGTGTGAATTAAACGTTTAAATTGAGCGATTTCGAACTGTATGCGGTAAAAAGATGAAAACAATAAGAAACTTTATAATGGTTTCTTCAAAATGGTTTATATCCGAAGATTATAGGTCAATTATTTCTAATTTTAATCTAAAAAAGAATGAAAGCCTGCACGTCGAATTGTCCATTTTTACGTGTTACTTTGTGGGAAATGGAAATTATCCACTTGGACTTTGATCTCGATTTGGATATGTTAAAACGTTTTTTATTATATTACAATGCTATCCTGAAAATTTCATCAAATTCGGTTCAGTCATTTGCGAGATATTAAGCTTCAAAAAGCATTACACACAACGTTTGCTAAGGCTTTTATTTATATGATGACCATTTTAGCGTAAATTATATAGTAACTATTTTGAAGTACGTCCCTAAATTCACCTTAACTTCTTTGACAATATTTTTTTCTAACTATGCCGACCAAGTTACGGACGAATTTGTATGTCTCTATCTTACTACTGCGCTTATGACTTCCCCTCCACTTCCCCTCACTCGTGGCACGTAGTATCTCTCTGCGTACTACCAAGGTCACGCGTAGCAAGCTAGCCAAGCAAAATTATAAACATAATTATTGAATTAAGCACCTCCAAATTTTCTATCGCCATATAGTCTATGTTACTCGCAGTGTAAAATAATACACCTATGCTAAGTTTCGTGATGATATCTTCAAAGGTGTGGATTTATATAGCGTACAAACAAAAACAGAATTTCAGATTTATATATATATATATTATATATACATTTGTGCGTAAATTATATGATAACTATTTTGAAGTACGCCCCTGAAGTCACCTAAACTTCCCGGAAAGGGAGTAAGGAGTATATACAGAAAAGATTAGAGAAACCCGGTGCCGGCAATAGGCTACTCTTTACGAAGAGCACCAAGGGGGCCAAATTCTTAACGTCGCTCCGGAAGGACGGAGCGCTGACAAACGCGCTCTCTTAATGTAGAATCGACCGAACATGCCTTCATACATATAATTTTCGTAGTTTTTGCCGGCTATTGTTATCGGAAACGCAAAAGATGCCGCGAGAGATGGCGTAGTCCGACATATGCCAAGGTATAATAATAGTTCTTCCAGGTAAACATTTCGGGGGTATTCGTTCCGGTTTGGAATGTGTTCCGATTTCTCTTCTCTTTGCGGTTTATCTATTTATTAAATAATGCATTATAGAATGGAAGATCTGCGTTTAAAAAACAACCGTATTGACGCTCGGAATGCATGCCACGCGTAAAGGTCTTAAAAAAAAGACTATAGTATTGCTATTCTATAAGACGAAGTCTTATTTTAACCTTCTAGCCCCTCATCTAGTGTTTTCCGCATGCAGGATGCTTGTGTAAAATACTGTGCGTCCCACGATTTTCACGTAGTTCTTTCAGCTGTATTGTCCTTTGTATACGGCGATGGGCATATGTTCCTGATCGGTCCCAGATAATTCTCCGAAATAGTTCATTATTGTCATTAATATTTATATTTTGTACATTTTTCTGGTATTTATTACTGAATTTCGGTTTTTTGAAATGTTTTAGGCCTGATCTTTGTTAATTTTTTCATTTGTATTCCATAGATCACCATGCGTATTTTTGTGGTCGCCAAGTAAAAACACGGCAAATGCATCTCTTACGGTGATTCCCGCAATGAAATTTTAAAGTCCTTTGTCTCAGGTTATGCGGTATTTTACGAATTACGCCTCAATAAAGATCGTTTTGCACCTTCTCACCTTTGAAACTAATAAAATTAGAAATACAAGAATCGAGCAATTTTTAACTCATGTGTCAAGAGCCACTGACCTCAATCACAAAGAGGACGGTAATTCCATTTTAATGCTTTCTTTGTGTTTTTTACAGGCTCAGGATGTCGTCGCCTACTTGGAGTGTTCCGAGGATCAGTGCTTCATTTTTCCGGCCATGTGCTTCGGGCGAAAACTTAACCATCATAAGCAGCGTCAAGAAGAAAATACTCGAAGTCAGCTGTTCAAAAGCGTGGAGCGGACCTGAGGCGCCACGGGAATGACCCAGTCTCGGGAACAACGAAGGAGTTGGGCCGATTTACTGACGTGTTCGCCAACTTGAAATTATATAGACTCCACGGATTTACGACGCAGTGACAGGAGTGTAATTATGTACTTGTGATACATATTGTATTACTAAAATCCTATATTTGTATATATGAGTAAAAATTGTAAGTAAATCTACTTGTATTTGAAGTTTTCGAGTCAATTCTACATCCTATCCCCAAAATTCTTCTGGGTAAATACTGCAAGCGAAAATCGATTTAAAAACGTTAAGTTTATGACGCATATAAGCGATATAAAATTGGAGAAATGCATTTAAAATATTCCATTTAGTGGAAATAACTCTAATTAAAACTTATAGTCCACTATGGGTTCGCCGAGACCATCTTAATATATAACAAAGGTAATCACGAAAACAAATCCAGTCACACGGGATGATTCGAACTCGCGCGCTTAGTATTCGTAACCAGATATGTTAGTCAACCCTCTACCGTGGCTATTAGAACTAACACCGCAACGAAGGAGTTTGGCCGATTTACTGACGTGTTCGCCAACTTGAAATTGTATAGATTCCACGGATTTACGACGCAGTGACAGGAGTGTAATTATGTACTTGTGATACGTATTGCACTACTAAAATCCTGTATATGTATATATGAGTAAAAATTGTAAATAAATCTACTTGTATTTAAAGTTTTCGAGTCAATTCTACGTCCTATCCCCAAAATTATTCTGGGTAAATACTGGAAGCGAAAATCGATTTAAAAACGTTACGTTTATCACGCAAATAAGCGATATAAAATTGGAGAAATGCATTTAAAATATTCCATTTAGTGGAAATAACTCTAATTAAAACTTATAGTCCACTATGGGTTCGCCGAGACCATCTTAATATATAACAAAGGTAATCACGAAAACAAATCCAGTCACACGGGATGATTCGAACTCGCGCGCTTAGTATTCGTAACCAGATATGCTAGTCAACCCTCTACCGTGGCTATTAGAATAATACCGCAATGACAACCTGGCCTATTCACCACCTTCAACTAGTCATGCGCCATTTACTGGGCAGGTGGCGGAAATCGGAACTAATTTGAGGTGACTTAGTGGTCAAAGAAGGTTAAATAAAGGTCAAACGCAGTTTTTGGTCTACTTATACAGGTTTTTCAAAAATTTTGGTTTTTCCTCAAAATTTTCAAGAAAGTGAAAGCGAAAGTGACAGTGAAGGTCACTACCTCTGACGTCACAGCTCCCCTCCTCCGCCCCTATGACGTAGCAGCTCCCCTCCTCCCCCCTCTTGACGTAACAGTTCTTTGACGTCATATTTACTTATTCAATATTCTCGCTGTTGGGGAGAGTTTCGCCATGTTATTTTCTAGCTCAGCGGTGGAGCGTTAGCATAACAAGTGAATAACGCTTCCATTTCCATTGACGTCATATTTACTTATTCAATATTCTCGCTGTTGGGGAGAGTTTCGCCATGTTATTTTCTAGCTCAGCAGTGGAGCGTTAGCATAACAAGTGAATAACGCTTCTATTCCCATTCTTGATGGGCAATTGTCACGAAATACGAAGAAACCATTGTTTTGACAAGGTTAAAGATTTTTTCTATCTAATTCTCTTTATATTGTAAAATCTTTCTCTCAAATTTAAAATAATTTATTAATAGAGAATATCTTCTCTCAAATTTAAAATAATTTAGTAATAGAGAATATACCCTATATAATAGGTAATTGAAAAACAAATAGAAATTTTTTTTGACAATATATTATTTCACACATTTTTATTTATGCAGTTATAATGATGTAACCTACAAATTTTTAAAACATTTAAGTAATAAACAACACTTTTTATGCAACAAAAAGGAAATCAATATACAAAACTTTTATTAGAACAGCTGGCTGGTCAGGTTGAAGATACTATGATCCAAATGACCCCTTTATTTTCCCGGTAGCCATTTGGAATGCTCTTCAAATTAGGCATTCGCCTAATTGCATAAAATAATAACTGAAGGGCGACAGTGATTGGAAGAAAATCAGCAACTTCCACGGTGCTCATCACGATGGATCTGAAACAAGAAACAGAAATCAGTGCAAGAGGTCACCCGCTCCTCTCACTTCAATTATAACGCGCAAAAGTATGGTTTTTACCTTTTCCACCAGCAAAAACAATCTTATGATATTATTACAATAAAACCAATTCAAAAGAATTCCCCTTTACCTTGAAACGTGAATATATCTTACTCGTACATTGGTTTCCAATATATTTTCTCAATTTCAAAACATTTAACGGATTTCTTTCTACTTGAAAAAGCTATCCATATTTGCTAAAAAGTGAATTAATGGTATTCAGAAGAAACTGAATAACATTTCTTTCCTTTTTGGTAACTTAGAACTTATAAATATAGAAGCATCACCTCACACAATCCAACATGCAAACGTATTTTGTATTTGTCATTTGAAGTCCAGGAAAAACTTTGCCGTATTCTCTGTAAAGTATAGTAAATTCATGAAGAATTTCGTTTCTGCTGTAAGAAAGTGATAATTGCGTACCAATTCTCTCAATAAATCAATACCTTCACGTAAAGCCGCTACTCATCTGGCTGATATGCGGCTATTTTGGCAGTCGCTCGGGTAATTTTGAGACTATTACAGTACACCTCTTCGTCGTTCACGTAAGGCAGGTATGTCGAACTGCCGGTTGCACTTTCTATGCCTTAATGCGGCCTGAATGCGAATTTTCGTTTCGACTAAATCGTTCGATTTTACATAAATACAGGTTCCCGACTTACGAGCAACCGTACTTAGGAACGAAGCTCCATAAGGTATTTTATATAATAAATAGGGCATACGGTCGCCAACTCCCACGTACGAATGTTTTCCTCTCGAGAATTGCAACAGCGGAGTGTAGAGTCAACCCTCTGCAGGTGTTCTTCGACACAGTGGCCCGTTACGTTCGACGATCGGAAGGGTAATGAAAGACAAAACGAACGTCTACAACAGTATTGTTTTCTACTATTATTCAGAGCAAATATAGATTTCAGTTTAAATGTGGGTTAAATAGGCATTTGTGGAGTGACTTGGGAATCTAACCACCAATTATAAAATATTGTCTATGGTTCCGAGTTCCGAACAAAAGACTAACTTTTAGAACGCAACCCGTTCCTAACTCGGCGACCTCCTGTAGGTACATACTTAATTTTTGTGAAAAGGTGACAATTTTTTCGTACAGTACAGTATAACACGTTTTCTAAATTATGGTTTTTTGTAAAATAGACAATCTTCCAGAGTCTTACTTATTTACAACTCTGGGTCTAATTAAACAACTGTAATCCTAATGAGGCCCTGATGCATCTTCGAGTTTATCATGCCTGGCGAATGTTGTTCCGGATAAAAGTGAAAGGTAACGACACAAATCACTCGTTGAAACGAGGAAATCTAAGATGTTTACGTTCACTTGAGACGATACTGTAACTAATAAAACGCGCCAAATTCTACCGCATGATTATATAAAAATAATGAGCTCAACACTTATGCAATAACATTTTTAAAATATAGCCTATTATGATGGATTGCCACTACGACTAACCGAGCAACCCCGAGGAAGCGCGAAAAAAACTTCAATAGGGACTCTTGAAAGAGAAATAAACCACAGTAACGTACTGCTCGAGTAAACAGGGCTTATCGAAAATGCTCGATGCCTTGGAGCTGCAGGGTATTTATTTACAATCCCAGTCATAATCGGAGATTTAAGTGATATCCAGAACCGTATAGGAAAATCGCGGGACCCGGTGCCAATTGAGCGCGCGAAGCCTCTTACGCGACAAAAAATTGTAATAAAGCAATCTCTTTCACTATGCCAGTATTGATATTTCCCCGATTTTTTTTAAACGCGTGGGCTCAATAATTACATTTTTTTGAGCGCGAGGCCTCTGTAAGTACCGGGCCCGGCTCAGTCGCACCGTTGGCACTGCCATCACACAGACCCTGTTAATGTCTTACTAACAAAGGCGCGCACATGCAGAAAGAAATGATAGATAGGAAAACGCCGAGGAAGGTATTTTTAGCCGTCCGCTTTTCAGGGGCGTTTCGCTTCCAGCATGAGCGCCTATTCGGTTTGTCCGTCAGCATGTTTGTTCTCGACTTTTACCGAACGGATTTTCATGAAATTTGTTATTAAAAACTTACAGTCAAAGATAATAAGAACACAAACGAATCACGTAAGCCAATCAGGGGTTGCACTTTATTGGTGACAAAAATGAAATTTCCGTCATATCTCGTAAAGTATTGCTCATATCAAAATATTTTTCAAATAAAACCATTAGAACTAGTAAAATAGTGTGTTTCTTTTCCTATACATTTTTATCATAGGAGTAGCCGTTATCATGAAAATCAAAAGAGAATGTCTTAGTCCGAGTTGAACTTTGAAAATTTCTTGCACGGTTACTTCATTGCTGTTAACATAAACAATATCAAAAAATACGTTTAATTTCCCTAGGTGTGCATGCAATATTTTTAAATAGGAAGAAAATTATTTATGATGAAGAAAAAGAACTTTAAAACGAGCATGTATATCATACATTTCAAATAATCCATTGCACGAAACGTGCCCATTTGTAATACGCTGTACACTTTCATAACTTGTTTTCTACTTATGAGAACTTCCTCTTCTATGGGTAGGTATATTAGCGATTTCTGAATTTTTCACAACCCCATCACACCGGCTTATAAACTCTTGCAATGTCAGGAATTTATCTGAATTCAATCAAAATCTCAAATATCGCTGGAATGCTTAAAAATTAATGAAATGAATATTTATTAATTGAAAATATTTGAATGAGGTAAAATTGCATTTATCGTTACCTATAGTAAATTAAGCAAATTCATTGTAAAACTAAGACAAACATTGAATATTAAAAATGCTCAATACAAATAAAAGAAAAAATTAACAATACTTTCTAATTTTTAATTCCTATTTATTGAGTTGGAATAATTATAAATCGAATAATCAAGTCACTTTACGACAGCCTAATTTTTAAGTAAAATTACATCGCTATACGAACAACACTTCAAGAGGTCACCTACAGCTTGGACTGATCCTGTCTCCAAGTGAGAGAACTAAGAAACAAGCCGAGAAAACGATTAAAGGAGAACTCGACTCAGTATAATAAAATTGCATTTCAGTACATTTAGCGGGTTTACATGAAGAATTATTATGCTCCCAATTATTTAAAAAGTTTAAAAAATATTTGTTTAAATTCTATAGTTTTTTAAATGTGATTCCAGTCACATAGATACTGCCAGGGCGAAGCCCATAGGCCCAGAAGAGATTGAATGTTGAGACCAAAATGTTAAGAGTTAAACTCTGATGTCCATGCATTTAAATCAGGAATGTCAAGCTTGAAGAGATATCAGGGACGCATTAAAGCGATGGATGTTATAGAAGGGCCGCACTAGGATTGCAGTTACTTTATGAGAGTAAGATTTGGAAAACAATGATTTATTCTTTTTTGGCATTAAAAACAGCAATTTATCAAACATGTTCTATACGACCTCAGTAACAATGACAGAATATAGTCCTTTTCATAAAAATAAAGCATTTATATAAAATATTGATTGCTTTAGTTCAATCAAATGAGTTTTTGGGTTGTAGTTAGGGAAAGAAATGGACTCATGTGGCCTACAGGCTGCCAGTTTGACATACCAGTTTTAAATTAAAAACTCACTAAATTCTTTCATACACATCATATAACAAACTAAATCCCTCTAAGAATAGGAAGGAGGAAACTCAAATCTAATCACTTAAATATAAAGTCATCACAAGTTAATATCTTTCACTTTTCTCTTTGCTTCAACTACTTACCATCTGAATGGACACTGTAATAAAACAAAATATGAACAATGAGATGTGAACAAAGTGAATCTGAAAAGTTTTATGAAATAAAATCATAAAACAAAAAATTATTGCATAGATTCTGTTTACCTTTCATTATGGCCAACTACCATGGTCAGGAAAATTCCATAGTCCTGCATGGCCTATTTCCCAAGGGCACTGGATTAAGTGCTTGTACTATATTAGCTTTTCTATTTCATCTGTTGTATTGCTTAATTTCCCTCCAAATTGTCTTCTTCTATTACCCATTTCAAAAACTGTTAATGTGGGTTTGGATCAGCATTTTCCTACCTTTTGAGCTCTGTAGACCACTTCAGCAACCCTTCCAAGCCCTGTGGACCACCTCATTTCTTACACTAACCTACTTACTGTATATATGTTTAAGAAAAGGAGTTACGTAGTTACGTATTTTATTTGACTATTTTGAAATATATTACACATGCTTCAGTATGTTTGACGATCACCTGATTATTTTTGTTTTATTCAAAGAAATATTTTCAACATTACTGCAGGGAAAGTTTTTGAAATATGAAATAATTTTACAAACTTAATTAATAACAATATTCAACACGTTATAGTGTAAAATTTGCATAAATTTTCCCAAAAAAGTTTCAACTAAATATGAGGTGAGGCCTAAAGAAAAACTACACTTTGGAAACCTCCATGGACCACCAACAAAACCTACATGGATAACAAGTGGTCTGTGGACCATATACTGGGAAGCGCTGGTTTGGATTGTATGTAGTGTGTTTCATTCTGATGTTCTGTATAGACATTCCCGGTCAGTACCGTAACTACGGCGGAGCAAGCAGGGCATCTGCCCCAGGTGCAACTAAGTAAGGGGTGCAAAAAAAAATAATAAAATAATAACTAAAAAAACTATAGAAAATAATTCTTTAAATGAGGAGAGGGTACATATTTAGTAGTTTGCTCTGGTTAATAAAATATCTAGTTACGGTATGGTTCCCAGTAAGCCATGTAGAAGTTGCCTGGTTGACGAATTAATCTGCACTTGGATGATCCAGGGAGTTCTTACTCAGTGCTATACAGTATAGCAGTTTCCCAACAGAGGAGTAGCGGAAAGTGATTAAATAAATAAGTTAACAATTTAGAAATGAGGATAGATCATTAAGTCAACAATTTCCCTCTAATAAATTGATAATGATGTAGCACTAAGGAATTAATGTGTCCAAACATTGTGATACAGTGGGTTCAGCTTATTAGAATCAAGTCGGGAATCCGCTGATTCAATTAAATGACTGATTCAGTAATCCGGAGTCTGCGTATTTTAGTTATGGCAAATAAGAAAATGTTAGAATAAAGTTCATATCTCTTTCGTATATAAAAATTTCATGGTTATGCGAATTTTTGAGAGATATAAGAAAGTTTATAACAAATAAAATTTTTAATGCAAATTTCACTTTTCGTGTTATTCTGTCAATAGGAGCTTCAACAATGTTGTCATCTATCGAATTCAATCTACTGAACTCTTCCTCAACTTCCTCCTCTTCGGTTTTCACTTCTGCTCGATGTGATGAAAATCCGCTTTTCCGTAGCATTTCGCAACTTTAGGTATACAACCCTGCATTCATTCATTGCCGCACGATTCAATAAACTGAAATACGTGATTCCAATAATGGGAGGTTTTTTAAAACGTTAGATACAAAATGGTTTTGGTTTTATGGTTTTGATTCAATAAAGCGGCTGATTCAATTAACCACTGATTCTAATAAGCAGAACCCATGGTAACAATAAAATTATAAAACCTTTTTCAAGTTGAAGATGCCATGAAATTCTACAGAAAGTTGGAAAACACTGCTATACGGTATCTGCAAATGATGGTCTGGTCAGTTTTAAAACTCTAATACAGAAGATTCAACATGCGTATTACAAGCTTATTTAGAAAATGAGCAATAGAGAATATGGGAACCAAGACTTCTTTTAGCCTTGCAAGTCATTTTCTGTTGCACGTGAGAGAATTAGAGTAAACATTGAGACAAGTAACGCACATCAGTTAATGCTAGTTAGATCACAAAGTACAAATTAAGGTCATTCCCTTCAGGCTTTTATCTAAATAGGATTTTTCTTAAATTCGATGTCATCTTTCTTATGGTCTGTACCATAGATTAAGTAAGAGTATAGATGGAGCTTTACAACATCGCAGTGTCCGAATTAGTGAAGCCATGACGAAGAAGAAATTTTGCGCAGTCGGCCATATTGAGATGCCAACCTGGAGTTTAAAAGTATCTACGGTAGTGCTAACAAAATGTAATATTTTAGAAATACTAAACGAAGTTATCGTTTCCGCAGTAGAAATTTAATGAATAATTTTGTTAAAGATAACAAATCGACATACAAACGGAAGGGACATGATTCCTAATCATAAATAAAATTGAAAATAACAAGACGATGCAACGATACATAATCGTCTTATTTGCTTTATTAATGAAAGTATTACAATTAATTAAGTGGTACGAACTCGTACATAGAAAGATTTCGCATTCATAAAATTGAAAATAACAAGATGCAATGATAGATAATCGTCTTATTTGCTTTATTAATGAAAGTATTACAATTAATTAAGCGCTATAAACTCGTACATATAAAGATTTCGCATTCATTTTATTGATCCTATACGGGTAATATACGCAGTTACAATACAATAATACAAAAAGAAATTACATAGGTATCATATATCGGTTACACAGAAATCACGTAGGTATGTACCTATGTCAATAATTTAATCAGTAGTTTGTAATATGAAGTTTACATTTAGATTTCAATGGCAGTAGTGCAATGACTGATTGAGTTTAATTAGAATAAATGAATGTCATATTTATTCAAATAGTGTAATGATTCACTTGCACAATAAAAATGTTAAATTATATTTTCAAGAACAGAAGCAAGTAAAAGAAAGGGGAAAAATACATAAAGGATGTCACAAAAAATAATTGATAAATTCTACATTCCATAATCAACAGCAGATAATAATGATAAAGTTCTTAGTCAAACTGACAAATAGGGAAGTAAATACATAATTAGAGAGAAACAGTGTATTAGATTTAACACATCATCAATAAATGATACATTTATACTACATTCATAATCATTCACCTCATTTTCTTTACATAAAACAAAAAATGTACTCATACTACAAATATTTAAAGTAGCCAAACCTTTATAAAATTTAGCCAATAATGCTATCAGTGTCCCTTAAATAAAACTAATTTATTATAAAGTTGCCTTTTTGTTTGGGAATGATCAAGAGATTGTTTGCATATATAATGCAGCCGTACATCTATGTATTTCTCTACTATAGCTCTTAGCAAGTGATCTTTATGTCCAAAGAGCAAGTCCTGGTCACAATTATGATCATTCAAAACTTCAAAAAAAGTTTCACCAATAAAATATTCCAATACATGGGCACATAATTTTTTCACGGTAAACAATTTGCTCATGAATGGGCCTTCACTCACTGCAAGGGCACTTCTCACAACTTTTTCACAAGTTCTTCAAATGCGGATCACATCTGGTGACGGAATTACCAAACCCCCTAAATTTCTTCTGTTTATTAATACACAGGAATCTTGGGTTGGATTCCCCAATAATGCACTTACACACTGCTCACACCTAAGTCTCTTCTGTAAATGTCGCACAATAAAACCTGCCACATATGTGACTACTTTATGAGAAAATTCATTCAGTGTGAATAACTCAAGAGCAAGCAATTCATCGTCTGACAGTTTTGGATCATTTAATTCATCTATCATCCTTCCTCCTCTTGTTGATATATTTATATGGGCTTCAGAGCTTGAACAATTTAAGATTGTTATCTCTTCTAAAGGAATGCAGTTCCCTGAACTGGTTGCCTTGAGTTCCATGTGAACCAAACACCTCTTGTATGCAGCTTTGAATTGCCTAGCTGTGGGGTTATTGTTATAACCACCACGCATCCTGATTATGCCAAAGAAGAGCTCTAGATGGTCTTGGCAGAGCTTATGCATTGGTAAATATAGGAGTGCATTTGAAAGGTTGACTTCCTTGACTAATGAAACTGCTGTCTCAATACAAATTAAGAAGCCTAGAAATCCAGTCTTTCTCTGGCTTCTCAGGATTGATTCCCCACCTTCTGACATCATTATATTATGAATGTACATCTTTATTTTATTCAAATGCTCAACTGTTTGAGCCAAATTTCCTAAATGGATTGGTTTTTTATACCCAAGTTGCCTTAAATTTTTACTGTTTAAAATATCAAATAAATCATTGAAATAATGAACAAATTTTATGGTAGCTTCACAGCCTTTGAACCTGTTTAATTCCATATCAAGACAAGTTTTCAGGGCAATTGCTACTGACCTGCTTAATAGTTGAGTTGCAAGTTGTACTTTCTTTTTTTGTTTACCATAAAACAGATGACTGGAACCTACTTTGTTGGCTAGGGTCATTCCTTCTTCTTTCTGAATATTATGTAATTCAAGAAGATATCTCCATGAAACTCTGCCTTCATCTTTAATAAATAAGCTACCTTTATCCCCTAATGCATTCCTTACTAATTTAAGCATGTGACAAGGATCAGGAAATATGAAAACTGAGCAGTTATTCGAAGGATGAGGGAAATCTACTTTTAAGGGAATACTTGGCTCTATGGTGCATCCTAGCTCTTTAACCATGGCAAAGTTACTTGGAGCACCATCAAATGTCAAAGAAAGAACCCTAACTCCAGATTCATGAGCCAAAATAAGGCACTGGGTAACTTAATTTGCTCTTTGTATACCAGACATTCCATCAGTCAAAAAATAACCTACTGGAACTTTCCATGATCCATTTATGCACACAAGCATAAAAACCAATGCATCCTTGGCCAAAGCTCTGTCATCACCATCGAGACCACTACCAAATTCTACATAGCCATGGCACTCATTGCAGTGATATTCCACGTCTACGGATGGACATTTCATCCAGCATCAGTGCACAGAAAATCCTAGTGTTTCACTTCGCTGACAAGGTTTTAATGGTATTGAATGCCTCCATTGTGAAACCTGCATTTCCATTAATATTTTGATACCATTTTGATATCGTTTTTGGATGAGGTAAGCAAGAATCAAAAACCCTCCTAACATAGATATATGCCTTGGGATAATAATAGTACAACGTTAAGGCAAATGCCTTTAACTCTTTGCTGTATGACTTAGGAAGAGGTGACTCCCTCTTTTTTGCAACTTGCCGCCTCAGTATTTCACTATGTGCATCACCAATAGCAGAAAAAATATCTAAATGTTCTTGAGTTACTAGATTTTTCTCTTTTAAACTGTCTATAACATTCTTCATATACGCAATTCGTTTACTGTACCTTCGTTTTGTTTGCTGAAGGACTTTTATCTTCCTCTGATATGCCTTTTAATGTTTCTAAAGCTAGTTTTAACTCTTCCTTGGTGGGTGATTTAGCTGGACCTGGAGTTAACGACAATGCTGTATCTGGAGCAGATGATTCTACTTCAACAAATTTCACATCTTCATTTTCCGGAGGAGAGCTGACAGATGTTGACGCTGACTCTTGATCGTTCACATTGATATCTATGTTTTCATTAGGAGAATTATTTCTTTTAAAGGATCGCCTCTCTTTTGGAAACTTAAAAAAGGCAAAATAAATGTTAAAAGAGGAAACAATACCTTCAACTCCCGTTTACACGCAAATAACAATAAGTTTCTCCTTAATAAATTTATGGTATCATTTTGTATTGCATAATACATCCAACACTTTCAAAATACGATAGCTGAGATACTACAGAGTACATTAAAAAATCGGAAAATTACCTTTTGAGAAATAAATCATAATTCTAGATGTTCTTTTCATATTACGTAAGGTAAATTGTTAACTAAGAATATACGTAATTAGAGTGTTTAATTAAAATAAATACAGAATATATAGTTTCAAAGTATGAAAGCGAGAGGAACCAATAAAAACTGAAAGATTCATAAATGCTGCTTCATGAATAACTAATACAAGTAATTAATATTGTTTTGGAATCACACCATCACTTAAGAGTGATAGAATACTTAATAAGATAATATCACAAACCTTTTGTAAATAAGTTGGAAATGACGGAAAAACAGTAGGGACAGCGTCTTCCCTGAGACGAACATAAGACAGCGATGTTCTATCAAAGCAATTTTCTACAAAATGCTCCGAACAAACGACACTTTGAGGAGAATGTGTCCATCCAACGCGTCTTATATTTTTAATCCATTCTTTACTTCTTTCACTGTCTTTAGGAAACCTTATTTCGTAAAACAAATGTTTATAAACACTGAAGTTCCCTTATAACATATCTCTTATGCGTGACTGTTGGAAAATGAACCATTAATATTAAAACACAAAAAAAACGTATTACATATAAAACTGCACTTACTTGTGGAACGTTATTTTCCTCATTTCTTCTATTTCCTTCTGAGTCTTGCTTTTATTCGAGCTTCTGTTGCTGCAGCCAAATGCAACGCAAGTTGGCATTTTGAAAAAGGTATTTCTTTAACAAAAAAACTCCAACCAAACGAACAGCTTACCATATTAAGACCACTACGACCAGCTACAAATATCAACAAATATTGTCAGCTCAATATGGCTACCGAGCGAAAGATAAGCCTTCACTTGTTAATGTTACTATGCCATCTATACTCTTACCATGGAGCCTATACTGAGGAGACTCCACTCCGGGTCCGAAACTGTTGCCAGTTTGGTCGCTCAAGTTTTAAACGTTGCAATTTTTCCTGATTATTTTTTTCGATTCACCTATGTATTAAATTTCAGCTCTCCAACTATTGTAGTTTGGGCCAGACATTAGTATCCTCCTCTGTAAGAAGAGTGCTTATAGAATGATGTGGCATCCCCCACTTGTAAATTTACGAATGAGTTCCTATGGGGATGTTAAGACATTTATTTCCATTTATGCCAAGTGTATTTGTTTGTTCAATAACTTCCGATGGAGAAATTAAAATTATGAAAAAGTTGAATCTCCTGAAAATTCCAATCTATGGAAAATACTTCAAACAGTGTTTCAAGGGAATAACATGTTTTATTACCTCGCTGGAATTCAAAATTAAACAATAAACATTTTCCTATAAAATGCTTGGAAAGAAAAAAGATCCGAAAGTAAATTTACACATCCCATTGCAGGTATTTCAAGAAATCTAGGGAGTATTTGCGACTTCAATCAAATCAATGAATATAGATTATTTAGGATTTCGGATAAATGATGTTAAATATAAAAGGTAAAAAATCTGCCTCTCTCATAAGGCGACAAATACCCACACACAAAAGAATAATTCCGAAAAATTGGTTAATTATATTTAGTGAAGCATAACGGATTCCTTTCATTAATTCAAATTGCTTTGTTCATAAAAAAATACCAATGGTAGAATATATTTATAGAATGAAAAATCGATTCTCCTTCAATATCCGTTTAAAGAAAAATACTCGAAACGAAAGATGCAGGAATAACATCCTCTATGACATGTATGTCCAACTGGTGAATCATTCTTTGGAAGCGTGAGTGCCACCCTTCTACGGCGTTGTTGGTCCGCTGTTGTCTGTTTACAGTTTGCTCATATACCTACACTCCATAATTCCAGACCAAACCTAGGAGGAATGGCTCCTCTCATCCCCCTGCCTTCCCTTCCTCGTATATAAGTTATTTCCACATACGTTGCTAGATCCCATAGTGTAGGGTCGAGGATTGCAAGCAAGTGGTCAAAAATATCAAGCACGTCCTCAACAGGGATAAACGGTAATGCCATCAGCATCCGTATACCATTCCTAATAACGTCGTTATTATTGAATTGAGCTTTTAGACCTAATGCCATTACATGTTCCGTATGGATTGACTAAAATGGATGAGGCATTCCTTAATGGTAGAATTGGCGAATGTTTTCCGCACTGCATTTATAGCACATAATTCAAAATCAAGCATGAGCAGTTCTGGATTAAAATTATAATTTAAAAAGTCCCAGTGTTGTTTGAGTTGTTAAAATATTGATGCATAAGAACCTTCGTCTTTTCTTTTCGTTAAGCAATATACAAATGGAAATACACGCCCCTGCACCACATCATGTATAGTATATAGCTGGAAAAATAGCTAAGGTGTTGTTTTAAAAGTGCCATCCACATAGATCTGTGTGCTCCTGCACAACTGCTTGGGTCCCCACGCAACTCAAGTTTTTGGAGCCCCTATTTATATAACGAGAAAAGGTTTCTAAAAAATTCAAAAATAAAATCTTTTTGCCTAATAAAATAGTAAAATACTAACCAAAGAATTGGATCCCTAAGATACAGAAGCTGCTTCTGCTATGCCCAGCTATGAGAACGTACATTCAGTGTTTCATGGAGCTGCTGCTTAATCATGTCCTTGTCTTCCAGATTCATTATAAGAATTGATCATCCTGGATGATTATATTACAAAATTCCTAGCCGATAGACACCAATGTCCGCAGTGTTTCCTTCGGATATCTTCCACACCCAATTTTCCCTTCATCTTGTATTACCCCTCCCCCTCCTAATTTTTAATTTTTCGCTTCATATTTGTAATTATTATAAAATTCCTAGTCGATCGACACCAATTTCCTCAGTGTTTCCTTCGGATTCTTCTCATACCCCATTTTCTCTCCCCCTCCTACGACATCCCCTCCATTTTCCATGTTTTCCTTGATATTCGTAATTGATATAAAATTCCTAGTCGATCGATACCAATGTCCGCAGTGTTTCCTTCGGATTCTTCCGCACATCCTATTCCCTCCCCCTCCTACTACACCCCCCCCATTTTCAATTTTTAGCTTCATATTCGTAATTCTTATAAAATTACTAGTCGATCGACACCAATTTCCTCAGTGTTTCCTTCGGATTCTTCTGATACCCCGTTTTCCCACCCCCTCCTACAACATCCCCACCATTTTCCATCTTTTCCTTGATATTCGTAATTGTTATAAAATTCCTAGTCGATCGATACCAATGTCTGCAGTGTTTCCTTCGGACTCCTTCCGCACCTACTTTTCACTCCCCTTCCTACTACACCCCCTCCATTTTCAATATTTAGTTTCATATTCGTAATTAGTATAAAATTCCTAGTCGATCGATACCAATCTCCGCGGTGTAATTTCGGATTCCTTCCGCATCTCCTTTTCACTCCCCCTCCTACTCAACCCACTCCATTTCCGACTTTTCGCTACTTATTCGTAATTGTTATAAAATTCCTAGTCGATCGATACCAATGTCCGCTGTGTTTCCTTCGGATACCTTCCGCACCTCCTTTTCCCTCCCCCTCCTACTACACCCCCTCCATTATCAACTTTTCGCTTCTTATTCGTAATTGTTATAAAATTCCTAGTCGATCGATACCAATCTCCGCGGTGTAATTTCGGATTCCTTCCGCATCTCCTTTTCACTCCCCCTCCTACTACACCCCCTCCATTTTCAATTTTTAGCTTCATATTCGTAATTGTTATAAAATTCCTAGTCGATCGATACCAATGTCCGCAGTGTTTCCTTCGGACTCCTTCCGCACCTCCTTTTCCCTCCCCTTCCTACTACACCCCCTCCATTTTCAATTTTTAGCTTCATATTCGTAATTGTTATAAAATTCCGAGTCGATCGATACCAATGTCCGCAGTGTTTCCTTCGGATTCCTTCCGCACCTCCTTTTCCCTCCCACTCCTACTACACCCCCTCCATTTTCAATTTTTCGCTTCGTATTCGTAATTGTTATAAAATTCCTAATCGATAGATACCAATGTCCGCAGTGTTTCCTTCGGATTCCTCCCTCTCCTTCAAACTCTCCTCCATCTTCAGGTTTGCCCTTCATATTTTTCATACTTAGAAATAAAGTCTCTGTGGACATATGCAAAAGTGGACAAAGAAAACAGTGGATGAAAAGGCTGTGGACATATACAAAAGTGGACAAAAAAAATGTGGACGAAAAGGCTGTGTACATATATAATAGTGGACATAAAGGCAGTGGACAAAAAGGCTGTGGACATAAACAAAAGTGGACATAAAGGCAGTGGACGAAAAGGCTGTGGACATATAAGAGTGGACATAAAGGCAGTGGACATAAATACCGTTGACATATATTACGGTGGATGTAAAGACTGTGGACATAAGGGCAGTGGACATAAAGGTTGTGGACATAAAAGAGTGGACATAAAGGCAGTGGACATGAAGACTGTGGACATCATCTGGGAACCATTACTAAATATAATGAAGAATGGATATGACAAAAATTTTAATGAAGCTAGACTTTATTTTTATGATTTATAATGTAGAAGTTTACCAGTTATAACAATTTTGGCATTTAATACTTTGATACTAATGATTGTTTCAACAAATTTATTTTTTAAATTAATGCAGCAAATTCTTTTAAAAGAAGTCAATACAACATCAGAAACTATGTCTACTAGCTGAAGTTCATGAGGTTGAACTATTGATAAATAACTTAGCATTAACTAACATTTAAAGGAATTAAAAAATCATCCTTGAACAGTCTGGATTCATCATGCAGTGGCGCACACAGGATTCTCTCAAGGGGAGTCCGAAATATTTGACAAGCACAAAAGTTGTACGCAAGTTATATAATACCTACATGCTGCACACTGCATTATTACATTTATGTTATAATACGAAGGGGGCAAACTGTCTCCAATTCCTCTCTGATGGTGCCCATGAACCCAAATTAAAAATAACTATGCATGTTTCCATAGCTTAGAAAAAATCTCAATTATTCAATGGGGATCCCGGTTTGGTGGACCTCCCCCAGGTGTGGACCACTTGCATCATGGCAAACTGCTTAAGAACTGAGAAGGCAATTTTTTCTGGCAATCATTAACCTTCCTGCTTAATTATTTTTGGAAAGTGAGGCAAATTCAATGATCTAACAAAGTCAAGAGATTTGTTCACAAGCTGTCTCAAGTATTTAAACCTTGAAGAAAATCTTATACCATACATACCATAAAAAGCCACATTCCAAATTCCACTCAAATCTTTTCCAGTTACAGGAGATTCTAAGGAAAAATTACCAAGCCTCATTTATTTTCTTTAAATACCATAGAACACAATGATTCGTTTCACTAAGTTAGGATGCTTTTCATTAAAACAGCATAAAATAAAATACTTCATTACACTTATAAACTTATTACATACTAAAAACTTACATTTCTGCAAACTTCAGCCAAGTTTAAATCTCCTTTAACTCCAGATGTACACTGAAGTAAAAAGAATTCCATCCTCAATAGTTATTCATTGATAGTAGAATCTGATTTCTTTAACTGGTGACAAGAAGATACAGTTATTTCTTCAATCTGCTAAGTCACATTAACACAAATGTCTGATGATGAGAGCAAGACTGAACTTGTTAACAAGGGGCTGAATATGACCATTTGGGGTTTGGCACTTTTGAGATCAATGCTGAAGAATTTGAAACTGAGAAGTGTTAGCTAGAAATAAAGCTAAACTTCATTGAAGTATGTTTGAGCTTTTCAGAGTCGTGGCTGAGCATGGAGGCATTGAGGATTCACCTCAGTGCACTGAAAGTGCGAAATTTTAAAGATTACGATAGACATAGGTTAGTTAGTCGTAACTGCTCAACGCACAGGATTTTCAGTCAATACTTACACTAATACTCTCATGCAGACTCTAACACAAAATGGGATGGGAGAAACCTAGCAACAACATGCATTAGCAAGAAGCACTGTCACACAGCTCAACATCCCTTCCCATAGAAGGAGCCCTGAGTTGCACATCCCTCTTACATCACATATGCAGGGGCGGGGTAAGCCCGGGTTGAAAATCAGATAGCGCCCGGGTTCGATCTCGGGTCCTCTGTGTGGATAGTTAACATTTTAGCGACTCCACTACAGCTCTCCCTCGAAGGTTATGGTACTTATTCTCGAATATTTTGTAGCTAACCCGAAGCGGAAAACGTCTTCTTTCCATGAGAGAAGTAATGCGCAATTTTTTTCTTTGTGGCCTCCGTATTTTGAGGGAAAGGAAGAGGTGGGAGAGGGGGAGAGGTACGAAGTGTCTAACCGAGGTCGTTCGAAAGGAAAAGGCAGAAGAGAAGCCCCTTTTTCCTCCGATCAAATGCGATATATACGCTTTGTTTCTGACAGAACCTTTTCCGTAAGGCCTTTGATCGATAAAATAACATGCTGAAGCTAACATTAAGAGAATATGGGATAAAAAGGATTCGGATTCTAGTTCACAATACTAAACATGTTTTCAATACAATACGATTAAAAGAGTAAGACTAGCGTCCTTAAAAGTTATGCCGCCATTATTATACAAAGATTTTACCACGGACAGCTAAATTTGCGGCTAACAAAACGCAATTATATCTCTCAAAGAGAATAATTTTTATTCTATATAAGATAACTTTCAAATGAAAATATCCGTAAACTCACCACAAGTAGATGAGTTCGGCCTTTGGCTCCTCTATCCTTTAGATCGTCAAGCTTAAATACCTCCATTGCTTCCTCTTCTCTTCCCGTCGAATGGTCTATTCCCGCTTTGTATTTATGCAAGTATTAAACGCTTCCCTTCTTGTTTAGAGCGAGCTTCTATTCGGATCCTTTCTAAATAATTTTGCAAAGTAACGTCTGACCCACAGTTCTTTTAAATCGAATCGTCCTTCCTATTTCCTTTCTTATCGTATCTTCCCCTCTTTCCGACCCTCCTACGAGTCTCCCTTCAACTACTGCCCCTGAACAGATTCGTAACATTCCTTTTAGGCGCTTTTCTGTCCGCGCTACCCCATGTATAATAATGTTACCTTAACCTTTAAATAGTTAGTTGAAATTATTATCCGTGGCTCCGTAGTTTGGATCTTCCTCTGCTCTTTTAAAACTCTCAAAATTAAATTCAATATCTGCCAGAGGGTGTAATGAATGACTTTTTTCAAACATCACTCGTTAAGTATAGGTCTTGACGCCTCACATGATGCTATAATTTTTAGATTGTTATTGCCTGCTTAGTTACACGCCCTTCATCAACGACTCCGTAGAACTCACAAGAGGCTTCTGCTCTTGAGTGTTTCATGAATGACTTCTTTCCAGTGGCGGATTTTGGCATTCTGGTGCCCCTGGTGCAAAATTACTGGGGCCCCTGGCGCTGGGGCCCTGCAATCTAAATATATGCTGAAACCTCACCATACGACTAACACTTTATTTGACCTCTCTTAATGATCGCATTAATAAATAAAGTATTTCATAGCAAAAACATGAATTTTTCTTCCCTTCCCTTAAATGGGAATTAATTAATTATTCATTAAAAGAAACAGCTTTAGAGATATGGCAGACATATGCGTTGTTTATGCGTTGTTTATGCTTTGCGCTGAGAAAAAAATTGGCCATAGTTTTACTTTAAAGGATAACCCTTCTACCTCCATTGTTCACATTTAACCCGGGAGAACAAGCGTCTGGGTAAAAATTACCCAAGCAGAAAAGATGTGGTTATCGTTTGACTCATCAGCATTATTTGAGCCTAACTGCCAATACATACCATCCACTTGGAGTCTCCCTGTTAGTTATAGAGAGTTTTGTTACTCTTACGACCAGTTGCTTGTGAGCATTGAGACGGAAAGCAGAGAGCGGGCATTTTTCATACGCGCGTCCATGCGGAACAAAATTTATACAGGACACTTCTTTATTATGTTGCTGTGCTGAAATCACTTAACTTATGGGTCACCGATGAAAGTGGTATTGATATATTTACAGCCGCTATGTCACGAAAAATATTTCTTTCTCCTCCGTTGTATCCGGTTTGATGATATTAGAAAGTTAATTCAGAGAAGCAGATAAACTCGCACCAATTAGGCAGATATATGAACTTTTTAATGAAAACTTAAAACAGTATTATAGCATTTGGGTAGTACGCCACAATTGATGAAAAGTTGAAACCATTTCAGGGTCGCTGTAGTTTTCGCCAGTACACAAAAAATAAACTGGCTAAATATGGCATAAAAATATTTCTTACCGCATGTGCAGGAATGTTTTATACCGCGAAAAGAGAAACGTGTTAGTGAAGTATGTGGCGAACAAAGTTCTAACCCTGTTTATAGACAGGGCCGGATTAAACGTTACGCAAAACACGCAAGTGAGTGGGATCCAGAGGACAAGGGGGCCCACAGCGGGCCAACCCTCTCTCGTCTAGCCGAAACCCTTTCCAAGTTTTACCGCACAGATCATGAACCTATAAAAATCTGTTACTTGTTTCCCTTTATTCTTTTGTATAAATTGCCACGTTTTTCTTAGTAAAACGCTTTCTTACTTTATCAATATTTCCTAGTACATATAGGCAGGGCCGGCTCAAGACATTTTGGCGCCCCAAGCAGACTTCAATTATGGCGTCCCATCGATACATAAATTTTACATTAAAATTCGGTAGTTTAGTAGGATATAATTATTTCGATGTTTTGTGTATTTTTATGATTAAAGAGTTTAATAAAAAACAAGGCTTTATTCAAAGAAAAATAAATTTGAAATGTAGCAAAGAAATAATAAATTGTGCGATAGTTATATAAATGAAAATGAGATTGACTGAAACTATTGCATCCATGTATGCACAGATGGGGCTCAATCAATGCTTGTCAAACTTGCTGGTGCATAAAAAAATGTAACATCGACACATTGCCTTATTCATAGACAAGCACGTGTTGCCAAACGCATGAATAAAGGCAGTGACGCACTTATCTAAAGCTAATGGTACAAATTGCTCTTGGAATGGAATAAAAAGTATGAAATTGATTCTTGATTGCAAAATGCACTTGGGAGTCTATGAATACTACAAAGTAAGGACGCAGGGAAAAGAGAAGCGACGAAACGAATGGAATGGCAACCTTATCTTGGAAGTGATCTTGGAAAGACGTTCCAAAAAAATATTATTAAAAAATATGGGTTAGAATGAAAAGCGGGCTTTATCGTGAATAAATGAGACTTGGTTCAAGAAAAAGTATAATAGCAACAAACTTATTTGAATTAAAGACAAAGGGAGAAACCAGGTTATTTTTGTTGCGATATTAAAAATCTGGGACATAACCGGAAAAAAATACATTTTAGTAAAAATTATATTGAATGCTTGAATATAACGTAATTTTAGTTGATACCTTTTTTATTTAATTACGGAATGAAAAAACCGGGACATTTAAACTTTTCGGTATTTTTTCGTGACAAATTCCAGAAAACTAGGATGTCTGTACACCCAACATGGAATTTTCCTCGCGTGCCCTTGTGGTAGGGGTCGGCTTACAATCGATAAAATACGGTACATAAAAAGATCGAATAAAAATATATAGGTACTTAATTCCTGGTTTAGAAAATCTTCGTTGATCGTAGACTAGGTTCCAACTCTCAGGGTGAAACACCCGCTTTTATCAATGGGAAAAAATAATATTTACACTAAATATAGACGTCACTTCTTGAGCAAAGACAAAAACACATCAATTATGCCCAAGGAAAACTAACCTGCTATGACCTGATAATAGATTCTTCAAACACTAAAAGAGGCACACCACTCGACTGACGTTTCCACAACGATGGACGTATTGGAACTAATGCGGACAAATAGTTCTTTTTCGATGTCACCGATGTAAAATACGAGGGAGGAGGAAATGTTGAAGGAGAAGGGGTTGAAAACAGTGGTGTGAGAATATGTACCCCGTACTCACACACCCTAACACAGCGTATCAAATACTAAGAAGCAGTTAAAGAAACCCAAAAGATATATATTTTGTCCTCAAACAAGAGCCTCAACCAATCAACCGAGAATTTTGAATGTGCCTGAATGAATGCACGTGGAAACAAAGAGGAACCGCAGAATGGAGGGTCTTGGGATATCGTGTATCCTCCTCGGACTTTCTAAAGATTTCCTTGCTCTTGGGCACCCTTGCAAATGTCTCCCGCTGGCCAACCTCTGATGAGACGGCAACAGACTATATAGTAAGGCGGGGGCGATTCCGAGGCATGAACTGTCTTAATCATTCTTCTCCCCCTCCAACCTAAGGGAATGCTTCTCTCTTCAGGCCGGCGACTACCTTGGCGCAAAGGGTGCATTGCACCCGGACAGAAACCCTCGCGGGCGGCTATATAGAAATATTAGGGGCGGTGAGAACTGCTTTCACCCGGTCGGCAAAGATCCCCGGCATGTAACAGCAATAAAATGTTAGAAAAACCACATACGGTATTCGGTAGTATTCTCGGAAGCCGCTTTCGGAAATACCATTTTACCATTCGGAGTAGAGCCCGGTTACTGCCCCTGAACATTCATTTGAAGTCACATTTTCACATTTATTCGCCAGCTGCAAACACTAAACATATCAATGGAAAACCAAATGGAAAAACTAAATTAAGGTATTTTCCAGAAATTTTTGCCAGGAAAATTTGGCACCCTTAAAAATTCGGCGCCCCAAGCGGTCGCTTGGTCTGCTTGTATTGTTAAGCCAGCCGTGAGTATAGGCAGTCTTCGCACTTACGACACAATTGGTTCCTGAAAGTCGCATCGTAAGTCGAAGCGCATTTTCCCATAAGAGCAATGTTAAAATTTTGGCTTACGTTCCTATCCAAACGGCGAGATAATATATTTTTGTATAATGACCCGTAATAGTGTACTCAGACAAAGATAAACGTAAATATAACTTATTAAAGACTGGACAAGTCTTTTTATTCTAATCGGAATACAATAATGATGACTTGTAAAAACATCATCGAAAAGTAGAAAAAATTACTGAAGGAATAAAGTATGTACTTTAAAAAATTTGAAGTTATAATGTTGCCGTTTTAGGTGATTGTCACCACCGACGTACGAGGGATATCCAAGGCCCGACCGATGTTGGTAGGCGTCTCACCTTTTTCAGAGCATTTAATTACGTCAATCTTCGTTTGCATTGTTATGTTTCTACGTTTCTTAAAACCAGAAACATCTCCAGCACTTGAATTTCTCTTATCAGACATTTTTAAGGGCAAATAAAGTTTTAAAAATCACTCAAACAGTATGCAGTTTTCCACAACCACACTAGCGTCGTAACATAGACTTATTGACTCGTACATCGAGGACCGCCACTCTAAAAATAACCTTTCGTATTTCGTTTTCCAGGGATTTAATCATTTAGCTGAGGAAATCGGATTTGCCCCAAGTGCTTAAAAAACGTTTCACCGATGCTACTGCCTTTCCTTCTACCTCTGTAAGTTTTAATCACATTGAATGTCCTTCTTTGTCCGAAATCTAATAATTCGTGTAGAAGGGATTTAAGAAGACAATGACATCACGGATTTTCATGTGAAGTCGCGTTAAATTAAGTTTTGCGTGGCGTGTCGTTATTTCATTACATTGTAGCCTGAATCGAACTTAAGGCGTCAACCGTCGCGCAGTGGTCCCAAATCGAAAAAAGCTGGCCAAAAGAAAAAAAATCGACTTTACCGAAAGAAGCCGAAAATGGTTTAGTAATACTCTACAGGATATGCTCTACAACAGTGGTCTTCAACCTTTTTTGAGTCACCTCCCACTTTTACCATATGTTGTCCTTTAAAATAAGTTCGCCGCCCACCCAGTGGCGTAGTGAGGGTTTCTGGAGCCCGGGGCAAAGAATAATTTTGCGCCCCCAGTAGCAAAGCGATTTACGGAGGTATGGTAACCCTAATACTAGTGGGATTGTCGTTAGATGAGATTACCGAATACGGTCTCAGTGATAATAACAGTGTTTAAAAATTTATGATTTTATATATTTGATAAAATTAAACTTAAACGCTTCGCTGCTTCTGCGAGAGACTCCGACCACCCTCATCGGCCTTTCGATTTTATCGCAGCATGGATACTTTGTCGCTAGTATAGTATGATATGATACTATAGTTAACGACAAACGAACTGTAATAGTTGCACAGAATATGTGTGCTTTATTATAGAATTTTATTTATCAGTGTAAAAATTAGAATAGCATTTGGTGAGTTCTTTAACGCCCACCAAAAATCCAAAAACGCCCACTGGTGGGCACTATCGCCCACCTTGAAGACCACTGCTCTACAAGATATGCTACTATACTGAACATAAAATCTTACACAGTAATGTGTATAACTTGTCAAAGTAGAGTATCTCGGGGCGTAAATGGCTGTCAATTTTCCCGTCGAATACGGCAAAAATGTGTCTCAATGTAGGAGAGTTTTCGTTGCATAAATGGACTTTTAAAAATTATGATTGTAAATTGGTTCTTTTATGCATAATATTCCACTATTTTCGTTTTGATTAACAAATTTCTTCACCCTCAAAAAATGTTCAAATTTAGCACTGTTTTAACTTGAATTTTAAGATTAAATGGGCATTATCGTTTTGAGCGCCGTTTGGCTACGTGGAGATTTTTACATAGACTGATAGAGTGAAGTCTATAGAACACCATTCAGTTGAAAAATCTTGCTCCTTTTTGCTCCTGTGATTTTTCGGTCCATATTTCATTGAAGCGGTACTGAGCGCTGCGGCGTCGCCACGGCGGCCGCTGCGTGGCTTACCCCAAGAAAACTCTACGAAATCGCCAAATGAGTAGCTAACTGTAAATATTGTATTAAGGCTATCTCAAGCGGGCACGAGCTGGATGATGTTGCATTTAGCGAATACTGTTTCGCTACAGCAGAATTGTATGTCCGGCATTATGCATGGTATTACATGCCACGTACCGTGCACAAACTACTAATCCATGGTTCTGTCATTGCAAAGGAAGCAATACTTCCGATTGGCCAGCTCTCGGAGGAAGCTCTTGAGGCCAGGAACAAGGACGTAAGAAGATTTCATGAGCACCATACGAGAAAGTTTTCGAGGGTGGCTACGAATGGGGACATTCCGGAGGTTGCTTCTCACTTCGGATCCATGGATTTCCTCCATTTCAGGACACCCGAAGAAATTAAATTCTAATTTAACCCCAGAAGTGCGGAATCTCGTAAAAGTGGAGGATGGCTCCAAAGTGATTCAGATAGTGATGATGATACGGAATCAAATGAGGAATTTAATTGGCTGTGATTTATTAACGTCAATAAATATAATTTGTGGCGTTACTTTACGTTTATATTTATTCTAAGTTACCCCAATTACCATTAAATGAAGTAGCGGATAAGATACATACGAACCTAAAACAGTTGACTTTTTTGTTTTTCCAGAATTTAAAAAAATATTTATATGCTCTCCAGAGCATTCTACGCAAGAGATACGTCGAAAATAATGTTAAAATCGGATTTGGCAGCTCAAAAACCTACTAGAATGATATATCGAACAAGATATCTAAGGGTCTAACACATTTGACTCATTGTTTTGTTTAAAATTTTAAAAACATTTATATGCTCTCCAGAGCATTCTGCGTGAGACGTACTTCAAAAATAACGTTAAGGCAGGATTCTAAAGTCCAAAAATCTTATAAAAGAAAATTTCGGATAAGATTTTTATTGAATTAATACATTTGACTTTTTTATTTTTTGTTTAAGTATTTAAAAATTTTATATGCTATCCAGCGCAATATACGTAAGATATATGAAAAAGGCAATCTTAAAATCAAATTTAGCAGCTCAAAAACCTTAGGGAACGACTCATAAAAGTGCATAAAACGTTAAAATAAAGGCGGTATTAATTTTGACCAGCTTTTTTCGATTTGGTCCCACTGTGCGTCGTTTCGGCCCAGCTGACTGGCCGAGCGTCGTAACTGGAGCGGCGCCTTAAGTTCGGAGCAAGTTCCATAATTAGTAAACGTCGTAAGTCAACGACTGCCTGTAATTCGCTTTGTGTAAAGCTGCCTACAGACTACAGTAAGGACAACTTGGGGCACATTCAAGTCCACACTAAACCAAGACAAAAACCGACTTTATTTGATAAGACTGATTTCTGTAGTTTTATATTTAACTTAAATGAGGTTTGCCCTCATTTCTGTGAAATAGCCGAAGATGGTAATGTCAAAGGTATCTACAGTGTATCTTAAGACATTATGCAAGAGGATATAAGTAAGTTTGCAACAAGTAAATACAAAAGATATGGCAATGAACCTCTGTGGGTCAACCAGAATGTGAGGAGCAACCTCAAGTGATTAAGTCTTTCAGGCAAATCAGCCTCTTGAACTATCATTGGAAATTTTACTTAGTTTTTACTGAGTGAAGCTAAGATGTACCAAATGTAAACAAATTTTGTCTGTTGTGATTTCCTGTATCACACAAAAGAAAAGTTATTCATTGGTCACTATTTTCTGAAGCAGGACGCAAATGGGAAATGAAGATCAGCCACTTCTGGTATGTATAATCAAATATAAATCCCAACTAACCCCAGTGACAGCAATGCATGAAGTGACTCCTCACTGGTTCCTGTGATGGTCAAATCTAGAAAATAATTGATTTTGTAATCTGATTCAGGCTTTTTATGGGTCATGACTTATTATCATCTATGTGTGTACAGAATTTGAGTTTTTAATAGCATCAGAAAGTGGTCGATAAATTATGACAAAAGGGAGAACACTATAAAATCACAATATAATATAAATATTTTAGCTATTTTTTAGAGTATGACTGTAATTGTTATACTCTGAAATTGCAGTTTTAATTTATCATCAAATCATATCACTTTTAATGGAAATCCATCCAATTTAATAAATCATACATAAAAAGGTCAACTAGATGTTTACAGGATATTAATCTCACATAAAGTTTTCAGTTGGAAAATATGAATATTATAGTAATAAATTAGTCCTTAGTTATGCTAAATTGTTACACATGACAGTGGAAAGAAGTTGATATACAAGTTTCAATTAGAGATTAATACATTTATACAGATAAAATCATTATGCTTGATTTCAAAGACATTAAATTTTATAAACATAATGTTTCCAGATGATGAAAAGTGATTCAGTCAGTATACTCTTAGTTAAAAGATGCATTAATGAGCACTTGGTTATACCATGTAACTGTTTCTCAATTAGAAATGAAAGAAATATAAATTCAACTTCTATAACATTGATACCACTTATAAAAAGGCCTTGATCATGATTACGATTTTAATAAGCAATTGAGTGAAATTTCATAACCATTACATAACCATTTATGTTAGCATAAATACTGTATTTGCCTGAATAATCAAACCAGTGCCAGTAATGCATTTTTTTTCATTGATCATAAAATCTTTTCCCTCTGTAAATGACATAGTTCAGTTTTTTTCCATCTTTCACCTTGTGCATTCATGTCATTAAGGGAAAATTGTCATTCAGCAGTCTTAACATAAAAACTTTGATCCATTAAGAGTTATTTCATATTATGCATATATAAGAAAACTCCAGGATTATCAAATGTTAATATAGGAAAATAACTAGGGCTTATATTCAGGTTAACACAGTATGTAAAAAATCTAGCCTAGTAAACTAACATACCTTCAAAAATATTTATGTATTCTAAAATTGTATAAGTGAAAATATTTTCTGCACATGCAAGACATTCAAAACACTTGTTTTCCCAAAGTAATGGTAAATTCTAAGTATGTTATAAGGCAAATAAAGGCAAAATATTTTCATCCTCAAATAGTTGTCCCACAATACTGCAGTACATCTGGAAATTAAATAATTTATTAAACTTCTGTTACCATTATAGATATACATCAGGGGCAATCGCTGACTCATTGAGTAAGGCAAGCAATGACAGTTTTACCTTATGGAGTGAAGCCTTACGAATTGGTTACTTTGTGAGCCAAAAGTTCATCTCGTCATTCATGAATCTCATTCAGAAATATGCTACGGGTATAAGAAATAACGGTACACCTTGTTTGAAACCAAATTTATCACTTTCTGTTTCCAATAATTTTAATCAACATAAATATATTAAATTGCGGTTGCAAAATATCATAACCATGCAATTACTTCTATAACTTCAACTAACTGTAGGCTTTCCAGCTTGAAAAATCTCTTTTTTAATTGCAAAATCATCATAACTTGAAAACGATTTCACCAATAATCTTTTTTATTACACAATCTTTATTATCCCCATACATTTTTAGGGTAAAAAGAAAATAATGTTTAGCAAAGGAAGTACCGATGTAGTGCACCAAAAATAAACACTATATAAACCATGTGGAGGGCACAAAACAGCTAAACAAATATACTGCATGCCGGTGACAACACTTGCACAACTAAAAAAATGTGATTTTTGAGTTAATACAGCTGAGAGTTTTGTTTTAAGGCTCTCTTTCATCCTACAGTACTGGCAGAATTGCAGTTATAATGTGGGAACACCAAATTTCAAGGCTGTTACTTATGTTATTCAATAGTAAAATAACCTGATGTTGTTAGGTGCAGTTTATTTTTAGATTTTTTGAGTTATGCCAGTATTGTCACCAGCGTGCAGATAAAATTCTGCTTACTTCCCCTCCATTGGGCACGCATGGCCCATCCCATCTTGTAAAACCAAATTTCCCTAATAGATGGACATAACGCAGTATTTCATGTCACCAGTGGTCGAAATTTTCCACAGGACCGAGCAGTTCAAATTCTGCTTATTTCCCCTTCATTGGGCTGACATAGGTGCTCCCCTCTTTTTCCCGCTCTCTTATATCTGCGTGTATTCCCGCTCTCTTATATCTGCGTGTATAACCACTAGAAAAGCACATCTCAAACTGCTTCTTGAGGCCCGCTCAATTACAATTGTGTAATACGAAACGCAATCAAGGTAGTAGAAATTTGTTCAAATGACAAAAATACTAAATATATTTTTATGAATTTTATAATAGTAACTAAAGTTATTTTAAGTAATTAAAAAAGTTTGTTGCGGTGTTGTTTCACTAGGCAAGCAGTACTTGCATTGCTTGCATAGACCAACTGCCCCTTATATAAATATGTAGACTGTTTTTATGTTACAGTATAAATTATATTTTTCTTTGTATAGGCTACATAAACAATGTTTCCAGCATCACAATACATTTTCACTGTTCTGCAACATTGCAGCAATATCTCAAATCTTAGCTTCCACATGGTGACTCTCCTTTGTAATTGTGGTGAAAAATCATTTAAGAACTAAAATAATATGGCAAAAATAAGGATGACCACAGAATAAAATAAAATTAATATTTATAGTCTTTATGGACATGTAAAGTACACAAACTTTGGGGATGGTTATTATGAAACAATTGAAATTACAACATTAAAGAACAGTTTCATGGAATAATGTAAAAATGACATACAGATGACATATGATTGTAAATTACAAAGAATGTGGTTGCTTGTAAAAATTTATAGGTTTCCAAAAACCGCAAATACATAAACTGAAGGAATTGTTCTGCTTAAAGCTTTGACTATGCAGAAAGATGTTGCTTCAGTAAAATTAACTACACACATCACACAACCAAAATAAATACCCTAAAAGGTGTTTAAAAGATAAAAATTACTATATGTGTAGCAAAGAACATGGATAGTAACTTTATTTTCATACATTTATTGATGGATACAGGTATGACCCATCTTATGCATATGCCAACAATTAACTGAATTGTTTTCACATTTTTATAAAATAAAAAAGTTCAATCAATTTTAACTGCTGCAAAGAAGGAATGAGGATACATTACTTTTGTATTATTTATGCTATTTACAACACATCCCTGAACTAGTTAACTGACTTCAAATCAACAACTTCAAGATATATTATGAATTTAACAATTATTCAAAAAGAAGAACAAGCTTTAGAAATTTCTGTAAGTCTTTCTTAAACAAAATATGTGGCATATTTTCATCCACAATATTCAAGATGTACAATAAGGTTTATCCTCATATGCTTGCATATGTGATCATAGGATCTCATGCATTTTACATGTATCCTTGATGGTTGTGCAACTTTGTACCATTGTGGCTCTTCTTAAATCCTCTACAGATTCATTGGTTTGGCATATTGTGCAGATAAGCAGAGGTAGAGTTAAGAAGACCAATCCTCTGTTTTTGCTTCCTTTGTTCTGTCATCTGTATAGTAATAATAATTTCATTTAATTACAAACAAAGCAGAGTAAGCAATCAAAGAGGAGAATCCAAATAAAATGAGATTTTTACTATGTTATGGCTAACAATTACATTATAATGGAATTCTGTATGCTATTTATAATTATTTAGAATTGTAATTTAAAATATAAAAGACATTTATTCTCTACTTGCAATTTAAACACATTTCTGTATGACATACAGGAAGTGATTTTCAAACCAAGATTTTTTTAATCACACACAAACTTTTCAGAGGAAAATCCAATGTACCGTATTCACCTGAATCTAAAACGACCTTTTTTTCCAAATTTTCAGCTGTAAATATCAAGAGTCGTCTTACATTCGAATACGAAGTATATTTAAGCATTCAATCAATGGTTTTTACAACAAATGGTATATTAGAGTAAACAATTCACAACAGCAAATTCAAGTACGTACATAAAGAAGTGAAATAAACAAATAGTAATAACAATAAGAAAAACATGACGGGAATAATAATTATTTAGACTAATAATCATCGTTGACGATCATAACACAGACGACGTACTTTCATCTTGCACGTAATGGCAACCCCAAGGTAAAAACAAATGAGAGCGGAAATCATTGGGATTCCCCTTTCAAACGACGCACCGCGATTCACTAAGTGTGACAGTAATTTTGAGTTGTGCATTCTTGATTTAAATGCACAACCCTTAAGTTAAAATGACAGATCATGTTGAAGTACGTGGCACGAGTGCAAAGGGAAAGTTAACAAAGGAATTATCCGGAGCTAAGATACAAATTTTAAGCTGATCGTGATAAATTATGCCGAAAAAACTAATAACTGTGATGCGAGAAGAAAGTTCGGTGTATCTGAGGCAAATGTGCATCGATGGAAACTCTCAAAACAGGAACTAGAAAAAGCCAAAGCCACAAGGAAGTCGCTCAGTGGTCCAAAATTAGGCCGATTTCATGGCATTGAAGAAGAAGTAGTCAAGTTTGCGCACCATGAGGAAGAACGGTATGCCTGTTTCGACTGAAAGTATTATACTTAAAGCCAATGAAATTACTAGAGGACTTAATATATCATTGCAAGAATTCAAGGCCAGCAGAAGTTGGTGCGTGAGAATGATGCGACGAAATAATTTTTCTTTACGGCGACGAACTTCGCTGTGTCAGAAATTGTCAGCAGACTATGTTGAAAAACTTCTCGCTTACCAGAAATACGTAATTGGACTTAGAAAAACCAATAATTACCTTTTGAGCCAAATAGGAAATGCCGATGAAACTCCGGTTTTCTTCGACATGCCATCTAATTATACTGTGAACGAAAAAGGTGCGAAGTCCGTCCTAATTAAAACTACAGGCAACGAAAAAATGAGAGTCACGGTAATGTTGGCGGTTTTAGCAGATGGGACTAAATTACCACCATATGTGATTCTAAAGCGGAAAACAATGCCTAAGAAACATTTGCCAAGTGGAATAATAGGTGTCAAGAAAAGGGGTGGATGACTAAAGAACTAATGAGAGACTGGTTACATGTGGTGTGGAATAGACGGCCAGGAGCTTTACTGAAACAAAGAGCAATGCTTTCACTGGATGCATTCAAGGACACTTATCTCCTGAAATTAAAAACATAATGAGTGCGAAGAATACTGATCTTATTGTAATACCTGGAGGAATGACATCGCAACTTCAAGTTTTAGAAGTTGCTGTCAATAAGTGTTTTAAAAATAATTTAAAGGTTTTGTATTCTGAGTGGTTACAGAGTGGAACTCACACTTTAACACCAAAAGGAAATCTTAAGAAACCTGAAGTTGCAATGCTCTGCCAATGGATCAAGGCATCATGGCAACAAATAAATGCAAAAGTAATAGTGAAAGGATTTAAGAAATGCTGCTTATCTAATGCCATGGATGGGAGTGAGGATGATGTTTTGTGGGAGACTGATGATGAAGTTGAGAGTGATAAAGATAGTGAGCACGAGGAAAATAGTGAAGGTTGCTTAGACAGTGATGATGACTAACACAATAAAATGATTTTATGCAGCACTTGGATTGAAATGTTTTTTTGTTGTCCTGAAATGAGTATATTCTTTCAATGTATTTACTTTATTTTTAATGTTATCTTAAAATGAATGCTACCATTTAATTTGTTTGAAAACCTGAATGGTTCTATTTGTGATGTGATCTTATGATTTTAAAATGTTAAAAGACAATGACATTCAAGAAAAGTATAAGAGAAAATAATTATTTGATAAGATTTATAATTTTTGTAGTAATGAAGGTCAGTTGGAGCTTTTTTCTGTTTTGGAATCATCAAAATGGGGGGTCGTCTTAGATTCAGGGTCGTCTTGGATTCGGGTGAATACGGTAATTTGCACTATCAGTCCAAATAATGCAAACCATCTTGACATTCCCCATCAATTGCTTCTTTGAATGCTACACTTCAATTCTTTTTCAGATTTTTTTACTAAATGAATAAAAAACAAACATATAATTACCTGATCTTTCAATTCTGTTAGCTGGTGAGAAAGATTAGCAACAAGTGCTTGTGTTGTTTCAAGCTGAGCTTGCAATGTCCTCAGCTCAATTTGCTCTCCTTCCCCTTCATCAGCCGCTAAGGACATAGCACGAAGTCGAGGAAACCAATCCAAATCACGATCCTTGAAAAGTAAAGACAAACAACCGGATTCATCAATTTATAGTTTATTTTTTCCATTATAAGAGAAAAACTTTAATAACAAAAAATTTACTTTCCTTTCACTGTAACATTATTTGAAAATGGTTTTTACAAGCTCAAGTAATGCTAAGACAGAAAAATTGACGAAGCATTGACAGCAAAACAACTTTTCTCAATCGAAAAATATGACAACAGTATTTTGAAGACTTATTGAAAAACTTTAACCTTTATCATCCAGAATTTAATTCCCTATGTCACCCAAGGGCGGATCCAGGCTTCATCCATGGGGAGTAATCAGGATAGAAAAAAATACACTATTTGAAAATAATGTAATTCACGTATATTTTAATACAGAAAAAAGAAATATCTAACTTTTTGTACAGGCAAAATGAATGTAGTAAAATGGTATAGTTCTCGCCTGACATGCATAGCACGTAGGATGAGATTTAGGAGTTAATTTTTTCTAGTGTTCAGATATCTTGGGGGAGTAATTGCCCCCTTCATCCTCCTCCCCCTGTATCCGCCCTTGATGTCACCACTTAGGGGCAGATTAATTAAAATTTTCATGTACTCTGAAGGTAAGCTCTCTCAGTGATTTCTACAAATTATTGGTATATGATCCGGCATCATAAGTAAATAGAGGTTTAACTACTGTGTCACACTGCATACCCATATGAGGTTTCAGAGCTGAGAGTAGTGTTACTGGCTGACTCCATATGGGAATGTATGGACAATAAAGGACAATGGGAATTAAAAAATAACTAGAATGCTTCTTAAGGTGATAAGCTCTGCAAATTTAAAAAAATATGTATGAATTGCTTACATGCTAATATTTATATACATGTCCATGCGTCATAAATTATATCATATTTCTCACCTTAACCATTGCATAAACATAACTCTCTGGACCAGTGAATTCAGTTGGATCCTTCACTTTCACTAGGACAATGAAGAACAGATAATGCCACATATTATGTTCACATTTAAAATGCTCCTCAAAGCTCACAGTCTTGTTGTCAAATGCTGACCTGTTAAGCCCTAAAATAAAATAAAAACTCACTTAAAATCTACTTTCAATGAGTTACAAGTAGGCCTAGCACAGAATGCCTAAGAAAATTTTTACATTAATACTTTTATATGGATATTAAGTCAGCAAATAGATGAAGCACAATAAAAGCTAACTCATATTTAAGTCAAAGAATTCAAAATTATAATTTCTATATATCCACTGAGTAGCTAGCAACAAAGGTGCACACAAATCTTGGTCATTCAAATCCAAGCATTTCTTCTAAAAATGTTCTCAAATTCAAATTAAAACTTTCAAAGTTGACTGAGGAAGTTTTAAAATTTTAAGAGATATTATATGAAAGGAAACAAAAACATTGAGAAGAAATTCCCAATTCCAAATTAACATGCAAGTGCTTTTTTACATTGTTGTCATTCCAATTCAGAATTATTTTCTAATTGTTGATGAAAATTGGCACATTGTAACAATTACATTGCTTCAAGTTCATTGGACTCAAATACTTACCACAAATAAAGCATGTGTTTTTTAAGATCAACTCTTTTTGTTGTTTTTCACTTCTGAGATCAGCAAATGTGTCAATAATAACACCAAAAATCAGATTCAAGACAATAATTATAACAATGAAGAAGAAGAGCAGATCATAGACAACTCTTGCAACAAAAAGTGCTTCCTGAAAAATGCAGGATGAACACAATCTTAATGCAGGTACTCTTACAAGTACACTTCATTTTTGTTATAGGAATAAATACATATAGGTGAAAGTTGAAAACAGTGCATCAAGTAAGGCAAAAAACATTCACTGAAAATTTCTTGAAAGTTATCATGTATTATTTTATACATTATGTATATATAAAATTGTGCATATGACAAAGGAGGACAACAATTATGGCTTAATTAAATTAGAGAAAAAGATTTAGATTGTTTCAATGTTTTCTCCAAGAACAATGTAAAATTCTTAGTATGTCTTAAGAATCAATGCACTTTCAAATACCTTATTTCCACAAGTAATACTTGCCTTACTGCTTGGTGCTCTGAGTATATCACCTATACCTCCACCATTCCTAAGTCCCTGATTAAGAGTGGTAACAATGCACATGACTAAAGAGTCACACGCCCGTTCTTTCACTTCTCCAGACACGCTCACCATTGTACTTGGTTCGTTAACTACAATATAAAAATATAATATTACATGTTAAAAATCATAATAAGCCACAACATTCACCAAAGTCAATCTATAAGTAATGATAAAATCTGATGAAAACATAGTGTGTAATTCTCAATCATAACAAACTGCTGCAATATATATCACCTTCTCTAGAATATCTTGACTGAGTACGATTCACATCACATTCATTGAATTCTGAGCAGGACTCATCCATATGTATCATGCTGGTGTTCTCTGCTACAACATCTTGTACTGCTACTGCTGTAATCATAAAAGATTTGCTGATGCTAATGACCACATAACAAATGCAAGGGATAGAGTTGAAAACATTTTCCCTTGCCTAGTAAAACAGCTAGTAAATATATGTGGAGAAAATATTTTTAGAAATGAAACACATAAAAAAGACTATCCTCGCTTGAATAAGAGGTGAAAGTGCCTTTTCTAGTGGAAAGGAATGGAAAGCTTCTGCTCAAATCTCATTAGGCTTCAAAAAGTTAAAACGTTAACATTTAAAATATTCAGTTTATTCATAGATTTTACTTTGGCTAAAGTTTTCTTTCAATTAAAAAAATGGCATCCATATCTTTGGAATACCAAGATAAAAAGGGTGATCCTGAAATTATGCAAACAGAAAATTTCCACAATAAAATAAGAAGTTTTGGATATATCTTAAAACAAAAATTATGAACAAACATTGATAGATGGAAAGATTCATGACCACCAAAAAAGACTGGCAGAAAGAAAGGATAACAAAATTAAGTTTTTGTTTTTCATATCAAACATGATGAAAACGAGAGGACAAAGGAGTTTTGACCTGCCTACAGTGAGAATAGTACTTATAAAATGGTTACTTTAGAAATATACTTACCAATCACTTCATCATCGACACTCACTAAGAAATCATCTTTGAAAAACATGTAGCCTATAATGGAGAACATATAAACCAAAATGAGGGCTAGAACCGCTGTTAATATGATTGAACGTCCATTTCGAGTAACTGATCTAATAACATTCAATAAAGTCTCTTCTCTATATACAACGTCGAACAGCTAAAACAAAAATAGACAAATTACTTTTAAATCTCTTCAACAGCAATTAATGTAAATTATCAACTCCACAGGCAATTAAGTTCAGCATGAAGAATTATAATATTTTAGCACTTACTAAAACAGAATAAAAGAAAGGATGCATACATATTCCCAGAAGACAGAAAATTAAGTATGCAACATGGTACAATAGCTCTGCATCAGTAATTATTTGTTCACAATTCTTTTGAAAGGTTCCTTGATTTCCCATGATGCTCACTAAATGTATTCCTTTCAACAAAACCTATGAAAAAATATACAATTCTCTCAATAATATTTCAACATGTATATGAATAGCAGACTCATTTTACTACAAAGATTGAACAAATATATCACTGTTTCTAAATTTTTTCCCAATGCCACTTTACCGTCATGGTTCCAAGAAGCCAGAGAGTTGGTTCTGGACCAACAGAGAATATCATCCGTAAAATTGTAGATGCAACCAAGGTTCGAATTCCAGACTGGCGAGGTAGAGTGATAACAATGGCAGCTGATACAAGCATGATTGCCCATATTAACCCAGACAAATGTGTGCCTAATTCTGAAAGTAACAACAGATAATGAATAACCTTCTTACTTAACCGCAATTCATAGAAAAAGTGACATTTCAAAAATGTGCAACATAAAAGTAAATTACTTTAGATTCATCTAAAAAATGCTATTAAATCTGCACAGCAATAAATGTAGGTTTGTATGTATCCATTATATAACAATGAATATCTACCCACATTAATAAGGAAAAAATTACACAAAATACTACCACAGGAATCACTCTCATAACGAGATTAAGTAGTTCTACAAAGAAGCATCATTATATGTAATACCATTATGCAGAAATCAATATTTGATACAAAATATAATACAATGAGTTAATTGATACATGGCTGATGGCTCCTGAACCAAAAAGTCATTTACAAATATCACATGCAAATGTATAGGAAACACTGATAGATATGCAGTACATATATGAATGTGAGGTATGACAAATACTTAGTTATTTTAAAAAATGGTAAACAAAAACCACTTTCACATAAGAAAGGATGAAATAAAGAAGATATGCATTCCTGACCCAAATTTACTATACATACAGACAAATTTTTAAATGTGTCTTATGGTACATACTCAGGGTTCCCAGGCACTTTAATACAGAAGGTAGTAAATTTTTTCACATTTTTAGAAAGAAGAAGAACTTTTTTTGCACTAAGTAGGACATTTTTTTACAAAAAGTAGTATGCTTATAAATTTACAAACTTCATTTATTAATATTATCATACAAAAATGTAATTACATGTAGTTTATATTTGAACATATTGCTTAAGCAATTTATCATCTTTTAGCAACTTCTTATACATTTCACTGCATGTCAAGGCATAATTACATTTCACTTGTAGCAAACTTTTAACTGTTTCAATTTGCTCATATCGTCAGTCCATTGTTTTTCACACAATGAGAAAACTCGCTCAACATTAGCATTCGATGTAGGAATCACAAAAATTATGTGCTCTATCAACAAAATTATCATTTTGAAATAAAGTGGCCCATTTTTTATCAATTGGAAATGAGTTAAATTCTTTTGGGGCATTTCTAAGGGATGAAATCAATTCAGTCATTTCATCAAACTAAAAATCCTTTGCAGTGATTTCTGGGATTAAAAATTTTGCTGATTTTTGGATTTCATCATATTCAATATCTTCAGTACTTTTCATCATTAACCATTTAGCAGACAAAAGATAGTCATCACTTCTGAAACATGTATATAATCAATCGCCATAGAATAAAATTCAAGAAATTCTTTTTGTAACTGAACAGTCATATTTGTATCTTTTCGGTTTGCAACTTTGCATAAGATGTTGCAGCAAAAAATTTTTAAATATGCTTTCATTGATTTTTCTCTGAAATAAAGATATATTTGTTCTGAAGATACGATCTCCACTCCAGTTATCAGTGAAAGAAGCTTTACTTCTTGTCGTCTTGAAAATGCACGATTTCATTTGGTTGATGATTCAGATCCAAAAAGTATTACAAAGTAATCGAAGGTGGTGCAGAAGGCAAAAAAGTAGTACTGTACTACCAAAAGTAGTACATCTGGGAACCCTATACATACTACATCCAACAGATGGCAAGTCAAAAATGTAAATACATGTAGACCCCAATTTACAAAAGAGTTATGTTCTTCAAAAACATTTTGTAAATCGAAAATTCATATATCAAGGTATAATTTCTCATTGATTCCCATTATAGAAGGCAAGACGCATTCCTATTGCAAAAAAATCTTTCCCTAAATATAGTAAAATGACACTGTATGTTTCTTAGGACATTTATTATGGAAAACTATTATTCTAAACATCTATTAATATTACAAGTATCCGTCACCTAAAGATGTAGTTGCATTCCTTAAAACTGAGACTCATAAGTGCAAATACGTTAAGTGAGAGAATTTTCTCCATAAGAAATAACTAAAATAAGGAAGGTTGCATTCCTCCAGGGTAGAGTAGATGCCAGTTATTATTTTTATTATTACTGGTTATTTTTAACAGCTGCCAGTTGCAAACAAATGTAGATTCTAAAACAAAAAATTAATTTAACATGAAATTTAATCATAATGATCATACCTGCCGCCTATTATGATAAAAATTTTATCTGAGACTGTAATCAGATGAAGGCACACTATTTTCAACAACATTATATGACACAAAACCTTGCAAGATTCAGATTTCAGTTTTCTTTGAAAGAAAGCATATTTCATTCAAACTGTTGTTTTAAATATTTAAACAGGTGCTATTTGGTTTCAAGATAGCAGGTAAAATTAAAAATAGTTAATGCTATGTTATTAAAGGATTGTCTTTAAATAAATACGTATTAATTTTCAAGATCCCATACATTTGAGATTCTGCCTATTTGCGACTCAGTCAATTCGTGATTTCATCCTTTTGAGATTGTGGGTTTTAACTAGGATTTTTAATTATAATAATTTAATCTATTTTAAATTACATGTCAAGCTGCCATGGCATTTATATTTTGGCGTTTTCATGCCTTTATAAATTATGATTAAGGAAGTTTCTGACTATTGATGTAGTGTTTATTATTACTGTTTTTTGTAGCTTAATGTATATTTTGTCTTTTAAACCTAGAGTTGAAATATTGTCTTTGAGATTTTTTGGGATGATGCCAGTGCTTGATATTATTATTGGGTTTATTATTGCCTTATCTAGTTGTAGAATATCTTTCATTTCGTTTGTGAGTGGGATATACCGTATCTGCCCGAATAGAAGCCGACCCCGGATTTAAGCCGACCCTCCAAAAATTTCCAATTTTTTTTGCAAAAACATAAATTTTGTAGATTTTATGCTGAAGTGTGCCGGGCATTCATGCACATCTTAGAATACATTATTCGAGATCGAAGAAATGTGGGGGAAATGGTTTAGTTGTTGACATTTTGAAATATTACTCCAATTAATAATTTTGTGTTGTTGAATAATGTTCCACATTCAGTGGCAATAATTTTATTCATCTTCATTTTCACAAAAGGTCAAATATAGTAACAGCGATCTTGCCAAGATATTTTTTCATCCAAGTCAATTTCCAATGAAATTAGCATTTACATTGCCGTAAGACATTGCATTTTTATAATTACACACGGTCCATGTAAAGTTTTACCGAAATTCAAACAGTTGAGCATTCAAAGCCGTCAACGGATTTTGCATTATCGTCTATTTACACAAGCGATCTCGCCAATATATTCTTTCATCCAAGTCTATTTCCAATGAAATTAGCATATACATTGCCTTAAGAAACTGCATTTTGTAATTACACACGTTCCATGTAAAGTTTTACCGAAATTCAAACAGTTGAGCGTTCAAATCCGTCAACGCATTTTGCGTTATCATCTATTTACGCAAGCGATCTCGCCAATATATTCTTTCATCCAAGTCTATTTCCAATGAAATTAGCATATACGTTGCCTTAAGAAACTGCATTTTTATAATTATACACGTTCCATGTCAAGTTTTACCGAAATTGAAACAGTTGAGCGTTCAAATCCATCAATGCATTTTGCGTTACCGTCTATTTACGCAAGCGATCTCGCCAAGATATTTTTTCATCCAAGTCTATTTCCAATGAAATTAGCATTTACATTGCCTTAAGAAATTGCATTTTTATAATTATGCACGTTCCATATAAAGTTTTACCGAAATTCATACAGCTGAGCATTCAAAGCCGTCAACGCATTTTGCGTAACCGTCAATTTACACAAGCGATCTCGCCAAGATATTTTTATATATATTCATCATAGGTCAAATATTTACTTTACGAAAAATATAGTACTATCATTTGAATGTGAAGGCAAATTTTCCTCGGACTTGCATTTAAGCCGAGGAGTGATTTTTTCCTGATAAATTTTGACAAACAACATCGGCTTGTATTCGGGCAGATACGGTATTTCTGTATTTTTTCATTGTATTTTTTCCATGTTTGCTGTATTTGGTATTGCCACATCTATGAGATTAGCTTTTTTGTTTTCCTTGTCTATCAGTGTTATGTCAGGCTTATTATGTCCTATTGTTCTATCTGTTATAATCTGTCTGTTCCAGTACAGTTTAGTTTTTGAGTTTTCAAGAATAAGATCTGGTTTGTATTTATACCATGGGGTGTTATTGTTTTCTAATAAGTGCTGTTTTTCTGCTATTACTATTATTGTATTATTATTGATTAGTAATATTATTATTTTCTTCTGTTACTTGTTTTCTTTATGAGATTTGTAACAAAAAAATAAGTTTTTTCATAACTTTGGGGTTTTTCTTCGTATAACGAAACACCGGACAAATTTTTTTCATAACTTTGAAACTTCATAATACAGGGTGTCTACCTGTATGAACAAAAACATATTACCTGGCAAGTCTTATTTTAATTATGATAAGTGCTGATGTATCACATATTATTCTTGATGTGCATGATATAGGTGAAACATTAAGCCAGAAATATAAAATGCAGGGTAACCTGGAAAATCACAACTTCAATAACCAATTATGCCACTGCAAAAACCTACAGTACAAGCAGGAATGTTATCTTGCCTTCGTTCTAAAGAATGATTTCCAAAATTACTTCACAAATCACTCTTGCATATCGATTATACTACAAGAAAAACTTTACCTTGATTTTGCTTACACTTACTTGGTACTGAATCCACAAATGGATAGAAGAACGCTACAATCAAATTTATCAAAACAGCACAATTGAAAAGTATGTTACTCCAAAGTGACATGTAGCTGCTAACCCAGAAGAGCACTGGCTGACCTGAAAGTAGGATTATTCAGATTTAAACTGTGCATAATTTCAAAAAGGTAGTTTAATTAAGCAAATTATTAAAACAGTAATACTGAAATAGATTAAAATAAAATACATTCTTAACCATTTTAACTCCAATTTTGTCATGTAATTGTAGGATAAATGGATTATTTTTTATTTTAATTTAGCAGTAAGTACTTTATTTCAAATATGCAGGCTTAAACTTTTCATTCTGTAATTTCAATGCTATTAATCCCATAATAATACAGTATTTACAACTTTCAGCTGACAAATGAGCAATGTCTTTTAAGAATTTTCTCATGTAAGCAGTAAGGTTTATTATGGCAGTAATACTAGATAAATGTTCAATATCCTCATCAACACTGCAAACATTGTCATAATTTAAATTGTGAGAAGTATTGAAATCGTTAACAATAGCTTTCAATTTAAGTATCATCCTTTATAAATGACACAAAAAACTGATATATATATTACAATCAGTTCCATATCAATATTTTACAAAAGATACGCATTTTAGTTACACAACTTACTCTTGAATGGAACTCAAGGTTCAAATAGATTGTAGGATGAAACAATTAAAAATCAAATGGAATACAATATAAAATTTAAAATACAATTAGCACAGTCTGCAGAAAATTCAAGATTTCACTAAATATATAAGGTATTACATGACATGATAAGTCACAAATCAATAAACTTTCCATTGTATATTATCATATTACCTCTTAGTTTCTTCTGCCACTTCATTTCATCAAACATGTCATCTGTCCTCTCAAAGAAGTCAGATACCTTTGATCCCTGATCATCCCTCTCAGCAGTATGAAATATTTTTATCTTGGTATCAGCAGTCAGATACTCGCAAATCTCAGGTATTGGAAAAACAATTTGCTCGAGTGTCCTATCATGACGTACAATCTAGAGGGAAAATGAGAGATAAGAATAATGCATTATTATGTTTATAATGAGAAATAAGTTATGATTTTACAATTTATGTAAAGCTTCTATTAAACATGTTTAAGTTTTGCAACTATTGATTAAACAATTTTTAAAGTCTCCTTTTTAATGCAAAGAAACAATTTTAAAGATAGGAACACCAAAATCAAAACATACCACTAGCAAGAAAAACAAGATCAATATATACAAAAATTGAAGTATTAATTTTGCATCCAAATATGAAATTCTTAGGAAAAACAAATTATGATTCCTTCCACTACTCCATAGTTAAAATGTTGACATTTACCTCCTAAACTTGTTCATAAGTAACTACGGAACCAAGTTTTTGGTGTTGCAAAAAATCATTTCATGTTTGAGAATGAAATAAAAATGCTGGTAAAGATTGCAAAGAGACACTAATATAATTTCTTCCAACAATGAAATTTCCAAACAAAAGCTTAAATGATAAACAAATTTACATTATCAAAGGAAAATGTTTGAAGAGAAAGTTAAATGCTTAAGAACACAACTACAGCTTTTAAATTATAGCAATATAAAAAACTATAAATACTTCAATTTGAGCAGTGTGTGAAGCATAGTATTCCAAGGCTTGGTTGATTTTAGGATCACTATTATTTTCAGAAGGTTTAAGAAATGTAGCCAGTTCTTTGTTATGCTGAGCCAGCTGATGGCAGAGAATGTAAATGTTGTGGCCAACCTGAAATGAAAGTCATATAAAATATCAGAAAACAAACGTAACACATTTTAAAATCTTATATGAATCAATAAATTAATGATTATTTGCTGTAAAAATTACAAATTATCCACCACTTTGGCAAAATAAACATTACAAATATTTTAAACAAAAGTAATAAATGAAAACATTTTAATAAAATGATTTAAACAACTGACAGCTAATAATTTCACTATTATTTACAATGCTTGCTTCAAAATTTCTGAATTAAACTTATGGATTATAAGAACTAGAAGATATTGGAGAATCATATGGCAATATATTACAAAACTGTTTTGAGAAAGCACATACTTCCTTAGGAGAAACACCATCCTCTCCATCAACAGATTCATCATCACCATCATCATCTTCATCCAGAGTTTCTTGATGGAATGCTCGACAAGAAACATCCACCTTTAAACAATATTTTGAAATAAAAACAGGTTAAAAAACAAATGGCGAGTTAGCAGAAGTAATAAAAATCTAAAATGGAAATTCTAGAATTGTGGCAATTTTTATAGAATAATCTATAAATGATGTCCAATAAGGCAAAGCACTATATATAATGTGAAGAAACAGGATTTATAGGATGAAAAATCAATTATTAAGCCAAACATAACTGTATTTATACGTACCAACTGTTTAGGGTTCATATTATACAATATTCTCTCAGCATTTTCACTGTCTCCTCTACTCTCCATAATGGCCAGCAACAATTTGGAAGCATTGTTTTTTAGCTCTAAAACTAAATCCATTCGTGTTTTGCCAAGAGGATTGATGTCATTCAATATAAGAGCAGTTATAATATCCAAACCATTGGATTCATGGGTTGCAATACAATTCTGATTGTCGTGACATGGACCTTGGCAATACTCTGTCAATGTCTCCAAGGTCTGATTGATCAGAGAAACATTATTCTCATTTATGTAAAGACCTAAGAGTCCTAAGCCTCCAGTAGTTGATCCACATATACAATCCAAAAACATCAACGTTTCTGACACAAGGTTATAATTTGTCTTGTTATTTTGATTTCTCAACAGGTTCTGAAATTTTGAAATAAATTCATGAGATACATAGGATACAAAGATCAAGAAAATTATTCAAATATGGTTAGAAAATTATCCTAACCTGCAGATCCCTATTGTGGTTCTCACAGAGCAGCTGGAGAAATCTAAGAATTGGCTGCATCACCAAAACCTTAGTCGAGAGAGCATTTTGATCTTCACGGTCTCTGTGCCTTTCTAGTTTCTCTGCCAGCATATCTTCTAATGCTGATCCTGGTCCTAAGATGATAGAACCAACTTCTTCTCCTGCAGCCAAAATTTATCAACGATTTCAAAAAATTGGTCAAGGTTTTCTTGACTATTTGGCATTATTGTTAAGCTGTGGTATTATATTTATGGTATAAATGCAATGTAAGCAGTCAGAACAACATTCATCATACTAAGTGGCGTATGCCATGAAACAAAGTACCATTGCAATAACTTTTCCATAACAGCTTTCTAAATAGTGCTAACTTAAGGTTCAACAAAAGTACAAATTGAGACTACTATTGGACTAAATTAAATTCCTTCCTCTGCACCAAGTAACGGATTAACTCACCTGGAGAACCTGTTCTTGCACCCACATATGCTTGTGAAGTAGCAATAGCAGCCTGGTTTAATTCCTCCCTTAATTCATCGGTTATTATAATTCCATTAGGTTTTCCTACATTTGGATAAGACATTTCATTAAAATATTTACAAAAATATGGACAAGTATTAGCAAAACTTCAATACATCAAAAGAAGGATGTCAATTTGTTTGATAAAGTCAAAATAGGGATGTCCATGGTTTTGTGAGGGCAATCAAAACGAACCTCCTCTTTTCTTGGATAACTTTTCCAATTCCTTGCCCTGTTCTTTGTCTTCGTGAGCTTTGGCTGCCATGTCAGAGGTGTTGACTGTTACAGTTGACTTTATTTCCTGTTGGGCATCTTTCATCTTGTCATAAAATACCTGCAATGCGATGATGATAAGTCAACATTTTTATCCTGTAAGTGAGGTTTGCTAAGCTTTAGTGAATCTGCTTGCTTCTTTTATTTGATCATATTTGTCAAAATTAAAACACTCAATGAATTTGGGGGAAGTACAGAATTTGAAAAAGAAAGCTCTCCAGCATTTTTGGATCCTTACAATCGTCTTGTTGATAATTTGTTTTGAGAATGATATTAGAATTTATGCTTAGTGTGCAAAGAATAAAGCTGGCATAGAAACTAAGTCTCCTTACCTTAAAAAATGCTTGACTAAGATCACCACCCATTAATTTACTGTACATGCTCTTCTGAATAATTGGATTTCCACCTTCAAGAAGTGCTATGCCCAATTCCACAGCCTCTTCAAATATTGATGGAGAATTAACTGACTTAATAACAAGTTCCACAACCAGGTCGGACGCTCCTTCTTTATCTAAATGGCTCTGCACTTCATGAAGAGTCCTGCCTGCTCTACTCAATATTTTTGCTGTATCAATTTAAAATTGAGAGTTCATTTAAATTGTTATATGGATAAGTTCAGTTGCAAAATAAGTAAATTGTAAAGGCATGTGTGTTGAGAGATAATTTCATCAAACCAAAATTGTTTACACCTCACCTCCAGGACCATGGGTTACAGGAGGTAACAACTGAAGAGAAAGTCCAAGTTCAACAGTTTCACGTTTCTGCTGGAATGTTTTCCCAAAATATCTGTTCAGCAGGCTGTTCCTCAGAACATCACCCTGGAAAATACAAAAATAATTCATGAATGCATGATATTATGGTCACTTCCTCAGGATATTAATAAAATTTGAGTTCATGGGCATTCTGGTTCTTCAATAGATAAATTAAGATCAACACACAAGGACTTTATATGCGATCAAAATGACTTCGTAATGATATTATTGTTATTTAGAGCATGAAACTAACTAAAAAGGAGAATAATGGAAAAATTGAAAAATTCTCAATGGGTGGCAAAATTTCAGTTACAGTGTAATTATTTAAAAGATTAAAGAGGAAAACTTTACCTACAAGCAACTGCATTAACCAATTGAAAAGTATATTATTTTAAAAAATTGCCATAAAAGATCTGTTGCAGCAACAGCTTCTATTGATAGGACAGCAAATACATTGAGCATTATGTGCCATTATTACTTCTATGCAGCTAAAATATGTCAAGATCATTTTAAAGGAGATTGATTGAAAATGCTTGCTGGTTTTGAAGCAAATGGGAATAAATCAATATGCCTAAGAAAAATAGCACAGAAACTGGAACAGCTGAACTGTTGCAATAAAAGATAAAACTTGACTAAAACTAAATCTGCATCAACTACAAATTTAATGTATACAAATAAGAAAAAGAAAGTAAAATATAAGAACTAAAATAAAACAACAGAAAACTTTCCCAGCTAATGCATCTGTAGATGACAATGAAAAGGTAACAATTATCAGAAAACTACTACAAATCATAACAACTACAAAAAAATATTTTATATCTATCTATCTATCAGATTTTCTACCTGAAGTAATACTGGAGATTCTGTAGAACCAATTGAATGTTAACAATGGTATTGTGTGGTGGGTGCGTCGATTACAGGATCAATAAACGAGTCGGAATCAACATTAACGACATTTATTTCAAGTAAACAATTTAGATAGCAAGGTACATGCGCAAGGCAACACTATCCGCACGCTTGTTACAGGCACTACTGACTCTAATGAGCTTTTCAGAAGTTCCCGATGGCGGCGATCTCAGCGGTCACATGACCTGGTAACAACCAGGGGTGCCATCATGCTACAATTGTAAAATGGTAGCATGTATGTGGGTCGATCAGAGAGTAAGGTTATAAGGCTTATCACTCAGTAGGGATATGTGAAGGAAGTACATTAGTAATAGCAGAGTGTATTTATGTATCTGTTAGGCAACACTGCAGAGCCAACATACGCATGCTCGCAAAGAATCTTCACTGCAGTATTTCAAAATGGCAACTAGAATAATAAAATAAAACTTGGTCTTGCGAGGAGGTCCTAGCAGTGATTAGTTTTTTGTGGGCAAATAAAGTTTCACTGGCCAATATCCATCGACAGCTAGCAGAGGAAACTGTGATGTGTCCTCCTTGATAATGCCTAGCCACTTACAACAAAATAAACTCAGCAATTGACAGCTCAGTTTGGGCAAGACCTTCCCTGCAGCAATTTTCACCTCTTCTCATGAAAGATCACCTAGGACTTTGGTTTACCTCAGATATGGACGTGAAATGTGTTGTCACTGCACGGTTGAATGCCTAGGGATCAGAGGTCTATGCCCATTACATGGACAAGCTCATTAAATGTTATAAAAAATGCCTCAATCTGTTTAGTGGCTATGTTGAAACATATTGTTTTGGGGGCAGTTTTATGTTGATTATAAATAAATTAATATAAAATACTAGTGAATGTGTGCTTGCATTCTGCAAGCATTTTCTCTCACCTTAAAGTAAAAATAAATGCTGAAAAATAATTTTCAAATGCATAAGTTTGCATCTCTGCGCCGAATTATGTTTTTCTATTTTGAAAATATTGGTGTAAAAACAACCCCTAAAATGTATAATTATACTTTTTTTAGGTTTTCATCATTCGTTTCGAATACTTCACATTTTTGCGAAATTTCATCAATGTAGCACCTTTAGAAGTGCATTTATATGAATTTAATTGTTTAAATGTTATTAATTTTTAACAGCCACAGCAATAAATATTTCTAAAATTTTCAATGTTATTTACCACCTGGACATTATTTCCTAACTCGGTTAAAATTTTCAGCTTCCTGGATCTACAGAAAGTACATAAACATTAGTCAATTTGTTAAACATTTGAGAATTTATTACGGCCGAACGAATAAAAATTTTCAAATTTCTATATTCCCGTTTTCATTATTTGGCAAATTATATCTCTTGAAAAAAATTCAGCTTCATAGCACATTTGGAAATACCTAAACCATGAAATGTTGGTAAAATGTATATAATTTTTTACGGCCAAGAAAATAAACATTGTTGCAATTTAGCATTTATTCCTCTGATAATTTTTTTGTTTCACCTGTGTATTAAATTTCAGCTCTCCAACTATAGTAGTTTGGGCCAGACATTAATATCCTCCTATCATTCTATATCGACTCTTCTTACAGAGGATATACGATATAGAATGATACGATATAGGATATATATAGGAGGATACTAATGTCTGGCCCAAACTACAATAGCTGGAGAGCTGGAATTTAATACATAGGTGAACCGAGAAAAATAATCGGAGGAATAATTGGAAAATTGCGACAATGTTAATTTTCTTGGCCGATAAAAATTATAAACTATTTTACTAACATTTCATGGTTTAGGTATTTCTAAATGCGCTATCAAGCTGAAATTTTTTCTACCTGTAGAATTTGCCAAATAATGAAAACGGGAATATAGAAATTTGAAAATTTTTATTAGTTCGGCCGTAATAAATTCTCAAATGTTTAACAAATTGACTAATGTTTATGTACTTTCTGTAGATCCAGGAAGCTGAAAATTTTAACAGGGTTAGGAAATAATGTCCCGGTGGTAAATAACATTGAAAATTTTAGAAATATTTATTGCTGTGGCTGTTAAAAATTAAAAAAGTTTAAACAATGAAATTCATATAAATGCACTCTTAGAGGTGCTGCATGGATGAAATTTCACATAAATGTGGGGTATTCGTAACAAATGATAAAAACCTATAAATGTATTATAATTATAAATTTTAGGGGTTGTTTTTACCCCAATATTTTCGAAACAGAAAAACACGTAATTCGGAACCGAGATGCGAACTTATGCATTGAAAGTTATTTATCGGCTTTTATTTTAACTTTCAGGTGAGAGAAAATGCTTGCAGAATGCAAGCACACGTTCACTAGTATCCTATATATATTATCCTATATCCTCCTCTGTAAGAAGAGTGGTTATAGAATGATATATAGGATATATATATAGGAGGATACTAATGTCTGGCCCAAACTACAATAGTTGGAGAGCTGAAATTTAATACATAGGTGAATCTAAAAAAATAATTGGATGAATAATTGCGAAATTGCCACTGTGTATATTTTTTTGGCCGGTAAAAATTATAAACTATTTTACTAACATTTCATGGTTTAGTTACTTCTAAATGATCTATAAAGCTGAAATTTTTCTAGAGGTACAATTTGCCAAATAATGAAAATGGGAATATAGAAAGTTGAAAATTGTTATTCGTTCGGCTGTAATAAATTCTCAAATGTTAAACAAATTGACTAACTCTTATGTACACTCTGAAGGTACAGGAAGTTGAAAATTTGAAACAAGGTAGGGAATGATGCTCCGGTAGTAAATAACATTAAAAAATTTTAGAAATATTTATTATTGTGGCTGTTAAAAATTCAAAAAATTTAAACAATTGAATTTACAGAAATGCACTTCTAGAGGTCCTACACCGATGAAATTTTGCAAAAATGTGAGGTATTCGAAAAGAAGGATGAAAACCTATATAATATTTATAATAATACATTTTAGGGGTTGCTTTTACCCCATACTTTTCCAAAAATAAAAACACATAATGTGGCACAGATGTGCAAAATTTCGGGGGTTAACTATTATTTACATTTTTTATTCTTTACATTCATGTGAGAAAAAATGCTTGCAGAATGCAAGCACACATTCACTTGTATCCTATATCCTCTGTAAGAAGAGTCGATATAGAATGATGATAGGATATAGGAGGATACTAATGTCTGGCCCAAACTACAATAGATGGAGAGATGAAATTTTCAAAAATTGTAGGCAGCATGGAGAAACCGCCAGAAAAATTGACATCTCATACCTTAGTGTCATGGGTTCAACTCCAGAAATTCGGAAATTTGGGTTTTTTCCCATAAGAAAAGCATTGCGGCATATTTGAAAATTAATTTCGGGCACTTTCCAATAAGATAGAGAATTGAAACTTGGAAGTTTGTTAGATATCGACGAGATACCATTATTACTTTTACCGCAAGTGTCCTGGGTTCGACTGCAGATGCCCCGGTATATCTCCCTTAAGAATGCATGGAAAACATTAATTCCTGCATATAGACGAAAGTAAGAGGAATAAAGAGCTGATATTTTCAGGGTTTGTAGATGTCATGGTATCTCTATATTAGTTGACAACTCCTGTGTAGGTGTCATCGGTTCGACTCCAGGCAGCCTTAAATTTGAGATTATTTCCCATAAGGAAAGCATTGAAATTGGTACAGGGCACTTTTGCGTTTAAAAGTTGACGGTTTTTATTCTTTACATTAAGGTGAGAGAATATGCTTACAGAATGCAAGCACACATTTACTAGTATCCTATATCCTCCTCTGTATGAAGAGTGCTTACAGAATGATAAGCCTTGTAACTTTTGGATCCACCTATGTACATTACAAAAAATGAACTTTGATGAGCATTTTTCAAGAAAAGTGGAAACATTAAAAGATATATTGTAGTTTTTAACAAGCAAAAACTAAATGATATATAAAGTAAAGAAAATTTACAAAATAGTTAATATACAAGTAAAAGCTAATTTTCATTAACTAGAAAATGATTGAGATAACATGACCATCATTTCCGTTACTAATCACAGACAGAACTACAAACAGAAAATATTAGTTAAAATGTGAAAGAAGCACTTAAACTATAGTTAATTCACTGAAGAATAAAAAATAAAATTTCTACACCTTTGTATATAAATGAATGAAAACATAATATTACAATCTTTTCTATAGTACTTCCTCTACATTTTGAACAATGAATTCAAAGAACTTATAAAATTGAAATTATAGTTTCTTATCATGGCAAATAAGCATATGCAGTGAATTTCTAACTTCTTCTACAAAAGCAATACATATTTGCCTTTTATCTTTGGTAGGATTAACTATTTGTGATTTCAAACATTACTGCTACTGTCACAGCTGGAAAAAAAATTACAGGTTAAGCAATTAGAATAAATGGTTACTGTTGGCAGTCAAAGGAAAGCATTAAGCTTCAGTTACGTAAAAAAAAAGGAATGCTGTCTCATATTGCTTTAGCATGCATGTGAAATATCTACAAAACTGAAAATAATAAAGAAATACTCATTAAGGAAGGAACGAGTAACACCTCTAGATTAAAATATATACAGCCATACCCTTAACTTTTCTTCTAATTCCAGTTCATTCATAGCTCTAGGATCACCCTGACAGCATGTTTGAGAAAAGTAGAGTTTATGTAACAGCTTTCTTACACTCCACGACCCTATTTAAGCCTTTGATGAATAAGAAATAGCAACCATAGATTGTTAATCATAAGAAAGATTGGGTAACCATAAAAGCTCCTACTCACTCAAGCATTCAGTAACATATATCTTCTTAATTTTAAAACAAACTTGCAATGTATACCACAATTTCAGTGCTAACAACTGCAGAACATTTTTAGGAGACATAATATACTTAGATTAATTTAGTGAACAAAAGTATGCAATTATGGGTTCAAAAAAGACAATTAAAAAAATCATAAGCCATTCCCATGTCACGATTAGGCTTTCCAACTATGTATATTAGAATTCTGGAAGATTTTGCTATGAGAATATGTAATGTAAAGTATTATTCTGGAAAACCTTGCCGTGGGTATGGGCATAGACAGAAACAGTGACGGAGGCAAGTTAGGCAACATTTAGTAATCTAATTATATAGATTCTAATTTTGGAAAATGATGGACAAATAAATTTTTCCCAGAGAGACTTTATTCTTAAAGGTAGAGGTCAGTTGACAAGACACTCCATCATCTACATGTGAACACCTATTTGAATGGAAAAATTGAATTACCTTGAATTAACTAAATGAAGGTTTAATAACATTTACTTTTGATATATGTACATTAGATAGTTCTACTGGATAAACAGAACCAAGATAAATATGTATAATCTATAAAGCCCCAATTGGGTGCAATGATAGTGACAGGGTTGTTTTTTTATGCTATTACTGCCCCTATTCATAATATAATCACAAGGTTTATTAGAAATGTGAGGGAAATGAATAACTGGTTGAAAAACTGAGTGTATATTACTGAGAAGTGAACTACATGATCAAATACAGCAAAATTAGAAGTGACAACATGACAAAATAATTTGGCTTCAAAAAGCACTGAATTTTCAATTTTTTTTATTTGGAATGTTTTAAACTTCTGGAATCATGTATATTTTGAATTATTTGGAATTTTTTGAATTTTTGAAAATTTTCAAATTCTTGACATTTTTGGAATAGTATTTAAAAATTTTCAAATTCTGCTGCAGGAAATATTTTACTATCTGCTTCAATTTTCAACCCTCTTGGTTCCCTGAACACCCCAAGTGCCCAAAAGCCATCCCTATATAGCTGAGCACATTCATGCATTTCTGCAATAAAGTAGGTAATAAAAATGCCATTACTGCAACGTATAGAATGATGTATTGTGAAAACATAAATCTTCAATTGTTCCTGTAGACAAAGATTATTTTTGTAGCACCTACATGCCAATTCACAGAGTTGCAAAAAACACAAAATTTGGAAAAACAAAAATTTGTGAAAATATGCAAATTTCTGAAAAACAAGCCCTATGTGTGAGTGATGGGAATGTAGTAGAAGCAGTAGAAACCACCCAGCATCTTAATGAGAGATAACATAAATCAAACACTGTTGTGTGCTACAACACCATAGGTATGTGAGTGTACACTGATGTTGCTTCTTTAGGTCTGTCAACATATTGTATTAACCAATAAGGGCTAACCGTTTTTATCTAAAAATGAGAAAAATATCTCAATACGGGAATCATGAGAAAACTGGGAGATCTAGCCCTATTATGGGAGACTTCCAGTGATTTTGGGAGAGTTGGCAAGCCTAGTCACAATGTATTATGATGCCATACAATATTTCATTAATAATAATTCATAGAAAAGTAAAAGCAGTCTCTCTCATAGCTAAAAGAACAACTGAAAATGATGTATCTAGTTGGAAGGTTCATTTGACTTCATTCATTTATGTCTTCAAAGCCACAAATTCATTCATGAAAGACATTGTGACCTTTACCTTCATAATTCAATCTTAAACTGACATATTTCATATTGATATATAGACATTAATTCTTAAGATATATTCATTATGCATCATTCTCCTCAAAAGAAAATATCAACTAGATTACCTTTTCTCCATATTCTGGGTCTATAGCCATCATTTCTCTCAGAGTTCGAAGAACTTTAACACAAAGCTTTTCTTCTTTTTCTTCCAATAGTTTCTCTGTATGTTTGATTAACCTGAAAAATTCATCAGCTATATAATGCATGCTGAGTACATATTCCAAAGTATCTAACAATTTTTTATTATAGCAGAGAAAAAAGTTAATTTCAGCTATAAAAATTGTATGAGTTAAAATTCACTAAAGCTTATGAAGCTTCCTTATATGGGAATAAGTGTAAATTGCATTAAAAATTAAACAAATTGCAGAGACTATTGCAAAATTTGTACTAATTCCACATAAAGATATACAACCGATTTTGACGAACTATGATGATAATGATAATTTGTTCAGACCAGTTATACATCTTATGTAAGTGGAAATAGTACAAAGTTTACAAGAGAGTGTGCAATTTTTAAATTGTTAGTTCTAATTACATCCATTCCACTTCAATGAGTTACTTCACGCGGCTGTGTTCATGTATCCCACTCAATCCCATAAGGTATTAAGTTCCACCAATGCAGATTCGCCCAACACGGCGTTCTCAAGGAACATAACCCCCACGTTGGAGGTGGGCCGACTGTATATAATTACAAAGACATTGGTATAGCTTTTTCCCTTAGAAAACTCATGACTAAGCAAAACCTTTATTCTCAAAACCCAAAAGCAAGAAAGTCCATTACCAATCCATAAAAGTTAATCAAAAATTTCCTCATATTAGAATTTCATTTAGTGAATGGATGAGAAAAATTATTAAGAAAAATGCCAGAATCTTTGCCTTTAGCAAAGATAAATATTCCCAAGCTTCTCCTTCGCAGAACACGTCCTACAATAGGGAAACACCAATATTCTGAAAAATTCAATAAAAGTAAATACTTGCTTTCAGATTTATAACAGCTTAATGTTAATTCGATTGTGAATCATATATTCTTATTGCACCAAGTCCGGGAATCAAATCCTTTGTTAACCCCACTTCCCGCATAAAATTATAAAATATAGCTCTCTGAATATGTTGACTGCCATGCACATATATAATATGTACAGCTCCTAGTCCAGGTCGTGCACATACAGTCACATCATCTACTTTGATTCTGTGCCATGTGTATGACAGAGTAGTATCAAGGACATAACTAAAGTGGGGGCAGAGGGGGCCCTGGCCCCCTCCTAAAAGTCCTTGGCCCCCCTTACCATTTGCTGAATGCCATTGATCAATTGTGCATCATGTGTAAATAGCACAAATAAAGCAAATATTTCAACAATGGCTGACAACAATTGTTTGGTCAATCATTATAAACACTTCCCAGATGCAGTTTCCTGAATAATTATCAGTATATATTTACGTTGCTGTGTATAAAGATTGATAATTTCGTTGCTTAAACAAAAATGCAAAGTGAATACCGCTATCCTTTGGTCTACCGAAGGCTTAATTGCTGCAAATTGAGCGCTGGCACAAAAATAATGATCAATGCTTTTATATGTATTAACTTTCAAATTTTGATGTGATTTACAATAATATTTTATGTATATCACCTATCTGCTTGGATCTAAACAGTAGTATTTTCTATGAAACAAAAAATATATAACAAGACTTCTTAAATAATAATATACCACTCAAACAAATGAAATAGTCAATTATTATTATGTGGACTTTTTTCCAAGTCTTTACAGAAGCAAAATCAGTAATAATATTATTGATTTAAATTTTTTGCAGCAGATTTCTCCAAGTTCATTCTCCAATACTACAAAGTTGCTCCACTCACCTCCTCCTTGCTATACTCCTGACTGACCATAAAGGCTCAATTTTACTCTTTATTAAGTTGTTTGTCTGTCTGTATAGACATGATTGGGATGGTGCTGCTAAACTTAGGCATCCTGGGTTAGCTGGTACCTCAGACTGGTCCTGATTACGTAGTACCATAAAACTAATATTTCATGTTCAGCATTTTGCTTTACATTCTCAGAATTACATATGTTTAGTATAAAGAATAAAAATACATGAACCAAAGACATAATGAGAAAACACTTTAATCATTTATTGGAGATGCTTACCGCCTAATAAATCCACCATTTTCACAACGCTTTTTTGCTTCTGTTCCAGGAGGAAAAAGTAACTCAGGACGATATAGAATGTCAACCAGAAGTGACAGCTCAGACTGCACCAAGGGTTTCAGTTGGTCTTCTAGAAGAGATACTATATCCTGCAGTCCTTCAATTATGCTCCTGTCCAGACGCATCAACTAAATAATCCAGTCACAAAAATAAAAAGTTAAAACACCAAAATATAAGCCAATATGAAACATATTTTAAAAGACAGTTTCAATTAAAGAGACAGCACAGTGAGCCATTGGTGTTAACAAAATTATTCCAACAATATCTTATTCATGCCATTTCTTTTTAATTTAAATATAATTCTGCCAAGAAGTATAAATTAAATAATAGTCAAACCTCTTTAATATGGCATTCTGTAATCTGGCAACTCCCCGAATCCAGCATAGTTCTCGAGTTCGACATTATTCCTGTGAACCGCATTTGGACATAACTTTAGATCATATTTGTGAAGTAGGTACAAATACCGTAAATACCTGCATATAATGTGTACCCGCGTATACCACGCAGGTAGGTTTTTGGCCTCGTATTCTGCGTTTTCTATATACCTGTGTATAGCGTGCACATTTTCCTAGAATTTTCGTCCCAGTCACAAATTTATCATTTAACTGGGAATATATGTGTTAAATTGTCAGTATCATTGTGATATGATAAGACAATGAATTAAAATCTGACGTAAGAGACGGCTAGGAAAATCGCAGGGCCTGGTGCAAAGTGTGTTAAAAATTTTTAATAGTAAATTATAATAACTAAAGCAATCTCTCTCATTATGAGACAATGATATTTTTTCAAAAATGCATGTACTTTATAAGTGCGACAAATATTTCTTAGAGAGCGTGGAGCCTCTTTAAGTGCGGGGCTCAGTGCGGATGCACCTTTTGCACCTCAATCAAGTGATATATTTCATTCATGTAGATTAAAGTTAATATAATATATAATCAAATTCGATTTAACTTAACATGCTTATTATGGCCAATATGCACATTAAATCAACCTTTCTTCTCTTTATCTGCACAAGTATTAATTTTTTTAAATACCACGATAAATATGTACTCTCGTATAACACACACCTCACTTTTCAGCCCTAAAATATCGGGAAAAAGTGCGTGTTATATGTGGGTATTTATGGTACTTGAAAAGGAGCAATTGGGAATAATAAAAAAAAATGACTTGTAATGCATAAGAAATGTAGTTCAAACAAGTTAGTTAAGTGTTCAGCATATCACAAATGGGTGTGTTTCGTGCAATGGAGTATTTGAAAGAAATGATATACGTGTACGTAAGGGAAATAGTGTTTTAAAGTTCTTTTCTTCATCATAAATATTCCATTTTCTTCCAATTTTAAAATATTGCATGTACATGTAAGGAAATTAAACACATTTTTGTGAGATTTTTTATGTTAGCAACAATGATGAAGTAACCATGCAAGAAATTTTCAAAGTTCAACTCTAATTAAAACATTCTTGTTTGATTTTATTGATAACGGCTACTCCTACGATAAAAATGTACAGGAAAAGAAATACTCTACTAGTTCTACAAGTTTTATTTGAAAACTATTTTGATATGACCAATACTTTACGAGATATGATGGAAAGTTCATTTTTTGGCACCAGTAAAGTGGTACCCTTGATTGGCTTACATGATTCATTTATGTGATTTTCTTATTGTCTTTGACTGTAAGTCCTTAATATCAAATTTCATGGATATCCATTTGGTTGACATTGAGAATGAACATGTGGATGGACAAACAGACCGAAGATAATAGGCGCTCATGCTGGAAGCGAAACACGCCTAAAAACCAAATTAAAATTAAAAAGGAAAGTTGCTTGTAAGTGCAAATAAATGTCCACCATTGCAGCATTTTGTATATTTTTTTAGAAATCAGTTCGAATAGTATAAAATCATAATTTTTCAATCAATAAATAAGCTTATTATAAAGACTAATAAAGGAAGTTAAGTAAAGAAGAAAACATTGCCCATTGGTAGCCTCAAAAAGAACCATCCCAAGCTACCCCAAACCACTAAACTGCTCAATTAATCAATCAGTCTTAGGTCATGTTTATGGTTGCGAATTTCCAATCGACTTTCCACAGTTACTTTTGAATATTATCTGGAAAAAATAAAAATTTGCCAATATTCGTACTAAAATTTTCTTTTCTAACTGACACTTAATTTCTGCTACCTTTACTTTAATGAGCAGATTTTAAAGTGATGTCTTTCAATTTTTAGTTTGATAAGTGCATAAATAAACTGATATTATGCTGAAAATGTCAGAATTGTCATTTGGAAACCAATATACCGTATTCACCTGAATCTAAGACGACCTTTTTTTCTAAATTGTCAGCTGTAAATATCTAGAGTCGTCTTACATTCGAATACGAAGTATATTTATGCATTTAATCGATGTTTTTTACAACAAATGATATGTAAGAGTAAACAATTCACAACAGCAAATTCAAGTATGTAGATAAACAAGTGAAATAAACAAATAGTAATAACAATAACTAAAACAACGGGAATAATAATTATTTAGACTAATAATCATCGTTGACGATCATAACACAGACGACGTACTTTTATCTTGCACGTAATGGCAACCCCAAGGTAAAAACAAATGAGAGCGGAAATCATTGGGATTCCCCTTTCACACGACTCACTAAATGTGACAGTAATTTTGAGTTGTGCATTCTTGTTTTAAATGCACAACCCTTAAGTTAAAATGACAGATCATGTTGAAGTACGTGGAACGAGTGCAAAGGGAAAGTTAACAAAAGGAATTAGACGGAGCTATGATGCAAATTTTAAGCTGATCGTGATAAATTACGCTGAAAAATCTAATAACTGTGACGCGAGTAGAAAGTTCGGTGTATCTGAGGCAAATGTGCATCGATGGAAACTCTCAAAACAGGAACTAGAAAAAGCCAAAGCCACAAGGAAGTCGTTCAGTGGTCCAAAATTAGGCCGATTTCATGGCATAGAAGAAGAAGTAGTCAAGTTTGTGTGCAACCATGAGGCAGAACGGTATGCCTGTTTTGACTGAAAGTATTATACTTAAAGCTCATGAAATTGCTAGAGGACTTAATATATCATTGCAAGAATTCAAGGCCAGCAGAAGTTGGTACGTAAGAATGATGCAACGAAATAATTTTTCTTTACGGCGACGAACTTCGCTGCGTCAGAAATTGCCAGAAGACTACGTTGAAAAACTTCTCGCTTACCAGAAATACGTAATTGGACTTAGAAAAACCAATAATTACCTTTTGAGCCAAATAGGAAATGCCAATGAAACTCCGGTTTTCTTCGACATGCCATCTAATTATACTGTGAATGAAAAAGGTGCGAAGTCCATACTAATTAAAAATACAGGCAACGAAAAAGTGCGAGTCACGGTAATGTTGGCAGTTTTAGCAGATGGGACTAAATTACCACCATATGTGATTCTAAAGCAGAAAACAATGCCTAAGGAACATTTGCCAAGTGGAATAATAGTTAGATGTCAAGAAAAGGGGTGGATGACTAAAGAACTAATGAGAGATTGGATACGTGTGGTGTGGAATAGACAGCCAGGAGCTTTACTAAACAAAGAGCAACGCTTTCACTGGATGCATTCAAATGACACAACTCCTGAAATTAAAAACATAATGAGTGTGATGAATACTGATCTTATTGTAATACCTGGAGGAATGACATCGCAACTTCAAATTTTAGATGTTGCTGTCAATAAGTGTTTTAAAAATAATTTAAAGGTTTTGTATTCTGAGTGGTTACAAAGTGGAACTCACACTTTAACACCAAAAGGAAATCTTAAGAAACCTGAAGTTGCAATGCTCTACCAATGGATCAAGGCATTGTGGCAACAAATAAAGGCAAAAGTAATAGTGAAAGGATTTAAGAAATGCTGCTTAAATGCCATGGATGGGAGTGAGGATGATGTTTTGTGGGAGACGGATGATGAAGTTGAGAGTGATAAAGATAGTGAGCGTGAGGAAAATAGTGAAGGTTGCATAGACAGTGATGATGACTAACACAATAAAATGATTTTATGCAGCACTTGGATTGAAATGTTTTTTGTTGTCCTGAAATGAGTAATTTCTGTCAATGTATTTACTTTATTTTTAATGTTATCTTAAAATGAATGCTACCATTTAATTTGTTTGAAAACCTGAATGGTTCTATTTGTGATGTGAACTTATGATTTTAAAATGTTAAAAGACATTCAAGAAAAGTATACGAGAAAATAAATATTTGACAAGATTTATAATTTTTGTAGTAATGAAGGTCAATTGAAGCTTTTTTCTGTTTTGGAATCATCCAAATGGGGGGGTCTTGGATTCAGGTGAATACGGTATGTACTTGTGCATAAGTTTTATAAGTGCATAAATAAACTGATATTATGCTGAAAATGTCAGAATTGTCATTTGGAAACCAATATACTTGGCAAACGCTGATTTCCATAGTCATCTTCGGCAATATCCATTTCGTTACAGCCTCAAATTTTGAAAGAATACGATATTTACAAACAACTTTAGATTCAGAATTAAGATAGCATTTAAGGTACAGACTACCATAAAACAAAGCGCATGCATAGCTTAAATATTTTTTGTTTATTATTTTATTATTATAGGTAAATGTTCAAATAACATTACGTGCAGTTCACTTGTTTATTTTCATATCTACAAAACTTAATATTGTGAAGAGACCAAGTCGGATCATCTTAAGGGTTATGAAACTCCTGTAATCCAGCAAATTCCCTAATCCGGCTCCGGTCATACTCTGAGCTTGCTGGATTAGAGGGGTTTGACTGTATAAGCTTTTATCAAAGCATCTAACATATGAAAAATACTTTTATGGAATATGAAACTAATGAATTAATGTTTATCCTCACTTGAGATTGTGAGCGCTCCATCTTTGGAGACTTGGCCGCTTGTAGCCATTTGCTAGTTTGCCTGGATAACATAGCAGCCTTGTTAAACATTGATGTTACTTGACTTTCAAGGTCTGATGGGATAGCGATTCCTCTTGTTTTTGCTGAAATTAATTTCAAAGTTTATTTCTAAACAAAACATTTGGTTAAATCACATCACATTAAACAATACAAAATTTAGACAAAATATTTTTATATTACTATCTTTTAAAGAGGATTAAATAGAGAAAATAATTCATAATAATAGGCATACAGGCAGTTCCCGACTTACAACTCTAATGTGCTCCTGAAAATCATATCGTAAGTTGAATATCAATTTCCCATAGACTTATATGTTATAAATTTAGATACGTTCCAGAACCTTGGAAAAAATATGTACCAAGCCATATTTAGGCTATAAATTAATATTTTAAGAACCAATGAGTGTTATATATTGTATAATAAACATTTTTAAGACTTAAAACAATCAATAAATTAATATCTACAATGTGGATGAGTCGTATCGTCAAACTGAATATTGGCCAAAAATACACACAAGACTCCTAGCACATCGGATATTGAATATCATATGTCTGGGGTATGATATATATACACACACACACACACACACAATTGTCGTAAATCCACGTTTAAAGTAAGTTGGCACATCCTAAGCCGGGAACCGCCTGTACTTGACATAATTAACCCTCACGTTACATGTGGAGACTATGAGAAAGGTGTAATGAATTAATAACTGCATATTTATTGCTACCAGGATAGACTATGTACAATCTTTTGGTAAAGACTACCATTGAATAAAAAGCCAGTAATTGCCTCATGAATAAAATCTATCAGCAGGTGGCCTCAATACTGTATTTGACCGAATATAGCCCCCTCCGAATATAGCCCCCCTACCCATCTTTTCTCGCACAAATCTAGAAAATATTTTAATACCCTGAAAGTACATGATCATTTTTAGGACTTTAATGTCATGAAACATGCTGTATAATTTGAAGAAATATCAAACTTGCACTCATTTAATAAAAAAAGTACCAATTAGCGAGTGATAAAACGCCATGCTAATTGGAATTTTAAGGTTTTCAGATTTGTACCTAAGAATTCAGAGGGTATACTAACGAAAGAGAGATTTGACAAGGAAATGAAAAAAAATACATTTTTAGGGAGTAAAAATAAACCTTAAAAAGTCGAAATAACATACTAATTAATGCAGCAATATAAATTCGCACTTTGCTCATATTTCGATGCGCAATGCTAATCTATCTTTCTTTTGTGTAATTAACAATTTGAGCTTAGCCAGGCAATTAGTCCATTCTCGGGTAAGGTTAACTTTATTGGTACTACTGTATTTGCTCGTGTAAGCTACGCACCTTTTTTCCCAAAACGCCGGTGAAAAAAAGGGGGTGCGTGTCTTACACGAATTCTTTTATTTGCCACTCATCTTTTTTCCCAAAATGTTGTGTCGGTAAACAAATATACGTTAAGCTAGCACCCATGCCGCATCTATTATTCTATTTCTAAATTTCCGTGTATTTAGTCATTTTCATTCATTGTATAAAAATTTTAAATGAGTTTTAAGTTTAAACGGGTGCTCCCCAAACTCGACGGCTTTCTATTGCAATCGTCACGGAGGCCGCGACCAGTTTGGGTTGGTGGGGGTTTTGTTCTCACGGCAGACGACGCCTACCATGTTCAGATACAGCATGATTCCTTTATTCTATGATACGTCTATGAAAGTCACAGCCACCGTGGTGCATGGTGGAAGTCTTTACTCCATCATAATTTTAGTTCACCAAAATATGACGACCGCTACGGTAGGGATCAGTGACCATATGGCTGGAAAATTACGTACAGCAGAATGATCGCTACTGGAGCGATTTCTGCCGAACATGACCAATATGACGACAAAAACAGTTAAGTGTTTAACAAACGAGGACTACCGAGGAGATTTCTGCTAGTACCGATATAAAGAGATCACCCAATAAATTCGTCACGTAGGAGTGTGAAGATGCTTAACTTGAGCGTAGCATTTTTGAGAAATAGGAATTGGTGATTTAAAAAACCCTTTTTCTGCTCAAATAAATTTTTTTCCCTAGAGCTGGCCCAAAAACTGGGGTGCGTGGGATACACGGGGGTGCGGCTTACACGAGCAAATACGGTAAAACTTGCAATTTGACGATAATGAGAGCGATTGGGTAATTGAAAAATCCTTCCTATATGGTGACGTCAATCAGCCTTGCAAATAAATATTCGCAACCCGAGTAGTTTAGTCTTACAATGGATAGAAACACTTACTGACTCGAATGAAATTCATCGTTATTGAAGCTTTGCACACTTGTTTCTACCACCTAATTTTTAGTGCCCGAAAATAGCCTCCCCCCTCAACTTTTGCACTTCACTTTTGGCCAAAAACAGGGGGGCTATATTTGGTCAAATACGGTATATTTAAATTTGTTAAAAATATATAGTTGATAAAGTATTTCATTACTATCATACTTTTCTTTACATAGACAATTTATAGGATATAAAGGGAAGCATATATGATATATATATATACACACACACATACACACACAGGGTGCCCCAAAATGAATATACCAAAAAGAAAATTGAATAAGTTGACTTGTAATTGAGATATTGAAATAAATTTCACATGAAAAGAAGCATTAGCCATATAAGTTTTAGTTTATTGTGAATATTGATTGTTACTTTCATTCTGTTTCAGGAGAAACCCCATTTTCTGATATAATGACAAGTCCTCAAGAGAAAGCAAAAATCGTGTGATTTGTACATGAATATGGTTCAATAATTCAAGCTCAGAGTCGTTTTAAGCATGAAATGAACAAACCACTGCCAGAGAGACACTTCATACGAATGTGGGTGGATCGGTTTGAGGCTACAGGTTCTTGTCAAGAATTAATTGAAAGGAAAGAATCGGACAAACATTTTTTACCAAACCTCATTTTTAGTGATGAGGCTACATTTCACATATCAGGCAAAACTAATCGTCACAATTGTAGGATATGGGAGAGAAGAAAATCCACATGAACTGTATAAACTCCAAAGGATTTGTCTAAAGTTAACATCTGGTGTGCCATGTCAAGTTCCCACATCTCTGGATCCTATTTCTTTGATGAATGCACTGCGACCAGCATCTCGTACCTCAACATGCTATGAGTTCTTTATTCTGCAATTCCAGGAAAATCCAGATATGTTATAAAGAGCTATCTCTCAACAGGATGGAGAACCCCTTCACTTTGCTCGCATTGTTAAAGTATTTTTAAAGAAACTTTCCCAGATCGTTGGATACGTCGAGGAGGACCTATGAAGTGGCCGACCCGTTCACCTGACTTAACACATTTGGATTTTTATCTATGGAGTTTTCTAAAAAGTAAAGTATACACTAGCAATCCAAGTGACATTGAAGAACTTAAGCATCGTATTGTTGATGCAGTGTAATCCATCCCTAAAGCTGTGTTGGAAAATGTTTTTCGTGAATTTAAATGCCGAATTAGATTGATCATAGTGAACTATGGACGACATGTAAAAGTTTATCAATAATTCGAGAATATCTAAACAATACCAAGAAAAATTGAAGAAACTGAAACTTATATGGCTAATGCATCTTTTCGTGTCAACTTTTTTTTCAGTATCTCAATTACCAGTAGAGTTATTCAATTTTCTTCTTGGTATATTCATTTTGGGACACCCTGTAAATAATATATTATGTATACCACTGACATACCAACATCAGATAAAGTGCGGATGCAGTTCTCCACATTAAACCTGTGAGAGGCAGTAAGCCAAGTGCACTGGGACACACGGAATGCAGCTTGAAGCAACTGAACAAAAATTGGCTGACGAGTCTGTAAGATAATGAAGGAGATGAATCAATAGTAGAAAATAAAAAAGAAATAATTCTACCTCAAAAAGAGTATATATTTTGTGCTATAAGTCAACGAAACTTTTTAATCTTAATCTTAAACACACTAAAATTTGCCAAGAAATTAATCACATCATTTCAATTAAGATAACAATAAGAGATAAAGACAACTCCAATAACTATAAATCAGTTGGGTAAACCAATAAGGCAAGCATGACCCTTACCCTAAAACTTTCATTACAGGAAGTCTTTTCTCAGTAGCTAAACTATCAGCATGAATTTTTTCCATGAATGACCTGGGAACCTACTCTGAAATCATTTATCTTTTTCTACCAAATAAAAAAAAACAACAGAAAGAATAAATCTGAACTTCTTAATGACAAGGCTTCACTCTTTTCTGAATTTCCTGCACTTTTCATTCTAAGGACCGTTGTGTCATTAACTTACACGCTTACATTGCCTTTCCATACAGTCCAAAGGTATACCTAATGCGCAAAATTATGTCCTTAGTTTATTTTACCCAATCTCTACTGTAAAGCAAATAAGACAATCCCAAAATGTCCTGGGTCTTTTAACAATGACACCAGCAGTGCACACAGTTAACTTAAAAGATAATCTTTGTGCATCTTCTACACAAAAGGATTTGCTTTCCTGCTCTAAGTTCTGATAAGAAAATATTTCCAAAACAAACTCCAGAATGGAGAGATGTACATACCTATTATATTTTCATAAACATGCCAGAAATTAAATTTATATTCTTGGAAATAGTCCACTAGTTTTACTTAAGTTCCTCTCACTTGTCATCCTTCTCCAAATTAATGTCTCATGATGGCTTTTGCCCTCCAAAAAACTCAATCAACTCTATTCTAAAGTGGTGATTTTATTCTACTTTACATTAAAATAAATTCATTACCAATTAGATTGCTAATATTTTATCTTAGTAAAATATTTTCCATAGATGTTATTTCTTCATCATCTGTTCTTGGGTGGTCTAAGTAAATGGGCTTGCTAACTTTTGCACTGGCCTGCATTCAGTAATTTTCCACTGATAACTGATTTTAAAATATTTAATAGGCAAAATGTATACATGGTTTTCCCAACTATTTTGTTGTTATTAGAGTTATCTTTATCAAGAATTTGAATTCAGCCATTATGTGAGCTCAATATATCTTTTTCTTTCAAAATTAGGATGACAAGTAACATTAATGAATTCTAACACACAAGTTTATACTTCGCTATTCACTAATCAAAATGACTACAAGAAACTGTACTTTAAAAAACTACTTCAGATTATGGCACATGCTTTGGAATATTCTCTGTAGCTTATGTATACAGTACAGCCTCACTTAATGGTAAGTAAATGGTAAGTAAATGATGACTAATTCATTAATCCTCGAAGTCTTCTCCATACAACTTCAATTATTAATCATTTTTGATCAGACTGAAAGACAAAATAAATATTTAAATTCAACAATTAACAAATATAAAAGAATGAGTATAAATGAAAACAGGAAATGCAGAAGTTAGCTTCAACCAATATGATTTAGATGGTAACATTTGATGACAGGCATGTGAATTATTTCTCAAATGAGATGTTGAATTTCATCCTATAGTTTTAAGTAATGGTAGAAATAACTTGCTGCACACATAGAGTAATACAGAAGTAAATTCCAAGCATCAAACGAAAAAGCAACTTGACTGGGCAACATTCAACAAAACATGCAGACACAATTAATCAGTCTACCAAATAATGTTACACAACTTCAAATGGAAAAAAGCTTAGCAATAAAGCAAAAGCAATAAAAAAAGCAAGAGTTACTAATGTATACAGGTGATTTAATTACAATTATTTTTACAATTAATACAACAGAGCTACATCTTTAAATAAGTTCATATTATATGAATCAGTGTACTCACTTTCCGAAGATACTGTAAAGAGTTACAACTTCGCTGACTCCAAAACATCCTGGCTTCAAGTAGATGTTTCTATGGATATACCCAATGCCATGACAACCAGTTCATGCAATGCAGAAATGCTTTCTATATTAATGATTATGTACATGCAGATAACAATAAAAACGATACAAACAGAAAACCACATTTTTTTTACTACAATGAATAAAAAGCATGCAGTATAAAAGCTGAAATGGAGTATTCTTGATACCATTTACTATAAATAATAAAATAATCCAATAAAGCCAGGTTATATTATAACATCTCGCCAACAACTTGTTTATGTAGCATAAAATACATACAGGTGTATGCCTGTGTGTGTATAAATGTAATGTCTGTTGATACCTATGGTTTACCAAAAAGCAAGGTTTATAGACACTTTTACACACAAAGTCCCCTTAAGTTATTCTTTTTTAGACATACAAGAAATGTTAGAATTATATTTTGACAAGTAAAGATGTGTCAAGCGGAAATTTAGTTTTACATAAATTTAATACAATTAAACTTAGTTTTAAAATACTGATAAAACAACCCACATTACATTACATTAAAAACATCAACATTTGTTAAAAAATATGAAAATGAATATGAATATAGTCTCCATATGAAATCTACTTCAAAGCCTGTGAAGTAAACAGACCTAAAATATACTTCAAAGTCATTGACTTCCCAAAATACAAGTAGAACTGTCAAAGTAAATGGAGATTATGGCATGCTTTACACAAAAACAAAGGTTATCACGTAATGGAACCATAACGTTTTACAATAACTCGATAAACAAGTTGACAAGTAAATTCTGAATTGAAAATAGATTGATATAACTAAAATAAAAAAGATCCAATACAAAAAAGTGCTCAAATGAATAAAAAAGAAACATCCCCTCAGATCCTTTAGCATAACCTACCCCTATTATCCCTAATACCGTATTTACTCGTGTAACCCACACCCTCGTATATCACGCGCATCCCTATTTTTGCGCCAATACAAAGGGAAAAAAATAAATCAGTGCCGGATTAAAAAAAGTCGAACTTTTCACCGATTCCTTCTCTCTGAACAAGGCCCACCCAAGTTAAGTGTATAGATACACGTATGCAGGGACAAATTCACGAGGCAGCACCGGCCTATCGGGACTTAGCCCGGTTTCCCAGTGGCCAAATCAGCTCCTGCACCTATACTTTGTAGAATTTGGCGAACTCCAGTTAATAAACTTAAAACTCATTTAAAAGGTACAATTTAACTTTATAAAAACATATCTTTCTCTAGTCCCTGATACACGATTCCGATACATGGTATTTTCATCCTGCTGCACAATTTCCTATTACCTCTGCCTCCCTTATAATTTGCAATTTTACAGTAACAGTAAATGATCGCAATCTCTTCCCAAGATTCAATGTAAGGGTAATGATTAATTCACTTAAAAAGGCAGACTTTAAATCTGTCTGAGCTTTATCCCCCAAGGATATGATACTTGCCGCTGTGGAAAAATCCCGTGCATTTCCATTGTAATTTAATGTGTGTTTAAAAGAAGCTGGTATTAACAATGTTGTGGCAGAATATGTGATATTGTAACCGTTGTTCCCATTACGTAAAAAGACGTGTTTAATTTATATCACCGCTACAATATTGTGACTATTATGCTCTTGCTGACCCAATCTTTGTGCCTATCGTTATAGACAACAATGTCTCAATACAAAGAAATTTAGAAATCGAATAATAGATGCAGCATGGGTGCTGGCTTAAGATATATTTGTTTACCGACACAACATTTTGGGAAAAAGGTGCACGAGGTACACAAATAAATGAATCCTCGTATAAGATGCGCACCCCCTATTTTTCACAGGCATTTTGGGAAAAAAGGTGTGCGGGTTACGAGTAAATATGGTATTATGTTATTAATTAATCAAAAATTGATATGAAAAAATCTATTTTAAATTTATCTGATAAAAATACAAAAAACCTCATGCAAAACACGTTCTGGGAGCACATTTACAGTATTGCACAGATTTTATTTGTACACCAATTTCATTGCAACATAGTCCATTTTTGGCCAACGCAGCAGGGCCCAAAAAATCCAAAAACTTAACGACATTTAACTTTACACCCTGCCTTTGGTGCCTCAAATGTCTGCTTAGTTTCAAGAAATGCCACAAAAATAATAAAGCAGCATAGCCAGTAAGAGGTACTGGATGACTGGGATATTGCCTGGGAAACCATTAGCCAAAGGGTGCCAAATGGCAAAAAATAAAGAAATATATTAAGTATGTCAATTTTACTTTAATACTTTAAAACATCTCTGCTAGTGATAATGGATATTGTCTAACTTACTTCAGCCATTATAAAACAATAAAATCCTACAATAACCAGAGCCGAAAAGAGAGTGAAGCTGCCAACTTGGAAGTGACAGGCAGAGGGGCGCAAATCAATAGCAATTAATTGATCGTAAGGAATTGTTTTAGATGTTAAATTGCTTTGAAACAAAGATTTAAAATTATTTTTATAATTCTAAATGTTATTTCATTTCCCACCTTTTGCATAAAAAAGCAAATAACTTCCCAAACTCTGAGAATGTAATCCTATTTTTCTCACAAGTTATACAATTCACAGTGTGGTTTATACAAATGAGGTGGTTTCGGGAATGTAACTACCACATTCTATGATATGTATTGTTTTTACATTCTTCCTTCACTTCATCTCTCAAAAATATGAGCCACCCACAGTTGTGGCCAAAGGTATTTTGGCACATCAAGTACCAAACTGCTTTAGTGCCCCATTCCAAGTTTTTTCAAGATATTTTAAAAAGAATTTGTTAATTTATCCATCACTCCATGAAATAACTGCTAATGAAAAGTAAAAGAAATTTTATCCAGATCCCTGCCTTTTCCACTATATAAATTTGTATCCAACATTTGTTCATTTGCAAGTAATGTATAGATAGATGATCAGGTTAGCTCTCCCAATACTGGTACACCTTTTCAAAGACCACAACGCCCAAACACTTAATAATATGGGAAAAATTTTATGTTAACATTTTTGCTAATATGACGTTAAGAAAAAGTCAGATATTAAATGAAGAAGTTGAAAATCCATAACCAGTCCATATGAAATGCCATATTCACAGACAATTTCACACAAGTTATGTAAATGTTAATGAGGAAACAATTAATCACAAAATATGCCAGCACTTAATGAAAACACAAAGCATTTTTCAACCTTATACAAATTTTTTTTGCCAGCTAGCAATTTGAGCATTACTACTACCAGAAATAAAGTCTACCACATTTGCTTCAAAAAGTAATATTAAACAAAGGCTTCAAAGATTAGAAAACAGAAAGAGAGAGAAATACAGCTGACTGGGATGCTTTAGTTACAATACCTGCACAGTAGTACTTTGGTCAGAAAATGGGCTGTTGAAGAAAGTGTTAATGATGTTCATAACACAGTTTGTCACATAATTTTCCAAGGCTAAATCTGCATGTTTACGATCATGGGTAGCATTGGCAACAACTCCCATGTCTACCAGAAAACTTTTTTCAAAGAGGCTCCACATATGATTTGATGTGTAAATTTCTTTCATTTCTACTTCAGTGTCAATGTAACAATGGTTGAGGAAGTTGATGTATGCCTCCTTGACCTATAAGAAAATTTTTCTGTTTATTTTAAAATAAATTTTATGTATATGTCCAATATTATATAACTTTAAAACAATTAATTAAGCATCAAATTGTAATATATATATATACTTAAGAAAACTATTTCTATCCAGAACTTACTTCAGGAATGCAGTCTTGATGAGATACCATTGCCACAATATCATCCAAAGGAAGTAAACTGTGACATTTGATTTCTGTGTAAACATTCTTTCCCATGGTACAACAAGCAAGGAGCTTTACTAACTCCACATGGTACCTTAAAAATAAAAAGAAATGCAAAATGAATATCACAGGTCAAAAACTAGTGATTATACCGATTCTGTTCTCATTTATTGCAGTCATATAAAAAAAGCAGCATACCTCAATGCACTGCTTTCATCCATGCGATGCCGCTCTGATCTCATCATTTCAACAAAATGGTTGAAGGATGCTTTATCATTGTAGAATACAAGCACATCTTCCCCAGCATTCACCAACTGATAGCATACAAATATTAATTTTTACATTAACAAGAAATTACTAAACTGATAATGATAGAAAATCTCCACATCAAGCTCAATAATTAATTAAAAAAACTGATTTAATCCCGAGTTTCAAAAACTGTGACACCAATTTCAACTAATGAACACTAATGTTACAAAATCACACCTAACTATTTTAATTAACATTTCTCTTCAACTTTAAAAAAAACAACTCCTACCTCTTGCATAACCATATCCTGACACTTTCTGATAAACTGATTTTCTGCCTTGACTATGGTCTGAAGAAATTTTAAATATTGCACATGCCTGCCATGAGTCTCAATGCAATGAACAAAGTGTTGGATAACTTTTTCATTCACTTCATTACATAATGTGGAATTGTCTTGAAAAATACTGCAAACGGTTTGAGCTTCTCTGATCTAAAGGGGAAAACATAATTTAAAAAATTAACATGATACACCTAAGCCAACTTATTTCTTACAAGATAAAATGTCATAGCACTTACTCCTGGATTAAGGAATAGATCTAGTTGTTTGTGAAGAAGGGCTTGGTTCTGTTGGTTACCAAGGCAAAAGTTCTGAAGAAATTCATGAGCTAAGCGCATCAATTCATTCATGCGAACATCCTCCTTCTTATCATATGGTATTTGTAATAAATCCAGCACAACAGTATGTACGCCAACATTTCTTAGAAGCCTTTGTTCATGCTTGCGAGGTTTAATCGTTCCTCCAGCTCCCGGTTGAGTGCACAGCTTATTCATTCTAATTAAAATCTGTGGATATAAAAGAAAATCGATACATTCTCACGTAATGTATTCAAAACTCCAGAATGTGATACATAAAAACAAAAACTAATGAGTAGGTTTTAATGATAACAAGATATGACATTAAGCTCAAAAATTGTGTAAAATCTTAAATATGCTAGATTACCAGTTGAATCTTTTTGTATTCTTCAGCCTGTTCTGGATGCAATGGTGGTCCGATGTCCAAATCAATAGCAGATCCCTGCTTATCAGTTGATCCCAAAGTTGGTGGGCTTTTCTTTGGAGGATCATTCCTTTCACGGGCATCATCATCGCCATCGTCTTTGTTTTTCTTTTTCTTTCCGTGCTCTTCTACGCACTTTGACTTGTACACCCAAAGCTCAGATTTTTCCACTGACTGTCTCAGGACATCCAGATCTGCTTTGATTTGTTTGTAGGACTCGACATCGCTGTCAGACACAAGAAGTTGCACCTATAACAAGCACAAGTTAATACTATTCTTCTTATACTGCACTGTTAAATTTGGAGTTAGTGAGATCTAGGAAATTTTATTCTGCATCTTCTATTTCTATTTTAAATGTTATCAAAGGGTGCAGCATGTTTAAATGTGCTAAAAAACAATTTAATTGCCTAACTGACCCATTCCAGATGCAGAAAATGTTGTCCACATATCTCCTCCAAAATCCAAAACTTTTCAATAAGTGCCAATTAGAATTAAATGAATTAATCAACTGCATGGTTCAATTATAATATGTTTATGTCACCAATAGGCCATTACCTGTTTGAAAGCTTGAAGCACTTCTTGCCTTTGACTGAAATGGCGAAAGAGCAAGTGCAAAGCTCCAGATACCAAGGGAGGATAGTCATGCATGGTCAGATGTAGTAGTACACGTAGAAATGTACGGCCACCCTGACCATCTAAGTCCAACGCAGCACACTCTTCACTGTGAAAAAATTTGCATCCAAGTGATTTACAAGTTAGAAAATGAATTATGAAAGGATTTTTTGAAGTTGTGGTTTACATATAAGTAACTTCACTTACCTGCTTCCAAATATTCCCTCAGCCTGAGTACCAATACTCTCAAGATCGATTCCTTTCTGCCCAATGGTTTGGGCATCTCCCGACGCTTTCTCCGTTTCATCAAATTCACGCTTGAAAATGGACAGCAGGCAGCTGATTCGGTAGTCTAATCTCACATCCAAGATGAACTAAACCACAGAATATTAAGAATTAAATAAATTAAGTGATATTAAAAATTTTTTGTTCCACAAATGAAAATAGTTTTACAGACTTGTACAGAGAAAATTATCAACCACTAATTTTCAAAACAAATAGCATTCTTTAAGATCTTATTGCATAGGAAAAGTAATAAAAATTTCATGATGCTACATTTACATATAGGAGTATTAATTATATCTATTTATAAGTAAAATAAACACTCAATCTTCATGAGTTCAACCATCACAGTTTCACTTATTCACAGTTTGCTACCACAGCAGCACTATCAGCTCCCTCTCTGAGACTGATGTGATCACATTCCCTCCATTCCACAAAACATGATTTCTTTCCTATTTATTGTTTACTAATGCTATTAATCATGGTGTCTAAGAAGAAAACAGTGACTGAATATAAAAGAAATGTGATGAATTTAAACAAGAAGGTGGAGTTATTGAATAGGCTTGCTTGTGATGAGAGTGCAGCATCAGTGGGCAGATGGTATAGAGTTAAGGAGTTGAATGTGTCCTACATTAGAAAAAAAGAACAAAGGATAAGGGCCAGCATGGCAGCAATTACTACACAAAGTGCAAAAGTTTCCACTTATGCTTATGATCCCTAATGGACAAAAGGATTAAGCTCATGGATTGAGGACCAGGCACATGAAATCATTCTCCTGAAAGACGGTATCATACCTGAGAAGGAAAACACCTGTATATGCATAGGAAGCAAAAAGTGATGCAGTGAAGAGAGTAGTACTGCTAGTTCAACATCTTTTGGTGCAAGTAAGAAATGGTATAAGTTATATAAGAGGAATAGAACCTACACCATGTTAACTTTGTGAGTGAATCAGTATTTGTAGACTATGGGATATCAGAGAATTACCCCACCAAGCTATTTAGATCCATAGAAGTAAAAAATTACAAGCCAGAACAGGTTTTCAATGCAGATGAGACAATATTATTTTGGAAATGGATGTTTCATATGGAACAGAGCATCTGGATGGAGGGAGAGACTGAGACTGTCACAATGCACTAGAGCATGGGTTCTTAACCTTTTGTGAGCCCTGCACCCCCACAGCGATCCATGGTAATCCCCCACCCCACCATAATTTTTTCAATGGTTATTAATTTTAGTTTTTTTTAATTTTAACAAATTATTAAACGTATAGTATTTAAAATCAAATATAATTATTACAAACTATATTTTAAACTCAACCTTTCCTCAATTGAAGACACAATAAGACTGTAATACAGGTGAGGCGACGATTAGGCATTTTATTACAATGGAATCCTATCCAACAATTTCATAATAGTTTTCAAGATTGTATCTTTTTAAACAATTTTTAATGCTGTATTCATCTTGAACTTCAAAATAACCTCTCTGTTGCGGATTATCTCAGCCTTCTCACGAAAAGTAGGACCGAGAGAATGACTTTGTTATAAACATAATTAAAGGCGGAAAAATATAGCGACAGTATGTCTGGGCTTGGCAGTTTAAATCGCTTTGTAAACAGACCTCGAATAGTGATTACAGTTTGTTATTTCAAGTAAACGAATGTTCTTCAGCATCTCACTATATATCTAATAAAAAACGTGGACGCATTAATACACACACTAGGACAGCAGCTGGTTAGTATGGGTGGTTCAAAATGTTATCTAAAAATAAATAAATAAAGTCAAATTGCAAGATGTTCCCACCGCACACCCTGGACCCACTTCCCATACCCCCTGGACCATCTTCCTGCACCACCTGGGGGTGCGAGCACCCCCGGTTAAAAACCCCTGCGCTAGAGGGAAATTTATAGGAACGTGCAGAAAAAGGTTTGACTGCTGTCCATCACAATGTTCCTTAACAAACTAGACTCTAAAGCAGTAGTTCCCAACCTTTTTTACTGCAATCCTAAACTGACCACCAATAGTACTTCAGGACCTGTACCCAGACCCTCGGGCAGGGGAAGATCCACGGGGGGGCGATCGCCCCCTCCTTAGATAACCCCATTGCACTCCACTGGGTGCTTTCTTAAATTCATTCCACGCAAAAATCCTCAATTATACACCGCAGATTAGGTCTGTATAGCAAGGGAAAGAAGGATTCTGATAGGGGTAGGAGTTTTCAAAATATAGGGCAGTTGGCAGGGACAGATTCGCTAGGTGGAGGAGAGATCGCCCCTCCCTTGAGAAGTTTCTGGATCCGCCCCTGCCCTCGGGACACACACTTCTAATTGATCAACAATACAATATAGATAGGCCACAGAAAAAGCAGTAAATACACCCCTGCCACTCGACACTACTATTGCACTGCTATTGTACCATAAATTTTGTCATTCTCTGTCATGTCCATTTTTGAGAAAAGGGTCAAATTATAAGATGAAACCCATATCAGTGACGTGAGGGAAATTTTTCGATTGCTCTGGTATTTCTGCTATTCCCCATCCATTTTTGCACATAGTTGCCTAAAGCTTCAAAAGATGACAGTAGCTTTTATCAGCTGTTAAGCATGTTCCACAACTGATAAAGATTATGAGGCTTTCCAATAATATATGGATGCAAATTGACTGTTGGGAAAATTTTCTTCTGATGACCCTTCATGATCCCTCTGAGGGCCTCCTGCGACCCTGATTTTGGTCACAGCCTTAGGTTCGGAACCATTGCTTTAAATCCTCAGATGCAGTATCACCACACATCCATTAGATCTCTGGATGATACTCCGAAGGAAAATAAACCCCCATATCCAATACCATCATCATCGTCTTTGTGTTTGCCATCTTCATCAATGTTTTTGTTATCATCATCATCATAAGAGTTAAAGCCAATTTCACCTTAGCATCATTTATAGTTGTCAAAATATAGTTTTGTTTTTGAGTTGGGAACCTATCCTGCTTTTTTCCCATAATCCCTAGATTCCAATCATTGTGGCTTTTGTCTTCACAGTATTCTTAGAAACATATCCCCCACAAAGTTTGAGGGTTTGAAGGTTTAAGATATTAAGAATGTCTAATGATATAATAGGACATGAATTTTTAATAACACAACCAAAAATTATCTCCGAGAATCATAGAATCAATCAAACAGATTTAAGAGATTTAGATTGACAACCGTCAAGGAGAGTAATAACATTATTAAATAAAAAGAAAATGAACTTGGTTTGTAAAAGAATCATCATCATAGATTTTTTCAGATATATGCTGTATATTTTTGACACATTTTGGCATTGGTACTGCTAACAAGAAAGTAAAGAGCATATCCCTGAAAGGATTTTGTTATAATTGTCTCGAGCTATGAAAGCCTAAAAAACAAGATTTTTTTAAAATTAAGAAAGAGTAGACAAGAATTGAGTTATGACAATTTTGAATAATTTTAAATAATACATAATGAGAATAAAACTAATCTAATAAATAATAAATACAAGATAATTAAATATGGGGTGATTAACACAACTCATAACATGAATGATAATCAGTCATGATAATTGAACATTTTAGAGTTATCTTTCAGTGATTCAATTTAAGTAGTTAGTACCTGGAGGATCTCGATAATTTTCAGCTTGGTGTCCATGACCAGGGGGTACTCCTTCTTCAGATGAGATGGCTTCTTTTGAACTGCTGGAGATATCACAGACCTTCCGAGTCCTGCAGCTCCAAGGGTAAGGCTGGTCATTACAGCACCCATATCCCCAATGGAGCGCAAAACTCCCCCTTCTGCTACAGTTTACACATGGAAAGACACCACATCATGCAAGCAAGCAAGCGACAACTAATTCATGCATAATGCAACATCAAATACAACTAATACACTCAGTGTTATAGCAGATTGTGCTGAGCAGAAAACAAAAAATGTACTTTTAATAAGCACATAAATGGTGAGGTTTCTTCCAAACATTTGTGATAGTTAAAATTTACACTTCAGCACAGCTTTTAAGGTGAATGTAAATAAAATAAAAAATAACAAATTAGTTTTATTATACCATAAAAATTTGCAACTAAAATACTACATTCCATTATTAATTTGTTATACATATAAATTAAGATGCAATTGAATTTTAAATTTATATTTCACAATGCCATATTGATTTAGTTGCTATGGACTGTAAGAAAATAATCCTGATGGTGGCAAAGAAGTTATCGAGAACAAACAATAAATGAAATCTAAAATTTTTTAAATTTGGGGATATCATAACACATCAAATAAAACCTTGCTATTATTTAATATGCTTTCAAACTAAAAATGTTTTCATCAAATCATTTAGCATCTTCATACAACAAGAAGCATGTAAAAAGTTATGAATATTCTGAAACTGCTTACTTTTGTTAATTATTTATGTTTTGAAAATATAAAATTGCTATTAGTTAATAATCATGAAAATTAAACAAGAGAGATTGAACATTACTTATTTTTACTTACTCCAGTGTAACAACTTCTTAACCAAATAGTAATGAAACCAATTGGTACTCAATGCTAATATTATTTTATACATCACTTGCTGCAGTAAAATTTAAATAACATTTTCAGAAAATATTAATCCTCTGGAATAATTTTAAAATTCTCTGAAAATACAATAATTTCACTGATAGGACATTTATAGATACTTATAAATATCTGAAAAAGTTTCAAAAATACAAAACATTTTAAAAGTTGTCTGTGTGTGTTTGAAATTCTAGGCATCAAGAAAAATATTTTTGGTCATTTTCTCAGCATTTTTATATAAAAATTGCATAAGGTACAAAAAATTACAATGAATTATTAAGCAATGTATAAAAAAATCAAGCATAATTAATGCCAAATGATGCATCAAATTTGCTTTTACACACAAAATAAAGAAATATACATGCTGGGATATAGTTCCTTAAAAATTTCATATTCTGATAATACAAAAATATTCCCCTACCCTTATCAAAACTCACAGAGACAATTGCCCTCACACACAAAGAGTTATATAAGAGCATCCTACAACAGTTTTTAAAATCATCTGCAAAAATAATTATTTTCATTATGAAAAAATTCAACATAGTGTCAAGATTATATATTTAATATATATCAAACATAGTTTTGCTATGTTTTTATATGAAAATCAACCTAAAAATGGCAAGATCAATTTTCATGCTATAATTTAAGAAGAAAAATTTAACATCATTGTTGTCAATGTATTACCTCAAGTGGATTTAAGATTGTATGCACCAATTTAAATTATTTAATGAGAGAAATTAATAATTTGTTAGAACTTTAACTTCTCTATTAATGTATACAGGGATAATTATCTAAAAATCCCAATATATTTACCATATCGCATAAATCTATGAAATAGAATTAACTATAAAAGCTCTTTCACCATAAATAAATCAAACTTAGAAAGCAGTGAAAAAATACAAAATAAACAAATATAGAGGCCATACAAATAATTGGCATTCAAGCATCTTGTCCTGAAATCATACATGAGCAAGAAATTACCTTTTCTGCTTTTTCTACTTTTTATGTACGATCTGAACACATTTATGGCCAGGTCAGCTCTTGCATATATCTTAACATGAAAAACAAAGTAAATAATTTCAACAATTACAGCTGTTTCAATAGCAAACTCTTGAAAGCTTAACAGTTAGTGCCAATTTATAATGTAAACCTCACAGATGAGTTGAAGCATCAATTTAAAGTGAAACTAAATATAGTGCATGAGCTCCTTTAATGTTTATTAAACATAAGTAAAAATTAAAACAAAATTATTTTTAACAGCTATGAAAAACTGAATATGAAGTACACATCCACTGAACCTGACAACTATCTATAAAACCACCACATTTTCATAAATTTAAAAAATTATAAAATTTGAATAATGGAAAAACACTATTAGACAAATAATTTTTTAAATTAGGAACAATGAAACATTTTCCTGCCATTGTAACAAAAACCTGGAGAACAGATGATTTTTAAATCATTATGTTATAAATAACCAAAGATTCACAAATTCTTCACCAACAAGGTTTGTATAAGTTACACAAGAATTTTATTTGAATTAATTCTTATTTTTCGATAACAACACAAATCTCATCAAGAAAATTAATCATAAAAATAAGAAATGGTTTAAAAAGTGTAAAAAGAGTGTATGGCAGAATTGTAATAAAATATGAATATGTCCAGAGATTTAATTATCTAAAGATTCGGAATCAAATTGGATATATCCTAAATGAACTTTACTCACTTTAAAGCCACATTGTTTTTTAAATTTTATGTTTGTAAAATGAGGATGCACGGCATATGAGCGGGATAAAATGCTGGAAAAGTATTAACTTTGAGATAAACGTTAATTTTTATTGAAACATCGTTGACCAGAGCCAGGACTAGATATTTTGGCGCCCGGGGCAAAGAACATGAAATGCACCCCTATATGACATTAAAAAAATAATAATTCTAATTACTGTCTGCCCATTGCCGCCAATCTCACTTTATCACATCATTTCAATAAATTTTATTGCTGTAAATATATGTGTTTATATAAAATGCATATATGTAATCATAATTTTGCCGCCCTCTAGAATGATGTTCTGGCCCTGCCGCTGACTTTCATGATTCAATATGCAATATTTGTCATTCAACATAATCACTGCAGAAAATAAAAATGGAAGTAATGTTAATGAATATTATTGATGACGGAGTTATAAACGTTCCAATTTTTGCCGGCGATCGCAGCGGGAATTGTCAGAGACTTGGGAGAAAGATACCATAGTCCAGAGGGGCAAACCAATGCTATGCGAGACAATTTTGGCCTACACGCAACAGAAAAAATAGTATATCAGCTGTCTCCTTTATATTTTTCTGTTTCAATACACACAATATGAAAGACAATTTCTAGCTATATTGACTAACCGACTAATAGCAACTTTTTTTACGAGAACAAGAAGCTTGTCGCTCAATAATTGTCGTTCGGTCATTATGATCTTGGAAAAGGAGTTTTTTTAATGAAAAACTGAATTTTATATAAGCAATATATCATCCTCTGAGCTCTAAATTTGAGAATAAATGATTGTATTAAAATCACAAAATTATTCATTTTTGGATGTATTTTAAATTGTCAATTAATTTAGAAAAGGAAAGCTTATTTTTGTAAATTTGGCATGCAAGCAGAAAAGGTTTGCCATCCCTGTCGCACTCCACCGGATGTCACGGAATAGTCATAGGTTGGTCTCATATTCCATCGATTCTATAAGGAAAGACAATTATTGGCACAACATAAGATTTGGATGTCATATTGATTTCTCTCCGGAGATTCTCAATTTATTAAAAAGTGCGTGGGGGAAGGAAGGCGGTCTGTGCATTCAAACTGCGCTTATCGGCATTCTGACTGGATTTCACACGTTAAGCCATATAATGAAAACCTTAATAATACTGTATACGACAAAGTCCTATGTCAACCAACTAGTCACGTATCCCACAATTCCACGTGCAGAGTGTTTGGATAAAATTCTGCGCATTCTTCGATTTTTGCCTGTCGGTCTCTTTCGGTTCCATTATCCTTTATGTCGCGATATGAACATATTGCTGATCGGTTCCAGGTAATTCCTAGAAATACTTCATTTTTTAAATAATAATATTTACATACAGTCAATGGTGATTATTAGCAATTTCAGTATGCCTGTGTTCTAGGCATAATCGTGACGTTTTTCCTTTTATTTATATACCCCGTTTGTTATATTTTTGGGATCACAATTAAAAACATAGGATGCAGATTATATTGAGGTAATTTTTTTTCTAGTTTAACTCTTGAAAAAGAAGGGTGCAGGGATGGCTTATATGCGAGTAAATACGATATTTACATTTCCTAAATTATTATGAAAACATTGTTTGATAAACAATATGATAAAAATATTCAAATCATCTGTTTGTTTTTAAATTGTAATTTGAGCACACTTCATTGAACTGATACATTTTTGAATTATATATGAAAAATATAACTACTGCATTTTATATCTCTTTATGGAAATAGTTTTAAGAACAAAAGATATATCTTGCTTGGTGACAATGATAGAAAAATAAATGTAATAAATTGACTCTTTATGCCAAAATGATTAATATTAATAAATAATTAATGAGATAGTGGTATTATAGACAAGTCAGAAAAGAATTTGCATGTATGGTTTTTACTCTTGATAAGTCTTAGTGGTTGACATCAACTCACAACAGGCCATGATACAGAAGAGCTTCTTTGAATAAATAAATGCAGGTAAGTGAAGGTAATTGAAAACTACTCCACTTAATTACATTTCATAGCAACTTCTACCAGGTGTTAAGCATTTGATTAAGCCAAACGTTGTAAGCCATATAACTACCCAAACCCTCCGAGCTAACAGTTTCAACGTGTGTATGCATGCTATATATCCATGTGCTTTATTTTTATTGGTTAAAAGTGTAATTCAATTGAAGGACTATTTTAGCTTTAGGGATTTTACTTTTATGTATGCAGTACTATTTAATCTTGTGCATTTAATTTTTCATGCGATTCATTTTCAGACTATCATGTATAATATTTAAATCAGAATGTTGTTTATTTTAATCAAAATGCAATATTAGACATCTGTTTAGACAGGTGAGTTGCTCACAAACTCTAACACAATTAAAAGCATGGCCATTCAACCACTCAACGATTAGCCAAAGTAGACAGTAACAACATATAATTTTGCCATTTCAAATATGATGGAATAAACATTGCACAAGAGACCTGCAGTTATACAATCAAAACCAAGTTTTAAAAATTCATTGAAATGATATACAGTAAAATCCCAGTTCTCCAGAATGCCTGGGGAATTGGGTTTTTTGGTTAAGTGAATATTCCAGTTGCTTGAGAGTTTTATTGGATAGGCTTCAATAAAGCATCTGGATACCAAAATAAGAAACAAATGCCGAATTATACATTCACATTGTAATTGCTACATTTTAGCCTAAGTACTCTTAAATAATTCCTTGACATTCAAGAAAGTAATGAAACTCAAATATTACAAGTATTCAACACATTTAATTGTAATATTTTAATGTTTAATAACTGCATTACATTCTATGGAATTTCTTGTATGCCTATCGCTATTAAATTCTCTTTTGTTCTAATAACAATGCGAGGTAAGGGTTAACTTTGTCCAACCTTTAGAATTTTATGACAAAAAAATTGTTTACTTGTCTGAGAAAAGGAGAAAAATTATCCTCACACAACACAATGTATTAGCAGAAATTCTTAAGGCAAATTGATATTAAACAAAAGAGAAGCAAATAGTGACATGCAATCACGACACCATTACATAGAGTGCAGTTAGTAAATAGTAAAATAATGCAATTTAACGTGTTGGATAGTTATACATATATTCCTTAACTAATGTTTCAAAAAATTCACAAAATTTATCGGAAGCT